>OX465394.1:13950278-15242038 GCA_950005105.1 Lycophotia porphyrea | reverse complement strand
AAGGGCCGGAGCCTTGCTTGTGTTTGTGCGGTGAGCGGTGTGCTGTGTGCGGCGTGCAGTGAGATGTATGCTGTGTGCGACGTGAAGTAAGCGGTGTGCTGTGTGCGGCGTCGTCGGTCAGATGTGTGCTGTACGCGGCTTGCGGTGAGCGGTGTGCTGTGTGCGGCGTGCGGTGAGATGTATGCTTTGTGCGACGTGAGGTAAGCAGTGTGCTGTGTGCGGCGTGGGGTGAGATGTATGCTTTGTGCGACGTGAGGTAAGCAGTGTGCTGTGTGCGGCGTGGGGTGAGATGTATGCTTTGTGCGACGTGAGGTAAGCGGTGTGCTGTGTGCGGCGTGCGGTGAGATGTATGCTTTGTGCGACGTGAGGTAAGCGGTGTGCTGTGTGCGGCGTGCGGTGAGATGTATGCTTTGTGCGACGTGAGGTAAGCGGTGTACTGTGTGCAGCGTGCGGTGAGATGTATGCTTTGTGCGACATGAGGTAAGCGGTAAGCTGTGTGCAGCGTTTGTCGGTGAGGTGCGATGAGATGTCTGCCTACCCTCATGGGAAAAGGGCGTGAGTTTACGTTTGTATGTATAGTAATTCAGAAGGCTATTTGTAATTTTACTTCCCGTCTATATAAGACATTAAGATTTAAAACATAATTATTCCATATACCATCACATAATCCTGCCATACTATTATTTCCTAATTTCGGCAGCGTGCGCAGAGTACACGGGACGCATCTCAAAGCAGTAGATAAGTAAGGATAAGCTAAATTAATGCAATGCTTAGACGAATTACGAGTGTACCAACTGACTGATGGAAGCAGAGGAGTGGGCGCGTAGTACAAGACTTACCCTTAATTTTTATGTTCATGACATAAAAGAGCTTTGAATTTAGTTGTAGCATTTTTTATATAATTTTTTGGACAAGGTAAAAATCTGTCCGCAGAATTTTAGTTGTTGGAAAACGCTATCATTAACACAGATCGGGATAGGTGGAGAGATAAAACCAATAACAATTACAAAAAAAAAAAAACTCGACCCGAGAATCGAACCCAGGACCTCATGCTCGGCAGTCGCGGTTGAGTCCACTAGACCCACTAGGTTGGGATACAGTTTATTAGCGGGTTAGTGGACAGCGATTTCCTCACGATGCTTCACCATTCTGAGAGCAGCAGTCGCTAACATACCTATTCCTAATTCTGTCACAACAACAAGTGCTTAAATCCAGATAATTGTCTCGTGCCCAACATTAGTACCGACAAATGTCGGACACGACCGACAGTCCGACACGACACATCGCCTCGTGTAATGCACCGTTAAGAACGATAGCCTGCACTGGATGCTCCAGATTCCTGGCATAAGGATTCTTTTGTGCTTTACATCGAATTTCAGGTAAAATTTAGGATTAAATCTGAGGTGGACTGCTGTGTAAAAGGTAACAAGCTATTCAGGGTGTAAACAGACTCTTCACGAAGCCGTCAACCAACCATTAGGTATGTACATCAAACTAAGCAACTTTAGGTAAAAATTATTGCTGGGAAACGACTTTTTTTTGGACTGAAAAATCACGTTTTACAGTAGGACTCAATGTAACGCACTCAAAACAATGAATTGATGGATGGAATGAATAGTAAAAGGGTCCGGGATGTGTTTAAAGACAAAATCTTACATTAAAAACATGTATAAAAAAAACTTGTGAAAAAGTTGGAACTTTGACCCCCAATATCTCCATAACTAGAAGGTTCCCAGGTTTGGTCTAGAAAATTATCACAATAACGGGGAAAACAAGTGACTTTCGGCTTCGTTAACAGTCTGTTTACACCCTTTATATTGGTGTATGGGATACAATAATAATGAATATTTAAACATTCCTATTTAATATTTAAGTTTTAAAAAATTTTTGCCCACGGCCTTGCCCTTGTCCCACAAGACCGTACTACCGGGATAAAAAGTATCCTGTGCCCTATGTCATAGCCTATCTTTGAGCTGAATTTCATAGAAATCCGTTCACCCCAAAAAAGGAGACAGACAGATAACTAAGATCACTGGCCACTCGAAATACAATGCCTGTATAGAGCCCTTCTGTAGGATATGTCTCACCTCCTTTCTTGTCCAACCTGCACAGTCAACTAAAGAGCTTTGCAGGTGGCCTTATACTGGTCGGGTATTATTTGAGTCCATCGACACGCAAAGAAGAAAAAGAACTGGCCACTGACACCTTTGGACCTCTACAATAGCAGATACATTGCACGGGCATTGCCATCGCAGTGACAAAGGAGAAATGTCTTATTTGTTTAAATTGTAATGAATGCCTATACCGATCCAGTGGAACTTTGATCGGATAAAGAATGTATCAACATCATCATCATTTTCCTGCCCTTGTCCAGTTCTATTTCGTTGTTTTCTTTCATTCTCCCCTGTCAGACGTCACGGCATCATTAACTACTTTCTCTTTCACGAAAATTAAATACACTTAGCAACATTCAGAGGCGATTTTCTCCTACGTTTTACGTTTTCACGAACATAGTACTTTGGAAGCCATACGAAATAGGTCTTATCTGAAAGTAGAACATAAACTGTAACTGCTTGCGATGAAAAAAAAAAAAACTAGAACATTTCATTTCCATACTGTATATTAAATAAACATTAACATTAATCTCAGTGTATAATGAAATGTGCTAGTCAACTGCAAGCCTAGGCCTGTTGTCATTTAGCTAATTAATTACAGAATTAACTATGCAGGATGCATAATCCAGGTATCTGTTGTGTTTATTTGATAAACAGAATGTTGCACTGTGTTTAACATTAGCAGTCGGAATAAGATTGGCATAAATTATTCTGATTTGAATTAATGTTTTTCAATTATCTGAATTATACAAAACCGAGTAACTGCGAGCTAAGTCAAAAAAATAGTTTTTTTGTTTATTATTCAGCTCTAATATAGCTAGTAAGAAACGCCATTGCGGTACCAAGCAAAAAAAGAAATCGCAACATAAAAACCGCTGTTCCATACAGTTATATTTACGTACTCTGTAACTGGACTAAACGTAGTTTTTTTTTGATTTTTTAGTCTAGTGGTTTCAATTTTTTTTTTGGTAAAAAAATACCCTCTTATAATTTAAAGAGCTCAAAATAGCACATAAGGTACCTAAGACCTAGGTTATTCCATACCGAATTGCTTTATCAACCCAAGTTGAACGTCACTTACGCATCACACACCATCAAGGTTTTGTGTTTTCCTTGAGTAGTGAAGTATCCATTTAATGGGAATTGTTGCTTTAAGTGGCCAAGCAAATTACGGTATCAACGGTACACAATTACGTTACTACACACGTACTACATCATACCTATGTCCTACCCAATTGTAACGTGTACGTATGCTTCAATTCCGAAATGCGTTGCACGTAATTCATGTGTCGTATCTTGCCTCATACGTCGGCAGGCTAACGTCCAGGAATTATGTCCATCGCTCTGTTGGGTAGTTTGATTAAAAAAGAGGTATCTTTTGGGTATTATTTGCAACGACTTTGAAATAATGTTGTGAGTGCTGAGTATACTTTTAACTAAGTAAGTTTATTGATATCAGTGAGCTGAGAAGTCCATTGTTTTACGAAGTAAACTTTCCCGTTCATACCAATTTATGAAAGCAAAGTTACTGTATGTCACCCACTCAAACGTCAACGGGTGAATGGATTTGGATGAAATTTGGTAGACAGATAGGATATTCAAATATATTTATTTATTGAATATTTATTATAGGAGACGTTCATAATTGGTGGGGAGATAATTTTCGAATATCACGCAGTCGAAAACACGGGTAAATACGAAACATGTTACGAACATACTATTCTGGAACTCGTATTTTTATGAAAATCAAAATATTTAATTTCACATAGGCCCAGATGGCCACTTATACAACGTCGACAAAAAGGTGCACGGTTAGGGTTGGTCGTTTCCTATGGAGAAGAACCGGCAAAAATCTCCACGGTTACTCTTTTCAAATTACTTGGTATTACAATATTATCGTGTTACAGCATTAGTACTTAAGTAAAGGGGAACAGCGTAGGCCTGACAAAAAAGTCCCTATATCCAACTTCCAATCGTTTTTTTCTTAAATTTAGGAACGATTATACATAGGAACGTTACTTCAATGTCTGTTTCTAGGTGCGAGCAAACACAATACCTACAAACAGTTTTGGTAACATGTTCTGTGTATATTTCTGCTTAAACTCTCAAAGCGCCAACACTGACCAAACTATTCCCCGTATAAATTGAAACCAACCAAAATACTTCACCGGAATCCGATCCGGACGTGTGCCGTGGACAATCACCCTTCACGGCACGTTAACCGGATAGATGTCTGGTGTCCATCATTGTCCGCATCTTCCACAGCTGTTTGTCAGCAACCGGCGTCACTTTGACCGTCCTTACAACTTTGATTAAAACTATCTTTAGTGAGAAAGGTACCTTAACTTTTGGTGTTAAGGTGGCAATTGAATTGGCGAGGAAAACAATACATTTTGCTTACTTAATCCTGGTATTTTCCGTTGTGAATCAATTATAATGTTGGTGATGAATATACTTGGTTTGCTTCAGGGTGTCTGTGTTAGTGTAATCTATGTCTTTTGTGATAGTGAAACCTATGTGTTTTCGTTTATTTTCATTTATTGGATTAGAGTACAGAGTTCATTTTTTACTTGAATCAGTTGAATTATTACATTAACTAGCTCATTATCATCTGCTTAGCCTTTTCTCAGCTGTGTTGGGGTCGGCTTCCAGTCTAACCGAATGCAGCTAAATACTAGTATTTTACATAGAGCGATTGCCTATATGACCTCCACAACCCAGTTAGTACAGGGTAATACGATACCTCTTTGCAAGACTGGTTGTTAGACTTTTTGGGCCACTGGCTACCTGTAACGACTGTCAAAGATTTACAAATGACAGCTGGGACCAACGGCTTAACGTGTTTTCCGAGGCATGGAGGAAACCCGAGATGTAATCGGTGGTCACCCATCCACGGACCAACCTACATTAACTAGCTCAAGCCTCGTTAATCTCGAGTTACTATACTTATTGAACACCCGACCGTAGCGCATTCTGAGGGCTTTCTCTGGAGAAAGTGACATTCTAACTGGATAAAGATGTGAGAAACGACAAAAGTACATGGACACGCATACGAATACCACGTAGTCAGTACGTCATTCTGAACCCACATAATATTTCCTTTGCATTTTATTTTAATCTGCAAAAATGTGGTAACTATGTTTTCGAGTCGTTTGGGGTTGAAACACTGGGGCTCATCCGAGTGCTAATAGCCTAGTTAAGGAAATTTTGAAACGCCTAGTTGACGCTTCCCCTGACCCCAGGGCAGGCTTTAACTTGTCCAGAGGTTAAGTGTTGCCATACAACGTGGCAACGCCACCAGTCTCTTGGGCACATTAGCAGCTGACAGCGTTGAGGAGGAGGTTTTCGATGCCCTTTAATAGTTTGTTGTTAGATTATTTATTTTAGTATATTTAATACTTTTTATTCTCTAATTTATTATATTATTTAATTATAAATATTTTTTTTTGTTCTCCAACAATTTCTTACAATTAACAGCAATATCCTCATACTGTTGTTTCAATGATTATTGTACGTAAACCAACAACACAATGTACATATGTTATAGCATACAGTGTAAACATTAATAATTTGACACATTGTGTGTTATGCAATACATAATGTGTTGTTATTCGATTTGATTAAACACTGCGATCAATCTAAGTATTGTCAACTGTATTGTGTTTACTTTAATTAACAGGTTACCAATTAAATTGTGGTTTAGTTGTTGGTTCAATGAGTTTGATACCAATCAATATTGTTTATCAATTTGTGACTAGCTAATGGATAGATGGTTTGTATACCTTTATGTTTATATATTTGATTTGAAAATTGATTTTAAAGTCAACGTTAAACTCATCCTTTATGTCCTTTAATTCCACGAAAGTGTTGACTCGAACCAGCGAAAAGAACTACTTAAAATGGAATATCTACTAACCTTTTTTTTTAATTTTGTCCTTGGCTAGTAATTTCTCCTTTATCGTGGGTGCGTTTGCAAACATTTAAACTCACATACACAAACAGCCAGACCCGGAAAAACCATACAAATAATTATGTATTGGAATTTTTTATGACTCGTGCTATCAATTTGTACCTGAAAACTATTCACCTTATTAATTAAATTAACAAACTTTTACTTTTATCAAGTTTATGTTTTATCTCCATGTCGTTTTTCATCAAAACAACGTTCAATCAAAGCCTTTATGAGTTACCCAAAGAAAATAATCGGCACTGTCATAAAACACTAAAACTTTTCACTTCAATTTTATCGATATAAATCAAAGATAAACCCTCCAGTGATTCCGTTAAATCGTGAAAATTTTGCAAAAGCTAAACTTTGTGAAATGCGTACGTGATTTGGGAATCCAATGGAAGAAGGGTTAACGACTATTGTTTTTTACAAATGCTAGCGGTATATCACTGGGACGCACTATTTGGTTGGGCCCTCGCGTATTTTACCTCAAATGTAGAGTTTTAGGTCGAAAAAATCGAATGTGTAGTTGCAATTGAGGCTTTTTTGCGTTTAAACCTCGAAATTGTTGCTGAATTGTGTTGGTTTATTAGCGTTGTTGAGTAAATATCATGTCTTCAGGTGTTTATACTTGTGTTAGAGTTTTCATAGCTTATTGATTGTTTTTTAAACAGGGACGAAGATGGATACGTCATAAATGAACAGCATGAGCTACCGAAAAACTTGCGTGAATACAAAACGCTGTGAAAGTTATTATCACTTCAGGGCGATGACTCTAAAAATAACACATGTGGGTTATCATGAACTGTTATAAAAATTTAATCGTGTGTCTTTTAATGTGTCATCATCAGCCTAGCCTTTTCCCAACTATGTTGGGGTCGGCTTCCAGTCTAACCGGATGCAGCTGTATATTACATGGAGTTACAGTATTTTTCATGGATCGATTGACTATCTGACCTCCAACATGTAGTTAGCACTGAGTAATACAATGCCCCTTGGTAAAACTGGTTATCAGATTTTCAGGCCACTGACTAGCTGTAACGACTGTCAAAGATCTTCAAATGACAGCCAGTCCCAAGGACTTAGTGTGTTTTCCAAGCCACGGAGGAAACTTGATCTGTAATGGGTAAGTTAGGCAAGCGCGGTTTTACCTGAAGATCGTCCTGAGGGAGCGGCTGTTGTAATGAAAGGTTTGTTAAATAAAATTCTAAGGACAGTAACCAGTGCCCCTTTGTTCGTCACAAATGAACAACTTCATCACGACCAACATACAGTCAAACAGGAAATACTCGCCATACCAACGAGTACAAGGAAAGAATTAAATACCATCCTAACAGCTTGGCAAAAGTCTTGATGGAAGACAACACTACAATTCGCAGATTGAAACGGAAAATTCCGCAAGACACACTTAAATTGCAACGTTGAAGTCAAAGTAGGATGCGACATAGGGCGCTTACCGAGCATGTCAAGAATAAACCCGACCAACCCACTGATAAATGTCCTTATGGAGATAGATTGCAGTGTCATGTGAGAGGAAAAAAAAATGTCTTTCTTTTCTTCCTTTCAAATCGAGACAGCATTTTGCAAAACAACTTATATTATATTAAAGTCTTGCCAAAGAAAATGGCCCACTGAACAACCAATCACATCCACTATCGCTTATTTGTTAGAAAACAACGTCGCAGCAATTCAATTAACGTTTAATAAAAGCGCAATCCTCAGCCCCTTACAGTGTAAACTGCGGGACCTATTGTTGCTACCCGGGAACTTCTACTTAATTAACTTCGGCTGTCTTCTCGATCCTGACCCGGCAGTTACTTACGTGAGCTTCGAGGTCGAAACAAAAAAAAAAAACGAATAACTCCACTGAGGTATTTGTTCTTTGAGGTATTCTTCGAAGAATGTCTACGGGACTTATTTGGGCGTTACCGAAGTTTCCATGAGTGACAATACTTCAAAATCAAATCATTTATTTCAAATAGCCCAATTACTGACACTTTTGAATTGTCGAAACAAAGACCACAATAAAATAAAGCTCCAGCCCCAGTCAAAAGGCATAATAACTATGAAAGTTAGTTGCCCATTCCAAAGCGTCGATCTCCATGGAGAAGAACGGCCATGAAACTCCATGGACCCTCTTTTAAATCAGAATATTGTTACAAAACATTGGTTACATCTTTCCTGTTGAGATGGTACATTATGGGAGAACGATGTAGCAAGAAGTGCACGGTAAAATGTCCTCAATAAAACAAAAAGGCAATTATAAAATAAAATATTAATTCAAAATAAGCCGTAGCAACTAAGTGATACCAGTCACAACTGACAGCACCCGTTTACGAACTTGACGCATGGATCAGACTTGGGACGTCAGTTGCAACCCATGCAGTGAGCTACTATAATATATGGATCATATTTATCAGATGACACACATATTTACATATTTTTCTGTTTATTTTTTATCAGACGACATGAGCCATTCTCATATAATTGTCATACCTGGATGACCGAGCCTTGCTCGTTTTTTTTTTGACGTTTTCTAAAAATGAAACCTAGCTAGATCGATTTATCGCCCCCGAAACTCTCTGCATACAAAATTTCATGAAATCGTTGGAGCCGTTTCCGAGATTCAGAAAAAATATATATATAAGTACATATATACAAGAATTGCTCATTTAAAGGTATATATATATATATATAAGTACATAATTATATACCAGAATTGTTCATTTAAAGGTATAAGATAAGATGTTATGATCGAGAGAACTATATCGTAGGTGTATTTAAGTGACATCACAAAACAGCCTCGTCAAAATTTCAAGATTGTCATATAATGACATTATATGAGTTTTGCAGAGAAGTGGCTGTTACTCAAACGAATGAAATATATTACTGTCTAACTGGAGTCTTAAAGTTCAGAAAATAGTTATTTTCAAGCTACTTTTAGAAAAAGTTACCTACATTTACGTTGGAAGGTCTCCCACTTGGTGGACCGATGACCTGGTGAAGGGGAGTCGCTGGATGCAAGTCGCACGGGACCGGTCAATATGGCGACAGTTGGGGGACGCCTATGTCCAGCAGTGGACGTATTTCGGCTAAAATGATGATGATGACTTTTAGAAGAGTCAAGGTCTTTTCTGGAAAGTAAATATCTTAATTAGCTTTATTTATTAAAACAATACAGGCTAGTTTTCACTCATGGCCTAAAAAAAACAATAATTTAATAACAATGAAAAAACTGTTTGAATGTTCCACCCATAACATATTGATTCAGTGTTCATTGCTCTTTAAATGTCAATCGGTTACCAAACAGGGTGGTATAGACATGATTATTACGAGGAGGTACATTATCGAATATGTCGGCACATCATTAATCATATTGATTAAGAATGGCTGCCTTGACAAAATATTTAAGGCATCGATTTGTGAGAAGCTTGTGAGGTTATTTAACTCAATACTTCGTTTTATGAGGAGCTCGTGGCTAAGTAATAACTGCCGCTTGGGTCGATCTTTAGGTTAAGCCGTGCTTGCCTAGGTTGGTCTGTGGATGGATGACCACCCATTACATACCGAGTTTCCTCCATGCCTCGGAAAGCACGTTAAGCCGTTGGTCCCGGCTGTCATTTGTAGATATTTGACAGTCGTTACAGGTAGTCAGTGGCCCAAAAAGTTTGACAACCAGTCTTACCAAGAGGTATCGTATTTCCCAGTAGTAACTGGGTTGTGGAGGTCAGATAGGCAGTCGCTCCATGTAAAATACTGGTATTCAGCTGCATACGGTAAAATTGGAAGCCGACCCCAACATAGTTGGGAAAAGGCTAGGCAGATGATGATGACGTTAGTCTTCTTCTTCGTTATCGTTTGGTTAGTGCCTAACCTAAATACTTAATATTTATTGCAGATCATAGGTAGGTACAGAATATAGGTTTTAAATACAATTAAATTGTGAACAGCTATGTCCTGCCCGTAGGGGATACAATAGTTTATTACATAGATTTGAATTAAATACATTAAAAATACATTATTATTACAAATAGTTAAATTAGTAAAATTTCACATAATTATAATAAAGAGAAAATTAATAAAGGTACACATCAGAAGGCTACCGTACGCATCATGACTGAGGGAGGCTGTATTGGAGTAGTGATTTTTCTGATAGGAATCCTTTAAAGAGTAGTATCATTTGTTTACTAACAGATCATCAGATTCCTTTTCAATTGTGTTATTTCTGGAATTATTCTAATAAGCCCCGGGATATTATTAACGATACGTGAAGCTGTACATAAGATACTTTCATTCATTGAATGATGTTACTTCAGTATATAGTGAAATACTAAAGTAAAAATTAGTTGAAAAAAACTTAGTTTTTATAAGTGTGTCTACAGTATTTCTAACGTTTTATCATTATCTGCATAGCCTTTTCCCAACTATGTAGGGGTCGGCTTCCAGTCGAACCGGACGCAGCTGAAATCAGTTTTTACAGTATTTGCAATATTTATCATTATGAATGAATCAAGATTTAGATTCAATTTTACATTTCTAATAGAATTTAGTAATGATTAAAAAATGGATTTTTATTGTCGTATTAACCATGGCCTGTGAGAGAACTATATCCATAGAAAATAACCCTTCCTTGGCAGTCAGGTAAAAATAAGGCTCATTTTCTTCACATATAAAAAAAAACCACTATCTAATAACAAAACGCTCAACATATTCCCAAAGTAACAAACCCGAAAACCCAACTAACACAGCAATAAAAAAGAGATAACTAAACTAATTAATAACTCAGTCTAAAATCCCGCAAACTTAAGGCAGCTTGACGTAAAAAAGCGTCCGTGTCCGGGTAGTAACTTTAGCCGGGGTGTCAGTGCAAAAACAATAAAACAACAATATGGGCCAAACTCATATAACTCTGGGCTAACTTCATTAATTAAGACTTTCAGCCTGAAGGCTTCGCGGTGCACAGACTATCGACTATAATAGAGCTGAAGTACTGAAATAGAAGCTCAAAGTCGCTCAGCGGGCTATGAAGAGGGCTATGCTCGGCGTTTCTCTACGTGATAGAATCAGAAACGAGGAAATCCGTAAACGAACCAAGGTCATCGACATAGCCCAGCGGATAAGCAAGCTGAAGTGACAATGGGCAGGCCACATAGCGCGAAGATCGGACAGCCGATGGGGCAAACAGATACTGGAGTAAAGACCACGCATTGGAAAGCGTAGCGTGGGACGGCCTCCTGCCAGATGGACCGACGACCCCGTAAAAGCTGCAGGGAGTCGCTGGATGCAGGTGGCATTGGACCGGACACGTTGGAAATTTATTGGGGAGGCCTATGTTCAGCAGTGGACAGCAACGGGCTGAAATGATGATGGTGATGACTGAAATAGTCTTCATAATTGGCCGCACTCTGTATATTGTATATTGGCTTTTGCTCGCAGCTTTTCTCGCGTTAATTTCGAATTTGACAATCAATCGGGTTGTGCTCTGATTGTTGTAATAATATAATTCAATCATGATTTGAATGTGGTGCCATCTATTATCATCAGAACGTTATTGTTGTTTTCCTCGAGAACAGTACTTTTGTACGGAACGAAAGGTACCGTATGTCCGTTTCTGATCTGATAACGTATATGCAAAATTTCAGGATGATCGGTTCGGTGGTTTAGGCGTGAATAGGTAACAAATAAACTTACTTTGGCATTTATAATATTATAAGTAAGGACTATTATTTATTGCAAGAAAAGTTTTGAAATTGTCTCGTTGGTCGACTGGTTGCAAGCGACTGTTGAGCATGAAATTCTGGGTTCAATTATCGAGTCGGATAAATTGTTGTTGCGTTTTTCCATCAGAAATTTCTCGGTAGCCGCCAGGGGGCCTGATCTTGTGCCCAATAGATGGCAATAGGCTCGCACCTTATTATATGAGACTTTTACATAACTGGCAAAATTTAAATGTACTTCTGTCTAGGATTAGGTATACTTCAGCCTGGCTTTTCGGGCATTACAGGCGTGATCGATGTTAATACAACAAATGTAAAAACTATATGTAATACAAAACAAATATTTTTATGATAATTTACACTAAACTGAACTTGAACTGTTTGGCACATGAATCGAAATTGGTTGATGATTGATTGTTTTACATATATAGATAAAAATATTCAAAAGGTTTGTATATTCATCATACTAATACTCGTATCAATCAATCAAAAAAACTGTCTAAAATTCCACAAACTTTCATCAATAACTTTTGACTTTTATCAATCGTAAAAACAAAATACATAAATCACGCCTGTCATACCCGAAGGGTTAGGCAGAAGTGTACCTAATACACACCCACATTTCGCCAGTTAGATTTAAGTCGCATGTAATATGGGGAGAGCCTATTGCCATTAACCGGGCGCAATTCCAGACTCCGTGGCTACTACTGAGAAATTCCTGATGGAAACTCCCAATATCTCTTTGCCTTACCCGGGAATCTAACCCAGGACCTCTGGCTCAACAGTCATCCTTGTGACCACTAGAACAACGAGGCAGTCACTCATAACACACAATATAACTAAATCTGATTAATTTTAATCGCGATTAAAAAGGTGTGGAATAAAATTAGTTGTCATGGACTAAAATTCACACCAACACCTCGAGTTCAGGTACAAAAACAGTACTGTCTTTTTTTCTTTTGCTTATATCTCGAAAATGGTGTGTCCTATCGCAAAAATAATGAAAATTTCGACCCCTTTTATAAAACTCAATAACCCCTAAAATTTAACCTATAGATAATAATTTTTCATATTTTCCATACAAAAAGTAAAAATTCCATTTAAAACACGTCGAGGCTGCCCCCGCGCTGCCTCTGTGCGCCGCCAGCTCTAAAAAACATTAACGCACAGGGTAAGGCAAATATGTACCACGTAGAGTCGCGATTGTCAAATTCGATTTTAGTTGTGTCAAAATATATTTTTTAATTTAGAATTTTTTGTTGCAGAATAGCTTTATGATTCTCATAGCCAAAAGTAAGAATTTTAGTGATAGTTTAGTTAGGTGTACAAGAGAATCGGCACCATTGGCAAATGTTTTGTATTGAGGGATTTGATGCAGTTTAATGATAATTCTAATACATGATTTAAGTTAGATTAGTTTTAGTGAAAATTCCTAAGATTTATTAATTGCAAGTTAAAAATAGCCCTTACACATCTTAAATAAAGCTTATTTTCAACTTATTTAAGATTTTCCCGAATTCCGGAAAAAAAAATGTCGTTGTAAGGAAGTGTCCACTTTCTGTTTCTGTTCTCCGAAGTTTAGGTAAATATAGTCTGCCTATTCCGATCACTGCTCATTGCGGTTGGGGTTACCTTCGGTATTATAATTATGTACCTTGAACCACAATTATGATTTTAATATCAATTATTGCTTACTTGTTTAAAAAATATTTTCAGGTTCATGACTACAGTGATTAGATAGATGTTTTAGACTTTTGTTGAAAGGTAATCTCTTTCGCACATAATTACAAATTAAATACCTATAGTTTTTTTTTGGATGGGAAATCATCAAATGACTTCACCCGCTCTGGTCAGACTTGTACTAACTAAAACCCATCCATGTTCCTTCCTTGCCCTTTGTGTTCCAGGGCCGCGGTATCTCTTTCGAACAGTCCAGCAGCCCAACTACCTATAGCTTACTTCGCCTTGACGATGACTTTATGAAATGCCACCTCTGGAACAAAAGTACTGCTTTTTCGACGTCGACATTTATATCGCATGTAATGTCTGTAGGTGAACGACAAGATTCTAAGTTTAACTAAGGTTTTTGTAAGACAACTAACTCCACATAGTATGGTTCTTGTAACTAAAACCTTCTCATCAATTATTTTTTTCAAAAATAATGCCATTTCCTCCGCCCATTTAAACGTTTTAATGTTTCCATTTAAATCTAAATCAGTTCAATCAATCAGAGTTGATTGAGTGAACGATTGAACAGATGGAAGTTAAAGTCATTCAAGTGATTACCTTGAACATTTCAATTTGATTTTATATTTTTAGAATCAATTTAATGGATTTTAGTACCTACTCGTTGGAGTTTTTATTAAGTGATGGTTGACTGTTTACGTCCACATTTTAAAGGTTATTCCTAAGTAGCCTATTTTATTGGCTCACTTAAGTAAGTTAAGCTAAGCATATTTATTTTGTCTGATGAATAATCTATTTATGTCTGCGTTAACTTTACTTTATCAGGAGAATCTGCGAAAAGACTGGGTTATTTTTTAAAACGTTTCATTTCTACAAAGACATTCAAATATTTACGAGCGAAAGACGGGACAAGACGAAGAAAATCGTTATCCAATACTTGTTACTATACTTAGTAACGAATCACCATGTCTAGTGTCATACTACTTAGTATTCGCAGACGATATTTCTCTACTTAACACATTCCAAACAAATAGTAATATAAATGACCAACTAAACACGATTTTCAAAAAAACAACAAAATGGATGGTCGCGCACAACCTTGAGATCAACTATAAAAAAACCAAACTAATGACTTTCTACCCTCATCAAAAATCCCCATTACCAGTCAGCTTCTCAACAAATGGCACAAAAATTGAAGTAGTTAACGACTTTACGATATTAGAACTCACAGTAGACACACACATTTCTTGGAAGCCCCATATAAAGAAAGTACGATCAAAATTATCAAAATTCACATATGCGCTTCGAGAAGTCAAAAAAACTACCGACTTGCAAACTGCACTTACCACATACTACGCCTATGCTCATGCATGGCTCAGCTATGGCATTATAATGTGGGGAAATAGCACAGACGCGCCTACACTTTTCATTCTCCAAAAGAAATTAATTCGTATCATAGTTAACATAGAACAAACCGACAGTTGTAAACCTTTTTTCATAAAACATAAAATACTCACCTTACCATCCATCTATATCCTGGAAATATGCGAATTTGTTAGAAAACACACGAACTTTTTTACAACCCGCGGTGATAAACATAGCGATCGATCTCTCAGATATAGAAACATGTTAATGTTACCCTCTTCGCGCATAAGCCTACATTCAAATAGTCCCTACGTAATGTCTATAAAAATATTTAATAAACTACCAGATGCAATAAAAAATGTGATACTACTTTTACAAAAAAACTGAAACAATTATTAATTTAAAAAGTATACTACACAATAAACGAATACATACATGACAAACAAATATATTTAACACAAACAGACACCATAGATTAAGTCGTTTAGAATTCACACTCTCATACATAGATATATTATATATATATATTTTTTTAATTTAAAATGTTTTAATATAATTTTACCAAACAATTATTAGTTATGTTATAACAGGTCTCAATAAAATTAATGTTATAATTTAGTTAATTATTAATATGTTTTAAAATTGTAAGTTTATTTAGTATTCATTTAATTTCAAATATAAATGTTATACTTTTTGCTGTGCCCTACAGGGTCCGTAATTGTACCTTGTAAGATCTTCACAAATTATGGAAAGCAAATAAAGATATGAATATGAATATTCGTGTGTCAAAATTAAAAAAAAAATGAACGGGGTAAAAATAATTGTATGAAATTTTTCCCAATTTTCGCTCTGTAAGTATTTTAATTCTTTTTGCATTTCTATAATACTAGCTTCAAATCCCCACGCGGAAACCTTCTATGTTTCCTATGAAATGTGTGGTTAAAAAAGTGTGACTGTTAAGTTAATTAGCAGAAACGTCGGTAGGTAATTGAAAATTCTCATATTTTTTCATAGAGAACAATCCTGCTAATATTATAAATGCGAAACTTTGCGAGGATGGATTTTTGTTACTCTTTCACGCAAAAACTACTGAACGGATTTGGATGAAATTTAGCACACACATAGTTTATAAATTGGATTAACAATAGTATACTGGTATCCCGGTAGCATGATTGACAATTACTGAATTCCACGCGGGCGAAGCCGCAGGCATAAGCTAGTTTAAGTTCTTAAAAAAAAAAATATCATGCTTTCTCGCTACACAGGATTTCCTCAAAATTAAATAACATCAAAGCAGTAATTTCACTAGAAAAGTCACAAGCCCGCTAGAAATAACGTAACAATGTTCTGTTGAATATTAGGCAATCAATTAACATAATTTTATTAGTCATATTTACTGCTTTCGACGCAAATAATAGGCTTTATTAAAACTAACTTTGTTTTATTATAGCCATTAAATGTCGGACTATCACGCGATATTAAAACGGGTTACTGAATTAGTTGAAGGTTCGTGAGCAGTTTTAGGAAATTCTCCAACAAATATACCTTTAATATCAAAATAAGATACTGGGTGTAAAATACGCTTAACGTAGATGAAAGGTATTTATTTTTCCCGTCATTGTGATCATTTTTTTGTCCTAGACCATACCTGAGGACCTTCTAGTTACGGACATATTGAGAGTCAAAGTTCCAACTTTTTCACAAGACTTTTTAAAATAATGTAATGTTAAAACTTTACTTAAAATACCTCCACGTCCCTCGAATTATTCAATGCATCCATTAGTACAATGTTTTGTGTGCGTTACATTGAGACCTACCGATAAAAGTGTTTTTCACCCCAAAAAGAAGTCCTTTCCCAGCAATATTCTTGCGTAGTGTTAGTTAGTTAGAGGTACAGAATGCTTGCCGGCTTTTTGAAGGATTTTTTTACACCTTGTATATTCTTATAAAATGTCGTAAAATTTTTGACATGGTATTATTTAGTAAACTGAAAGATTTCTGTTAGTTATTAGGTCGATACAATGTTTGTTTTTAAGGATAAAGATGTCTTTAGAAACACAGGATGCCATGGGCATCTTCTGTGACCTTTCGAAGGCATTTGATTGCGTAAATCACGAAACCCTGCTCTTGAAACTTGAGCATTACGGTTTACGTAAACTTGCTAGTCTTGCTTGTTAATGAAATACTAAACTAAGCAGTTTAGTAATTCATTATTGACTAGCTTCAAATAAACGATTCTATCAGTAAACGAAATTTGAAATAGGATCAATACTTTCAGTATATACCTATAAAAAATACCCAAAAATACACATCTCTATGGTTAGTATACAAGTAATGTTGATTAATATTGTTACTCCAGTAAAAATCCTCGTAACTCTAACTAAGATTTTCAGCATTATAATAATTAACGTAACCTCCAATACGTAAATTAACATGACATAATAAAAAAGCCTGAACAGTATTTAAAAAAAAGGTTGAAGGGCTGTCCTGATCCGGCACTATGCGATGGATAATCGAGTCATGGAGTGCGTGGTAGTTTAATTAGCGTGCTATTGGGAAAACAGGATGGAAAAAAACTGAAAAACAACGTTATTTCATTGAAAAGTTTAGGAAATCCGGAAATCCGATGTGTACTGTGGTGTGTACGGAGCCTACACTACCTAATTAGGTAGTGTAGTTTAAAAGCGTATAATTATACGCTTTTAAACTTTAACTCATTATATTTATACTTTAAAATCAATTAATACATCTTTTTACATTAATATATATTTTTCTATTTGTCTTTCTGAAAATCTATCATTTTTATTCCTCTTTAACATTCAAATATATTTACTTTATTAAGCTGCCAGTATTAATCGGCTGCTAGAACAATATATCATCATAGGACGTGCTATTCGATAATGTTTCTTACTTCGTGTTTTGGGAAAGTAGCCAGTACTAACTGATTAAGCCCTAATAAATGAAACAGAAAAAAAGTATTAGCAACTCGTTTTTGTACTATTTAGATTCGTGAATTCGTCTGCAATAACAAGATCTAAAGCAGGTACTGAGATACCTGCTTTAGATCTTGTTATGTATCTTATGAAGAAGAGCCAATATAATAAAGAAGTGAAATTATGTGTTAAGAACATTAAATAAAAATAGATATTAAAAAAAAATATATAATTATTATTATTATTAAATTTTATTTAATATTAGATATTAAATTGATTTTATTCAGGCGCGTTGCGGCCAAACGCAAGCCTATTTACTTTAATAAAAACCTTTTACAAACATTCTCATATTTTGTTTGTAAAAAAATGATCGAATTACGGAAATTCTTTCACTAATAGAAAGTTAAGCTGCTGTCGAGAACCAACGGCTATGTTTTAATTTGGGCACAAGCTAAATATATGATATAATCTACCTACAGCACAAGGTTTCTCATAATCTGCATAGCCTTTTCCGAACTATATTGGGGACGGCTTCCAGTCTAACCGGATGCAGCTGAATACCAGTACTTTGTATGGAGCGACTGCCTAACTGACCTCTACAACCCAGTTAGTACTAGGTTACATGAATACCACTTGGTAAGACTGGTTGTCAGACTTTCGGGCCATCGACTACCTGTAACGACTGTCAAAGATCTACAATTGACCAATGGCTTAACGTGTTTTGAGGCACGGAGGAAAACATGTACAGCCACGGACACACAAAAAAACACACACACAACACACATAAAAACACACACACAAATAAAAGCACATGTGAAACACATGTGATATGCAATAAAGAATGGAATTGAATTGAAACTCAATGTATAATTGCTGGTCAGCCATCACGGACAAACTTAGTCAAGCGCGGCTTACCCTGAAGATCGACCCGACAAGCTGTTATTATTTAGCCACGAGCTCTTCTTTTAGCCACGAACTTTCTAGCACATCAAAATAATCTGAAGCACGATAAGAGAACAATAACCTGTATTATTACTTACTTCATCATACTTACCAACAGACTGGGTACTTACGAATAATAGACATAACATTTTCTGTGCGTACAAGCTTCCGTTCAAGGCATTTAATCCTTCGTCTTACTTCAATGCAGAAAGCGGGATTTATTAGGAGCGTAGCAGATGTTTTGTACATTTGTACTTGGCTAAATTTACTTTTACCCAAAAATGATCCGCCATTTTCATCTTTGACTCTTGGATTGTAACGGCGGAATTCCCGTGAAAAGCTGTCAATTAGTGCCAGAGTTTGCGTTGTCCTTGGTATTTGTGAGATTCTTAATGAGCTAGTGTGTATAAAAAAACAACAACAACATACATTTATTTTCAGGCTACTTAGGCCCTAGCAAACGATAGTATAGCGATGAAATTATGATATTTGTTAGTAGTTGGTGTTTTCTTTATAAGTTTAAGCAAGATTCATAAGCGAATCAAATATACCAGGGCTGCGGGACTGTTCGAAAGAGATACCGCGGCAAAGGGCAAGGAAGGAACATGGATGGGTTTTAGTCAGTACAAGTCTGACACTCCCTTTCGCTCTGCCCAGAGCGGGAGAAGTCATTTGAAGATTTCCAACCAGAAAAAAAAAATGGTGTTGAAAAAAAATCTTAGTCAAATCTATTTTAAGTTTAAAGAATTCGCCTACTCAATTACCCCGCAGATCTGCAAATGTTTTTGCATATGAGTAGCGCGAAAAGCGAAGCCTACAAGCATAGTAAGATAAAGATTAGCACTAAAATAAAGCACTAAATATTTTTTTCTTAAGTTCCCACTAGATTAAGAATTTAGGTCGAGTTTTCTTGTGACGCGTTTGAGTTACAAACAGCGTCAATATTTCAACCGATATCCTCCGGGAGTTTCTGCCAGGTTCGTATAAAAAACCAGATCGAATGTGCTAGATAGGATGTCTTGATAGTATGTGTAAAGGTGATCTAGAAAGTAAAACGTTGAACACATATAGTTATTTTAGAACGCGACTGACTGTATATCGAATTAAATGTATGGAAATGCTAATGTAATAAATGCGACAGTAACTTTGTCGATATATTACCTGTATTATTAGCGGAAGGGAGTGTCAGACTTGTACTGACTAAAACCCATCCATGTTCCTTTCTTGCGCTTTTTGTTCCAGGACCGCGGTATCTCTTTCGAACAGTCCCGCAGCCCTGGCAGGCATCGGCCCTTGCGGGCCCCTCCCTGTTTGCTGACATCTCTCGGTCTATAACCTTGTCACGTAATAACGACTGACCAAATTTTTAAGAAATTTAGCACACGGATATCTAATGACCTTGGACGCAGGATACTTTTTCTCTACGAGCAAGCAAAAGATATACACATTTGTCCAACTCTGTCAACCTAGGAACAAGTCAAATTCCAAATCATCACATCCAAAGGGTTAGGCAGAGGTGTACCTAATAGTACACCCACATTTTGCTAGCGATGTTTAAGTTCCATGTAATAGGGGGCCTATTGCCATCAACCGGTCACAAATCCAAACTCCGTGGTTACTACAGAGAAATTCTTAATGGAAAAACTTATGCCTGACCCGGGAATCAAACCCAGGCTCGACAATCGCGCTTGCGACCACTCAACGAGGCAGTCAATTACCAAATCCTCCAATTATAATAGGTATAACAATAAAACATGGGCTGCGACAACTATGCAGAAAATTTGGTCATTTCCAATCACGCATGTATGTGTCTTTAGATAGGCGTGATGTTTAGCTGAGTCAAATAGAGCAACAACACATTACAATCAAAAGCCCTTAATCTGACAATTTCCAATTCAAGAGAAAACTCTTCTCATTACCTCTTCACACAGTTACGTAAACCACAAATGAAAATAGATCCTATTCATATATCAGATAAATATTATTATTGAATAAGTCATAAAGCGGGCTAACAAACAGTCGTTAGTAATTTAGGGAACCCTCAATACGTTGAACATATAAATGAAGCCAATTGTACGCACGCCGCATGGAAAAATACCATCGACGAGTTCAGTTGATGGATCGGGTGCGTTCCTGAAATGTTCGCTGACGGTCAACCGATTGCCAGCCTTATTACTCAAAACATAAGGTAGAAAAGCGAAAAGTGGTCGGTTCTCATTGAACTCGGTAGTACCTACTGAAATGTAGCTGATGAGCTGAATACTGAGCTGTTTCCTTAAAGATCTTTAAAACCCAACTACTGGATTCCCGAAAATCATAACACAATGTTTTCTTATGTTAGTATGAACATGAATAGTTTAGTCCTTTAGTTTTTATTTTATTCCACTACTTATTATGTTATTTTATTTTAATTTTAATAGTAATGCTATCAGTCTCGATCTCATTTTTATTGTTATTAATCTTAACATATTATGTCTTTTTTTTAATTTTAGTCGTAATTGGTAAACTAATTTATTCCCTAAATAAAAGTAAAACTGACAATAACTAAGCAACTTTTGCTTTAAATACTCCCAATTATAGGTCCGCAAAGCATAATCCCCAAACAAAATTTACGAATCCGGATCCAAAATACAAATTCGCAATAAACTAATTTGTTACATTCGTGCGAATGAAAACCTTTCATAAATCAGCGTGAGGATTGACGCGGTAACACTTGTGTTTTAGCACCATCTTTTCTGGGTTACATTTTAATTAGAGAGTACTGGGAACACGGTATTTAGGGAAACTCAACTTTTAGAGTATTTTGCTAGTTTTAATTTTTTTTTTTTACAAACTACTATTTACAGATCTACAGTAATAATTATAAAATATATATAATAGTATCAAAAGAGGAAAAGAATTACAGGGCGTCAAAAAATTTGTCCACATCGTTGTCAATAGGAAAAGTGCCCAGAAGGCTGGCAGCATTCCCACGTTGGATGGGAATGTTGATACTTTGGCTAAAAATAGGCCAGCCCTCTGGTCGAGAAGAGTCGACCTACCGCGTGGCGATTTCCCAAAATACTAGGTGGGCATAGTGGCATCGGTTCCCATGGACATAGTGTTTGAATCTCAAACGGCTCAAACACATAACTACCAATTAAGTCATTTGATTTGATTGACGTTATGTTCCATAATTTTAAACATTCTGATGTTGAGATATCATAATAGGCACAAGAGTTGTGTCTTAGGGCTGCAATCCACCTTATGCACAAGTCTGCTAAATGAAATCATGCTGGAATGGGCCGACCACTGACACCAAAATGGTTGCTTTTGACCCTTTTGGTAATTTCATCAATAAAAATGGTTTTACCACCAGATACGGTAAACAAAAACTATTTCTACCTAAAAATAATTTTGCCGTCCGTTTTTTCCAGCTTACGAAGTCTTTTTTCTTAGAAATGTTTTTTTTTCAAGTTAAATGAATAAAAAACCCATAGCTCCCAATAAACCAATTCAAATACCACAACTCAGTATTAAATCCCACAATTTCCAAGTTACACCCACATGTGTATCGCGCCGCAGTCAACTCACGTTCGAAAACAATGAAAATTTTCCACTGCGGTTCTTTGATATCTAACAAAAGGGGCAATCCGAAGTCAATGGTCACGTTTGACCCAAAGTCACCAAGTTTCCTGGTCATAATTATGACGAGCGGTTTAAGACTGGGGTGACAAAAATGGTAACTGTTTTGAGCATTTTGTTAACTAGTGAAGGTGGTGGTGATGCGGTGCTGGTACGCTATCATGCAAAAGAAGGCGGCCTCCTTCCTACAGCCTGCAAAGTAGTTACAACAGCATTCTGAAGATGATTGCTGCCAGACTGGACTGCCCCTTCCAGAGACACTGGGTGGGGACAGTCATAGGTCTAAATAAATGATTAAGTATACTGCCTCGTTGGTCTAGCGGTCGAGAGCGCGAATGCTGAGCAAGAGCTCCTGGGTTCGATTCCCGAGTCGGGCATAGTGTTATTGGATTTTTCCATCAGGGATTTCTCAGTAGCAGCCACGGTGTCTGGATTTGTGCCCGGTTGATGGCAATGGCTCGCCCCCTATTACATGGGACTCAAAACATAACTGGTGAAATGTGGGTGAACAATTCTTTACACATCTGCTGCTGCTTTTAAAAAATTGTCACTTCGGGGATTACTGGCGTGATGTTATGTAAACACTAATAATACTAACTTAAATACTTAAGTACCACTGTTACTAACATTAAAATACCAACAAAACTATGGACTGTAGCCTAAAAATAAAGTTATAATTTCTAATTAATACAGTAGCACCAAGAACACATCCGAAAAGGATACGGTTATACCTTTTATGTATAAGGACTCATGCTACCAATTAGATATTTTCAGACTGAAAAAACAGTATTTACTTACCAAGCAGCGAGAATTCAGTCACAGTCAAATATATGTATAATAACTTAATGAGGCACACAGTACATATTATCATGTATTTTCCTTTTTATTTTTTTTTTTTATTCGTCATTTGTTTTTTTTTATTTTGTATCTTTTTTATTCTGTGTGCTCATTGAACTGACGTCAAATAAACTTTATTCTTTCTTTTCTTTTTTTCTAAATAATTTTTAAAACACCTCTTTGGTTTACCTACATGTCCCAAGTGTGTATAATTCCTGTTATTCTGAATTCCGCAAAAAGTGTTATGAAAAGCATTTTTCAGAAGCAGTTTTTCTGGTCAAAAAATTGGAAAAAGAATAGGTTTACCCCTTTCACATGAGACTAATGCCTATTTTGATAATGACTAGGCGACATCTATAAACCTATTGTATTGTAAACGGGTTGGTATCCGCAACTCCACGTCCAAGCGCGTATTTTTTGTGCGGTAAATTAGTAAATTAGTCATCAGATTTATCCTCTAAATCTGATGACTTAATAAAAGTGTGCCGTTTTTACCTTAGCAAAATTAGGTAGCGCATTTAGCTATATCGCCTATCTTTTTGTAGAATGGGGCAATAAACATACCATATTTGTATAAGTGTATGTTACTATCAACATATGGATATAAAACTATATCCGAAATAAAATGATTATTCATTTTTAATAATAAACCTGATCAAATGTAGGTGCTGCCTAATCCTTTGAAGACCACAGGCGCGATAATATTATACTACTCAAAAGAAAAAACAGGTTCTAGTTGAGAACAAAGCAATTTGACTTCCTCAACAAATCGTAAGTGTCGATCGTCACAAAGAGCTGCAGAATAAGATCGGATGCATACCGGTCACGTCGCAAGAGTGCCAGACGACGCAGCGACAACGTCTCTTTTAAACAAAGTGAAAAGCTGCACACTGAAAATAATTTTTAAGTATTTTGGTGGTGCGAGGAGCATAATTTTTAACCCTTTTAGAAGTAGGAAAAAAAATGGTAACCCAATCAAATGACCCAGTATGTAGTTCAGAATAAAAGTTGTCCATTAATGTCCAATATAGTTCGTACATAATTGTCCCATGCTGCTGTGTCGTAAGAGATGACTAAGGGACTTACCAGAGAATGGGCAGCATCGTTCACTGTGCCTTTGTAACAACCGTACTGCGATCCCCAACCCGGCTGCCTAGCGTGGCGATTATGGCAAAACCTCCCTTTGGGGTAGGCCTATGTCCAGCAGTGGACGTCTTTCGGCTGAAATAATGATGATGATGATGATTGTTCAAACACGTTCTTTTGTTATTTTGAATGAATAGCAATATAATGGCAAAGTAATATAATTAATGCAATAATATCATTCATTTAAGTATTCATTTGTGCTGTGTTCATAATATTTTTTTTTAATAATACTTATGCAAGATAACACCTAAATCTAAAACTTCGCGAACCGGTTACTTCTACATTCAATTTTCATCTTTCTTAAGTTTTGTCAGAAACCAGTTTCCCAAAAGAAATACAGTTACGTATATCTTTAGCAACAATAGCCGTAATATTCCGTCAGCTCAAACGTCTTTCCAATCCCCGCACAGACGAAAAACTTTTATCCTCTAAAACAAAATCTCGTCCGGAATAAGTCGTCTTCCTAAAATCCGTAGTTCCGTTTGTCACAAAGCTGCACTGTGATCTCATCGAAGATCGCATGTACACTAGTCACGTCTCGTAGCACCGAAGCTACGAGCTACGGTGCTACGATGCTACGACGCTACGAATGTCTACGACGCCGAATTTGTAGCTGTGGCCGATAACGTTTTATGTAGACGCTTTTATTATGGAAAGCACCCAAGGTATTGATGTTGGGCACCTTTCTCTGTCGCATTTAAATGGTTTGAATAAAACTGTTCAGTTTTGTAGAACCGTTTAACATGTTTGATTAAAATTTCAAGAAAACCCTAGGGAAAGATTGATTTCAAAACAAATGTTAATTTCTAAAAACTAAGTTTAAATATTAACATTAATGCCATAGTTATAAAACAGATGTACAAGCGGTTTATCTTTATAATATAATTATAAATCTTAATAATATATTTTCTAAGAGTTTAATATTAGAAAGACGTTAGTCTTTCGTTAAAAATATAATTCGTCTATCATAAACAGAACAGTCTTAAATTACTTTCTTGTACACGTGGTATATTTTGTGAAAGTAACTAATTATTTAAAAAAACTATGACAGTTTATGCGATAATTAAAATTAAAACTGGCCAAGTGCGAGTCGGACTCGCGCATGAAGGGTTCCGTGCCATTATCTAATTAACATTAGACAAAAACGGCAAAAAAATCACGTTTGTTGTATGGGAGCCCCCCTTAACCATTTATTTTATTCTGTTTTTAGTATTTGTGGTTATAAATACATCACCTGTGAAATTTCAACTATCTAACTATCACGGTTCATGAGATACAGCCTGGTGACAGACGGACAGACAGACAGACGGACAGCGAAGTAATAGGGTCCCGTTTTACCCTTTGGGTACGGAACCCTACAAAACTGATCGATTTTCGATCAGACCTGCATGATCATTCCATATATAGGAGCTTTAGTAGACATTCAGCTCACAGCCTCACTACAAGTCACGTCTCAGTACTTCCACCGCAACACTGAATTTGGTGATAACGTTGTACGTACTTGTAAATGTTTTTATTATCGAAGCATCTTTTCTATCGCTAGTACTGGAGAACTACTAAAACGTACGTGTTATGTACAGTTGAAAAAGTCGTGAAGTTTTATTGAACTGCAATTTCTATCTTTATCTGTATCGTAACTATAGTAATATGTAGTAGGAGATATATATTTTTTTTGCTAGCTTACATGGTGTCCCACTGCTGGACAAAGGCCTCCCCTTTCTCCTTCCATACCTTTAATATAGGAGATAATTATATTTCTTAAAATGTTTTTTGATTATGTAATTGGACACATCCATTTTCTTCTTACGCAGTAAGCCTATTTCCACATCTTTGCCCAACCGACCAAGTATTTACTTGTGATACTAATATTATCATCATCATCATCATCAGCCTATAATGTTCCCACTGCTGGGACACAGGCTTCCTCTCTATGTGCTCTCCACCACGCGGGCCCAGTGCGGATTGGTAGATGTCACATGTCTTCGAATTTTTGGTTCTAAGACATGCCGGTTTCCTCACGATGTTTTCCTTCACCGTGTTTGAGAGCAGTGGTGATGAAATAAATTACACAAAGTAATGCGCCTACCTGGGTTCGAACCCACGACTTACTGTTCGTAAGTCGAGGTCGCTACCACTGGGCCACCGCTGCTCCCAATACTAATACTAATATTATAGGTAATATTGATTATTTTTTCAATTATGTCGAGAAAAGTAATAACTTAAAGCAATAGAACTATTATTGCATCATAATTAAGACTCAAATCCAGTAAAGGTTTCCCTTTCATGAGAAATATCTCTGAAAATATTCGGTTTTCTTTGTTAAACTAATGCAACTGTATCAAACGACATCATCATCATTTCAGCCGAAAGACGTCCACTGCTGGACATAGGCCTCCCCCAAAGGAGGGTTTTGCCGTAATCGCCACGCTTGGCAGGCGGGTTGCCGATCGCAGTACGGTTGCTACAAAAGACCAAAATGACTTAGTCACTATTAGACCACGGACGGGACGGAGGAATGTGGGAAGACAACCGAGTAGGTGGACAGACGATCTCATTTAAGTGGCCGGAAGAAACTGGATAGCCATATCACAAAACCGCCAAAAGTGGAGTGATTTGGAAGAGACCTTGGGTGGCCAAGGGTTGAAGAAGAAGAAGAAGGAGAAAACCGCGTGCACAAATCTGCACTAGACTGCAACGCTAACCACATTTGTTGTTTATCAAAAACTATAATTCTAAGAACCTTTAGGAATATTTTACACTGAAGCACGTGAGAATGGTTCACCGCACTTCGTATTGCGGTAATCCTTGTGTCGAGCGGACGTACAGTAAAACGAGGAGATAGGTACACAGGCACAGTACCGCCGTAGCCAAAGGTTCCATCGGTAATCGGTATCTTCAAAAAGGCTGTAAAATTAAAATTAAACTAATCCAAGGGGGGGTAGCAGAGTCCGTACTTGCATTTAGGTGGAAATCAATTGATTTCTGGGTCACGTTTTGTACTTATTAAATCTTGACGTTACGAAGGTAACCAATGCAACCTGTGGCTGTAATAGCCTATTTTTTTTACGGATGGGAAATCATCAAATGACTTCTCCCGCTCCGGGCAGAGCGGAAGGGAGTGTCAGACTTGTACTGACTAAAACCCATCCATGTTCCTTCCTTGCCCTTTGTGTTCCAGGGCCGCGGTATCTCTTTCGAACAGCCCGCAGCCGGTTTTAATTGCCTTAGGCTCTTTTTAGTTATAACTCATAAACTAAAATAATTTAACAATCTATAATATAGTGTTTTATATATATAAAAATCGCCTGATGTGAACCGATGATGCGGCCTAGGGTGGAGCACGCTTGCCATGAATATGTTTTCCTGTATACCAAACTTTTTGCTGAATGTACCGTGTTATGAGTGCATTCGAAGATCGTTCACACTGAGTAGATTGAAGAGGACTACAGTTTCTACGGTCAAAAAAGGCTAAAGGATATTTCCTCAATATTGTATAGGATCATTATTACTCGATTAATGCAAAAAACTATGCTCATTGCATTGAACATGTTTTTTTTTTATGTGGACAGTACTGGTAATCACATGAACATATTGTTTTTACCATCTGATAATTATCACAAATAGTCAAAAAGTAATCATTGACATTGATTGTATTCTAAACACATAACTCTATTGTTATTATTTTACATCATACCCACATAGGTTAGGCTAAATTTTATTTAACACGTTAACTACCAAGGTATATTTTCTGTCTATTGATTCTTGGTTTATATTTAAAAAGTGTTTCCTTTTCTTTATTTGGATAAAAAACGGTAAAACAACTAAGTGCCAGGTGGCGCACTGCGGTCACTTGAATTTGATGCTTCGGTGTCAGTCACTGGTGCCTGACATGACCTGAACAGATAGTGAGTCTGTCAGGCACCGATGCCCGTTAACACGTTAACTACGTGTTCATATTTCTAAGACTTATTTCTTATGTTAATATAGAAATATACCCTAGTCTGCGTTATGTAACTCACGTTTCACGTTTCTAGTTTCACAAATGTTGGATTTATTCCAATAAAGGTCACGCAATTCATTATTTATTATGGTCATTAACAACGTTTTCATTCAGTCTATTTTTAAATGTAAATATAGAATATAAGGCTTTGATGGGAATGACTTGCATTGATTCTTAGTGAGAGCTGTCCAATGAACGATTTTTTTTTGGTTTATTGTAGATAACAATCTCCCCATTTTGACCAATGGATCCCAGACTTGGTCTTTGGCAAACATTCAAAAGTCCAAACTCAAGGTCTGCCAACGTGCAATGGAGCGCAGCATTCTAGGCGTCAAACTAACCGATCATGTATGCAACACCACACTGTGCTCCAAAACACAAATTACTGACGTTGCTCAAAAAGCCGCTAAGCTGAAGTGGAACTGGACTAGCCACGTCTGCCGCATGCCCAATGATCTGTGGGCCAAAATAACCACTTTCTGGAGCCCTGGATCGAAACAACTGGAAGTCGTGGGGAAAGGCCTTTGCCCAGCTGTGGGATGACGCAGGCTAACAGTATCAGTATCAGTAAATAACAAAACTAAAAAAAGTTAGTAATTAAATACGAAAAACGTTATTGTATTAAACCTATCATGCAAAAAAAATATAGATGTACGATTAGGCAACATGGTATGTATGAATGTATGAGTATGAGCTTAATATTTAAAAAATACAACTTTACTTTACTTTACGTTTTTTTGCACAAACCTCTTAAAATGGTCAAATTATTTTATTATAAAACGGAAAAAAGCAAAAAATACCGCTGTTTTCTCTACATTTTGACGGTTAAAATAAAAACTTTTTTCAGATTTCAGGATAGTAATGTTACATTTAAAAACACTATATTTTTATGGATGCAAATATTTTTTTTACAATCAACCAAATTCTCATTAGTATTGTTTTCTTTCGAACATTATATACCCTTCCCACCATACAACGTCCTTCAGAATCAAAGCCTGATAATACACACAAGTATTTTATGCTACCCTGGTAAGTCCCTGTAACTTATGAGTTGTCTCCGTTACGGCACACCTGGGCTTCAAACGGTGTACGTACCTAAAGTGTGTTTTCTTTTGCTTTTCCTATTTTGTAAACAAATATGGCGAATACTTATATTTACATTTTGAGAAAATGAAAGTGCTTAAATGGTTTTTTTTGGAACTGTAAATGTAATCTACTGCAGAGCAAGAGGTAAAATGGATTCGATTTCCAGGTCGGGCAACGTGTTATTGGGTTTTTTCATAAATAATTTCTCAGAAGTAGCCACGTAGTCTGGATGTGTGCCCGGTTGTTGGTAGCTTGCCCCCTATTACATGGGGCTTAAACATAACTGGCGAAATATGTGTGTACTGTAAGGTACACTTCTGCGAAACCCTCCAGGAATAACAGGCGTGATGTTACATATGATAATATGTAAATGCAATCCATACCTTTTCTGTTACTAAAATAGCTGAAACCTAACATAAAGTGACATCCATGGGCAAAATTGTGATTTGAAAGAAAGAAAACATATTTATTTGGCTTAAGGCGTAAGTGCACACAACAAAACAAAAATAAGAATAAAATAAAAATAACTTAAAACTACACAATAAAAAACTTAAAACTAAACAGTAAAAAGAAATGAATAATATTGTGTGTCTCACGGCTGCGCCAAATACGCCCAGGTGGCCTACCATGACGTCTTAAAGCAATTGGCATTCCAGTGTGAGAAACAGATGGTGCTAGACGACCTCTATAGCTCTGTCTCTTTCCCTCACTGGAATTACTCCTGCTTTAAGACGTCATAGTAACCCCCCTGTTCAGCAAACTGCCGAGCAGTTAGTGCCCGACGCCGCGCTGGTTTTGAAGCCCTGTTTGTTTGAAAAAATGAATATGTAAGGAAAAACACACTGTACATGAAAGGACGGTAGGTATATGAATAATATATTTAATCAACTTTCCACGAGACCGTGTTAATGTGGGATTTTTACTTAGCCACATGTTTTATGTATGTGTGTAACCTTGTGAATTTCTGCGACATTTTTGCTTGAGGTCAAGTCAGTTTGGACAGCCAGTCGTTCCACACCTTTCAACATACAAAATATAGTACCTAATGGCAATAACTGGCCAAGTGTGAGTTGGACTCGCGCACGAAGTGTTCCGTACCATTATTTATACAACATTACACATAAACGTTTGTTGTATGGGAACCCCCCTTAAATATTTATTTTATTTTGTTTTTAGTATTTGTTGTTATAGCGGCAACAGAAATACATCATCTGTGAAAGTTTCAACTGTCTAACTATCACGGTTCATTAGATACAGCCTGGTGACAGACGGACAGTGGAGTTTTAGTAAAAGGGTCCCGTTTTTACCCTTTGGGTGCGGAACCCTAAAAATGACAAATGATGTGATTGACTATCACATCATTTGCCAGTTGACATTGATAGCATCTCTACAAACAGATGTAACACCAGTAAGGGCGATTTTAATACTGAAAATAGTCGTACCAATCAATGGTACGGTTGCCTGTACGTACCTATTTTTTTACATAAGATATTTTTTACCTTCTTCAATAGCCTGGTCCTGGGTTCAATTCTCAGGTCTGGCAAAGGTTTATAAAGGTTATTGGGTTTTTCCATCAGGAATTTCTCAGTAGTAGCCACGGAGTCAGGATATGCCCGGTTGATGGCAATAGGCTCACCCCCTATTACATGGGACTTAAACATAACTGGCGAAATGTGGGTGTACTATTAGATACACCTTTGCCTAACCCTTCGGGGATTACAGGCGTGATGTTATGTTATGTTCAATACCCTATTCGGGGCGAAACACTCTTTTCTTGTAAATTAACGTCCCGTTTTTTGTGTGTTTCAGGTTAGATATAAAAATATTTTTACTTTTAATAATTATGACTACTTTTCTTTATGTGAAAATCATCTGCATTCCAAATAAGAAAGATTCTCATTTAGGAATGAAAGCAAATAAAATAAGTAAACGAGTTGGAAACACATCCAACCCTCTAAAAAACTTTTCTAGACATCTCAAATCTAAAATTAGTCACAGAAAATACATAAAAGTGCAAATAACTATCTTGATATTCAAACTTACTCAGTCGAATACAAAGTAAATGGATGATTGCGGTGCTTCGAGTCAAAGGAGCAGCCAGTATAGCTAGTACTAGATCTACATTACTGAGAATATTCTATTAAAGTTGGTCTCAAAACTTCTCCGGGCTAAGCATGATTTGAAGACAAGAAGACTATTTATAAGATGTCATAGCTTGAGTAGAAAGTTTTTTATGAATGTGTGGTTTTAAAACATTTCGTCTTATATTAGACAAAAAAGATTATCGTTTCAAATAAAGTACATCATCAAGAAGCGTATTTTTTTTCAGTTTATGGTACGAAACCCTTCGTGCGCGAGTTCGACTCGCACTTGGCCAGATTTTGTGTTAATAATAGTGTAAGTGACTATGTCTGTTTAAAAACGTATAGTTTTCGTTGTTTCTTAGTCTATTACAGAAGCGAAACGTTAAGTTAGTTAATTACTTACAATAATTCTATCAGTATCACTGTTTATGTTTTTTTTCGAACACAAAAATCACAAACCTGTTCATTCGAATCAAATTAAACTTACAATCAGATAAAATTGGTTCCTTCCTTGGAGTTGAAATTGAAACATTCAAAAGTGCCTGTGAATCTATACTTGGCCCAGTCCCAAATTCAATGCGCAAACCGCGAAGTCAAAACTTAAAACAATGAATCTTCGTCAAGACCTTAATCAAAAGTATGACTAGTTGGTGCGATTCCAAATGGTTCATTACGGGCGATATCATAATTCCAGTTTATTTTCAACATCTTTATATATATAATTCTACTGTGCGTGTGTATGTCACTGAACTCCTCCTAAACGGCTGGACCGATTTGAATGATTTTTTTTGTATGCCTTTGGGTGGCACCCTGGATGGTTTAGATTCACAAATCAGCCCGACAGATGGCGCTGCTGTCGTTATCTAGGTTTGACGCAGACGAAGTTGCGAGGGACAGCTAGGGGTAGCTAGGGGTAGTTAGGGTAGGTAGGGTAGGTAGGGTAGGTAGGGTAGGTAGGGTAGGTAGGGTAGGTAGGGTAGGTAGGGTAGGTAGGGTAGGTAGGGTAGGTAGGGTAGGTAGGGTAGGTAGGGTAGGTAGGGTAGGTAGGGTAGGTATGGTAGGTAGGGTAGGTAGGGTAGGTAGGGTAGGTAGGGTAGGTAGGGTAGGTAGGGTAGGTAGGGTAGGTAGGGTAGGTAGGGTAGGTAGGGTAGGTAGGGTAGGTAGGGTAGGTAGGGTAGGTAGGGTAGGTAGGGTAGGTAGGGTAGGTAGGGTAGGTAGGGTAGGTAGGGTAGGTAGGGTAGGTAGGGTAGGTAGGGTAGGTAGGGTAGGTAGGGTAGGTAGGGTAGGTAGGGTAGGTAGGGTAGGTAGGGTAGGTAGGGTAGGTAGGGTAGGTAGGGTAGGTAGGGTAGGTAGGGTAGGTAGGGTAGGTAGGGTAGGTAGGGTAGGTAGGGTAGGTAGGGTAGGTAGGGTAGCTAGGGTAGGTAGGGTAGGTAGGGTAGCTAGGGTAGGGTAGGTAGGGTAGGTAGGGTAGGGTTGGGTTAGGTTAGACGACCCAGTTCTGACCACCGTAACGGAGTGGCAGACTGGGCTCGGCCAAAGTGCACTGTGATCTCGTAGCGTATTTTATTTTATTTGCCGTGTTACCTACGAACCTGCGGAGGCTATGCCTACACCTGCGCGGGACGCCTGCGGGCGGTTCAAAAAAGGCCCTTCTCAGGGCCAACCAAAGGGCCCTTCCCAGGGCCAACCAAAAGGCCCTTCTCAGGGCCACTCCGACGCTTCGGAGTCAGAAGCTAGCCGCGCGCCGTCTGCGGCTAGCTTCTTTGGAAGGGCGGACGAGACGCTGGACTCCGACGACATCGAGTCGGTAATAAGTGTCTCGGACGCGGGTGACTCTCGGTCACGGAAGCGGGCCTCCATGAGGGATGGATCCGAGGGCTCTTCGACCTCGGGATCAGGAAGGAAGTCGAAGGCGAAAAAGCCGATGACAGCCGCGGACACCCACGTCGTTGGTCTCGCGGACGCCCAACGCCAGTTAGACCTGGCTCGGCGGGCGAAGCTCCAGCTAGACCTGGAGGAGCGGGTTGCTGCCAAGGAGCAACGGGCGCTCGTTACCCGGGCCAAGTCCGGGTACGGCGCGTCCTGCGTTCTGTACGCGGACCACTCCCTGGTCGAGCTGGAGCGAATGGCGGAGGAGGACGAAGAGGAGATACTGGAGGTCGACTCTAAGTCCTCCAACCTAAAAGGGACCTTCCAGAAGGCCCTTAAATGCAGGGCCGCAAGCATGCGCGGCATCGTACAGGAGTTGGTCCAGCGCAAGGCCAACGACGAAACGCGGCAACTGCAGGCGAGAATAGATCGCCTGCAATCGGAGGTCAGCCAGCTTCATCAGAAGTTGGCTGACGCCACGGCGCGGCCAATCCAGGCCGAATCAAGCCCTGCGGTAGAAAGCCCCACCTCCAACCTTGAGGATATCATCCGCAAGGTCGTAATGGAGGAGAGGGCCTTCACAAGAGCCTGCATAGCAGGCATTGAGGACCGGCTCTTGCCGGAGCAACGCCTCCGACCACCGCTTGCGGCTGATAAGAGGCAGAGCGAGCCGGGGCCGTCCTCCCAGGAGGAAGACGCACTTCTCCCTGCCACCACCCCGTCCAACCAGCCAGAGTGGACAGAGGTGGTCCGCAGGGGGAAGGGCAAGGCCAAAAAGGCGCCGACAGCCGTCCCTGCCGTCCCCGCAACCACCCTGGCCAGCCAGCCACAGACGACTGGCAAGGGAAAGGGGAAGGGGAAAGGAAGGGGAAAGGGGAGGCTCGTTCCTCCAAGCACCGCGGCCGTCGTGGTGACACTCACCGCGGAGGCTGCGGAGCGGGGGGACACATACGCGTCCATATTGACGCGGGCGCGTGCCAATGCCGATCCCACCCAACTGGGGATCGGCAAAGTGTCTTGCCGGCGAACCCAAGCCGGGGCTCGAATATTCGAGTTCCCGGGGGCGCAAGGCAGCGCCAACGCGGACCTCTTTGCAGCCAAGCTGCAAGAGGTCATCGCGGACTCGGCGAAGGTGGCCCGGCCGGTCAAGTCGGCGGCCATCGAAGTGACGGAGTTGGATGACTCCGTCACCAAGGAGGAGGTAGTGGCGGCGGTCGCAGCGGTAGGGGGCTGTGGTGCGGCGGCGGTCCAAGGCCGGGACATAAGGCCCGGCCGCGGCGGAATGGGCACACTCCGCCTCGAGTGCCCAATCGCAGCTGCCAAAGCCGTCCTTGCAAAAGGACGGCTTCAAGTCGGGTTTAGCTCGGGTGCGGTTCGGGCACTCGAGGACCAGCCTTTGCGGTGTTTCCGGTGCTTCGGCATCGGCCACACCCGGCCCCTGTGTCCGTCCAAAGTGGACCGGTCGGAGACTTGCTACCGCTGTGGCAAGGAGGGCCACAAAGCCTCCTCCTGCCAGGCCGCCACGCCGCACTGCGCGGTGTGTGCCGCCAGTGGCCGCCTGGCAGGCCACGTCACGATGGGGAGGAGGTGCAATACCCCCCCTAAGCGTGGCAAAGCGCAGGCGCCGACCGGGCCTGCGCCAGCTGTTGCCGCTAACGCCGCCGTTCCTGCGGCGGCAGCGGAGGAGGGTGCGATCTCCGACTAATGCCCAGAGTCGAACATCGCATCCTTCAGGCGAACGCCAACCACTGCAGGACAGCCCAGGATCTGCTGATGCAGACCATGGCTGAGTGGTTGGTGGACTTGGCGGTGGTCGCCGAACCATACTCGGTCCCTGGCCGTTGGCTGGGCGACCGGGATGGCCTAGTGGCGTTGGTGGCGCGGTCTTCCACAGACTCCCCTCCCCTCTCGCTCTTAGAGAGGGGACCGGGATACGTGGCCGCCGCGTGGGGAGAGATTGCGATAGTGGGGGTGTATTTCTCCCCAAACCGCCCTCTCTCGGACTTTGAGGACTTCTTAGAGATCCTCACTGCTGTCGTAGGGAGGGCGGCACCACGCCAGGTCGTGGTGCTCGGCGACCTCAACGCCAAGTCGGCGGCCTGGGGCAACCCGGCCGCCGGTTGTAACGTCCGGGGACGCGCCGTCGAGTTTTGGACGGCCTCGTGCGGTGTGTCCCTCCTCAACAGGGGGGCGGTCCACACGTGTGTGCGGCAACAGGGCGGGTCGGTGGTGGACGTCTCGTTCGCCACCCCCGCGCTAGCCGCCCGCGTATTGAACTGGCGGGTGGAGCTGGTGGAGACCTTGTCGGACCACCGTTACGTGCGGTTCGACATCTCCACACAGCGGGGAGGGGGGACGGCCCGCGCTGGGCAATCTCCCTTCCCGCGGTGGGCGCTCACCCGCCTGGACCGGGAGGCTGCCTTCCTCCAGGACTGGCTGTCGCCTCCCCCTGTCGGGGAGGCCCCGGACGTGGACGCCGCAGCGGTCCGGCTACGGGGGTCCTTGACCGAGGTGTGCAACTCCTGCATGCCTCGGTCTCGCCGTCCGCCTCCCCGTCGTGCCGTATACTGGTGGACGGAGGAGCTGGCGGGGCTCCGGGCCACCTGCGTGGCGGCCCGAAGGGCCTACACGCGGAGCCGGCGGCGCAGCGCCCAGAACCGAGTCCGGGCGGAGGAGGACCGCCTGTACGCCTCTTACCGAGAGGCTACGGTGGCCCTCAAGTCTGCAATGGGCGCTGCGCAGGACTCGGCGAGGTCCGAGATGCTGGAGGGTCTCGACAGGGACCCCTATGGGAGACCGTACAAGGCGGCGCGGAATCAGCTCCGCCCCTATGGTCCCCCACTGTCGGAGACCCTCGAGCCGGCATTGTTGGATGGGGTGGTTCGGTCCCTGTTCCCGTGCAGGACTGACTTCGCCCCACCAACAATGGATCCCCCGCAAGGGGCGGCTCCACCGGAGGCGGAGGTGCCCCCGGTCACGTCGGCGGAATTCTACGCGGGGGTTTTGAGCCTCCGCGCGAAGAAGACCGCCCCCGGGCCGGACGGCGTCCCCGCGCGGGTGGTAGCGATCGCCGCCACCGAAATGGAGGACAGGTTTCGGGACCTCTTCAGCCTGTGTTTTACGGCTGGGAGGTTCCCGAAACTGTGGAAGGAGGGGCAGCTATGCCTCCTCCGAAAGGAGGGTCGCCCGGTGGACTCACCCTCGGCATACCGACCCATCGTTTTACTCGATGAGGTCGGTAAAATGTTCGAGGGGATTGTCGCCGGGAGACTGGAAAGCCACCTGAGGGGGGTAGGGCCGGATCTGTCGGACGCCCAATTCGGTTTCCGTCGTGGGCGTTCGACGATCGATGCGCTGGCCCTACTCAAGGGCCAGGTGAAGGAGGCGGTGGAGGCGGGGGACGGAGTGCTGGCGGTGTCGTTCGACATTGCCAACGCCTTCAACTCCGTCCCCCACTCGACGATATTGGAGGCACTCCGATATCACGGAATGCCCCAATACTTGCGGGACCTGCTGGCCAGTTACTTGGAGGGCCGAGAGGTCCTCCTCGTAGACAGGCTGGCCACGGTGAGGCGGTACGGCGCAGAGTCCGGTGTTCCACAGGGGTCGGTGCTAGGCCCTCCCTTGTGGAACATCGGCTTCGACTGGCTCTTGCGGGGAGCCCTCCTCCCGGGCACGAGTGTCATCTGCTACGCGGATGACACTCTCCTTACTGCCCGGGGGAGGAACTTCGCCGACGCGGCTTGTTTGGCCTCGGCTGGCGGATCCTTGGTGGCAGAGAGGATCCGCCGCCTGGGATTGAGGGTGGCGCTGCACAAAACGGAGGCCGTGTTCTTTCGCGGTCCCCGGCAGCGCTGCCCTCCCGACGGCCACATCGTCGTGGAGGGCGTCCGTATAGGGGTCCAGCCCCGGATGAAATATCTGGGGCTGGTGCTGGACGACAGGTGGCGCTTCGGCCCGCATTTCAGCGGGCTGTCGACGCGCCTGTTGAAGGCCGCGGACGCCCTCTCATGGCTCCTCCCAAACCTGGGGGGGCCCAAGGCGAAATGCCGGCGCCTCTATGCCGGCATTTTGCGGAGCATGGCCCTATATGGGGCACCCATCTGGGCGGACTCCCTCCATAGGAGGGAGAATGCTACCGCCATCCGCAAGCCCCAGCGGGCTATTGCACAGCGGGTGGCGAGGGCTTACCGCTCAGTGGGCTTTTCGGCGGCGTGCGCTCTGGCGGGCACCCCTCCATGGGAATTGGAGGCTTGGGTGCTCGCCAGAGTGTACGAGTGGACGGCGCGCCGAAAGGCGCTCGGGGAGCGCCCCATGGGCGAAGAGCGGGAGGCGGTGCGGCGAGAGGCGAAGGACGCCATCGTCCTCCATTGGACGGAGGACCTCGCCAGCGCCGCCTTTGGCCGCCGGACGTTGGATGCGCTCGGTCCGGTCCTGCAGGGCTGGCTCGAGCGGTCCCACGGTTTCCTCTCTTTCCGTCTGGTGCAGGTGTTGTCTGGGCATGGATGCTTCGGATCGCACCTGCACCGGATCGGGAGGGAGGAAACCCCGGCGTGCCACGACTGCGGCGCGGCGGAGGACACGGCGCAGCACACCCTCGAGGAGTGCCCGGCGTGGTCCGAGCTGCGCCGCGGTCTCACCGCGGTAGTCGGACCGGACCTCTCGCTTCCCGGCGTGGTTAACGCCATGCTGGGGAGCGAGGAGGCCTGGTCGGCAGTAGCCTCCTTCTGCGAGGACGTACTCTTGCAGAAGGAGGAGGCGGAGCGGGCGAGGGAGGACGACCCTCTCGCTGCGCCGCTCCGCAGACGGAGAAGGGGGAGAAGGCGTCGTGCCCTCCCTCCTCATGGTGACGGGCGGGCGGCAGGCACGGGGGTGCCCCCGCCTGCATTGCAGCCGTCACCACCGTCGGTCATTCCCGACCCCCCACACCCGTGAGGGTGTGAGGGGTCTTGCCTTGCAATCGTCGGCGGGGGACTGGAAGTAAAGGCTGTGCCGGTTTCCCAGTCCCCCTCCACTATGACGAAGCGGGAATGCGCTGGGTCGTTTTAGTGGGTATACCGGGTTCGCCCGGGGAGTCCCACATACCCCTCTAAAAAAAAAAAAAAAAAAAAAAAAAAAAAAAAAAAGGTAGGGTAGGGTAGTCGAAATATTATTTAGTTGCATTATGTGACGCAAACGAAGTTGCGCGGGTCAGCTAGTGTATATATATTATATAAAAATGAATTGCTGTTCGTTGTCTCGCTAAAACTCGAGAACGGCTGGACCGATTTGAATAATTCTTTTTTTGTTTTGATCGTCCAAATACAGGGAAGGTTTAAAAACAAAAAAAAATAGGTAGGTAGGGTAGGTAGGTAGGTTTGTAGGTAGGTAGTGTAGGGTAAGTAGTGTAGGGTATGTAGGGTAGGGTAGGTAGGGTAGGTAGTGTAGGCTATGTAGGGTAGGGTAGGGTAGGTAGGTACGTAGGGTAGGTAGGTAGGTAGGTAGGTAGGGTAGAGTAGGTAGGTAGGTAGTAGTTCAATTGGAATTTAATATTCATGGTTGACAGGACAACGTCTGTCGGGTCAGCTAGTCTTATATATAAAATTCTCGTGTCACAATGTTTGTTCCCATACTCCTCCGAAACGGCTTGACCGATTCTCATGAAATATTGTGAGCATATTGAGTAGGTCTGAGAATCGGCCAACATCTATTTTTCATAATAAAAAAAAAAAAATTAGGCGGTACGAAGTTCGCGGGCACAGCTAGTCTAGATATGAAATTTACTTTAGGACGAGAAATGGTGTCCTAAACTGGTTATCAGGCGCTTTTCAAATGAACTGTCACCCAAGTGACTGTTCATTTTAAGTTCACACAACACCGCAAAATTTAATAGAAATCAACGTTCAAATGGATACTTCAGTTCAGAGCTCATTTTTAGGGTTCCGTAGCCAAATGGCAAAATCGGAACCCTTATGGATTCATGTCTGTCTGTCTGTCCGTCCGTATGTCACAGCCACTTTTTCCGAAACTATACGAACTATACTGTTGAAACTTAGTAACACGTATTCTGTAAGCCGAAGATTTTCACACAAAAATAGAAAAAAAAAACAATAAATTTTGGGGGTTCGCCATACTTAGAAATGAAACTCAATTTTTTTTATCAAACCCATACGTGTGGGTTATCTATGGATAGGTCTTCATAAATGATATTGAGGTTTCTAATATCCGCTGCGAGCTGATCGAAAGAGATACCGCGGCCCTGGAACGCAGAGAGCAAGGAAGGAACATGGGTTTTAGTCAGTACAAGTCTGACACCAGGGGGTGTCCACTCTGCCCAGAGCGGGAGAAGTCATTTGATGATTCCCCATCCGTAAAAAACAAAAAAAAAGGTTTCTAATATCATTTTTTTCTAAACTGAATAGTTTGCACGAGAGACACTTCCAAAGTGGTAGTATTGTTATATGTTAGTACATTCTTGTATTGTATATTATATGTAAATAGTTATCTGTTTTATGTTTTATGTATTCCATTTTTTCTTCTTCTTTTACTCACTCTGTCTACATCTCTTTTTTTAGTATCTCCTTTCGCAGGTATGTTGGAAAAGATTTCTTTAGAAATAAGCATCACCTTTGTACTATTTTCTGTTCCTTTCTTCTTTTATTTTTGTAGTATGTACATAAATTGTTAAATAAATAAATAAATAAAATGTGCCAACCCCCTTCCTGTAACTTCTAAAATAAGAGAATGATAAAACAAAAAATATATATATGATGTACATTACCATGCGAACTTCCACCAAAAATTGGTTTGAACGAGATCTAGTTAGTAGTTTTTTTTTAATACGTCATAAATCGTAAGCCGCAATTTACCTTTTATTCAATTTAAAACATTTATCAAATTACAACGAACTACAAGAACTTTTATATTATGTTAGTTGCTGCTACGGAACCCTTCATGGGTGAGTCCGACTCGCACTTGGCCGCTTTTTTTACTTTTGATTATGCTCGGACATCTGCTACTATTAACAAAACTTAAGCGTTTGATGTTAGCTTCGAACAAGAAAAATAAGACGACTTAAACGTCTTATGTTCGAAGTAGGGTTGCGTAGTAGTTTTGTATATCAGAAAAAAATACTTAATTTTGATAACCACCGCATGAGCATAACTGACATGAGATTTTAATAACATAACATCACGCCTGTAATCCCCAAAGGGTTAGGCAAAGATGTAGGTACCTAATAGTACACCCACAATTCGCCAGTCATGTTTAAGTCCTATGTAATGGGAGCGAGCGAACAACCGGGCACGAATCCAGACTCCGTGGCTGCTACTGAGAAATTCCTGTTGGCAAAACCTAACGTCAATTTACTTGACCCGGGAATCGAACCCAGGACCTCAAACTCAACAGTCGCAATTGCAACCGTTGGATATTTGAATAAACGTAGTGATAAGAGCGAACAATGGCAACGCGACTTACCAAGGATTTCGGTTGTTGTTGCACTCGAGTTGTGCAGTGACGCAGTCTCGGTTCAATACAACTTCTGTATAGCCACTAAAACGCCAGTGGGTGCTGCGGGACCCGGCAATAAAAAACGCTTAACCGCCGTTGGGTACTCGAGGCCCCTGGTTCCTTAAATTGACATTATTGACAATGACATAACAGTGACACTGACAGTTCAAACAAGGTTTAACTGGGGCGCGCCACTGCATGGTTTTGTTCAACTTTCTATGCTTTTGTAGTTCTCTTCTATTGTTAATGCTCTTCTATTAGAAAACAACGTGCACTTGTAGAAGTCTTACCAAATGGGATTGGATTCTTAATTTGAATGTGTACCTTACACATTCAAATTAAGAATCCAATCCCATTTAACTACTAACCAACTAATACTAACCATTCATATTATTCAACTTTGGGCTATATGTTTACCATTTAAAAAAATAACTCTGAGAACACATGTTTGCTTTTGAGATAATAATTCCAAAAGGCGCTTTCACCAGTAATGGTATCCGACAGAAACCGTCATGCCGTATTATTATTATATTTCCTTTATTTATTTTCACACATATTATTTACATTTTTAAATAATCAAATATAAAAAAATATATATATATAAAGTTATATAAGACGACACGATTGGCGCAGTGGTTAGGCGATTACCTGCTACGCCGCGAGTCGCGGGTTCGATCCCCGCACGGAACAAATATTTGTACGGCCTACAGGTAGTTGTTCCGGGATGGCTGTTTGTGTATGTCAGCTTAAATGTTTGTAAAGGCACCCACGATACAGGAGAAATTCCTAGTGTGGGGCAACGTTTTTTTTTTAAATATTTAAAGAAAAAGAGAAAAGATAAAACATATATTACATTTCCTTTATTTAATTTTACACATACTCATTACATTTTTAAATATTTGAATATAAGATTTAACACAAAAAAAAACATTAAAAAATATAAAAAATAGTATCCCACCAGCATTGGGAACATATTATTATTATCCATGTGCCATATATAATCAACCGTGTATTTGGCTACCTACATATCTACCTACTTGTAAGTACACCTGCACTCCCGTACTTGTACTACCAGACCATTCATCTATGTTTAAGCCAAACACTGACTAATGCACTTCCCTTGTCGCGGTCCCATCGCTCAATCTGCTCTTCAATTTGTCCAATTTAGAAGTCGTTACACCCATGCTTGGTGGTCTGTCTTATCATGGTAAAAGGTTTTGTCGAAAGATTGATAGTGATGTACTTATTAATATCGTATAGTCAACGGAATAGTAATGCACTACGAAAATGGACGTTACTCCTTCGACATAAAGGCAATATCAATGGCAAATTGTTACCACAGGGGTAAAATTGATGGTTTGTGCATTCAGATCAACATTCCAGTGTTATAATTATTGTTGAAATTAATTGTGCAATCTTAAATAAAATTAAAATGAGTCATTATATTGTAGCTGACGTTCCGCCCATTGCACATGTTATTTAGATTTAGATTTGCAACCAGGAGTCAAAAAAAAAAAGAGAGATTCTCATCGCAGTTATTAAGTTCCAAAATAATTCATATCGAGTACTTAGGTCATAATCAAATTCATCTTTATTGCTCATCTACCTGCTTTTCATTCAGATTGGCATCAGCGTGAAAAACACGAGAATAACAGTCAGTTTAATAGCAGAAATTAATAAATATAGGCGTAATATTAATTGGAGTGGATACGCGAGGGATTCGAGAGAATTGTTGCCAGCTACATTCTTTTATTAAAACACGTACATTTTTAATTATTTCAGTGGTAACACTGACGAGTGGGGTGAGACATAGGAACCGTGGAATGTATGTTATTCATCATTCCTGTTGTTTACATTGTTAATTTTTGTGGTACGATAGCATGGGGATAAAAAGAACCTAAAACTCAATAGACTTCTTTAAATAAAGGCAAATTAATTTCAGCAATAAAAAAACTCAATCGCGATGAACCCTGAAAATATTAACGTTAGAAAAAGTAATTTTATTCTAGTTTAAATACCTTATTTTCGTTATATTATTCTTTAAATATTTACCAAAAACTTTCTTAGTGTCACTTTCATGAATTTGGTCCCTGTGGAACATTCATTTCAAACAGTGCAAAATGTAGCCATGATTGTTAATAATAAAGTTATTATCCGTTGATTCTGAATGATTAATATGTATTTATAAAATTTAAAATTGAAGCACGGCGCGCCTTTGGGTGTCAATCCGATGCATCGTTTCCATATTGGAAATTGTTTAATCAATTTGACAGTGTAATCATTGGACAGCTTTTATAGGCAGGGAGATGGATTGTATGAAATTAATTAATCATCAAGGTAATCTATGCCTCGGAAAGCACGTTAAGCCGTTGGCTAACATTTGTAGATCTTTGAGAATCGTAACAAGTGGTCAGAAACAGAAAAGTCTAACAACCAATCTTACCAAGAGGTGTAGTATAACCGAGTAACTTGATTAAGGAAGTCAGATAGGCAGTCGCACCATGTAAAACACAAGTATTCAGCTGCATCTGGTTAGACTGGAAGCCGATGCCAACATAGTTTTGAAAATCTAGGCCGATGGTGTATTTCTATATCTATACTAATCTATACTTCTATATTATCTATACTAATATTATAAAGAGGAAAGATTTGTATTTTTGTATGTAACGAATAAACTTAAAAACTACTGGACCGATTTGAAAAATTATTTCAGCAATGGATATCTACATTATCAGAGAGTAACATAGGCTATATTTTATCCCCGTACTCCCACGGGAACGGGAACTACGCGGGTAAAACCGCGTGACGTCCGCTAGTTTTACATAAATAATCGGAGGAAAGATATGGAAAAGGCGGTAAATGACGGCGTTACGATGGAAATGGAAAGTAAACGTTTTAAGGTCCATTTCCACCAATCGAAAAAATCGCGTACGTTTTTTTTTGTGACTGAATAAAGGATGGTATCAGTATTGCCATTAAGCATACAATTCGACGCGAGTGACGTGAAAAAGTGCACGAGAATTGTTTTACTTGGTTGGCTTCTAAACGGACACTTACACCGTCCTTATGTAACAGGGGACAAGACCAAGAAAATGATGACACTGATGAAGGAGTTATTATCTTCTCTAGTATAGTGCCACTGTGTTATTTAGATGTTCTTAGTCTGCTCCTTATGAATAAATCATCCAAGCAACTTGTGCGTTATGTTACCGTCATGACTATAAATCAAATTAAATGATTTGTGGTAGATTTACCAAGAGATTTATTAGATGGTGCGACATTGACATGGACGATAATTGGAATTTGTATACTTACTTATCAGACCTCTAACAAGGTAGGTACCTCCTGGGGCCACAATAATATTAATAATAAATTTTTGAAAAAAACAAAACAAGTTTGCTTAACAATATTTGTTATTCTTACTTGGTATCTATACTTATTTTGTGTATTAAAATATAAAACATTTCAAATATAAAAAATAGTAGACCACCGGTATCTAGATCAGGGTTCCAGGAACCTCCTAACAATGGGCGCTGTGTCAAGAAGTACCTATTATTAAAATTTAAAGGGTATTCTGACCCTGTAAGTTTTATTAATAATAATAAATATTCCTAGCATTTGTTGACTATAAATCAGAGACGAGAGAGAAATCCTTAGAAACATTACATTTAGAAAAAAAACAAAAACTCAAAGAGCATATATATGTACATAGTGTGTGTAGCCTTTACTACGCCAGCCAGTTTCGTAGAAGCTTCATGAAACATCAACTATTACATTTACAAAATACAGTTACCCACTTTCAAACACCAAAGAAGACGATCCTCTTAAAACACCACCATCTTGCAAGTATAAGTTTCAAAAGCAAATGGTTGACATAAGCGTCGCGTCCGAAGTGTTAAATTAAATTTACGATATGACAGGGAGTGGGGGCTGTCTATTCCCATCTCGAGAGCTATGGGAATACACCAAAGTGCAAACATTTTCGTTCGAGACGCCTCCAAGCTTATATAGTGATGGCAGACGGAGTGTCAAAGAAAATGTGTTGTGTAGTTTGTGAGGCTGATCTTGGAAACATTTGGATGAAAATGGAACTGTTTTGTGTGAAAAAGAAGAGGGTCTAGACAAAGAAAATAATGTTGTATCAGAGTTTATGGTGTTGGAAGAAAAAGAAATATGTTAAATTGTCATATGCTATAGCATAGTATATCATCATCATCATCATCAGCCTATAATGTTCCCACTGCTGGGACACAGGCCTCCTCTATATGAGAGGGAATGGGCTATAATCCACCACGCGGGCCCAGTGCGGATTGGTAGATTTCACTTGTCTTCAAATTTTTGGTTCTAGGACATGTTTCCTCACGATGTTTTCCTTCACCGTTGTTGAGAGCATTGGTGAATAAATTACACAAAGTAATGCGCCTGCCTGGGTTCGAACCCACGACTTACTGTTCATAAGTCAGGGTCGTTACCACTACATAGTATATCATATTATTTTAGTATCTTAACTTAATTTTTAGGGTTCCGAACCCAAAGGGCAAAACGTAACCCTGCTAAGACTCCGCTGTCTGTCTGTCACCAGGCCGTATCTCATGAATCATGATAGCTAGACAGTTGACATTTTCACAGATGATGTATTTTTATTGCCGTTATAACAACAAATACTAAAAATAGAATAAAATAAAATTTATAGGGGGCTCCCATACAACAAACGTGATTTTTGCCGTTTTTTTGCTCGATATTAATAACGGCGACAGGTAGACGCTTGAAATATTCACACAATATTTAGTTGTATATTCAGTTTAAAAAAAAAAGATTAAATTAAAATAAATATGTAAAGGGGGTATAATGGTACGGAACTATTCGTGCGCGAGTCTGACTAGCACTTGGCCAGTTTTTTTGCTATAGATAAAATGTCATATCTAAGCCGGAGAGGTGATCTATGCTTCAAAATATTCCGCTTCAGACAACTTTCTCTATATAATTACTACTACAAAAAATTAAGCTGTTAAACTATTCTTGATATCAAGCTAAATAAAGATTTTTGGCTATGTCATGGTAAGTCTTTGAAAAAATTTGAAACACTTTGAATCTTATTACTATTTGTATTGATTACATTTTATTATTATGACAATATCGCACGGCATTTGTTTTCCTGAAAAAAAAAAAACAGTCCTGGAGTCCAATTTCAGTATCCAAAAACGTTCAGAATATAGTCCATCAACGGCGAACATAATACTACGCGGAACAAATTGTTAAATGCTAAATTGTTCTTTAGGCATTCATTTAGGTACAGCATGGCGGTATTAAACGGGCATTACTCAAATATAAAACTGTCGAAACTTTTTTAAATCTTAGTAAAAAATCCAAAAAATAACTGAGCGAGTAAGAATATTCTACTTAAAACTATTTTAAAATTATCATGCATAATTAAATAAAAAAAGTAAGTATCTTTCAAGAAAGTAACCGAGGTTAAAATGTAACTGAAATTGAAATTCATACTTCAAGGTTTTTATGAAAAGAAAACTTGACTAAAACCCGTAAGTTAATTAATGACTGCGCGAGTGTCTTTGAATGCCTTGAGTAATTGCAGATTGCATGCTCCGTACCAAAATTGATGTTTTATAGCTTACAATATGGTTAAAGCTTACTAACCGATGAAACGTTAGGTTTTGTATGATTTAAATTAAACATGTCATTAGTTTATTTACAAACTAAGATCATGTTTAATGTTAAAAGTTATGGACAATGATTTGTAATAAAGATTATGTAAGTTATTATTACTAGACCCATTACAACCATTCGTTGAACTATTTTTTCTGGTTACCTATTTTGTAATGACAAACAAGACGCAACCAATCACAAACTAGTTACCAAAGCGTTAGTAAGTCGCATCGTCTATGAACCGCTATGGAGATACTAGAGTGCTGTGGCATTCTGGCAACGCATTGGCGAGCTGGATTCATTTTTTTTTAATCTCCTGTAAAGGCAAATGAAACTGCCATGAGCAACAAACTTCCATTCTTTACCCTAATGAAACTAGACATTGTCTCAGCATTAAAATGCACAGAGCGGAGATGAATACATCGCATATTACCCCACAAGCGTGGCCAAGATTAATCTTTACTTACTCAGCAAGGAGCTTGATACTTTTATTGTTCTCTAGGAGAACAACGGCATTGTTTTACCCCCCTCTCTTCTCCTTTAAAACAAATGCATTCGCAAGGAAGAACAAATCCACGCACGCGACCTTAAGGGGGATATACAGTGGCGCCGCATAATACATTCGTATTGCGTCATACATTAGCAGGGTTGAAATGTATTGCATTATACATTTTTGTTTGGTGATTTTGAGTGTGGTTAGAAGAGAGGAGAAAGGTTTTAGTTGGCTGTCTTTCCGTGATAGTACACACAAGAGAAACCTACACTAAATTTAAATTCAGAATTCCAGATCTACATAAAAATGTAACATTATTTGAGTCCCTAGACGAACGCGCAATGCAAACGTAACGTAAATACGTCGATTTTAAAATAGATCGTTTCACGTAAAATATTTTCAAAATTTTAAGAATTTGTCCATATCTATGACTTGCACCTAACACATTAGCTAAAATGGTATAACATATATAATTTGTATTTTCAATTAAAAATTGACGTATTTTCGTTACGTTTACTCCGCGCGCTCGTGCTGGGGCCTCTGAATTATATAGCACCATTAATATGTTGTATAATAAAATCTCAGAATTATGCGTTGTTCATTCAATATAGGCTTGCTCTAATTGCCAACAACTTATTTTTTTAAATACCAGTCGCTGCTAATTTTGCATAGTAGTAATATATGGAGGAGCTCGTGGCTAAACAATAACAGCCGCTCGGATCAATCTTTAGGTTAAGCCGTGCTTGCCTAGTTTGGTCTGTGGATGGGTGACCGCCCATCACATACTGAGTTTCCTCCGTGCCTCGGAAAGCATGTTAAGCCGTTGGTCCCGGCTGTCATTTGTGGATCTTTGACAGTCATTAGGTAGTCAGTGGCCCAAAACAGTCTGGCAAACAGTCTTATTAACGGGGATACATATTAACCAGTACTACCTGCGTTGTGGAGGTCAGATAGGCAGTCGCTCCATGTAAAATACTGGTATTCAGCTGCATCCGGTTAGACTGGAAGCCGACCCCAACCTAGTTGGGAAAAGACTAAGCAGATGATGAGTAATATATGGAAGGAAGTATTATTCACGTGTCTTCCTGAAAACCGGCTATTTATTCTAACTTTGTTCAAATCATTCACTCATCATTGGTTTTTTCCTACTCTTCCCTATTTATTTGGAGTCGGCATCCATATTTCTTATACACACAATCCGTCAACAAATTGCCAGTACAACACACACAAAAATTCCATTTCGTAGCTCACGAAAATAATTGCAGCTCATAAAATTGGCTTCCTTAAAAAGAAACGTGCACACTTGGTACGTTTTTTTTTTCAAAATGCACGTGAATAATTTGTCTAAATGAGCTCGCCGGAGGTGGCTCAGCGCTTTTATTCCGCTCTACTGATATTAAAAGTTGGTCAAATGTGCATCTCTATTGTACCGTTGGTTCTCATTGTTTCTACTCTATTCTAAGCGGGATCTAGTGTTTCTATGCAGCCAGTAATTTATTGTGGGCGGAATGGCTTGATTGTTTGTGGTTAATTTGTTTGGTGCGGGGTTTCGTATAGAAAAACTCAGTGGAAAATTATTAAAGACGAATTACCTACTTCTTAAATAATTTTGTTTTTGAAGTGAAAACTTCTTTAGCATCGTTGAAACGAAAAAGCGACAGTAAAAAGAGACAGACACATAAATTCATAAGATTTAACGTGGGAGAAAATGAGATAGGAAGCATTCATTATATATACAGTGTTTATCTTGAAGTCAAAATTTTTGAAGGTTTCACTTCTACCACGTGTGAATTGCACAACCTGCATCCCAGCAATGACCGTCACTGGCCGTATGCTTGTGGTATAACTTAAGGTATAGACGCCAGCAGGTCAACCTACCCGAAACTGTCAGGTTTTCCCAACCAACCTTGAACCTCATGCTTCAAAAATAAAGTTGAAAATTTATTTAAGAAATTTGACTGATTGTAGTAGCTTGATGTGCTGGCGTTTGCACATCAACTTAGTTGCAAATATTTATGTCATGTGACTCGATAAATACATTCAACCATAGAGAATACGGTAATCCAAGTGTTGTGGCAACCACTGGGTGTTCTATTTAGATTACGTTATAAAAAATTGGGAAAAATAATCTAAAATCTATTGCGGGCTTTTTCTACTGAACCCTGAACTCCTAACTAGCCTACGTCTAAAGCCTGATAAATGAGAGCAGTCGTTAGCCCATTAATCTAAAAGCCTACAGACGTCAACGACTTACCTCACCCAGTGCCTATGTCTAATTAACTAGACCTTTTTGTATCTAGTCAGGATAAAGCGGAGATTAGGCAGTATTTACTCTCGTAACTAAAAGTAGAAGCATTTTATTTTTTTGCAAAATTAATTTCTATTTATCATACTTTAAGGTGTCTGGCGTGGGGTTGCTACCACACAAAGTGTCTGGCAGTTGAGGAGGTGAATCATTATACTATCCCTTATGATAAAAAAATAGGTTGTCTGTAAAGTTGGTTTACGGATGATAGTGATAACGTGACAACGTCATAAAATCGAGTAGAAGAGAAACAGATGCGGCGCATGCGTACAATGAGCGTAACGGGGCAATGGTCGTAACGGGATATTTTTTCGTGCATTCAGCCGGCGTTCAAACTCAAATGCAAACTCAAAAGCAAGCAAACTATTCAGCACATCTTTGTTACCTGGTGGCCTATACACCATAACGTCTTAAAGAAGCAGTAATTCCAGTGTGAGAAAGAGATGGCGCTACACGACCTGCATAGCTCTGTCTCATTCCCACACTGGAATCCGAGATCGATCGGAGCGGCGAGAAGATTGATCCGAGCGGCTGTTATTGTTTAGCCGCGAGCTCTTCCATATATTACTACTATGCAAAATTAGCAGCGACTGGTATTTAAAAAAATAAGTTGTTGGCAATTAGAGCAAGCCTATATTGAATGAACAACGCATAATTCTGTGATTTTATTATACAAAATATTAATGGTGCTATATAATTCAGAGGCCCCAGCACGAGCGCGCGGAGTAAACGTAACGAAAATACGTCAATTTTTTAATTGAAAATACAAATTATGTTATACCATTTTAGCTAATGTATTAGGTGCAAGTCATAGATACTATGACGTCTCAAAGCAGGAGTAATTCCAGTGTGAGAAAGAGATGGCGCTAGACGACCTGCATAGCTCTGTCTCATTCCCACACTGGAATTACTCCTGCTTTGAGACGTCATAGTAATCCCCCTGACACCTGTCAAAGCCATCCCGACCGACTTTTCATAATAGCTAATCGTTCTTACATGTGGTAAGGTACTTCCACAGGAAAATTTCAGCTTTTATAAAACGGGTCACGGGTTCTCGGTCCATTAGTTAGTCAATCTAACACAATATCACAGAGACATCTTAGTGGCAACTTTTGAACACTTTATACAAACCAAGCGCGTGTCACCGTTTACTTTCACTACGACTCAAACTCAGATAATTTTTCACCCATCAGCAATTTCAGTAAAATAGTTCAAGCAATATACTACCCAACATATACACACAATATAGTTAGATGTTCTGAAAGTAATTTTATTGAAACTGCTGCTGTTTCAATAAAATTACTTTCAGAACATCTAACTATATTTTCAATTTCAATGCCATCACAGTTCTAAAATTGTTGACCCAACCGTTTCAAAATTGAATACGAACTTCAACAATTTCAACATAACTATACTATCTTTCGCAAACTTTGGGCGTCTTGCCGCGGTCATCCCGACTGTCGTCAAGGGGGCTATAATTCAGTTACGGTCCACCAGGGAGCAATGTACGGGACCTCTAACTGAGTGCGAGCAAGTTTACATGGAGCAATTAAAAGTATTATAAAAGGTCTGCGAGTTATTGGATGTCGTGTTTTATTGCATACATGACCTCTGTTGAGGTCGTTTTTATTGTGAGATGAGTCTTAAGGGATAGAGAGAGGATGATAATTGTTGCTGTTAGAATAAATGTCCTTTGTAAATAAGACTGACACGTTTGCCTTGTGGTCTCAAGCGTGGCTTGAGCGTTGAGTCTAGAGTCGTTCACAGTCGCCCGGATTTGCGTCCCGTTATGAGTAATCTCCTTCGTTTTCTTTTTTTGGTACCTCTCCAATAACGACCACATTAGAACGACTAGTAGCCGCCACAAGTTGCGGACACGTTTTTCTATACATTTTGTATAGCATCGGCGCACACCGATCGTTTGAGAGGCCGCGTCCGACCCACAAGCTGCGGGAGTCAACCGCGCTCGCGGCCACAAGTAGTGGCCGCGTTTTGTCGTTCGACTCGCGCGCACACACGGCCACAGTCGTCGTCCGCCTCTGTCGAGTACCACTTGAACAACTGCCGCAAGTGGCAACCACTGAAGGCCGCATCCAGCCACCAGTGGCTGCCACTGGTGGCGGCGTGTAGTGGTCTGACTGAACCATTGATGGTCGCGTTTAGTAGTGGCGACTAGTGGCTCATGTGCGGAGGCTCTAAACGTTGACCATTAACTTGCATTATTTTTGTTTTTCTTTTGCGAGGTAAAACAGCTCAGGAGCACTCGTGATAATACCCGTACATTTGTGAATGTTTCACAACTTGGACTTTTTCTTCGGAAAACACCATGTATCCCTGACTCTGCTTTAATCATCATTAATAATTGCAGTAAATTCTTTTCAGTGGAGATTAGCCATCGGCGTAGGAGACAGGACAGGAGAGACTGCACATGTGGGTGCGCAGCCACAGGTGCACTCTCTCTTGTCTCACTCTCATAGTGCAATGACAGAAACCCAACACTATAGGAGAGGACCAACGGCGATCGGCGGCGACCAACACTAGGATTTTTTCCTGTATCGTGCTTTTACAAATATTTAAATTCACAAACATTGAACACGCGACGCGCAGCGCAGCAGCCGCTGCGCCAACCGTCATTGTCTATCAGAGTCCAGTGTCCAAAGCTTCGTCCGCTATTCATTTGGTCGTACCGGTTTGGCCGACCCCTAAATTCACACTCGACACAAATGAGATGGCGATACTTGAAAACATGAGCTATCTCATATTTTGTATCGGCAAGTAAGTACAACGTGTGCTGACCTACTTGGTAGCTTTCGAAAAATCGATAGTGTCTTCTAGACTATGACTTAATGTCTCCATAATGTATTGAAAAACTTTTATCTTGACGCTACCGATATTTTCTCATAAGTTTTATAGGTGCGGAAGTTTATGGAATATCGTCTTTTGCTGGGTTCTTGTGTCTTACCGATGGTTAGTGGATTAAAAGTTTGTTCCTAATTGCAAGTATTATTAAGTTGCCTTGAATCAAAGTAAAAAAACTAGCCAAGTGCGAGTTGGACTCACGCACGAAGGGTTCCGTACCATTATCTATACAACATTAAACACAAACAGCAAAAAAAATCACGTTTGTTGAATTGGGCCCCCCTTAAATATTTATTTTATTTTATTTTAATTATTTATTTTTAAAGTGCAACTTAATATTCTGTGAATATTTCAAGCGTCTACCTGTCGCCGTTATTAATATCGAGCAAAAAACGGCATAAAATCACGTTGTTGTATGGGAGCCTGCTTAAATATTTATTTTATTCTGTTTTTTAGTATTTGTATAATGGCAACAAAAATACCTCATCTGTGAATTTCAACTGTCTTACTATCACGGTTCATGAGATACAGCCTGGTGACAAACGGACAGATAGACAGACGGACGGACAGCGGAGTCTTAGTAATAGGGTCCCGCTTTACCCTTTGGGTACGAACCCTAAAAAGGCGAAATAAAAAAAAAAGTATTAATACTTTAAGGAAGTTAAAACTTGCGACATGTGATACACTTATATTTCGTCTGTTGTGTCGCATTTTTTAACCTAAACTACATTAAACATAAGGTAGTAAGTAGAAGGTAAGGTGGAACGCCTTCTGGCTTGGTGGAGCGACGATCTTCGCAGGGTGGCTGGTAGCAAATAGATGAGAGTTGCCGAGAACTGAGTTGAGTGGCGTGCGATTGAAGACGCCTATGTCCAGCAGTGGATTGCAGTAGGCTGATGATGATGACATTGTAGGTAGTACACCTCTGATGATTAGTTAAGTGTCTACATTATATTCAATAGACAGCAAACCTAGACTTAAATATACATACCCACCGCGGCGCACAGAGAGGCTACGCATGAGTGTTAAGCTTCGCTTTGCAAGAAAATGCATGTGATTGTGTCCGCTGCAAACCACGAACATGCTATGCTTCAATTTACGTCATTGGCATCAATTGGCGCCTTAAAGGCGCAACGCCGCGGTGCATGCTGTGCACGGCACGCGGCGCGTACTAATGACGTCAATTGATGCATAGCGAGTCCGTGACATGCATTTTCTTGCAAAACGAAGCTAAACACACGTGCGTAGCCTATCCGTGCGCCTCAGTGGGTATGCATCTTTAACCTATAGATAAATTATATATGAAAAATAAAACGAAAACCAGTACCTATCTCTATTTAAAATATACCTTTTTTTAACAAATTCTTTAGAATTAGCCCTACGATTAATATAGAGAAGAACTACAATCAAAGTAAACAGCTATTATAAGACACGGTCATCAATAAATCTATTCATAAAATATTCTACGGAGTTTATTATTTACGAACTACGTAAATGTACTTATCACTCGTGGCAGTTAATAATAAATGATTTATCGAGAACTCTGTGAAAGCCGAGAACGTAGGGTGTAAACATTTGGTATAAAACAAGTTTATAGTAAAAAAAAATGAAATATAGATGCGACGTCATTTTTGTTTGGACACTTTTTCAGCAAAGCCTTTTAATTGATACCCATATCAAGGGGGTGCATACAAAATAACTAGTCCGCCATCTTTGGGAATCCGCCATATTGAAATAAATGATAAAATAAATAACAATAAATAGGACATGATCATATTTTATTGAATGCCTGACGAATAGAAAAATGGGAGGAGTTTCCTCTCTCCGGAGCTGTGACCTAGTGCACTATTAACTTGGGATCTGTTTCTAATGAGCAGATGGTTACAACTGGTATACTTGTAATTTTTGTTTATTTAAAATTTTTATTTTATATAAGTAAGTAGGCCTTTGCCCAGCAGTGGGATGACGCAGCTAGGCTAACAGTATCAGTATCAGTAATTGAAATAACGATACCTACTGGATGCGAGTCGCACGGGGCTGGTCAATGTGGCGACACTTGGGGGATGCTTATGGCCAGCAGTGGACGTCTTTCGGCTTAAATGATGATGATGAATTAACGATAAATAAGAATTGCATTTCTACTTTCTCAATAAGTCAGATTTAAACGCAATTTAAAATTAAGAAAAAATCTTATAACAATTGAATTAACTGTAACAGTAGTAAGTTAATGACTAACTTTTCGACTAAATAATTATAAATAAACGTGTCTGTCAGCGCAGTGCTATCAAGTTAATCATAAATCCTTTGTGGCTCAATGAAATGAGTTGCATTTTGTATTGTTCGTCGGAATGTGAACCTGGGTATCATTACGAGTAAAATTAACATTTATTAAGAAGAGTGACCTAACTAGATACATTATTATTTAAAAATTATAAAATAAAGTATACTATTGGGTCTTTCTATCAGGAATTTCTCAGTAGCAGCCACGGAGTCTGGATTTGTGCCCGGTTGATGGCAATAGGCTCACCCCCTATTACATGGAACTTAAACATAACTGGCGAAAAGTGGGTGTACTACTAGGTACACCTCTGCCTAACCCTACGGGGATTACAGTCGTGATGTTGTGTTATGCTGTGTCATGGTTTGTTTTTTTTTTTATTATAAGCCTGGTTGAGTGTCCCACTGCTGGGCAAAGGCCTCCCCTTTTTCCTTCCAAACCTCTCTCTCGTGATGTTATGTCGTGTTAAAATAAATATTTTAGTTTATTTAACATAACATAACATTTATTTATTTATTTTAGTTCCTCATTTTATTTAAAATAAGAAATAAATATAATATTAAAAATAAACCCCTCTAGATTGAGGTCAAGAGTAGGCCATTTAAACTATATAAAAAAAAAATCTATAAAAGAGGATCAAAAACTCTTCCTCAACGCTTTCAGCTGGTAATGTGCCCAAAAGTAACCAGACTCTTGGGCACATTACCAGGCGTTGCCACGTTGTATGGCAGCCGTTGGGTCACAGAAAGCTTCAACTAGGCGTTTAGAAAGTTCCTGAAAAAGGCTGTGAGAACTCGGCCCCACGGTTCGAAAAATTAAAATTGCAGCATACTTCTAATTCCTCAGTACGAATTTTAAAGTATTTTACATTTTTCACTAGCAACAAATCTGTTTTCCGAAGCTTGGGAGAATTTTTCATCAAGTTATTAGAAAACGTATAATTCTGATGTAATTAATCAGATTTAACTTTAATTTGAACTCTCATTCATACGCCTGATCGAAAGACTATCCGACAATAAATCCAACTATAAAACAGATTCAATTCCATATTTGCATGATTACGAATGAACTAGAAAATTTAATTGGAATTCCAAAATATTCCAATATTGAGTTATGTATGAGGAATGTGTTCGCAAATGTTATTTAGGAGTATTGGGAAATGTAAACTACTATCAAATGATTATGTTTCGAAAGCAAATTATTGCTGTTATGGCTTTTTTTTCTGTGAAGCAAAGTTGTAAAAGAATGTCCTGTAATTGTGAAAACTTTGAAATATACGAATAGAATACATTTTCTGCACCTATGTAATTCTTCAAAGAGATTTTAAAGACTTATAGAGCGGATTGTTATGAATTTGAACCCGAACATTTACAATTTTGACACACAGATGCTACCTGACAAGCGGGCGTACGGCTCTAGACATACCGATTTGTTACTAAGTAGTAACCAGTAAAAAGTATTGGATAACGATTTTCTACGTCTTGTCCCGTGTATCGCTCGTAAATATATGAATGTCTTTGAGCCCGTGGTATATAAATCATAATACCCAAAACTACACAATATGAAACAGTTCAAAGAAACAATATTCAAAAGAATATTTCTACGTAATCCCAACAAATGGTGGAGCACCGAACAAAGGCGACTTCAGCAAATCGCTCGACAAAGGTGCAGACTTAATTTTCTAAATCAACGGGCGGTGGAAGCACGTATTGCCACCGCGCTGCACTTTTTAGGGGTTCCGTAGCGAAAGACGCCAGCGGGACCTTATTACTAACTAAGGTACCGTTGTTCAGGACTGCGGGACTGTTCGAAAGAGATACCGCGGCCCTGGAACACAAAGGGCAAGGAAGGAACATGGACGGGTTTTAGTCAGTACAAGTCTGACACTCCCTTCCGCTCTGCCCAGAGCGGGAGAAGCCATTTGATGATTTCCCATCCGGACAAAAAAAAAAACAAAAAAAGGTACCGTTGTTCGTCGTCCGTCTGTTTGGGGCTGTATCTTTTGAACGGGAAAGATATACAATTGAAATTTTCACAGAGTGTTTGACTCAGTCCAAAATTTGGTGAAGAGTTAGGTTCTTTCAGTAGCGTCCTTCAGCTCCTGTGATGTGCAAACATTAGGCTAGGCGGGACACTATATCAAGTGTGCCATCGTTTGTGAGGCAGCAACATTTCAACTACTCAACAACTTCAAACTCCAGGGCAGAGACATCTGCTACGGGACTGTTCGAAAGAGATACCACGGCCCTGGAAAACAAAGGGCAAGGAAGGAACATGGATGGGTTTTAGTCAGTACAAGTCTGACACTCCCTTCCGCTCTGCGGGAAGCGGGAGAAATCATTTGATAATTTCCCATCCGAAAAAAAAAGGTTCCGTTCGTCGTCCGCCTGTCTGGGCTGTATCTTTTGAACCGGAAAGATATACAATTGAAATTTTCACAGAGTGTGTATACCACTGCTTCTCAACGTGTCGATTTAATTGACTCAGTCTATTTGATGAAGAGTTTGGCACTTTCAGTAGCGCTCTTCAGCTCCTGTGGTGTGCAAACATCAGAATAGGCAGGACGCGATATCAAGTGTCCCATCGTTTGTGTGGCAGCATCATTTAAACGCCAGAACAGAGACAGGTATGAATCTTCACCTGAACAGGTTTGTGTTACTATGGCCACTTAAACAACACATCATCATCATCATCTGCCTAGCCTTTACCCAACTATGTTGGGGTCGACTTCCAGTCTAACCAGCATGCAGCTGAATACCAGTATTTTACATGGAGCGACTGCCTATCTGACCTCCACAACCCATTTAGTACTGGGTAGTACGATACCCCTTGGAAAGATTGGTTGTCAGACTTTTTTGGCCCACTGACTACCTAACGACTGTCAAAGATCTTTAAATGACAGCCGGGACCAAGTTAACGTCCTTTCCGAGGCACGGAGAAAACTCGGTATGTAATGGGTGGTCGGGCCATCCACAGACCAACCTAGGCAAGCACGGCTTAACCTAAACATCGACACGAGCGGCTGTTATTATTTAGCCACTTAAACTACACATACAACAATAATAGAAATAAAATAAACTATCAAATTAAAGGGGTCAACGGAACCTTTCATGTACGAAGTTTCACCGAATCGCACTTGGCCGGTTTTTTAACTCTCTGCGACTTAAAATTATATTGCCAAGAGTTTTACACTGCGACTGTTTACTTGAAGCAGATGGCGCGAGTTATGTCTCGGAAATCTTGAATTACTGGTTTGCACTTGATTGTTTTAAAGTGAATTTTCAACTCTGGCTATGTGTGTTTAGTGTTTGTTCATGTGGCAAATATAAAATTTATTTTTACACCTAACCCAAGGTCCAATCTCTTAGTCGAACTCGTTACAGTCGTTTAAAAATTAGACGTTGATCAATCAGTGAAACTTACCAATGCGTATGCTTAGCCAAAAACTAATCGGGATCTGACGATGCAATTCTTTTGTGTACATCATCATCTGCCTAGCCTTTTCCAAACTATGTTGGAGTCAGCTTCCAGTCCAGAAGCAGCTAAATACCAGTATTATACATGGAGCGACTGCCTCTCTTACCTCCACAACCCAGTTAGTACTGAGTAATACGATACCACTTGGTAAGACTGGTTGTCAGACTTTCAGGCCACTGATTACTGTAACGACTGTCAAAAATCTACAAATGTCAGCTGGGACTAACGGCTTAACGTGCTTTCCAAGGCACGGAGGAAGCTCGGTATGTAATGGGCGGTCACCCATCAACAGGCCAACCTAGGCAAGGGCGGTTTAACCTTAACATCGACCCGAGCGGTTGTTGTTGCTTAGCCACGAGCTCCTCGATAATGAACTCATATCAAATGGAAAACTTTCATCACCGTTGCTACTCAGCCGCTCCAATCATGCATCGATAAGGTGTTAGACTGGCAACAGACACCGTTGTATTCTGCGTCTTCAATCGTCCATCTTTGTTTATTATAAGACCCCCCTTGATCGGTCAATCACTTATCGTTTGTTTCTTGTGTCAATCTTGGAAACATTTTCCGTAATTAATCGCTCTTCTTAAACTATGAGTTGCGGTTGTGTTAGCCCCTCGTCTGTCTATTGTAGTAATGTTACTAAATTGTTTTATTAATAACTCGAAATTATTCCACGTTGGTGTGGAATTGTGGGATCGTGTGCTGAACATATCTGGGAAAGTTTTAGTCATATTGTAGTCATTCTCATTTGATATTATTCCATTGACGTCACTAGGGTATAGACAGGCCTAGAATTATAATAAATAGTTGAAGTTTTTAAATAAAAAAAAGATGATTTGCGTCTTCCAAAGATTATAAAGGAAAACACATGTAACAAAGAGCGGATTTCACTAAAGAAACTGATCGCGATTAGCATATCTAAACGGCGTTCAAGAATTGGCCGTGTTACTCATAAAAATAAATAAAATACGAGTGTTTTGTTTTCTTTGTAATTTCAAAATAACAGCTTTTTACTGAATGCAAATGAATGTGTGTATATGGTATACATGTGTATATAATAAATGTATGTATGGTACTCATAACATTTTTTTTTTTAATTTTTGTCCGTCTATTTGTCTTTCTGTATGTTCCGGCTAATCTCCAAAACGGCTGGATCGATTTTGATGGGAATTTTACTGGTCGGATGGTATGAAAAGTAACTTAGGCTACTTTTATTTTAGAAAAAAAAAACCTTGAAATGGTTACCAAAATCCAATTCAAATATTCAAACATTCAGTAAAGCCAAGTCTTATTTTGAAACCCAAGTCTCTATCTTTATTGACTTGCCACAATAAAAAACATACAGGCCCTAATGTCACAAAAACAGTATTCATTGAGCTACAAACAATGGCCGGTCGTTGCTAGATGTGGCAACAATGTAGCCAAAAAGAAGAACTTGGTTGTTTCGTTTTTGCCATCATTTGCAGAATCCATACAAAAAGTACACAAAAGAGGATATGCCCCAGAAACCTTTTATACGTAGAGATTATAGTCTTTTTAGGGTTCCGTACCCAAAGGGTAAAAACGGGACCCTATTACTAAGACTTCGCTGTCTGTCCGTCCGTCTGTCTGTCACCAGGCTGTATCTCATGAACCGTGATAATTACAACCATTGAAATTTCCACAGATGATGTATTTCTGACAAACAAAAAAAACAATAAAAATATAAATTATTTAATATAAGAAACCCATACCTGAAACGACGCTTGGGGGAGGCCTATGTCCAGCAGTGGACGTCTATTGGCTGAAATGATGATGATGATACAAGAAACGTGTTTTTTTCGGTTTATGGTACGGAACCCTTCGTGCGCGAGTCGGACTCGCATTTGGCCCGTTTTTATTTATTTTTTAAATCAGCAACAGTTACAGTTCGCCGGATTTTTGGGTTCCTGCTGTCTTTATTCTACGTTGTTTAAGAATTTGCGAGTTTGTGAGAGATGCATCGGAATTGTTTTCTGAAAATCTGTTCAGTATTTTTTTCTTGGGATGCAATTTTTTTTAATGAATATTAACTGACTATCTCGTTGGTCTAGTGGTCACAAATACAACTGCTGAGCATGAGGTCCTGGCTTCGATTCCCGGGTCGGGCAAAGTGTTATTGGAGTCTAGATTTGCGCCCGATTGGTGGTAATAGGCTCTGCCCCTATTACATAGAATTTAAACATAACTGGTGAAACGTGGGTGTACTATTAGGTATACCTTTGCCTTACCCTTCGGGGTTTACAGGCGTGATGTTATGTTATGTTATGAATATTAACTGACACTAACTTCCCATTTACAACTTAATAAAAAAAATGTCATGCAGTTGTGCTTGGTTGATGGAAATGGACTCGCCTCTAATTATATGGGGCTTAAACATAACTGTGTTCGTCATGAAATGAATTTCAGATAAATTTAGATAGCAATATCAAGGTCCCTTCCGAAAACTCGGAATTCATTAACAAGCAACAGAAAGGCATTGCCAATGCAATAACTAGTAATCTGAAAGCAACTTCTGCAGTAGTTGTTCATTTCATCATTCCACTAACTATAGCAAACTCTTGTTAAGTAGAAATTAAATGAAATTTATTTATTTGCCAGAATACAGGTACATAATAGCTGGTAAAATAATTTAAGACTCACTTTATTCGACTTATAAGTCGTGCAAATATTTCTAGTACAAGCATGTACTAGAAATATTTGCACGACTTCAATAAAAAAAACATAAAAAACCGTTATGAAATGATATCAATGTCATTAATCAATAATCATACACATCATAGAGCGCCGAGGATCGACTATAAATTATTGGAAGCTGATATTTAGTTAGTCCATCCATGGGTTGGATATAAGACCTATGTCCTATGTTGTTTTATTTTAGGGTTTTGGTTTCCGTGCTGTCCTTAATGTGGATCATTGTACGTCAGCCATGGCGGCTTTTATTCTAATCAGCTCACAAGTAAAAAGCCCATAAGTAAATGTTCCCAATCTTCATAGGACATCTTCAAGAGATCTTGGTGTTCTAAGACGTTCCTTTCGTATCTGGGTGATGTCAGTGCACTCGAGAAGTATATGCGCTACCGTTTCTTTTCATGCAAGCTCTGCACAGGGGACGATATCTAGGGTATGAAAGTGTTTGTTCATTGAGTAGTGTTCAGTGATGGTCCGCGTCACCAGTCGCAGGCTATCTCTGACCAGGCACAGAAGGCGCTTGGTCAGCTTCGTATTCAGGAATGGCATAGCTTCATTGGATTGCCTACACTCTGGTATCGAGGTCCATTTCTCCGCTTGTGTTTGAGTGTGATCGTTTAACCAGCTCCTTAGATGATTGAAAATAATGGGAACAGTGGGTTCGGGTCCGAAGGTTTTCGTGTTGGAGCCCCTTCTGGCGAGTTCATCAGCTGCATTGTTTCCAAGTGACATAAAACCTACCGTCCTAGATACAAATCACCAATGAGTAACTAGAATGGCGCAGTATTAGTTCGTTTCTTTTTTTTTAGCGGGCCTTTTTTTGGACGAACCGGGTTTCTGAAATAAGGGGGTGACTAAGTTGACGATTAATAGAAGTATGGAAAACTGGCTAAGTGCGAGTCGGACTCGCGCACGAAGGGCTCCGTACCTTAAACCGAAAAAAAAACACGTTCCTTGTATGGGAGCCCCCTTTAATTATTAAATAATTTATATTTTTATTATTTGTTGTAATAGCGGCAACAGAAATACAATCATCATCTGTGAAAATTTCAACTGTCTAGCTATCACGGTTCATGAGATACAGACTGGTGACAGTCAGACAGACAGTGGAATTTTAGAAATAGGGTCCCGTTTTTACCCTCTGGGTACGGAACCCTGAAAAACGGTATAGTGGTCACCCCAAATACATTGGGATAAGGGTAGGAGAATTATAATGATGATGAACATCAAGAGACCGCGATGGTATAATTGTGTAGTTGTTTAGTTTTATTTTATTTTATTTCTAGAGCCACTCGTTTAACTTTATATTCTTTTTATGTTATCAAGTGTCTTATTTTTGTGAATGCTGGTTAACCAGTAATTGGCGACTGTGTAAGTCCAATATTATAAAACCTTTGCTTGTGATTGTTGTACACAGAAGCTGTTGGTAAACCTCTATTAATAAATAAATAGTTTAGCCTAACTTTTTAGCAGTTTTCTGTTAACATTATCTTATGGGTTCATTTTAGATTATTGGAAATCATAACAACCAATGACGGGTCTTTTGCTAGAGTTGAAACAAACGTACTACGGAGTTTACTGATGGTCTGCCAGTTTCTACACTTATGTCCTAGGTAATAAGGTTGAAAGTGGTTGACCGTCAGTAAACTCCGTAGCACATAGATAATTGAAGCAAAGTCTTTTTTACTGACTTTGAATTACTGTTTATCTATTTATTTCTGTTTCAATCAGGTAACTGTCAAGTTGATGCCACTGATAAGCCTTTCAAAATTAAAGTGATCTTTAAATAAAGTAACAGTAAGGTTCCGTTTACAATAACTGTGAAAAAATTGTAGCTATAACACCATTATAAACAGTAACAAAGTACCGCATCTATGCAATATGATATCTGTGCATATGACAGAATGAGTAAATTAGTTTGTCAAGCGCATTGGCCCGACAATCCTTTGTGTCATCAGCAAAACTAAGATATTCATATAAAAGTTGGTACATGCTATCTCGGGGCTGTTTTAAAAGTTGCTGTTCTACATTCATTTGACCTATTTTGTTATGTTACTGCTGGATGCAAAGGATTTTCTGAAGAATTCTGAAAATGAAAAATATTTTGTTCTTTGTAATATTGTAGACAGAGTTTCTAGCAGCCCTTGCATATTTTTTTATGGATTTTGTTTGGAAGGAGTTCTAGAGCTGCTCTAGTTACGTCAAAACCTATTTTTGGAGCTAATTTAATCGACAAGGGTTACCAAAGACGGAGCAAAAAATACGTCGTGGTAAACTCTGTCCACTTGTCTTATATATAAGGTCCTATTAAAATAGATGGACAAATTTTAACACAGCGTTCAGTACGTCTAACCAAAGATATCCAAGCAAAAAAAAAACACTGATTAAAGAGATTTTATGTTGAACTAAAATAATAAATTGCCGGCATTTTTAGTGTATTTTCGTTAGCTGTTTTTTTTTTTCTTGTAAGTAATCTAAAGCGTAGTTCTTATTTTTTTTTACCATTGTCCTTATTTTGGTGGTCTGAATGATTTCTAAAAGTTTGTCCATCTATTTTAATGGGACCTTATATATTTAAAACATTATTTGTTCCAGTTACCGTCATTTGTATTTATTGACTGGTTTGTTGTTCAAGCTAAAATCAATCATGGTACATAGTACATAACTGCTAGTTTATATTTACTACACAATTGGACCCATCAACTTTTTGAATGAAGTGCTGGTCTTTCCGATTTTATTCATAAATAAATATAGGTACGTGAAAATGAATGCTGATGAAAAAACCATTCATTTCGGATTAATCGAAAACTGCGCTATTGTAAATTCATCATTCAAATTTAACAGCCGATGAATTTTATGAATACGTTTTTAATTATTAATTTCTGATTAATTTTTCCCTAGGTATTAACAGATTATTTTTGTATTATGTCAATTATGGAATTGAAAAGTGTAATTATTATTTTATGGCAGTTTCACCTATGTAGGCCTCAACAGCGTGTCAGCGGTAGAAATTTGACATTGACAGCTCCTTTATGTCAGAGCAGTAAAGGCGACTTTTGATATGCAAATTTGTAACTTTATTGCTGTGTACTTTACATCTGGTAGCATTAAGAAAACCGCTACCATAAGTAAAAGTTACCGTCATCGGTGATTATAAGAAAATATTTAACTGCCGGTGTTTAAGGAGTATAATATGTGGAAGCTAATAATAAAGTCAAAACAATGTTGCTTAGTCTTGGATTCTTATCAGTCTGATCAAGTAGGAAAAAGTTGTTTATGAATAATTACGAAGATGACCGCAGACCGCCGACCACGGCAATGTGGCTAGGCAACGTAAGTTCACCCTTTTGTTTAGGAGTATAGTTACATAATTATAAACCAGTTGTGTTGTGTGGCCTTTTTTTTCGGATGGGAATCTGATCAAATGACCCCCGCTCTGGGCGGAGCCGAAGGGAGTGTCAGACTTGTACTGACTAAAACCCATCCATGTTCCTTCCTTAACCTTTATGTTCCAGGGCCGCGGTATCTTTTTCGAACAGTCCCGCAGCGTGTCGTGTGGCCTGTGCGTTTTGCGGTCTGTAGTACTGACATGACACGATATTTAAACTTATTAACCGCTTATTTTACGTAATACACGCCTTTTCCAAGTTCGCTATTGTCCAAAACTAGTAATGCAGCTACAAATAAATAACAATTTCAAATATAAACCGTACTAACTCATAAATTTTCCTTTTAAACAACAACAAACAAGTTTGTACTGAAACTAAAAGTAATTTCCTGATAAAATTGTTCTAACCTAGATAGTACGAAGTCGTGGGGGTGTTTCCAGACTGATCTTGGAATTAAAGGAAAACATACAATGTATCTAAAGTTTCCCGTTACGAGGAAGTATTGGATGAGGAAACTGGTTCTTGTATATACTGGAGACTGTAGAAAGGACTACGTTATGTCCCACGGCTTCAGCTTCGTAGTGTTCCGTAATTTTTCGACGTGATCGTACTATTGTGATAATCCAGGTTATAAACTATCTGTGTGGCAAATTTCACTCTAATCCGTTATTTGTTTTTGCGTAAAAGAGTAACAAACATGTCCATCCATCCATCCTTAAACACAACTTTCACATTCATAAGCTACGCTAGCTGTTACCCGTGACTTAGTTCGCGTAAAAATTTTGAGAACGATGTACAATTATTGTTGGGAATCGCACCCAACATTCACGCAGCCGGCACGCGCAGGCGATGTGACCAACCTACGGTTTGGGGGTGTGAAGAACAGGGTGTAAAGCTCTTCATCCCCCATAGAAAAGGGAGGATCCTCCGACCAGACGGGTGTTATGTCTGGTGGGATACTGCCCAACAGTTGTTGTCGGGTTCTTGTATATAGTCTTAAGTCGCTGATAACTTTAATTGCGCGATGTAGGATTTCGATGATTAGTTCGTCCACTCCTTCATAGATGTAGTACTTTTTGTTCTATGATGTTAAGTACTTTTTGTAGTGCCGCTACAAAGGAAAAATATATAGAAAAATGTTTTAATGAATTATTAATAAAAATAAGGAAGATACTTGGGAAGAAAAAAACTGGCCAAGTGCGAGTCGGACTCGCGCACGTAGGGTTCCGTACCATTATCTATACAACATTAGACAAAAACGGCAAAAAAATCACTTCGGTTGTATGGGGGCCCGCCCCCTTTAATATTTATTTTATTTTAATTAAATAATTTATTTTAAAAGTAAATATACAACTCAATATTGTGTCGCCGTTATTAATATCGAGCAAAATAACGGCAAAAAATAACGTTTGTAACGTTTGTGTGTAAATTTATTTTAATCTATCAATAAAATTTCCAACCAAGAGCAACGGTGACTATGCAAATGCCGTCTGAGGACCTAACAAACGCCACTGATACCGTGGTTGGCGTGGCCTTGGCCTAATTAATTTAATCATGGATGGATGGATGTTTGTTACTCTTACACGCAAAAACAACTGACCAGATTTGGATGAAATTTGGCACACAGTTAGTTTATAACCTGGATTAACACATAAGGTACTTTTTTATCCCGGTAGTATGAACCGCGGGCATAAGCTAGTATTCAATATGTTTTACCATCAATTCGTGAAGATACACAAGAATAAAATCCCAAACGACATTATTTTCATTTACAAATTCCAGATGTTGGTCGCAGTTACAGGAATGTTAATTACTCTACTATATTTTACATGCTAACACCACAAATCAGGGGCGGCCATATTGCTACATAAACGACTTTGCAATGCATGCAGGATTTCTGGCCTGTTAACAAATTAAGGCATACGTTACCAGATTATGTTGTACGGTGTTTTTATTTGGGATTGGACTGCAGGAATATAAAATGCAATTTTGGTATAAAAATGGTTAAAAATGTGCACAGTAAATGGTAAAAAAGCAGTATGGAACATACAAATTATGTGCCTCGGAAAACACGTTTTATAAACCGTTGGTCGCGGTTGTCATTTGTAGATCTTTGCCAGTCGATACAGTTAGTCAGTGGCCCAAAAGCCAACACCCATTCTTACTAAGGGGTATAGTATTACCCAGTGCTAACCGGGATCATCCCCTTTTAAAATATCTGGTAAAATGAGGGTTTACTATTGGGTACACCTATGCCTAACCCGTCGGGGATTACAGTCGTGATGATATTAGGTATAAGCATTTTTTCATTTGATATTGTTTCAACCAATCAGTCAGTTCTTGTAATGAGAACTTAACTGTGATTAAAGGTTCTTTTCCGAGACGGGCTGCTGACCGCAAACTGCAGACGACACTACTTATTTCTACGAGTCTCTATGAAAGTGATTCCGAGCGCGGCGACGATGCGGCCTGCGGCTGAGGCGCGCAGCGACCGCAGACTGCAGTGACAAGTGGTGTCGCAAACTGCACAGAGTACACTCGTAAACAATGACAACTTTTTCGCAAGATGACGTAGAAAAGTTAATTAACTTTGTTGCTGGTCATCCAGTCCTTTACGACACGTCTGATCCAAATTATCGCAATAATTTGGTTAAAGACAATGTGTGAAAAACAAAAGGAAAGGATATAAATAAAAATAGTAAGTACCTTCCTTAATATAATATAATATTTTACTCAGATGTTTTTATTACTATTATCGGTAACGTTGTCCAACATTCTGGCTCGTCTGTTGATTGCGACTGCCATTTGTACATATTTGACAGTCGTTAAAGTTAGACAGTGGCTCAAAAGACCGGCAGCCAGTCTTACCGGCTGTCAGAATAACCAGTGCTAACTGAGTTGTGGATCATATTAAAATATCTGGTGAAATGAGGCACACCTCACAGTGAGGTACACCTCTGCCTAACCCTTCGGGGATTACAGGCGTGAAAATATTATACAGTAAAGTAACGTATTTGTGATTAAAATACAGTTGCTGCCCGTCTCGGAAAGTCACCTTAGAGTACAGTTGCTGCCGCAAAACTAACAACTCAGTCCGGTGCTAAGTTTTCAGTTTTGTACTAAACACTTTACCAGAGTTATAATACAGTTCCAAATTCAACTTCAAGGTTTAAACTTGGGTTTCAAGTTAGAAAGGTCTAACTTGAAACCCAAGTTTAAACCTTGAAGTCTAGTAACTTTTAATCTTATTACAAGATGGCAAAAGTAGTTATCACCTCAACTACCTAGACTGCTTCGTTAGTTTACGGGTCGCAAGCATGACTACTGAGCACGAGGCTGCCTTGGATTTCCACTTCGGGCAAAATGTCAGTATGTTTTTCCATCAGGAATTTCTCAGTGGCAGCCACTTAGTGCCCGCTTGATGGCAAAGGCTCGCCCCATAAATGAGACTTTGACCATAACTGATGAAACGTGTCTGGGGTCTATTATTAGGTATATCTCTGCCTTACCCTTCGGCGATTACAGGCGTGATATTATTTTAAGTAGTTACCACACAGCGACGGATAGTATAGTAACAGAACTTAGTAAATACAAGTGTCGTATGTGGCGCGGGTGACCTAATATTGATGAAACTTGTGTGAACAATAGAGAGGTCGGGACTCGAGTCAAAGTAACATCGTTATTGGCAAAACTTAGGTGTTTGGCAGTGCACCTCTGAGACGTGCTAGCTATGTTACATTGTGTATTTGAGCTGGATTCTGAGTAAGGTTTAAGCTAGATCAGAATGCTTGCAATAACAACTATATAGATAGATAGATAGATAGATAAATCATTTATTTGATGCAACAAAGGACACAATACAAGAATTAATATTAAAAAAAAATACAAAACAGAAAAAAAAGGCACACATAAAATAAAAAAATATACTAAACTAAACGGGTAAGAAGATATAGATTCTCCTTCTATAACAAGTCCATTCAAAAACAACTCACTCGTTACTTTCAAAAGTACATGGTAAAGGTACAATATAACTCTGCCACACCCAACAAAAAGCAAAAGAAAGAGACATTTCAGCCCCACACACAAAAAATATTCACAGTAACAAACCCAATAAACAAGTAAAAAATATCAATCTCCAAATCTAAACTGAAACTAGAAATCCATTTTAGAAGCCGAAAAAGCATTTTGATCCAAATGACATTTCGGCATTCGGCCGCTCGCAGGCCGGTTTGTAAAAACTGAAAACCTCTCGCAATGGACGCGAAAAAAGAATGTCCTAGGTAAATCGACCCAAACGAGGTTACAAAGGTCCCCCCGACTCGCAAAAATTTGATTTGTAAATCGTATATTTAATTCCGGAATCAGTTGATTCAATTGTGAGACTTCGCCGTTTGAGGCCCCGACGACAGTAATAAAGTTCGAGTTTCGACGATTATTCTGTTTTGTGTCTGAATAAATTAAGGATCAGTAACGACTGACGACTCAGTTTTTCGGAGGAACTGTATCGATCTCTACGTTTGTCTGCTGTCCTAGTATTCTACCATAATTGGTTGGTTACTAACCAAGTTAAGAAATGCTCAGCGCGGAGCGCTTTTTCAAAAAGTCTTGTCATAAATGTCTTCTACTCTGCCTATCCGCACCCGAAGATCTGGGTGCAGGACGGCCCAAAAAGCCTTCTTCCGCCCCCCATAAAATGGCCTGCTGCTGATGGATTTGAGGAAGTCCGTCGTCTAAGCAAATAGTCCCGAGTTGGCTTCGTGTGGTGTTTCCGCGCGCGTCTCACATATAATGACAGGGCGAGGAGCAGCTTGCCAGGGCTGCGGGACTGCTCGAAAGAGATACCTCGGCCCTGGAACACAAAGGGCAAGGAAGGATCATGGATAGGTTTTAGTCAGTACAAGTCTGACACTCCCTTCCGCTCTGCCCGGAGCGGGACAAGTCATTTGATGATTTCCCATAAGAAAAAAAAAAAAAAAAAAGGACAAGGAGCAGCTCACTCCTCTTTATCTGAGACGGTGTTTGTCGTAAGCAAACCGTCACTGCTGGGGTGATTGTGGAAAATAATATTGTATCCCCGCAATCCAGTCAAGCCTTTTAGTAAGACTCTGACATACCCCTGGATATCCAAAGGTAAAAAAAGGTACTTAACTTATTAAGGGTGTGTGATTGCAAAATATCTTGGTCTCTGTCTGTTTGTAATATTCTCTTGTGCATCTAAGGTTGTAACAAACACTCCAGTCAAAACATAAAGCAATTGTATTGTATTTTCTGAAAAGAATTCCCTGTGAACATCACGATTTCTTTTGATAGGTGCTACGTAATTGGTTTCAAACTGTCGCAACTCTCAGTGTATATAGAACGTTTGATATAAGTTGTTTGAGATATTGTTTTTCAAAGTTCTCTTTAATACTAGTTTACACACAACATTCACATCCAACAATACAATATATATAAGTCCATCCAAAGGATGTCGGGAAAATATCGAAATCAATGATAAGACTGCCACATGTACCCGTACAATTTGCAATTATGTAAATATCAATTTTGGTGTACAACACACACATCACATTTTCTATATATAACTCGAACATCTATCTGAAATAATTATATTCATCTGTTTCATGTGACTTTACAACCTTTCAAAATGTTAATTAACTTTCCAACAAATGCTGTTGCCACCTAACTTCCTGATGAACGTAAATAAAATTATACACAAAATATTAAACAAAAAGCAATTTTAGACACGGTGAGTGTATCCTCACGGATCGTATCTTAAGTACGGCCCACATTACTACAATATTACTGCAATTTATCTTCCCTTTAACTTGCAAATTGTGTTTGAAGTACATAGATAATATTTGATATACCCCGTCTCCCTCTATCACTCTAAATTCAGTACGCGTGAGAAAGACAACGATACAACAAGTTAGAAATTGTGGCATATCTAACGCCAAGTCGTGAAACAATTCTACACCCAAACATTAACATAGAATTATATACGTTTGCTGAAACTATTCGTGTTAACATTAAGTACGTCGTAAAGGGATGTATTAGGACATCATGTGTCTATGACTGGTATGGGACAACTCGTTGGTTACAGAATACGACAGTCCAGTGCCTAGTGTCCGTAACAAACTGTTAGTAGTTGTAGTGGTCTACTTTATAACGAAACGCGACCGTCACGCACACAAGCAGAGGCTCACACACGCTTTGTAAGATACGTCAATGCGGACGTTAGGACAAGATACAATTCGTGTAAGTACTGTGGGCTTAGCGCGAACGCTCAGATGCCTTACCATAAAGAAGCAACGTAAACTTGCCTTCAATTCGAACAATTATAAAATTGGACATACTCGTTTGACACGGTCGTAATATTTACTTAGCTATAAGACTTTATTAATATGAGTTTATTATGGGATACTATTGGTGATTGTTGCTAAAAGAACATGCCATGAATTTAAGTTGCGCGTTCGTGCTAAGGCTTCTGCTCAGTATGTACTACAGAGATGTCGTCATAGTGTGTGTAATTTCTGTCTCCAACAGTCCACACAGCCAACATCGTTCCTGTTGGAAATGATGAAACCAACCGTGAAAATGGTTTAACTGCTCTAAGGCAATAAAATGCAGCCATCAAGTTCTTGCGAAAGATGCGCCTTGAGAATTGGACTATTTATTGAATTAGACGCTTTATGTTGTCCTTGTAATGCTTATCGTAAAGTATCAGATGCTAACGTAGAAGGTTTTATGATTATGTTTATTGAATTTCTGTCTATTATTAACATACTATTAGCTGATGACCGCGGCTTCGCCCGCGTGAATGTTGGTTATCGCGACCAAAAGTAATCATGAAATTGTGATCCCGTTCCCGCAACAAACTTGACAAATTATATACTTAAACCTTCCTTGATAACCTCTCTATCCATTGGTGCAAACAACATAAAAATCAGTACAGTATTTTTTGAGTTTATCGCGAACAGACAGACGCGGCGGAGGACTTTGTTTTATAATATATAGTGATAGTGATGATTTTTTTTATGAAAAGAAAAGGACCACCTCTTTGGCCTAGTAGTTGCTAACGCTACTTCTAAGCCTTAAACGGTCCTAGGTTCGGTTCCCAGGTCTGGCAAAGTGTTATTGGGTTTTTGCATTAGGAATTTCTCAGTACAAGCTTCTCTTTCTTCTTTTTCGTCATTATCTCACTGTTGAGGATCGCGACCATATATGACACGTCTCCAAGCTATGCAGTGTCCTGCAATGTGAACCGCTTGGTACAGGCTGCCTCCAACAGCCTTCTTGATCGCGTCTGACCATCTTGCAGGTACTCTCCCCTTAGCAGCAGCAGCAGCCTTAGCAGCTTCAATAGCAGCTACGGAGACTGGATCTGTGTCCGGTTGTGACAGCCATTGTTTTTTTTTTTTTTTGTTAATGCTATCTCGCAGTTCAACCTGGGAGGCTGGCTACTGCTTAACCGGTCTATTCCTGTGGATGCTTTGAAGTTAAGACCTCCAGCCAGGGGCAATGTGATGACCATTGGCTTGCCTCATATGGGACTGAAACATAACTGGTAAAATGTGGTTGTAGGTACTAATAGGTACCTCTGCCTTACCCCTTTTTTTTACGGATGGGAAATCATCAAATGACTTCTCCCGCTCTGGGCAGAGCGGAAGGGAGTGTCAGACTTATACTGACTAAAACCCATCCATGTTCCTTCCTTGCCCTTTGTGTTCCAGGGCCGCGGTACGTAGTTCCAGGGCCGCGGCAGGGGCTACATGGGTAAAGTTAATTTTAATTGAAAAACTGTATAACTTATATTAGATGAACTAGCTGATGCCCGCGGCTTCGCCTGCGTGGATGTCGGTTATCGCGACCAAAAGTAATCATGATGATCCCATTTCCTCAACTCATGGGAACCTAGTTTGCCCATTTTCAAAGTATTAAAATGGATATAGTATATTATCGGTTTAAAGATTCTTTAATTATTCTAAAAGAACATACATTTTTCACTTGCAGAATAAATACATAACATGATGTCGACATATTATTGTGAGTAACTTTATAGTTTTGTGTTGTTAGTGACGTGCTGCCTGAGTTTAGCTTTAAATAGGTTGAAAGAAGATGTGTTCCTGATATCTGCTGGTAGACTGTTGTAAAGTTGAACACCTTCGTATTTTATATTTTTCCTGCCATATTGCGTTCGCGGGGGGCGCGTCTGGATTTGGTTAGGGTTTCTTTGGCTGTATTTGGATGTTTTCGTGTTAAAGGACAACTGTTTGTGTATGGTTTTGTTAAGAATTTTTCGAATGAGAACGCAAGAATTGAATGTGTAAAGTTGATTAATGCTCATTAGTTTCGTTTTTTTGTATAGTTCGAATGTGGGTGTGTGATAATCGTAGTTGAATAGAAGTTTAATTATTTTATTTTGTGCTATTTGTAGATCTTAGAGATCCTTAAGAGATAGACATAAGCCATCGCGGATTTTTCTGTAGACCTACATAAGATATACAATTCTACCATTCATCATTTTGTTATATCTTAAAGGGCAGCGTTTTCGTTGAAACCTCCACCAGACGGCTTATTTTTTTTCAACACCTCCAACATATATCATTATATTTTAGCCAATCTGTACAAAAACTTGACAAATTATATACTAAAAAAATCCTTTAGGACCACTCTATCTATTTAAGAAAACAACATGAAAATCAGTGCAGTATTTTTTGAGTTTATCGCGAACAGACAGATAGACGCGGCGGAGACACGTCATCATCAGCCTATAATGTTCCCACTGCTGGGACACTCTATGAGAGGGATTGGGCTATAATCCACCACGCGGGCCCAGTGCGGATTGGTAGATGTCACATGACTTCGAATTTTTGGTTCTAGGACATGCCGGTTTCCTAACGATGTTTTCCTTCACCGTTTTTGAGAGCAGTGGTGATGAAATAAATTACACAAAGTAATACGCCTGCCTGGGTTCGAACCCACGACTTACTGTTCGTAAGTCGGGGTCGCTACCACTGGCCCACCGCTGCTCACACACATTGTGTTATAATATGTAGTGATGTTGGGTTCGGCTTCCAGTACAACCGGATGCAGCTGAATACCAGTATTTTACATGGAACGACTGTCTATCTGCCCTCCACAAACCAGTTAGTTCTGGGTAATACGATACCCCTTGGTAGAAATACAGTGAAATTAGTGATAGCTTTAATTTCCACATCAGGTGTTCCAGATCTTCAATGTTTATACGTCAACAGAGAGTGCTCATCAGGCTGAACAACTTTTGCTAAGACGTCATTCCTATTTACATTATAGTGTAACTGGGCTCTTGGAGCTCCACAACAGGTGTTCCACATCTTCAATTTTTATACGTCAACAGAGAGTGCTTATCAGTCTGAACAACTCTTGCTAAGACGTCATTCCTATATATGTTATAGTGTGGCTGGGCTCTTGGAGTTCCACATCAGCTGTTCCAGATCTTCAAATTTATTCTCTTAGCAGAAAATGCTCATTACGTGGAACAATTTTTGCTATGGTACCATTTTTGTATCTCTTATAGTTTAGCTGGTCTGTGGCGGTTCTGCATCAGGTGTTCAAGTTTCCAAGATAAATTATAGCCTATATGTTGCCCAGACTTAATACCTTTACAACAAAAAAAAATCATTCAAATCCGTCGAGTAGTTCCGAAGATTAGCGTGTACAGACAAACAGACAAACAGACAGACTTTTTTTTTGGATTCGTGCTCTATTACTGTTTCTAAATCCCCCACAATTTTTTTTTTTAATATATTCAATGTACAGACACAGTTTTTTTACTGTCTTATTATATGTAATAGATTAATTCTTAATGTAAAATAATTTAAAACTAACATGTTTCTGAAAGATTTCACAAAAGAAAACATTTCAATCTAAATGGCCCTACCAAATTCGGTAGACGTTTAAATTAATTTAGTCTCTGTTTAAAACAAATTTCATTATACCAAGCGATCTAACAAGCGCGTTTCAATCCCTATCTAAATTAAATCAAATTTAGTGTAACTAAAGATATTTTTAATGGAACAATTAGCACCGCTAAAGTAAATAACTCGAACGAACGAACCAAAGTACTGGACGCTCGAAAAAGAACTGAGTTTCGGTTTAAAAGTCACTCAATTAAGTGGCCAGTAATTAACTTCTCCTAGAACGTTCTAGCAATAATAAACGACAATCAAAATGAACGAACAAATGAATGAAAAATACATTGCACTTAGAGGTTTTTGATAAATTAACTGTCAATTTGCGAGAAGAATAAAAAGTGTTTTAATTTTGAATGTAATTTGAATTCACTTTACATTTTTGTTAATTTTAAATAGCTCTAGCTGCCTTTTTGTTAATGAGTTTATTATTCAATTAAGTACATAAGTATGACTTTGAAGACGGTAATTATTATACATAATTAGCTAACTAACTACGAGAGTTAATCTCTTATTTACTTTACATCTAAAATCAAGTTCTCCTAACTTAACAGAGATATGTGTTACTGGGGAGTTTGTTCTGTCACTTTTTCTCCTCAGCCTAAATATTAGGGGAGAATTTTGGGGGACAGCCCCTTTTGTAACTTTGACATTTAAAAAGTGCTTATTTCAGAGTCATCATCTGCCTAGCCTTTTCCCAACTATGTTGGGGTCGGCTTCCAGTCTAACCGGATGCAGCTGAATACCAGTATTTTACATGGAGCGACTGCCTATCTGACTTCCACAACCCAGTTAATACTGGGTAATATGATACTTCTTGGTAAGACTGGTTGTCAGACTTTTTGGGCCACTGACTACCTGTAACGACTGTCAAAGATGTACAAATGACAGACGGGACCAACGGCTTAACGTGCTTTCCGAAGCATGGAGGAAACTCGGTATGTCATGGGTGGTCACCCATCCACAGACCAACCTAGGCAAGCACGGCTTAACCTAAAGATCGACCCAAAGCGGCTGTTATTATTTTACCACGAGCTCCTCTGCTCCTCTCCGCTTATTCTCAGACTAATTTAAATCAATTCTTCTTCTAAGCGTGTCGATGACCATTAAAATTGGGTTAGTCTAAAATTTGGCGACACGTTTGGCACTTTCAGTAGCTAGCTCCTGTAATGTGCAAGCAGCAGGACAGGCAGGACACGATACCAAGTGGCACTCTGGGGCAACACCACATTTACACTACTGTGCAGAGTCATCTGTGAATCTAGACCGACCTGAACAGGTTCTCCTTGCTTCGGCCAACCTGGGTCCGGAGTCTATTCAAAGACTTCCAGGTAAGCAATGGCAACTCGTGTCCAGGTGGGAGATTTTAAGCAAGTAGCACAAATGGGCAAATGTTTTTCTTGCCACAGCTGGAGTCTTTCTTTAAAGTATTCGCCAAGGAGCGGAGACATACACTTTCAGAAGCTGGTACGGCTTTTCAGCCACTGCGGTTTAAATAAATTCATTTAACTATTTATGATTCTTTATGAATGTTGGTTATCTGTTTAAACCCGTATATGCAGACGACCACCTACCTAGGTTGAAATAGGAGAAGCCATTCAAAAAAAAAATCAACATAACTGGCGAAATGTGGGTGTACTATTAGGTACACCTCTGCATAGCTCTACGGGGAATACGGGCGTGATGTTATGTTATTTTCTTAATGTGTTTCCTTTTCGCGGCACTAGTCGTCAATTTCACAGTGAACGAAGCTGTATACAGGCTATAAGACGGAGTGTAATATATCAATGTACGGATAGCGAGTAATGGAAGCGGTGCAGTCGACAAGCGTCGACTAGGGACGGGCCGTCGCACAGTGGGCTGAAAATCGGCTTTCATAGACTTAGGGATTTCAATTTGCAAGTGCTTGTTTTTATGCCGGATATCGCTTCTATTAGTCATTACTATGTACAAAAATGACACCCGAGTTAATTCTACCCAAAAACGAAGGAAATATAATTTTTTTACGAAAAATTTGTATGAAGCTAGTATGAAAAATCGAATTATCTCCTAAACGGCATGTTTAACCGTAATATCCTTGGAGATGGTCTTAGTGCTAATTATTTATGATTTTTTGGTTGGCGATTGGACGAAAAATTTAATGCCGTTTTTTTTTAAAAAATCGTCAAAATATTTTTATTTATTTTTACATGTAAAACGATCCCTTTTAGTGTCTAAGTTAAAAAGTTCGATATGTTATTAACCCAAATATTAAGAACACACGAAACAAGAAAAATAAAATAAAAAAATTGCTGTTTTTGACACATTTATATTAATTTAAATAAAAAAAGATTTATATTGAAGTAACATATGAAGTTATATTTTATACAAAATAAGTTAATTTAAGGAATTAATACTAAGCATTCGTAAAATAAAGTAAAATAAATAAAAAAAATAAAACATATCATTAAATATTACAAAAAAACCCAAACACACTCAAATACAAATTTACAAATATGTACATATATATCTTTTTTACAAATTTTCCTTATCACTCTCGTTGTCAGACTCCAATTCTGAGTCAGCATCCAGATTGGATATATCCAAAAATTCGAACTCAGTTTCCTGAAATTGAATTAAGTCGAGAGTTTCAGCAAAAAAGCTCTGCTTTTTCTTGGCATCTAACTTAGGCCTTTGTGCACTTAGCAAAGGGTCCGAAGAAACAACAAGCATATTTAAAATCTCGAAACAAAGATTTTAGGAGGTTTCGAGAACATCATTCGCGGAAAAGAAGCAGGCAGGATTCCAATCAAGACATTTTAAATATGCTTGTTGTTTCTTCGGACCCTTTGCTAAGTGCACAAAGGCCTAAGTTAGATGCCAAGAAAAAGCAGAGCTTTTTTGCTGAAACTCTCGACTTAATTCAATTTCAGGAAACTGAGTTCGAATTTTTGGATATATCCAATCTGGATGCTGACTCAGAATTGGAGTCTGACAACGAGAGTGATAAGGAAAATTTGTAAAAAAGATATATATGTACATATTTGTAAATTTGTATTTGAGTGTGTTTGGGTTTTTTTGTAATATTTAATGATATGTTTTATTTTTTTTATTTATTTTACTTTATTTTACGAATGCTTAGTATTAATTCCTTAAATTAACTTATTTTGTATAAAATATAACTTCATATGTTACTTCAATATAAATCTTTTTTTATTTAAATTAATATAAATGTGTCAAAAACAGCAATTTTTTTATTTTATTTTTCTTGTTTCGTGTGTTCTTAATATTTGGGTTAATAACATATCGAACTTTTTAACTTAGACACTAAAAGGGATCGTTTTACATGTAAAAATAAATAAAAATATTTTGACGATTTTTTAAAAAAAAACGGCATTAAATTTTTCGTCCAATCGCCAACCAAAAAATCATAAATAATTAGCACTATGACCATCTCCAAGGATATTACGGTTAAACATGCCGTTTAGGAGATAATTCGATTTTTCATACTAGCTTCATACAAATTTTTCGTAAAAAAATTATATTTCCTTCGTTTTTGGTTAGAATTAACTCGGGTGTCATTTTTGTACATAGTAATGACTAATAGAAGCGATATCCGGCATAAAAAACAAGCACTTGCAAATTGAAATCCCTAAGTCTATGAAAGCCGATTTTCAGCCCACCGTGCGTCGTCGCCTATATGTGCTGCTTCGCAAACAGTTTTTTTTTGTTTAGAGTAGAAATGCTGGTAGCACAGTTTGTTTTATTTATTTTACATTTAACAGTTAGGTACATGTTACAATTAAAGTATGACAGAATAAATTTTAATTACATTAAGTAAACGTGTAACCACACCACACATACAGGGTGTAAACAGACTCTTCACGAAGCCGTCAACCAAGCATTATGTACATCGAACTAAGTAACTTTACGCAAAAATTTGTGCTGGGAAATGACTTTTTTTTTTTGGGCTGAAAAATCACGTTTTTCAATAGGACTCAATGTAACGCACTCAAAACATTGTGATGATGGATGGATTGAATAGTAAGGGGATCCTGGAGGTGTTTAAAGTAAAAATCTTACATTAAAAACATGTATTAAAAAAAAAACTTGTGAAAATGTTGGAACTTTGACCCCCAATATCTCCGTAACTAGAAGGTTCCCAGGTATAGTCTAGAGCAAAAAAATGATCGTTTTTAAATGCCTTGATTAAAGTTGTAGCATAATTATAAATGTGTCGTTTTAAGCCATAATTGTAGGTTGTATTCCACCCGCCCACAACGATAGGTTCAATCAAAACTATTTATTGTTTACTGACTATAGGGACCGAATACTCGGGTGGTACCCATATGTTTTATTAATCATTATACGGGTTAACTTTTACAATATATGGATAAACCATTTAAATATTGCTGTAAACCACAAAGTAACTGGGCTTATTTATATTATTTTTTTAATATTAAAAAATAAACATAAATTTAACATCCATCAACAACATGATTCCTAAACTAATATTGATAAACTGCCATTTTTCCAGCAAATTCTCTTATCGATGGACACATTTAAAAACAAATGGAAAGATTGTTGGTTTAAAATATTTAAAACGCAACATGGAACACTCGACCTTGGCCGCTATTTATTTTTGTTTACAAATCATCGTAAACAATTAGGGTAACGCGTATAATGAGGCAGAAAATAAACTACTAATGAGCGATTTGCTAATCACTATCATTCAACTCGGTCAGTTGGTTGAATTATGTAAGATGAGTAATAAAAATAACTGAATCATCTTAATTCCGTGTTTATTTCCATTCGGTATCTTAAACAAAAAAAAGTCTCGACTGAAGAACTTTCTCGAATGAACCGGAGTCACGGATGCTATCGAGTTGTTTTGTTATTATTAGTACTACCTGGGTTGTGGAGGTCAGATATTCAGTCGCTCCATGTAATATACTGATATTCAGCTGCGGTCAGACTGGAAGCCGACCCCAATAAAGTTGAGAAAAAGGTTAAATTGTGTGCTCTTTTGGCATGTGTCAATTTTTTTTTTTATTCTTATTCTTTATTGCACACAAAAAAGTGGAACACAACATACAAAGTTACTATACAAAGCTTGCTAGCTTGCTAGCTTGCTAGCTTGCTTGCTTGCTTGCTTGCTTGCTTGCTTGCTTGCTTGTTTGCTTGCTTGCTTGCTTGCTTGTTTGTTGATTGCTTATGTACAAAGGCGAGCTTAACCCAGAATAAATATTATAAATCATAATTTCAAATAACACAATAATACACACATTATTATTTATTATCAGCCATTTCTGTCCCACTGCAGGGCAAAGGCCTCCCTCCCCTCCTTCCACTTATCTTAATACAGACATTTAATTTTTTATTTTTTTCATTTTATTTTATTTTATAAACCTTATTTTCTTTGTTTCATTATCGTACCTTGCATAGGACAAGGACAAAAATACGGAGGTTAGGTTAGATTAGCGTCCCTATGTGGAAGTCCATGACATGCACCCTACATCGCAGCCTGCGTCCATTTGCACATTTTTTACATTAAAACTTTATAAAATAGAAATAAATAAGATAAAAGACATTATCAATCGGAAAAATAGCTAACTGCTACGTTTTAACTGGAGGAAATGATTACTACTTTTTAGGTGCAAAACCTTTAAAAAAATACACGGTGGTATTCATACAAGTAGGTACAGTCAGCTTCACTATTTGGGTAGCCCCCTTGAAAACACCTACGTTCCCAACTGGGGTACCTACCCAATTGATGCAGTTTATCATACTTACACAACACATTGATCATAATTTCGTTACTTATTAAACATTAAATCACGCCGGTAATCGTGCACTCATTATATCACGCCGTGGCTGCTACTGAGAAATTCCTTTTGGAAAAACCCAAAAACAATTTGATTGCGACCACTAGACTAACGAGTCAATCTTTCGAGGCAGCTTTTAAAAATCACACGAAACAACGACGTGTTACAAAGTGTCTGCGCATAACCAGGTTACTTCAAAGATAACCTCAACCAACTCGTGAATCGCAATTTATGAGTTCACAGCCCGAGGTACCAGGCTGTCATAAATTATCACAAGAACATTACGACTGCACCAATCGTGTGCACAGACCGATCTTTGTCCTACGTGTCTCGAGAAACAGGATAAAACTGGATATTTCTACTGGTGATAACGTTGTGTTTGGGTTACATTCTGATTAGCATCGAAGTATGGAACGAAGTTCTAGAGTCAAGACGATGAACCGTCAATGTGTAGTATCCATTGCTGCATTGACTCCACTAGTCATTGAAGTTTTCTATACAAAAGAAGCTATGGATTTTAAACTTATTAACTCGGTCCTTAATGAGTGATAGATGTTGTAAGAAATGTGCATTACCAGTGACACGAGCTAATGTTTTGATATCGATTAGCTAAATTGTTTTGCTTTTTGCCTTGCTAATGCTGACTTGTATGGCACATGTTCTTTCCCAGTAGCAGTGGAAAAGACCAAGAAGTATTGCTTAATAATTCAATATTAGTTTCTTATCACCGTATTGTTAGTTATCAGTTTCAAAGCAATATTCATGAATAATTATGTCGACACAGTTTCAGTTGTCGGTCAAATGGAATATTTTGTGACACAGGAATTTAATTTACTTACAGACGCCAAGCACATCAGGCTACAATCTGTCTTTCTTTAATAGATATTCTACTTTATCGCCAAAGAATTTGGTTCAAGGTTGATTGTAGGCATATCAAAGATTAGGCAAACTTTTTTAGGCATTTATGTTTATTACCCGGGCCATAATATGTCACATTACTGCTGATTACTGTAAATTATAAAAAAGTGGTGGACTGATCTGGCCATATTAGCCGCAGAACCGATGACCGCGTCTGTACAATCTGCCATTTTTTTTATTAATTAATAACACTTCAAGCACAAAGTAAGTGGGTGGTTTTAAAACAAAAGTTTTGAATGTGAGAAAGTCTAAAGATTTCTTTATACGTAGAATATGTTTATAGAAAGTGATTTTTTAAATGTCTTTTAAGTACTATTGCCAGCGGTCGTAGGTCAGAATTAAAACTTTGATTATTATATAAGACATTTTGACTTTCTCTCTTGAATTACAATGCCTGCGTGTTCTAGGAGAGCTTTTGTAGTAACTAGTGGCTAAATAATACGTGACGCAAAATATCCCAGCTGTCATTCATAGGTATATCCTTGATAGCCATTACTGGTTGTCTGGTAGTCAGAAGCCATAAGTCTGACAACCAGTCTTAATAAATTTAATTTAATTTATTTGGATAAATAAATTAAATTAAATTTATCACGGGGTGTCGTGTTACCCACACACCAAGTTATATAGGTCAGACTGGCAGTCACTCCATGAAAATACTCCACTAAAATACTGTTATTCAACCACATCTAGTTATAATGGAAAGCTAAGCAGATGACCATGATAATGCAGATGACAGCTTCCTACCAGAAGTGCTTGTTTGCCAACCAATCATGATTGTAATTCAGTGTTTCCAATTTTTGTTTCAGAAATTCCAATATATCCATCGACTCTGAAACGAAATAACTTCTAGTTGTAACACTTTGAAAATATACCTACACAAAGAAAATACCGTCAGAGCTCAGACGTTACATTTCAGGCAACCACAGGGGACATTAGCAAAACTCTCTCAAGTTACTAGGCGTTATTTCAAATTGATATGTATGCTAACATTGACGTATATCGACACTGAAATGTTTTATTTTGACAAAACATTATGCCTGTAGTCCCCTATAGGCTTTAGGCAGAGGCGTACCTAATATTACACTTACATTTCGAGATACAGGTCTAAGTCCCATTTAAAAAAGGGCGAACCTATTGCCATCAATCGAGCACGAGATCCATGGCTGCTTCTGAGAAAATCCTGATGGCAAACCCCATAACCCAACCGGGGAATCGAACCCAGGTCTTCATGCTAAGCAGTCGCAACATAACTGTCGAAATGTCGTTGTATTATAGGTACACTTCTGCCTAATCCTTCGGGAATTACAGGCGAAACGTTATGTTAGGTTGAGTATAAATTGAGACAAGTACTTTGATCTAAAAGTTTCTCAGCAGTGTTTTTCTTACTTTCTTTGAAAATGTTTATGTACTAGGAGGTCATACATTGACCTTCAGAAATGTCAGGTGCAGGTAAGTAGTACGCAATGCAGGAAGTACTCATGTTTTGATATTATATGAAAGAAAGATTATGTTACGATCGTTACACGTGCCGTTCTTTAGTTTTTTATTTTAATTTACGAAAAAACGTGAGTACTTCAACTTTATCGCTAAAGCATTAGGTTCAAGGTTGATTGGGAAAATTTGACAGTTTCGGGTATTTGATGTACTGGCGTTTGTATTTGATTTATAGGTAAACTTTTTTTAGGCATTTATGTTTATTACCCGGTCCATAATATACGCGAAGTACGTAAGTGGTGACGTAATAGGCGGCACTTTAGCCGTAGAATCGATAACTGATGGGGTAGAAGAGATCTTGAGTGGAGACCGCGCATCGGCTAACATAAGGTGGGACGATCTTAGGCTAGTTGAAATGACGATTTCCGCTGGGTGTCTGTAGCAGTTGGATGAGAGTTACCGAGAATCGAACTAGGTGGCTTGCAATAGGAGAAACCTAAAATTATCCAGTAGAAGACTGCTGCAGGCTGTTGATGAAGTGACCAGTTGGATACGGCCCAGGCTTTCGTGTCATCTCGTGTTGCATCGCAAAAAACAAAGTAAAATATAACTAGACTGAACTAGTTATATTTTACTTTATGTAATTCTTCTGTAACTATCTCATAACGTTAAAGGAAACATTTTGATGAAAACATCTGTCCAAACCAAAGATTCCAAGACATGTGACATACGTCAACCCGCTCTGGGCCAGCGCGGTGGATAATGGCCCACGTCCCTCTTATAGAAACGAGGCTATATCTCGGCAGTGGAAACATTTTGGGCTAATTATGTCTATAAATGATTAGTCATCACTACGCATTGAATTGGTTACAGCAATCTATCAGCTTCAAGTTATCTGCCTCATGCATTATATTGATCTTTAAACTCGACACGTTATTTCTACATGTGATATAGTATATTACAAAAAAGTGGTACAATTATAATTGAGCGATAAGTTGAGTTATATAAACCGAATGAAGTGTATTGATGAAAATTTCCGCTCATATGGAATATTCGGGACCCATAGAAAGCTTTCGCAAGACAACACTTTTTTATCATAAATGGATGGCATTAAACTGTATTGTTGGATCTGCTGGATATTGTACAGTAACTACCTTTGCATTGTATAAATTCAATCTCTTTAGTATTATATCGCATAGCCCATAGTCGCATAGCCCATATTGTGTGAGTACTATGTACTAGATAGCTATCGTTCACTGGTAACCTGCTCTTTTCTTGACTTGAATGTGCCCTGGCGGTTAGGAGTATGTCATGCTCACTCAAAGGTCTCGCTGATGGTGGCACGTGTGTCGGATCATTTAGTTCCCTTCAAAATGGTTGAGTTGAGCGTCATGTTCGTTAACGGGCGCTGTCAGTTGTGACTGGTCGTCTCTTGGTTGCCACGGCTTATTTAAATTAATTATTTTATTTTTGAATTGTTTATTTTTTTTTTGTTTTTACTATGGACACTTTTAACGTGCACACTGCACATCTTGCTACATCGTTCTCACATAATGCACCATCACAACATGAATGATGTAACCAAGATTTTTGTAAAAATATACTGATTTAAAAAAGTGTCCATGGAGTTTCCTGCCCGTTCTTCTCCATAGAGATCTACACTAGGGAATGGGCAACTACAGCACCTTCACAGTTTTTTTGCCTTGTGACTGGGACTGTAGCTTCATTAGATTGTTATCTTGTCGACAATTCAAAAGTGCCTGTAACTGGCCTACTTGAAATAAATGCTTTGATTTTGAATCAAAATTAAAAGTTTATTCAAGATCTTTTATTACTAAACAAACTCTCAACTATTTCAAAGGTGCCTTATCAAACAATTACCAGTCTTATTAAAGACCAGTCTAAAGAATAAGAGTTAGACCGCCCATTAAATTCGGATAAGCACAAAACAGACAGCCTTTAATCCTCGATGATGGGTTACGCAGATGTGTACCTAATAGTACACCCACATTTTGCCAGTTATGTTTAAGTTTATTTAATAGAGGGCGAGCCTTTTGTCATCAACCGGGCACTAATACAGATTCCGTGGCTGCTACTGAGAAATTCCTGATGGTTTTTTTTGAATACTTTGCCTATGAGAAAATCCTGATGGAAAACCCTACAACCCGATCGGGGAATTGAGCTTAGGACCTCTACTCAGTAGTCACGCTACCCCTAGACCAACGAGGCAGGCATACAGATAGTACCTCAGCCAAAATAATAATAAACCATTTAAATATTAAATATTATTACTGTTTTATCATCAAAATAAAACGTACTTATTGTATCAAGTCTGCCGTACGGCCGCCTTATCGCTGAAAGGCGACCCAGTGACCTGGCACGCGTGGCTAAAACTGGTTTGAAACCAATCGAAGGTGACCTATGACATAAATATTATGATTGTCAGTCCGGAGATGAGTGATTTTAGCGATGAATGTAAGCAAGGTGACTTTATTGCGTACCTATGGAAAGTAAGTGGTATAAAAATATAACTATTATAAATATAATTACATATTTGAAAGACTATATAATTTTTTCGAATTATTTTAAGTGTATTGCTGTATATAGGTGTTAGGTGTAATCGTGAATAGGTGTTCTTTCATAATAATTGCGCAATCAACAGAACTTGAACGCACTATTTTTCAGGCTGAATTTAAAACACAAACTGTTTTTTTGCTGATGTCGGGTAGGTGATTGATTTGAAGTTCTTTTACGTTTGAAATCAGTTTTTTTAAGTAATTAGAAATTTTATGGATTATGCAAAGGCATTCGACTGTATACACCATCACTCTGTCATATGCCTTGGCATCCCAAAACATTCCTTACACGTATATTGACCTTATTGATAATAACATACACGCATCAAAAAAACGTTTGCGATCACTTTGAAAAATCGAATTCTTTTTTGTGACGGTAGATTTTTTCTTCTTTTTAGATTCTTTATTTAAAACTACTTTATTGTACTCATCCAGATAATCGACGTGTCTGTGTCTGGAGAAGACCAGGAGACCCTGAAAGGCAAAGAACTGCCACTGGAACAGTTCAGCAAGGCGGGAAATCGGTGTCCTTTTGGGGTGGTATTATGATTGGAGCTAGAACGCCTTTGATCCCGTATCGAGGCTTCATGACAGCAGACATGTATAGAGCAGTTGCTACTGATGGAATTGTCAGACCAATCCAAGTAAACCATGGGCATCTATTTGTACTGGTCGATGATAATGCGCCCGCCCATCGAGCTCAACGAGTCAATGCTGCTCTCCGAGAATACAACATCACAAGGTTAGACTGGCCTGCCGGCTCGCCTGACTTAAACCCAATTGAGCACGCGTAGAACGCTCTTAAGCGAGCTGTTTGGAACCGACAGCCACGTCCCCAGACAGTGCCAGAGCTCAGGGAAGCCGCTATTCAAGAATGAGACAGGGTACCCCATTAAAATGGATAACTTGATTTTCATCATGCCCAGGAGGATCTTCAAATGTGTTCGAGCCAGAGGAGGAGTTATATTATATTAATAAGTTGTTGTTTAAGTTTGGTTAAACAGTATTTTTCTTTCTATCAAATTTCTGTTACAATTACATTATGAGTAATTACTTAATTTTTTTTATATAAAAAATAAAAAAAATGTTTTCATTTTTGAATTTCTGACAGGGTATTTTAATTAAAAAAAAACACACTACAAAGAATTTTTCTTGACAAAGTGCAATTTAAAAAATTAATTAGCTTGCTAGTGATCGCAAACTTTTTTTGATGTGTGTATATAAAATTAGTTCTGCGAACATTAAGTTGCATATTTCCGGACCAAATTTCAACATTGAAAATGGTGTGAAACAGGGCGATCCACTCTCACCTAAGCTGTTCACAACCACACTGCAGGAGGTTTTTAAGAAGCTGCCTGATTCGTGGCAGTCACGAGTCATAAATGTTAGCGGCCACCAACTCTTCCACTTTGCTGATGATATTGTGGTTTTCTCCACATCATCTTCAGAACTTGAAGAAATGCTCCAAGATCATTCAGGCAAGTCTTGAGGTTGGACTTATTAAAAATTGCTCCTATTTTATTTTCCATGTCATGATAATATAGCAATATCCTTCGAATATAATTCAATGTAGTCTTCATCCAACAAAACATTAACGACCTGTTACGAAGAAATAAAAGTCAGTATGACGATTATAAAAACGCTAAGGTTTTAAATTAAAAACATAAAACTCGCAAAGAAGCAGAGCTTCTAAATCAACATTTTTATGATGTATTTTAATGGTGTAGGATTATAAGACCAGTATATTATAGAAATTTAAATTAAGTTAATGTTGATAGAATGTATGTACCGATGTGGTACACTGGTACTCTCCGTGGCTGATTTTCTTGAGTACTAACTACTCAAAAAAATCAGCCACGGAGAGTACCACGGTTGGTAGAATGATATGTTTATCCACGCGTACCCAAAGAGTTGCGGACACCCATCCTATAAACATATATTTACAGTACAATAAACTAATGTGTTTTAGAGCTAACAAAAAACATTCAAAATACCACACCCCTAATTTCCTGCCATTGTCTCGTACTTAAGCTATAAAAGACTTTATGTTTAGTTCTGAACGGGCAAAGACAACACAGAAAATAAAGACACTTGATATTTTCTTAAAGCTTTACCATCTCTAGATTTAAATTGGTAGGATTATGATATGGTGTTTAAGATTCAGGGACCAATATATTATGCTCTGCGCACAGCAAGACTCTTCGATCTTCTAATAATCGTCTTCTACGATGTCCTACTCACCGCTCTGGTTTTCTTAAATCTTCTTTTCTTGTCCAGGCGGTTTTCCTTTGGAATGCGCTCCCTCTGAATACCAGGACGGCAACCAGTCGGTTCATTTTTAAGGTAAAAGTAGAACACTCTCATAAGAAGTTGGTAGACTCGTCTCACAATTAATTTGTTGTTTTTCTTCATCTATGTATTTTTATATCTCTCTTTACTTTGTATATTTTGTTGTATGTATGTATATATGTATTTATTATTATATTTTATTCTTGGAAATTTTCTATACTATTGCACCTACTGTTTTGTCTCTGCATCACCCTAAGGTAGACTGGTAGAAAATGCCTAAGGCATTAAGTCCGCCTTTGTACATTTTTTCCGACTAACGAAAGTCGGAAAAGAATTCATCAATTTTAATCACATTTCCAGGCCAATGAATAACGCGGCCATAATCTATTTGTTTTACCTTGTTACTTATTAAAACTAAAGTCTTTAAAGATTGTTCCTCTAGCATTTTACCTCGGTTTCATTCGCCCCCGAGATCGTAGTAACGGTATTTTAAGTACTTACATCTCTATTTTACATTTATATTCAAACGATGATCAAACGATCATCGACCAGGTAACGATTTATTTTTGCACCAGTTTCCGTGTTAATCTGATGAGCCATTCGGCATGACAAGTTAAAATTATTTAGTAATGATTTTTATGAATGGAAAATTCTTTAAAACTTCGAGGAATTGAGAGCTCAAAATATAAATCTAATCTATATCTGTCCTGTAATTTTTTCTACTATCATTATTTACTTTTTTGCAGTTTGTTTGAATTGCACCGTTTAACCTATTGTGAAAGATTATTGTCTATTTTTTGTCAACCGTGCTGCGGTTATTGTATAACACTTTTTCTGGTTTTATTGAATTAAGTTTTTTTTATGAGAAACATCTATAGCCGCGGTTAAAACCGACTGTTGGCGTAGTGACGCATGCCGTGGCGACGCGTCGCCACGCTATGCGATGGTATATATACACTGTATTGTTACTGTGTAGTGTTCTTTTATGCATATTACTTGTACAAAATTTCGATGTTTCTCATCTGCCAGGCGTCCTATGGCGTTGTGAATCTCGCTGTAACATCAAAAGAGTAGAATTTTCCAGCTGCTTAAAAATGAAGTCGACTTACATCATATTTTTTATTTTGGTCAATTTCTAGAAATTAAAGCTGCAGACGAAAGGCTCTAATGTTTTCTCGTTACAAATCTGGAATATTGTACCAGGTGTAAACTATGACGTAGTTTTTTTTTTAATGTTGCCTCACACTAGAAATCCTGTATTGTAGGTGCGTTTACAAATATTTTAACTCACATACACAAACAACCAAACTCGGGACAACTACCTGTAGGTCATACAAATATTTGTTACGTAAGGGGATCGAACCCGCAACGCGTACCGCAGCAGCCAATCCCTCAGCCACTGCGCCAACCTTATCATCAATTGTGTTTTTGACCTGTACGATCTTCAACCATTTAAAAAAACTTCACTAACTTGGCTAACAAAATCAGTATAAAACTAGTACAAAGAAAACTGGTAATTCTAGAGAACTAATATGATTCAGAACTAAAAAAAAGAAACAAAAAGAAATACTCGAAATAACAGTGAGGTTTTACAATACAGCGAATAAAAACAGCCGAGAAAGAACTTGATAAGCCAAAAAGCTAAAAAAGTTTTAAATTGATGGTAAAAATTGTGTACAATAATAAAATAAACTGAATCCATTATTTTTATTATGATTTATCGTACTTTTTGTCAAGGTTTAGTGTATCACATAGGAATTTGTGACATTTCATTCATAACTTTATAAAAGTTTTTTAGATTTTACGCGGTATACCTGGATATTTTTTTTTCTGCCACCATTTCGATTCCACATAATAATTATAAATTTTTGAATAGATACATTATTTGGAATGGCATGAACGAGAAAAGAGTACTATAATGATGCTGTTAAGGGAGAACGGAAGAAGGAATGGTGTTATGCCGACCTCAAGGAGCTTAAGAAGCCGCGTTGACGGCGCGTTCGTGTTCCACGCGCGCCTCAAATAGATGTCAGCAAACAGGGAGGGGCCCGCAAGGGCCGATGCCCGCCAGGGCTGCGGGACTGTTCGAAAGAGATACCGCGGCCCTGGAACACAAAGGGCAAGGAAGGAACATGGATGGGTTTTAGTCCGTACAAGTCTGACACTCCCTTCCGCTCTGCCCAGAGCGGGAGAAGTCATTTGATGATTTCCCATCCGAAAAAAAAAGGCTTTAGGCGGTATACCTGTATATTTTACTGTTTTCTATCATCATTTCGATTCCACATAATAATTATGAATTTTTGAATAGATACATTATTTGGAATGGCATGAAATACAAAGGAGTACGATAATGATGCCGTGACGGGAGAACGGAGGAAGAAAACGTATTATACCGGGCAGGAAGATGATGATTTAAAATGCACTGTATAAAAAGTAAAATAAAGTAAATGTATTTCCGTAATTTTCGGCTAGTATGTATCGTTTACATAATAAGCCTGTTGACTGCCTTGTTGGTCGAGATAGTTGCAAGCGCGATTTCTGAGCACGAGGTCCTACAGGGTTCGATTCCCGGGTCGGGTAAAGTGTTTTTGGGTTTATACAATCAAGAATTTCTCAGTAGCAGCCACGGAGTTTGGATTTGTGCCCGGTTGATGGCAATAGGCTCGCCCCCTTTTACATGGAACTTAAAACATAACTGGCGAAATGTGGGTGTACTATTTGGTACACCTTCGGCTAGTATGTATCGTTTACATAATAAACCTGTAACGTTCAGAACGTTACAGGCTCTGAAAGGGATCGTAAATTCGTAATCCACCAGGTCATCCGTGGAAAAATATAAAGTACGAAGATGTTCAACTTTACAACAGTCTACCGGCAGATATCAGGACCACATCTTCTTTCAACAAACTCAGACAGTACGTCATCAACAACACAAAACTATTAAGTTAATCACAATAATATTCAACAACGTACCTACCTTTATTAAGATAAAAAAACTGTTAACTACTGGACTGCACTTTACCTTAGTTATATATTTATTCTATAAGTAAACAATGTATTCTTTTAGAATAAATAAAAAAAAATTAAACCGATCCGCGATCCCAGAGCATTGGTAAAACATGTCTCCAATTATTTATTCGAAATGTTCCACGGTGGTTTTCTCCACTACTTTGAGCTACTGCGGAGCTTCCTCTACAGGGTGTTTGGCGCATGGACCGACAGAATTTTTCCAGGGATTTGGAAGATCATTAGCTAGGTTCTATCCTTACACCCTTTGTCCCAAATGCCACGGTTTGTTACATATGATGTTTTTTTTCATTCATTCCTTTAATTCGAAATAACTTTTTGTTTGTGGGTGTAGTGGCACAAAATAAATTTTATTGTATTCTCCAAAGTCTTTTTAATCTACATCTTTGATGAATCTACATTTTTGATACAACTGTTTTCAAGAAAATTCCTTACAAGCTTCCAAAGTTTAAATTTTTATAACATTTTACTACTTCGAAATTCATTAAAAAATTAAAAGCCATTTTCGAATTAAAGGAAACATTTTGGGTATTTTTTTCATTAAAAAAAATGATATGTATGTAAAAAAATGATAACCAACCGTGACATAAGAGACAAAGGGTGTAAGGGTAGAACCTAGCTAATGACCTTCTAAATCCCTGGAAAAATTATGTCGGTCCATGCGCCAAACACCCTGTATAGTAACCATCAGATCCAGGGAAAACAAAGTAGGCATCTAAGTTTTCGTAGGCTCTAGTTACCAAGAAAGTCATCAATTCTTAGTATCCTTACTTTCTTACTTTATATTAATATTATAAATTATTTTAACAACTTTTTAACTTAAGAGGCAGTGGGCAGGGCACATTGCTTGCAGAACGGATGGCCGATGGGGCCTTAGAGTTCTAGAGTGGCGACCGCGCACCGGAAGACGTTGCGTTGGAAGGCCTCCCACTAGGTGGACCGATGACCTGGTGAAGGTTGCGGGGATCCGCTGGATGCGAGTCGTACGGGACCGGTCAATGTAGTGACACTTGGGGGAGGCCTATGTCTAGCAGTGGACGTCTTTGGGCTGAAATGATGATGATGATTTTAATATGGTAAACGCGAAAGTTTGTATGTATGGGTGTTTATTACTGTTTCACGCAAAAACTACTAAACGGATTTGGATGAAATTTGGAACACAGACAGTTTATAACCTCAATTAACACATAAGATACTTTGTATCCCGATAGTATGTTCCCGTGGGACAATTATTGAACTCCACGCGGGCGACGCCGCGAGCATAAGCTAGTTACTCATACAAGTGTGGTGCATACATGCGATATTATTATCAGAAGCACATGTTTGGCAATGTACAGACTGTCGATTGATGTTGAACAATATGAGACCAGCAATCTTGAAACATTTCCCTACGATCATAATGCGGTCTTTACTCGTTATCGGCTTTACTCAGGTCTAAGATCTTGGGGCGTCCGTAAGAGCTATTTTTAGGATCCTGTCGCAGTCTTGAGCAAAATATTTTTATAATCATTTCATTCGGCGCATGCACCAAGGTAGCCGTGAAATAAAAAAAAAACCTTACATATTTTGCAATTTTCGGGTCTAAATTTACCAGAATATAATTTGCAATTTAATTTAGTTTATTTAATTGTTATAATGTACATATTTCGTTTACTCTACTCTTTTCAAATGCTGTAATAAATTATAAATGGTTATTATTTTGTTAGTTTTATACTATTTAGTTTGATTATGCTTTTTTTTTTGTAATTTTGATGAATGATTTTATGATTATTTGAATAATAATTTGCAATCGTAAAATATACTAATAGAATACCTAAATAATCATTCAAATTAATTTATCTTTATTCATCTATAGTCTTAAGTATAATCAATGGTTTCATCACATTCTGTCACGTGTGGCGTGCGAATATTAACTATAATTATTACAAGAAAAAAACATTATCAAATTACTCATGGTGACCCCCCCTTTAATCCCGTTATTTCACTAAAAAGTCTAAATTGCTTTATCACCAACTAGTCGAAACCTATTCAGACAATATTCTATTATCGTAACAAAACAATCTAAATTCATTCACGTTTTTACATCTCTAAATCACGTGTATGAAAAAAACCTAGCTATATTTATAGAAACTTAGTTATATCTGGTTATAAATAGATATAAGTAGACAGTGTTTATTTATATACAAAATACTATATATATCGAGGTCCAAGACGGTTCGTTATCAGTGTGTGTTTGAGCTTGAGTCAAGCAACTCGTTAGCTTCAGTGATAACAGACAACAACAGACATTCAAGATGATTGAGACTATAATTCCGGCGTTTGCTGAGCTAAGCGAGTTTGGAAGTATTGGGGTGAGTTTGTACTTCAGTATCTTGTTTTTTGTTAAGGTGGTTTCGTTAGGGTAGCCCGCGAAATTCAAATTTTCTTACGTTTTTTGCAATTGGCAGGTCATTGTCAGGTTGTATGTTGATGAAAATGAGTCGCGCCAGTAACACGTATGTAGTTACAGAATCACAATCATGAAAATCATCAATATAACCCTGTAAGTCCATTTAATCCTATTTAATGACTTTTTCATGAAATATTCATTGAATAGGATTACATGAACTTAGAGGGTTGTATTGATGATTTTCACGATTGTAATTCTTTAACTACATACGCGTTACTGGCGCGACTCATTTTTCAGCGCAACGTTCTACACTGACGCAACCGCCTTAATTAATCCAGAAAACTATACAATCTATCACTTAAAATTAATTGAACAGTCGAAGAAAAGACAAATGAAATTAAATGAAATTTAATGATCTCTCTCAGACAGTTCTTAGTTGTTTCTTTTAATTTAATAGCACATTCATCATCTCGAATCGTTGATGGCAAGCTACAGAATTTTGTTATTATCTAGTACTTACAATTATTATCATAATGCAGTCCTTTCTTAACTGTTGTTGGTAACTTTCGTCAATACAAAAAAAATTACGAGGATAACAGTGACCTAGAAATCGCATCACTTAGCTTTCCAAAATGTTCCTATAAGTTGCTGAGCAATTTAAAATTTGCCTCAGAAAAGAGCAATTTCACCAAAAATGTTAACTATCCAGTAACTTTATGGCTGGGCAGAGGACCCAAAGACATTTACAGTAACTATAGATTGACACTTTTTTTATCAAACCCCAGAAAAATCTTAATTACTTTCGTTTTAACCAAAACGTAGGTTATGGGTGTTATAAACACGCTCGACCTGATACAGCACCGCTAGGCGGCAAAATATACAATCGATTTTGCCGCTCAGCCCAGGACGCGCATTATTAGTAGCATATCTAACCAAAATACTTTCCACACAGGCTGGAGGAGAAGTGGTCTTCGCAACAGACGACTTCTTCGCAACATGCGAGAACATGCTAGCCGACTCCGAGCCGATATTCATCGAGGACAAGTACACGGAGTTCGGCAAGTGGATGGATGGGTGGGAGACGCGCAGGAAGAGGATCGCGGGACATGATTGGTGTATACTGAAACTGGCTACCAAGTGTGTTATTCGTGGTACGTATTTCTCTTCATAAGTATACATAGCGTGCCTGCCAGGGAAGCGGGACTGTTCGAAAGAGATACCGCGGCCCTGGGCTACGCAAAGGGCAAGGAAGGAACATGGTTGTGTTTTAGTCAGTACAAGTCTTCCGCTCTGCCCAGAGCGGCATCATTTGATGATTTCCCATCCGAAAAAAAAATGTATACATAACGTCGGTTTTAGTGTATATTTGTCCGCTCTTATGCGGGTTTCAGCATTAGGTATTTAGATAATTAATTCTGAAAAATTGTTGCATGTAGTCAAAACAGTTTATTGGTCAAAGGCAGTTGTGACTGCATTTAGCTTACAAGTCATATCAATTGCCCTTAAAAATATGAAAAGATTGGTTATTTCATTTAATAGACGAAATTGTTAATCAAACCGATTAAGTGGAGGTCAATAAAATTGAAGTTAATAATTTAAGGTGGTGTTTATTGTTTTAAGATAATTATAATGTAACAAACACTGACCCACAAACAATTATTTGTTTGATAACGATTGGACCTTATTAGGCCATATTATTATCTATAGGTATCCATTTTTAGAGTACGCAGACAGGCAGACAGAACAAAATAGGGTAGGCCATTTGCGGCAAAACGCAAGCCTTTTGTTAAAGTCAATAGAGGGTGAATCTATTGCCCAAAAATCCAGACTTTGTGGCTGCTACTGAGAAATTCGTCATGGAAAAACCCCAATAACACTTTACCCGACCTGGAATCGAACCCCGAACCTTATGCTCAGCAGTCGTGCTACCACGAGACCAATAAAGAAACAAAAAAGGCCAAATTAGGTTTAATAAAACCTTCTTTGACTTGTTTTGAAGTTGTATTAGCGCTGTTCGTGCTTATTAGTAAAAACCAATCAGCCAGCCCATAGGTGACCACCTTGACATCATCACCCAGCTAGGTAGATGATGATGATTAATTTGATTTTCTTTTGTTTCAGGTTTATTGGTCGACACAGCATTTTTCACAGGAAACTATGCGCCAAAGTATTCCATACAAGCAGCGTGTTTAACGCCCGAAGGTGAGTGTTTTATGCAAAAAAATCATTTTTCCTCAAACCAACTGGCAAATAGGTATCTTTAGGTCATCATACAAATCTAGATTTCTAAAAATCCTCGACTGAATTACACTGAAGGCTAGAGTTAACCTAACAATGAGACGTTCCTCCCAAAAACTGATTGCTATCCGTAAATCCTCCTTTTACAAAAAACCTCCACACGTTTCATTGGCCACAAGTACCCATTCAAGTACCGTCAATATAGGAATTAGGTATACACATAATATATCTAGCTTTTTCCCAAACTATGTAAGTCGGTCTAACCGGATGCAGCTGATTCCAGTATATTATATAGAACGACTGTCTATTTGCCCTCCAGTTAAGGGCAATTTGATACTCTTTGGTAAGACTGACAGTCAGACACACTTAATGCCAAGCATAAAACACACGACGACATAATGCAATGCTTTTCCATTATAACATGGAAAGGCTTTGTACAGATTTCCTGTACAATGAGAGATCCGCTAATAGTGGTTTTGCATAGCTTGATTGGACGTCGCCGTCGTGCGTACTTTCACTTAGCTGATAATATTTATAGTTTTTCTAATCAAAATTTAAAAATCAGCCAAAACTACCCCCTGCTTGAACTCAAGCCTTCCCTCTGTGACAGAGAGTGGGAGGTCATCGTCCTCGCAGGCTATTCGTAATCGTAATCGTCATTCTAGGCCAGTGGCTAGTTTTTTTTGGTCCAAGAGCATGTCACTTTTCTCATAATTCCTCCTACGAATGGTAATGAGGGTGTCACAATACTAAAATTAAAGATAGAGTTAGAAGACATAACATATAATATCACGCCTGTAATCCCTGAAGGGTTAGGCAGAGGTGTACCTAATAGTATACCGATATTTGGCTCAGAAGAGTGAATAAAAAAAAACATATCTAAAGTTAGTAGTCGCAACCTAGCCCGTAAACTAATTGATTTTGTCGGTTGTACCAACATACCTAGTTCTAGCAAAGCACTTAGTTCTAGCCCAATGAGGCGTGTCCTGGCAATTTGCCAATGCTATTTACCGGACACTCGTTATTTTTGCCAAAGAGAGGTCTTGGAAATTGAGACTCTTTATCCCCGGGACCTAATCAATCATAGAGTGGGATACTGCTTCTAGTGTATGAAGAGTTTTCAAAAGCTTTGTTGTAATGTCTTTGAGAAATATTGTGTTCTTATATTATGTCTTATGAAGCGTTAAATTAGGTAGAAAATGGCTGGTTTTGAGATGTTTACACGAAACAAAGTTCGAGTGAATCGGTTTCTTCTAGGCAAGCGTGCTTCACCGTAGGCTGCATCATCGCTTAACATCAGTTCAAAAAAAATGATTCATCCGTATCTATGGTTTGCCCAATTTGATCCTAAAACGTTATTTTATCATGGCCTTCCGCCACTCTGGCTAAACTCTGATTCAGCAAACCGGCTTATTAATTCGTAGTTTGTATCGGATATGAAATCCGATCGGATATTGAATAAAACAATGTACAGTTTGTATGTACAATGTACAATGTACAGTACAGTATACGAGTACTTTGATTTGATTGAAGTGAAACTTCTAATGCGACTTCCAACAAGGTTGCGTTATACGTTTAACGCTACCTTGGAGGCGGTATGAAAGCACTGTTGCGTTAAACGTTCAACGCTCCTGGGGAGGGGGAATAGAAAGAGACAGAGCGAGAGTGAATACGTGGCACTCGAACGCATGCGCGTAGTATAACTGTTTTCATTTCCACATTACGAAGTTTTACTACTTCCGCGCGGAGGGACTCCACGCACTATTTTTTTGCTAAAAATACTTTTTTTTTTTGTTAACACTACCTTGTACTTTTCCAGTAACGCAGTGTCCTCTAATATCCTTAGAGACGAAAATTTTTTGCATTTTACTACTCATTTACGTACCTACTATAATGTTTAGACGTATCTTATGATACCCGCGGGGCGCGATGAGTAGCGTTGCCAAGGACGCAAGGATTATACCGTAAAATGCCGCGTTTATTAGACTATGAATACCTGTTACTAAGGTAGTTATTATAATGGTAAAAAATATTCAGTTTATTCATTTTATTTACAGGTGTTGAATACCTGTAGTACTATGTATTATCTTATGACATGTGTAGTCAAACGCGGCATCGTTTGTATGAGTATTTGTCGAAATTGATTAGATTTTTTATAGAAGATAACTTAACCTCAATGAGTTAGAAGGTAGATAAACATGGGCTGCGGGACTGTTCGAAAGAGATACAGCGGCCCTGGAACACAAAGGGCAAGGATGGGTTTTAGTCAGTACAAGTCTGACACTCCCTTCCGCTCTGCCCAGAGCGGGAGAAGTCATTTGATGATTTCCAATCCGAAAAAAAAAATAAGGTAGATATTCAAATATTAGGCTGATTTAACTGTAGTCAGATGTCTTTTATTCGTAATAATAAAATTAAGGTTAGACAATGTAGAAAAATAAAAGTTCGCAAGATACGAGTTACCTACGAATTTGCTCTTAGGAAAAAATGTGAAAGTTAAAAAATTAAATCCCAATCTAAACGTACGACAGCCCAAATAAATACAGAGACTAAAAATAAATTATTTTTTTGTATTGTTACAGAGGAAGAATCAATTCCAACGAGAATCTCTAAGATGGGGTCGGCATGCAACAAATTCGACTTGAAACATATCGAGCGCCTTAACTCTGACAAATGGGATGAGTTGGTGCCCGTTACAGCCCTACGGCCAGGATATGAGGAGACCAGGCTTAATTACCAGAAGGTAATTTTCTAAAGATAATATTGGTACTTAATTTAGGAATATAATTATATAAGGTCCCATTAAGATAGATGGACAAACTTTTAGAAATCATTCAGACCACCAAAATAAGGACAGTGGTAAAAAAAAAATAAGAACAACGCATTAGATACTTACAAGAAAAAAAAACAGCTAATGAAAATGCACTAAGAATTAATTATTTTAGATCAAAATAAAATCTCTTTCATCAGTGTTTTTTTTTGCATACATATCTTTGGTTAAACGTACTGAACGCTGTGTTAAAATTTGACCATCTATTTAACTGGGACCTTATGAACATAGTCCTGAGTGATCATGATTTTATGAACTTTATATACTATCCATATACATTTTTTTTTACATACGGAAGAAATTATTTACAATGCAACATAATAAAGAACCTTCGACCAATTACTTCATTCTAAATAATAGTCCGCCTATGTACCACAATTGTACATGAAGTTTAAATAAATTATTAATAATAAAGATTACATTAATATTATCACCACAATTATAAACCGTCTTTTCACTATAGAAGAGTTCATTAACATGGTACTGAAAATTGTGCTTTTCGTGTGCTTTTCTTGTGAATTTATACTCCCCTAAAATCGAACTTAATCGAGAAAATTTAATAGATAGATATTACGGGTAGATCAAAGTACATTAGTTCCTTTTACAATCTCATCATTAAACGTATTTTTTTGTCTATGGGGAATATACTCGATCATTTTTCCTTTAATTTTCTTCGGTAAATTGTCCCTAAAGCCTTTATTTTTACGATGTGTCTAGTGTTAAGATTTGTTTAGATACCCTAAATGGCACGGCAAATATGATGGACTCCTTTTAGTCCAAATTCCACTTCATATAAATCCCCAATAAATATGATTGCTTTCAAATTGCAACTTTTGTGAAATAGCACTTCGTTTAAATTGGCTTTCTGAAGATAAGACGGATGGAACTTGTGTTACTGTAGTGTAAAAACTTTTAAAATAAATCCGATTAGACGTTGAAAACTCATCATGGTTTCAAAAAACAAATTGTAAAGGTTTTTTTTAAAGTAATACTAGCGGACGTCACGTGGTTTCACCTGCGTAGTTCCCGTTCCCGTGATAGTACGGGGATAAAATATAGCCTATGTTACTCGCTGATAATGTAGCTACACATTGGTGAAAGAATTTTTCAATCGTTACATGCAAAAATATAAATCTTTCCTCTTTATAATATTAAGAATAGATAACTGAGACATCTTAATTACGTTTTAAAAGTGTAGAATGTCGTATTAAAAATACATCTTTTATGCGAAAGCAGAACTACCCATCTAATAATAAATGTTAATAATGTATACCATAGTGTGAACATTTCCTTAAACTTTCCAAATGAGCATAATATCCTTAAAAACAGTCGTTGTAAAAAAAACTCCACTAAAATAAAATAAAAACCCAAAAATAACACCATAATTTCAAATAGAAAGTTTGAAACAAAATCGCGACTTTCTCGCCTCTAGCGATAATTTATGGCACACTAGAGCACAATTTTAAAATTCAGAAATAAACTCGTAGAAATTAAAACATGAAACTACATTCAACTAATTTTTATTTCAGGTACTAAGTGACGATGCTTGGACCCATATTCGTGTGAATATCTTCCCGGATGGAGGCATTGCTCGCCTGAGGGTTTTCGGAGAGGCAAAACCTGAGCTCCCTCCGAGAAAACAAATAATAGACCTTGTGTCTTTACTGAATGGTGCCTCTTGCCAAGGTAAGGAATAAGGAATATTGGGTGTGTGAGGTGTTTAAACGTGCTAGTACGGAGTATTCAATTAATTTGGTTATGTTGGCTTTTTACACATTAGAACAGTTGAATATCATTTACACTTAAGATTTAAATCGTAAGATGTCCTCCTAACCTGCAAGGGCTGCGGGCTGTTCGAAAGAGATACCGCGGCCCTGGAACACAAATGGCAAGGAAGGAACATGGATGGGTTTTAGTCAGTACAAGTCTGACACTCCCTTCCGCTCTGCCCAGAGCGGGAGAAGTCATTTGATGATTTCCAATCCGTAAAAAAAAAAAGATGTTCTCCTAAGGATGACGTATTTCTCTTGAAACTGCCATATTGTACTCGTAAGTGCATTATGCTGTTACGAGGGTAGTAGTATAATTATTCAAAAGTCATTATCAACGGAACAGAAACGTCATTTTTGACGAGATTGTACGAGCCTAACGATTGAAATACTTCGTTCAAACTTATTTATTAATTTTATTGGATAAATAAGAATGATTTGCAACAACAACCGTCAACAAGTCAAATGATGGTAATAATTTGGTAAGGTATATTTTCAAAGGCCATACAGAAATTAACCATAACATTATCCTTGTCCGAAGGTTTTTCAAATGCCCATTATGGACATCCCAAGAACGTAATTAAGCCTTCAAAAGGAAAATGTATGTCTGACGGTTGGGAAACAGCCAGGAGAATGGACAGGCCTAATGTTATCGAAGCCAATGATGATGGAACAATGAAAAGCACAGGTAAACAGAATTATTTATTTACTACCCAAACAAGTTTCCATTATAAACAATGTTTGTCAATTTTAATATTCCATAACGCGACGTGACGTTTAATTCAATACTATGAATAGTAGATTAAATTTTGCCTTTACTAGTAGCTATATGTACTTTAAACAGTAACTAGAACTTATATCAGCTCTTCCCACGGCTTATTTCGCATAAAGTAGTGTTGCCCAAAATCGGTCTTGGTCTTGGTCTTGCGAAAATGCAAGAACAAGACCAAGACTGCAAGACCAAGACCGATTTTTCCCTTAAGCAGGTCCCGCCAGTCTGTAATTACTTTCTTCGGTAAATATAAAAGCGCACACAAAGCACGTAATGTAAAGATTTAGCGAGTTTAGAGCCCAAAATCGTCTTGGTCTTGCAGTCTTGGTCTTGTTCTTGCATTTTCGCAAGACCAAGAGCAAGATCGATTTTGGGCAACACTAGCATAAAGGTCTGAAATTAACTCACATTAGCGTATTTCCGGGATAAAAAGTTTCTAATGCCATAATCCAGGTCATGTCCTCGTTAAGTTGTCCATTTATACCATTCACAGATAGACCATAGCCATCCAAATCTGTTTAGCCATTTTGGCGAAAAAGTATTACAGACTGATGCGTTACTTTCGCATTTATATTATTAGTATGGACTATTATACAATTAAAAATCACTGCCAGCATCTAACACTAATATTATTTCCCAAAGGTCAAGAATGGGCCGTCTTCAAATTGGGCTTCCCGGGGCACATTAAGCAAATTTGTGTGGACACCAACCACTTTAAAGGCAATTATCCTGACTCCATCAAGATTGAGGGGGCGTACTTGGGTAACGATTGGTACCCAGAAACAGATGGCAAATGGATTAATATTCTGAAGCCTAGTAAGGTAAGGAAGTTGTTTTGTTCAAGGTTCTTTTTGACTTACCATTTTTTTGGTCTCCCCATGATTAACTTTTTTTTTTATCACCCTTTGAATAAATATAGAGGACATTGGGAACAAATGCATGCATCTAAATGTCTGTCATCCAATAGACCTATGATACTGAATAGTCTAATAAATAGGGTGAACCAAGAGACCTATAAGAAATTACTGATTTTATTTATTAGATGTCTAAATAAAAAAAAATCCTTATTAATAACCTACATACATAGGACACGTTATTAGCAGACATTTTGGTCCACTTTCGCCCATTGTCCTTTTTAGTTTGTTTTTGAAATATTTCCCTTTTGAATTCCAAAATCACATTCTAATTTGAGCCTTCAACCTCAGCAATACCATTTCCTGAACATTACTCATCATTAGCAAGGGTAAATAAAACGAAAACCGCAACTGAATTACAAAATCCAATTTATTAAAGCCTCCATTTTCAATTACAGCTATCAGCTCATAATGAGCACTGGTTCGACTGTGATTCGGGTGTCATCACGCACATTAGGATAACGATGGCGCCAGACGGCGGTTTCAGCAGAATTAGGGCGTTCGGATACGTCGACTCTCAAATAGTTTGAGTCTAAATCAAGAAGCATGAAGCAACTCTACAGTAACTTAACAACAGTGTTTACGCACTAGTGTTTTCCGCATATTTGGTGTGACCACACACATCGACGTGAAATAGACTTTAGTTCACAATGTCCAGTCGCATCATCCAAATTAATATGAATGACGTATTTTTTGCTTTTTTTACATGTACATAAAGCCTTGATGGGCTCAAGCCAATTTCACGTCAATAAGTAGGGCCGCTTCCATTATATTACTTTATTTTTACACGCTCGTATATGCGCGTTTTTGACATACACTTTGCTCGTATGAGGTTACAAGCTTGTATCGAATACGTATTATTGCTATTGACAGACTCACTCTTTCGTGAGAACGTATGGGCACTACGCCCTTAGACGTGAACCAAAATATCGTACGATAGAAGCCTGTAACAAAACCCAGCTTAGCCTATGTCTGTAGCCACCCTTCAAATAGGAAACCTATACGGCACTGCTGTTAGCGACTGTACAATGATGCGGAAGCCAAAGGAGCATTTGTAAGGGCCATTGTACAGTTGCGCACAGCGGTAGTTTGTGCATAAGTATAATAGAGCCAGGTTTAGATGCAGCCTTGCTACGTAATATCACTGTTAGAACTCAGTGAAGCGGAAAATTGGTATAATAGTCTTATATTTTATTCTGCGAGCTATCTTTAGAACCTTATTTTAGTTGCTCTTTCTTTTAGCAATCGATGAGTTGTTGAGTGATTTTATGTATTGCCGTCCTGTATTATTTAATTGTTTAAGATGTGTTGCCTAATAGAATTAGTGAGGTATAAACGACAATGTTCTATTAGTTACAGAATGAATCTTTTGTGATGTATCTACTCATTTTCGTTCCTTAGAAAAATTATAAGTTTGCTGTGAGGAATTGCATCTTTTTGTTTAAATTATTGTTTAGAGAATATTATTTATGTATTGTTTTGATATTAGTACCGGAATCTACCGGTATCTAACCAAAGATGATTCCCACAGTAAACATAAAATATATATGCTTTGTATTACTTAAAATAACTTTAGTTTAAGTAACAGAAATAATTTAGTTCTTGATTACTTTGAAAGAGATACAAGTATAACTTCAAGGAAATATAAAATTATTATAAGTAGTTAGAAACAAACATGTAAAAGTCTCTGAAAGTTTTTGATCGTATTAATATTGTACTGAAATATTGAATACCTAACTATGACTGTTTCTTTCAAATATTCAATTTCTAATGTTTTAAAGTATTACTAATAAAATAATGATGATTTTAAACAGTGATTTTATTATCTTTCCACTATTTCGCTTTTATTTTAAATTTGCAATTAGAAATACCATTTATTTAAAATTAGAATTTTCAAACCCTCAAGGTAACTTAATTATTTAAAAATGTTTATTTTTTATTTTTTTTACAAAATTAAATATAGAGTTTAATTTTAATCTAAAGGTTCTCGACTTGTTAATTTAAAACATTTGAAAGAACTATCTTGATCACTTCATAAAAATTCAATCAAAAGTAACTTATATATTTGATAATAGAGTAAAAGTATGTTACATGGTTTCTCCGAAAATATTTTTTTATTTTTAAATAAATCGCTTCACAACATAAAATCGCACCTCCCAACACACCCACTGAAAACTACCAAATAAAAACGAGAAAAAATATCCACCAAATATAAAATGGGCATCTAAATCCCAATATTCCTCGCTGAACAATTTCATGGAGATCGAATGTATGTAACTGAAGCCCTAACGTTATATTGCCACTATAAAATGGCAATATATTTGAGAGGCGTTTAAAATAACAAAATATCCAGGACAATCCCTTGTGGGCTTTTAAACAGAGTTCTGCAATCTCCTGTACAATATCCGGCTTCAAACTTTGTGGTACACGTGAATTGGTAAGTCGCAAGTTGTGGCAAGGTTCACGGGGTTAGGGAACGGCTATGTTTGAGTAGAAACTTTATAGTAAACCCTAGGGCACAGCCTCTCCAGGGCTGCGGGACTATTTTAAAGAGATACCGTGGCCCTGGAACACAAAGGGCAAGGAAGGAACATGGATGGGTTTTAGTCAGTACAAGTCTGACACTCCCTTCCGCTCCGCCCAGAGCGGGAAGAGTCATTTGATGATTTCCCATCCGAAAAAAAAAGGGCACACCCTCTGCCGTTTACAGGGTTTGAAAGGACCCTGGGTTTCTATCAGCACCATGCTTCTAGTAGTCAAGAAACGTATGTGTTAAAATCTTCTTTTTAGCATTTCGGTGGCAATCTATATAATTAGTGTAAAAATACCCTCAATGAAGCCATTCTAAAAAGCACTTGCTCTCCCCATCATTGATACCTGGTAATTTCCTAACTACGGAGATATTGGGGGTCAAAGATCCATCTTTTTCAGAAGTACTTTTTTATGAATAAAAGTTTTAAATGTTATTATTTTAATTTAATTACCTCCCCATACTATTGAATGCATCCATCAGCTAAATGTTTTGAGTGCGTTACATTGAGTTCTACCGTATACATGTGATATTTCACCCCAAAAAAAGTATTTTCTCAGCAATCATTTTGGCGTAGTGTTACTTAGTTTGATTGATTTATTTCAGAATGCTTGGTTGACGGCTTCATGAAAGGACCGATACACCTTGTATATTAAGTCGATCCAATAATTAGGTACAGGTTAAACGCTACTACACCAGCATCTATCAAATGCAAAAACACGGTAACAGTTATCTTATTGTTTGCAAAGCATCAGCAGATTTTTATTCCAGGCTGGAAACGTCTACACATCTACAGAACTCAGCTGGTTAAGATTGTAAATTGAAATGTGTTGCTTATTGCTTAGAAACTCCTGAAGAACAAAATGGATTTGGACAAAAGTCCATGTTTCGGATTATTCATCATTAAATACTTTTTCCTAGTTTTTACCCATCGCCACAACTAGTTATAGCGAAAAATGGTAAAAAGTACGTACACAAAAATAAGATATTTCAACTTTTTTCAATACTTCAAAATAAACATTGATAAAAGTATCTTTATGAGTACGAAGAACTGGGTGTAAAATTCCTCATCCTCTATTGAAAAGGGAGGATACTTGACCAGACGTGTGTTGTGTCTGGTGACTTACTGCTCGATGGTTATAGTCAGATTTTTCTATAAAGACTTAACTCGCGGATAACTTTAATATCGCGATTCACGATTTTGGTGTTAATTCTTAATTTGCGTCATAGATGTCACTAGCGTTATTTTTGTCAACTTAATTATGTCCGCTATTTATGACATATATAACAACGCATGTGACAAAAAGAGTGATGGACATGAATGTTGATGGAAGGAGAGGGAGAGGAAGGCCAAACAAAAGATGGATGGATTGTGTGAGGAATGGTTCGATTTCCCAAGTCGTGCAAAGTGCTATTGGTTTTTTCCATCATTAATTTCTCAGTAGCAGCCACAGAGTCAGGATTTGTGCCCGGTTGATGGCAATAGGCTCGCCCCCTATAACATGGGACTTAAATATAACTGGCGAAATGTGGGTGTACTATTAGGTACACCTCTGCCTAAGCCTACGGGGATTACAGGCGTGATGTTATGTTTTATTTTTCAAATTATAAACAGGAAAAGAAACTCTTTAAATATCGGAATTTCAATGGAAAATTAAAAGAAATATAACAAAAGCACGTTGAGTAAGTAAATCTCTCAAAGTAAACTCTAAAATATATCAAAAATATCATAATGAAATATTTTTTGTAAAAAATTTCATATTCTGAGAAGTGTACAGTCGTCGAGTCTTTGTGCCACCTTGCTTGGTAAAACGAATACCATATAGGGTGAGTGTACCGGTTACGGCTTTTCAACAGCCCTTTTAAATTTTTTGATGGAGACAAAGGTTGGATATAGGCAAAATCAAAATGACCAGTAAACAAAATGGCTATAATTATAGTACTCTATTGTTGTAATTGAATAGGTACTTCCATGGTCATGAATTACCATTATTTTAACGAGACCTCTTTTTATTAGAAAACCTACACTTTCGTGACTTTTATTACAGGTAAATGCCAATTACTTTCGAAACCCGATCCGATCGACAAAGCTAATTATCATTCATTATCTACAAAGTACGACGGCCGACAACTGGGGAGTCTACCCCAATATTTTAAATGATACAGCTCATATATCAAGGGGGTCAGTGAAATGTGTGAAATTGTAATTTCGTGAAGCGAAGAAGTATATACTTTCGACCTGTGTTTTAGGGTTCCATATCTTATAACAGAATAAAAGAAAACCATTTCAGTTTGAGGTTTTATTATTTAAGGTTTTTGTACACCCATTTACAGAGTCAGCTACAGGGATCGCATTGACTGCCTGCCAGGGCTGCGGGACTGTTCGAAAGAGATACCGCGGCCCTGGAACACAAAGGGCAAGGAAGGAACATGGATGGGTTTTAGTCAGTACAAGTCTGACACTCCCTGCTGCTCTGCCCAGAGCGGGAGAAGTCATTTGATGATTTCCCATCGAAAAAAAAAGGCATCGCATTGACTGCTTTATTTACCAAGCGATTCCAGTTGAATCTGTATCCTATAGCAATTGATAAGATTGTTTCTTAGAAACAGCCACTATAATAATGGTTTAATGGTTTGGTTTATTCCCAGGAGCTCCAAATTTATTGTTCTCCAAACCATTTCTCTGTATACATTGATTTCCAACAGCTCCATCATTTTATTACTTAAATAATAAAATACTATATTTATATATTTTTAATTTGGAGCCGCCGGGAATAAAATTATGGAGCGCCTGGGAAAAAGCCAATGGTTTGGCTAGTTTTCTCATCTTGAACACTTAATTGGTAATTATTAGTGTAAATATTGGTTAATACAGATGTTAATGGAAAAGGAAATTAGCTGTAGGTATTTCGTAAAGTCCTATAAATTGATTTTTTCTGATAATATATTTTCTTGTATATTCTTGATAGTTGATTTTTTGGATTCATGTGCATATAATTATTACTGGCTTCGGTGAAGGAAAACATCGTGAGGAAACCAGCATACCTTAGAGATGTTTCTTGACGGTATGTAAAGGCAAGAGGCCCATGGGCGGCATAAAAACTCTGACACCAGGTTAGGTACTAACCACGCGATAAAGAAGAAAGAAAGATTATTTTTTATGCCTAAATTCTTTCTCTTTAGTTTTGGAACTTAGACTAATACCTAAACAACATATCTCAATATATTATAAGTTTACCCCATCACCCAGCAGTCTCAAAAATTCATAAAAATCCTTCTCAAAACGCTCACACTTGACCAGTTACAATAATGAAAAAAACCCTCTCAGACACGACACGTATTTTTATTTCTATATCGGAGTTCGAGCCGTGACTCCGAGAGCTCGAGTGGAAGTAACATTTGATAATGAAAAGCTTCGAGAGTGTTCGAGTGATATTACATTTTTTACTCGATTCAGAATTAAAATCGGCTGTCGATAACATGTTCAAGAGAGTTCGGTATTTCAACAGGAGTTTTACGTTTCGCAGTGGTTTTGCCTACATACAAGGTGTATACAGACCCTCCTCGAAGCCGACAACCAACCAACCAAACATTTCGTACACCAAATTAAGTAACTCTACGCAAAAATGATTGCTGGGAAACACATTTTTTCCAGGTGAAAAATCACGTTTTACAGTGGTTGAACTCAAAACATTGTGCTGATGGATGCATTGAATTGAATAGGGGTCATGGAACTATTTTAAATAAAGTTATAACATTGAAACTTAGACCCCAATATATCTCTGTAACTAGAAGTTTCCCAAGTTTGGTCCAGAACAAAAAAATATCGCAATAATAGGGAGATAAAGTGCCTTTCGGTTTCATTGAGGGTATTACACCCATTATACATAACATAACATCACATCTGTAATTCCAGAAGGATTAGGCAGAGGTGTACCTAATAGTAAACCCACATCTCCAGTTATGTTTAAGTCCCATTGTAATAGAGAAAGCCAAAGAAACGACGAATGGATTGTGTTAGGAATCATATGAAAGAAAAAGGAGTACATGACAGCATGACGGTAAACAGAGGAGATTGGGAGAAAAAAAACGTGTTGCGCCGACCTTAATTAACATGGGACAAAGGCAGGAAGATGCTGATGATGTAATGGCTCCGTGGCTGCTACTGAAAAATTTCTGATGTAAAAACCCAATAACACTTTGTCTGACCTGGGAATCAAACCCAGACCCTCATGCTCAGCAATTGCACTTGTGAACACTAGACCAACGAGACAGTTATTTATTCAAGTTTTTCAAAATATCTAAGAGGTTCTAACTCCATCATAACTCATACAAATAACTGTCATCAATAGGTGTGCCACGTATGTTCCACTGAATGGACTCTGGATAACCCATTCGTTGATAAGTCGACACGTGTATTGAACATTGATATGAAGTTCTAGAGCGATGTTCATCTGGTTACAAGCGGAATTTTGTGGTGGGGCTGATAAGGGTAGCCAGTAGGTACATGATCGAGTTACCTCGAACTAATGGACGGGTGTGATTACAAAATAGAATATAATATCTCAATGTTTATGTTGGAAGGGCATCCGAATGATCTGGGCGTTGGAGTACTAAGATGTCTTCGAGTTTCAAGGTCAACATCAATGGTAAGTACAGACGCCAGCATCAATCAGCCTTGAACCTTATGCTTTAGTGATAAAGTTGAAATAAAAGAAATTTGATAGATAGTAGTAGCTTGATGTGCTGGCGTCTGTACATCTCTCGTCTTCGGTTAGCTGTAATAATAGTAGTCATGGATGACACTAGAAATACCTTAGTACAGTATAGTTCTCTGTTTACCAAGTGACACAAATATGGGACAAAAAATGTAATGTGGGGGGCACGCGCTTGCGTGTGTGCTCTGGGGTTCAAAAGGTTAAAAACGTCAGAAGAGCTACCGGAAGGAAGGGTCTGAAAATAAACATGGATAAAACAAAAATGGAGTTATAAAATACTCATGTAATATCTACATTTGGAAATCAGATATGGCGACAATTGTTTACACCAAGTAACAGTTATATCCTGGGCGGTTAGCCCATCTGACGTGATTTGTTATCCATTACTACAGAATAATATGTTAGTCGTACGTAAAGCTGTAGTTATGTAGGAGCTCGTGGCAATCTCTCGATTTTTTTTCTTCTCTATCTTTACGTTAAGCCGTGCTTGCCTAGATTGGTCTGTGGATGGGTGACCACCCATTACATACCGAGTTTCCTCCGTGCCTCGGAAAGCACGTTAAGCCGTTGGTCCCGGCTGTCATTTGTACATCTTTGACAGTCGTTACAGGTAGTCAGTGGCCCAAAAAGTCAGACAACCAGTCTTACCAAGAGGTATCGTATTACCCAGTACTAACTGGGTTGTGGAGGTCAGATAGGCAGTTGCTCCATGTAAAATACTGGTATTCAACTGCATCCGGTTAGACTCCAACATAGTTGGGCTAGGCAGATGATGCTAGGCAGATGATGACGTACAACTGTAGTTATGTGTTTGTATTTGCAGTTTGGTAATGAAAAAGATATATATTTTATCAACCAAATACTCTTCTAATAACGAAAACATTTCTCCTTTCCGAATTGCATAGCCTTCATACAATCCTACGCAAATAGGGCAAATCAAAAAACCAATTTAAACGTTTGATACCTCCATAGAACCCTACGGTTTTATTGATAAACCGTCGTCAAGGCATTATGAAAGCCAATTTATAGGGAATATTTCAGTGCAAATGGCGGCCGTTTGACATGGGTATGACACAGGATCGCAAGAGGCAATTATAGAGGTACGTCAAGACATGTCACACCTGAAGGTATGTAAGTGAAGATGTTCTGAATATAATTTGGCTGTTTGTTTTCCTAGCCTTTGAGCCAGGAAGGTCAAGGTTCTTGCCCGGATACAGAGGTTTCTTGGAAGAATCTTACTTGCATCATGTCGAGTTCAGATGTATGTGAAAAAACCATACCGTGCTAAATTCAAGGTGTAAAGGAACCCTTTACTAAGCCGTCAACAAAGCATTCTAAACATCAATCTAGGTAACTCAACGCTAAAAATATTGCTAGAAAACGTCTTTTTTGTTCTTGGATTAAAAAATCACGTTTTGCGGTAGGACTCAATGTTACGCACTCAAAATATTGTGCTCATGGATGCATTGAAAGGGTCATGGAGGTATTTCAAGTAAAGAAAAAAACATTAAAAAATTTTTACTTAAAAACAACTTGTGAAAAAGTTGGACCCCAAATATATCCGTAACTAGAAGGTTCCCAACTATGGGCCCGAACAAAAAAATATCATAACAACGAGGAAAACAAGTGCCTTTTTTGCTTCATTAAGGGGTTTTTCACACCCGTTATAAAAGTTAATCACCAAGGTTTCGAATCGAAAAGCGTAGTGGTGGACGCTAACAAGACCTTTAAAGGGTAGCTGGGTTAGCCTTGACGTGAGAGGCGGAAGACAAGTTGCTGAAGCACAGCTTGCGCGTGGATTGTGAGTGGCCGAGTTGATTAATTGAATAAGCAAGGTTAACTGCGGGTATTTAATCAGATCTACCTTAAAGAAAGTTTAAAGACGACCACGACCTTGAATGAATGTAATTTGAAAAGGTACGAGTAAGCTAATACAATGAAATGGTCAATAGTCTACCAGACATGATTGAAAATTCTATGATATACGAATAATCTAAGTTCTGTCAGAAAAATCACTTTCTCCCAAAAATAAAATTTATTCAGATATTCATCAAAATCTTGAAATTGAATTTGCGGACGACCACATTACGAACCATATATTCATGATACGAAATTAAAAAAATACTGTCGGTGGAGATATTTTGAAACCTTCGCGAAGTATGGTTAGAATATTACTATGCCCCTGTTGAATTGTAAATAGCACTGTCTAGCTTTAATACTTACATGAATACGATCAGGCGACACATTCTCTTGCTTTATTATTGACTAGCGGACGTCACGCGGTTTCACCCCCGTAGTTCCCGTTCCCGTGGGAGTATGAGGATAAAATATAGCCTATGTTACTCGCTGATAATGTAGCTATCCATTGCTGAAAGATTTTTTCAAATCAGTCCAGTAATTTTTAAGTTTATTCGTTACATACAAAAATACAAATCTTTCCTCTTTATGATATTTGTATGGAAGTATAGATATAAATTAGTATAGATATAGGCTTCTATGTTTACTTACGTGTTTGTTCTGGTTTGCCTGACAGGATCGGAGCTGATAAGAAACTCTTTTTCGAAGTTTTTGTTACAAAATGTTATACGAAGCTCGTGGCTAAATAATAACAGCCGCTCGGGTCAATCTTCAGGCTAACCTAACCTTATAATCTTAAGAGCACCGAGGACAAACTACGGTAGAAAGACTGTCGTATATGAGGAGGCTGAACTCTGTAACTATAACCTACAGTAATCAAGGAATCCAAATCACTTCCAACTTTATAAGGCTGTTAAAGCACCACCTGTATAAATTGTAAGTTTTGCCGTTTCCGTATCTTATTTTTAGTTTATTACCAAGCGAAACCGTTGCTTATTTTTATCTTAAGTACTATGTTTTTCCTCATAGAAGTGAATAATTGTATAATTTTTGAGCGAAATAAATTTTCTTAAACCGTAAACCGTATCCATTATACACCGAGTTTCCTCCGTACCTCGGAAAGCACGCTAAGCCATTGGTCCCGGCTGTCATTTGTACATACTGAACAGTCGTTACAGGTGGTCAGTGGCCCGAAAGTCCGGCAACCAGTCTTACCAAGGGGTATCGTATTACCCAGTACTAACTGGGTTGTGGAGGTCAGATAGGTTGTTGCTCCATGTAAAATACTGGTATTCAACTACATCCGCATCACTGGTTTGTGCTTAACTTGGTGTTAGAGTTTTTATGCCGCCCACAGGCCTCTGACTTGACTATATACATGCCGTCTAGAAATCTCTCGGGCATGCTGGTTTGGAAATCAGAAGTCTTGGGTTCGAACTCAAGGAATTCGAGTCGTTATTACTAGGAAACAGTTATTATTGAATTTTACCAACAACGTATGAAATTCTGCAATTGTTGACCTCAAGGGAAATTACCACAGTTATGTAACTATTTACAATCAATATGTTCGATAGTAAGCAATGTGGAATTTCCGATTTACTTTCATATTTTAGCCAAACAGACTACAAAATATTTGCCAATTAGATCCAGTTATAAGCCTGACTAAGCGCTACATTTCGTTCGGTGTTCCACCAATGGATATTGCGCCAAAGAAAATATTTACCGCTTAAAGCTTTTGAGCGCAACTTGTTTTTCCTGTACCGCGCAGCAACGTATTTTCCTTTGGAACTTCGGAATATTTTTCTGTAGCCGTCCCGAAGGTACGGACATTTGAAAACACGGATCGCTGATAGCAGAGTTTATTCTATTAGAGAATTCCTTGGACAACGGCTTTTATTTAAATTCCTTCGTTCTTTTGTTTTTTGTTTAATCGGATATACCGCATGAATTCTTCTACTTTGTTAACTTTCCGTTTTTAAAGACAGTTATGAGAATGTTCGGTGTAGTTTGCAGAGGTGCTCAACTTTTGACGAAGAACTAACTGAGCCTGTTGCAGTTGACTGATAGAGATGGTCTTTAAATGAAGACAGGCCCACTTTGTGCAGTTATATGCGTTACAAATTAGTAATATTTTACACACATTCTTCTTAACAGTCTTTTCTTGACTTTGTAACAGTCGAAAAATATACGTGAACTATAGGAATTAACTGCCTAACTGTCCGAGGAAGCACAGAGGTCACTATCAAAGGTAAAATCTCTGGGAAACCCTTCGGGGATTGCAAGCGCAATGTTGTATACCATCATTTGCTTAGCCTTTTCCAAACTATGTTGAGGTTAGCTTCCAGTCTAACCGGATGCAGGTCCAGTATTCATGTAGCAACTGCCTAACTGACCTACACAACCCAGTTAGTACAAGTAATACGATACCCCTTGGTAAGACTGGTTGTCAGACTGCCTGTAACGAGTGTCAAAGATCTACAAATGACAGCTGAGACCAACGGCTTTATGTTGTATACTCCTACCATATTATATTATTAGTTCTGCAATCTGTCAAGCTTACAGAATTATCTCGCCGTACCAACAAACAGGTATATAATTTAGGGTCTATTATATAAGTCCTTGCTATAGATATAACATTGCTTATTATAAGCAGATGGACAATACACTAGACGGCTATTATTAGTTTTCCCATTCAAATCGGTTCAACTGACGACCGGAATGGGAAAATGTGTGGATAGTTATAGAAATATGACCCTTCAGTACGGTGGAGCCAAATATTCACTAAAGTGAACAAAATCATTGTGTAGTAAGGTATGTTTTCCTGTGCCTATTTTTCCGATACTATAGCAACTCGCTCCTGCTTTTGTTCGGGTTTTGAGGACTTGGCCGTTATATTATTATGTAACTTTAACTGATGACAAAAATAACAAAACCCATTGACTGGGGTGTTATCTAAAAACCGTTACGACAGTTTGTATATGAATTTTTAGAGAGCTTATTGCCATCAACCGGGCACAAATCCAAACTCCGTCACTGCTAACGACGAACTCCTGTTGGCAAAAACTACCTCACCGCACCGCACCTCATGCTCAGTAGTCGCACTTCAGGCCACTAGACCAACGAGGTAGTCAGAATTATTTTTCCCCTGTGAAATTATCCTGGTAATATACAATAATTTTACTTCATCATCATCAGGCAGACGCTCCATGTAAAATACTGGTATTCAGCTGCATCTGGTTAGACTGGAAGCCGACCCCAACATAGTTGGGAAAAGGCTACGTAAATGATGAGGATCATCAGCCAGACATAGGACTCTTTAATCGAACGCCACTTAACTCGATTCTCGGCAACTCTCATCCAGTTGCTACCACCCTGCGAAGGTCGTCGGTCCACTGAGTCTGACCGCGTCCCAGAGATTCAGCTGGTATATCTAGTACTGATATTGTTAGCCTGCGTCATCCTACAACTGGGCAAAGACCGCTCCCCGTGACCTTCAAGATTTTCGATCCAGGGTTAACTACGACATCAAGATATCAGACAAACTTTTCCGAAACTTCCAAAATGACCTTAATGATGTCCTAGATAAGTCTCAATTCATACCTTACTTAGAATTACTGCGTTTCTCATAAAGATAAATTTATCAGCCTTGTTTACACCGTAACTGTCTCGAATATTATCTTCCTAAGTGTTTTATTAGGGGCTCAAGTGATTATGAGTTGTATATTTTGGATTAAGCATTCATTTAAGTACTGTTTTTGAAAAGTTTGGTTGTTTAGAATTTGAAGTGGAAATTGAGTTAACTGTGAGGTTTATATTTATGAATTGTTATAAGCTTTTAATTGTAAACAATTTGATTTGAATATTTGAATTGAAGCCATTTGAGTTTATCTGGCACTCGAAAGAAGACCAAAATCGTATCATCTTTGATCACCGATTTAGGCAATATCATTACGATTTCAGAAGTAGGAATCGACTGTTTTTCTATTACCAAAAACACTTTGCTGCCATTTACGACACTTAAGGGAATTGGCCCATTCTCGGCTAAGGGCTACAATTCGTTGATTTTTCTGGCGGATTCCCAAATGGTACTAGTTAATTAAAGATCTCAGTAACAAATTCACTGTCTTAACAAATCCTCACACTAACTGCAATCCTATAAATCCGTTCGAAACTTGCTAATCACTACACAAACATTCTGCACCGAAGTTCGGTGTGACGCATCGGGCCCCGGTGAACTGGCACGGTGCCCAATGGAACGCCGGTTACCCAAACATCAGCTCTAAGATCGCCTCTACGTATCACTGCCTCGGTTTTATGTCTTCCTAGTACTTTGTTTGGCATTGCCTTGATTGCGAAGCTGTGATACCCTAGATTGGCTTTGGCAGTATGGGTCCCATAACCGTTTGCATTCGTAAGTCTTGTCGTATGTGTTAAGCCGTGCCAGTAACCAACTCCATATCATGGATAGGTATGCCCTGAGATTGGTGTGTATTTATTATAGTTCACTGTGACTTTATAAGCTAGTTCGGTATTTGGAGATAGTTTTTGCAGAGACGGGAAATCTTAATCAATTGACGTAACAGCGATTTCATCAAAAACAAACACGTTCGCACCGTCATTTCTATTTGCACTTAATTTTCTCTCCATAATTTGGCAAGAATCCTTGACAAAACCTTATCTATCCGGTAATCAAAAACGCATCAACATGTTTACCACATTCTACGGTTTTTTTTTCCGTAATCACCCCATCACGAAGTAAATACGCAAACCAGAGGTCAGGAATTATCCCTTGCCACTAATTGAGCTTCTCCTGGTCTCAGTCCACTTAGAAATGGTCCCCTTTCTTCTCTGTCCTCACACATTTTTCCTGCGAAGCGACCCGAGCAATTTAATCCCTGCATTTACGAAGTTGCTAGGCGAATTACCGAATAAATGCGACCCTCTGCGCCTTAAGACAGGTACTACTTATCTTGTAAAAGGTATTATGTATTCTGGAATTCAAATTTGGCGAGGTATTTGCGATGTAATTGTTGTAGTAGGTGATTAATCTGTGGTTTATCATTAAACAGGGAGCTGAATCTTTATTATTTTAGCTGTTAAGTTAATGAAATATTTTATTGTTAGTTCGAACACTAGCTAATGCCCGAGGAAAAAGCATCCTCTCATCTGCCTAGCCTTTTCCCAACTATGTTGGGGTCGGCTTCCAATCTAACCGTATGCAGCTGAATACCAGTATTTTACATGGAGCAACTGCCTATTTGACCTCCACAACCAGTTAGTACTGGGTAATACGTTAGCCCTTGGCAAGACTGGTTGTCAGATTTTTTGGGCCATTGACTACCTTACGACTATCAAAGATCTACAAATGATAGCCAGAACCAACAGCTTAGCGTGCTTTCCGAGGCACGGAGGAAACTCGGTATGTAATGGGAGGTCACCCATCCACAGACCAACCTAGGCAAGCATGACTTAACCTTAAGGTCAACCCGAGCGGCTGTTATTTAGCCACGAGCAAAAAGCAAATTATTTACCTATTTATTATGTTATGAGCCTGATGTGTACCACTGAAAAAAAAAGTTAGTTTGAGGGAAAAGCAAAACCTTATGTAAAAGCACACAAAAATACGAGCATTTCTTTTAGTTTAATCAACAAATAAATTATAAAAATGGCTTACTTTTTTTAAAGATTTCTTTAAAATAAAACTGTCTTCAAGTATTCTGTTTTTCATGTCTCAATTTGCAAAGTAGGACAAAGTGTAGAGGAAAACTTACTTTCCATCCCCAGTTTTAATTGCAAGGAACAGAATCAAAGTGCGCTATAACTTTTGTTACTTTGAGAAACTGAACTAAGATATCACTGGCAGTTCTCATCAACAATGTGAACAGCTGTTACTGTTATTTGGTTGAATGTCCTATCGAATGTATTAAATCGTACCCCTTGAATTGATACTTGAACATCCATGAAACTCTTACTAGAAATCTTTCTCCTTTTTATGGGAAATATTTAGATTTGTTTATCTAAACATCATAATTATCTTACAACCGAAGTAAACAATGTAAGAGCCCCAAGTACTATATTCTATAATCATATTAAATCTAGGAAAACATACATTAAAATTGTTACGTCGTACTAAATACCTACCACTATGTGTCCATGACGCAAAGGTTGGCTGGTAGAAAATGCCTATGGCATTAAGTCCGCGTCTGTACTTTGTGCTTGAAGTGTTAAATAAATAAATAAAATACATATAGACGAGCTAAAATTTTATACCGTTATTTGGACAGGACTTCAACTTAACTTAACTTAACTTAAACTTAAAATTTTATTTTGATACCTTTTTACTGCAGAAAACCCAAGTTGTTAATCCAAAGATGGCGCAGACCACATTGCCACAAAACCCATCTGTTTGCCAACCAAATCAGCATCTCACCTCTAACGTGAGCCGACTACTAAATAGACACACATGCTTCAAGCAGGATATAAGTAAAGTGATTCGTCAGTAATTGGATAGACCGACACCAACACCGAACTTTGGACAGTTCGTTCCGAGTTGGGCTAATTCTGTGCACACTAAACTCACCCTTTAGTCGACGAACTTTCCTAATCGAAAAGAACTTGACGAACTAAGCGTTGGAATACGTAAGGACTGGGAACATTATTTTCGACATACTTTACCTTTTGACTACTGTTAGGTATATTTTGATTACATAAATAAATATCATCATGGCTGATAGTTACTCTAGTAGTACCCGCTGGTGTTTGAGTGGAAATTAGAAAACCAAATTTTGAGCTATCCAGTTTCGATCAAACTGTATGTTGATAAAAATGTTGTAAAAATATTAAAATCAATTTAAAAACCAAAGTGCAGACAGGATGCGTTGGTATTTAGATTTCCATTTCAAAAATCAGAAAAATATGACTGCCATGATACAAGTAAGACGCTGGGCCTTACAAGGTCTAAATAAATCTCCTCAGATGGATCTAGCACAAAATACAGTGACACTCAAAACTCAATCTTTACACAACCATCATAAATCTTTAAAAAAATAATTGCTGAACTTTGAAACAAAAAAAAAGGCGCGTGAAATTTTAAAACAAAAATAAAGTTTCAAAAAATGAAAATAATTCTCATAAATCTTCATGTCGAATACAAACAGTGGATTGAGAAAGGGGCCGAGCAGAAGTGACAAAAAGTTTTGTCTAAATACACAGAAGGCACTTCTTTAGTCCGGCTTTGCTTTCTTTGTTCCTTCGGCTTGCTCGGATTTGTATACTTTTTGGAAAGGTTTTATCCCTAATTAGAGATTTTATCAAAAAAAAAACTCTAATTAGGGATAAAAACTTTGCACTGCCAACCTACAAGCAAAGATTGATTCTACTAATCAATTTACCATTTTATAGTGATTTTATCCTGTATGTATTATAGGTTGTTAGTATTGGCTTAGGTGAGATTGTCGATAATTGACACACACGTCCAAAACAGTTCTGGATTTGGATTGGGTCCGGCTGTTCATGTAAATGTAAATGTAGTGTGTGTGTGTGTGTGTGTGTGAGTGTGTGTGTTTCATGTAATTTGTAAATGTAATGTAATGTGTATGTTTAAATGTTTGTAAACGCACCCACGATACAGGAAAAACATGTTGAAAATTTACCTAGTCAGTTGTTACTTGGTCACTGGTTACTTGGTAACAGTGTAACAAATATCGGTTACGAAATACCTAATCCATACATGAACTGCATTTTTCCCATAGGACACAAGACGGTCATTGTACATACATCTGTCGCTATAGCTACCCATACAAATATGGTATAATAGTTCAAAATTAAGCAGTTCTTTAATAAAAATATGTTTAAGTCTTTTCAGATAGGAATTGCCGATGTTGGCGATAAGTCTGCGAGTCTAAAATGAAACCCAAAATTCCAGGATGGGTCAGAATCGTCACACAGTGGGTGCCTGAAAACGATCGTCGTCACCGGACCAAGAAACGCTTTATTTTTTATGATAGGAAATCATCAAATGAAGGAGTCCCGCTCTGGGCGGAGCCGAAAGGAGTGTCAGACTTGTACTGACTAAAACCCATCCATGTTTCTTCTTTTCCTTTTGTGTTCTAGGGCCGCGGTATCTCTTTCGAAAAGTCCCGCAGTCCGGACCAAGAAACGCTGACGTGACGATTTGGACTCGTTCCTAACTGATTAGCCTGAGAAGGCAAAACACTGGGAGGGTTGGAAAGGATTATGGGAGGCCCAGCATTGGGACAGAATAGATGAATTTAAAAAAAAAAAACGTTTTTCTTATCCATCTCTTACTAATCCTTGGAAGCCAAAGTACTCAAGTGCCTTTGCGAAGTTTACGACAAGGGCTTTTAGCCTACTTTGTAAAAAGTTTTCATAATCATTGTAAATCCTCAACTGCAGTGCAACCATAACAGTTTTATTGAGCTCTAGGAAAGTTCTGACCAAAACAAAGTGATGTTGATGAGGTTTTACCATAAACAAAAGATAAAAGGAAAGAGGGAGTTGATTAAATTAGTCTGTTTTTATTGGAGCCAGTTAAACACTTCCTGTTGGTTGAGAAAAGCTAATATACTTCTTTCTTGACCCATACCCATTCATTTAGAGAAGCTCGTGGCTAAATAATAACAGCTGGTGGTGTCGATCTTTAGGTTCAGCCATGCTCGCCAAGTTTGGTCCGTGGATGAGTGACCACCCATACGGAGGGCTTCGTGATGGTGGAGAGGAAGAAGAGGAAGAAGCCCCCTGGAGTCTGAACCAGTGCGGGACCGCGCTGGCAGGACCCAATGTGCTGCGTCCGGCAATACCAACGACGCAGCTCTACGTGTCCCGGCTACATCACACCACGAAGGTTGAGGAAATCGTGGAGTATGTCCGAACGACGACCAGCTGGACCTTGAGGGTTGAGAAGTTGGAGTCGTGCCACAACACGAATTTCAAGTCTTTCGTGATGCGAGTTCCAACTCATCATATTGAGATCTTCCTCAAGGAAAAGTTTTGGCCGAAGGGTGTCATCTATCGGTATTGCCGCGGAAGGCTACGCGACACCTCGCAGTGCAACACGACACCGTCACTTCGTGTACAATAGTTTATATTTTCTGGTTGATATAAATATATATGATAGTCTGTAAGGTATTTATGTTATGGGTCTTTGTTATCTGAATTAAATGATATATTATATACTGAGCTACCTCCGTGCCTCAGAAACCACGTTAAGCCGTTGGTCCTGGCGGTCATTTTTAGATCTTTGACACCACTGCCACTATTTCAATAGTTGGCACTTTTAAACGTAACAATAAGTGGTCAATCAAAAACGATCATGCAAATCAACGTGACCACCCGATGAGTCCCATAGAGAGTTCAATCAAGAAACTACACCTTGATGCATTACCTACTTGCAGAAAATAATATTCAATCAAAAACCACCACTAATCTACCAAACATTTAAGCCAACCTCAGCCAGCATTACCAACAGCTAATCCACTAAGTCCCACTATCAGATATCGAAGTACTTTAGATAATTCAAACAAGAAACATTGGAACAGCATTGTTTGCCTTCACTTGTTTTAATGGTTAATATTGGTGTTAAGCGCACTGCGAACGTGACTACAGGCGAAACGGAGCGATACCATTGGGTTATTATAATGCCGCCGGATTTTGGTCGTCCCTCAGTTTCTGGATAAATGATTCGGGTGCAGCACCTTAACTGCTTTGCCACGACCTACAAGTTTAAGTGACACGCGTATTGCGACGGCAAATAAGAGCTGTCCATTAGACATCGCACACAGGTGAAAAAAAAACTTCAAACTTCAGTTACATGTATGGAGCCACCCCTATTTTTATATATGCTATTTCACATCATTTTTGTAAAACGGTTCTTAGAAGACATCTGGTCACCGGACAGACAGACGGACAGGACGAATCTATAAGGGTTTCGTGTTTTACCATTTCACAACGGAACTCTAAAAAATGGCTAAAGGCACTCGATTAAACGGTTCACCCGATTTAGTGTTCTTTTTTGTTCCATTCTGTATTCATACGACACCTATAAATTATATTTTAATTATATTATTGCCTGGTTGATTGACATGGACTATGAAAACACTGAATCTCTTTTTGTTGTAACGGTTTAAAATATACACTCAATCACGCACACGCTCATCCACACACATATACAAACACTCACACACACACACACTTAACTACACACACACAACTTCACACACGTACATTCCTTTTTATTTTTACTTTCTTTCTTTTTTATTTTCTTTTATAAATATTTTTTTTTTTTTTTCTAGTGTTAGTTATATTGAAATCTAGTAATTCAAATTCAAGTTCGCTGGTCTGACATATAAGTTAGCCTACGTTTAAAGTTATGGACATATTATTGTACCTGTATTTTATAACACGTTTGTGAAGGGAAGGAACTGACCTTCAAGATAAGTATTTTACTAGTTTGGAGGTCAGGGTCTCACCTTCCAAATTGGAACGTACCGGGGCTGCCTTCAGGCGGCTCCTGCCCAACCTGGGGGGTCCAAGCGCCTCCTGCCGGAGGCTCTACGCGGGGGTCGTGCGGTCCATGGCCCTTTACGGGGCCCCGGTGTGGGCGCGTTCCTTGAGGCGGCGAGCCGCCCACTACCTGAACGCGCCCCAGAAGGTGGTAGCCGTAAGGCTAGTCCGGGGGTACCGCACGATCTCCGGCGAGGCGGCGAGCCTCCTTGCTGGATTGCCGCCATGGGATCTGGAGGCGATAGTCCTCGCGCGCCTACATGAGTGGCGCGTAGAGGCACTACGCCGGGGGGAAACTCCGCTGCCGCGGCAAATTGTCGCACTGCGGACAGACTTCCGGCGCGATCTCATGGCGACATGGAGAGAGCGACTATCGCAACCCCGTGCAGGGCACGCCACAATAGTGGCGATAAGTCCCCTCTTTGAGGAGTGGCTGGAGAGGGGCCACGGCACCCTCACCTTCCGCCTGACGCAGGTCCTCACCGGACACGGTTGTTTCGGGAGGTTCCTGCACCGAATCGGGCGGGAGGAAACGCCCGGGTGTTACCACTGTGAGGGCCGCCCAGAGGATACGGTGGAGCACACGGTAGAGGTCTGCCCCGCTTGGGCGGAGCACCGCCGTGTCCTCGTAGCGGCGATCGGCGGCGGCGACCTATCGCGTCCGGCCCTGGTCCAGTCCATGGTCCGGAGCGAAAGGGAATGGGACGCCGCACGGTGGGCTGAAAATCGGCTTTCATAGACTTAGGGATTTCAATTTGCAAGTGCTTGTTTTTATGCCGGATATCGCTTCTATTAGTCATTACTATGTACAAAAATGACACCCGAGTTAATTCTACCCAAAAACGAAGGAAATATAATTTTTTTACGAAAAATTTGTATGAAGCTAGTATGAAAAATCGAATTATCTCCTAAACGGCATGTTTAACCGTAATATCCTTGGAGATGGTCTTAGTGCTAATTATTTATGATTTTTTGGTTGGCGATTGGACGAAAAATTTAATGCCGTTTTTTTTTAAAAAATCGTCAAAATATTTTTATTTATTTTTACATGTAAAACGATCCCTTTTAGTGTCTAAGTTAAAAAGTTCGATATGTTATTAACCCAAATATTAAGAACACACGAAACAAGAAAAATAAAATAAAAAAATTGCTGTTTTTGACACATTTATATTAATTTAAATAAAAAAAGATTTATATTGAAGTAACATATGAAGTTATATTTTATACAAAATAAGTTAATTTAAGGAATTAATACTAAGCATTCGTAAAATAAAGTAAAATAAATAAAAAAAATAAAACATATCATTAAATATTACAAAAAAACCCAAACACACTCAAATACAAATTTACAAATATGTACATATATATCTTTTTTACAAATTTTCCTTATCACTCTCGTTGTCAGACTCCAATTCTGAGTCAGCATCCAGATTGGATATATCCAAAAATTCGAACTCAGTTTCCTGAAATTGAATTAAGTCGAGAGTTTCAGCAAAAAAGCTCTGCTTTTTCTTGGCATCTAACTTAGGCCTTTGTGCACTTAGCAAAGGGTCCGAAGAAACAACAAGCATATTTAAAATGTCTTGATTGGAATCCTGCCTGCTTCTTTTCCGCGAATGATGTTCTCGAAACCTCCTAAAATCTTTGTTTCGAGATTTTAAATATGCTTGTTGTTTCTTCGGACCCTTTGCTAAGTGCACAAAGGCCTAAGTTAGATGCCAAGAAAAAGCAGAGCTTTTTTGCTGAAACTCTCGACTTAATTCAATTTCAGGAAACTGAGTTCGAATTTTTGGATATATCCAATCTGGATGCTGACTCAGAATTGGAGTCTGACAACGAGAGTGATAAGGAAAATTTGTAAAAAAGATATATATGTACATATTTGTAAATTTGTATTTGAGTGTGTTTGGGTTTTTTTGTAATATTTAATGATATGTTTTATTTTTTTTATTTATTTTACTTTATTTTACGAATGCTTAGTATTAATTCCTTAAATTAACTTATTTTGTATAAAATATAACTTCATATGTTACTTCAATATAAATCTTTTTTTATTTAAATTAATATAAATGTGTCAAAAACAGCAATTTTTTTATTTTATTTTTCTTGTTTCGTGTGTTCTTAATATTTGGGTTAATAACATATCGAACTTTTTAACTTAGACACTAAAAGGGATCGTTTTACATGTAAAAATAAATAGAAATATTTTGACGATTTTTTTAAAAAAAACGGCATTAAATTTTTCGTCCAATCGCCAACCAAAAAATCATAAATAATTAGCACTATGACCATCTCCAAGGATATTACGGTTAAACATGCCGTTTAGGAGATAATTCGATTTTTCATACTAGCTTCATACAAATTTTTCGTAAAAAAATTATATTTCCTTCGTTTTTGGGTAGAATTAACTCGGGTGTCATTTTTGTACATAGTAATGACTAATAGAAGCGATATCCGGCATAAAAACAAGCACTTGCAAATTGAAATCCCTAAGTCTATGAAAGCCGATTTTCAGCCCACCGTGCGCCGTCACCTCCTTCTGCGAAGCAGTCATGCTAGCGAAGGAGGTGGCGGAGCGTGAGAGGGAGAGAACCTCTCGTCCCAGCCGCCGCGGGAGACGCCTCGGGCGTCGGGGGTCACGTGGTGGCTTCCGGCCACCGTAGACGCGGACCTGTGGACGGAGAGTAATGGGCTAGCTCGCCGTCCGTCCGTCTTTTGACGACAGGCCGTGTTGACGGCGCGTTCGTGTTCCACGCGCGCCTCAAAGAGATGTCAGCAAATAGGGAGGGGCCCGCAAGGGCCGATGCCTGCCAGGGCTGCGGGCTGTTCGAAAGAGATACCGCGGCCCTGGAACACAAAGGGCAAGGAAGGAACATGGATGGGTTTTAGTCAGTACAAGTCTGACACTCCCTTCCGCTCTGCCCAGAGCGGGAGAAGTCATTTGATGATTTCCCATCCGTAAAAAAAAAAAAAAAAAAAAAGAGGGTCTCACCTTAAAGACACCCTGTAAGATGTTCATGATAAATTATTATTATTATATTGGAATGAACGAAGATTTGGTCGTCCTATTTATTATCATTCCGTAGGCAAAAAAACCCAGTGCCGAAATCCAGCAGTGTTGGATCGGTTCACTTAATTTATTTTGTTCAGATATGAAAGGCACAGAATAAACAGAAAGGCAAAAAGTAAACAGAAAGTAAAGCATCAGTATCGGTGTTAAAGCAAGCTACGAATCACCCCGCTCGCGACCACAGTGCAACGGTACTCACACGAATAAAACAAGTGAACCGCACGCAAGTCGCTTGATGCAAGCCGTGTCTCTGGTCGCATCGTCCATGGTCGTGAACGGGGCATTATGCCGGATTATAGTCGTCCCTTTCTGGATAAATGATTCGGGTGCATAACGTCAGCATTCACCTCAATGGCACGTCTTTAAAGATGGCGCCCGGGACGTTGACTTGTTAAAGACGGTTCGAATTAGTTTTTGGCTAGCCAGAGGTTAACTAGATAAACTTACGTAGGTAGTGATCTTATTGAAGTAGAATTCTTGAATTTGCATGAATGTTTCATTTAATTCGTGGGTCTAACTAAGTTCGTTTACTTTATTGGATATTTAGAACAAACAAAGAAAATAAAGAGAAAAAAAATGATTAAATGAAAGGCTAAAACCGTATCATTGTTGAGTAGGAGTTGTACATCGCGGATTCGAACCCAAGCAGGCACTTTACTTAGATACATTCATTTCATCATCACTGCCCTAAAAACGGTGATGGAAAATATCGTGAAGAAACCGACACCTCTTGGCCAAAAAAAACAAAAAAATCGAAGACATCAGTAAACAAGAGACGCTAGCTTCTCTAGATCTTACTTGCTTTAGTTATCACAGGAAGAACGTAACTCAATAACATATCAGACAAACTAAAGTCGACAATAGAAAAAAGAATAACGAAGACATTGCCAATAATATGTTGGACATTACAAGAATAATAGACTCAATTTCGAATCGCTGACGAATCAGGAGACCGATAAGATTTGACAACAATGACGGTCCCAAAAACACGACAAAAGGCTCAGCATGACAGATTTGCAATCGATTTTCTTAACAATAATACTTTCTTTTTAGAGAGGAGATGAAAATAATGAATCGTCTCCACGAGTCAAAGTAAAAATGTATTCTTTTGAGTCCACTGTCCCAACGAATTAAGATTGATTACCTTGCTTGCTTCACTTTCTCTCTAGGCGTGAATTTATTCTATTTTTAAGTGGCAAGAACCTTTCTCAGTTTCGTTGTCAGTTCCAAAAATTTTAATGAGATTTTATAACTGAGGAAGATTTAGCTGCTATCTTTGTTTTTAATCGCTGAAAAGGGTTAGTGTCAAAAAGATTATTATGATAAAGATTACCCGGAATTTGTTTTTGGTTGAAAATTGGCTGTGAACGATGGTCTTGTTGATCAATAATTTTGGTGTTATCATTCATTGCCTTTCACAAAATAATTGATGAAGAAAATTTACAATGGAGTTTTAAGCGAAAAATTTTACAATTCAGAAAAACACCACTAATAGTAAATATCAGCCAATAAGACTCACAGATTCATTCCCGAATTTTATTATTTTTATAAAAAATAATAAAATAAATAAATAAAAATAAATCATGTATTTTTATTTTTATTTTCTTGATTTCGGTTGGGAATATCCTTATTATATTTTTGGTTTTTCCAAACAATTCTGTCTTGCCATTTAACGTTTCGCTAGAAGTCAAGCTTATCCCGCCATCTTTGCCTTGGTCTATCACGATGATATCTAGCGTTAAAAAGTAAACATAACTGAAAACTCAAAAATATAATTACTTTTCCACACCAACTACCATCCAAAAAACTAAAAAAATACAGAACAATTTTGAAAACCATCATTTTTACGTAATCGGAAAAGAGTGACACAGGAAAAAAACTCAGAACGTGATTTTAACGTATCATCAAATACAGCTAAACGTGAATTACTACTGGAATCAAAAAAACCCGTAACGTTAACCCTGTGTGTGCTGCGCAGTCGCTAATTGCGTCCGTACCCATTCGTTTTGTATTTCGCCGTGTTGAATTTAAATAAAATTTGTTATTCCGTGACCTGTGGAGGGTTATGTATGTGTTTATGTGAGTGTGGAATAAATGTCATATTTTTTGGAGGGGTAACATTAGGGATGGTGCGCAGTTGCGATAGAATCTCGGCAAATCGGTTGATCAGTAAAGCAAACATATTCTCTCTTATTATAAAACGTGGTCTTAAAAAAAAGTACCGGGTCTAGTACTGGTTTAAACCATGAACTTGAATAAACGTTATTACAAAAAGAAGTTTATCGCTAGTCCTAGAACTATCTATGGTATCAAAGTTAGACCATCGTGACCCCTAGTTTAACTATGGTAGGAAATTCCTAAACGTCTAATTAAAAAAAAAGGATTCTTTAAATTTTGTAACAAAATTTTGTAAAAAGAAACGGCCAATAGAACGCTGAACGAATGAATGAATTAAAATATTTTGTTGCTTATAAACTGTGGATAATGTTAAGACGAGAGACGATCTTTGGTACTAAGTAGCTCTTTGTTGGTCTACGATTTGTAATACGAATGAAAGAACTAACGTTACACATCATGTACGTTAGAAAAAATCTGCATTTATTTAGTAAAAGAGGTGACAGGCACCACTATAATACTAGAAATAGGGACCAACTAGTTCAGCCAGGTTTCAGGCTAGCTAAAGTAGACTCATCTTTCATGGGGTACTGTTTAAAATGTTACAATAAAATACCTCCCCACATTCTACAACTGAATGAGACGAAATTTAAATCTTGTATAAAACGCACACTATGTAGGCAAGCATATTATAAGTTGCGAGATTACATTGATGATAAAAATGCTTGGCTCAATGCTGGTCCTGCTCCACAACCATAGGAGCAAATTAATTGATTACCATGATAAGTATTGTGGAAGCTGCAGAAGATTGTAAAAATATCCTTGCATTGTATAGATTCCTTCTTTTAGTATTATATAATTCCATAGCACATAATGTGAGTACTATGTATTGAAAAGCTACCGTTTACATTTAGCTATCTTTCATTGACTTGAATGTGCCCTGGCAGTTGAGAGAATGTCATGCTCACTCGAATGTCTTGCTGACGGTGGCGGGTGTGTCGGGTCATTTGGTTCCCTTCAAAATGGTTGAGTTGAATGGCGCTGATCCATACGTTATGTTCGTGAACGGGCGCTGTCAGTTGGGACTGGTCATCTCTTAGCTGTCACGGTTTATTTTAATTAAGTACTTTATTTTTAAATTATTTTTGATTTATTATTTTACTCTGGACGCTCTTAATTCGCACGCCTCTTTACATCGTTCTCACATACATGTATAATCTCAACATGAATGATGTAACCAAGATTTTGTAATAATATTTTGATTGAAAAGAGTGTCCATGGAGTTTCTTGCCCATTCTTCTCCATAGAGATCTACGCTTTGGAATGGGCAACTACAGTACTTTCACAAGTTATTATGCCTTGTGACTGTGACTGTAGATTAGCCTTCTTTGTTTTTCCGACATTCAAAAGTGCCTGTAAGGGTCTAATTGAAATAAATGCTTTTGAGTTTGAGTTGAGTTTGAGTTAGTACCTTACTAAACCTATACCTTTTAGTTCTGGTTTAAACCTGATACTTATGGAAGTTTTTATAATAAGACGGATTCAGTTTTGATTCAACTTATACTACATGCAGGCTGGGATGTAGAACGCGGCACTAGCCTTCCATCCGCAAGAATATGTACATGTAACCTGTACGTACCTAGTACCTATTACTCGACACGTATTTCGCCCCTTTATCGAGACATCCTCAGGAGACCTTGACTCAACGGACACCTGGATATTAATCTCCTGAGAATGATTCTGAGAAATAGCTCAAGACACACCATCACTGTTATAAAGGGTGTAAACAGACTCTTAACGAAGCCGAAAGGCACTTGTTCTCCCTGTCATTGCGATCATTTTTTTGTTCTAGACCATACCTGGGAAACTTTTAGTTACGGAGATATTGGGGGTCAAAGTTCCAACTTTTTCACAAGTCTTTTTTTTTTTAACATGTTTTTAATGTAAGATTTTTACTTTAAACACCTCCAGGACCCCCTTACTATTCAATCCATCCATCAGTATTATGTTTTGAGTGCATTACATTGAGTCCTACTGTAAAACGTGTATTTTCAGCCCAAAAAAAAAGTCGTTTCCCAGCACTAATTTTTTGCGTAAAGTTACTTAGTTTGATGTGCATAATGCTTGGTTGACGGCTTCGTGAAGAGTCTGTTTACACCCTGTATGTATAAATAATTTTCACTTAGAGCTCTAACAAATTAGATATAGAAGATATAGACGCTAATAATTCAAGCTTTTTTCCAAGAATTATTTTAAAAAAAGTTGTTTCCCAGCATTTATGTTTACGTAAAGTAACTGAGATGTAAAGAATACTTGGTTGACGGTTTCGTGAAGAGCCCGTTCACACCTTGTAGACAGTGGCCTCCAAAAGTTAGTTGAAAATGTTCACTACAGATATTTTTTAGCATTATGATGTTTTATAACACGTTAACTGCCAAGGTATATTTTCTGTACCATCCAAATTTAATTTCTTACGTATTGATTCTTGGTTTATATTGAATATTTATATATAAAAAAGCGTTTTCTTTTCTTTATTTGGATAAAAAAACGGTAAAAAAAAACTACGTGCCAGGTGGCGCACTGGGGTCAGTTGAATTTGATGCTTCGGTGTCAGTCACCGGTGCCTGACATGGCCTGAACAGATAGTGAGTCTGTCAGGCATCGGTGCCTGACATGGCAGTTAACGTGATAATAATGCGTTCCGGGTATTGATGGGGCTGTTCCATTTCTGTAGCGCATTAGGGATGTTTGTTGATGCTCGTGTCGATTGTTTCTACACTACGATGCGAAAAGATGCGCTTCCCTAGTGAGCCAGCCCCAACATTATACTGCAGTGTGTTGCGAGTATTCTGGACTGTTTGTGTGTGAATCGTTGCTGCAAGCTTTCTACGTCAGTGTTGAGCTTGTAGCAGGGATTCTCAAATCTATAAGGCAGTGTTAGGTTAATTGTAAAGGTTAAGTGTACTAATATAGTTGTTAAGGAATATTGTTACTAAAATTTTTAGCCACATTACTTTTTAATTAAATATAAATAAATTATCATCTAAAATCAGAGTTCGCTATATTAATGTAGTATCTACTCATGAAAATCTTTGCGTCAGAATACATAGCAATATCTTAAATCAAATTCGCACCACCATTAGTACTGCCAACAGGTTCTCAGAAAAAAACACTGAACAAGAAAAATATACGGAAACAGAATAATTACATCAAAGCAAATTGTATTTGAATGGAAATGGTGCGAAGTTATGTTTTTGTTTTTTTTCTTGACCTTTAATTTGACCTTTGGGGCACTTTAGACCTGGAATCTTTGAGTAGGTTAAGAGGAGTAATTTAAATAATGATTATTACTAGCAATTTTTACGAGGAATAAGGAAAATGTCGTGAGGAAAGTTTTGAGTATTAATATGGATGAGGTATGAGTAGGGGAAGACCATAGAAACAATGATATGGCAAGAAAGGAGGTGTTTGATGGGATGACGACTAATAGAGAAGTATGGAAGAAGAAGACGTGCTGCGCCGACCCCAAATAAATTGGGAAAATGACAGGATAATGATGATGCCTGCGATTTTTATGTCTTTGCAAAAATATTGACATTTCTTATTATTATTATTGACTTTTTTATTATATATATACATTTTTTTATATTAACTAAATATTACACATGGGACAAGGGCAGGAAGTAGAAGACATATAAGCATTCCGAATCATCATTATCACCTCATCATCATCTGCTTTGCCTTTTCCCAACTATGTTGGGGTCGGCTTCCAGTCTAACGGGATGCAGCTGGATATCAGTTTTTTACATGGCGCGACTGCCTATCTGACCTCTACAACCCAGTTAGTACTGGGTAATACAATACCCCTTGGTAAGACTGGTTGTCAAACGTTTTGGGCCACTGAGTACCTGTAGCGACTGTCAAAGATCTACAAATGACAGCCGGGACCAACGGCTTAACGTGCTTTCCAATCTCGGTACGTAAGGGGGTCACTCATCCACAGACCAACCTAGGCAAGCACGGCTTAACCTAAAGATTGACCCAAGCCACGAGCATCATCATCATCATCTGCCTAGCCTTTTTGCAACTATGTTATGTTGAGACACATATAATTATGTTGAGGTATAGATCGATACGACTACAATTTATAAATGTACCTAAAGAAATAGATATAGACAGAAAGAAACGAAGTTATGTACAGACGCCAGTACATCAAGCTACTACAATCTGTCAAATTTCTTTAATAGATTTTCAACTTTATCTCTAAAGCATTAGGTTTAAGGTTGGTTGGGAAATTTTGACAGTTTCGGGTAGCTTAACCTGCTGGCGTCTGTACCTTTTTATTAGGACGTAAATTGCATTTATGTCCCTGTAAAAACATTTTAACGCTGGTATCGTCGTTTCTGATAATAGTAAAATCCATGATTAAAGGATTGTAAAAACAATCATGAATATTCAGCAATGTTTGTTATGTAATATTTTGTTTTAAGATTATGAATATTAGTAAAGTAATAACATTGAAGTGCAGATTTTTTTCTAGTATGTTCCGGAGCGGCTGCGAACATCATACACTGACAGTTACCGTGACAGACAATATACTGAAACAATTTTCTGTCTCAGTCCAATGTCCGAAGCCTTGTCAATAAAACCGATTCAAACTCGCCCAAAAATGCTGCCAAGCGCCGCGTGAGACATTGAGATGTAATTATTATACAGGGTATAAACAGACTCTTCACGAAGCCGTTAACCAAGCATTATGTACATCAAAATAAGTAACTTTTACGCAAAAATTATTGCTGGGAAACGATTTTTTTTGGGGTGAAAAATCATGTTTTACGGTAGGACTCAATGTAACGCACTCAAAACATTTTGCTGATGGATGGATTGAATAGTACAAGGGTCGTCAAGGTGTCTTAAGTAAAAAAAATACATTAAAAACATGTATTTAAAAAAAGACTTGTGAAAAAGTTGAATATCCCCAATATCTCCGTAACTGAAAGGTTCCCAGGTATGGTCTAGAACAAAACCACGATCGCAATGATGGGGAGAACAAGTGCCTTTCGGCTTCGTTAAGAGTGTTTTTACACCCTTTTATTAATATTTGTCATAATTTTTCAACTGGCTGAATTTTACGCTAAACAAAGGACATTGTTCGGCATCAATACATCGTTGGTCTAAGAACCAACAGGGAGGCGAGTTTACTTTTTGTGTTTTAAATAATGTAAATATTCGATTGAAACTAAATTAAAAATACGGACACTTTTAAAAATTCTAAAAAAATCAAAAAACTTTCGGATTTTGAGTTAATAATTAAACCAATAGAAACGAGACATGACATTACTATCAGATTCAACTGTCAAATGTTCTCATCTGTCAATTGAATTGACAGATGACAATCGACTGTTAGTGTCGATCTTGCTCGCAAAGATTAAAATAATAAATAGCTTCGTTTCACACAGCGCTTTCAATCGCTTTAATCTATTTGTAACTAAAAACCTTATTCATAGATCAAGCGCTGAGGATACAGAGTTTTGTAATTACGGTGCATTCCGCTTGTCTGTATCAAACTCTTATTAAGAGCGCTGTCACGAAGACTTGGCTGTATGAGCTACGATACCTTTGTCTATTAAAAACCTCAAATTGAACCAAAAATAATACCACTGGGGGTTAAGACGGAAGTGAATTACTTTTTATATTTTTTTCGAAATTATGATGTGTCCCTTTTATTGAAATAATTGTAATAAAAATTATAAACATAATAAAAAAAAAAAAACTAGTAATGATTCTAAAAGCTTCTTGCGTGTTGGTTCATAGGCCATGTTTTACATTGTCCTTTGAACTTTTTGCCAACAATACGCTAAGAAGAGCTAATGCAATTTATTTACGCACTAAGAGGCGTTAAAGTATTATGTAAGTAGTATGTAAGGATCGTAGCAGGTGGCGTTCTATCGTTTCTGCCTACCCCTATGGGAAATAGGTGTGAGTTTATTATGTATGTATGTTGCATTAAAATTGCTGTTAAAATATGGAACTTACGATGTTCATAACTTCTACACCAATATTTTTTACTGTTCTGATTAGCAATAAAGAATAAAATCAATTACAAATTACAATATCTAGTTCAAGAGCACCTTATGCATAGGTATAATAAACACTTCCACCAAGAAAAATCTTCTAAAATATTTAACAATGCTAAAGTAGGGTCTTACCTATATTTATTTCGAGGACAACCCGCATCAGAGTTTCGTAGTTATTGGAGCGAAAACGAACAAACTAAGCAGAGGTAGGTCAGCATCGGAGATATTCCCTAGAAAGGTACCTACCGAATACATGAATATTAAAAGGAGGTAGTAAAAGGATTGAATTTGGATTCAGTAGAACAGCAGCTGAAGATTTAGGATGTAGGATTTTTGTTAGAGCTCTAAGTGAAAATTATTTATACATACAGGGTGTAAACATACTCTTCACGAAGCCGTCAACCAAGCATTATGTACATCAAACTAAGTAACTTTACGCAAAAATTAGTGCTGGGAAACGACTTTTTTTTTGGGCTGAAAAATCACATTTTACAGTAGGACTCAATTTAACGCACTCAAAACATTGTGCTGAGGGATGGATTGAATAGTACGGGGGTGTTTAAGGTAAAAATCTTACATTCAAAACATGTACTTCAAAAAAACTTGTAAAAAGTTGGAACTTTGACCCATGTATTTACCCAAAAGTTTCCCATGTATGGTCTAGAACAAAAAAAATATCGCAATGACGGAGAGAAAAAGTGCCTTTCGGGTTCGTTAAGAGTCTGGTTACACCCTTTAGATTCAGCGTGTGAATTTAAGATTCTTCTGTTTGATCACTGAATCACTGTTTACTCGACGACCACGTTTTTTACAAAAACTTCCTTTAGATTGAAACCTAATTATGATTTAAACTATTGGTTGTCGCATTGATAACATTACATAACATCACACCTGTAATCTCCGAAGGGTTAGGCAGAGATGTATCTAATAGTACGCCCACATTTTGGTCAGGTATGTTCAAGTCCCATAGGTGGCGAGCATATTGCCATCAACCGGGTACAAATCCAGACTCTGTAGCTGCTACTGAGAAATTTTTGATGGAAGAATCCAATAGCACTTTGGGAATCGAACCCAGGCTCAGCAGTCACGCTTGCGACCTCTAGACCAACAACTTTGATCTTACAACAAAAATAGACCTTGATGGAAGACAAGTAAAATTAAACTGGTAAGAATTGATAAAAACCATATTTACTCATTCTTATGGAAAATGATGTTTATTTTGCAAATAGGGTTTTCCAAACACATCATGTTTTTATGTATAAAACTAGATGGGGCCGGTGTTTCGTACCTGACTATTCTGAGAAGAAGTCCAGACACTGGTTAAATCATATTAGGACTATGCAGAATGTCTGAGACGGTCTTTTGAAGAAATAACCACATTGATTTGATTGGACAGATTTGGGTAGTCTTCATTATCATCATCATCTTCCCAACTATGTTGGAGTCGGCTTCCAATCTAACTGGACACCTTCTCATTCTTCAGTACCTATAGTTTTTGTCCTTGATCATTTTGCTAACTCATCATCAACCTAGCATTTTTCCAACTATATTGAGGTCAGCTTCCAGTTTAACCGGATGCAGCTGAATACCAGTAATTTACTTAGAGTGACTGCCTATCTGACCTCCACAACCCAGTTGGTACTGGGTAATACCCCTTCGTAAGACTGGTTGTCAGAATTTTTTGGGCCACTGACTACCAAACCCACTGACTGTCAAAGATCTACAAATGACAGGCGGGACCAGCGGCTTAACATGCTTTCCGAGGCACGGAGGAAACTCGGTATGTAATTGGTGAAAAAGTGACCCATCCACAGACCAACCTAGGCTACACGCAAGCACGGCTTCACCTGTAGATCGACCCCAGCGGCTGTTATTATTTAGCTCTAAAAAATAATCAAGGAGTTATTTTGGTAACTGCAACTAGCAAAAGAATAAAAGATTTTAGTTGATCGAATGCTAGACTGAATAAAACAGCTTTTCAAGCACGTTACGTCACTGCCATTTATTCACTCACATTTACAAAATACCAATTTCAATAATTCTTAGAAAAACCTTACTCAAAACATAAGTACCTTATACAAAACCACATTCATCTTCCTATCTGAACATTGAAGAGGATAATAATATAAAGCTGCATGTGAAAGTCAATACGAAGCCCCGGGCACATCGCCCGGGAGGCTGTCAACGTATTTTGCAAAGCCAACACGCCCTAATTTAAGAAAAAACTGGCCAAGTGCGAGTCGGACTCGCGCACGAAGGGTTCCGTACCATAAACCGAAAAAAACACGTTTCTTGTATGGGGAGCCCCCTTTAAATATTAAATAATTTATATTCTTATTATTTGTTGTTATAGCGGCAACAGAAATAAATCATCAGTAAAAATATCAACTGCTATCACAGTTCATGAGAGACAGACAGACGGACGGACAGACAACGAAGTTTTAGTAATAGGGTCCCGTTTTTACCCTTTGTGTACGGAACCCTAAAAAAAGAAAACTGACAACCGAAATGCAAATACTGTAACGTGATACATTAATACATTGGAAAGAAAGGCAAAGTACAAGAGCTTATTAATTGACTTAAATTAACTGTTGTTCCTAAGAATGTTTCATGTAACGTTATGCTCGCGTTATAAATAACACTAGCGGACGTCACGCGGTTTCACCCACGTAGTTCCCGTTCCCGTGGGAATACGGGGATAAAATTATAGCCTGTGTTACTCGCTGATCGGTCCAGTAATTTTAAGTTTATTCGTTAATTACAAAAATACAAATTTTTCCTCTTTATAATATTAAGTACTCGTATATAAGAAGCATAGATAGTATAGATAACATTAAGCCTGTAATCCTGAAGGAAAGGCAATAATAGTACACCAACATTTTACCAGTTATGTTTTTAGATCCGATGTAATAGGGGGCGAGCCTATTGCCAATAACTAGGTACAAATCCAGACTCCGTGGCTGCTACTGAGAAATTCCTGATGAAAAATCCCAATAAAAATTTGCCCGATCCGGGAATCGAACCCAGGAACTTATGCTCAGTAGTCTCTATTGCGACCACTAGACCAACGAGGTAGGCAGTCGCGAATAATTCAAATGTACAGGTAAGTCTTATGATCGGAGCATCATTAATTCGTAACATGTACCTATTATATAGGTAGGTACATTTGTTTTGTTCTGAAACAACCAGGGCAGGCTGCACCTGTATCTACCTATCATAGGTATAGTGGGTGATCACTCCCTAACAAATCTAACTTCGTACCTACCGAAACTCTTGAAAATACAAACAACAACAACATTCATTTATTTCGAGGCTACTTTGGCCCATAGATATATACCTTACAGAACTAACATATATCCATACTTCATTTAATATTATAAATTAAGTATGGATATATGTTAGTTCACGGCACTAAGAAATTAATCAGGAATATCCTGTCTTCCACACTGATTGATTTTGATGTGCCGTGCATGCCCGAGACTATCGATGCTTGGAAACTCGGTTGCCCGAATACTGAAGAACCCGACCATCCATTTTCCCAGAGACGGTGGGACGAGCCGCTCTGCAGAGTAGTTCAGAGCAATCTGCTGAACACATCTGCTACTACTGCTGAGCGTGCGCGCCTGCGGGCTGTGGGTGAGTGGGAGTCGGGTCTTTGGCTTCACGCACTACCGTCGTCGAGCATAGGCACATTGTTCGACGACACAACCTTCCGCCTCGCTGTTTCTTTACGCCTTGGTGCCGCTTGCTGTTCTCCTCATCGCTGTCACTGCGGTGAAGCTGTCAACAACCTCGGTCACCACGGCCTGTCTTGCAGCCGAAGTGCGGGCCGTTTTGCACGGCACGCAAATATAAACGACATTATCCGACGAGCTCTTGTCACCGCCGGCGTCCCAGCTGTTTTAGAACCCAATGGCTTGGCACGCGACTATGGCAAGAGACCGGACGGCATGTCTTTGTTTCCTTGGAAGATGGGTAGGCCTTTAGTGTGGGACGCAACATGCGTCGATACTCTTGCGCCATCCCATCTTCCAAGCTCATCGTGCTGTGCTAGTGCTGCCGCTGCGGCTGCAGAGAACCTCAAGCGGCGTAAATATAGAAACCTGTGTGGTAACTATATTTTCGAGCCGTTTGGGGTTGAAACTCTAGGGCCGTGGGGTCCGAGTGCTCATAGCCTATTTAAGGAAATTTCGAAACGCCTAGTTGACGCTTCCCGTGACCCAAGGGCTGGCTTTTACTTTGGCCAGAGGCTAAGTGTTGCCATACAACGTGGCAACGCCGCCAGTGTCTTGGGCACATTACCATCTGACAGCGTTGAGGAGGAGTTTTTCGATGCCCTTTTATAGTTTGTTGTTAGTTTATCTATTTTAGTTTAATATTTTTTAATTATCAATGTATATAGTTAGTTTAACCTAATAAAAAAGAAATATTATAAATGCGAAAGTAACTCTGTCTGTCTGTTTGCTACGTTTTCACGGCTGATCGGATCATAATGAAATTTGGCAAGAAGATATATTTCAACCTGGGGAAGGACATAGGCTATATATTATCGCGCTAATAACTTAGGGGGATGAGCAATATTGCATTACATAGATATTTCAGTCCATTTTCATCAATTGTTTGACAACTGACAACTGTCAACATACATGATGACATGATTAGAATTGAACAGCTATTTTAGACCTTTTGTTATCGACGTATGTGGCCTGGTGGGTCAGCGGTCGCCTTTTGAAAAGGTGTTTGCAAGTTCGAACCTCGGCTTGAACATTTACTTTTTGTATTTATTTAGATTTTTTTTACTACTATAAGATTTCCAAAATTAATTACCATTGTCCGCGAGTTCGATCCCCAATCGGTTTTTGTAACTAGGTTTTTTTTTTTTAAAGCTGTAAGAATTCTAAATAATGAATTAATTACCAAATAGTTATTACATTGGTACTTGTAGTTTTTTTCAACCATTCAAAGGATAGTTTGGTAATCTTTCATTTTAAACTAAATATAACTAACGAGACACATGACTGTGATACCTTTCAAGCAAAAATAGGCAAAGCTGTAGCGGACAAAAAAAAAAGTTGTTAGGTTAGGTTATGCTTAGGTTAGGTTGGGTTAGGTTTACTCAATAATTTTCAGTAAGTAGACCTATTCGTCTTGAAATAAATAGAGAACCCTGGGACAGAATTTGATTTGCTTTAGCACATAGACACATGGCTGTGATACCTTCCAAACAAAAGTTGTCTTAGCTGTGGTGGACAAAAAAAAAGTTGTTAGGTTAGGTTAGGTTTGTTTCCAAAAAAATTGAGTTTCCTCCTGACCAAAAAACTAAAGTAATTTTAAGCAAATTGCGAACCTAACGCGTACAAAGTCGCGGGTAACAGCTAGTATATGATAAAATACAAATTGTGTTAGTAAAAAGAACCTTAAAACTACGTTAGTAACACTTCACTTGGACACTATGAAATTGTGCGTTCATGTGGCACTTGCCCGTGGAAGCAACGGAACACCACTCCCTGCGGCCAAAACTCCTCTTCCAAGACGAAAAGTTGATAACATGTTGGTATACGTACCAGGAACAACGAATAGACATTTAGGAAATACGTACAATTCATACATCTTCTATATTATAGATAAATAAAATTGGAGAGTCTGTAATATTAAAATAACTAGCTTTTTACTACGAGACTACCAAAACAACATTTTTTACATTTTTTTTCTGTCTGTTTGTTCTAGCTAATCTCTAAAATGGCTGGGCCGATTTTGACGGGACTTTCACTAGCAGATAGCTTATGTTACAAGGAGTAACTTACAGTATTTTATTTTAGATAAATAAGTAGAGATCCGTGCAAAAAAAAATCCCTTGAAATTGGTAACAAAATTCCATTCAAATTGGGAAGTGCTTATAATAATGGGGATTTTTTAATAATGATTTCACGCGAACGAAGGTCGCGGGCAACAACTAGCTTACAATAAAGTGCACATCCAGTATTGTCAGTGCTACAGTAACCAGTCCACAACTAAGTAACCAACGCGCATCGATATTAAACGGTTAACCGGCTAACTTTAACCGTACTGTTTGCAGTGACCGCACGAACTCCGTTTGCGCTAACTTCAGTTAGATCTTTAACGTATATTTATATTGTGGAACTTTGTAGTTTGCGATAGGAATGCTCCGGGCTAGTGGACTTATTGACCGTTTGTCAATTGTTTTTGGTCTCCATGTTAACGTCTATTTGCTGTAACTGGTGGAATTGAATTTTGTAGGTTTTGTGGGCAAAAGGCAGACTGCCCACTTGACGACTGCCCACTTACTTACCCATACAAAACGGCTTATGCCTAACCAACCACCAGATTTAGTAAAATGTAACGGCAAAAAAAAAACACTTTTGATTGCCAAAATTAGTAAATGATCACCAAAATTAGATTCCCATTTTAGCGTGAAATTAGAACTAAAAATAGTTTATGACCACCTGAAATTGAATTGTTATGCTCTTGCATCTGAGTCGAGGGGGACCCGGGGCTCCTACTTCTGAATGGTTTATAAAAAAATAACCACGAAGGGTATGGGCGGGGTCTATTCGCTCGCTTCGCTACTACTACTGTTGTCAAAACAAATTTGGTGCTCATTTACTAAATTTGGTGATCAATTGATATTTTAGGTGATATATGTTAGTGTTCACAAAGTTATTTTTGGTGGTCATTATATTTATCCCCATACAATACATATCACAAGTACTTCTGCAAAACTTGTTGCTTTGTAGATGCGTGGTCCCAGAATCGTAGTTAAAATCCCTCATGTTCCTATAGATGCACTGGCACTCATACTTTTCCTTCTGGAACATGGCAGGGTCGCTTGGTGGCAGTATAAGTTTTGTGGTTGTTTGGACGAACTCCTTCAAAAAAAATACTACTAGAATCTTATAGCTATATTTGTATTTCAGTGAATGTATCATACAGATTGAATAAAAATGATGACATAACATAACATCACGCCTGTAATTCCCGAAGGGTTAGGCAGTGATGTACATAATAGTACACCCACATTTTGCCAGTTATTTTTAAGTCCCATGTAATAGGGGGCGCGCCTATTGCCATCAACCGGGCGCAAACCCAGACTCCGTGGATGCTTTTGAGAAATACCTGATGGAAAAACTGAATAACACTTTTCCCGAGCTGGGAATCGAACCCAGGACCTCATGCTCAGCCATTGCTCTTGTGATAACTAGACCAACGAGGTAGTCAAGAATTATGAATCTAAATATAAAATATTATTTATTCATGAAAGATGCCAGAAAGATTCCAGTAAAAGTTTACACGTGCCGACAAGATAGAAAAAAAGGAAATTGGTGGATTATTTTTTGAGGTTCCGTGGTAAAATTTAAAAACAGAACCCTTAGAATTTCGTCATGGACGAGATTGTACAAAGCTATTTCATTCGGAGACTATTGACACTATATCAATTAAAATAGTAGATGAATGCATTCTGTGCACCGATAAACTGTGCTGTAGTGAAATTACGGTTACAGTGAGCAGATCAAAACGGTAACTTTGCACTTAATACGTAATTTTTAAATACTAAACATAACATAAAACTACGCCTGTAATTCCCGAAGGGTATAAAAATATACAGTATTGTGACTCGGCCCTGTCCTTGAAATTATTACCTACATCCGCGCGGTACGTACGCACGCGATAGAGCTGCCGTGCCTAGAGTGTTTTAATTTCGTCTACTTAGTTGAATTTCTACTAGTTTTGTGATTGTAAATATATATATTTTTAAATGAAATTTGTTGTAAATGAAATAGGAAGTGTTCAGTAAAAATACATTTGTTTGGTCACCCATCCAATGTCGAACGCGGCAAACGTTACTTAGGTAATAAAAACCATCTCAACGCGTGTGCGCTACAACAATCAAAAACTCTTCAATCTATCTACTACAAAATCTTATTTAAAAAGTAAATTATGATGTAAATTTTAATTACTAGATAGATACCTACCATTTCTTACTCTCAAAATCATTTCATAATGATATTTTGTCTAATTCAATAATATTTGTGAGTAGCTTAGTACATGAGTAAGTAGATATAGCCTAGCCTAGGAAACTACCTATTAGTTTTTTTAACGCGAGCGTAGGTACCAAAGTCACTAGTGTGTCATTTTTTTCGCACTATCCACTTATTTATTGATTCATCCAGGTACTTTCCTCGGTGGAAAAAGCGAAATACGTACCTATTAAAAAATAAACAAATTAAGTACCATTAGGTACTTAATTTGTTTATTTATAAATTATTTTTAGTAGTAACAGGTATTTATAAATTATTTTTAGTCTTACCTTACGGAGTTTCACTGTAATTTAAAAAATGGTACCTAACTCTAGATGCGTTATTGAGAATTCTAGTAACCAAAGACAGCACAATGTACTCTAATATAACCCTTCGCCATATTTAATAAATACTTGTACCTACTTATTTTTTCAATTAAAAATCACAATCGCACGCTTATTGCTTAAAAAACCATAACAACGTGCAATCGCGACTGTTGCGTCCCAAGTTCATACCGACTCGAGCGCGTGTAGGTATGACTCGCGTTCCGACCGTTTATATGAAGAAACAATACTGTAGATATTATTACCGTGGTTAGACAGAGGTGTACCTAATAGTACACCCACATTTCACCAGTTATGTTTAGTCCCACATGTAATAGGGGGCAAGTCTATTTGCCATCAACCGGGCATAAATCCAGACTCCGTGTCCGTTTATCGCAAAATAATTTTGCATTTGATAAATTCTTTACTGTGCATGAGTACCTACACTCATGCTGACTGCAGAACCTTTCACTGTGTCACGTGTACTTGACCGATTTTAAAAACGAAAGCAGCTCCAAACTTATTTCTTTACAAACAATAATTCTTATGAAAGCTGAAACGTCTTTGTCATTTGAACTCTCAAGGCTTTCCTCTTGACCTCGATAAGTGGAGCAAGCGACAACATTAAACAACATTTGTATAACAAAATAATAAATAAACAATATACTAAACATAATTATTGTGAGTTCGTGAACGCAGTTGTTCACGCGACAATGCTGCTGACCTTTGATTATTATCGATCGTTCACGTTTTCAGTAGGTACATAATATTAAGTTGGTTTTGGAAATCGTGACGATGAGGCTTTGGAACAAAAACATTCTAATATTTACGAGTGATAGATGGATCAAGACGAAGAAATTGTAATCTAATACTTGTTACCACTTCGCTGTGTCTAGTGTCACACGGCCGGCTTGTGAAGTAGCATTCGTGTGTCAAAATTGAAAATGTTCGAAATCAAAATGTTTGTATGAAAATATTCCCAATATCCGCTCTAGTCTTTTAAATCTCTTTGTTTTTGAAGAACAAAGTAGTAACTATAAGTAGCAAAGACAGGCAGGTAGTAAGAATTATATTACAAAAATAGCATCATAGCTGTATGAAATAGTAAACATTATCACTAGATATAGAAATACCGAACGAAATGATTTTGAATTTCATAAGCATAATATTTTTTAAAGTGGCTTTTCCATAAATAATTTTTCAGAGAATAACCGGAAACGGGGCATCAAAATAAATCATATAATCTGGTCCCGATTGAGTGCTGAAAGAATTATATATGAGGCTTAATATGAATAAATGAATCACAATTTCAAGCTTTAGGCTTAAAAATAACTGTTTATTTTCGATTTCGATATGAATATCACATTCCTAGTTATCTGCTACTGTTTGTTAATTAACAATATTGTAACTAACGAGGCTCAATTGAAATAATTATTTTGTAGAAATTGAAATTATTTAAAGTAAATAGTCCGCCTTTGTGTATAATTTGTTAAAGTATTAAATAATTAATTTTTGATTATTGAATGTTTTTGTGTTTTTGATTTAAATTGAAATCGTCGATTTAGCTTATAATGTTAACTTAGTTCAAGACTTTGTAATTTTCTAAGAGTGATGTATGTAAATTTAGACCAAAATGCTACTTGTATTTTCAACAAAAAAACTTTCAAATTCAAGTTACTTTTACGTAGCGCGCTCATGTTAGGTCCTTGGGACGGTTCTCTGGCAGTTAATTAAGAGGGTGTCGTCAGCTGTTACAAGATGTAGACTTAAAAGTGCTTACAGCATTGTGTAGAACTTGACAATACATAGATTGTACATGGCAAGTTCTTTGTTATGAAGGCGAAGCAGTAATTCATGTTGTAGCTGTCCTTGGAAAGATCTCGGAGACAAGGCTAGCAGCGTCCAGGGCTGTGGGACTGTTTGAAAGAGATACCGCGGTTTTGGAACACAAAGGGCAAGGAAGGAACCTGGATGGGTTTTAGCCAGTACAAGTCTGACACTCCCTTCCGCTCTGCCCAGAGCTGGAGAAGTCATTTGATGATTTCCCATCCGGAAGAAAAAGGCTAGCAGTGTTTATCTTTTACAAACGTATTCCCCTGTTTTCCTAGAAAATAAAACTAATGCAAATATTTGTTTTACTATACAGCGTTACCTAAATTCTGTAGTTTTATTTCAAAGTGTGAGAGTCGAGCCATCAAACTGAATAACTTTGTCCACGAAACGAACATCGAAATCGTGAAAAAACAGACAGATGTTCTATTTATTTGAGTTGCGTAGGTATTGAACTGTATAATCTATACGCATAAATATTATCGAAACGTAGAAACATGTTAGATATAGCATAACATAACATCAGGCCTGTAATCCCCGTAGGGTTAGGCAGAGGTGTACCTAATAGTATACCCATATTTCGCCAGTTATGTTTTTAAGTCCCATGTGATAGGGGGCGAGTCTAATTGCCATCAACCAGGCACAAATCTCGACTCCGTGGTGCTACTGAGAAATTCCTGATCGAAAAACCCAATAGCACTTTGCCCGACCTGGGAATCGAACCCAGGACCTCATGCTCAGCAGTCGCGCTTGCGACCACTCGACCAACGAGGCAGTCCCTTTCACAAACCAGTAGGATTCAATCAGTAGAATTTTCATCAATCAGTAGATTTTCATCAATCAGTAGGATCTTCATCACTGGCAGCCTTCTTCCTAGCACTGAGTATTTGCCTACTCATTTTTGTGACCTACTTTCGTGATCTATGAATCTCATCTAGGTCTTCCCCGCAATATTCTATAAGTCATCCAACCATCTATTTGCTTACCAGTAGGAAGTTTACCATGTATAACTTCGAAACTCTTTGTAGAATAGGATAGAATAATAATTTGTTGTTGTAGGTAGGTCACAAATAAAGGTGATAAAAAATAAAAATAAAAGTATCTCTAGAACATACCCTTAGGGTGGGTACAACCCTGCCAGGGCTGTGGGACTGTTCGAAAGAGATACCGCGGCCCTGGAACACAAAGGGCAAGGAAGGAACATGTATGGGTTTTAGTCAGTACAAGTCTGACTCTCCCTTCCGCTCCGCCCAGAGCGGGAGGAGTCTTACGGTGATTTCCCATCCGGAAAAAAATAGATAAAGAAAGAAGGTGTGTCATCAACATCATCGTTTCAGCCAAAAGACGTCCACTGCTGGACAAAGGCCTCCCCCAAGTGTGTACAATAATAGAAATAAAGAAAGAATAATACTATCAAACTAACATTGATAAACTAAACCAAACAAGAACTAGTTTACGTATTCTAGGGAAAGATAGAAATAGGTACGAGTATATGTATCTAATCCTTTTCCATTTCTTCAAATTCTTTTTTTTGTATAGTGTTTTACTGCAAACATCTGTCGACTGCCACAGAACATAATATTATACATAGGTTGCAAGATGTTCCCGTTTTATCAAGAGACGGTGTATCGACTTTTGTATTTAGCATAAATTTGCATGTCAAGATATACATACTCGCCACTTGCTTATGCTAAGTTTGATACCCTTTAATATTATGCAGTATATCGTTAACCTGATCAAGTTTTCTTCGAGATTGATCTGGGTATTTTGAGCGGGACAAATAATGTGAAGAAAATAATGGTGGAAACAGTTTTCTTTTTTTTTCCATTTTATTAATGTAGTTACCTATTAGGGCACTGATTTCGTATTTTGACGTGATAATGTCTTATAAATCGATGAACGCCGGCTGCACGCATGAAAAAGTGTCGCGTTCCGCCTGAGCCGAGCGTGCAAGCGAGAGCGCGGAACAAGCTATAGAGAGGCGAGATCGGCCTAAGCGTTCGGCTTGTGAAGCATCTTTGTATTATACAAAATAATGATAATTCAGTGATAATGTAAAAAAGTATGCAATTTTTCATCAATGTTTTTGACGTTATCACGTAAACTTATCGTCCGTAAACCGACTTTACAGACAACATTTTTTTTTATTAGTTTATCAATATAACCAAATTAAATTATGAAATATCTATGTCTCTCTCTCGTGGTTGTAGTGGTCGCAAGCGCAAGTTCTGAGCATGAGGTTTTGGGTTCGTTTCCCAGGTTTCTGTTATCCCCGAAATTCTCAGTAGCAGCAGTAGTAGCCACGGAGTTTGGATTTCTGACCGGTTTTTGACAATAGGCTTGACCCTTATTACATGGTACTTTTAATAACATACCTGCAAATGGGGATGTACTATTTATTAGATACACCTCTGCCTCAGCCGTTTTCACCGCATAACAAGTTAAAAAAAAAGGATTTATATGACCCGCTATTTAGTAACAGCAAAATCTTTGTCAGTAATTCTAAATAAAAGCTTCTTGGTAAAAATACTCTTTGAATCCCCACCATATCCCAGCCGGTGACGTCACTGGCAGAAGGTACCTACTGTAACCGCAATTCCAGGCATATAGTTAATCCGCTCAGATTTACTAACGTCACGTACTTCTCGTCACCCTGACTGAGTACTTTGAACCATATTATTGTAGGTACGTATGTACAGTATGACCAGTTGAAGTTTGCAGTTCATGCTTGTTAAGAAAAAATACAATAATTTGTTGAGCTTCTTACATTTATTATTGTTCTTTGTTTTACCACCAGCTCAGGAGGACCTCGTGGCAAAATAATAACAGCCGCTCGGGTCGATCTTTAGGTTAAGCCGTGCTTGCCTAGGTTGGTCTGTGGATGGGTGACCACCCATTACATTCCGAGTTTCCTCCGTGTTTCGGAATGCACGTTAGTCCGTTGGTCCCGGCTGTCATTTGTACATCTTTGACAGTTGTTACAGGTAGTCTGTGGCCCAAAAAGACTGACAACCAGTCTTACCAAGAGGTACCGTATTACCCAGTACTAACTGGGTTGTGGAAGTCAGATAGGTAGTCGCTCCATGTAAAATACTGGTATTCGACTGTATCCGTTTAGACTGGAAGCCGACTCCAACAAAGTTGGGAAAAGGCTAGGCAGATTTTTTGTATTACCGCCAGCTCAGATGTTTGTCGAATACTTTAAGTAGCTAATTTTCGCTGTTGTCCATACAAATAAATAAAATTGAAGTGTCGTGAATAACATCTTTGTCATTTTTGTGTTTATGTTCTTTGTCTTTGTGTTGCCTAGGAAAAAATATACGGTACTAATAACAAAAAACCCTTTTTATTTTTGTCCGTCTATCGGTCTGTTTGTTGCGGCTAATCACCGAAATGGCTAGACCGATTTTTACGGGACTTTTACTGGCAGCGGAAATTATAAGGAGTAACTAAGGTACCTTTTATTTTAGAAACGTATTAGGGTCTCGTGCAATAAAAATAAAACCCTTGAAAAGGCTATCGTAATCCAATTCAAATAGGGAAGTAACACATAACATAACATCACGCCTGTAATCCCCGAAGGGTTAGGCAGAGGTGTACCTAATAGTACATCCCCATTTTGCCAGTTATTAAACCCTGGGAATAGAACCCAGAACCTCATGCTCAGCAGTCGCGCTTGCTACCGCGCGGTAACACCTAGTTCAGCAATATCTTTGACAGTAGTTACGGGGAGTCAAGAGCACAAACGTCTGTCTGCCAATTTATCCAAGGGGTATCGCGTTACCCAATAGGTGGTAGAGACCAGATAGGCGGTGCTCAATGTAAAATAGGTACTGACCTCAGTTGTTTCCATTAGAGGGGAAGTCGGCCTGTGACGGCACGGTTGGCAAATTGGCTGAGTAGTTGGTTGCTGTGCTGCGTGTCGCGGGTTCGTTCCCCGCTCGGAACAAATATTTATATCACCTACAAGTTCTTATTCTGGATCTGCCTGTTTGTGTATATAAGTTTAAATGTTTGTAAACGCACCCACGATACAGGAGAAGTTTCAAGAGTGGAGCAACGTTTAAAAAAAAAGGGTGTGTGTACTTATTACACACGTAAGAAGTTATACTTCTTTGGCGTATAAAGCTAAAATGTAGACTAGCTAATTTCAGGGTGTCAGTTTTTCGTGATGGTGTGCGCGCGCATCGTAAAAATTTAATCTCATCATTTTTCCCTAACGCGCCAAAAGAAGTATAACTTCAAAAATGGAAAGGTCTAGGCATTTGATGTGTGTTCTTTTCCATGTGATATTCTAGGCTATGGAGAAGATTTGGAAGAAGTTTGAGTCTGAGGAAGTCTGTTACCAAGCAATTTTGCGATGTACCAGTTTGGAGGCAAAAGAGATATTATAGCTCAGTATCAGAAATGGCAACGTATTTGCGCTAAGTCTGGTCAGCTTCCATCAAATAGGCCGCCATATCCTTACCACCCACCATTAGTAAAGTGGGAACTGGTAACACAGGGCTGAATTTTAAGTGGCAACACTACTGTTACGTCAACTTTGACTTTGATTAATCAATACATAAAGTTGGAAGCGCCAGGGTAGGTGAATGACTTTTTGATGAAATAGTTATTGAATGGGGTTAAATTAACGTTTAAAAGACGTTTGTAGATTTTAATTATTATAATTCTACTAGTTTTACCCGCGGCTTCGCTTGCGTTCATTTAGAATTTGACAATCAATTCGGGTTATACTCTGCTTGTAATTCAATCCTGATTCGAAAGACACGTGGCGCCATCTATAAGCATTATAAACGTTATTGTTGATTTTCTCACGAACAGTACTTTTTAGGGATGAACGGTATCCTATGTCCGTTTCTGTATATTTGACAACGTATACGCAAAATTTGACGATGATCGGTTTTGTGGCTTAGGCGTGAAAAGGTAACAAACAAACTTACTTTCGCATTTATAATATTACTAAGGACTAAGGATAAGGAAGTAATGACTAGTAAGTTAGTTAGTTACTACATACGCGTTTCTTGCGCGAATCATATTTTCGTCGACATACAACCTAATATTGACCCGCAAATTGCTAAAAATGGAAGACAAAATGAATTTCGCGGGCTACCTTGGCGCTTTCACCTTAACATTAACAAGTCTTTTTGTAACGAGAAAAGTCGGACTTCTGCGACGTAACTTGTGTCATCTCCTAATTCTGCATTCTAAAGTGGCTACAAAAAAAAATGGAAAATTTGATTGAAACAAACAAAATTGATTACAATTCTTTATTAAAAATTAATTGAAACATCCAGTCGATACAAATATGGGGAACATTCATATGATTTGAAAAGGAAACATTTTGTATTTCGCTACGAAAAATTGCTGCAAACTACAGTTGATTGCAAAGTTATGAATGGAAACGATACTTATTTATCTGCGAATGAAATTGAAAAAATCATTATTTAAAAAAATAAATTAAATTAACACAAATCATTTATTTCAGGTAAGATAAAAAAAAATTACAGTTAAAAAAATACATTACAATTCAAAAAAATACATTACAATTAAAAAAATACATCTGGTCAAAGTATTTTACTGTCAACTGTAATTTCCACGTCATAATTTCAATTCTCATACACCGATTTAATTGATCTCCGCAATAAAATAAATCGGAATAAGCAATTCAATATTTACTTATGTACTAGTTGTTCCTCATTTACAATTTCAAAACTAAATTACATTTGTAATTTATTTACAGCGCTTTTAACTTTAAAGTTATGGCTAGTATTATTTTTATATTTGTTGAATGTTATGATTTCACAAATGATTTCAGTTTTAAAAAAATAAATTAAAACTAAAAATACTAAAAAGACTTGTTCTACGAGAAGTCTTTAGAAAACGGTACCAAGTGACGTAGTTTTACATTAAATTTCATTAATAAAATTAAAATATAAAACAAATTATCTTCATTAGGACCATCGTGTTTACTTTATTTCTATTGTTATAATTATATTTCTATTACAAACTAAACATAAAAGACACAATAATTAATAAAATAAGGAAACAACAAATAAACTCAGAATTGTATTTGCTTTGAAAAAGAAATTCCAATTATCAAGCGACAAACTTTCAAGGAACGGTTAATTAAATTAGTCAATATTTCAAACTAGCTAACTTTCAATTACACTTCTAGGTAATCATTACTAATTTATACCTTTTAATAGGTCGTTTTTAGCGTTTAATGACCTTTATAAAAAAATCTACTTACGTAATTTTTATAAATAATACGATTTTTGTTTATTTACAGTAAAAAACACCGATTTTACATTCAAAGCAAGCATACTTAAATGACATAGTCTGTTACAAAAGAAGTCACTTAGTAAACGCTAATTTAATTTATAAAAAATTATGTTTACTGAATTATGAAACATTATGTTATAGTAATAGATACACTTTTCCATTGACATGCGGTTTTTTAATAACTGAAAATGTAATTATTAATTTTACAGTCTCGATTTTTTACATCGTTATTTTTTCTTCAATTTACTTTAAGACTAGAATGTCTAAAGCATTATTTTTTACAATTATTATTATTAATAATAAAACTTTTACTATCCTATTCACTTCACATTTCATCAAGCGTTATCACAAATGCCATCTGAGCTACTATACCTTATTACACTTTGCTCATTACAAACCTACTTTAACTTACACCTATGTTACTTTTGAAGCACATTGATATTTACACGACAAAAGGTAAGTTTCAGAATCCTCGTAATTATGAAATTGAGTAAATAAATGGCCTGTTTATAAATGTGGAGTCGAATCACATCTTAAGTAAAATTGGTAAAAATCTTGAATGTGCTTCTAGATTACTGTAAACTGGGAGTCAGGTCAAGTTAAATAAATCAAGCAAGTTTCATTGAATCAAAAATATTTACACACATAACTAAATCAATGACACAGAAAAGTGAGACAAGAAATTTATTAATATACTTCTAGTATATAAATAGCATTAAATATTACGAAAAATAATCTAAATCAGTTAACAACTGGCAACTAATAGATATGGCTGGGCAAATGTACAAAAAAAAAAAACAATCATATCAATAGCATTAAATATTACGAAAAAGAATCATCTAAATCAGTTAACAACTGGCAACTAACAGATATGGCTGGGCAAATGTACAAAAAAAAAAAACAATCATTCGAATTGAGAACCTCCTCTTTTTTTTGAAAAAAGATTAGTCAAACACGGCAACAATAATATCACGCCGATATTATAATTACGCAAGCGATTGAGCGAATCGGAAGCGCTTGTGGCTAACATGTTGATGCGATCTGTCACGTGTTCCCAGCACGTGGTCTAAGCGGAAATTCGTGTATTTGTAACTCTGTAGATTTATCTCTGCGGTGTTTAGGGAAAGTCCTCGCTGAAAACTTCTCGCAGGGATTTGAAAAAATAAAAATGTTTTGAACAGAAAATATTTCGAAATAAAAATATTATAGTCTTATTAAAAACGAAGCCGTAAGCGACGGTATATATGAAAACCTTCCTTATAAAAAAAGAAACATTTTACTGATCATGAAATGAAAAAAGTCTGCGAAGTATGGGCACCTATTAGGTACACCTCTGCCTAACCCTTCGGGGATTACAGGCGTGATAATTTATGGCTTTGAAAAATACAGTTTATCCAATTACAATGAGACAAGCAATGAAAATCAGCAAAGTATTGACGAACGGTAAAGTAAGCGGTGCGGAGTCCCCGGCAGCCGCTAGAGCGCTTGCGGCAGCTTCAACGCACTGGCGGTAAGCGACTTGTTCCAAACACGTGATAGCGCAGAAGTGTTGGTGTGCGCACGCGCCGTCACAAGACTCTGAGCTTTCGTGACGGACGCGGTATGCGCGTAAGTACCTGGTGGAAAGAAAAATAATGAAAGAAATATAAAGGAGATTGTCCAAAATGGTCTTGTACACAAAAAAATATCGGACATACACGATAATTAATTCTCGCTAGTCCGCTATAAAAATAAGATCTTGTAGGAGTTTACTAATGATCGACAATACAACACATAATATTCCTGATACTCTTGGTTCCAGGACGAACAATGTAAGGGAGCAGAACAATGTCCTTTACTTACCGTTCCGTACCATTATCTATAAAACAATTTTGTTTTTTATTTTTAAAGTGAATACATAACTAAATGTTCTGTGTATATTTCAAGCATCTACCTGTAGCCGTTATTAATATCGAGCAAACAAACGGCAGAAAATCACGTTTGTTGTACCCCCTTAAATATTTTTTTTTTTATGTATTTGTTATTATAGCAGCAACAAAAATACATCATTTGTGAAAAATTCAACTGTCTCGATTACGATTCATGAGATATAGCCTGGTGACTGACAGCCAGACAGACGGACAGCGGAGTCTTAGTAATAGAGTCCCGTTTTTACCCTTTGGGTACGGTACCCTAAAAATCAACATTGCCAGACACTTCGCGTTGGCGGAAATTTCTGCCAGTCGCCTTTAAGCTCTCGCACGTGATTTTACTTAGGTATAGTCAGAGTCTTAATTTTTAGGGTTCTGTACAAAAGGGTAAAACGGGATCCTATTACTAAGACTCCGTCTGTCTGTCTGTCCGTCTGTCACCAGGCTGTATCTCATGAACCGTAATAGCTAAATAGTTGAAATTTCCACAGATGATGTATTTCTGTTGCCGCTATAGCAACAAATACTAAAAACAGAATAAACTAAATATTTAAGGGCTCCCACACATCAAACGTGATTCTTTGCCGTTTATTGCTCGATATTAACAACGGCGACAGATAGACGCTTGAAATATTCACAGAATATTTAGTTGTGTATTTACATTTAAAATAAATAAGTAAATTAAAATAAAATAAATATTTAAGGGGGGCTCCCATACAACAGAAGACATAATTTTTTTACCGTTTTTATAAATAATGGTACGGAACCCTTCGTGCGGGAGTCCGACTCGCACTTGGCCGGTTCTATTATATTTGATACTCAGGGATTATTTTCAGTTCCTTTTTATTGTTAGCAGCCAGACTGAATCGACCCTGTGATCTCGAGCCATGTGAAACGTGTTAGATACAAGAAAAATCTTAATATTAGCTTCGAGACTTAATAAGTACAGTGAACAGTGTAAGTACCTGGATCTTGAGCTGACCAAGTGTTCTTGAACAGAATTCTAATAAAATGTGAGGTCATACTGGCCGTGCTGCGGCACTGTTCGAAAGAGATACACGGCCTTGGAACACAAAGGGCAGGGAAGGAACATGGATGGGTTTTAGTCAGTACAAGTCTGACACTACCTTCCGCTCCGCCCACAGCGGGAGGAGTCATTTGATGATTTCAAATCCGAAAAAAAAAAGGTTTTACTGAACGTGCGACTTATGGTACCTACTCTAGTCATATTAGGTACGCAGTTTTTATTGTAAATATATGTAAGTTAAGCTTTCCTCAAAGACAGCTTTTTCGTGCAAGTTGAATAATAAAGCAACCTATTTGTCCATCGACTAGTTTCTTGTTGTAGTAAAAAAAAAAATCACACGAGGTAGAAGAGAAACCTTCAAAAATGTTGGCTTCAAGATAAACAATGTATAATGTTTCCTATCTCATTTTCTCCCACGTTAAATCTTATGAATTTATGTGCCTGTCTCTTTCTCTGTTGCTTTTTCGTTTCATTGACTTTCAAATCACAACGATGCTAAAGAAGTTTTCACCTCAAAAAAGTGTGTGTGTACTTATGTACACGTGTTAGAAATTATACTTTTGTAGAACATATACGAAAGTAAAGTAGTTTATAACAAGGTCTAATATCAATTACCTATACAACCTAACCTCCTAGCTCAAGCAGTAGATTAAAATAATAATCTAGGCTTGTCAATATCAGACACTGCAAAAGTAAACAAACATTGGAAGAAGTAAAGTAAAACTTGCTAACTTCAGGGTGTATGTCGACTAGCTAACTTCAGGGTGTGTAGGTTTTTCGTGACGGTGTGCGCGTGCATCGTAAAAATTTACTCTCATCATTTTTCCCTAATGCGCCAAAAGAAGTATAACTTCAAAAAATCAGAACTTACTTGTGAAATATATTAGTCTCATGCGGCGTGCCTATCTGCAGTTTGTCGGCAAGATTGTGCAGGGAGACGGCGGAGACCTCGTGCAGCCCATAGTACTGGGTCAGGTTGTACTCCGGCGTCCATTCTGCCAGATTACGGTTGGCGGCCGCCAGGTCTAAGAAGTACTGGGTGTAGTCTAACACCTGAGGGAAGAAGAGGGTAGGTGAGTGACATATTACAAGTGTGTTGTGTGTGTCTTCTTACTAGGTACTATTATAAATGTGAATGTTTGTGGGCATGGATTGATGGATGTTTTATACTCATTCACGCAATAACTACTGATACTGTTAGCCTGCGTAACCCCACTGCTGGGCAAAGGCCTCTCCCCAAGACTTCCAGTTGTTTCGATCCAGGGCTAATGTGGGCCACTGGTCGTTGGTTTTATCCAGCTCGTCCCGCCATCTTCTACGAGGTCTGCCGCGATGCCTTCTGGCTGTGTCAAGGCTCAATATAATATAACTACTATATAACAACAAACTACTGAACAGATTTTAATGATATTTGGCAAACAGATAGTTTATAGCCTGGAGTAACAAATAAGATACTTTTTCTCCCGGTAGTATGAACCCGTGGAACAATTACTAACCTCCACGCAGGCGAAGCCACGGTTATAAACTAGTTATTCATAATTATATCGCTTTTAAAAATATCTCCAAATAATTAAACAATAAAGAAGAATGTCTTGGCATCAAGGATGAACATAGTGAATATTTTTGCTGTTTCTGAGTGAAAATGACTTTCTATAGCGCTAACAATGATGGCAAAGTCAAAAATGTTTTTGTTTGACATAAATAAGCCGAAAAGCCTTTCATGTCAAAAATCGTTCTCCATATATGTTAGGTACTGTGGAGTGTACGGGGTTCTACACTAATAAATTATACTCATTTTTAGTTAAACTCTTTATATTTTTTATCTTTAAATCAAATACATATTTTCATCTTTATATACGAGTATATGCCTAGTCTGTCTTTCCGTCAAAAAAAAAATGTAATTCTTTTTCCATTCAAATATATTTACTTTATTAAGCTGCCAGTACCTACCAGATGCCAGAACGATTTATCATCATAGAACCTTTACAGTACTGTAAAAACCCTAACTACGGTAAATCCTTAGAATTACCATTACACGGGTTTTTACAGTAACCCATATAAAAAAAAACCGGTAGGCCTGGTTCGATTAACGCAATGAAAGTACATACTTTTTCTTGGTAGGCAAACGATAACTTACCTTTCCCGTATTGGTATCAAACTTGTAAAGCCTGAGACCAGGGTTGGAAGAATCAGAGGGGTCACGGTGAGGGCTCACTGATGGAGCCATGAATGTCCAGGATACTGGTCGATCTAGACAAACAGATAAAACGATCGTTAACATTATTAAACAAATATACAGTTATTGTTTAGCATGAAGGATCGGTCAAACCCATGCGAATCAATGGGGGCTATCGCGCATGAATTCGCCGCTAGAGGCGTTCGTGTAGAGTAAGGTCTTCCGAAATGTCAGATGTCATAGAGATTTGCGCGCTTGCGCGTTGCGTGCTTTTTTATCACGTATTTTAACAAATATTCAAGATTCTGGTCTAGATTGAGCCATTCCTGATTAATTATGACTTGAAGATTTTAAGTAGCAACTTAAGATCTTATTTGTTAGTACTTGGTGCTTGTTAATGTTAAGGAGAATATTTGTAAATATGTATCTGAAGTTTACACTGTGTTGATATACGAAATTAAATAAACATTTTATGAAGTTATTTGTACTTTGAAGTATAAAACAGAATTAATGACAGGACCTTACTCGTCAGTGGCGCCATCTGGTGAGCCTAAAAACGATAGCCCCATTGTGGATGCGGTCTGGACACGAACACGTAACATCACGCCTGTAATCCCCGAAAGGTTAGGCAGTAGTGTACCTGACAGTATACTCATAGTTTACCAGTTAAGTTTCTAAGTCAGGGGGCGAGCCCATGGGGTGCGTCAGAATTCCTCCACGTGTGTCCAGTGGCTGCTGGTCCCTTTAGATACGTCTGAAGGGAACAGCAGTTGCTGGGCCGGTGCACCCTGGGCGCGGGCAGTATCTTTCCCCGAGGAATGGGAAGAGATTCTTATTCTTCGGGGATTGGTACTGTCCGTGGCTAATATTCTGACTGGGAGGGGTCCAACCTGGACCAACGGGGCGTTGTTCCGCGTGACCCTCTGAATAGCAGAGGGCACAGTGGAGCAGCAAGGGCGGGCTCGGTGTGCACTCACCCTGCCTCCAAGCAGACAGTGGAGGACTGCGTCCTTCACTGTCCCCGTCGAACTCGTAACCCATCGAAGTGTCGTGGAACAAGTCTCGCGGCTTTGATGGGACCGAGGGTCTTGGCTTAACCGCCCGGACCGCGAGGTAGAAAACCTCTATAAAAAGTTACCCCGAATCCCAAGTGGCGGAGCACCGCGAGGGGATGTATGGCTGACGGGCGTTCATATGAACAATCAGTCGTTAGTGCTTCCCCCGCCAGAGTACTTGCCGACCCTCTGGCGGGTTATAAATGACATAGGCTTATCCGTGGTACAGGGGTCTCTGCCCGGATGGACTTTTATTTCCCCCATACTCGTGGGACTGAATATGGAAAACCCAACAAACAAAACTGCCGATAAAGGCGAAGGAGAGAGTAGGGATACGCGGTCGGAGTCCGACGCCGTATCGAGTGGTGCTAGCGCGGGAGGCTCGGAGAGCTCCCGCCGCGGGAGGATCGGAGCTGCTGCTGAGAGCAGCAAGTCCTTCCGCAAGCGGACCAGACCGGAGGGCGATCGCGGATCGTCCTCCGAAGGCGAGTTGGCCTCGGCTCGCAAGATCTCCACCAGCAAGCGTGGTGGGATCCGAGGCAAGGGGAGGGGGCTCGCCGCGGCCGACAGATCGGCGCGGCCTGCCGAGGAGGGGCGCCACCTGGGGGTGGCCGGTCCTGGGGAGGCCCGCTCGGGCTCCTTTAGTGGAGAGGCGGACGCAGCTGGCGGCTCCGAGGCGGAGCGTAAGGCCAGGTTTGTGAAGGAGGTGGAGGCCGCGGTGAGGTCTGTAGCTTTGAAGAAGTTGCCTTCGACAAAGCACAGGGCCATACCCGTGGCTTCCGCCTCTATAGTGGCGGCAGCGGAGGCCAATTATGCGGGGTCTGCGTCAGGCGAAGTGGCCAAATTGCGGGCGGAGGTCGCCCGCCTGACGGCCGCGACGGAGCTTCTCCAGAAGGAGAATATGCAGCTCCGAGCAGATCTGGCAGGTCTGCGCGAGCCTGGCTCCCGCAAGGCGGCCCGAAATGTGGACCAGCAGCGGCAAAGCCAGCCCGTGCCGTCAGAAAACCAGGTCCTGAGCCTGGTTCGGCAGGAGCTGGCTGCCTTCCAGGCGCGGTTCGCTGTCCTGGAGGGCATCGTCCTGCGCCCTCCCCTGACGGCAAACAAGGCGGCCTCGAGCCCGAGGACGGCCTCATATGCGGCTGCAGCCGCTGCCTCCTCCGAGGCGGGGCCGTCCAGCCAGCCCTCCGGCAGGGCAGTGCCGGTGCCAAAAAAGCCGGCTCCGGCGAAACCGCCGCCGGCTAAAAAGGCGACAGCCCCAAAAAAGGGCAAAGCTGCTGCACCGGTGGAGAATGTGCCAGCGCCAGCAGCCAGCCTGCAGGCGCAACCGCCCCCCCCACCCCCTAAGCCTCCCGTGGCCGAGGCCGGTTGGCAGGTGGTCGGGGAGAAAAAGAAAGGGCGGAAAGCGGCCAAAAAGGCCCGAAAGGAGAAGCGGAGGCGCGGAGCTTCGCGGCTAGGCTCCGCTCCCCGAAAACCGCAGCTGTAGTGATTACACTACAGCCGGACGCGGAAAAGAGGGGCGTGTCCTACCGCGACGTACTCGCAAAAGCGAAAGCGGCGGTGGATCTCGGGGAGCTCGGGATCACCGGGGGCCTCCGGCTCAAGGTCTCTAAGACAGGGGCTCGAGTGCTGGAGATCCCTGGTGAAACCAGTGGCTCGTCCGCTGACGCTCTGGCTGAAAAGCTCAGAGCGTCCTTAGATGCGGACGAGGCCCGAGTGTCCAGGCCCGTCAAATGTGCAGACATGCGCATCGTGGGCCTGGATGACTCGACAACCAAGGAGGAGGTGTTGGCTGCCGTAATCAAGTCCGGGGGATGCCCTGCCGAGCAGGTCAGGGTAGGCACCCTACGTCCGGACCTCACGGGCACGCAGACCGTCACGGTTTGCTGCCCTGTTACGGCGGCCAAAAAAATCGTGGAGGACCGAAGGCTCCTGGTGGGCTGGGTTGCAGCGCAGGTGAAGCTGCTGGAGCCCAAACCTCTGAGGTGCTACCGCTGCCTCGTGGGACACCACGTGTCAGTGAAATGCACTTCGGAGGTGGACCGCAGCGGACTTTGCTTCTGCTGCGGTCAGCCCGGTCACATGGCCGCGGTTTGTTTCGCCACGCCGCACTGCTCTGCATGTGCGGCGGCTGGCAAACCGGCCGATCACCGGGCAGGGAGTAAGACCTGCGCCCCACCCGCCCAGGCCAGAGGCAGGGGAAGGCCCTCCGCCACCACCCCCACCGTCGCTACCGCCGCAGCCGCCGCCACTGTCACCGCTGCCGCCGCCGCCGTAACTGCCGCCTCCGCAGCGGAGCCGCCCCAGGGGGCCCGAGAGGGGACTGAAATGGAGTGCCAATAACGGCCCCATTACGTCTCCTCCAGGCGAACATCAACCACTGCGCCTGCGCTCAGGACCTGTTGCTCCAGAGCATGGCGCAGTGGTCGATTAACGTCGCCGTGGTCGCTGAGCCCTACTTTGTCCTGCCCAGGGAAGACTGGGTGAAGGACCTTAGTGGCTCAGTGACCATCATTTCGTCGGCCGCCGCCGGTACCCCGACCCTGGAGAGTGTCAGGCAGGGTCAGGGGTGCGTAGCAGCACGGTTCGGGGAGATCGTCGTGGTGGGTGTCTACTTCTCCCCGAGCCGAACTCTCGCCGAGTTCCACAACTCCCTCAGGGAGTTGAGTGTCGTCGTCCGCAGCTATCCCCTCCCCGTGCTTGTGCTCGGGGACTTCAATGCCAAGAACTTGGCTTGGGGTTCTCGTTACACTGACGTGCGGGGTAGGATGGTGGAGGACTGGGCTCTGGAGACAGGCCTAGTCGTCCTAAATCGGGGTTCTGTCCCCACGTGTGTGCGGATGCGGGGTGATTCGGTGGTGGACATCTCGTTCGCTAGCCCCGCTCTGTCACCGCGTGTCGTTGACTGGCGCGTCATGGAGGGGGTGGAGACATACTCCGACCACCGGTATATCCGGTTCGATGTCTCTGCCCAGACCTCAAGCGCGCTGGTCCTACAGGCCCCGAGTGGTCCGCGATGGGCGCTGAAGCAGCTGGACCGGGAGCTCCTCCTGGAAGCCTCGATAGTGCAGGCCTGGGTGACATCACCGGCCAGGCCTGCCGACATCAACGATGAGGCGGGTTGGTTCCAGGAGGCCATGTCCGATATATGCGACGTGGCAATGCCCCGAGTTCGGCCAGAAAGCGCCCGGCGTCAGGTGTACTGGTGGTCGCGAGAGCTGACGTCTCTGCGCGAGGCGTGCGTCGCTGCGGGGCACCTGTACGCCAGGCATCGCAGGCTCCGCATCCGCCCTCCGGATGCGGCAGCCATTGAGGCGGAGCTGTATGAGGGATACAGAGTGGCGAAGACCGCCCTCCTAGAGGCTGTCCAGCGGGCCAAGGATGCGGCCCGCGAAGAGATGCTGGAGACTCTGAACGCAGATCCGTGGGGGCGCCCTTACAAAATGGTGAGGGACAAACTCCGCATCAGGGCCCCCCCGCTGACGCAGAGTCTCCGGCCTGAGCTGGTGGAGGATGTGGTGAGCGCTCTGTTCCCCTCGCGTGGGGAACACCCTCCCCCACCTATGGCTCCGCCGCTTGCGATGCCAGAAGCGGACCACCCAACGGACGACGACGACGTTCCGGAAGTGACCGGGGTAGACCTGAGAGTGGCGGTAGGCAGGCTTAAGGCCAAAAATACCGCCCCGGGACCCGATGGCTTGCCTGGCAAAGCCTGGGTCCTGGCCTCGGAGGCTCTCGGGCCCCGACTGGAGGGACTCTTAAGCGCATGCTTGGAGAGAGGCCAGTTCCCGCTTCGTTGGAAGACGGGCAAACTGGTCCTCATTCGGAAGCCGGGGCGCCCTGCGGACTCTCCGTCCGCATACCGGCCCATTGTGTTGCTCGACGAGGTGGGCAAGCTCTTTGAAAGAGTAATTGCAAACCGCCTCGCCGGGCACCTTGCGGGGATTGGGCCGGATCTTGCGGAACACCAGTTTGATTTCCGCAAGAGGCGCTCGACGGTGGACGCCATCATGCGCGTGAGAGCCCTCACGACGGGGGATGCGGTGTCCCGGGGTGGGGTGGTTTTGGCGGTGTCTCTTGACATCGCCAATGCCTTCAACTCCATACCCTGGAGCTGCATTAGGGAGGCACTCCGGTATCACCAGGTGCCGACCTACCTCCGTCGTATTGTCTGGGACTACCTAACGGATAGGGCCGTCATCTACCCTGGTCGCGACGGCCAGTGGAACCGGCGAGAGATGTCGTGCGGTGTTCCACAGGGATCGGTCCTAGGGCCGCCCTTGTGGAACATCGGTTACGACTGGGTGCTGCGCGCCGACCTCCCTGGTGGCGTCAGCGTAGTTTGTTACGCTGACGACACGCTGGTGCTGGCGCAGGGGAGGTCGTACGAGGCGGCGGCCGAACTTATGACACGCGGGGTTGCGATAGTCGTGGAGAGGATCCGGCAAATGGGTCTCGAGGTGGCTTTGCACAAGTCCGAGGCCATGTGCTTTCATGGGCCTCGGAATGCGCCACCGTCGGGATCCATAGTAACGGCGGGAGGGGTTCCCATCGGCGTCGAGTCGACGTTGAAATACCTAGGGCTCGTCCTCGATAGCCGGTGGAACTTCGTGGAGCATTTCCGACGTTTGGCCCCCAAATTGGAACGGACCGGGGCTGCCTTCAGGCGGCTCCTGCCCAACCTGGGGGGTCCAAGCTCCTCCTGCCGGAGGCTCTACGCGGGGGTCGTGCGGTCCATGGCCCTTTACGGGGCCCCGGTGTGGGCGCGTTCCTTGAGGCGGCGAGCCGCCCACTACCTGAACGCGCCCCAGAAGGTGGTAGCCGTAAGGCTAGTCCGGGGGTACCGCACGATCTCCGGCGAGGCGGCGAGCCTCCTTGCTGGATTGCCGCCATGGGATCTGGAGGCGATAGTCCTCGCGCGCCTACATGAGTGGCGCGTAGAGGCACTACGCCGGGGGGAAACTCCGCTGCCGCGGCAAATTGTCGCACTGCGGACAGACTTCCGGCGCGATCTCATGGCGACATGGAGAGAGCGACTATCGCAACCCCGTGCAGGGCACGCCACAATAGTGGCGATAAGTCCCCTCTTTGAGGAGTGGCTGGAGAGGGGCCACGGCACCCTCACCTTCCGCCTGACGCAGGTCCTCACCGGACACGGTTGTTTCGGGAGGTTCCTGCACCGAATCGGGCGGGAGGAAACGCCCGGGTGTTACCACTTTGAGGGCCGCCCAGAGGATACGGTGGAGCACACGGTAGAGGTCTGCCCCGCTTGGGCGGAGCACCGCCGTGTCCTCGTAGCGGCGATCGGCGGCGGCGACCTATCGCGTCCGGCCCTGGTCCAGTCCATGGTCCGGAGCGAAAGGGAATGGGACGCCGTCACCTCCTTCTGCGAAGCAGTCATGCTAGCGAAGGAGGTGGCGGAGCGTGAGAGGGAGAGATCCTCTCGTCCCAGCCGCCGCGGGAGACGCCTCGGGCGTCGGGGGTCACGTGGTGGCTTCCGGCCACCGTAGACGCGGACCTGTGGACGGAGAGTAATGGGCTAGCTCGCCGTCCGTCCGTCTTTTGACGACAGGCCGTGTTGACGGCGCGTTCGTGTTCCACGCGCGCCTCAAAGAGATGTCAGCAAATAGGGAGGGGCCCGCAAGGGCCGATGCCTGCCAGGGCTGCGGGCTGTTCGAAAGAGATACCGCGGCCCTGGAACACAAAGGGCAAGGAAGGAACATGGATGGGTTTAGTCAGTACAAGTCTGACACTCCCTTCCGCTCTGCCCAGAGCGGGAGAAGTCATTTGATGATTTCCCATCCGTAAAAAAAAAAGGGGGCGAGCCCATTGCCATCAACCAGGCACAAGTGTAATGATGGGTGAGTCTATTAGCATCAACCGGACGCAACTTCAGATTCCGTGGAAGCTACTGAGAAATTCCTGATGGGAAAACCCATTAACACTTTGCCCAACCTAAGAATCGAACCCAGGACCTCATGCACAGCAGTTGCCCTTGCCAACACTAGACCAAATGACCAAATAACTAAAAGACCAAAAGACAAATAACGAAGTATTAGGGACACAATCCATACCAGTTTAATTGAGCCATCAGTGCGTATTTGACCATCAAGTTTTTGATAGCAATTCATCATCATCATTCATCATTTCAGCCGAAAGACGGCCACTGCTGGACATAGGCCTCCCACAAAGGGGGGTTTCGGTATGATCGCCACGCTAGGCGGGCGGCTTGGCGATCGCAGTACGGTTGTTACAAAGGCACAGAGAAAGCTACTGCCCATTGATAGCAATTAAAATATCATAATCTAAGTTCAAAGAAAGGAATTTTATATTGATAATTGAAAAATGTCGTGAACCAATAATGAACTTATCAATTTTATTAGCACTGCCACGGTGTTAGAATGCAGTCATTTTAATTGACACTGAAATAAAACATTAAAGAACGGACGATAATGGAAACTGCTTAGCAATAAAACAATTTCAATCCACTCTAAATCCACTAATTTCGTCGCGAAATTTTCATGACAACTACCAGACACCATTTCACAATTTATTGGTTCCCAAAAATGTTATCTACACAAAACAGATACAAACAGAAGGTCAATGAATGCAATGAGCGAAAACAAGTGCACGCACAAAAGGCTTAGTCGCAAAACGTCGCTTTCACAAAATGTCTCCTGGTTGTATTTATTTATTTATTTATTTATTTATTTATTTATTTATTTATTTATTTATTTATTTAATAAAGGTTTACCAACAGCTTCTGTGTACAACGATCACAAGCAAAGGTTATAGAATATTGGACTTACACAGTCGCCAATTACTGGTTAACCAGCATTCGCAAAAATAAGACAGTGATAACATAATTAGAATATAAAATTAAAACGAGTGGCTCTAGAAATGATATAAAACTAAACCTTAATAACTACACAATTAAACTCCTCAAATCTATGGGTATAAAATTTTAAATTTTCAGAAATAAAATAAAAACGGCATGACTATAATTAGCTTACCAATTTCGACTAAAATTAAAAAAAAAGACATAATATGTAAAGATTAATAAAATGTCTCTTTGTCATAATGTCGCCACGTACGTCAGAAGTAATAAAATTGGTACGAGCTACCCTAGGCGACTTATGTCCGGTTCGCCACTGTCCCGATTTGTCATCAAAAAACAAAAGATCATGATTCATAAATTCATAACTGTTTCAACAATTTTTATTTTTATAGTACCGATTCGTCATCGATGCTAAAGTATCATCAAATGAACAAACTATACAATTCATTTTTAACTGACTGCCAGTAAGGGTTACGTTATTATTAGAAGGTAGGTAGGTGAGGAACATTTTCACTAGCTCAAAATCAAACAAACAGTGAAGTGCGATCGACTGTACTGAGATCTCAAGCTGTCGCAAGCAAATGCCGATCGTAAGAACTGTTCGCTTTACTCTTAAATAATTATTATTTTGCATGCAATTGATACTTATCCTGTAAGTATAGTATGTATATATAGTGCATGTGGACTTACCTGAATGTAACAGTTTTATACCATGTTTAAGGCAAATAAAGTCTTATCTTATCTTATCTTTAGTGTGACACTTCGGGTAGTGCAAATTATGACAAGACTTACGTGAAGTGACACGCGTATAAATCTTGTTTCCTTCGCGCGATTACCGCCGCATTGTAAGTATAGTTGTTTCGCGGTGACTCGTCGCATACTCTGAGCAATTTTTGTTATTTGTGTTCTTCTTAGTCAGTGTTACACTCATGTTGCTTGAGCGTGAAGCTCGTGGTAAAGTGGTTAGTATTTTTGCTCATTGTACGGACGTGACTTTCTGTATTCATCTATTTTATGGCACTTAGCCGATAAACCGGTTTTACGGTAATTATTCGAATGCCAGCTTCGGGCAAATAAAACATCATGGCTGCTTTTTGCTGAAACGCATTGAGTGTTCACTGCTGACGTTATTTAATTACTGTGTCCATTTCTATAGTTTGTTTGGGACATTTTTTTCTTTTGGGTTCTTTAAATCGAGTTATTTGTTGTGGATTTAACATCGTATTTAAAAAAAATCGAAATCACAACATTTTGCAGATAGGAACTTTCTTTCTGGGCTTTGTTTTCTAAAGAACTCAGTCGAGAAATTCTTTCGACAGCAAATGATTGGAGATGTTTCGATAATATCCATAGAATGGTGTCCTCGCAACCGGCGTGCATATATGACCAGATGTACGAAAGCGGACGAGGCAAAAGGAGTATGTAAGGATCGTAGCAGGTGGCGTTTTGTGGTTTCTGCCTACTTCCATGTTAGAAAGGCGTGAGTTTATGTATGTGAAGTTAAACAACCTTTTTTTTTTTTTGCGGATGGGAAATCATCAAATGACTTCTCCCGCTCTGGGCGGAGCGGAAGGGAGTGTCAGACTTGTACTGACTAAAACCCATCCATGTTCCTTCCTTGCCCTTTGTATTCCAGGGCCGCGGTATCTCTTTCGAACAGCCTGCAGCCCTGGAAGTTAAACAACCTTGAAGTGCCAAACTCCCAACTGATAGATATCTTACCCTGCTAAACATCTACCCAGAACATGTAGGTTACCTATATTAATCCACAAAAATAAGGAAGTGAATACAATCAAATTTGTCACAAAAGATGAAAAACAGCGGCATTATTAGCTGCCTCTTGTATTGCATGCAAATAATCAGCATGGCCTCGCCGACACTATTTAATGAATGCATATGGCAGTACACTACTGAAAGCAAATGAAATGATAAATAAATACACTTCTCTCATATTTAAAACATACGGGCTTAAAACGTAATCGTATAAAGTAATTATCTCGTATCTCGTGTCCAATAATTACTTCATGCGACTGCTTTTTGAAGATACAGGCAGAGCACAATATATTGTATGAAATGAAGCTACATTTTTGTCGTAATCAGAAAAATATATTTATAAAGGGTGTAAACAGACTCTTAACGAAGCTGAAAGGCACTTATTCTCCTCGTCATTGCGATCATTTTTTTGTTCTAGATCATACCTGGGAACCTTCTAGTTACGGAGATATCGGGGGTCAAAGTTCCAATTTTTTCACAAGTTTTTTTTTAATACCTGTTTTTAATGTAAGTTTTTTACTTTAAACACCTTCATGACCTCCTTACTATTCAATTCATCCATCAGCACAATGTTTTGAGTGCGTTACATTGAGTCCTACTGCAAAACGTGATTCTTCAGCCCAAAAAAAAAAGTCGTTTCCGAGCTCTAATTTTTGCGTAAAGTTACTTAGTTTGATGTACATAATGCTTGGTTGACGGCTTCGTGAAGAGTCTGTTTACACTCGTGAGAGATTCATTTTGTTTTGTGTGTTTCACACAGTCCATCCATCGTTCTTTGGTCTTCCTCTACTCTTATACCCATCCACAGTCTTAATCAAATCTTTCTTTACGACATTTTCCTCCTTCCTCCGCATCACATACCATGACAACCGATTACCACACAGCTTTTCAGTCACCGGCGCCACTTTCATTTTGTCCAACAATAAAACAAGCAATAAATTATCCTGAACACGTCGAATGACTTTGAAGAATCACAATGACATGAAAAGCAAAACAAGCCTAAACGCTTCCAGTGCTGGGACGCAGGCCAACTTTATTGTTTTTGAAGTACATTACATCAAAATAGTCTCCTGGTTTCCACACCAGGGTTCCCTGTGTTGTCTCTTTCATTGTAGCACAGAGAAAATTACAAGGTCACATAACATAACATAAAATCACGCCTGTAATCCCCGATGGGTATAATCAGACGTGTACCTAATAGTACACCCACATTTCGCCAGTTATGTTTAAGTCCCATACAATAGGGGGCGAGCCTATCTAATCCAGATCCATGGCTGCTACTGAGAAATTCCTGATGGAAAAATTCAATAACACTTTGTACGACCTGGAAATCGAACCCAGGACCTCATGCTCAGCAGTCGCGCTTACGACCACTAGACCAACGAGGCAGTCTAGTAGTACAAGGTCACATGTCTTCGATAATTCTGTTCTGGGTCACGCCGAAAATGCAATACTAGGAGATAAGGGATACTGGGAGCCACAATACATTGTATCTACTAATCATAAATGCAACACACGTAAACAAATTACGCACGTGTTTCGTGTTCAGGTCATGAGGGTACAAATACTGTTACACGCGTAGAAGCACGTGTCGTTACGTGCATTAGGGAAATTCACGGCCTGAGTGATCCATCATGCTACGCGACTTATAACGCCTCATGCAAAGGTTGTTTACCTTTGCGTTGGTACCGAGGACGTGTCGCAAGTCGCGTCGCAGTGTCTCGTGGCATGATCTTAGCAACCTCTTTCATTTGATTTCTTCATAGTCTGTAGCTTGTTGACAATAATGGGTGTAAAATACCCTTAAAAGCCGAAAGGAAGTTGTCCTCCACATCATTGCAATATTCTCTTTGTTCTGGAGCATACCTGGGAATCTGCTAGTGACCAACAATATTTTTTGCATAGAATTACCTACTTAATTTCATGTATAAAATGCTTGGTGTTAAACAATCCAGCTGGCCAAGCTCATTCTTGCAAAACGTAATAACATACCAAAATAACGCAACCAAGAAGTGCCTTGCGTTTTAAAAAGTAAATTGTGAGAGTCAACCAAGAAAATTGGATTACTGGGATACTCGTGGAGTTGGGAAGCACTCTCCCGAACATACGTGGTTGACACAGTCTGTTTTCTTTTAATTTCCAATTTTAGCAAGAATGGAGTTTTATATTGGAATGAAAGTTGGTTAGGAACAAATCGTGGTACGTTACAGCAACGTAGTTTATGCTTGGTAGTAGTATCTACTTCCATAATATTTCCTCTATTTTGGATATCGTCGGGCTAGATTTGAATTTTCATGAGGCTAGAGTAGATTTTGTACCTAAATTATGGGGAATTCAGAGACTAGAACTGGTACTGAAATGGTTCATGTAGTTTGTATTTTAGTATTGAATTTGGATGTTCATTGTTCGATTCAATTTTGTTTATAAAGTTTCCTGTTTCTTAAAAAACAAGTCATAGGCATCGTCAAAGCAACCTGTTCACTATTTTTATCCAAAGAATAGTTTAGAATAATTATTATGTACTTTTTTTTTTTCGGATGCGAAATCATCAGATGACTTCACCCGCGCAGAGCGGAACGGAGTGTCAGATTTGTACTGACTAAAATCCATCCATGTCCCTTCCTTGCCCTTTGTGTTCCAGGACCGCGGTATCTCTTTCGAACAGTCCGGCAGCCCTAATTATTATGTACTCTGGGTCGAAAACAAATCATAAGACATTTATTCAAATAAGGCTAAAAATCAGCACTTTTTGAACGTCAATTACACAAAACTATCCCCCAAAACGCCTACTCTTCGCCACTTTCTAGTTTTTGAGCTGGGAAGACGAAGTGACGAAACAAACTTCCCAGCAACACTTGTCACACTTTCTTCTAACCATTAGAAGAAAGTACTTCTAATACCTTGACTTAAAACCAAAAAACTACATAAATAAATGAATAAATAATCCTTTATTTGCAGACCTTGAAGTCCAAAGTTTTAGTAATGACATGAAATATACTTATTTATTAGTAGCACATATAATCAACAATGAACAATAAAAATAAAATAAACAAAGATCGTATAGCTACTTAGAACCGACCTGTGTGTGCAGTCTCACCCATCGACCAAGCATCGGGCAGTCCCACCGGTCACTCAATGCCCTCAACATGCTGTGGGAGCTGTTCTGTTCTTTGCCGAAGAGAAGCGCATCGCTTTCATAACTTTTATCGACTCACCATTATCATAAATAACGCGGAAGGTATCAGCGTGTAAGTGTCCGAAGAATTGTCCGGCTATGATCTTGGCGTGTCGTCTGACCATGTGCAGGTATTTGGAGTTGGCGTCAAACGTTTCGGGATGCCTCGAGTCCGACCCTGGGGCCGCGTGGCCCACGATGTAAACCTGTTGAATGGAAATAGTGGTTGAGAAAAATGATCACACCATGCCTGTAACTTCCGAAGATTCAGGCAGAAGTGTACCAATGATACACCCACATTTCGACGGATATAATAGGCTAGTTGACAACGTCAAAAATAAAATATAAAAATACGTAGAAATAAGGCCACTCATCTTAAAAACTACCATCACCGTAATTAAATATTGGGGGACAATATAATTGTAAAATTGGATTTACTGATAATAAGTATTACATTTGATCCCAAATAAGTATGACGTCACAACGTGCTATTTCATACAAATCACGTACACATTTTGCGTTTTGACAGTTCATAAAAATGTAACTATTTTGACTTCCTGTCACATACCCCCTATTATGTTTTAAGTCGTTGATCTGGCAAAATTCCAAACTGCTAATAAAAAAAACTTGATGAAAAACCTAATAATGCAAACAGTGGTGTAGAAAGCCGCAGTATGTGTTGCAGCATCAGCTGGACAAGCCTTTTCTGTATGGGAAAGGGTAGGCCATAATCCAACTAACGGACCTAGTGAGGGTCTATCTGTTAATGTTGCTTGCAATCAACCTTTAAATCACCCTTTAACATTACACTACAATTTTTTACATTATGTTGATCGGTGCGTGTTGTTTTTATGCCTAGTATTTTCTCTGAACATCTAAGCACCAGACATCAACTGTTCTTACTCACTTACCTACAAAAACCAAGATATCCTTTATATCAAAATTGTACGAGTATACATTTCCATAAAATTGAAGTGGAAACATCTTTGTAAGTCTTATTGAGACATTGAGTATTACTGCCGTTACTGGTGCACGGAGCTTCGATTGCATAAACTTGTGTGACGTAAATTTTTCTATTAGACCCGAATTTATATGCTCGCATAAAATTTTATCTTCTACTGACACTTTGAAAATCTTGTGCACCTTCCAAGAGACGGAATTGCAAAACTGAGGACGGCGAATTTTTATAAAGATTTTGTGTACTTTACAAGATATTTTACTTACAAAATATTTGGTTAAGAAACCGTTGATTAAAAATGGAAAGTACGTTTTATTTTAAGATCGTAATTTCGCTCTGAAGACTTTAATTTCTGACGGGAAGGCGATGAATGATAAAATGTTAGTGGTTATTAAAACGTTAGTGGATATAAAACACATTTAGTATGGAAGTGAGTCTTTAGCCATAAACCCTGTAACTTGTCCAAGGATCGTTTAGTGCTTGCAATAAAGCACCCGATTAAGCCTAAACTGTTATAATTAAATGATTGATGTTTTCCATTTTGTTTCCTAAATTAATTCGTGATAAATGGCTCAGCATTTCAGCAGTTACTTTTTATGAAACAATTCACTGAATACCAATTTATTTTACGGATTTTGGGATATTTGGTTTTAACGCACGAATTCCCGCTATTTACTCGTTTGAGCTCTAGATATTCTATCGTATTGGAGGATTTTCTGTGCGAACTTTTCCACGTAATATTTGTATACTAATAGAACAAACAGAGTAAGAAGAATTGGATAGAACACAGCTTCAAAAGGGATACTTCAATAAAGAAAGCACTGGAGTAAAGTTCACAGGATCGAGTCTGTTGTTTTCATATCAGAGACTAAAATAGAGCTGACAGTGCTCTGCATTCAAATGAGCAGGTAGGAGAACTATATGGTTTATTAGCGGCAATGTCATCCAATCATCAAGACTGTTTCTATCTAACTTTGTGAAAAAGGCAACCGTCTTTGCCACTTTGGTTTACCATTAAGAAGAAACATGGTAAGTAAGTTTGAAAAAACTATCGCTGTCTCTGTCTGAGCGTGATTTCGACATTGGTGCGATAACGATAACTATAGTAAAATGCCATAATTAGAGGTTTGGCTCTCGACTATTTCCTCCTCCAATATAATATTTAAAAGATATTTCATAAACTGAATAAGAAGGATAAACACTGTGTCCCTATGTTTTTCGTTTTTCATTAATAGTTGTCAAATTCGTACACTAGGCGTTTGTTGACAGGCGAACTAAATAGGCAATTTTGAGCATTTTATAAAGGTTCTACTGCTTATACAGATTATGTATCTTCAAAAAGGAAAACATATTTATTTAACTGTAAAAAATCATAGCTTTAAAGTCATAAACCAAAAAGAAAACAGGCGAGAGCGTTTGTATGGAAAAAAGAACACCCATATTTCCTCTTAAGGTTGACTTTGGAATTATACGTATATCCTTTCCGTACGAATAACATGACTGGTATGTATGTTTTTCTTTTCATGTGTACAGTTCATAATTAACATGATAATATTTATAGCATCATATAACGCAGCCAATAAATTTCGTCTTTGTGGTCGGTTACATTGCGTTACACACCTAACCATAGATATGTGTCATTACAAAAATATTCTGACTGTTTATTCTAAGCCTAAAATCAGCGACAAAACTTACCGACTTTCAAATAATTTCCTTAACAAAATGGTAATCCATTCAAATCGCAGAAGCGTTCTATTCAACAGCTTTAACGCCATACAGCCTCCGTTTACTCAGCCCTTAAACCCAACTATTGACTACGCCTTTCAAGAACCTCATACCAAGAAGGGTATAGTGTAAGGTATAACCAAACCGAACAAAGGGTACAGTACAAGTATACATTTTCCTATATAAAATTGACTTTAAATCCCCAGCTCAGAATGTATTGACAGTATGGGTGGAATAAATTGAATTTTCCGACACAGTCTGACTTCTGTCGTTTCAGAAGTCAGAACACCCGTATGTTTGTCTGAAATGTGTTTGGTAAAGCCTTTTTCTCTTTTAGGAGGACATTACAATGGATGGTGATAAGGATGGGTTGTTTAATGAGTGGTATTGGCGTTTTATTGATAATAATTTTGTATAAAAAGGATGATTGGATTGGTGTGGTATAAAATGAAAGTATGTGATTGAAAGTATTAAATAAAGGAAGTAGAGTAAAGCTAGGTTTTATCTTTAAAAAGAAATTGTTTGGCGTATCGATAGCAGTTTTTGTACTGCCAACGATAATCTTCGTATTTGTCTTGTAAAGCTGAGTTAAATTGATCCAGTATTTCAATACAGCCTTTCAATCCAGTAGCACTAGTGTTCACTTATGTTTATAAAGGGTGTAAACAGACTCTTAATGAAGCCGAAAGGCATATGTTCTCCCCGTCATTGCGATCATTTTTTTGTTTAAGACTATACCTGGGAAACTTCTAGTTACGGAGATATTGGAGTCAAAGTTCCAATTTTTTCACAAGCTTTTTTTTTAAATACATGTTTTTATGTAAGATTTTTACTTTAAACACCTCCAGGACCCCCTTGCTGTTCTATTCATCCATCAGCTCAATGTTTTGAGTGCGTTATATTGAGTCCTACTGTAAAACGTGATTTTTCAGCCCAAAAAAAAAGTCGTTCCCCAGCACAAATTTTTGCGTAAAGTTACTTAGTTTGATATATGTACTCGTACATAATGCTTGGTTGACAGCTTTGTGAAGAGTCTGTTTACACCCTGTATTTGTCATCGTGGTCTGTCGATTGCCCAGGGTGTGCCAAACGGAACAGGAGGTGGGAAGGTGCGTCGTTCGGGGAGACTCAATATCGTGCACAAAGTCGGCCGGAGCAAAGGCAATCTTTGCAGATAGGGCTTCATGGACGGCTCCGACCTCAAGTGCGTTTGCGGCGACTCCCCACAGACAATGGGGCCTTCCATCTTGCACTGCACGCCCCTGCATCACCTGAGCCTGTGATGATCTGTTTGCTGCATCAGTGAGCGGGGTTCGCTTGGCTGAGTTTTGGGCTAAACACGTTTGAACTTTTAGCCATCGATACGCTAATAAGAAAGCATTACAGTACTTTGTTTTTAAATTGTTGATATAATCTTTTTGGACGCTCTTAACGTGCACATATTTCTAAATCGTTCTCACATATGTATAATCTCAACATGAATGATGTAACCAAGATTATGTAACAAATATTTGATTGAAAAGAGTGTCCATGGATTTTCTTGGCCATTCTTTACCATAGAGATCAACGCTTTGGAATGGGCAACTACAGTACTTTCACAAGTTATTATGCCTTGTGTCTGTGACTGTAGCTTAGCCTTCTTTGTTTTTCTGACATTCAAAAGTGCCTGTAATGGTCTAATTGAAATAAATGCTTTGAGTTTGAGTTTATTAGAAGTGATAAACCAATGCTAAATAACGACAAGTTCGTTTACCTAAATCTTTTTTGGTTTTTATCTTTTGTTTTTTCAGTAACCATAATTTTTCATCATAATGTGAAAGAAATTCGTCAAGCATCCGTTTCGTCGAAATCACACTTCGCGATTTCGATTAACCTCAAACATTTCTCACCATCAAAATTATTCCGTCACCTTTCGTAGTCAGAATATATTAGTGTGGTTATGTGATTTATACAAAAAGGGAACATTCCTGACTATAATCACGCGACAAAGATTGATGCTTGGGCTGCAGAAATGTATATATGAATCAAAATAATACGAGAGTTTTTTTCTTTGTGGTTCGGTGTGGTTGTTATTTTTTGTAGAAAGTGTGACCTTCAACCGAAGTTGGAAATGTAAAAGAAGGTAAATGATGCTTCCATGAAAGCTTCTAACATTTTGCAAAGAACTATTTTGCTGTTAAGTAAACATTTTTCTTTTCATATCAGACTTTTTCTTAAGTCAGAGGTTGATGTGAAATTTACTTCTGAAGCCGTAAAAAATGTGTTCCCCTCCCCTCTAACTATTAAAGTAAAATGAGGATAACTGAATAAATTACTTAATGATTGTTAAAATATTGTTTTTATATTGGTTGGTGCTACTAATCCCTTTGTGTGCGAGTCCGACTTTTACTTGATTTTGTTTTTCAATAAGGTCACTTTTGGAGTAACTCTGACTGCAGAGAGTTAAAATAGCCGTGAAAATACTGTACATAGTTAATTACAAAATCATTACATGCCAGCATGAACTACAATCGTACCTACTTTATGAATCGACAACCAAATCATAGAAAATTATGTTCGCAGTTGATTCACTGTTAGCCACCACACAATGGTACACGGTTGCTATTTACGACTGTGAATTACAACCGGCCCAGAATGATTCATAATTGTGGCCGAGGAATTCATATCAGTTGTTTTGAATGTACCGAGGTATGTACTGTGGTAGGCTTCATTATTGAATTTATGTGTTGTAGGTGTTGTATAGGTTATATTTGGTTGGCTTTGGCAACCGACCTCTACTATTATTTGATTAGTAACTGGCATTTGAACAGGTAGGTCATTCAAATCTTCAAATAGATTCTGTATGAATGATAACGGTAAGATGAAAAATCGTTTTTTACACAATGTTTTGAGAGTGTTTAACACACTCAAAAGATTGTGTTTATTCCAACCTTCAAAGTTTCTTCAAATCAATTTTATCTCAATATCACTGCAGAAAAGTAAAAAAAAAAAAGAAAAAAAAAAAAAAAAAAAAAATCGGTAAATTGTAGATCAGATATGGAATCTACATTTTTCCGCATGCTTTTTAAACAGTATGTAAAATCTAATGTTTTAGTTCTAATCTAAATGTCCCTGGTAAATAAAAAAAAACTGTCAAATCTGGGCATAATTTATTTTTTCTTTATTGGCCAACCAACAATTGTTTACACTGTAAATATTTTGAATAATTATCTACCATTTTGTAAGGTTAGTGTAACAATTTCTTTCAGGTTAGCACCGTATGCCTCATATTAGATGTGCCAAGCACTGTGCTATAAAATTGGTGTCTAATTAACTAAAATTAACATGTTTAAATATATTATTATGCTCTTGACTTCTCTGTATGAAGAAGCCCTTTACCCAGCAGGGAAACCGTAACAAGCCGTAATTTTAGCATAATCAAAACCAAAAATATTATTATTTTCAACACTTATAAACAAAATCACCACTCCACTAAATTCCATTCGATAAACTGACCTTAAAAAAAGCCAAACAGCAATTTAAGGCAAAGCGATTAGATTAACGATTTTCTAATCTGTAATTTATTACGGGGCGGCGGCCGTACCGGACCAGGCCGGACCGGACCGGACTTCCTACAGTTCCGGTACCGTAGTACCACTAGTAGTTCCTCCACTCTTGTTAAAACCGTGTTTTGAAACGGAGCCGGCCGAAGTGCGCATATTTATGAAGGAAGTCCAGAATGTAGTGTTTGTAATTTGTATGCGTCAAATCGGACTTTTTGTGTCAAGGGTTGGATTAGAATGGGCTCTTAAATAGGTTTAAGGTCTAAAGCACCGAAAGTCTGACAACCAGTCTTACCGAGGGGTATTGTATTACCCAGTACTATGTTGTGGAGTTCAGATCGCTCCATGTAAAATACTGATATTCAGCTGCATCCGGTTAGACTAAGAGCCGTACCCAACATAGTTGGGAAAAGTCTAAGCAGATGATGAAAGTCTAAAGCGCCAGGGTAGCCAGGGTTTTTTGCAATTTGCCAGTCAGTGTCCGGTTGTATGTTCTTTAAAATTTATTTCGCGATCGTAACACGTATATATTTACAGAATTTACAGAATTATAATCATTAACATCATCAAAACAAACCTCGACGTTCATTATAATCTCATTGAATGACTGTTCCAGGAAAAAGTTATTCAAACTACCCTGCTACTACCCTTTTTTTTTCGGATGGGAAATCATCAAATGACTTCTCCCGCTCCGGGCGGAGCGGAAAGGAGTGTCAGACTTGTACTGACTAAAACCCATCCATGTTCCTTCCTTGTCCTTTGTGTTCCAGGGCCGCGGTATCTCTCCCGATAAGTCCCGCAGCCCTGGCAGGCATGGGCCCTTGCGGGCCCCTCCCTGTTTGCTGACATCTCTTTGAGGCGCGCGTGGAACACGAACGCGCCGTCGACACGGCCTGTCGTCAAAAGACGGACGGATGGCTAGCTAGCCCATTACTCACCGTCCACAGGTCCGCGTCTACGGTGGCCGGAAGCCACCACGTGACTCCCGACGCCCGGGGCGTCTCCCACGGCAGCTGGGACGAGAGGTTCTCTCCCTCTCACGTTCCGCCACCTCCTTCGCTAGCATAATTGCTTCGCAGAAGGAGGTGACGGCGTCCCATTCCCTCTCGCTCCGGACCATGGATTGGACGAGGGCCGGACGCGATAGGTCGCCGCCGCCGATCACCTCTACGAGGACACGGCGGTGCACCGCCCAAACGGGGCAGATCTCCACCGTGTGCTCCACCGTGTCCTCTTGGCGATCCTCACAGTGATAACACCCAGAAGTTTACCATGCTACTACCCTGCGGCTACCTTGGTGCTTCCCCCATAATGGAAAGGCGCTTAGCTTACCAAAATCATTATGATTCTTCTTATTGATGTGCAAAGACTTTAATTTTGTCTGGCATGTAAATATGTAGCCACCTGCAGTTCTGCCTAGCCCTGTCATTGGCTTTGTTAAAATCCTGGAAGCTGCAGGGGGTTGTCCAGAAAAGGAGATGAGCTATATCCTATGAATGGTTTCCACACTAGTACTGTGTTGTGGCGAAGGTTCCATCGAAATCGATTCCTACAAGCTTCCCTTTCAAAAATGGCACAGTCAGTATTCTATACACAAATAATATAATCACATTAAAGATATATACTCCGGCTTACCTCTTACAGCATGGGCTGGCTTGATCACAGCCCATTTGCCGATGCTTATGTAGATTTTATAAAAATAGCAAATAGAAAAAAATCTTCGTATGCTGTGTTCTTTATATTTTCTTAGGGGATTGGTGTAAACACAATCATCAAGTGAAGATTAAAATTTCTGAATGGACTTGATTCTGCAGTTCAAGATAAAAATATCCATAGTGTAACTGTACACTGACTGATATTTACTTTTTCATAACAACCCAGCGAATAAAAATATCAAAATAAAAACAACTCTCGTTTAATCAACCAAATGTAAAACATGAATCAACCACATATATACATCGCACACAGTATTCAACGATTTTTGGAAAACAAACATAAAATCTGATTGAAAAATCATGGCTGTAAATAAACAATGACCACTGTGCAAAATTTGCTAACTTAGCAAACATTTTGTTTGTTCGACGTCAATCGGTATGTTTTACAACAGAATTTTTAGGACAAAAGTTGTTTTTTTTTACTTTCATTTTATTTTACTTAAACTCTTCGTAGTTTTTAAATGTAAGCTTATTTTAAACAAATTAATGGTTATTTGAATCCCCTTTTCTACGAAAGCGGCCTTGTAATTTCAAACGAACTTATATTTATTGAAGCTTTTCAGCTTTAATTTTGACGGCACGGTTGGCGCAGTGGCTGAGCGATTGACTGCTGCGATGTGTATCAAGGGTTCGATCCCCGCAGAAAATGTTCAATAACTTCATTAACATCTACAGCCCGACTTCATCTACTGCTGCTGCTGTATAGGCCTCTCTTTGCTTGTGCCAAGCTCAACGTTCTTGTATAAATAAATAACTTACCATTTCCTTATTAGTAGTGGCCTTATCCAGGACTTCATCCAGCCAATCCCACTGCTTTCGCGCAAGCACGTAGTTCGAATTCATGATGCTGAACAGATTTGTGTTCAGCGCCACTATCCGAAGCTTGCTCTGTTTCTGCTCTATTGTGTAGTAGCCTCCTGTTTTTGAAGATAATGTCTAGATTAGCGATTAGAACACAGACATTGATAGGATAAATGATAATGCTATGATTGAGAGTTAGGGAGCTAAACGGGTAACAGAGAATCTTGTCTATATTTTTAATAATTCATATCAATCCCCTGATTGAAGTTTTAAATCAAATCAACATAAATTATTATTAGAAACTTAGTTCAGAAAATACACAAGACAAAAACCACTATTTATTGACTCTATCGACTGTTATTTTACACCATGAGTTCAACTCCTCATGTTTATTTACCCCTAACCTCATACACATTTCTATCAAACCCCATTGAATATAGATCAACCCCCCATTCTGCCACCACCCAGGAATAATGCACAAAGCGAAAACTACAAAAACGCCGAACACGCAGTTTCGTTCAGCGTTCGTGCTTCTTATTTCCCGTCGACTCCCCGGAACTTTAATCTTTTATAAAGCGGACTTCAGGCGGTAACTTAGATCTTATGGCAAGAAAGTTAGGCGTTCCAGTCTAAAGACATCATAACAATCACCATATTTAAAAGCGCAGTGCTTCAAATTCAAAAAACTCGCGTTGTATCTAGAATTAGACATTATGTTCGTATACAGCTCTTGGCTGATTGCAGAAAGGATTATTTTGAAGGATTATAACAAGATCGTATCTTGAGGCTTTATTAAAATCCAGTGTTCTCGGAGCGCTAGCTTTAATGGGATTTTACCTCAGTTTAATGCAAGTTGGTATTATGTTGTTTTGCTGCTATACTATTATTTTGTTTGGTGTTTGAAATACGTGTCTACATCGACAATGCTATCGAAGATATTGTGGATTGTCAAACTACGATGACAAAATAATTGCATTACATGCCATTTTTTTAGTTGTATCACACACTTCGTTTCAGCCGAAAGACGTCCACTGCTGGATATAGGCCTCCCCCAAAGGGGGGTTTTGCCATAATCACCACGCTTGGCAGGCGGGTTGGCGATCGCAGTACGGTTGTTACAAAGGCACAGAGAACGCTACTGCCCATTCTCTGGTAAGTTCCTTAGTCGCCTCTTACGACACCCACGGGAACATATGGGATGGTGCTATTCTTTACGTCCGACACCATACAGTACCACATCTATATCTACAGTGTCACACACTATAGCTTCTATTTTCATGATTCAGCAACATTCATTGCGTTATTTTTTTGTTTCAAAACACGTGCAATTATGGACTAGGAAATTCTTCTAAATCCCTTGGATGAGATACAAAGCGTGTAACGCATTTTTTTTGCTTTCAATTGCAAATGAATTGGCAATATGACAACTCTCCAAAAGAAAATACCTACCCGTCTTAAAAGTCTGCAATGCTTCCAAAGGAAGCCAATGCATCCACAAATTGGTGAGGCTCTCGGACGGTGCTGGGTCCAAGTGTCCCAGCACTGGGAACACGAAGTGTGAACTGAAGGTTCTACTCAGAAGATCAGTCATGTTCCTGATGGCTTGGATCTTGTCATCTTCGTTGGCTGTGTAGCGGGCAGCTATGATGTCGCTGCAAGAAATTTTGACGTTGTAAGAAAAATATAACTATATATTACACCCTCGTTGGACTAGTGGTCTCAAGCGCAACTACTGAGCAAGAGGTCCTGGATTCAATTTCCGAGTCGAGTAAAGCGTTATTGGATTTTTCAATCAGGAATTTCTCAGTAGGAGTCACGGAGTCTGGATCTGTGCTCGGTTGATGGCAATAGGCTCGCCCTCTATTACATGGGACTTACCCATAACTGGTGAATTTTGGGTGTACCTCTATTTAACCCTTCAGGGATTACAGGCGTGATATTATGTTATGTAACGGTTAGCCTGCATTATCCCAAACCTGGTTAAAGGCCTCTATGACTTTCGATGATTTCCATTCAGGGCTAATGTGAACCACAGGACATTGGTTTAGTCTGGGTCATGCCGCCATCTTACACGAGATCGCGAGTGACGTCTTAAGACTGCGTCACGGTCCACATAGCAAAAAAAAATACATGTTCTTTATATTTCTGTTGTCATAACACCTACATAAAACTTTTAGTACTGAAATTATGTGTGTGTGTGTGTGTTCATTCAGTATTAAAGTTATATTGAATTTAAAACAGAAAGGTTATGACTGAAAACCTTATAGTAATAAGTAATTTTTGAAGTGAAACTTCTTTATCGACGTATGGGAGATTTTTTTTAAAAATCGTCACGTTTTTCGGTTACGCGCCATGTTGCTTTTTTTATCAAAGTTTAGTATAGTGACGTAAAGAATATAATGTATCATTATTGATGAAATACAACAATAGCAATGATATTATAATAAGAACAATGATAAAATAAATTACTCATTAATTGTATGCATGTTTATAATAATAAAATAGCTTTAATTTAATACGGAAAAAATTGTTTTTCTTAAGGCTTAAGCCTTATCTACCCCATTTTCGTGAAGTTGCAAATAGTAGAAAAATGATATGTCGTAAAGAAGTTTCACTTCTTACCTGTGTACTCTGGTACACACACATATATTTTTTTTTTAATTATAAATATTAAATCACAAATCAATGCTCATGTGACACCATATATCGTTATTCGTTCTAACCCTTGTAATTTAGATTAAATATGATAACATTAAAATTACATTCATTATGACGTACGACTATGACGTAACTCTGTGAATATCGAATTATGTTGTAAAACTTAGTAAACTTGGTAAACTCACCCAGTCCAAAGCACGAACTCGACATTTTCTGAATGCCTGGTGCGCATGTACCGCGCAGCCGACTCGATCAGCTCGAGGGAGCTGTCGCAAGAGTAGTCTCCGAAGCGGCCCAGCGCTCGATGGTGGCCTGAACTGCCTCGCTCGTCTGCTCGGCGACAATCTAAAGTAGAAAGGAGATTAGCTAGGATAAGGTGTGGCACGAGTCTATACCGTTCTTACTTCTGAGACACAGAACACTTTTGTGTAACCGCTTGGCTACGAGCAAGAGCTCGATTTACATTGGTCAAGTGTTTACTGAAGTAAATAATTAGTAATAAGCACTGTGAGTAAGGACAGTGGTGTGAACCGATCGAATCGCGATTGGGAACGCTAATTAAACCGATGTTTTGCATACAAATTACAGTTGCCATTGACACAGGCAGACCAAAATTGGGCACCAAATTGAATCGGCCAGAATTGCATCCAGAGTAGGCGAGACGTTCTATATTACCTGAGACTCTAGTAGTTAAAGTGATATAGTTTGAGCGTCAACGATTCCGGAAAAGTCAAAAAAAGGACATATTGTATTGACATATACTATCAAAATAATTAACTCGAAAGCAATTTTATTAAATTAAGCTTTACAGGGCGTTATGGCCATGTTACGGACGTTGGTGGGCAAGCATTTCTGTTACTGACGCACATCTGGTCAGAGTGTCGCCTTAGAGGTGGTTTCTTGGAGTTAGAGTATACAGGGTGTAAACAGACTCTTCACGGAGCCTTCAACCAAGCATTATGTACATCAAACTAAGGAACTTTACGCAAAAATGTGTGCTGGGAAATGACTTTTTTTTGGGCTGAAAAATCCCGTTTTACGGTAGGACTCAATGTAACGCATTCAAAACATTGTGCTGATGGATGGATTGAATAGTAAGGGGGTCCTGGAGGTGTTTAAAGTAAAAATCTTACATTAGAAACCAGTATTTAAAAAAAACTTGTGAAAAAGTTGGAACTTTGACCCCCAATATCTCCGTAACTAGAATGTTCCCAGGTATGGTCTAGAACAAAAAAATGATTGGAATGGCGGGAAGAACAGGTGCCTTTCGGCTTCGTTAAGAGTCGGTGTACACCCTTTATGTTAAGGAGTTACGTTACGACCAAACAAAAATTATATCAAAAGGTTTAAAAAAAAAATTGGGCATGAGCTGTTGGGACTGCCCCTCATCCTTCATATCAGTGATGCTGCTCTCTTACGTATAAGCATAAGCATAATCAGCCTATAATGTTCCCACTGCTGGGACACAGGCCTCCTCTCTATGAGAGGGAAGTCTTACGTATAATGGCGTGAAAGCCGTTCACTTGAGCTTCAGCAAACGTCACTGACGCACTGCAGTAGCGAGGCGATCCCATCAGCAACCTGAAAGCATTGTTGTATTGGACCCGCAAGCTAAGGCTAAGATTAACCAGCTGCTGCAATTACATTGGTAGATTTCTATAAAAAAAAATATTTTTTTTAAAGTTGTCAGTCTGTAGCGCCCCTCCTTATGGTTACAATCAAACCGTACGCATCTTCTTGGGGTAACTTCTCGAAGAGATTTGGTCTCAAACCTAAATTATAACTTAGACCCTTGGTCTTATACAATGCAAATGATGGCCCGTTATATAATGAACAAGTCATTAAACACTGTTTTTATCAAAAACAACATTTAGCGAGAAGTGGACCAACGTTTTTGTAAGTTGATTGTACAAAACTAAATCTCTTTCAAGTCATACTAACAAAGTACTGCATAATTGTTGATTGACGTTATTACACATTCTTCATAAATCGAAGTAACTTTTTTCTAAACCTTACCAGTAACTTGTACGTTAACCAGTGTGGTTTCCGTGAACTGTTCACAGTTAAAGTTAACTGAGGTTCACTAAGGTGGTTCCGACGCAAGTTAATAACTTGAGTAACTTAGAAATAGTTAACATTTTATACCTACGTCTTCTAGTGTCTCCTTGTGATGTATACAGGGGGTCATAGTGGAAGTCTGTGATGTGCCAAAAGTAACCTGGAACAAAGAAACATTTAGTTTTAGTATCATAACCATGAGAGCAGCGGTGGCCCAGTGGTAGCGACCCCGACTTACGAACAGTAAGTCGTGGGTTCGAACCCAGGCAGGCCTAATACTGTGTAATTTATTTCATCACCACTGTTCTCAAAAACAGTGAAGGAAAACATCGTGAGGAAACCGGCATGTCCTAGAACCAAAAATTCGAAGACATGTGACATCTACCAATCCGCACTGGACCCGCGTGGTGAATTATAGCCTATTCCCTCATAGTGAGGAGGCCTGTGTCCCAGCAGTGGGAACATTATAGGCAGATGATAATGATTATCATAAATATGGTTGATATAATACTAATATTCAGCTGCATCCGGTTAGACTCTAAGCCAACCCCAACTTAGTTGGGAAAAGGCTAGGCAGATGATGAATCATGGTTGAAATCTGGTTGGTATCTAAATGATAACAGCCGCTCGGGTCAATCGTCAGGTTAAACCGCACTTACAGGTTGGTCCATGGATGGGTGACCACCCATTACGTACCGAGCTTTCTCCGTGCCTCAGAAAGCTTGCAACGCCGTTGATCTCGGCTGTCATTTAAAAATGTTTAACAGTCGTTACAGGTAGTCAGTGGCCCGAAAGTTTGCAACCAGTCTTTCCAAGGGATATCACATTACCTAATACTAATTGGGTATTGGAGGTCAGATAGGCAGTCGCTTCATGTAAAATACTGGTATTTCACAGCGTCAGGTTAGACTAGAAGCCTACCCCAACAAAGTAGAGAAAAGGGTGGGTAGATTAATCCTCGTTGTGTAGAACATTGATAAGCATAATTATGGAGCACAATGAGACCGCGGTTACTGTAAAAGATTATTTAAGTTTTTCAGAAGTCGATTCAGCAACTGTTGTTAAGTTTAAAGTTATTGCTATATCTTTTAATAGCGCATATACCGCGGTTTCACCCGCGTAGTTCCCGTTCCTGTGGAAGTACGGGGATAAAATACAGCCTATGTTACTCGCTGATAATGTAGCTATCTATTGCTGAAAGATTTTTTCAAATTGGTTCAGTAGTTTTTAAGTTAATTCGTTACATATAAAAATACAAATCTTTCCTCTTTATAATATTAGTATAGATATAGATGAGTATTCATGATCACCATAACATTACGCCTGTAATCCCCGAAGGCCAAGCCAGTTATGTATAAGTCCCATGTAATATGTGGCAAGACAATTGCCATCAATCGACCAGTTCAGACTCGGTGGCTGCTACTGAGAAAATATTTTTGATGGAAAAACTCAAAAACATTTTTTTTTTTTAATATTCATCATAACGTATGATCTAGAAAATTAAATGAACTACGACTTCATGACGCATACGACTGCATAAAGTTGTGTGAAATACCATTTTAACACTCTCACCGCCATGTGGTCTGCCTGCCGCCCACATAAATTTCGGTGCAGCAAGCCACTATAGATTCTTTAATTTTTACAGACAGGCGATGTGGGTTGCCTGCGTACCACAACTAGCACGCCAAATTCTATGACAATAGTACTTGTTGCAACCTGCATATTTGTAAGGGCAGGCCATACGTGTAATTAGGTCCGTTGCTCGCGCATGAATTTGTGGGATCACACACGGCCTGCTGGTAAACTTAACGACGTGTCCCGCCGGCAGCCCACATGGCGTGCTGCGAAAGTTACACAAAATCTAGCGTGGCGTGGTGTAAAAGACATTGCATGGCCCGCGCGCCGCCCACGTGGCCTGTTGTTCTAGAAAAACCTTAAATGTGAATGGCGGTGAGAGTGATAATATAACTACACCATTTCAACATTAACCAACTGGACACTGAGGGTCGAAAGGTTGGAATCGCACCACAACATCAACTTTAAGTCTTTCGTGGTACGAGTTCCAACTCACCATCTACAGACCTTCATGAAAGAGGACTTTTGGCCGAAAGGTGTCGTATTCCGACGATTCCGAGGTCGGTTACGCGACACCACGCAGCAGAACACGACGCCGTCTACGATACGTGTTTAGTTGTAATTAAACAAGGTTTATTATTGTGTAAGATTATTTTGTGAATTTTACCTATGGGCCTTAGTTGCTTGAAATAAAATGATTATTATTATTATTTCAACATTAAAAAGTACCTAGAGCAGGAGGAGTCGTTTTATTTACTTACCTAAATCAAAATATTTTATTTTACATAGTCTCAGGTGGGCACTTGTAAAATGTCGACAAAAAGGTGCACGGTTAGGGTTGATCGTTTCCTATAGAGAAGAACTGGCAAGGATCTCCATGGTTACTTTTTTCAAATCATTTAGTATTGCTATATATTTGTGGAACAGCGTAGGCCTGACAATAAGTCGCTGCGAATCACTACATATTATAAAACAAAGTCCTCCGCCGTGTCTGTCTGTCTTTTCACGAAAAAACTCAAAACTACTACACCGATTTTTATGCTGTTTTCACCAATGGATAGAGTGGTTCTCGAGGAAGGTTTTAGTATATAATTTGTTAATTTTTTGTAGCGGAAACGGTATCAAAATTTCATGATTACTTTCGGTCGCGATAAATGACATCCACGCGGGCGAAGCCGCGGGCATCAGCTAGTTACACAAAAAAATTGATACAACTTAAAAATTAAACAAAAGTTAACAAGCATCTGGGAATCTACAAAGTCTACAGTGTTCACAAATGCCAATACTAATAAATGATTTGTCAACTCAGAAACCACAACCTAGCCATCTTATATTTAACTAACACGTTAACTGCCATGTCAGGCATTGGTGCCTGACAGAATCATTATCTGTTCAGGCCATGTCAGGCACCGGTGACTGACACCGAAGCATCAAGCGTTTTGCATCAAGTTTTTTTTTACCGTTTTTTATCCAAATAAAGAAAAGGGAACACTTTTTTTATACATAACTATTCATTATAAACCAAGATTCAATACGTAAGAAATGAAATTTGAATGGTACAGAAAATATACCTTGGCAGTTAATGTGTTAAGAACATGAAACAGTTTCCAGGAAACACTCTTACATACAAACAGTTCATCCTATACTCATCATCATCATCATCATCAGCCTATAATGTTCCCACTGCTGGGACACAGGCCTCCTCTCTATGAGAGGGAATGGGCTATAATCCACCACGCGGGCCCAGTGCGGATTGGTAGATGTCACATCTCTTCGAATTTTCGGTTCTAGGACATGCCGGTTTCCTCACGATGTTTTCCTTCACCGTTTTTGAGAGCAGTGGTGATGAAATAAATTACACAAAGTAATGCGCCTGCCTAGGTTCGAACCCACAACTTACTGTTCGTAAGTTGGGGTCGCTACCACTGGGCCACCGCTGCTCGCTTTGCCTCAAACTAAGATCACGAGGTCTTAGACGACTGTTCCAAGAAAAGATAGCTGAGGTAGGAATATGTTGTGTACGTTTAGTGTAGGAAAACCGATTGCCTTGATTCCAGTAACTGTTTCTGTTTATTTATTTATTGTATGGGGTTACTAATCTAAAGGAAAATATGATTTTTCACTTAACAACTAAGCTGGAGCTACGATATTTTAATCTTCGATATTTTTGTATGACGGCACGGTTGGCGCAGTGGCTGAGCGATTGACTGCTGCGCTGTGTGTCGCGGGTTCGATCCCCGCACGAATATTTAACAAATATTTTGTATGGCCTACAGATAGTTGTTCCGGGTCTGGCTGTTTGTGTATGTGAGTTTAAATGTTTGTGAACGCACCCACGATACAGGAGAAATTCTTAGTGTACTAGTGTGGGGCACCGTTTTTTTAAAAAATATTTAAAAATATATATATTTTGTCTTCTTTTCATATAAATACGCTAATTCAATACAAAATAAATACCCAAAATGTTTTCATTCTTGCGTAAAGGTTTATTTCTGTACTTTGTAATTAAAAGTGTTATGTCACTCAGTGAAAAGCTTAGAGACACTGAGGATTTTATGTACAGTATGAAAGTAATAAAAAAAATAATTCAGAAAATGTCATATTGTTAAAATTGCTAACCGTTTCGTTCTGCGCTGATTAATAGATATGTTGTAGATTTAAACACTCTTTTATGAACGTTTCTCTAGAGAAAAACTACTTCGTTTTTGCGAGCCTCCGCAGCCAATTTTTTCCAAAAAATAATCAGACACGCTATGTAACTTCAATTAAGCTGAAAAAAATATATATCACCAGCAAAAAAAGTACTCAAGTTTTTTTCTCGTCTCCGGAGATTACCCAAAAGAAAATCGTGTTGTAGTAATTCGTCGGAATTTATCTGCAGGCCCGCATCGGGTTAGACGAGGCAAAAACATCTGATTAATGACGGCTCCAGTCAACTGATGAACACGTTGCGTATTCAAACATTGAGCAAGGAGTCTGTGTTACTAGATATGAATGGTTTTTTTTTTTCGTTTTTCAAATTACACTACATTCTTTTTGTACTCAATTGGTTTGCGTTTGGTTGAGGAGCTCGTGGCTAAATAATAACAGCCACTCGGGTCGATCTTTAGGTTAAGCCGTGCTTACCTAGGTTGGTCTGTGGATGGGTGACCACCCATTACATACCGAGTATCCTCCGTGCCTCTGAAAGCACGTTAAGCTATTGGTCCCGGCTGTCATTTGAAGATCTTTGACAGTCGTTAGGTAGTCAGTGGGCCAAAAAACTCTGACAACCAGTCTTACCAAGGGGTATCGTATTACCCAGTACTAACTGGGTTGTGAAGGTCAGATAGGCAGTCGCTCCATGTAAAATACTGGTATTCAGATGCATCCGGTTAGACTGGAAGCCGACCCCAACATAGTTGGGAAAAGGCTAGGCAGATGATGATGGTTTGCGTTTGGCCGCAAATCGTCTGAAGTGAAACGATACCTTTTGAAGACTGTGCGAAGTTTGTCGTATTAACAAGAGGCGTGATTGCATTAAATCGAGTTGAGAGTGCAATGGTAATGCGTTAGCATTTGCCATTGCTTGCGAAAGAAAAAAAATATATAAAATCTATGTCTGTTGAAAAATATTGCTTACTGTCAGACATTTTAGACACGAGGTGATTATAAAAAAGTTGGTCGTCACGGAACGCTTGGCAGATGTAAAACATCCATCCATCCATGTTAATATTAGAATTCAAAATTAATAAAAACCTATAACGAACTATAAAGTAAAAAAAAAAGATTATTGTTTAAAACCGAATACTTTACCCAGGGCGAATTTGGATTTTCATTATCACCGACCCCGAAAACCATGCAAACGAAACCTATGTTGATAGATCAACAATCGATCCAAAACAAACTTTATTTTAATGGGAAAAGATTGATTTTACAAGGCAGTCGACGGGGCATTACGACATGTCAGCGTCATGCCATTTCCCATCACGGCATACAGTCGGTTTAACTGCCAAGGTGCGCCTAAAGATGTTTCGCATAAAAAATAATTTGTGGCCGTTATTTTTGTATTTGGCATTTACAGTTCGGTAGGCGTTGTTTTTGAAACACAATATTTTGTGCAGTTACAAAAGGTTCTCAAACTATTGAAAATAATAAAATGGCAAGAATTTGATTTTTCTATCTTCAATCCTTAGCAAAAGTATGTTAAATAACTGCAACTTAAAGCAATATTCCCAGATAACATAAAACCATTTCAAAGCAACCATAAAGCGTTTCTCAACCCAAATGTTCAAAAACGTACACCTTAGTAATGAAACAAAGTTCTAAGTGCCAGTCATCGCGACCTATAGCCGGCACTTCCGAAGTTCATTATAAACTCCTGCTTATCCAAGTCATGCTGTATACGGGTATTGGTGGAAAGAGAAACAATGGCTGAAGGTACCTATAGTTATGTTGACGGCTCGATTGGTGCTATAGCTTAAATGTCTTCGTAATAAACAAACATTTTGGAATAGTTCCTGGTTTTAAGCACTCCAATTGCTTGAGCGTAGTTCTGCTAAAATGTACCAACCGACATCTAACTTCTTATTTCTGAAGTAAATAATTTATTTTAAATCGTGACAACGCCACCAGTCTCTTGTGTACATTACCAGTTTTTTTGACGCCATTTTTCAAGTTAGTTAATTTAGGTTATTTTAAGTATAAATGTATATTGTGTAATGTATGTTGTGTGTGTTTAAAAAAAAAAAGAAAGAAAGAAGAAAGAAATATAATATTATTTAAATAGTGAAAATATATATTTTAAATCTGTTCTAAACAAACGTTTTGGATGAACATTAACCTGACTTTTTCTGTTTAAAATTTTAGATTAGATTGATATTGAATTAGGTTGACATATTAACTGAATTAATTAGAGATTGTGGTTTGGTTCATTATAGCAGCATTATGTCCACTTGCTGTTACAAGAGGAAGATTTTTGAAAGTTACCAATATCCATTTCTTCACTGGGTTAAAAAAATATTTTACTGGACATCATAAATAAAGTAATAAATGTTGCTAAATTGCCAATTGAAAGGCGTAGCCATTAGGCATTTATTGATGAATAAAATTAATATGATTGATAAATTATTCCGCTAAATCTTCATACTCTAGACTAGACAAAACAAGAACAACACTGGTCTCCTTTGACTCAGTTAAAGATATTCCCATAAAGGAAAACTAGAGACTAGAACGACATTTTTCATTCAAGAACAAAGTTCAGAGTACGAGGGAGATTAAAATAATCGATTTACTAACTTTGCCCAACTTTCCGTCTTTGATCATTTTCACTGCATCTTGATAAACTTATCTGAGTCAAAGTGGGCAGGAACTTCGTGTCACAGACAATTTGCTCTCCTGTATTGAGAGTGAGGTTATCAGGCTGATTTTCTTGTAAAAGAGTTTATATTTTGGTAAAAGAATTAGGTGACTTTTAATAGGTTTTCTCTGTTTTGAATGTACGGTCAAAAGGATTTTGCGACTTTTTAGTAGAGCAGGCGTAAACGATTTACTTAAAGCCAAATACATATCCCACCTATCATGGGTATCAAAGAATACGTGATGTTAGGGTTATCATGACAGAAACTTTGCCATGGAGTAAAAGATACAACCCAAAGTTGAACATTTTATCATCATCATCAGCCTATTAATGTTCCTACCTGCGAAGGTGTAAGGGAGGCCTTTGCCCAGTAGTGGGATATTAATGCCAAAAAAAACTAGTACGCACAGAACGCAATATATTTCTCTACATCCACGTAACTCCCCATGGGAGGCGAGTTGGCAAATCTCGCTGAATTCAACTCGCGAAATAAATTAGACAAGCGATTTGTATTTCTAGCGGATTAAATTGTCTTCATTTATTAGGCAACCCCACAGCCAGGGGGTGTCGTTAATTTGTTATGTTTTAATGTATTCTATTTCAACATTTTCTTTTGTATTTTAATTGTGAAATGTAGTGGTGATTTATCATTGGTGGGTTTTGAATACGGATGCTTTGTGTGGGAGCTTGTGAAGAACGTGTAGTTTCAAATTAATGCTTCGATATTATTTTTTAATTATTTTCAGGACTGCCTCATTGGTCAATGGTTACCAGCATACTGCTGAGCATGAGGTCCTGGATTCAGTTCCCAGTTCAAGCTAAGTGTTATTCGATTTTTTCGTCAGGACTTTCTCAGTAATAGCCACGATTCATATTCGTCTCGGATTTGTGTCCGGTTGATGGCAATAGGCTCACTTCGTATTACTTAGCTGACGAAATGCAAGTTTACTATTAGGTAAACCTCTGCGTAACCCTTCGGGGATTTAATGCATTATCTTAATGTTTCGTTATGCATTTTTATGCTTTTTTTTTATGAGCAAATTTTGTTACCTATTTTTATAATCATTTTCAACAGTTACCTTAGGAACAGGTTTTCCGTGAAAGGCTCTAGCTGAAACTTGGTTTTATAACTTCATAGTTTTGACACGTATAACACGTATGTCTCTGACGTATTTCCGAATAAATCTTAGAAAGATTGAAAGAACATTCGAGTTCAAGGCTGTTCACAAAAGGATCAATAATATTCCGAAGGATACGCGAATAACTTACAAACGCTCTTACGACAGACATTCCTTCTTCGGGAACTACGAGAAAATTACCGATATTTAACCTATTTTGTAAACCGAACCTTTGACATTGATGAAACATAATTATTGTTTCGTAATTACTCAATTTGCAAACTTAAGTGGCAGTGGGCAGGGCACATTGCTCGCAGAACGGATGGTTGATGGGGCCGTAAAGTTTTGAAGTGGCGACCGCGAACCGGAAGCATCCCACTAGGTGGACTGATGACCTGGTGGAGGTTGCGGGGACCCACTGGAAGCGCTGGACGGGACCGGTCAATGTGGCGATACTTGGGGGAGGCTTATGTCCAGCAGTGGACGTCTTTCGGCTGTAATGACGATGATGAATTACTCAATCTATTTTAGTACTGTTCTGGACAAATTATTTTTCTTATTTGTATTTTTCCATTAGGAATTTCTCAGCCACGAAGTCTACATTTGTGCCCGGTTGATGACAATAGGCTTGCCCCCTATCACATTGGATTTAAACATAACTGGCGAAATGTGGGTGTCACTCTGTCTGTCTACCTTTTCGCACCTCACGGACTGAACAGGTTTTAAGTCGTCTAGTAACAGCATGACCTGGTTTATGAGAGTTTTAATCCCGATAGTTTACGTTCCATAGAATAATTCTCCACGCGATCGAAGCGGCGGGAAATAGCGAGTTCAATAATTATACCAAAATTATTGAAGCTTGCACTTTTATCAATATTAAACTTTGAAATTTAGTACCTTTACTGTCGTGTATTCAAACATAACAATAATGTTACATGCCAAGACGTTATTATGACCTTTGAAACTGACATTTTACGACTATTCGAAGCACCTCGTGCGTATAGTATAACGTTCATATAATAATAAACGACTATGGAATTGGATAGGTTCCAAAGTGTCTAAAAATATATTTAGCATAACATAATATCACGCCTGTACTCCCTGAAGTGGTAGGCAGAGGTGAACAGCCACATGTCACCAGCTATGTTTAAGTTCCATATCATAGCGGGCGAGCCTATGGACATCAAGTGAGCACATCTCCAAACTCCGTGGGTATGACTGAGAAATTCCTGAGGGGAAAACCCAATAACACTTTGCCCGACCTGGAAACCTAACCCAGAGACTCATTGTTAAAAGTCGTGCTTACCCAACTAGGCCATTAGATCAACGAGACAGTAAACATATCTTCTTTTTCGTCGTCACACTCTTGGCAGAGTGGTCGTTGTTATCACATCAGGGGTGGTGGCTAGCTTCACAAGTCGCCATTCCTCCCGTACTGTGGCTTTTCTTGTGCATTCGTGGAGTGGACCATTGAGTGCAGTTTCGACTTGGTCGGCCCAACGCATTGGTGATCTGCCGCGCGCTCTTGTACCTTCAACCTTTCTCTGTACTACAAGTCGCTCCACAGATGTGTCTCCTTGACGTGTGATATGTCCAAAGAAAGTGAGAATACGGCATTGGACGATGGAAGAATGACGCTGTTTGATTCGAAGTTTTTGGAGGATTGGTTCAGAAGGATTCGTTGGTTCGGAACCGTTTCCAGGTTAGGCGTCTATCTTCTTTTTCTCTGTTTCTCTTAATGTTCATGTGTCAGTACAGTAAAGAAATATGGGAAACACTAATGCCCTGACAAGTCACATTTTAGTGGCCTTTGTGATGTTTCTGCTTCTCCATATTTTTTGGAGTCGATCCATGGAGTAAACATATCTAAACATATCTAGGTACATAAAATAGGTCTCTAAATAAATCTGTCTTCGTGACAAATTGTTCGGTTAGTGAGATTTATTTCAGAAAAAAATAAAATATATCTTTTTTGGAACCCAGAAATATATCATTTTCCGATTCTTTATACTTAAAGTAATGTTTAGGCTACAGACATCGTTAGCCTGTAAATAAATCAGGAACGTTATTAATGTTTGGTACCCAGGATGTCCCTTTGGATAAAAATATATTAGAATATTAGAAACTGTCCCAAAATATCCAGAACATTATTTTGTTCTACAGTATTCTTTGTTTCTTTTAAATAGGCTGGCTATATCTTTACATAGTATAAAACAAAGTCACGCTGTTTGTACGCTTAGCTCTTTTAAACTACGCAACGGATTTTAATGCAGTTTCCAGCAATAGATAGAGTGATTGAAGAAGGTTGGTTATAGAGGTCAGATAGGCAGTCGCTTCATGTTAAATACTGGTATTCAGCTGCATGTAGTACGACTGGAAGCCGACTCCAACATACTTGGGAAAAGGCTGGGCAAATTATGAATTCGTTATGCAAACGAAAATAATATCAACACATATTTAAATGAGAAGAAGCTACTCTCTAACCTAATTGGTTTTAATCCAAACCATATGAACTTTTGCCTAAGCTATATTCGTATAAGTACGTGAGCAGAATTTAGTTATTTTTTTGTTCCACTCCGTAACAAAAACCTTCACAATCCAAGAGGAACGTACTGAATATTCTTTTTGAATAAAACTGTGCTTTTTAAGTTTTTCCTTTTATGATATTTTCTTTGAATAGAGTTTCCTCCTTAATATTTTAATGATTATGTTATTGTTATTGTTCCTATTGTTATCTGTTTTTATTATAAGGGTTACCAGCATGTTTTATATTTTGTGTTATTAAGTAAGTTAAGGGAGAGCAGCAGCGGCCCAGTGGTGGCGACCCCGACTTACGAACAGTAAGTCGTGGGTTCGTACCCAGGCAGGCGCATTACTTTGTGTAATTTATTTCATCACCACTGCTCTCAAAAACGGTGAAGGAAAACATCGTGAGGAAACCGGCATGTCCTAGAACCAAAAGTTCGAAGACATGTGACATCTACCAATCCGCACTGGGCCCGCGTGGTGGATTATAGCCCAATCCCTCTCATAGAGAGAGGAGGCCTGAGTCCCAGCAGTGGGATCATTATAGGCTGATGATGATGATGATGAAGTAAGTTCCCATTCTACCTGACAGATATTTCTCGACGATATTTAAAGCCTAGTCAGAAGCCCATGGGTGGGCTGCGGGACTGTTAGAAAGAGATACCATGGCCCTGGAACACAAAGGGCAAGGAAGGAACATGGATGGGTTTTAGTCAGTACAAGTCTGACACACAGAGCGGGAGGGGTTTTTGATGATTTCCCAACCGGAAAAAAAAACAAAAAAGAGGCCCATGGGCGGCATAAAAACTTAGACACCAGGTTAGGCAGTAACTTAAAGACATGACAAAGAAAGAAGAAAGAAAAAACTTCTTATTCTTCATCTTCTATAGCTTTTGGACACCAGATGCTGAGTGTAGGTCTCTTCCAAATCTCAGATCTAACAGTTTTGAGCCGTGGATATCTAGTTTAATTCGGTCACTTTAATAAGATCGTCTGTCCACTAAACTTAAGTAATGAGTTTATACTTCACCTTAAAGTAATGATTGGCCTACAGAAGTCGTTAGCCTGTAAATAAATTAGGACCGCTGTTAATGTTTGGGATCTAGGATGTAATCACATTATTGTGCCCAATACAGATGTTTTTTTTTAATCCTGAAAGGGTCGGTTTCTAGTCTAACCGTTTGTATTTTACATGAAGTGACTGCCTTCCCGAGATGATACCCCGAAAAGATAACTGTAATGAAACGAAAACTTAACTTGAATCAATGTTTTTGCAAAAAATAATGCTATAACGATCAAATAAATCGATCATCTCAAAAAAACACAAGCGGTCCCATCAAATATTTTCCCCATTACAATCATAAAATAATCACCAAACGAATTTCTTCATCCCCAAGCGTGCGAAATGTATCGAGAGAGGAAATAATCAACGAAAAACCCATTCGTCATTGGGAATAAAGATTTAATACAATGCGGGGAGCGTGAGTTGCGTGATCAACCTGTTCCGTACCCGCCCGTCTATGTATACTATACAATATAATAATAACCCCATTTGATTGATGACACACACATACATAACATCACGCCTGTAATCCCCGTAGGGTTAGGCAGAGGTGTACCTAATAGTACACCCACATTTCGCCAGTTATGTTTTAAGTCCCATGTAATAGGGGGCGAGCCTATTGCCATAAACCGGGCACAAATCCAGACTCCGTGGCTGCTACTGAGTAATTCCTGATAGAAAAACCCAATAACACTTGGCCCGACCTGGGAATCGAACCCAGGACCTCATGCTCAGCAGTCGCGCTTACGACCACTAGACCAACGAGGCAGTCAAGTTTGATTGATGAATACGAGTAAATACGAAGTTTTACGAGGAACGACGAAGCTTAGTGTTGTAACTCTTTGTGTTGCTTGTATTGTATGTGAGAATTATGTGACCAGGGTTTACGGTTACGGGTGACTTTGAATTGGTATTATTTATACCTAGTAGGGAAAATATATTGTGATATTTGTGTGAGACGGCTGTTACGATAACTGATGGTATGATGTTGACAGAGAGTGTATTAAAGTGAGGTCGGGGTAATATGAATGTCGTAATATGTATGTTCGTGTTGACAGACTGGTGCTGGGTAGTAAAAGTGTTCTCACAGTGTGAGTCAGTTATTTTGGCCCTCATTGTAATATGTTTTTGGCGATATTCTTTTTAAAAGCAATGTGTGATTTGTGAATTGCGTTTAAAATTTTTGAAACAAAATACTAGCAAATTATTTAAATAACATAATATAACATTACGCCAGTAATCCCGGAAGGGTTAAACAGAGGTGTACTTAAGACAATACAATCACATTTCGCCAGTTATGTTTAAGTCTCATAATATAATAGGTTCACCCCCTATAACATGGGACTTAAACATAATATTTTAATTTCTTTGCAATTATACAAATACCTATTTAAAAAAACAAACGTACTCCTTCATATTATTATATCAAACATACGTATAAATACCCATTTAGTAAAATCGATAATATTATAGACAATCACTATGAGTCATATTTATCTAATTTAAGATAATAGCACCTGAAAACCTTCGAAAAGAGTCAATACACATCATTTTGAAAGGCAATGCTGGAAACGAAATCGTATAAAACACTTGTGTTATTAAGGCCGCTGCCTCGAATTTTGCGGGCAGCGGAGCGGCGGCGGTCGCGGCGCGGGCGGTCGCCGCTTGACTGGAGTGCACCGCTCGTTGCCCGCTAACGCGCCGCTGTTTTCGAGAACCGATCCATTTAAATGTACGCATAAGATCCGTCCGCTCCCGCGCCGACGCCGCCCCCGCCCCGCTGCCCGCAAGATTCGAGGCAGCGGCCTAAGAGCCCTGCTGAGGCCGCGCGCAATTGCAATTCGAAACGAAGGAAAAATCCGTAGAAATATTATTATCTCTGTTTCACACTTCCCGGCGCATTGCGAAACCGCGCGGGAGCATGTGTGAATAGTGTTTACCTAGCTACTATTCTATAATTATCGTTCATTCATATCACCGCTGAACATTTGTGATTAATTTGAATGAGTGCCGTAATACCAAAAATGATGTGTAACTTAACAATATAAGTCATCTTTCGAAATACTACCGTTTTTAATATAGAACAGATGAGATGAAAACATCTTATTTATACTGTAAACATGTGAGAAATTCAATTTGTTTACAATTCATTTTAGGTAAATATTTTGCAAAAAAAATAAAATTGAAACCTAGGTAAACACTGTGTTGTTCCGAAAACAGCATAATAAGGTCCAAATATGCTTAAACTGAAAATGATTTTGGTATTACGTTTGTATGGACAATTCATCGTCACCTCCTTCCCTGCTCTCGTCTTTTACACACATTACCAGCTGCGCATTCGGTATTGTATAGAATACCTGAATTATAAGATTGCCGGAACATATATAATATAATAATATTAAACTTACAATATGATTGACATCTCGATGTATCTTACTTAAGAGGCTAATGTGTTTTTATCATGGCAAGTTATTACGATATAATTAATTAATGGATGACTAAATGCTAAATGTTATCATAAGAAAAAAAAGATCAAAAGGCGCGCTTTCTCTCGCATTTTCAGCGCGCAGAGGTCAATGACACTAATTAAAAATACATTTGGATTTCCTTTGAAATATTTCGTCAGCAAAAAATATTCCAAATTAATGCTTGATTCCGACGTAGATTGAAAATAACGTAACAGGATTTCGCAAAACCTGTATAAATTAAATAATTTAAAATGAATACTACGTGTAGGTATAAAGTTTATGTTTTACAAAGGGGATTTTATTAGGTACTTGTATATTTACTTCAGTTTTATAGTTATAGTAAAATATTTTTTTTGTAATACGATGAAATGAAAGAAAAATATTTATTTGTCGCCGAAGACATGACGTGCATAGAATATTCAAAAAATAAACAATATAATACATCACATAACAAATATTTAGAATGTATGTGTGTGTGTGTGTGTGTGTGATATATGTGTATGTGTATGCATGTGTGTGTATGTTGCGTAATGTAATCAATAATGTTTCGTGTTAAAAAAAAAACTTATAACAACCCTTATGTCTGATACGACCCATTCGCAGAAACAACGCATTTTTTTTTTAAAAGCATTTTTATTTTTATTTTAGACATTTTAGTGATTTTTTTCCACCGCCTTACAGTACTTTGTCACACAGCAAATCAGAGAAATTTCAAAACAGAGGTTTCCACTAAACCCATAATCTGACTCATACATCTACGTCATAGTGTCTCCAAAGACCAAAGATTAGTATTCAAGTCCCATCACTCTCACGGCCGGAATAAAAAATAGGAGGAGTGCCTAATACTTTCCCTCCTTAATACAATGTCAGCCTGTCACTGTTATGAGGGACACAGTCTACGTGATTCTGAGCCGGCTGGTAATAAGCTGATAACGCCGCCAATATGAAATATTTGGGAAGAGGCAGGATGCTTAATTTTTTTCATTGTTTTTTGTCAGGAGAATCGCGACGCCAAAACTAACTCTGTCTTTGAAAAGCAAGACAAAGAACATTACCTCTCTTCTATACTTTGATATTCTGTATACAGAGTGTTACAAAAGTCTTCACGAAGCCGACAACCAAGCGTTATGTACAATGGCGGACACTCCCACCTGATCACCACTAAGCTCATTTTTGCTTGCACTCACAGCATGAAGCGCTCTCTAGCCGGTCGGGGCGCCTTCCCATGATTCAATCGATTTTTTTTCAACTGATCAGGTGGAAAAGGACGCTACTGTACATCAAACTAAACAACTTTAAGCACAAATTATTGCTGGGAAACGACTTCTTTTGGGGTGGAAAATCACGTTTTACAGTAGGACTCAATGTAACGCACTCAAAACATTGTGCTGATGGATGGATTGAATAGTATAGGGAATAAAATATCGCAATGACGAAGAGGACAAGTGCCTTTCGACTTTGTAAAGGGTCTTGTTACACCCTTTATATTATTAAATAAAATACATACAATTATGTTTATTTGGTTACTGTGTATGTTTGTCCTATACTGGTTTAATTTTGTTTAAGTTAAGGCTTAATTATATAATGACTTTTTACACACAACGTCTGCGTTTCTTATCTATATAATAGTATAGTCAGATTTCGCCAGTTATGGCCCATGTAATAGGGGGCGAGCCATTGCCATCAACCGGGTACAAATTCAGACTACGTGAAAGAAATCAGACTACTTAATTTTCTTTCCTAAATTATCTACAAATTTTTAAAAGACGACATTTTCCTTTAATTCACCCGTTTTGGCGCAGTAAGGATATTAACTTAGTCACGATTCCAGCCTCTTCTGATTTGATTAGGACCTACAGTTTAACCAACCAGCAATTAACTTTTTACGAAATAAAAACGTTAATTTAAAAGTACAGTCGAGGACGATATCGTTAACGAAGCTATTATACTAATAAATTGAAAAATATTCGTTGAAAGTAGGTTCTAAGTACCCATAATTTAAATGGTAGTTATAAAAATAACGTAATAGGTATAGTTGAATTTTATGATTATGGTTTGAACATAATTTTACCTACTAGGACATTTAATTCGTAGGTAATTCACTTAATGATGAGACATATTATTATTGACTGTGTAGTTTAAGGTGGAAGCGTCAGGGTAGCCAGCGAAATTTTTTTTTTAGTTCTTGTTTTGTCAGGTTGTATGTTGATGAAAAATGAGTCGCGCTAGTTAGACGTATATAGTTACGGAATTGCAATAATTAAAATCATCAATACAACTTTCTACGTTCATTTAACCTCATTGAATGAGTTTTTCATGAATGTTACTATTACTGTATGGGGGGTTATATGAACTCAGTGGGTTCCATTAATGATTTTATGGTTACAATTCTGTAACTACATACGTGTCACTTGCGCGACTTATTTTTAATCAACATAAAACCTGACACTGACCTGCATATTGCAAAAAAACGTAAGAAAATTTGAATTTCGCGGGCTATCCTGACGCTTCCACCTTAAAACGCAATTATATACCGTCTTATATCTCTCTCGCGCTCTTTTAGGTGCTAGGTCACTGGGTCGTCAACAAACACAACTATCACTTCTCATTGTATCCTTAATCCCCACAAACAACAAAAAACAATCAGTCTAGCTTACAAAACCTCCTCTCCCCGTTTCACGAGTTCATATCCCCATACATACACCTAATAGTGTGTTGTTTGAAGATTAACCCGACATCGGCAAAGTCAGATCATCAATCAAGCTTTCCCTCAACAAAGAGAAACCGGCAGCCTGTGATTAGCGCTTCTAAATTATCTACCAACGCCGTGTGTGGAGTACTGGAAAAGAAAATGCTTTCGAACTAATTGATCAAAGAAGCGTTTTTGTTTTTATTAGTTGAGTTCGTCTATTGGGTGTCACTGTATTAGTGAGTGTTAGTGTTGTTGATAGTTTTGAGAGTAGTTTGAAGTTGATGTATTTGAAGAATTTCGCCAAAAATAATGTGTGTGTGTGTGTGTGTGTGTGTGTATTTAATGTGTGTGTGTGAGTGTGTGTTTAATGTGGGTGTGTGTGTATGTAATGTGTGTGTGTGTGTAAGTATGTAAATACTCTTCAAAATTAAAAGGTTGCTTTATGGCAAAAGATAATATCATAATCATAGTTGAAATGGCTTTGTAGGTACGTTGTTTTAATCGGAACGAAAGGTTTTTTTAAATTTAATTTCCAACGACAGTTTCTACAATTTCACAACTACTTGCCAACAGCGCATTCCTGTGAACATTATTCAAGCCCCAAAAGAAACATGCAACAGCATAGTCTTAAATATGTACCACATTCCACTAGAGCATCTTAGGCTTGTGGGTCAAAGTAACTCTTAGTATTAGCGAATCTTAAGATCTAGGCAGTAAGCTGCGGGACTGTTCAGGCTGCGGGACTTTTCGAAAGAGATACCGCGGCCCTTGAACACAAAGGGTAAGGAAGGAATATAGATGGGTTTTAGTCAGTACAAGTCTAACACTCCCTTCCGCTCCGCCCAGAGCGGGAGGAGTCATTTGATGATTTCCCATCTGGAAAAAAAAAGACCTAAGCAGTACCTGTAAGTAAAAGCTTCAATATTCACTCTCCAAGATATTTGAGCTTCGTTACCGTACCCAATGCTTGACTCACAAAATTGTACATTTAAAACCGTCAAAATAAGAAGCAGCTACTAATTTTAAATCACTCAACAAATAAAAGGAAACAGAAAAACGCCCTCGGCAAAATAATTCATACTCTCACTCTCATTTTCCTATTCAACCATTTAATAATAATATCCTTTACAAGCACTGCGCTCGATTGTACCGCCCTACTTTTGCGAACCGCCTGAGCATATTAAATTATTGTAATGATGAATTTACAAAAGGGGAATACCTACCTTCGTTGTAGACCGAGAATTGAACAACCACCGGCTATATTTTATAACATTATTAAACCGACATTCATAGATCTTATCCTCTGGTATGTAGGTTGTAAATTATGATCGAAAGAGATATGCAAAAACGGAGCGGAATGGAATACTAACAAAAGATATTATTGTGGTAGGCTCTTTGTTGAATTATTTTTATTATGTGGGGTAATGGAACCAGCACAATCGAATTCAAAATCGACAAAATTTTACAAAAGTAATTAGAACATGAATTAATTAACCCTTTCAGACCTGAATTCTTTTTTTTTCTCCAATCAATCTAAAAAAATCTCTGTAACTAGACTAGGGTAGAAGAACTAAGGAAAAAATAAAGAAAAAAATCCTGCCTGTCAACTTTTCAAGAAAATATAGTTTTCCTTTTTGTGTACAAATGTGCACATCCGTCCTATGTAATGACAAAACTAGTGAATAAGGACGTTTCTCTGAAATCATGAAACGTTTTATTTAGCATTTATTTATCAGGAAATTTTAATTGTATTTATAAAAATAACAAAACCATAATATTATCACTAAGAAAATTAAAAAAAAAATAGATTTCTTCTTTGGGATTCGTGAATAATTGGAACATAAATGCGTCATTCATATAATATAAAATCAAAGTGCGTGTTTCATAAGATTACATATGAAATGCTAAGAAACCATTCTTAACTTTAGTTAGGCTTATGTGGACTTTGCATTTTATACATTTGTACCGGGTTCTTGCCTTACATCTCACCATTTTGCACCATGTTCCAAGTCCCTCATCATGTGCAGGAAAATGCCCAACACGTCAGTCTCGAGCTATTTCAGTTACAGGGCAAACCTCTCCTGGTCTTCTAGGTCTCCACTGCCACTGAACCGTCCTCTCTTACCAATGGAAATGTTATTTTGCAACACCAGACTTTCAGCCAGCCGACGACGAAAGTGAAGCAGCGCGAGTTGCTTATTTTTTGGTACGCCTAGCAAATCGATGTCAATTTGGTACTCTAGGTATGCCTGAACCACTGCTAAGATCTGCTAATATCATACGAAGAGTACATTTTTTAGTTTTTGGAAAGTTCTGTAGTAGCTCATGAGTTGATCTAATAAGATTATACTTCCTGACAACTTCGGGGTGTTCGACTTCAATAAATATGTTTTCTTTTTTACACCACCTCCTAATTAAATATTTTTCTCCAATACCAACAAAATTAAAAGCTAGATGCGTAACATTCCGTAGAATATTTTCATTAGAAGTGTCTACTTCTGTGGCCGGTGGTACTTCGAGTACTACTTCATTGGTGTCATTCTGATCCAGGATGAGCTAGGTCCTTCATCATCGTCCGAGTCAGGTGGGAATACTTCTCGTTGATTGTGGTTTATAACATCTGCACCAACTCGGACAGACCGCAATTCCCTTTTAGACGCAAATCCAATACTTTTCTTCGTCATTTAGTGCTTTCAAGGCTGCCGGTGAAAACATACCGGTGTTTTTTTTTTGTCTGTAGATGTAAACTAATGTCTTACCCCTTATTTATAGCATCAACAACATCAAAATAATATCTTCAAATAACATTTATAAATGATTTTGAAACACTTGAACAAATCGTGAAAACATCGTTCACGCCTGATGTGTACATTTGTGTACAAATATAAAAATTGAGTTATTTGGTGCAAAAATTGAAAAAAAAAACAATATGTATGTTATCGATGACTCCAGTAATATACCATATCAATTCGTATTTTTGCAGTGCGTATATATCGGTATTTCCTATTTTTTTTTAAATAAAATAATAAGCTTACCTACACAGCTCCAACTTTGGTCAGCCACTGGTCGCAATTTGTCAATAAAATGACAAAATATGCTAAGAGGTGGTGTTAGAAGAATCGTTTTTTGTAGTTTATAATGTGAACTTATGAACACCACCGTTCTTAATTGCACTTGATTCGAAATTAATACCTAAATATATTTTTATATTTAATGTGTACATTTGTGTACGCCAGGTCTGAAAGGGTTAAGGACAGTCTAACCGAGGCGTATCGTATTACCCAGTACGAACTGGTTTGTGGCGGTCAGATACGCAGTCGCACCATGTAAAATACTGGTATTCAGCCGTATTCGGTTAGACTGGGAGCCGACCCCAACATAGTTAGGAAAAGTTGGGGCAGATGATGATGCCTATTACATGCCCATCGCTGGCTGTGGGTCACACAGACCTCTATGAGAGGGAGTTGACTGTTATCCGAAACGAGAGATCGTGCGGGTTGATCGATGTGACAATATCTTTGATTTTTTAATTTTCGAACATGTCAGTTACGTCAAGATGTTTTCTTTCTCGTTTTGACAGGAGTGGTAATAAAAAAAAAACATGTGTGCAATTCACACGTGGTTAAGTGAAACCTTCAATTTTGGCTTCAAGATAAACACTGTATAATGCTTCCTATCTCATTTTCTCCCACGTTAAATCTTATGAATTTATGTGTCTGTCTCTTTTTACTGTCGCTCTTTCGTTTCATCGACTTTCAAACGATGCTAAAGAAGTTTTCACTTCAAAAACACAAAGTAAAATTGGCTACTTGGGATAGACTTATGGCACAGCGACCTAGGTACATCTCCACATACTAGTATTATACAAAGGTTTATCAATCTGGTTTTACTTTAGCTGCGTTTGCATGAGTTCAGTGAGTTCCACTGGACTGGTATACACAGAGTGGAAGGGAATTTTTTCGTAAGTTACTAGAAAAAAAACAACTGACTGAATATGTGGCAACCATTTTAGCATCGCTGTCTTATCTACCATATACTTTCTGATTCAGTTCCTTCAAGATCTTTTGATCATATGCTGCTTCACAACCCTTCCCAAGAAAAAAAACTCCTACTTCCTGATCGGTACATACATACGTACACTTTTTTCCGGGCAGTAATTACAGAACACTTATATACTTCTTTTGCTTTTTATACTGCTCCAATTTTACTATTGTATTAATTATAGCTTAGAATAACGTAGATAAAGTATTGTAAAATGTTTGTATTAGGTATACTATGTTTTTTTAAAACGACTGCCTCGTTGGTCGAGTGGTCGCAAGTGTGACTGCTGAGCATGAGGTCCTGGGTTCGATTCCCAGGTCGGGCAAAGTGCTATTGGGTTTTTCTATCAGGAATTTCTCAGTAGCAGCCACGTAGTCTGGATTTGTGCCCGGTAGATGGCAATAGGCTAGCACATGGGACTTAAACATTGCTGGCGAAATGTGGGTGTACCATTAGTATACCTCTGCCTTATCCTTCGGGGATTACAGGCGTGATGTTTAAAACGAATATTACCTACAGAATTTTCAAACAAAACAGCCTTCATCAGATAGCAAAATTCTCCTGACTGCACAACGTCAAAAATTACGCTTCCATGTCCCAATGATCACAGTACCTGATTCCGTGTACAAATCAGATTGAACACAGGCCCAGGGACGCGTGACGTTTAACATTTATTCAGAAACAATCAGGCGTGCAAAGCGAACAGCCTTTCCACTGAATAGAAACGCTAATCTTTTGTACTACGAACTAATTTTCTGGTCACGCAAACCATCGATCAAGTATTTAAATTTATTTCTTTGCAGACGTTTTACACAGTTGTGAGTTGGTAGTACAGTCGGTTAGATTTGATCGGGTTGGAATAAAAGTAATCGTTTCCTGGTAAACTGTTTTAAGTTAATTTAAAGTTTCAATAGATTATGCTGGTAAGCTAGATTACGATCAAATCTATAGCTTTATTCGTTTGTAAAATCTTTAATTTTGAGATAAACAGTAAAAAATGTTCCCCAAATAGGAAAAAAAATAAAGTGTGTGCTTAAGACCGCACGGCAGACGTGAAAACAGCTGTCTGTATCTTTCTCGTTCGGGTACAGTCGGCGGTCCCGAGTACTCCCGATCGAGCATTTCACCTCAGAGCGTGACGGATCAGCCTAATTTACTACCTTCGAAAAAATGTGTGTACGGTCCGCCAAAAGAAGGTTCACTTAGAAAAATCACCTTAACAAAATCCCCTTAAATACGCTTACAAAAGCGATCAAATTAAGGATAAACGGTTTTTTTACAATTAATTATCATGAGTACAAATATTTTCGTAGTCATTAAAAATAACAACTTTAGGGAGTGCGTTTTTAATAATGTCAATAATTTATGTTCCTTAGTATCTAACAGTTATATTCTAAAACGAAAAAACCTAAATTACCTCTGACATCTGACATCTAGGAAATGTTTTGATAAGCTTAACTTAGCTTTTATGACATAAAACCTAACATCACCCTGTGTCAAATAAAAAATGTGTCTCAGCAAATATGTCACCCAATTGTCACTAGGGCGGAAAAAAAAGAAAGATACAACCTACGTTCGTTATTAATTTACCGAAAATGTAAACGAAAATTTTTGTTTTCATAACTTTAAACCCACTCATAGAGTTCAGTTTTGACAACAACTTCCATTATTATAACTTCTTCAATAGTAGGTAGTGTTTATTCTTAAATTAACTTTAAAAAAAATGATATAAAACTGTTAACATAACATCACGCCTACAACTAATAGTACCTACATTACGCCAGTTATGTTTAGGTCTCATGTAACAGGGGGCGAGCCTATTGCCATCAATCGGGTACGAATTCAGACTCCGTGGCTGAGAAATTCCTGATGGAAAAATCCAATAAAACTTTACCTGATCCGGGAATCGAACCCAGGAGGTCATGCTCAGCAGTCGCAGTTGCAACCACTAGACCAACGTGCAACAGGGCAGTCGTATAAAGCTGACATCATTTTTTATCGTGTTGTGAGTGCCTAACCCGGTTTCAATTTTTTTATGCCACTTATGGGCCTCTGACTTAGCATAACATCAATTGAAAACAAGGTATTGTATAGAGTACCTATTTTAGCACATGCGTCATTCAGTACCTTATACAACTATGTACAGACGCCAGTACATAAAGCTACCCGAAAATGTCACATTTTCCCAATCAATCTTGGACCTAAGGCTTTAGCGATAAAGCTGAAAATCTATTAAATAAATTTGACAGATTGTAGTAGCTTGATGTGCTGGCGTCTGTACGCATTGTTCAGCCCTGAAAAAGGTATTCGATCAATTACCGGGACACTAAAAGCCTATTACTGCTAGGCAGGAACATCGTTAACTTAAAAGATTAATGTTTTTTAAATGAATGCCTAGATTCTGGAGGTGACTAAATGCCTACACATTTAAGGAAATTGGCAACAAGGTCTACAAAAGAAAAAAATGTACTATTCTATTCAAAGAACTTTCGGCCTAGAAAAGTGCCTTCAAGCCAATTTTACCTCTAAACTTTTCTTAATACAATATGGAAGACTTTAGTTGTTAGCGAAAGTTCACTTCAATATTGTCGAAGCTAGAAGCTGATTTAATCAATAACGGTTTGTAAGGGATATTAGGAGGGGCTGCGGGCTGTTCGAAAGAGATACCGCGGCCCTGGAACGCGAAGGGCAAGGAAGGAACATGGATGGGTTTTAGTCAGTACAAGTCTGACACTCCCTTCCGCTCTGCCCAGAGTGGGAGAAGTCATTTGATGATTTCCCATCCGTAATAAAAAGGGATAATAGGAGTCGGGTAGTCGCTTAATTTTATCGTTGAGTTTTGTTCAAAAAGAAATACAACGTGGAAACATTTAACGGGACAGTAAGGAGAACGGGGATGCGCTGGAAGCGAGTGACACGGGACCGGTCAATGTGGCGACACTTGGGGGAGGCCTATGTCTAGCAGTGGACATCTTTCGGCTGAAATGATGATGATGATGAAGGAGAACGGAGTATTCCCATTTGAGCACCGATTTCAAGAGCACCAATGCTTAGGACTAAAGATATTCCCTTTGCTCAAAAGGGAAAATCTTTGGTGCTCTTGAAATTGGTGCTCAAATGGGATTACTCCAGAACTACCTTAAGGTAGTTACAACAACGGTTAACCGTTGTAGCTACATGAAAATGGTCTTAGGAGATTATCCATAATTTTTTGTAAAATTTTGTTCCTCGTTCATAGATTTTCAAAAACAATTACAATTGGCAAGACGATTAAAAAAAAAAATGTATCAATCGATCCTGTTTCTAATACTGATCAAAACTTCTATGGAACCAACCCAAGTTGAAGCACTAGAAAAAGTCAGAAATCGCAAAAAATATTTCCCATATGAAACAGCAAGATTTTCAATATAAACAAGGTCCCGCTGAAAGTTTAAAGTTGTTGAAGTAAGTAATCAATATGAAATGAAATGTTTATTTATTTGCCAGAATATAGGTACATAATATTGTAAAATAATTTAAAAATCACTTATTCGACTTATCAGTCGTGCAAATATTTTTAGTACATGCTTATTCAATAAAACAATCAGAAAAAACCATTATGAAATTACATCAATGTCATTAGTCAATAAACATTGCAAAATTGACAGTCTTGCTTTGTTAATATTAACTCATTAAATATATTAAATGAGTGTATTAGATTATGTCTTACAGTCAAGACAGTTATAAATAATATCAATAATTATAATTCAAATAAGTGTTCGTCAATTTATATAAGTACATCATGTCTATTTCAAATTTAAATAATCATCTATTGACAAAAAAAATCTGTCACAAAGCCAATTGTTTAAAGTTCTATTAAATTCTATAATACGGGTAACTATTGAAGAAGTAGTAAAGTAAATACTAAGTCTACCCGGGTTTCACCTAGGTAGGTAACTAAACCTAGGTGAAACCCGGGTAAACTTAGTATTTCCAAAGCTTTTTGAAGTCCGAATAATCACTAAAATAAATTTAAATTTGTAGGTATAACCTATCTTGGATGTAACGCGGTTGGTCACAGTTCTAACCTAACAAGCGCAATATAATAAATAATATATAATAGCCCAATATATAATATGTATAGCCAATAAAAGGGATCCGGCTAGAACTAAGTGTAACCGTACTTCAGCTTTTAGCCGTTACATTAGTTACGTTTCGAACTTTACCTAAAAAGCTTGACTTTTTCTTCTAGAACTAACCGTAACAGATATACTAAACATTTTCAATTGACTGACTGACAAGCCGTGGCGAAGATTCCATAGAAATTGATTCCTTCCGGCGTCCCTTTGAAAAATATCACAGTCAGTATTCTAAAGGGTGTAAACAGACTCATAACGAAGCCGAAAGGCACTTGTTGTCCCCATCATTGGGATATTTTTTTTGTTCTAGACCATACCTGGGAAACTTCTAGTTACGGAGATATTGGGGGTCAAATTTCCAACTTTTTCACTAGATTTTTTTTAAATACATTTTTTAATGTAAGATTTTTACTTTAAACACCTCCAGGACCCCCTTACTATTCAAGACATCCATCAGCACAATGTTTTGAGTGCGTTACATTGAGTCCTACTGTAAAACATGATTTTGCAGCCCAAAAAAAAAATTCGTTTCCCAGCACTAATTTTTGCGTAAAGTTACTTAGTTTGATGTACATAATGCTTGGTTGACGGCTTCGTGAAGAGTTTGTTTACACCCTGTATAGACAAATAATATAATCACATTATACTCCGGCTTACCTCCGACAAAAATTGACCCTTCGCTGCTGCTGAGAAGGCAGTCTAAACCTCTGAGTCTAAAAGTATTTAACTTTGCACAATAGTTGTAGGTTTTTTGTAAGTTCATCTCCAAGGAATAAATAGGACATCAAAGTTTGTTTTGAAGTTCGTATTTTTTTTCCGATTAGAGATCCTAATGGAAACACGGGTTTTTGATCGAAATGACAAGCATTTAGATTTTCACACTGACTTATTAAAACAATATTGACACGGAAAATCTACAGATTAAAGGCAAGCGATTTAATAATCGCATTGAATTATTATAAATAACTTTGATACAGTAGATAAGTAGATCATTTCTACAAGCTAAACTAGGTCACAACCTCTAAACAGTTAAGTCTAATTCGCAACAAACAACAACCTATTATACAAAGTTCTTCAGAACAACAGGAGCGTCAGTCAAAATGTTTCAAAACATACTTCGTCCGTATACGCTATACATGGTAAAGCACACGTCACATCGTGAGCTAAGCTGTCTTAGCTCAGCTCCCCTGAGGCGAAGCAAGAACGGTACAGGTTCTTGAACACCGCAAACTAAAGATCTTCCTAACCTAAGTGAGCTAACTGAAGTACAAGAACCATTAAGCTGGCTTTTTTTCAGTTAAGCTAAGAGTATTCCCGTCATTCTGTATTCCTTCACACCTTCGGAGCGCAGAATACTGTTTTAAGCTTATAACTAAACTTACACTGTATGTAGTGCGCGTAGCCAAAGACAAAGAAAGAGGGTACACAGATCTGTCTGCACCTAATAATTTATTTACCGTCCACCCGCATATCCAGTTATCCCGCAATTATGGCGCTTGTAACAGCGTCAAAATATCGGGAGCTGAGAATAATGGAAAATCACGGAAGATATCCCGTAAGTGACAGTTTAAGTTTACATCTTTATCTATAGCACGGATAGCTAGGTACTAAGCTAAGCTGAGCTGGGTTAGTTACGCTCGCTGTGTGACCTCGACCTCATACATATGTACTCACTAAAAATTCAGAGGCGGAACCCATGGCTTTGCATTTTAAGGGTCGTCGGTTGAAAACCGCAACCATGGGTACGGGAATAGAACAAAATTCCATGCCTTCGCCCCGTGAAATTACACCAACACCTAAATATTGGATATATTATGTGGTGTACCGAGATAGATGGAAGTGGTTAGGTAGACAGACACTTATTGGTATATAGATAAAGTCGATTATGGTATGGAAGGGTTTTATTTATGTACGGTGTTTTAAGCAGATTTGTTTATTATTTTTTATTGATTTGTTTATTTTTTTCTTTCTTTTTTTTCTTTCAGTTTTCTTTTGTTATTTTTGTTTTGAATTGCATACACTTTATTATTAAGTTGAAGAGCGGAGTCACTTAACACAAGCATCATAATGCTTAAAAGGTGATCTCAAATTCATGTTTGTTAAGACTTATGTAATTGTTTTTTTTTTTTTTTTTTTTTATTTAGGAAAAACAAACAATTACATATTACAGATTTATAAAAAGGCCCACATACTAAACTATGATTAGGAATTAGATCTGCTTTAACTGCTGATTTGTGTCTGCTTACATTTTTGAGCTACATTTACGATATTTCAGTCAGTAAAACAAAAAAAAAGTAAAACTTACTGAAACTAAGCGGGTTCAGTAAGTTTTATCAATATTCCATAGAAATTATGGCACAGATAGCTCTTAAGCAAAGTTTAGATGCGCTAATCACGTTCAGTTTATTGGTGAAATTCGCTCTTCGAAAAAAACCCCAAAAATGTTGCCATTGCTCTTCGAAAAAAAACCCAAAAATGTTGCCATTGTATTGTATGGTCGACCAACAATAAACACTTATCTTATTTCTGATCATAAAATTAAGATTATCATGACGACTACGAAGACAAAATTGCTATACAGGGTGTAAACGGACTCTTTACAAAGCCGTTAACAACGCATTATGTATAACAAACTAAGTAACTTTAAGCAAAAATTATTGCTGGGAAACGATTTTTTTTTGGGGTGAAAAATCGCGTTTTACGGTAGGACTCAATGTAACGCATTCAAAACATTGTGCTGATGGATGGATTTAATAGTACGGGGGTGGTGAAGGTTTTTAAGTAAAAAAAAAAACATTAAAAATATATTGTATTAAAAAAAAATTTGTTAAAAAGTTGGCACTTTGACCCCTAATATCTCCGTAACTAGAAGGTTCCCAGGTATGGTCTAGAAAAAAATGATCGCAATAACGGGGAAAACAAGTCCCTTTCGGCTTCGTTAAGAGTCTTTTTACACCCTTTAGACTGTGGAGTGGAGGTCCTTAAATTATATAATGATATGACGTGTGTATCGAATATGTGGAAATTTCATTTACAGAAATGATCCAATAAAATATCATTGCCACCACAAAAAAAAAAAAAACTTTATATTTCGACAAACCATATCAAAAGGATCCTCGAATCGAATACACTGTACGATTTTTTAATCAAAGGTTACTAAAGAAAAATATCATGGTCAACATTTTATATCGTGCACATTACATACATATTAGTTACACATTTCCCAGAAAAACCAAAAGCAATTTAGTATGGGGAATTCTTAACTCCACCTTTATTTAGAAATTTAAGCAAACAAAATTTCTCCACTAATAACCTACTGCGTAAAACAAAAATACTGATTTGCACACAAATTATTCAATATTACAACTGAATTGGTCACCAAATTTTTGTCGAGTTTCGGACTGCAAGTCGAAGTCGCGGTGTTGAACGATCTGCGACGATAGGGAACTTAGGGCACCCCGACGTTAGGTTAGTTAGGTTCCTTTAAACCCTTTAGACGGAAATAGAAGCCCCGCGCAACGGGGCTTCGTCGAGTTTCCACACTAAAATAGAGATTTAATTTTGGTGATCATTTAGGATTTTTGGTGATCATTTACTAAATCTGGTGGTTAGTTTTAGATTTACTTTTAGTTAACAGATAGTCATTCAGTAAAACATTTAAGCTTTAAAGATCTAACAGTATAGTATAATTGATTTATTTGATGAGCAAATTTAGTGTGCAATTCAGTATTTTTGGTGGTAATTTCGAATATTTTGATTGAAAAAAGGAGATTTACAGTTAAAGTATTAAATATCACCCATTTAGTATCACGGCAAAGGACGAACATAGACTTACCCTCAACAAGCATGTACGATTTACCCCTAAAAATATGGCGACTTAATAAACTTCAAATACACAATTTTTCCTTAAAAGCCGATTTCACCATTGATACTGAACGCGATCACTATAAACCGCGTTTAAGACCTGTTAGTATCATCATTCATCATCAGCCTTTTCCCAACTATGTTGGGGTCGGCTTTCAGTCTTACCGGATACAGCTGAATACCAGTATTTTACATGGAGTGACTGCCTGTCTGACCCCCACAACCCAGTTGTACTGGGTAATACCCTTTGGTAAGACTGGTTGTCATACTTTCGGGTCACAGCCACCTGTAACGACTGTCAAAGATCTACACATCTACAAATGACATCCGGGACCAACGGCTTAACGTGCTTTCCAAGGCTTGGAGGAATCTCAGTATATAATGGGTGGCCACCCATCCACGGACCAATCTATGCTAACAAAAAAGCCAGAGTAATCACTGTACCAGAATAATTATATTGAAAGCTCTTTTTTTCGGATGGGAAATCATCAAATGACTCCGCTCTGAGCGGAGCGGAAGGGAGCGTCAGACTTTTACTGACTAAAACCCATCAACGTTCCTTTCTTGCCTTGTGTTCCAGGGCCGCGTGTCTCTTTCGAACAGCCCTTAGTGTGACGCAAATACTACTACAACTTAATTTAGACTAACTGTTTGTCCTAATAGCCCATGAGGATAAATAGCCTTTTTTCAAGACAATAACGCTTAAGGCTTGATAGGGTTGCCAAATTTCTTTTTATTTTCGAATAGGAGTCTGTGTTATCTGTATCCAATCTTTCTTTGAAAGCCAATAAAAGAAATGCTAGGAAAAAGTTACAAGAAAACTGATAATAGTTCAGGTTTTATATGTATTGGTTGACATTTAAATGTATTTCGGATCGATTGACATAAAGAGTGACCTTAGCGAGACTTCTGTAACTATCTCTTTTTATTTCCATTATTTGTATTTTTACATGGTTGTTCGATAAACATCGATACATAACTGTCTATTTATTAAACAACGCAAATAAAATAACATTCACATATTATGTACACACTATCTAATCTATGTATCCAGCTAGGCTATTTTAGAGGCAGCTTTAAGTTTAATCGAATACAGTTGACTGATTACAAGTATTTTGTATGTTTTCCGACTGCCTATCTAACCTCCATAACTAAGTTATTGGGTAAAACCCATTGGCAAGACTGGTTGTCCGATTTTCGGGACAACCGTCAAAAAGCTACAAATGATAGCCATCAGTACATACTTACTATATCTACAAATTTTTAGAGACAGATATAGCTATATCGATTTTACTACACATTCAAGGGACAACCCTAATTGCGTGAATATGTCTGTAGGTAACCCATAACTCAGTGGCCTCGCATTTTATCGCCTCATACGAGTTCATTCCTTTTAAAGGTTCGCCTTGTAAATGGAAATCCTTATATTTACGAGATATTCTGAAATGTTAGTGTAAACAGGCTTTATGTACGGAATAGATGAGCTGCTATTATATTTTTTCTTTTATAAGTATTTGTAAGCTACGGCTTATCGTTTTTGTATAGATGTCCATATGAGAGAGGACTTCAGTGCATTAACAGTAGGTAAAGTTGTTTTTTCTAAAGGGTGTAAAAAGACTCTTAACGAAGCCGAAAGGCACTTGTTTTCCCCGCCATTGCGATCATTTTTTGTTCTAGACCATACCTGGTTATTGGGAATACATGTTTTTAATGTATTTTTTTACTTAAGACTCCTTCACGACCTCCTTACTATTCAATCCATCCATCAGTAAAATGTATAGAATGCGTTACATTAAGTCCAACCGTAAAACGTGATTTTTCACGCCAAAAAAAAAATCGTTAGCCAGCAGTAATTTTTGCTTAAAATTACTTAGTTTGATGTACCTTGGTTGACGGCTTCGTGAAGAGTCTGTTTACACCCTGTATTTACTATTTTCAGGATTGGCTTTTATCTACCTGATATAAGCGACGAGCCAGTCACTGGGAGCCCCGGATACAATTCATGTATATTAATTTGTTTTACCATTGCTGCTTTAGTTCCAACGATGCTTAAAGATATAAAGACCAACTCTTGTGAGTGCAAAAAAGGCACGCAGGCAAGCAGTTTGCAATTTTTTATTTTTATTAATTTATTGGTTCACCAACGATTTAGTCAAGTCAACAAGTTCAAAAACGTGTTAAATAGAAATAAAGCTCCCAAAAATATGTGCGATAGCTCATTCGGAATGACGTCTAGAAAAATGTTTTTTAAGGGTTTTTTAGCAGTGGCTGGAGAGGCGCCACGGCACCCTCACCTTCCGCCTGACGCAGGTCCTCACCGGACACGGTTGAATCGGGAGGTTCCTGCACTGAATCGGGCGGGAGGAAACGCCCGGATGTTACCACTGCGTGGATCGCCCAGAGGACACGGTGGAGCACACGGTGGAGGTCTGCCCCGCTTGGGCGGAGCACCGCCGTGTCCTCGTGGCGGCAATCGGCGGCGGCGACCTATCGCGTCCGGCCCTGGTCCAAGCCATGGTCCGTAGTGAGAGGGAATGGGACGCCGTCACCTCCTTCTGCTAAGCAGTCATGCTAGCGAAGGAGGTGGCGGAGCGTGAGAGGGAGAGAACCTTTCGTCCCAGCCGCCGCGGGAGACGCCTCGGGCGTCGGGGGTCACGTGGTGGCTTCCGGCCACCGTAGACGCGGACCTGTGGACGGTGAGTAATGGGCTAGCACGCCGTCCGTCTGTCTATTGACGACAGGCCGTGTAGACGGCGCGTTCGTGTTCCACGCGCGCCTCAAAGAGATGTCAGTAAACAGGGAGGGGCCCGCAAGGGCCGATGCCTGCCAGGGCTGCGGGCTGTTCGAAAGAGATACCGCGGCTCTGGAACACAAAGGGCAAGGAAGGAACATGGACGGGTTTTAGTCAGTACAAATCTGACACTCCCTTCCGCTCTGCCCAGAGCGGGAGAAGTCATTTGATGATTTCCCATCCGTAAAAAAAAGGGTTTAAGCATATAACCTGTGTAAACAATTAGTCTACTCAACAAGTTCAAAAACGTGTTTAATAGAAATAAAGCTCCTATAAAAATGTGCGATAGCTCATTCGATTCGGAATTACGTCTAAAAATATGTTCTTTAAGGGTTTATCACCACATTAAAAATTGCGATTTTTATTAATCTTTAATTTATCTTATTTTGTTAATAAAAATCGCAATTTTTAATGTGCTGATAAACCCTTAAAGAACATATTTTTAGACGTAATTCCGAATCGAATGAGCTATCGCACATTTTTATAGGAGCTTTATTTCTATTAAACACGTTTTTGAACTTGTTGAGTAGACTAATTGTTTACACAGGTTATATGCTTAAAGTAACATGCAAAAATTGTTTTATCCGAATACGATGGAGCCCTAAAGGAGGGGAATATTCTATATGTAAGATAAGCAAGGTCACCCAACCTAAGGAAACAAATGGCTAAAACTATCTCGCTTGATTGGAGGATAAGTAATCACAACATAACGTAATTAATTCCAGGAAGAAAGTCCCTACGGGAAGCAAAAAGGTCACCTCTATTGGAAATCACATAGCAGTAACAAAATATACGCATAAATCGCAAACAAAACAAAGTTCCAATAACTCCCGAACGAAGTTTACTACCGATGTTATTACAAGGTATTGGCAAAAGAGTAGATAGGGTAACAGAGACCAAGGTTCATATTTCCATACAAATACGATGCGATAGAGCACTACTACATAAAACCTTCGATGTGTGAAGCTGTATAAAAGCATTTATGTACTAAGATTAAGATTGATTTTGTCGTAAACTTTAGCGTCTAAGGCGAAAGCGCCAGAGTAGCTGACGAAATTTCATTTTTTTCTAGGTTACCTGCAATTTGCATTGGCGATTATTATATTCTCTTAAGATGTATTTCTGAACCGCAAATCACACTTTGATCAACTATTCTGATACTTATCAGCAAATTGCAAACAAACGTAAGAATAGTTTAAGAGCACCCATACATTATGGCCACCAGTCGCCGCAACTAAACGCGACCACCAGTGGCTGCCACTAGTGGCGGAGTGTAGTGGTCTGACAGAACCACTGGATGCGGCCTTCAGCGGCTGCCGCTTGCGGCAGTTGTTCAAGTGATACTCGACAGAGGCCAGACTGAGACTGTGGCCGTGTGTGCGCGCGAGTCGAACGACAAAACGCGGCCACAAGTAGCGAGCGCGGTCGACTCCCGCAGCTTGCGGCTCGGATGCGGCCACTCAAACATTCGGTGTGCGCCGATGCTATATAAAATGTATGAAGGAACGCGTCCGCAACTTGTGGCAGCCACTAGTCGTTCTAATGTGTTCGCCTCTAGTGGCCCAAATGTGCGCGGTCTCTAAGTTTAGCTGGTACCTGCTCAAAATTGGATCTAAACGCCCCCAATCAAATTAATTCCACGATTTTATTCAAGACTATCTTATTTTTATTTTGATAACAGGTTACGAAAGGCAAACTCGCTTTTTGATTGGGAAAACTCCTCATCATCGTACACAATAATCGTGAAAACCTATAATTAAAGGAAGAAATAACATGAACTGTTGTAAAAAGTTACCCGCTTGGTCTCTGCCAAATATCTACTCCGTGTCGACGTTACAAAAATAACTAAATAACAGCCAGTGTTTATTTTCTTGGAGCAAAGTTACCATAATATTGCTGAAACGATCAAAACAAAAGCCAAGCGCTTATTGTTATAGTCTACTATAAACTAAGGTGTGTATAAAGGTGTGTTTATAAGAGTGGTTCATATTAAGGTGTTTAGTGTTGATACTGAAAGTTTTCCTGGGATATTGCACTGGTTTTATATCGTCGATAAAGAAGAGTGAGATTATGGGTTGTAAAATATATCACATCGGTTTTCATTTTGGTAAAAGAGTTGCAATGTGTTTTTAGGGTTCCAAATCCAAAGGGTAACCAAACGGGACACTATTACTAAACCTCCGCTGTCCGTCCGTCCGTCCGTTTGTCTGTCAGTGGGCGGTATCTCATGATCCGTTATAGGTAGACCGATGAAATTTTCACAGAATGTATATTTCTGTTGCCGCTATAACAACGAATAATATAAATAAATTACAAATTAAAAAGGGCTCCTCTACTGCGATAGTACGGAACCTATGTCCTAAGGTCCTTTTGCCAAACCCTATTGAAAGGTGACTTTATACGAGTTTTTGTATTGCTAACACAAGTAATAAACTAGTTGAAAATATCTTAATTGCGTTGTTTGTCTGCTGAGCCTGAGATACCAGGTTCGATTTCTAGGTCGGGTAGTGTTATTAAGATTTTTTCAGTAACAACACTGATGGCAGGTGGAGTTAACTAATTCAGGAGTCTCAAACAAGTATCGGTAAGCGTAGCGTGACATCTCCCAGCTGGTGACTGAGACAGACCGATTACCTAAGGCATAGCACCGGGCATTGTGGCATAGCCTTTTTTTTTTTCGAATGCGAAATCATCAAATGTCTTCCCCCGCTCTGGGCAGAGCGAAAGGGAGTGTCAGACTTGTACTGACTGAAACCCATCCATGTTCCTTCCTGGCCCTTGGTGTTCCAGGGCTGCGGTATCTCTTTCGAATAGTCCCGCAGCCCTGGCAGGACATAGCTGAGTCATGAACTGTCATTTGCGGCCCTTTTAAACTACATAACATGACGCCTATAATCCCCGAAGGGTTAGGCAGAGGTGTGTACTTAATAGTACACCCACATTTCGCCAGTGATGTTTTAAGTCCCATGTAATAAGTGAAAGTCTATTGCCATCAACCGGGCACAAATCCAGACTCCGTGGCTGCTACTGAGAAATTCTTGATGTTAAAAATTAATAACACTTTGGACAACTCGGGGATCGAACCCTTATCCACTCTTGCAACCACTTAACCAACGAAGCAATCAGTAGTCCCTTTTAAAGTAGGGAAAATTTTACGTAATTCTTGTTGACATAGTTAAATTAAGTAAGCACCAATACAAGAAACTTGTTGACCCACTGATTGGTCAATTAAAGAACTGTACAAATAATACTGGGAAATTAAAAGTAAATATACCTGACATGGATTGACCTACATACTGAATTGACTGCCTTTCGAGTGGGAGGGGGGCATCGTTCTCAATGATAACATCATTACTTTATATAGGGTTGTTGACCTAAACTTTTTATTGAAGTAAAACTTCTTTACGCACGCTTGACTAAGTTGGTGAATGTGTAACGTTACGAGGCAAACGAAAGTTGAGAGAGAGATATAAGTTAATGAAGATAGAAAGAGACAGAATTACGTTTTTGAATTAAACAGATGTTCCGCATTTGTCAAAGCACACTCGTTTTTTGGAAATATACGGTTTTTTTCTATATCAGGTTGCTCGAATTTGATTCCTGTATTTCGTTTGTTAGAGTCGAATATACAGGATGTAAACGGAGCCCTTCACGAATCCGTTAGCCAAGCATTCAAAACATCAAACTAACCCTCCGCAAAAATTATTGCTGGGAAACGATTTTCTTTTGGGGTGTAAAATCACGTTTTACAGGAAAACTTGAAGGAGTAGTACACTGAAAACATAGTGCTGATGGGTGCTTTGAATAGTAAACAGGTCATGGTGATAATCAAAGTAGAGTTATTATATTAAAAACTAGAAACTAGTATTTTAAAAAAAAAACCAGTGAAAAATTTGGAACTTTGACCTCTAATATCTCCCTAACTAGAAGGTTCCCAGGTTTCCAATTTTTTTTTAAAAAGATTATTGCTATGACGGGGACATCCATAGCCTTTCTGCTACGTTAAAGGCATTTTTACACCTTTTTAGACTTGAGCTCTTAGTAAGTAAATGATCAGTGCCAACAAAAAATGAGATGAATAAATCAATGAAAATAACCAAACCAAAACCAAAATCTAAAATACTGACAGTTTTTATTGTGTTACTTTAAAATTAAAAGCACTATTTGAGTAGGAATCTCCGAGAGAATTACTTCAACCATAAAGAATACATTCAGTTACCAAACTTTGTTGCTAAAAGATAAATATGTTTCTGAGAAGTTAGTTGCTCCACTTCTTTTACCAGCTAAACATGTCATATCAACATTCATCATTAAGTTGCCCGTATCTCAATTCATTTGGGATCGGCGGAGTATGTCTTCTTTTTCCATATTTCTCTATTACTCGTCCTACATATAGTCCATTCATCGTTTCTTTAGCCCTCTTCTAATCATAAGAGTTGAAAGGAAGACGTTGAGAAGTTGTTGAAAGGAAGAAAGTTGAAGTTGAGAGGAAAGTTTTGAGTACATTTTCCTCATTCCTCCACATTACATGCCCATAACACGAAAACTTTTAAATTTGGATTATCTAAATACATTGTTTTATGCTTTATGTGACTGGCTTTATTCCAAACAGCACCTATATGCTATATCAAAGTATACTAGCCTGTTACCAGAATTCATAATAAATAATCAAATTATACAATTCAATTCCTCCACTCATATCTGCCTAGCAGTTATAAATGATATGCACAACTAAGCCAGCGGATATCCGCATTCATGCATAAATGATTCGAGGGTTCCGTGCATAAGTCCTGGCTTGGAAGGCAGAATCAATAAGTCATTTGGTTACCTGTGCGTTGCGGCGCCGGCGGTTTGATTTTGTGGAGTGTAACGTTTGTAAGTTTAGAGAATATATATTATTTTGGCTTTTCAAGGATTATCTTTAAGGAGTTGAATCCTTGGACCTTGGAGGCAAAGAATTGACCAGCATAGCTTCAGACGCTACACTGAAAAAATGCACGCCTATCAAGTGACTTTTTAGCTTGATTGACGATATTTACATACATACATACATACATAAACTCACGCCCTTTTCCCATGGGGGTAGGCAGAAACTACAGAACGCCACCTGCTACGATCCTTACATACTCCTTTTGCCTCGTCCACGTTCATACATCTGGTCATACACGCACGCCGGTTGCGAGTACTACGCACCTGACCTTTCTGAAGAACCTCACCAACGAGTTCAGCGTATGTTCTTCTAGGGCGTCCCCTCCCGGCGTTGCCACTCACATCTGCCTTGTAAATACCTTTTGTTAGTCGCCTTTCACTCATCCTCTCCACATGACCAAACCATCTAAGCATACTTTTTTCAATTTTTGTCACTACATCTTCTTTTAAGCCGCAACGTTTCCGTATAACCTCATTCCTCACTTTATCATTCAGAGTTACACCACACATGCTTCGCAAGGAACGCATTTCCACAGCATTAATTCTACTTTCATGCCTCGTTTGCCATACCCAACACTCACTTCCATACATAAGTGTAGGCACCAGCACACCATTGTGAACAGCCAGACGAGCCTTATTTGACATCGACTGGTTGGTCACAATCGTATGTATAGCACCATTCACTTTATTTCCCGCATTTACTCTCCTTTCCACGTCTTCGTCAATCTTTCCATCTCTTGTAAACATACTGCCCAAATATACAAACTCATTCACTTGCTCCACACTCTTATCATTTATTTTCACATCACACACCGATACATCCTCTTTTCTTTCAAACACCATAACCTTGGTCTTATTCACATTTACATTCATCCCTTTTCTCTTAAATGCTTCACTCATTACAGTTACCATATCTTGCAACTGTTCCGCTGAAGATGCAAGAATAACTTGATCATCTGCGTACAGAAGGCATTTGACAGGCAACTCATTCATCCTCAATCCACACTCACTTTCTCTTAAATCTGTCAAACAACTATCCATGTATAGGTTGAACAGCCAAGGAGATGCTACACAGCCCTGTCTAACACCTCTTGAGATGCAGAACCAGTCAGTGTATGCCCCATTTATCCTAACACAAGCACTAGAATCCTTGTATAAAGATTTCAGTGCTCGTACCAAGCAACTGTTCACACCATACATGGATAGAGTCGACCACAGCTCTTCCCTCCACACACTGTCATAGGCCTTCTCCAAGTCTACGAAAGCACAGTAGACGCTCTTGTGCTTGGCCAGATGTTTTTCAGCTATGCACCTTAAGGAGAAGATCTGATCCATACAACCCATTCCCTCTCTAAATACGATATTTTGTTTACGATATTTTTGACGATATTTTGTTTAGATTAATCAAAATCTTAGTTAAGTTGATCACGGCATGATTGCAGCAATACTAGTTCAAAACGCTCAAACAAGTTTCTTGATTACCCTTAACATGACATCATTGTAGAAGAGTTAAAAAAGAGACAATTTTTATTAAAGTAATCAAAATGCTTGATTGAATTTGTTAAGTAGGTATAATTTTCTAAAAAAACTAAACTAAACATGGTTTTCAAGGGAGTACCTACGTTTTCGCTCTTTTATTTAACTTGCAATGTTTGTATGTTTGTTTGATGGTTAGGTCAAATCTTGCAACTGAATTTTAAAACAGTTAGTTAACCCTAACGATTGAGCTGAAATTCTGCAGACACGTTTGGTTTGGATGACAATGCATGGTTTACTTAGTGACGTCATTCTAAATCAATTATGGCGGACTCCCAAAGATGGCTGACTAGTTATTTTTATACACTCCCATGACATGAGTGTGGGTGGATTAAAAGGTTACAAAACAGAGAATAATACAAAAACTAATTATGCCACACCTATAGTTCTTTAAAAGCTTGTTTTAAAACATGAATTTTTACTTTAAGCTTGTTACATTTCGATTCAAATTAAGAAAATTGCTGTTGAATTCACGTGAATACACAACCTTAAACTTACCATTAAAAAAAAAGTGTGTGTGTACTTATTACGCATGTAAGAAGTTATACTTCTTTGGCGCATAAAACTAAAATGATGACTAGCTAACTTCAGGGTGTATGTTGACTACCTAACTTCAGGGTGTCGGTTTTTCGTGACGGTGTGCGCGCGCATAACAAAAAAATACTCTCGATATTTTTCCCTAACGCGCCAAATGAAGTATAACTTCAAGAATTCGTGTCTAACCAGCTAACAAGCTTTAACAAATAACGATCGACCATATCGAATATCCACCAACCGCAATAACATAAGTACTTTACGATATAAAGCCGTAATTACTTACTAAATCCAATAAACACATTAGTCCTAGCCAATTAATTGTGGCAAATCAACACGCAAACTGAAAATTATCGGGGTGATTGCGGTAGCCATACAATCGGATATGATACTAATATGATACGTTTATTTACGTTTGGCTGTTAGTTGTATGGGGTTGCGTGTTGAGAGGTTTATTGGGGTGGTAATTTAAAAATAAGGGGCTGGTGTCTACAGGGTGTAAACAGACTCTTTACGAAGCAGTCAACCAAACATTGTGTACATCAAACTAAGTAACTTTACGCAAAAATTATTGTTAGGAAATGACTTTTTATTTGGGTGAAAAATCACGTTTTACGGTAGGACTCAATCTAACGCATTCAAAACATTGTGATGATGGATGGATTGAATAGTACGGGGGTGGTGAAGGTGTCTTAAGTAAAAAACAATACATTAAAAACATGTATTTAAAAAAAAAAAATTGTGAAAACGTTGGAACTTTGACCCCCAATATATCCGTAACTAGAAGTTTCCCAGGTATGGTCTAGAACAAAAAAAATATCACAATGACGGGGAGAACAAGTACCTTTCGGCTTTGTTAAGAGTCTTTTTACACCCTTTATACATGGTGGAAGCAGTCGCTCCATGTAAATTACTGGTATTCAGCTGCATCCAGTAAAACTGGAAGCCGACCCCAACATAGTTGGGAAAAGCCTGGGCAGATGATAATACATGGTCGAAAGGACACAGACGCCAAAACGGTTATCACAGGTATTCAGTGCATCATTCTGAAATACACGTATAAATTTTTCGTCCGTCATTAAAAACAACAGCTTTTTGAAGTTATACTTCTTTTGGCGGAAAAATGATGAGAGTATTTTTTTACGATGCGCGCGCACACCGACACCAAAAACCTACATCGTGAAGTTAGCTAGTCAACATACACCCTGAAGTTAGCTTAGTGTCAGATATTGACAAGCCTAGGTTTTTATTTTTAATCATCTGCTGGAGCTAGTAGGTTAGGTTGGATAGGTAACCAACACCAAGCTAACTTCAGGGTGTATATTGAGATAAGGCGACAGATATTTTTTTTTTAAAAGAAGTATAACTTCTAACGCGTTTACATAAGTACACACACACTTTTTTTCTATAAAACGTAATACCTGCACAGTTCAAAGGGCTTGGAAGATTTTTGTATAAAGCCTGGCTGGCCTAACTTTATGATGATGAAATGCCAATTTCCCGACGATGTTTAATTTTACCGTAATGCAATTAAATTGTTTCACCCACCCTACATCATACGGTAGCTACCGTATGATGTACATACGGTAGCTAAAATAATTGTACTGCGCAAAACAGTTTGGATAGTGACCAAAATCTACTATAGAGCAGAAGATTTAAAATCATTTTAATATTATTAAAAAAAAAATTTTGGAAATTGTGTTACAAAACAGCTAACAAACAGCAAACAGCTTCCATCCAGCTCAAACAGGATAGTGCATGTAAGGCTTGCAGCAGTCCCTCTAAAGCGTAAAGCCGATTTAAGCGCCTACCTTGCGTGATATGACTATTAGTAAAGCACATTAGAGATCACGCACATTGCTTTATATGTATTGGTTTTGATCGAACAGCATATGAGCAGTTGTTACCTTCTCAAGGTATTGATAATGTATGATTATTGGTTTTGCTTTATGCAAACAGGGTGTTTCACGAAGCCGTCAACCAAGCATTATGCACATCAAACTAAGTAACTTTAAGCAAAAATTATTGCTGGGAAACGATTTTTTTTTGGGGGTGAAAAATCGCGTTTTATAGTAGGACTCAATGTAACGCATTCAAAACATTGTGCTGATGGATGGATTAAATAGTAAGGAGGTCCTGGAGGTGTTTAAAGTAAAAATCTTTCATTAAAGGTTGGAACTTTAACCCCCAATATCTCCGTAACTAGAAGTTTCCCAGATATGGTCTAGAACAAAAAAATGATCGCAATGACCTGGAGAACAAGTGCCTTTCGGCTTCATTAAGAGTATGTTTACAACCTTTATAAGAGCTGGCTTCCAGGTTAACCGGATTTATCTGTATTTTGCTAGAAGCAACTGTCTACATGACCTTCACGACGCATTAACGGGGTAACACAATAGGCAAAAATCAAAGCCCGGAAGTCAACAGCCGGGTTTTGACTTGCAGGCTTTGATTTTTAAATGAACGCTGGTAAGGACAGCTTAACTTTTTTCCGAGATTTGGAAGGGTCTCGATACGTAATGGATGATCACCCATCCAAGAAACAACCTCAAATATCCCGATTAAAAACGTAACCCTCCTTCGGAGCTTTACCGCATTGCTAGTCGGGAAAAAAACTGTCAGGTTTCTTTAATTAGAATTAACTTTCGGCCCATTAATCTTCAACCTAAAACTACTACAAATAATTTTGATTTAAACACTTCTAGTGCTGCTTTAAGGGATTTGTAATAGGATATTTCAATAGGATAAACAATTCTGTTAACAATTCCTGTACGGACTGTGTTCCTCTTTGGTTGCATTTGATTTACATAAAAACCTCTGATTATTATGTGTTGTCTCGTTGAAATACGGCAATCAGAATGTTTATTTGAATTTGTTTTAAATACTGTATAGTATTTACAAACTTAAAATGAAAATTATATACAGATTTAATCCTACTCTTCACTGTTTCCCAGATAGATAGATAGAATAATCTTTATAATGTACACCAGACCAATTTCAATTTACATAAAAGAAGACATGTCACAAAGTCAGAGGTTCTTCTCGAGATATATTATGTTAGGTAGGAATTTGAATTTTGTTATAATGTTAGGTCTGACTCGCGCATACACGTCGCGAGACAAAAAAAATGGAGAGCGCAACTAGAATGCGGCCAGTCTTCTACGATCGTCTATTTCTGCCTCATACATCCCAATATTTCAAAATACGTCGACCAATCCCGAAGCTGCATCATATTATTTATCATCATCACTACATCACTACATATTATAAAACAAAGCCCTCCGCCGCGTCTGTCTGTCTGTCTGTTCGCGATAAACTCAAAAGTCCTGAACGGTTTTTCATGCGGTTTTCTCCAATAGATAGAGTGATTCATGAGGAAGGTTTAAGTATCTAATTTGTCAAGGTTTTTTGTAAATTGGTCGAAATATGACGATAATTATTGGAAGTGTCGGAAAAAGTCAAGCCGCCTGGGAGCTTTCATCGAAAATGCTGCCTCGACATATAAAATATGTAGGCATTATATGCTCTATAACCCGTGCGAAACCGGGGCGGGTCGTTAGTTAATATAATAAAGCACGAAGCAGCATCATATTTTTATAGAAAACTAATATGCTGGCTGTGTTTATCCAAAACCCATAAACATTTTCGCTCTCTGATGAAAACACAATCAATACTCATAAGTGAAGAACACAATTTTCAATTAAACGCCTGTAACATTAAAACAATTGAACACGAAAATTCGAAAATTTAATTCACAATCTTTAAAGGCTCCAGTGATTGGTTTCGAACATTGATTCGCGCTCAGAAAATCATAGCTTCAAATTCAATTTTGAACCATTTAACCCAACGTATGATACGTCAGGTATCAATTTAACCAACTTTAATTTATTCGGGGCTGAACGGAAATTGTCAAACCCTTCTGCTCTCAACCCTTTTGATGTGGTTACGTATAATGCAGTTGTTAACAGAAACCTTGAAGGTAGGGTTACAGTTAAATTCATCTTAAATTAAGGTCGACGAATTTTAAGTCAATTGCACCAACATTCAATTTTTACTTGCTTGCCGAAGAGTCACTTACATAATAAAAAAAACAGACTTTTAAAATAATATGTTTTATTTATTATTGAGATGACGAGTAAAGGCTAATGATAAATTATTATGAAGACATACATTATATCATGCATCACCCTAAGGTAGACTGGTAGAAAGTACCCACGGCATTAAGTCCGCCTTATAAACGCTGTTATTCTTTCACGCAAAAATTAATGAACGGATTTAGATGAAATTTGGAACAAATTAGTTGATAGCCTGGATTAACATATAGGATATTTTTATCCCGATAGTAGGTTTTCCCTTGAGACAATTATAATAATATAATAATAATATCGTGGGACAACCAACACACCGCCATCTGATCCCAAACTAGGCAGAGCCTGTACTATGGCAACCAGACAACTGATAGACATACTTATATATTTCTAAATACATACATATTATAGATAAATTATACACCCAGATACAGAACAAATAATCGTACTCATCGCACGAAGATTTGTCGTGTGTGGGAATCGAACCCACGACCTCCGTCCTAGCAGTCAGGGTCACTAACCTTTAGACCAACAGGCCAATCAATCAATTATCGAACTCTACGCGGGTGACGCCGCGGGTATTAAGCTAGTAAATATTATTTTGATCCCAAGCAAATTAAAATAAAGGCTGTAAGATGATAGTGGAAATCAACCACTGTTGGGGTTTATCCTCCCTTTTCCTTTGTCATACTTTTCGGTTCCGTGTGTCCCTCATCCAAGGGTTTCCGCAATTTTGACGATATTGTCAACCCATCGCTCTGGTTTCTTTATCCTAACCACGGAATGGAATCAACTAGCCTACTTCTTTTGAAAACAAATACTCCAGTTATCAACATCAATATCCCATCAAGTTGAAGTCTCAATCAAAGGCGCAACTCATATTGAACACACAATGAAAGTCAATCATGACTGATTGCTTGACAGCTCGCAATCAGGAACATTTCTTACTTTCTGATTTCCATCAATCATCCGGAATAGATGCTCTTTTGTTTTGCCGGTCAATCGAAGTCGTTGATGGTTATAGGAATTATGATTGATACGAAGAAGAGTACTATAAAAGATTAGTACCTATCTTCCCAACTATGTTGGGGTCGGCTTCCAGTCTAACCGGATGCAGCTGAATACCAGTATTTTACATGGAGCGACTGCCTATCTGACCTCCACAACCCAGTTAGCACTGGGTAATACGATACCCCTTGGTGATCGATTCTTTTCATTTTTTACACGACCTAGGTACTAATCTTATATAGTACTCTTCTTCGAATCAATCATAATTCCTATAAATTAATGTCTGCCTCGTTAGTCGAGTCGTCGAAAGCGCGACTGCTGAGCATGAGGTCCTGGGTTCGATTCCAAGGTCGGACAAAGTGCTGTTGGGTTTTTCCATCAGGAATTTCTCAGTAGCAGCCACGGAGTCTGGATTATAGCCCGGTTAATGGCAATAGGCTCGCCCCCTATTACATGGGACTTAAACATAACTGGCGAAATGTGGGTGTACTATTAGGATACACCTCTGCCTAACCCTACGGGGATTACAGGCGTGATGTTATCTTATGTAACATTGTACAGTTGATTTCAACAATAGAAAACAAAGCTTGATGTCTGTAAAGATTCACCTAAAATCTACAAAACAATATTGGCCCGACCTCGTAACACAATAGATCTTCTTATCCCTAAAGTTTCACGCGGTGCTTTACTTTGGAGTAACTTGCTTTATATTACGTCTACCAAAAGTTACTACATGTAAATAATATGACCTGATTACATAGACTGATGCTGAAATCTTTGACTTGGGACCAGAGTCCTTTTATTTATTTTTTCGGATGGGAAATCATGAAATGACTTTTCCCGCTCTGGGCGGAGTGAAGGGAGTGTTAAACTTGTACTGACTACCCATCTATGTTCCTTCCTTGCCCTTTGTGTTCCAGGGCCGTGGTATCTCTTTAGAACAGTCCCGCAGCCCTGGCAGGCATCGGCCCCTGCGGGCCCCTCCCTGTTGCTGTCATCTCTTTGAGGCGCACGTGGAACACGAACGCGCCGTCAACTCAGCGCGGCAGGACCAGAGGCCATAGACCGAACTCGCGGTAAGCGTAATTATAATCAGCGTATAATGTTCCCACTGTTTGGAACTCAGGCCTCCTCTCTATATAGAGAGGAGGCCAAAAAAAAATAAAAATAAAAAAAAAAAACAAAAAGGAAAAAATCTACGTAATTACGTTCCTTCATATGAAGGAACGTAAATACGTCGATTTTTTAAATAAAAATACCCGTTTCACTTATAATTTAAACTTATAATATATAATGATATTTAATATTATAAAGAGGAAAGATTTGATTTTTTGTTTGTTTGTTACGATTTAAGTCAAAACCTACTGGACTGATTTCAAAAATTCTTTCAGTAATGGAAAGCTACATTATCAGCAAATAATATAAGCTATATTTTATCCCCGTGTTCTCACGGGAACGGAAACTACGCGGGTGAAAGCGCGAGCGTCGCTAGTCCTACTAAAGTTTGTGAGGATGGATGGATGTTTGTTACTCTTGCACGCCAAAACTACTGAACGGATAGAAATGAAATTTAGCATTTAGATAGTTTATAACCTGGAATAATTACTATATTAGGATATGTTTTTATCCCGGTAGTATGATTCCGTGGGACATTACCGAACTCCACGTAGGCGGAACCACAGGCATAAGTTAGTCATAATATCATTTATGAGTACCAAATTATAGGGTAAATGTCCCAATTTTACGTTTAAATGTAAAACTCACCTGTTTTGGCGTGCGTGCAGGTGAGGGAAATGACACAAATTAGTGTCAACACTAAATTAGAGGTCTTCATTTTGAACACTTTACACTTAAGTCACTCGCATTTTCACTATACACCACTATGTTTATCTGAAACAAAAAAAAATGTTATTAGTTATTTTTGAAGAACAATCTCCATTTCTTAGAATAATAAGACAACAGATAATATTTTAAACATTACCTTTATTACCATTATTGAAATCTTCTCATATTACATTTACGCTTCAATAAAATCAATCAAGTTTGCACGAAAACAACTTTAAGGGAAAACAAGTAAACAGGAGCAACCTAGATACCTCCCGTAGCGTAGGTATTTCTCTATGGACGATATCACTTTGACAAAATGCTATTTTATTCTACCAGCAATAACGATGGCGAAAAAGAAAAAAAAACGAGTGTGTAGACAATCGTCTGTCAAATTCAAAAACGTAACTCTGTCTCTTTCTATCTTCACTAACTTATATCTCTCTCTCAACTTCCATTTGCCTCGTAACGTTGCACATTCACCAGCTTACTCTCAAGTCAAGCGTCCGTAATAGTACATTATAATATAAGTGCGGTAAGTATGAAAATTACAGCCGAGGCGATATTGCTAGCCCGAGCCGTAGGCGAAGGCTACAAAAAAGCAGAGGCTGTAATTATCAAAGCGCACGTATGTCATACGACGTTTTATAACATATTTGCGAGGAAATAAATAAAACTCGGACTTTCTTAAACGAAATTTTGATACGCTTGTAAGTATCTATCGGTCGATTTTTCGGGCAAGAACCTTAGAGTAGCCTTTTTAGCTGCCGACTTCAGGCGGTGTCGAATTAATAAAGTCATCATTACTTGACGACATTTTCAAATAAAAACAATACACCGAAAAGAAAACGCGCGCGGAATAATTTTTACCTGTTCACAAATTAGCGAGGCGCGCGCATCAGCGCTTTTTTTTTAAGGCTAAGGCACAAAAAACGGCCAGTATTACTAATACAGTAAATTAATATTTTTGTGTTTTTGTTACAGATAAATAGTTGTAATTTATTTTTAAAATTAATTAAATTAATGAATTAAATGTTTTCTTATTATATTTTATTTCCCAAAGTTAATGTTATTCATAAAATGTTGACCACTTTTGTGACATAAAAACTCTTTGCTAAGATTTAAAAAAAGTACCGTTCGTTTTTACGGATCATCTTGAAACCGTGCGTTTTACATTACATTACCGCACAAGTACGTAATGAGATACAATACGATATTGAAATTGGTGAAATAAGAGACCCTTTACGAGCAAACGTGTTATAAAGAAGTTTTACTTAAAAAAAAATGTGGAAATGGATTAATATAAGCCACAGAAAAGCTCCTGTCAATCGTGGAGAAAGCTGATATATAAATACTAGGCGCTTTGGAAGCATTTTCCTTGAATTTTCTAGCCTTTAACAATTTAAACTCAAATTATTTTAAATGTGCATCATAACTAAACGGTTGTTCCAGGTAACTAACGTCAATATATTTCTGCCGTAACCATCTACTTAACATAATTATATACTTATACTGTTGGTTGTCCCGAATAAAATAAATAAATAATAACACCTACACTACACGAAACCAACAAAAACAGCATTAAGAACATTTTATTGACAGCAGTCCTGACGTAACTCACTTGATATCAGACAAAAAAGCATTATGTGTCTCCATGTCACTTCATGTCGGAATTTATTTAATACTTTCTCTCGATAAGGCCTACCGTCTACCGCAGAATGTGGAACAGCATTCCATCTTGTCAATATAAGTCAGAATGATGACCTACATCACACAGACGAAGCCCTCGCCTTGTGTTTCGTGGCTTTAAAACAAAAGATTTTGAGGTTTTGATTATTTTCGTGCTTCCCTTCCTACATTTTGTAAAGGTATAGATACTTTTCACAGTTTTAGATAGGTCAATTGTTTACACGAAAAAATCCGAATAAGATTCCGGTGATTAAAAACCTTATAAGTCATTAAAATAAAAAGTATTTTGTGGCTTGAGGAATTTAGATAAATCACCACGGCCACCATATTTTTATTAGAAGACAAGGGTGTCTATGTGATTTCTTAAACTCAAAAATAACGAATGAATAAAGTTTTTTATGAAGAGGAAAATGAGTAGGAACTAAGCTATTAAATTGCCGATACCAAAAAGAAGAAGCTTGAATATCGGTAGACAGTAATATTAGGTCTATAAAAGTCGAAAGACACTTCGAGTAAGAATTCATGTATGCGAATCTGACCCTAATGTGGTCGGAAAAAGGGTAATGATGATGAAACGCGCCGGGGATATGATACTAGCATACGTAATGTAGTTTACGACGGAAAAGAGTGTTCCATTTTATTGTCCTATATGTACTGACAAGCCATTTTCTTGACAATAAACCACAAAATTCTCCAGTCTTGCTTTATCGTCAGAAAAATCCGTAGACGAAAATAAATCCTTTGTCAAACACGTATATAAACATGGAGAAACCAGTACGAACGACCAGTTATTACGTATTGCTCACGCATTCGCGACCACAGCCAAGCTTTGTCAGACACGACCTCTTTTTATCTTCCCCTTTCTGTATCGACCACCTTTGTTTGTCATGGCGAGCCACGCCAGCGATTTAGCAATTTTCCGGTGGCAAATAGACGTGTTATTAGGGCACCTACCCTACTTTTATTTTTTACTAATGTCATATTATCACGACGAAGGCGTTTTGTTCAAATTGAATTTTGTAAATGTGAAAAAAGGGTTTAATTTATTTTTTGTTTGCGGATATGGTATTTGTGAGTGCGGAATTGGTTTCGTGATTTTTATTTGGTGTGTGGTGTCGGGTTAGACTGCTGTGTCGGGGGGAAATATCCCTTATCTCGTACGAAATATTTTGGCGACTCGTCGGAAATTCAATCCGACAGTTTTTTGGAAGTTTCATTTCGAATATTGGGAACTTTTTAATCCTTCGGGATCAAAACTACCTCAGGGACGAGTTTGGGAAACTTTTCTAAAAATACTCTTTTGATATGAAGTGACAAACTTACATAGTAGAGTTATCATGTTTTTCAGAACGAAATGCGTCTTATTTAATACCTTAGTTGGACTTAGTTCTGCCATAATGAGCCAACAAACAATCTCTTATTAATTCAGTCCAAATTATTTATAACATTACTTACAAACTAAGAATAGATCATCATCTACCTAGCCTTTTCCCAACTATTTTGGGTTGGCTTCCAGTCTAACCGGATGTGGCAAACAGAATAAATAGATCATAAATAATAATACAAATTTGTACAAGAGTCAAAATGTGAAATGAACTAATTCAGGGCGTCAAAAAAAAAAAACAAAATATTCAGTTCATTTTAAGTGCGGAATATTAATATCTAGCAAAATGAGCCCCATATACATCCAAAACGTATGCTTAGGACAGATTAAAAATTAATTAGTTTTAACTACTCACAATCACTACTAACGAGGGTTGGTTGATGTTTTGGCAAAACTACGTTTAGTTAAACTGTTTAATAATCTTACTAGACGTTTTACTGAGAAACTTGAATTAAGCCTCATTAGTCAAATAAAATATTACAAAGGACGCCCGTTACTGTAAGTTTTAGTCACACAATTGAATTTTACAACGAACTTTTAAAACATAGCTGGTCTTTATATTTTCTATAGAATGAGCACTTTATAAGTTAGTTTTCTTTGTTCATAGATACCTTTTATAAATTGAGAATACATTATGAATGAGAGTATGAGAGCCACTTTACTTCGAGTTTTGTAAGAAAAGACGATGTCTCTAATAATCTTACGACTATGACTTCAATGATCATGTATTTATCGCCATTTGTTTGAGTTTAAGTTCAAATTAAACAAAATACTTACGTAAAAGAAAACACTACATGAATGAATAATTCATATTTCAATCAGAATTTAAATCAGCAGCGTTCTCTTGCCCTTATCCCAATTCATTTGGGGTCGGCGCAGCTTGTTTTCTTCTTCCACACATCTCGATCACTCGTCATCTCATCAGATACCTTCTTCCTTGACATATCATCTTACACACAGTCTATCCATCGTTTCTTTGGTCTTCCTCTATTCTTAGACTCCGCACAAACGGGCCACCGGGGACTGGCGACAAGCTGTTTCCATGATTTTTAAAACGTTTTGTATGGAATGGCCGCACACGTGTAGCGAGTGGCGTCCACTCGCGACTCAGTGACCACGACACGCTACCACCGGTGGCCGCCACTTGCGACTTAGTGTCCGCGACACGCACCGGTGGTGAATTATAATTTAATACTGGCCACTCGTGGCAGCCACTGACCACCTTCGTTTGCGCGGTACCAAAGGACGTGGCCTGCGACAGCCACCGGGGGCTGTGGTCGGTGGCCCGCTTGCACGGAGCCTTATACCCATCCACATTCATACTTAAAATTTTCCTCACTATCAGAATTTAAAATACCAGTGTTATTACATTTTTTTTCTAAATAACAAATACTAATATCTAGACTAACATCAATAAAAAATAAGAATATATTCATTAAATAAACGCGTGTTTTACTATTTTGTAATTGCAAAACTTTCGACATAGGAAATAGTACTAGATGGGTACGTATATCTGTACGAATACTCGTCTGAAAGCCGTTGCATGTTCCTCATTTACGGTAATTATTGTTAATGTATTTCTACGATATTTATTCAATTTAGTTTTCCTGATAACCTACGTTGTCCAGACAGACGCGACAGCGCATTTCTATTGAACTTTAGAGAGATGAGGAACAGGGTGTAAAGTTTCTCATTTTTAGTAGTAAATGTATTTATTTTTTATTTATTTAAACCACACATACAGCTATTATCACAGGTTTAGGTACCTAATACAATAGCGTACTTAATTTTAAAGTTACAATACTTTATCAAGGCTATAATTAATTATTTTGACAACCGAGAGTAATTTTACAAAATTCGACCCGTGTGAATTCACTAAGAGTACAGTTGAAGCATTCAATCTGTTGTGACATCATATTGAGTGAAGTGTGTTACTATATTAAATAAATAAATAAATAAATATTGAGTAAAGTGAGGATCTCCGACCAGAAGGGTCTGCGTCTGGTGGGCTACGCTCCGACGGCTGCATTTGGGTTGTCGTTGAGATAAGGATCTATCTAAGGGTAATTATATAAGTAATTTAATTTAAATGGTTAATAGTATATAATTTAATTTGAATTGTTAATAGTATATAATTTAATTTTAGTTGTTAATTGGATATAATTTAATATGAATAATAATTTTAATAATACAACGCGTGAAAAAATTTAACTTAGTGTCTATGTATCCAAAATTTGTATGCCTATTAGGCTAAACATAAAGAACCTGACATTTGAATTAGATCTTATTATATTGTACCTATGTTTAACAAATACATAATTTGAATTGAATTGAAGGATGTACCACATCAACATCTCTGATTGCGCGATACAAGATTTTTATTGTACATCTATTGTCATAGTGGTCGCTGATATTATTTTTGTAGTTTTGGCTAAGTCGCTACAAAACTATCTGCCACTGCTCACATGCATACCCAACTTTACAGGTTTTTTTCAATAAATCGTCTGTATGAGTGGCCGACATTATGGACCTAATAAGCTATTATTTCCACAGTTAATTTATCGGAGTTGTTTTCTTTATTTATTTTTTGATAATATGATACCTATGTTCGAAAAAGATACCACGGCCCTGGAACACAAAGGGCAAGGAAGGAGCATGGATGGGTTTTAGTCAGTACAAGTCTGACACTCCCTTCCGCTCTGCCCAGAGCGGGAGGAGTAGGGCATGCGGAACCGGGTTGCGGTCTCATATTAAAACCGGGATTTCCCGGGTTTTACTATGGGACCGAAACCGGGTTTCGCATGCCCTAAGGAGTCATCTGATGATTTTCCGTCCGGAAAAACAAAGGTTTTATTAAACATGTCACTACTGCAAAAAATAGAGATGATTACCTACCTACTTATTTAAAAAAAAGTTTATATGAACGTACAATATTAATAAATAGACTTTCACTCTACATTCGTTAGCTTGTAAATATTCAAATTGATTTTCCTTTAAGCTCAAATGACGTTAAACAAAATTCTATTACTACAAAATATTATCATTAATTATTAAATATCAACATACAGTTTCCTGAAACTCTGACAATACACCCAGGAAAACATAATATTCCTCCATTACCAGCCCGGAACGTTAATGACATGCCCCAAAAATATTCCATTTCACAGCGGCGTCATTATCAATAAAGGTGCATAATGCGACAACCAGAGAATAACGTAACGTAACGGAAATGAAACCGGTAATGATGACAGATACACGGCAATGAATTGACAGAGAAACGTGGCAATGAATTGACAGAAACATGGCAATGTTCGGGCAGATGGTAATAGCGTGGGTTTAATACGACACTAAGGTTTTAATTTTATTTGTGGGTAGAATACAATTTTTTCTCTTTATGGAATTATTTATTATGTGGCATCATTGGTCGAGTGGTTACAAGCGCGACTTCCGATTATAAGGTCTTGCGTTCGATTCCCGTGACGGGCAAAGTGTTATTGGGTTTTTCCATTAGGAATTTCTCAGTAGCAGCCATAGAGTCTGAATTTGTGCCCAATTCATGGCAATGATATGACGAAATGTGAGTATACTATTATTATTACACCTCTGCCCCCTTCGGGGATTACAGGTGTGTTGTTATGTTATGTGATAATATGTCACAATGCAATAGCATATTTCCCTGGAAGGGGTAGACTGAGATATACCTATAGTACCTACATCCAATATTTCGACAGTGGAGTCCCAAGTAGTATCGGGGTGTAAAAAGACTCTTAACGAAGCCGAAAGGCACTTGTTCTCCCCGTTGTTTCGTTCTAGACCATACCTGGGAACCTTCTAGTTACGGAGATATTGGGGTGAAAGTTCCAAATTTTTCACAAGTTTTTTTTTTTAATACATGTTTTAATGTATTTTTTTTACTTAAGACACCTTGACGACCCCCGTAATGTTCAATCCATCCATTAGCACAATGTTTTGAATACGTTACATTGAGTCCTACCGTAAAACGTGAATTTTCACCCCAAAAAAAAGTCGTTTCCCAGCAATTTTTTGCGTAAAGTTATTTAGTTTGATGTCCATAATGCTTAGTTAACGGCTTCGTGAAGAGTCTGTTTACACTCTGTATTTCTATCAATTAGGACAAAATCCGACTTAAAAATACTATTGAAAAACTCCTAATGGTAAAACCCAATTACAATTTGCTCGACCTGTCAAACGAACCCAAAACATCGTGCTCAGCAGTACAGCTTATCAAATCTTAGATCAAAGAGACAGCTAGCAGGGATTTATTTTTTGAGTGGAAAATGCCGTGTCTCTTTATAGAATTTTCTACAACGTGTCATGGTAACATTGTGAAACTGTCAACGGAAATATACCTGCGTTACGTTCAATACAATGTGCAGGCTTTGTCTGCTATTGTGTCAATTTCCAATAAGAATTTTCTAAAAAGAAATTGACACCTAAACATAACCTAAATTGACAACTTAGATCACTTTCTAATTAGGCCAGACTAATCTAGTCGGTCACTAATGTCTGTATCTAGTGTGTCTAATCTAGGCTGGTCTAATTAGACAATGATCTAAGTTGACTCATTTCTGAATCACATCATCTTAAAAAAAAATAAGTGTGCTCTAGACCACTCGACTGAAGTAAACTTAAACAAATGCCGAAAAATCGTCTGTCAAATTCAAAAACGTAACTCTGTCTCTCTTCCTATCTTCACTAACTTATATCTCCCTTTCAACTTCCGTTTGCCTCGTAACGTAACGCATTCACCAGCTTACTCCACAAGTCAAGCGCGCGTAAAGAAGTTTAACTTCAAAAGTTTAAGGTAGACTGGTAGAAAATGCCCAAGGCATTAAGTCAGCCTTTGTACAGTTCTACTTGTGCATAAAGTTTTATTAATAAATAAATAAAAGGTTATTTGCTCCTTCGAATAAAAATATTGTTTACAATAAAAATAGGCCTTAAGATAGGTTAGTAAAGTTGTATGTTGGAGTTGCAGCCAATGCCTACACTACTCTATTTTATCTTATACACATCTTAATTGGCCAGAAATTGGCTTTAAAAGGCATCGAACAATTGGAAATAGAGGATTCCTATGGGAACCTTTGCGTAACGGTTGGACAATACAGGTTGAAAAAAATAATAATTCCGACAAAATTCGTGCTAAATTCAAACATTAACCCTAAAATGAAAACAGTTTACAATCAGATAGGCATTCCACTTAAAAATAAACCAAAAACATTTAAAATCTACATTTTAACTTGAATTTACGGGCTCGCAACCGTTGAGATTACGTCAAAATTTCAACGGGAAAATATATTTGGAATTGTCGGTGGCGATACGCTGCCCCTTTCTCGGTACAGCGGTAGTTCGGACCGCAACCGTGCCGTACCTTGACATTTCGTTTAGACTCGGAATAAAACTACAAAAACATGTGTAGGGTTTAACCGTTGACGGCGACCGTGTGTGGGTGAAGAATGGGGTCCCGTGATTGTGAATTGTTGGATTTCTTTTATTTGATATTGTGTTAGTTTTCGGGAATGTAGGGAATTTTGGTAAGAAGGAAAACGGAGACAGCGAGCGTAAGAAAATGTTACTTTTGCTGTCTGTCAGTTACAGGCGTTTTATATTGAGAAAGCTGGTGTTTAACCTTTGTGATACCCGATGATATAGTCAACGGTAAAGTAGCGTTTTCATCACAGAGTGTGGTTTTCAGCTCATATTTTGTCTCAGCACTAAACAATTTTACTATTCAACATTTATTTTAGTAGAAGCGATTAATTATATTAATAGAGGAATAGCACAATTCCAATCAAAATAAATTCACAGTTGCAAAAACATTCCGCAAAAAACAGCACATTCACCAAAAAATCTTATAATCCAAGCTAAAAAAATATATACAGCTTTTACAGCGCCTATTTTAAAGCGTAGGTAAAAAGAAAAACAGCATTGCAAACCGAAATGGTTGGCGCTTTAAGCGGCTAGAAAACTGTGAACTATCTCTGCATTACTGCTGGAATCTCGCCATAACAGTCCGACCCAGGTTTACATTATGGTTCTAGTGTTATTGTAGTATTATTACTTTTCACACTGGCATTTAAGGGTTACGAAGTGGCGAGGAATATTTTTATATTATGTGTCGAGTCTTGCGAGTGTTGTGGCTTCTAGCTGCAGCTGTAGGATTTGAATTGGAGTTACGATGAAGAATGTAAAGAAAATTGTGTTTTTCGCTTCTAGTTGACTTTAAAGATGGCCAGTTAGGTTTGTCTGTATTTTTATAGGAATTTTTACAACGGTTATTACAAGATTGATTCTTGAATTTTCAAATATGCGGGGCCGATGATCCCACAAAATCGATTTGAGCGTGTGAGTAGATTTTGAACGTTTTTCAAATGGGGTTTAGCGGTCATAATCAAGTTGACAACAACACTATCTAGCAACATCTATGACACAAATAAAAGCTAAAATCGATATCCTGCATCGTGATATTAGAGTTCTTATAGGGTCTTAATAGATCCTTAACGAAGCCAAAAGCAGGTGTTCTCCTCGTGCTGCGGGACTTTTAGAAAGAGAAACTGGGAGTGTCAGACTTGCACTGACTAAAAACCATCCATGTTCCTTCCTTGCCTTTTGTGTTCCGGGGCCGCGGTATCTCTTTCGAACAGTCCCGCAGGCAACGGCCCTTGCTCACGTCCATGTTTGCTGACATCTCTTTGAGGCACGCGTGGAATAGTTCTTAATCATGGTAAACAATTTTACTATTCAACATATTTTAGTAGAAGCGATTAATTATATTAATAGAGGAATAGCACAATTTCAATCAAAATAAATTCACAGTTGCAATAACATTCCGCAAAAAACAGCACATTCACCAAAAAATCTTACAATCCAAGCTAAAAAATATATACAGCTTTTACAGCGCCTATTTTAAAGCGTAGGTAAAAAGAAAAACAGCATTGCAAACCGAAATGGTTGGCGCTTTAAGCGGCTAGAAAACTGAACTATCTCTGCATTAATAGATCCTTAACGAGTGTCAGACTTGCACTGACTAAAATCCATCCATGTTCCTTCCTTGCCTTTTGTGTTCCAGGGCCACGGTAACTCTTTCGAACAGTCCCGCTGCCCTGACAGAGCATTCTACACCTTGTATAAAATGCAGACAGCAGTCGGGCAGTAGCTCACTAGATACCACACCCAGGTTGGAGGATCCTTCCTTTTCAATGAAGTATTGAGGAACTTCGCACCCTGATAATCCAAAAGGAAATTGGCTTTCAAAACAATACAAACGATGCATACATTCTTCTACCTCTTACCGTACTATGACATTCCTTTTATACATTAACTTTCGCATAGTGTTGTCCAAAATCGGTCTTGGTCTTGGTCTTGCGAAAATGCAAGAACAAGACCAAGACCGATTTCGGGCAGCACTATGCGAAAGTTGACTTCGGGCTTCGCTGATTTCGGACTTTAAACTCGCTTAATCTTTACATTACGTGCTTTGTGTGTGCTTTTATATTTACAGAAGAAAGTAATTACAGACTGGAGGAAACTGCTAAAGGGAAAAATCGGTCTTGGTCTTGCAGTCTTGGTCTTGTTCTTGCATTTGTTTTTTATTTATTTAAGACTGATTTTGGGCAACACTACAGTTTCGCACAGAGGTTTACAAGCACTTTACGTTCCTAGTGTTATAATACTTTTATTGCCACCGCACCAATACTTAAGGGTAACATTACCGTAAGACGTTTTTTAATAATAACGTGACACGTGCTGTCTTGGGACCAAGTGACGAGCGTGTAATGTTATTTTTATCGCAGTCGTTTTTTATGATCGCTGTTTTTAGCGGTAGGTATTTTGCTTACAAGCTTGTGTCATTAACCAAGTTAAGTTAGCTTAGAACAAATATTTACTTGAAAGAAAATGGTCCAACTATCCAAAATATTATTTTTCAATTCTTGAATTGTTCTCATCGTCATATGGGTTTACAAATTTTCAACTCCACACATTAATTTATAATTTCTAGCTAATCGCTCAATTAAGTAAAACCAAAAAGAAAAAAAAAACAATCCATTTATTTTCAAAAGCTTAAAAAAAAATGACGCTTTATCTTTTTGAGGCAAGATTATTTGCGCTATCGATTAACATTTAAGTTACTCGTTCACATTTCTTTGTCTGGTAGTAGTAGTGTCAAAATAATGTCATCAAAAGTAATGTCAAAAAAGAAAAAAGTTGTCTTGATACAAGTGACATAATATGTACGTGCGTATTGCTTAACGCAAGATTAAAATCAAAAGATTTATTCAAATCAGCACTTTGAATAGCCAAATTATTCGGCTTCGATGATGGAGCAACCCTACCTTGACAAGACTGACGTGGATGCGGCGCACAACTGAGAAGATGTCGATTGCAATAAATCGATATGGTTAATGAGCTTGTTTTATAAGTCAATAAATCAATAATTTGACAGTACTGTACACTATATTGTATTGAAAGTTTGTGATACAATAAAGTTTTGTTCTCTTTTTGAACGTCACCATTTACAAGAGTCCACCAAAACAATCATCCATCGTATTTTCCTAGTGTTTCAACTGGGAAGAAAAAGTGGCGGATCAAACGTCCCGAAAAGTGGCATCACAAATTGTATCGGTGAATACACTGTAAAAAAGACAGATAGGTTAAAAAAAAAAACTACCTATCCGTTGGCAGGAATTACACATTACCTGGTAACTAATGTAATTGGAACACATCAAACATTTCCCAATCCCAGCAGCAACTACCAAAACACAGAAACAAATGAACAACGAAATACACTCCCAAGCTAATAGCGCACGTAATGACTTGTAAGAATCGCCTCGCATATGCGCATGCACTGTCGAGTACAATTACATTTCTATTCATTAAAAGACTTCCTCCGTGGAACGTGTTTCCTGCCGTAAATTAAATTTCCCAGATTCAACGCCATAAGTGTACAATGCACCGGTTTAAATTTTACAAGCGTTTGTGTGTGGCTACTAGGTTGGCGGGGAGAAGTTCATTTAATTAAAAGACGTTGGAATATTATGATTTGTGTTTTGATATAACTACATATTTGGAGTAGAACCAAAACGTTATTATGCTGTGTAATAATCCGCAGCATTCTCCTGCCCGTATCCTAATTTATTTGAAGTCTCACATCCAGCAATTTACTGCGGTCTCCTCCAGACATCAGTCTACCTTGTGGAAGCCGTCCTAACGCGCAAAGGAGCGTGAATGAATGAATGGGCCGTAATCCACCACGCGAGCCCTGTGCGGGTTGGTAGATATCACATGTCTTCGAATTTTTGGTTCTAAAACATTCGGTTCCCTCACGATGTTTTCCTTCACTGTTTTGAGAGCAGTGGTGATGGAATAAATAACACAAAGTAATGCGCCAACCTGGGTTCGAACCCACAGCTTACTGTTCGTAAGTCGGGGCCGCCACCACTGGGCCACCGCTGCTCCCTGTCAACCTACGTCCCTTGCTCACTACCAATTTGAGTTTAGTCAATAATTTTCCAGGCTATGCTAGTTACCCGAGTCCTCCTGCAGGTCTCTTTATTTCTGATTCGGTCACACAGGGGAACTCCAAGCATAGCCGTAGTTTTCGGGATTGATTTTCACGCTTAGTCCTTCAAGTAGATTATTGTACGTGGGTCATGGCGGTCGCCGTTGGTCATTGCGTAGCCCTCTCTATTACCGATTGGATGACCATCACAACCATGAACTGAGCGCCATTTAAACTGAACAGGGCGTCGATCTAGATAGGGGTTCGATACGTATCTTAAGCAAGGGTAGTGTGAATTTATTTCTATCGTTCGAGGAACTGTGCCGGCTTGGTAACCATGATATTAAATAAAGATATATCCTTGACGATTATGTATGGAATAGTTAGACAAACAGTATGTCCATTCTTTTAAATCATTTTATTGTTATTTCTGACTAAGGTACTACTGAGTTCACTTACGGTCTACCACTTTTCACCATTATTATCTAAAAAATAAGGTTGAAAATTAGGTGACCGATAGTATTTTAGAAGTCGCTCTTTCTAAAGCCCTAGATCTGTTATTATAAAACGTTCTAATTGAACTCAATATCACGTTGCATGTGAGAACAACGTATTCCATAATGAGTGGGCGTTTTTTAATCACATCGGAATCATAACATACCTTCTTTGAAATGCGAAAAATGTTAATACGGTGGTAAATAATTTAGATACGGTGTTAATGTACATTGTTCTAAGAACGAAATGCTGTAGAGGACTGCCCTATTAGATGGGATTTAAACATAACTGGCGAAATGTAGGTGTACTATTAGGTACACCTCTGCCTAACCCTTTGGGGATTATAGGCGTGATGTTATGTTATGAATACTCTACCTACGTATAGTCTTTTGTTACATGCAAATAGTCTCCGCGGCTGACTAATATTTACCGTAAACAAGCATTTTTTTTTAAATCATAAAAGTTGTATTAAAATTGCTATATAATTTCTGGGTTTAGTGGACCATTGTACGATTATTTTACGTTCTAAAACACAAAAATCAACACCAAACAAGTTCATAAAAATAACGTTATTCAAAGCTTTGAGCTGTCAAAACCCGCTTTAAACATTTTATAGTACAAAACGCTTTTACCAACTCCAGTTTATGACCACCCCAAAATGTTCTAAGTACCCACAAAAGAAGCATACTATACCGTTACTTAACCTTATTCTACTTAAAAAAGAAAAAAAAACCTCAACACTTTTACCTCGTAAAAGAAAGACTGGAACACATTTCATAAAAAAAAGCAGAAGGAAAGAAAAAAGAAAAAAATGAAACAGATTTCCTCTCAAACGTACCGCGGACGACGGAGAATTCAATTTCCTGTGAAAAAACTCAGAATGGACGGAAAATAAATCGAGTAAACCATATATTGACCGAGCGTTTTACATAAGATTAGTGTTTGGAAAGCCAAAGGACTTTGTATAGTAGTTTGAGGTAGGATGATTACTGCTGGTAAAATGAAATGTAAAATTGAACCAGTCGGATTGGTAGGTATTTAGTTTGAATACTTCTTCATAATATATTTAACATAATATTTAAAGGTACATATTAATAATACTGTTTACATTATATACAGACTACTAATAGAACAAAAATAATTATAGAAAAAAAGGAAAAGGAAGTTTAGTAACGTTATGTTAGTATGATAATGTCGGCACGGTTGGCGCAGTGGCTGAGCGATTGACTGCTGCGCTGCGTGTCGCGAGTTCGATCCCCGCACGGAATAAATATTTGTATGGCCTGCAGATAGTTGTTCCGGGTCTGGCTGTTTGTGTATGTGAGTTTAAATGTTTGTGAACGCACCCACGATTCAGGAGAAATTCCTAGAGTCCAACGCTTTAAAAAAAAAAAAAATCGACATGAGGGTGGCCGCTGTCACCGTATATTGTAACAATACTGGATTGGCCTGTTGGTCTTGTGGTTAGTGACGTGATGAGTACGATTATTTGTTCTGTATCTGGGTGTATAATTTATCTATAATATGTATGTATTTAGAAATATATAAGTATGTTTATCAGTTGTCTGGTTGCCATAGTACAGGCTCTGCCTAGTTTGGGATCAGATGGCGGTGTGTTGGTTGTCCCAAGATATTATTATTATACTCAAGGTAAATTTTAATACTTTTGTGATCTTTGATAACCAGCAATGGTTTTGGTCCTCGAAAACCAGGTCCATAATATAGAAGAACTACATCCCCGAAGGATTAGGCACAGGTGTACCTAATAGTGTACTATTAGGTACACCTGTGCCACATTTCACCAGTTATGTTTAACTCCCATGTAATAGGGGGTGAGCCTATTGCTACCAGGTACATATCCAGACTTCGTGGCAGCTACTAAGAAATACCAGATAGAAAAACTCCATAACAATTGACCCAATCTAGCTATCGAATGGAGAAGAGGAAATGGATGTAAATAGATCTGCGTTAGGGAATGGGCAACTGCAGTACTTTTACAATTTGTATGCCTTGTGACTGGGACTGTAGCTATATTACATTGTTATCTTCGTCGACATTTCAAAAGAGCCTGTAACTGGCCTACTTGAAAAAAAAAGAAAAATAATTCAGGAGTTCTTTAGATCAACAGTTGCGGCTGCGACCGCTAGACCAACGATCCTCCACAAAATTCTTTTTACGAATATTTCAGACCTGACCTACATAGAACATATTATTACATACAATATAATAATAATCTTTATTTATATAAAAACATATTGTAGTACATGTAACATTTCACAAAGTAGGTAGTATTACATCTCTGACAATCAAGTGGGTGACGTACTGTTCTTCTTGCTAGGCTATGAAATAGCCTTTATTAAGAAGTAATAGTACCGATCCCCTCTAATTGTATATATTTATATATATAATATTTCATGCAAACTACATTATCATATTTTTTTAAACTTTCAATATTAAAAACTGCAGGGGTACAACAGGAGCGTTTACTCTATGTGTTCCATATCAAATTATTAACAGCTAGCTAAGAATTTTAATTGAAACGGTACTCGGAGATACCTCTGCTGCAGTCGCGTTTTAATTTGAGATAAAACTGTAATAATTATGTTCAATGTTTTTTATTAAAGTTTCTATGTTTAAACAGGCATGGTTGACAAACTACTTATTTATAAGCAAGTTCGTCCGATTTAAATCATGATTAAGAACTATTCCACGCGTGCTTCAAAGAGATGTCAGCAAACATGGACGTGAGCTAGGGCCGTTGCCTGCGGGACTGTTCGAAAGAGATACCGCGGCCCAGGAACACAAAGGGCAAGGAAGGAAAATGGATGGGTTTTAGTCAGTACAAGTCTGACACTCCCTTCCGCTCTGACCAGAGCGGGAGCAGTCACTTGTAACTAGTATCTTATTTAGATGCAATTGCACCACCAACATGTGTTATACAATATTTAGCGCTGAACGCATTTAGTTTTAATTTGTTGTTATTTTTTTGCTATTTAACATATTATAACAGGGTAATTGCAAATGTTTCACTTTTTAATTAATTTATTACGTTACTGTTATAATAGGTAATTATTTCTATTGTAATTCTTTAAATGTTATAATTTTGTGTAAAATTTGCGATACAATGTCAATTTTTACTGAAATAAATGTAACGAAATGAGTCATTTGTGGTGCAAGTCGGCCTTAGATTTTAATTCATAACTTACTTGGGCTCGCTCACCTTTTTAAACGAGATTCAAAATTAACTAACGAAACACGAGTATACTAAACACTTCGCTTTAGCCCTATTTCTTTGAAGTTTTCAATGTAAAATGTAACCCACATAATCAATGCAGCTTAAAAAACCATCGAGTTTACACCTGACGCATAAAAGCGCCAGTTCAAATTAAGGCAGTGTTTACACTGATCACAGGGTTAATCTGTTCTGATAATGTAACACGCGTGAAAGCCTGCGAAGGCGTCGAGACGATTATGCGATGCCAATGAGCCGTGAACACACTGGTTTTACACACGACAGTGTAATTGTAAGGATTTGTTAGATACAGGGTGTAAGGGACAGCCCCCCGCAAACTGACAGGGTGCATTCAGCTCGTTACTTTAAATCATATTCCACCAGAAATTGTTCCCAGAAAAAATAACATTTTTTGAATGGATGGATTGCGTGAGATATGCAAGAGAAAGGAGTAAATGATGCCGTGACGTTTGACAGGGGACAATGGAAAAAGAAAACGTGTTGCGCCGACCCCAAATAGAATAAGACATGGGCAGGAAGATGATGACATTGTTTGTACTACAGCTTTTTCGAACGCAAAATACGCGCTTGGACGTGGAGTTACGGACACCATTATACTATACTACTACAGCTTTTCCGATATATCGGAACAATAAGAAGCATAATACTACAGAACAATATGAAGATTAAAGACCGTGTATCCAATATAAACTTTAAACCAATTACAATTTGGTTGTTAATCAACTTTCATCGTAATCACTTGTATACCAGCAAAGCGACGCCATATATCTTGAAACTTTTGAAATTATCTGATTACACGCTAACTGATTAATTAGTTTACAGTAAACAGTTCGATCAATTAGTAAACAGTTCGTCAGCTCTTTGTGTTGCATTCCGTACTGAGAAGACACTCCAGTATCCCACCGTCTGATCCTAACAAACGAACCAATATTCCTCCAGGTACACAACACAAAACCGCTTTTGCCAAACATCAATTTTTCACACTAAGCTCACTAATCTATAAGAAAATTCATAAACAACTAAATATTCTAGATTGCAATAAATTTAAATTAAAAGCTAAGGTGATGGAATGGTTACTTCAACAGGACTATACACAAACTGAATCACTACTAACATACATTGCCTAATATTGCCTTATTTTTGCTCTTATTTCTTAACATACACCACACACTCACTTTTCTCATACAACAACTCACCACACATACACACATCATATACACAACCCCACACATTCACCCCTATACAAACATAGGTTTTAAATTGTTACTCTATATTAACTTTCCCTTTCCCTTTTTTATTTTTTTTCCTTTTTGTAAAAATATAATGTTTTAAAAGTAAATCCCTATAGTTAACGTAAACAATAGTTGGCACAGTCCGCAGTTACATAATCCATATTTTTAAGTAACCTCACAGCTGAACACTGTCTCTTAAGATACAGGTTATCCTAGTTTGAGAGGCAGGGCTCACAATATCTGTATACAGACTGCTGCAGCGTATTAATTAAGTAAGCATCTTGTTAATCAATGTATACTAATGTACTTATGTCTTTTTTGTGTCAATAAACTATTTTTATTATTATTTATTATTATTATAGTTTCAAAGGCTTTAAAAGACAACCATTTGTAAGGGTGGAGTTGAAAATAAATAGAGATAGTTTAGATTAAGATAAAGAATTAACAATGTCTTTATTCAGTATACTGTCAACACCTCTTCTGAGAAACAAAGAAAATGATTTGCGTCTTGTTCACGGTTGACTTTTGTGTGCGTTTAATTAAAAAAGCCAGAAGAAAGGAAAATATGTCAAAGGAAAATATTATTGCAAAGAAACCTGCACTGTATTACAATTAAAAGCGTTTGCACCGCATTAGATCCGTCCGACGATGTGCAAAGTGGAGAGGAGAATATAAATATAATAGATGCTTAAAAGCTAAGGTATAGACAGGAACAGATATGTTAAAGAAATACAGAATAAAGTTTATTTGACGTCAGTTCATTGAGCACACAGAATAAAAAAGATTAAGCGATACTAACATAGTTTTAAGGTTTTATTTACTAAAACTTTGTATTATATCATATGTAAGGTACATATCTATGGGGATTTTTTAACTGCACCTCTATTTAGAAATTTAAGCAAACAATTTTTTTCCACTAATAACCTACTGCGTAAAACAAAAATACTGATTTGCACACAAATTATTCAATATAACAACTGAATTGGTCACCAAGTTTTTGTCGAGTTTCGGACTGCAAGTCAAAGTCGCGGTGTTGAACGATTTGCGACGATAGGGAACTTAGGGCACCCCGAGGTTAGGTTAGTTAGGTTCCTTTAAACCCTTTAGACAGAAATAGAAGCCCCGCACAGCGGGGCTTCGTCGAGTTTCCACACTAAAATAGAGATTTAATTTTGGTGATCATTTAGTATTTTTGATGATCATTTACTAAATCTGGTGGTTAGTTTTAGATTTACTTTTAGTTAACAGATAGTCATTCAGTAAAACAGTTAAGCTTTAAAGATCTAACAGTATAGTATACTTATTTGATGAGCTAATTTAGTGTGCAATTCAGTATTTTTGGTGGTAATTTCGAATATTTTGATTGAAAAAAGTGGATTTACAGTTAAAGTATTAAATACCAAAGTCAAAGTAGCCTGATAATAAATGTATGTTATTGTTGTTGTTAAAGCTATGCGGAGACGAGAAGTGTTGAAATTTTGTTGGTGGTTTACAACACATCTCATATCCTATCGTCTCTCTTTGCATAATTAAAGGGTGCAAAAAGATTCTGAACGAAGCCGAAAGGCACCTGTTTTCCCCGTCATTGCGATCATTTTTATGTTCTAGAGTCTAGACCATACCTGGGAACCTTCTAGTTACGGAGATATTGGGGGTCAAAGTTCTAACTTTTTCACAAGTGGTTTTTTTTAAAATACATGTTTTAATGTAGTTTTTTTTACTTAAGACACTTTCACGACCCCCGTACTATTTAATCCATCCATCAGCACAATGTTTTGAATGCGTTACATTGAGTCTTACCGTGTAACGTGATTTTTTCACCCAAAAAAAAAGTCGTTTCCCAGCAATCATTTTTGCGTAAAATTAGTTAATTTGATGTACATAATGCTTAGTTGACGACTTCGTGAAGAGTCCGTTTACACCCTGTCTCTCTCTGGGATCAGTCCCTCATGTCTGAGGATCGTGGTCAGCATTAGAGTTGCATCTGGAGCGGATAATCTGCCCCCACCGGTTTCTGTCCAGCGCGTCTCTTACAACCGCGTAGAACCGTGTGTTGGATGACGAGTCTTTAATTTGGTCGGTCAATCTTATTGGTGAACGACCTTTTGCCTTCAGTATTCCCAACCACAATTAGTTTTCCCATATTTTAACTCCCTGTATGTAACCCAAAAAAGAGGTTACTAAAACCTTTAAAGAAACAGACACGTACATTACACCAAAAGTGTCAGGGCGTAATAACCCACAAGAAGTAGGTAATAATAAATAATGCATCATAAAAACTAATCTATCACAAACTTCCTGATTGAAATTCAAGCAACCGACGAATTTCATTATGGAACTTCCACAATGCGATCGATGGTGTGGTGTACTGATAAACGTGAGTGCATTTCTGGCCCATCCAAGTTTTATGATTCATGTGGTAAAATAGGGGCAGAATGGGTTTAATGGAATATTTGTGATTTATTGCACATAGCTTTGTGTAAAACCCTGTCAAAACAATGCACATACATACACAAACTCAAACTTTTTGCCCGTTTTTCGATTCTTACATACTTATTTACGCTGTCTACGTTCATAAGTGACAAGTTCTAGCACCTGACTTTTCTCGAGAACATCAAAATATTAACGCCTCATTGAAAAAAAGGGGAGGTGTTGACCATTGATTCGATACGACTAATTTTAAGAGGTAAATAAATGATATATGACAGCTACTGCAACCTGTAAATTATCTCCTGAAATAGCATCATCTAGCCTTTTCCCAACCATCTTGGGGTCGGCTTCCAGTCTAACCAGATGCAGCTGAATATCAGTATTTTACATGGAGCGACTGCCTATCTGACCTCCACAACCCAGGAAATACTGGGTAATACGATACCTCTTGGTAGGACTAGTTATCAGACTTTTTGGGCCACTGATGGCCACTTTCACTGATGTACAAATGACAGCCGGGACCAACGGCTCAACGTGCTTTCCGCGGCACGGAGGAAACTCGGTATGTAATGGGTGGTCACCCATCTACAGACCAACCTAGGCAATCACGGCTTAACCTAATCATCGACCCGAGCGGCTGTTATTATTTGACCACGACCTCCAACAACATAAAACAACTAATTTGAAACAAATAAAACATTAAAATTCCTTTTAAACATCCAAGCCCAGTACAATATGAATTACCAGAAATGTTACCATACAAACACACTTGTAAAGTACGAAATAATCCAGAATAATTCCCGGTATTTTAAACAGAAGACTATTCAAATACTTAAACTTTACGAATGATGCCTCCGTATATACGCCAACTGTTTGAGCCATGAGCCTTGAGTACTTAAACTAAGTAGGCAGTTTATAAGTTTCTCTTTAAAGTTATGTACTTACTAAAGACGGTATACATACAGGGTGTAAATAGACTCTTCACGAAGCCTTCAACCAAGCATTATGTACAGACGCCAGCACGTCAACCTACCCGAATCTGTCAGATTTTCCCAACCAACCTTGAACTTATTATATATATTATATATCATAGAGATAAAGTTGAAAATCTAGCAAAGAAATCTGACAGATTATAGTAGCTTGATGTGCTGGCGTCTGTACATCCAACTATAACTTTACGCAAAAATTAGTGCTGGGAAACGACTTTTTTTTGGGCTGGAAAATCAGGTTTTACAGTAGAACTTAATGTAACGCACTCAAAACATTATGCTGATAGATGGATTGAATAGTAAGGGGGTTCTGGAGGTGTTTAAAGTAAAAATATTACATTGAAATGACTGAATGAATGATATGTATTTAAAAAAAAAACTTGTGAAAAAGTTATAACTTTGACCCCCAATATCTCCGTAACTAGAAGTTTCCCAGATATGGTCTAGAACAAAACAATGATTGCAATGACGGCTAGAACACTTGCCTTTCGGCTTCGTTAAGAGTCTGCTTAAACCCTTGGCAAATTAGGAGAAGGTTTAGATGTCTTCCTCGAATGTAGAATTTTTGACATAGAAGGTTTCAGATTTTTCTTGTTTACGTGTCTATTAAACTCAAATTGTGTTAAACCAGTATGTAGCCACCTGAACAGTTCTAACATTAGCTTCAATTAAATCTAGAAAAGTGCAAGTGGATGTACAGGATGGGCAGGACAGGAGGTGAGGCATATCCTTCTCCAGGGCTGCGAGACTGTTTGAAAGAGATATTAGAGTAATGGTACTCCAAAATTACATAAGAAAACAACTGCTTTTTGACTCATTCTAGTATTTTATCAAGTTAAACGAAGTAGTGGAATAATCTCCCAAGTCTAAACTGATAACTAGTGATGTATAATGTGACAAAAAAATTATTTGATGTTGTAAATTTGACTGTGCAAGAATAATTATCGTAATTTTCTTCCTACAGATAGAAAAAAAACTGATAAGCCCCCGGCAATAATTTAAAATACTCTTAGGTAAACCAAATAAAACCCTGCTTCTGACACAGTCTGTCAAAAACTTAAGGAAAATAACAGCACCCTTATATATTAAAAAAAAAATGTTTTTTATATAAAACATTTTAATAGCAATGGCTTTAGATCCATTAAAACCGTTCCATAATTTCATCTGTCACGGCACTTCCCGACATTTCTTCAACTTCAGACATTTCCGTTCTTAAACTTTTAAGGAAAAAAAGTAGACTTTCCCGAAGTTTTTATACGTCCTCTGCGGTTCAATAACAAAGTTTCGATCGATTTACATCCATCAAAAAGTGGATTGTTGTCGGTTCCGGTAAGAGTTACATTGAGTTGTTGGTATTTGGTGAACGTTTTCTGTTAATATTTTTGTTCGTAGCTGTACCAATGGTGCCATGACATTCCTGGTGAGCGAGGTGTCAAATTTATCCATAGATGTTTTTGTTTTTTAGGGTTCCGTACCCAAAGGGTACCCAAAGGGTAGAACCCTATTACTAAGACTCCGCTGTCCGTCCGTCCGTCTGTCACCAGGCCGTATCTCATGAACTGTGATAGCTAGACAGTTGAAATTTTCACAGATGATGTATTTCTGTTGCTGCTATAAGAACAAATATTAAAAATAAAAGGGGCTCCCATACAAGAACCGTGTTTTTTCCGGTTTATGGTAGAAAACTCTTCGTGCGCGAGTCCGACTCGCGCTTGGTCAGTTTTTTTCAGAACTGACCCGCCCCCATCTTCATGTTTTCTAAAACGTGCCAAAACATCCATATTTCTTTAGTTTATTTACTCTAAGTTTAATATAAACGTATTTAACACTCCGGAATAAAATCTAACCCACATAAGCCTGAACATGTAGAATAAATTGTTTAAGTGGGGAAAGGGTTTTTGTGTTATTTCGTTAGGGTTTTGTCAGTAACCAGTGGGTTGACTAGGTTGATAATGATAATAAAGCAAAAAATGACTATCAAAAGAATACACCAAACCTTTACAAAAAAAAACAATATTTTCTCGATAATACAACCAATTAGAACTTCATCTGATTGAGATATCGTTAAGAAGCCTTTTACCCATTTTGCAGGTACTAAATGCTTTCATCATCATCATCAGCCTATAATGTTCCCACTGCTGGTACACAGGCGTCCTCTCTATGAGAGGGATAGGGCTATAATCCACCACGCGGGCCCAGTGCGGATTGGTAGATGTCACATGTCTTCGAATTTTTGGTTCTAGGACATGCCGGTTTCCTCACGATGTTTTCCTTCACCGTTTTTGAGAGCAGTGGTGATGAAATAAATTACACAAAGTAATGCGCCTGGCTGGGTTCGAACCCACGACTTACTGTTCGTAAGTCGGGGTCGTTACCACTGGGCCACCGCTGCTCTCAGTCGGGGTCGTTACCACTGGGCCACCGCTGCTCTCAGTCGGGGTCGTTACCACTGGGACACCGCTGCTCTCAGTCGGGGTCGTTACCACTGGGCCACCGCTGCTCTCAGTCGGGGTCGTTACCACTGGGCCACCGCTGCTCTCAGTCGGGGTCGTTACCACTGGGCCACCGCTGCTCTCAGTCGGGGTCGTTACCACTGGGCCACCGCTGCTCTCAGTAAAATGCTTTACTCATTATTAAAGATAAAAGCCTGAAAACTCCAATAAACATTAATAGATTGTCTCGTGACATTGAGGATTATTTTTGACGTGACATTGAGTAACGAGGTCTGCCTTTTGAAGGTGTAAAGGGGTACAGGGTACCTGTAACGTTTTTATTATTTATTTATGTTTTTTTTTGTACTTTTAATATATTTTTTGATGGATGAAGCTTTCTAGTATCGTTAAACTGGTATGACAATTGGTTGAATTATCTTAAGTTTGTTTCATATTTATTTAAGCTAAGGTCACATTCGATTCAGCTGTATTTAACATTACATAACGTCACGCCTGTAATCCCTGCAGGACAGAGGTGTACCTAATAGTACACCCACATTTCGTCAGTTGTGTTGTAGTCCCATGTAATAGGGGTCGAGCCTATTGTCATCAACCGGGCTCAATTCCAGATTCTGTGGTTGCTACTCGGATATTCCTGATGGAAGAATTCAATAACACTTTGCCCGACCTGGGAATCGAAACCAGGAACTCATGCTCAGCAGTTGCGGTTGCGACCACTAGACCAACTAGGCAATCGGCTGTGCTTGTTGAACTACAAAGCCAACCCAAAACAATTATTACACACATACAGCTTTCATTTGATCTATGAATGTGGACGAAGTGAAAGGAGTATGTAGGGACTATAGTACGTTGTGGTCTGTGGTTTCTGCATGTCCCCATGGGTAAAAGACGTGAGCGTGACGTTAGGCTTTCTTTTGGCTCGAACCGATCAGCCAATTCAATTTGGCATCTACGTTGACTGAATCACGCTTCGGATTGGCTTGGTTCAATTCTTCATTTATGTACTTGATTCCTTTTTAGGCTTCCGTACCCGACGGGTAATCAACGGGACCCTATTACTAAGCCTCCGCTGTCCGTCTGTCCGTCCGTCTGAGTGTCTGTCAGCGGGCTGTATCTTATGATCCATAATAGGAAGACAGTTGAAATTTTCAAAGAATGTGTAATTCTGTTGCCGCCTGTAACAACAAATAATGAAAGTAAATTAAAAATTGAAAGCGATTTCCCTACTACGGTGGTACGGAACCCGTCATGCGCAAGTCCGACTCGCACTAGGCTGATATTTTTTTAAATTATCCTATAGCCATAAATCACTCTGACAAAGCATATAACTATTCATTTCCGTAACATTCTTTACTTGTAAAAAAATTAGAGGCAAGCGACACATTTGAACAAGAAGATAGGCGGCTAGCTGGCAGCTTGCCACAGCATAGTGCGACTTTATCAATTTTTAACCCGCAGTATTCATGCCAAAAGGGCAGTTTCAAGCTTAAGCTTGAAACTATCAAGTTTCGAAATGGTCAGCGATGTTAAATAAGAGCCAAATCTGGAAACAAACCACTGCTGTGCTTGGTTGATACAATTACTTTTAGTGCGATATCACAGCCACAGCGCTTGGCAAACATTTTTGTAGTTTAGTGTTATTCACGGAAATAAGGACAGTAATTCGTTTATAGTTAATTTGCGCACTTGTGGGATACACGTTCAAAATCCTTCTGATAATGATAGAAAAGTGTATTACTAGACGGGGACAACACCAACAATTACTTTATAAGATACGCAATCGCTCCATGTAAAATACCGGTATTCGTTTGCATCCAGTTGGAGGATTGGAAACAACATAACATCACACTTGTAATTCCCAAAGGGTTAGGCAGAGGAAGCCTGTTGCCATGCCAACCGGGCACAAATCTGATGATACTAAGCAATTCTTGATGGGAAAACCCAATAACACTTTGCCCGACTTCGGAATCGAACCCAGGACCTCATGCTCAGTACTCGCGCTTACGACTACTAGCCTTTTTTGAATATATTGATATGGGTTACCAAATTGGTGAAAACAATTGTTTATATCGAAGAGATATGGACCAGTGTTCCTCTTCTAAGATGAGTTTAGACTGCTATACTCGCACATCAAAGACCAAATCTGCACTTTCAGCCAAAACAATAACCATAACATTTTTACACCTCCTCACAAAAAAAGAAGCACACACAAAAAGGCATTAATTAAAAAGCTTTCTTCCATTCTTTACATCGCTTTACCCTTCCAGTATCCTCCATTTCATTGTAATTTATGTACCGACGCAAAGTTAACTTTGCAAAGAAAATAGTTACAACAGAAAAACACGGCGATATAGGAGAAATCTTATTTTTCAAAGAAAATCTCTCCGCTTAAGATTTACCCACTGTTTTTCTGATCCTCAACTTTCCTTTTAATAATATCTCTTTGTTGTCTTTCAAAGAATAAATAGTTGTTTATAACAGCTAAATTCGCACTTCACATTGATGTTTCGGTTAGCCGTTTTAGCGAAAAGTTACGTGAGAAATTAAACAGCTAAGTTTTATTGTCTTTTTGTTTTTTATTGTCTTCTGTGTTTTTGTTTTTTAGTTTAGATAGCTAATTAATATTTTGTAGGTATGTTCAAATATCACCTCAGTAGACGTAAATATTAGATACTCGTATGTGTTTCTAGTTTAAGCGGTTGTCCAGTTTTTAAGGGTTCCGTACTTCAAATGGAAAAAAAACAGAACCCTTATAAGATCACTCGCGTGTCTGTCTGGCTGTCCATCTGTCACAGCCAATTTACTTCGAAACTACTTGAGAGATTGAGTTAAAGTTGGTACACGTATGTAAGTTGGTGACCCTAATACGGACGTGTAACGTATATAATGAATTTTAAACTTGGTGGCCACTTTTGTGGATTAAAATAGAACATGAAAAAAAAAGTTTTGAAAACTATGTTGAGTTACCAAATGAAAGAATTATGAACATCTCAAAAAAAAAAATTATTTTTTTATAATTTTAAAATAAATAGGCAAAAATTGACCATTCCTTAACTCGAAAACTACAGAGCCGAAAATTAAAAAAAAATACGAAAAATGGTTCTTTGCTTTTAGATTATAGGAAAACTATCACGGCTAAGTAGGCTTTACAAGTTTATGAGTTATAGTCGACCAACTTATAAAATGTACTTGGATAGCATATTTTCCTAAACGTAATGTATGGGAGTAAGGGTTTTTTATCTGCAAATGTAAGTTTGTTTTTTTATTATTATGGGCAACTACGGAACCCTACATTGTACGTGTCCCAACATGCCCTTGGCCGGTTTTTTTACTGTTGTGTGGGCAGTGCTGTGTTAATCACACCATCTCTAATTAATAATCCAATCACAAACCATCTCTAATATTTACTAATCAGGCACAAAAATAATAAATTCTAAATCTAATTGTATCATAATAATTAATTAACCACATCAAATATCACAAAACATTTCAAAAAAAAAGCTTGACAAAATAAAAAGGTCGCATTCACATCACACCTAATGAGTTTTTAAACAAATTAATAATGAGGTTATAAACTTTTCCGTTATAATTTGTTGAAAAACTTTTTAAAATACTAGTGTTATCCAGGTTATTGTTTACTAAATCTCATTGTGTTCTTATAAGAAAAATGTCATAGTAACAGTATTTGGAGTATTCCCATTTGAGCACCGAGTTCAAGATTTTTCCTTTTGAGCAAAGGGAATATCTTTGGCTCTAAGCATTGGTGCTCTTGAAATCGGTGCTCAAATGGGAATACTCCCAGTGTTTTACTAGATGATTGGAGGGTTGTAGTTTCATCTATTTGTTTAAGGAAATTCGACTGAATAAAGATTGTTACTAAGCAAAGGTTATGATTGGATAAAGGTAATTTCTTATTCATCTTTTCATGAAATTAGAGAAAACCAGAACGTAACAAAATTACAATAATAAATACGGTTCTGACTGGTTGAAATTGTAGATTCAACAGCTAATTGATGTTAAAAAAATTAATGATATTGAAAAATTTAATAATTGATGTTGTTTCAAATTGATGTTATTAAAGCCAGAATTTTATAAACCAATAATATAAATAAGCTACATCTCTGCTTTAGCCTTCGGGGATACCAGATTTGATGTTTTATTATGTTTAAAATCTTTAAACTTAATGTCATGATTATAATAGTCGCATAGAGGAACTCGTGGCTAAACAATAACAGCCGCTCGGGTCGATCTTTAGGTTAAGCTGTGCTTGCCTAGGTTGGTCTGAGGATGGGTGACCACCCATAACATACTGAGTTTCCTCCGTGATTCGGGAAGCACGTTAAGCTGTTGGTCCCGGCTGTCATTTATAGATCTTTGACAGTCGTTACGTAGTCAGTGGCCCAAAAAGTTTGACAACCAGGCTTACCAAGGGGTATCGTGTTACCCAGTACTAACTGGGTTGTGGAGTTCAGACAGGCAGTCGCTCCATGTAAAATACTGGTATTCAGCTGCATCCGGTTAGACTGGAAGCCGACCCCAACATAGTTGGGAAAAGGCCAGGCAGATGATGTCAGTATGTGTGCAGTCGCATAGTAACGTAGTTTGTCGGACATGTTATGTGTAGGTAAACCCGATGACCATATTGTGAAAAAGTACCTTACCATGGCTGTAAAAAAGAGAGGGAGAAATAGACCGCAAACTACCTGGATGACAAATGTCTGCAAGGACATGCACGTATCTTGTATGGCAGCCCCCTTTAAATATTAAATAACTTATATTTTTATTATTTTTTGTTATAGCGGCCACAGAAATACATCATCTGTGAAAATTTCTACTGTCTAGCTTTCGCGGTTCATGAGATACAGCCTGGTGACAGACAGACGGACAGACAGCGAAGTCTTAGTTATAGGGTCCCGTTTTTACCCTTTGGGTAAGGAACCCTAAAAAACATTATAACATAGTGCTGTGAAAATTACCAAGAACGAAACGATACTAAATGACAAAATTAAATGTCGAGAAAATTTTTCATAACTAAACCATTCAATTATGAAAAGCAGGAAAATCAAATTGTTACCCCAAAATTATATCTCATCAACATACATAGACGAATTAATTGCCTTAATTTTCATAACGACTCAACTTGATAATTGATAGTGTTATTGTCGTGCTTATGACTGAAGAAATACCCTCCCCCCCCCCAGATAACCCTTTTACCCCCCAGAAATAACCCCTTTCTTGTTCTTTATGATTTACAACGACCTACTATTTGGTTTAATAGCGGCAAATTGTCATACTAAGCGTTTGCTAAGTTACTTTTGATTATTTTGTTTGCTCGTTTCCCTAAAGTTTCATTCCCTTGCGGGTCTGGAAGTCCCAAAGGGATTTTGCTTGGTTTGATTTGGGGTCAAATTAGGAGTTTGCACTTATTATTTTTAGCTGCGTCGTTAGTCCTAGTGGCCGCAGGCGCTACTGCTGAGGATGGGGACATGGGTTCTCAGGTCGGGAAAACAATGTTTTTGGGTTTTTTAACTGTAATTGCCAACTAAGTAGTAGCCAGGAGTCAGGATTTGTGTACACTTGATGGCAATAGGCTCGTCTCCTATTCATTAGACCCTAATTAACCGATTCATTGCCACACTCAGTTTCGAAAATTATTTCATGTCTCGACTGGCGTGCCATCCGCAACGAATCGGTATTTTATTTAATTTTATTCGACTTTTTATTCTCTATTTTATCTTTTTATTTATTTGTGACATTATTTAAATTAATTTACAATTTTTTAATTAATGTTGATTATTTGAAATGCTACTGCCAATATTATAAAAATTGTTGTGCCCGACATGTGAACTCCAATCCATGAGAACTTTTTTTTTTAGATCTTGTAAAACACATGTGATATGCAATAAAAAATTGAATTGAATTAATATATAGCTGATAAAATGTGGATGTACTCTAAGTACACCCCTGCCTAACCCTTTATAAATTACAGACCATTGTTATTGTTAAAGTCCTGAGATAAAAGACAAGCGACATAGCAGTCACTGATCGACTTTTTTTGCTACTTCATCGATGCTGTATCGTGACTTCGTGCGATAGATACAGATTCGTTTGAAATTGACCGTATTCTGCTGATCGGTTTTTGTCAGTTGCTGAATCCAGCTTCCAAACCGCTATCTAGGCATAGTGACATTTTATCAGCGATAGCATCAACTGCCTAGTCTTTTTCCAACTATGATCGACTTCCAGTCTAACCGGATGCAGCTGAATACCAGTATTTTACACGGAGCGACTGCCTATCTGACCTTCACAACCCAGTTAGTATTGGGTAATACGATACCCCTTGGTAAGACTGGTTGTCAGACTTTCGGGCCACTGACTATCTGTAAAGAGTGTCAAAGATCTATAAATGACAGCCGGGACCAATGACTTAACGTGCTTCCGAGGCACGAAGGAAACCTGGCATGCATTGCATACCGAGTTTCCTCGGCCCATCCACGGACGAACCTAGGTAAGCGCGGCTTAACCTAAAGATTGACCCCAGCGTCTGTTATTATTAACACCAGCTCCTCAGTTCACACTTCTCGTTTTATCAGCGATATACGATGTCAGAAAAGTCAAAAATGTATTAAATTGGCTTAAGCTAGAGAAAAGCTATGTCATTCCTGTCGAAAGTCGTTAAGGAAATGAGAAACGCTTCACAGTCACAAACGGTCATATTCCGTAGACATGTGATTTGTTTTTATTAGAAAATAATATTCTAGCCCTATTATTTCAATTGATTTCCAAGAAAACGACAACCACTAATTTATTATTTACTGAACAATTACTACCACTTGTTTAGCAGTAGACTTTTTATTATAGCTTCGTTTGAAATTAATTGAAACAATTAATTAATATTGATAAAGATTTATTATTTCTACAAATAACAAGTCAATAGTTTCCTTTGTTATAATGCGTGCTAGGGTAGAGCAATAATATATATTCTTAAATGTCCTGTTTATCACTATCACTCATCAGCTGCCTAGCCTTTTCCCAGCTATGTTGGGGTCGGCTTCCAGTCTAACCGAATGCAGCTGAATACCAGTATTTTACATGGAGCGACTGCCTATCTGACCTCCACAACCCAGTTAATACTGGGTAATACGATAACTCTTGGTAAGACTGGTTGTCAGACTGTTTATCACTATCACTACATAGTATAAAACAAAGTCGCTTCCCGCTATCTGTCCCTATGTATGCTTAGATCTTGAAAACTACGAAACCGATTTAGATGCGGTTTTTAATAGATAGAGTGATTAAAGAGAAAGGTTTATATCTACATTACACTCGTGCAAATCCAGGGCGGGTCGCTAGTTAATTCATAAAGAAAACCATAAATTTAAAATACATAAAAATATTAAATTATCACTAATAAATAATCCTAACCTGCTTGCACTACTAAAATATACCTGTTGTTTTGATAGTGCAAAATAAGTTAACAACGTATGATAATCATTATCAAACACGAACCACCCAAATAAATAAACATTTGCACTTTATTCCTTGCACCCTTTTTTTTACGGATGGGAAATCATCAAATGACTTCTCCCACTCTGGGCAGAGCGGAAGGGAGTGTCAGACTTGTACTGACTAAAACCCATCCATGTTCCTTCCTTGCCCTTTGTGTTCCAGGGCCGCGGTATCTCTTTCGAACAGCCCGCAGCTATTCCTTGCACCTTTGCAAGTAAATAAATACATAATCGTTATTTTGACTACTTCACAAAATATCCCATTAACACGGCTTTAGAAACAACAACAACAATTAATACCTTCAAACAACTAAAATTAAACCGATCCAATTTGAAACCGTCACTTATAAACTCATGGCTTAACTTTAGACAGCTCTAACTGAACTTAAAAAACTTGGGCACAACTTTCTACCAAAACCGTTCATATGAACGATACAGAAAACACTGAAATTGTAACACTATTTCGTATAAAATAAAAGTTTTTCAACAAAAAAAGCGAAACGGGTTCCCAATAAAACGATATGGAATGTTCCGTGTTAGTATAAATGTCTTTTGCTGGGTAATCTGAATAACGCTTTCTTCTTTGTTCTTTACTTAGTATTTCTGTCAAGAAAAATCTTGTTTTTATTGCACCTTTTTATTTAAACTTAGTGATGCTGGCAGTAACTTATCGAACTCAGTAATCATGGCAATATCTCCTTGACTTACTGAGCATGTCATTTGAACTAAGTGTGTATGTCAAAACGTTACCCACTGATTAAGACAACACCACATTAGCTTATTGTTTAAGAAACTTATATTACGAAATTCAATTGACAGGGTCACTAAGTGTAAAGACACATTCAGTGACCCTGTCAATAAAATTATTATGAGCTTGACACCTCTATTGGTCATTGCTGTGATATCTCACCTGTTTTATGCTTTCCTCACAAGCTTAGAAGTTCTGACACATGTCTTAGTGGTTAGACCGTTAAAACTTAACTGTAGATGGCGCGACCACAGCTAGGTCGCAATCTGACCAATGAGGTCAAGCTATTTTGAAAAAGAAAATGACATTACCAGGTTTTCAACTAATGACGATGCTTCGAACTGGCTATGCTGGCGCCATTAGTTTCACAGTTGTCATCTCATTGCTTACGATCTTGTATGGCATGATATCTCACATACCAAATAAGTATGACAATATACCTATCACGAAGTTTATGCTTACCTCACAAGTTAAACAATGCCGAAATATAGTTATATTTGTTAGTGATCACGATAATATCTCACAAGCTTGCTCTAATTCGGTAGAGCAAGCTTGCGAGATTTCACAGACGTCCTCAGTAAAAATGACAATTTTATTTATCTCCAACTTTGTGCTAACGTCACAAAGTTGACAATAATGACACACAACTCAGTGTTCATGACTTCTATATGATGGATGATATGGTTAGAAAAGAGGTTACTGCTAAGATGACGTGTAAAAGTGAAGAAGAAGAAGACATGCTGCTTCGACTCTGAATAAATTAAATTGTGGGTAGGGCAATCATAATGATGGTGATTATGAACTCAGTGTACGTGACAATATCTCACTAACTTAGTGAAACTGTCAGTAGTACACTAGGTTTTCTAAATAAATGCCTTTGTTCAACGTTCCTAACTTTGTTATTTAGTGGACACTCCCATGTAGTACGTATCTTGTACTTGTACACGTGCAGTTGTAAATAGTTCAGGAGAATGTTTTGTTATGCACCACAAATACGGTCGTGTGATTTATTTTGTTCAAGTTTTTGTGTGAGAGATGTTTCGGTTTGGATATATTATAAAGAGATAGATAAAATTATAAAGAGAGTTTCACACTCCCCAGTGTGAAACTCTCTTTATAATTTATGGGAAGGTTGTAGTTGGTCGTCGAAATTTATTTATTTATTTATTAAAATCTCCCTTACAACTATCATTACAGGTATAGAAAAAATAAATAGATGAAGGAAAGGTTTTATGCTAGCTTTCCTTAAAGCATAGCCAATCCTCATTCAGATTTCAAACAAGTACGATTCTTCAAATTAAATAGCATTCATGAGATCATCATTGACTAATATGACTATTATTAGTAAGGCTGATTAATAAATAAATAAAACATTAATCACTACACAAAGTGAAACGCTGAGAATTAATTATCCATACTAATAATTAGCAGCCACGGAGTCTGGATTTGTGCCCGGTTGATGGCAATAGGCTCGCCCCCTATTACATGGGACTGAAATATAACTGGCGAAATGTGGGTGTCCTATTAGGTACACCTCTGCCTTACCCTACGGGGATTACAGGCGTGATGTTATGATATGTTATGTGTTAATAATTATTAAAATGCGAAAGTCTAATACCATGATCAAGAATCCCACGCGGGTGAAACCGAGGGAAAAATCTAGTATAAGTTACATTGAGTGTAGTAGGAACTATTCCATCCATTTATATCAACCCAAGTTCCTACTAGCACCCTTTTTACGGTTGGGAAATCATCGAGTGACTGCTCCCGCTCTGAGCAGAGCGGAAGAGAGTGTCGGAGTAGTACTGACTAAAACCCATCCATGTTCCTTCCTTGCCCTTTGTGTTCCCGGGCCGCGGTATCTCTTTCGAACAGTCCCGCAGCCCATCCTACTAGCAGCCTGAGATTCATATTCTTTATTATCTTAACTTTATACTTTCAGGTTCGATCATACCATCATCATCATCATCTGCCTAGCCTTTTCCCAACATAGTTGGGGTCGGCTTCCAAGCTAACCGGATGCAGCTGAATAGCAGTATTTTACATGGAGCGACTGCCTATCTGACCTCCACAACCCAGTTAATACCGGGTAATATGATACCTCTTGATAAGACTGGTTGTCACACTTTTTGGGCTACTGACTACCTGTAACAACTGTCAAAGATCTACAAATGACAGCCGGGACCAACGGTTTTACGTGCTTTCCGAGACACGGAGAAAACTTGGTATGTAATGGGTGGTCACCCATCTACAGACCAACCTAGGCAATGACGGCTTAACCTAAAGATAGACCCGAGCAGCTGGTATTATTTAGCCACGAGTTTCTCTCCATGCCTAAATCATAGTAATCATACTAACTTCTTTCTAGACCTGCCTCAACGACAGTGCCCAACCTCAAGTACCAACAGTGTAACGGCTCAAATCTTACTTCCCTTACCCCTTCAAATCACATGAATAAACTCATGCTACAATTTCTTATCCATCCACCTATGGTATTCCTACATACAATTTCTACAGTATTTCTACAATTCCCTTTATTAGGCATACATTATTTTAGTCTTGATTAAAGAGAAAAGCTAAAAATATATCTGCAATTACAATAAAGGTTTTAGAAGAATCAATAATTTTACAAGCCTCACACTCTTGTATATTCAATTTAGACGTAACGTCTAGATATTACAAAAGTACGGTACTCCTTTCCAACTAAAATTCTACCCTGGTCTCGATCAGATATGTAAAGTATTAAAAATGCGTCAATACATAACTATGTACCTAGGCCTTAGAAAAATGAATCGCCTTCAGTGTTTCGTATTTATTATTATAACGATTTTCAACAGCATCGTCATAAACTGTTAGGTGGCGTAAGTCAATAGTTGATAGAAAGTCTCTCTAAAGCTTCTGAAATCCGAATTCAAAAAATCAACCATCATATCCTCCGAAAAAAAAAAACCCAGTATTTAAAATCAAAACCAATTTCCTGAATACATGTCATGAATACATAAACGCTATAAACGCCAGTATGAGTACTCTCAACTAAATCTTAATACTAACTTCCTTCCCGAGAGTCCCAATTCCCAATAGAAAATAAAATTAAACTACTATTAACTCGTAGCGACGGCGTAGCACCGACGTAGCTCCTCGTAGCACGGCGTAGCGAAAGCGCTACGAGATATTCTTCAAACACACATTTACGTTTGCGGATACGGCGGATTTAATTTAATTTGCAAAATGAATTTCGAGATATTATTTCAGAATTAACATTTATGTATGAGATTTCTCGCGGTGGTGTGATTAAATTTTAACGTTGTGTTACTTACGGTTGAATATCGCGAACATATTTTATTAATTTAATTTAGAGCCCGATTTGCTATTTATACTTAGACCAGTTAGAATTTGGAATTTGCTGTTTAAATATTTGTGGTGAGTATAAGAAGGTTTATGTTAACATTTATTATTTAAAAAAAACGAATACATACAATAAACAAAAAATTCTCACCTTATTACGTCCTAAAATCTTCCAAAGCAAACACCATTTATGTCCTCATACTGCCAAACACAACAACATTAACCACTCGCTCACCACTACACCAAACGTACGACGACGATATTTGTTCAACCGACCAGGCACGTCCGCACACAACAACGGTCGGCGGCAAACTGCGCTTCTACTTCGGTTAGCATTCCAAGTTTGAAACCGCCGCTCGGGGAGCTTCGGGTGCGCTCGGCGCGCTGTGCAACATGATTATTCAGTATTTTCTGTAGCGTCTCCCAGCATCGGATATTTGTTATCTATGCACTAGAGGTGGCTATGCAGGAGACGGATCAGTCCAATATCATAAAACGTGTGTTTTCTTTCAAGTTTATTGAGATTGTGTTTACGCCACCCCTATTTCATATTTTTATGTCAAATATCTTTTGTTGATAGAGAAATCTCTACTTTAGAGATAGTATCGGATATTCTACTATAAAGGTTAGACCTGCTTTTCTAAAAAAAAACAGCCATAAATAACCTTACTCTCGGAAGTCAACAGTTTTATTTTTGCACTTTTTCACTGTAGTATCCCACAAAAACTCTTGTTATGAATTAATTTAACATTTTACGAGTAACTAGTAAATATTAAGGGACCATCATGTCATCAACATAGCCTAAGAAGAAAAATACGTATAGAAGGTGCCAACTCATAAACTAATACTCAAGTAAAGTTAATAAGATTTATATAGGACCACCGTGAGGGCTACAAAATTAAAGAAGCATCACGTAAACCATTATAAAATAAAAACATGAACACATACAAAAAAAAAGTGTGTGTGTGTGTACTTATGTACACGCGTTAGAAGTTATACTTCTTTTTAAAAAAAATATCTGTCGCCTTATCTCAGCCAGCAGTAGATTAAAAATAAAAAACCTAGGCTTGTCAATATCTGACACTAAGCTAACTTCAGGGTGTATGTTGACTAGCTAACTTCATACTGTTAATTTTGTGTCACAGATGCGCGCGCATCATAAAATTTCACTCTCATCATTTTTTCATAACGCGCCTAAAGAAGTATAACTTCAAAAAATTATCAGCCCAGTTATCAAGGAGAAATCGATATAAAGACAAGAAAAAAAAATATCTGGCCGAATACATAACTTCCTCCTTGTTAGAAGTCGGTAAAAATGACAGATAACTACAAATATTACGTTGGTATCATTCAGTTGGCGTATATATATGACAAGCTTTTAAAATCCGCTTCAAGTCCCTGAAAAGTAAATCTGAAATCAATTATTATGAAGGTATGTTATGATTGGTTGACCGAATCACCGGACAAGAGATTTGATAACAGATGAAATATTGAATAGACATTCATAAATTGGGGTTGTTCCGGTCCCAGCTGAAACGAATTTAGGGTGAATTTTCGTAAAAAAATACCAAGGAGCTGAAGAAAAAGTACATATTATATTTTTTTAGTTATTCTGACATTTAGATTTTGACATAACTGTCAAAATCTAAATTATGTGTAATTAGATCTTGAAAGTCAGACAGCCAGTATTACCAAGGATATTAACCAGTGGGCTGCGGGACTGTTCGAAAGATATACCGCGGCCCTGGAACACAAAGGGCAAGGAAGGAACATGGATGGGTTTTAGTCAGTACAAGTCTGACACTCCCTTCTGCTCCGCCCAGAGCTGGAGTAGTCATTTGACGATTTCCCATCCGAAAAAAAAGGATATTAACCAGTAAACGCATTAAGGAAGATCGATTATACAGTCGCTCCATGAAAATACCGATATTAAGTATTTCGATGTGTAAGCAAGTCAAAGGCCTACCTGATGGTGGTCACCGCCACATAATTATGCAAAATGCACTTTAACCCACAGGTAAATCTTTCATATGCCTAGCATAACATAAGCATAATATGCTTATAGCGTTCCCATTTGCTGGGTCCCAGGCCTCCTATCTGTAAGAAGGAGTCATTTCTATAACTGTTTTTTAAACTTGCCCCACACTAGAAATTTCTCTTGTATCGTAGGTGCGTCTACAAACATTTAAACTCACATAAACAAACAGCCAGTCCCGGAACAACTACCTGTAGGCTATAGAAATATTTGTTCCGTGCGGGAATGGAACCCACGACATGCAGCGCAGCAGTCGATTGCCCGCAGCCACAGCGCCAACAATACCGTCAAATCTATTTTTATTCTTATGTACTATAGATATTAAACCGGTACCATACGTTGCGAACTGTAACGTAGCAACGCGGTTTGACGACAAAAATAGGCATGGTAAGTAGTCCTTCCGCGAACGAGCTCTTGTATAAGTAGTTCTGCTACTACTTTGAGCATCCATGCATATTAAAAACTTATTGCCAAAACAACTGTCAAGTAGGGTATCGTGTTTTCTAATCTGGAAATAGCATAAAACATAGTAGTTTGTCTGAGTATTGGTTTAGTGTTTTTAAGGGAAATTTTACCGAATGGTTTTAATAAAACCAAGTTCTGCATCAACAAGTTCATATAACGATATAGATCTTGATTTACGTCCATTGGGTTTCAAAGTACTTGATGGATTTTGCCGTGATATTTTTTTTGTATGTGTATTTAATATAATCATATTAATGATGATGGTGGTCTAGACAAATGACCATAGCTATGAAAGTGCTTCGTTTCTCCACAACGACTTTCAACGGGGTTGACATTACCTACCAATAGCTGATGTCGTTCCAAAAGATTTTCCATCATCGCTATTGCTGATATTATGTCACTATGTCTAGGACCTCACCAAAAAAGGCTTGTTATTAAATGATGTCATTGCAAAATGCTTAAAAACTTCAGATGAACGAAAAAATCTCATCATAAATAAAATATTCTTGTTTGTGACTAAAAAGTTATCAGAAAAATATGTTATTCATGACAACAGATTTTCATGATTATACAATGAGAAACACGGACGTATTCATCAAAGGACTTGTTCAAGGAAAATTTCAAAAGTTTTCTTTAATTTTAATGTTTTTTTAAGTTATACTTCTTTTGGCGCGTTAGGGAAAAATGATGAGAGTAAATTTTTACGATGCGCGCGCACACCGTCACGAAAAACCGACACCCTGAAGTTAGCTAGTCAACATACACCCTGAAGTTAGCTAGTCAACATTTTAGTTTTATACGCCAAAGAAGTATAACTTCTTACTTGCGTACATAAGTACACACACTTTTTTATTAAGTGAATGAAAGACAATGCCAAACACGCTGCCGTCAAATAAAAATATCTCGTGACATTTTATCAGATTGCTTTCAAAGGTTGTGGTGCGGAGTCACAAATAGGTATCCACAAAGACACAAAACCCAGAAATACACCCAAACATTCACACGAAAACAAACCAATTTTTCATATCGTCCAGTAAAAGAAACAAAAGCAGTTAGCCTAGCCTAGCGGCCGGCGTCGCGGACAAAAGTTAGTTTTTGATAAATGTAACGTCCCGAGTTCAATCTTTCATGTTCGAATGGATACGATCAAAGGTTCCCAGGTGAATGATGCTTTTATGAAAAAGACAGTCCTTTTGAATTTTTTGTTCCGTGTTCGTTCGAGCTCAGTTACCGTTTTTGTGCCAAGTGCTAAGTAATCACGTTTTGGGTGCCGACTGTACGTTCCGTTTTGTCACTTGATCTTATTAATGATTTTAAAAGTTTCTTTGTTTGGCGTCAGTTTCTCAAACGAGAGATGGAAGAGGGCATCGTTGAAAATGCTGGTATTGATGAAGGTCAACTTGCAATTCATATAATAATATCAATTATTTATATTTTTATTTTATTTTTTACATTTTAGGAAAGCTTACAGACTAATAACATTAAAGTAACAAAAATATATAACAAAGTTGCTAATTACAAGCTTCCACAAATAAATACAAAAATATATTATTTCCTTATTATAAAACAATTTAACACTGCGTTCTGTCAAATTTATTGATAAATTTAAAAAAGTTCGTTAATTTTATTTAATTGTTATTCATTTAAGGTAACTTGGAAAATAGTCTGATTAAGTGGAGGCAGGTGCATCCTGTACAAAAAATGTCCAAAATCGTGCCTGTTTGTAAGCTATTTACTTGTTCAATTTCACTCCAGTCGAATTCGATTGCCGTCTCATCTGAAAACGAGTTTAAGGGAACGGAGAGCATACTTGTGTCTCGGCTGAGATTGGATGCCATGACCAAAATTCGGTCAAGAGGAATATTATTATTACTTGAATAATCGAACTCTTAGGGTTCCATACCCAAAGGGTAAAACGGGACCCTATTACTAAGACTCCGCTGTCCGTCTGTCTATCTATTCGTCTGTCACCAGGCTGTATCTCATGAACAGCTAGCCAGATGAAATTTTACAGATGATGTATTTCTGTTGCCGCTATAACAACGAATACTAACAACAGAATAAAATAAATATTTAATGGGGCATACAACAAACGTGATTTTTGCCGTTTTTTTGCTCGAGATTAATAACGGTGACTGGTAGACGCTTGAAATATTCACAGAATATTAAGTTGTATATTCACTTTAAAAATAAATAATTAAATTAAAATAAAATAAATGAAGGGGGCTCTAGGGTCTAATGTTGTACAGATAATGGTACGGAACCCTTAGTGCGCGAGTCTGACTCGCATTTGGCCAGTTTTTTTTTATTACTTACGTTGCTTGAAAATCAAGCTTGAACTGTGACTGATTGCAACTGTTTGCTGCTAAAATTTTGTGCACCAATTTAGTTTTGTCTACGTATAAGGCCATAGCTATATAGATCATTGACCTCAATCTGTCCCTTTTGACTTATTACGTAATTGATATACTCGGGTCCCAATTTCAAAAGGTCCTGCTTTCCTCCTATCGCATTACGTCATAATTATATCCTCAACCTTAAAACCGCAAGAGGTAATTAGGGTCAATGACAAGGCAACAACTAATTAGGTATCCATGGCAACAGAGATTTATAAGATGATGTCACGTTATCTGGTACGGTATTAATTATTAATTTTGTATATTTGTACAGGGATCTTCTGACGCGTGGATAAAATTGGAAACTGAACCTGAACCATATGCGAAAAACTAAACTATTAAATTTTTGACAGCTATACATTTACTACACCTACATTCTTTTAAAAAACATAACTTTAAACTCAATAGAAACTAACATACAACTAAAAAAAAAAAACAATGTCACATAACCTGAGAAATAGATATAGAAACAAACTTGAAGTCATCACCGTACGCACTAATTACGGTAGAAAGACAATATTATTTAAAGGAGTTCATCTGTTCAATGGAATACCGGACGATATTAAAGAGTGCGATAACGTGAATACATCTTCTATCTATATCTATATACATATAATAAGACGGTAAAAAAACTGTGTCTGTACATTGAATATATTAAAAAATAAATGTGGGGGGTTTAGAAACAGTAATAGAGCACGAATCCAAAAAAAAAATCTGTCCGTTTGTCTGTACTCGCTAATCTTCGGAACTACTCGACGGATTTGAATGATTTTTTTGTTGTTGTAAAGGTATTAAGTCTGGGCAAACTATAGGCTATAATTTATCTTGGAAACTTGAACACCTGATGCAGAACCGCAACAGACCAGCTAAACTATAAGAGATAAAAAATGGTACCATAGCAAAAATTGTTCCACGTAATGAGCATTTTCTGCTAAGAGAATAAATTTGAAAATCTGGAACAGCTGATGTGGAACCCCAAGAGCCGGGCAGCCACACTATAACATATATAGGAATGACGTCTTAGCAAGAGTTGTTTAGACTGATAAGCACTCTCTGTTGACGTATAAAAATTTAAGATGTGGAACACCTGTTGTGGAGCTCCAAGAGCCCAGTTACACTATAATATATATAGGAATGACGTCTTAGCAAAAGTTGTTCAGCCTGATGAGCACTCTCTGTTGACGTATAAAAATTGAAGGTCTGGAACACCCAATGTGGAAATTAAAGCTATCACTAATTTCACTGTATTTCTACCAAGGGGTATCGTATTACCCAGAACTAACTGGGTTGTGGAGGGCAGATAGACAGTCGTTCCATGTAATATACTGGTATTCAGCTGCATCCGGTTGTACTGGAAGCCGAACCCAACATCACTACATATTATAACACAATATTCTCCGCCGCGTCTATCTGTCTGTTCGCGATAAACTCAAAAATTACTGCACTGATTTTCATGTTGTTTTCTTAAATAGATAGAGTGGTTCTCGAGGAATTTTTTAGTATATAATTTGTCAAGTTTTTGTACAGATTGGCTAAAATATAATGATATTTGTTGGACCTATTGGAAAAAAATAAGCCGTCTGGGGGAGCTTTCAACGAAAACGCTGCCCTTTAATATATAACAAAATGATGAATGGTAGAATTGTATATCTTATATAGGTCTACAGAAAAATCCGCGATGGCTTATGTCTATCTCTTAAGGATAATATACTATATCCATTTTAATACTTTGAAAATGGGCAAACTAGGTTCCCATGAGTTGACGAAATGGGATCATCATGTCGCGATAACCGACATCCACGCAGGCAAAGCCGCGGACATCAGCTAGTTTAAAAATAAGCTTAAAAAACATGTGTCTACATTATAATTTCTAATACTCTGGAGGAAATTGTATTTGTACTGTTACTTTGTACGTCATTATATGTGGACTGTATGTTCTTATGAGAAATAAACCTGCTCCGCCATCTTCTTTTTTCAATACAATTTCATTAAACACTTTCACTCATGTTAACCCACAACGACCCCCTTTCAGTGTGATTCATGTGCCGAATAATTTCCTGTAGGACTGTAGCGTTTCCAGTTTATATGATCTCTAACACACTACTACAAATTTCTTTAAAAAACAAAATAGGTTATCGATAATACCAACGAGACACTATCGTAATTAATTTGTGGTCAAAAATAATGAGCTAGTAATTAAACAATGGTAAGTACACCATCATCTGCCTAGCCTTTTCCCAACTATGTTGGGGTCGTCTTCCTGTCTAACCGGATGCAGCTGAATACCAGTATTTTACATGGAGCGACTGTATATCTAACCTCCACAACCCAGTTAGTACTGTGTAACACGATACCTCTTGGTAAAACTGGTTGTCAGACTTTTTGGGCCACTGACTACCTGTAACGACTGTCAAAGATGTGCAAATGACAGCCGGGACCAACGGCTTAACGTGCTTTCCGAGGCACGGAGGAAACTCGGTATGTAATGGGTGGTCACCCATCCACAGACCAACTTAGGCAAGCACGGCTTAACCTAAAGATCGACCTGAGCGGCTGTTATTATTTTGCCACGAGCTCCTCTAAACAATGGTAGTAAGTAAATAAGATGTTATTTATTATGTCTAGGGTCACAATATTTTGCGCGTAACATGCAATCGCTATATTATTACTGTCAGTTATGATTGATGGTTGTATGATGGTGTGTAGTTTATTTTCTCCTGTAGGTACTCATAATCCTTACCAACGATTTGGTTTTTGATCAAGCCTGCAATGTTTCATATGAAACCAATTTTTTAGGACATGCCCGCCACAGGTTTACCTATACCTCTGCAACTCCTGAAAACCAGAAACAACAGGGGCGATTGGGAAAAGCTTCGAGCAGGATCCTGCAACAAAATTAATCAGAAAGAATTTTCAGTCTCTCACAGATCTAAAATTCTATAGGTGGAGTTCATTGTAAGTCCATAAGTCATTACATGACATAAAATTACGGTTGTTTGCCCGGAGGGTTAGGTTAGGTTAAAAGAGTAAACACACTCACATTGCGCCAGTTTTACAAAAGCATACTCCATACGGTAAAAAATAGCCCAGTACCCAATTTCACTGTAACTTCCTCAACAAACAATTAAACTCCTAATCAACTAATGTACCCCAACCATTAAAACAACGAAACGGCTCCGTATTCCTAAGACAGAAAGCTAAATAGCACCTCTCTATTTTATAAGCTAACCCTCGATGCAGCTTGAGATATAGGGCTGTCCGCAAACAGTTATTTATCCACCGACGTACCAGCGAAACAGTTTCAAGTTAATGCGCTAAACATTAGTTACGGCCACGGTTATTCCAACTGCAGGAAGAATGCGCTTGCAGTTGGCCGTAGGTCGTTATACCATACGTCAAAGTCGCTCTGTGTTAAAAATACGGACGTGGAGCTATTTTTGTGTACTAACGGCGAATTGTTGTAGTGTGCTGGCGAATTTAGGACGTGGTATACACTTTGCAGACCGCTGTCAAGTTTGTTTTTAGGTAGTGACATTATTTCTGGTAAATAAATGTGTCCGAATTGAATTTGGGTGTTCAGTTCACTTACACGTACAGAGCCAGCGTAGTTAACAATATCGTTTTTTATGAGGTATATAATTTTGGTCTAAAACAGTCTATTTCAAAAAAACTTGGTCTCCTTGCAGAAAGTATTACAGTAAGCATATTCATTGAGTGATCAACACAGTACTGAACAATTGAAAAGTAGTTGCCTGCACACTTATTACTTTTGCGCACGGTACAACTTGAATAATGTGATATTTCGGCCATTTTCGAGCGCAGTGTTGAAGTGAATCACTTTGATGATGTTTTTATATCACAGAACGTTTTCATGAGGTTGTAGTGAACGTATGATGGTGTCAGTAGTATCAAGTGCATAAAAGCCCATTATTTTAAATGTTGATAAAAACAGCTTGACTTTATAGATCTATCAAAAATGAACTCTCAAAGATCTTGATTGATTAATGGACTTGTATAAATACTGTAAAGTAATATATCAGTAGTAGCATTATTATATGAGTCGTATTTAGTTGTAGTTTATCATTTTAGTTCTGTTATAATTACTTTGGGAGTTGGTTGGCATATCATTAAATAATAAACACAAATATAATAAATTCTACTCTGCACTCATTAACTTTCTCTCTCTTTATAGTGTTCCTACCCTACGATGTCGTCAATGGTGTGACATGTCCGCTTTGTGCCCGCAGTTTTTCGGCCAAAGTGTGATATGCTAGCCATTTGAGAGCACATGAAAGAGCTGTTCATCAAAACTATCTACAACCACCCTAGAAAGTCATCAAATGCAGTCGCTGTGGTCAAAATCGGCTAGATGGCATCATCATCAAAGTACTCCTGTATCCCTATAATCTGTACCATTGTAATTCTAATTCTAATTCCAAATCTACTCAAAATAACTGCTTACTTAAGCTCAACAAAATGTCTTCAGAATTAAACCAACATTTTTCTCCAAGCTCTAATTCTGGGGCCAATTTTGAAATATAGCCAGTTACGTCACTGATACGAAGTCTCATACGCGAGGCTATGTCTAAGATATCAGCCTGTATCTCAAGTCAACCTCCCATTACTGGAATTGAATCACTTAAAGCCTCCCCGGAGCTCCGTTATTTGAATTTTATACCAAGGTTACCTAATTTTGTAAAGGCAAGTTAAATTTTAGAAGGATTTTTCTTCGTCAAATTGGGATTGGTTTTTCTTGGGACTAGAATCGGGAATGTGAGTGAGGAAAGCTACAGTAGCATATGTAGGATTTTTTCTTCTTTGTCCATTTGCAACTGTTATATTAAAATCGCATTTTACTAAATCATTTGAATTGTGTCTTAAAATGGATTTATAAAAAGGTTTTGCTTACAATGCTGAGAATTGTAAAGATCTCAAAATATTTGGACCAACCGGCATAATTATACTGCCTTTTTTTTCAGATGGGGATTCGTCATTGACTTCTTCCGCTCTGGGCAGAGCGGAAGGGAGTGTCAGACTTGTACTGACTAACACCCATGCATGTTCCTTTCTTGCCCTTTGTGTTCCAGAGCCGCGGTATCTCATATATATTGCCTCCAACAGCTTTATACTGCCTCCAACAGCTTTCTTGATCGCGTTTACATGTACATCTTGCCGGTGCCTTGTATGAGTGTATTTTCTTTCAGCCATTAATTCCATACCGGATTTGCCACTGGCAGGATATAAAAAAAAAACAACATCTGACAAAAGCACAACTGTCACATGTGACGTTATTTTATATTGTCAGTTTTCGAAAACAATAATAATTTCATGTAAAATGAGCGAAAAACCCATTTCGGAGAAAGAACTTTTGGTTGCAATCAAGGATCTTCTAAAGAGAAATGGATGTTTAAACAAAATAAGTGCAGAGGTATGTAATTATTAATTGTCTTGTGCGAAGGTTATAATGTGTTTATTCATCATCTATCTAGCCAAACTATGTTGAAGGCGGCTGGCTGATTACTCTGGTGTAGATAAATACCAGTATTTTACATGAAGCGACTGCCTATCTTACCTCCGCAGCCTAGGTACACGGTAATGCGAACCGATACTTTGTAAAACTGTTTGGCAAAGGACTTTTTACTTTGACCAATGATTATTCTTTTTACATAACGCTTTGAACGGTCGGTAAACCTGCGCTTGATGTAAATTTGAACATATCAAGTCAATTCAATTCAAATTAATTTATTGCATCAAATAGGGTAGGTACGTGAAGTTCTTATATAAAATATTTAGTTACACACATTTAGCCAATATATATCTAGCATGCAATAGTCCAAGTTTTTACACGTAAGAAATTAATTACTAGGTAACTACATTTTGTCGATTTATGTGCCTACTTAACAGTTAAATATGTCCGTGCTTTATAGTATAAAATTTACATGGGTACTTTTGACAAAACTCATCTAACGAATAAAAACACTCTTGTAACCACTTCCGCAACGCAACACAAAACTTATTGAAGGATAGTTGAGTACTTGACCTAGGTAAAGCATTGTAAATTGGAAGAGCCATATAGACGTAGCATCGCCGAAAAATTTCTAGCTTTGGTATCCTCGCCAGTGACTTGAGTTTTGGTGCCTAGAGTTATTTAAAGTTTGCTATTTTCTTTTACATCAATTTTAAACATTGCAGTTTGCCTGCTGATAAATAGTAGAGTTTCCAAAATAAATCATTTCTGTATGTCAACTGTACATCCAGTGAATCAATTATTTCTAGTAAACAAGTATGTTGGTATTTCACCAATATTTTCAAAAAAATAATTTCCGCGTAAGTATCAGCAATAACAAATAAAACAGCACCAAAAAAATCCATTACAAAAAATGTTTCTCCCCGATCCGATCGCACTATTTGTTACCAGGAATCGTGGTCGCTATATAATATGGTTTGCATAATAATACGCGCCATTAAAGTGCTGGGCTGAATTAAACCCAATGTTTAACTACAAATTAAGCGCTGATCATTTTTATTTAATTTGTTCGCTGATCCGAAATGCATTACGTGTGTTTTGGGATTTTTTCGGGATCTGTTCTCGGAATTTCGTTGTTTTATTGGTTAAATAACAATGTATTTCATGTATGTGGTCCGAGTTTTGCAATTCACTTTCTGGGAAAATGAAATCCTGAAGAAGAAGTAAAGCAAAAAAGGACTGTTCGAAAGAGATACCGCACACAACAAAAAAAAGGGAGCTCTTTGTGACCAATTTTAACTCATTCCACGTCCATGAGTATGGTCAGTACGTATGACCTTAACTACTCATAGCAAAGCTTTAACTCTATCCTTATATTCACAGGTTCGGGCTAAAGTGACAGGTCTTCTCCAAGAGCGGCAGACCACAGGGGTAGTTTCATCTCCCCCTACTCCTACCGATGAAGTGCTTCTAGTCAATGAGCTGGTGAGGGAATACCTGGAGTGGAATGGGTATTTGTACACCGCGTCTGTTATGATGTCTGAAGCTGCTATGCCGAAGGATAAGAGAACTAGGTAGGGGTCTTAATTTATTATTCTCCTGATCTAATTCGAGTTTATTTGAAATCAGCGTTGGAAGGCTTTTTCCTTCAAATATTTTTAGGCGACTTTTTTAACCAAATCATCTTTCGGATAAGAAAATCCGAAAGTAAATCTGACTTTCTACCACGTTTTCTTAGCTTAGCGACTGAATGAATTTAGATCATTATTTGGTACACTGACACACCTAACCTAGTAAAAATTGGGCTGTGGAGGTCAGATAGGCAGTAGCTCCAACCAGCCCCAACATAGTTAGGAAAAGGCTAGGCAGATGATGATGATGACACACCATGATCATAGGAGAAATTATAATGTGTTTATCTCAGTTAGTAAGTGCCTTTTATCGACCTCTATGCACTTTTGGTTCGGATAAAAGCTGTATTTTCTCTTAGTCGAGGCTGTTTTTATACTTTCGTGTACTCCCATAAGCTTAAAATTAAATATTTCCTAAGGTCTAGGATTCTCTATCAGCTCCACCAGACCATTTGTCAAGAACAAGATGACTTCCAATTCAAATTCTTTTGTGCAAAAAAAATTGCAAACTTTAAACCAGAAAACTCGTCCGTACAGCGATAAAAGCCTCGATGATTCAGTTTTGAATTGAGCAAATATAATCAATTCTCTTATTTTGATTCTTATGATCTTAAACTTGAAGCTGTTTTTCTGTTTTCAGGGAAAATTTGTGTACTGAAGTTGGGGTCAGGGATGATGAGAAGTCTTCAGCCTTACCTTTGTTGTCTAACATTGTGGCTGCCTACACTGAAAGGATTAAGAGGAAGATCAATAAGAGCAGGAGAGATGCGCATTGATGAACTGAGTAAATGTTTTTAACTAAAGGTTGATGTTTTTATTTTTTGTCCCATTTTTAGAACAGCGAAAATATTGCTGAGTCAATGATATTTAAACTACTTCTCAATTTATCAGTCAAACGCAATTTATCATGTGATTGATGTTCCGAAACATCAGTGACTCAAATAATAAATAAACCTTTTGGTAATAAAGATAAATTCTCGGTTTGTACCGATTTATTAGTCGATTTTTTTAAAATTAAGGTTATCACATTTTCAAGTACTGAAACAATTCATCAAAAAGTACCAAAACTATGTTTTTTTTTCAACATATCAGGTGCAAGACTTCACAGTCAACAAAACAAAACATCCTAGGTTGAAGGTAGTTTGAACCTGAACTTAGACATCAGCTGTTACAACCTACAATTCAGTCTAATTTATTATACTGGGAGGCAACAAGAAATCTTGGAGAATCTTTATTACGTGCAGAGTTGTGAAGAAACACAATGAAATATGTAGTAAGTTTGTCGTAATACTGGAGTCTCTGTGACTTAGCGACTGGTGAGTTTTTGGGCGGTGGTTTTGTTTCTTAATAATATTGACCAAGGTTTGAAAGAAAAAAATGATTTTAAACATGAAATTTTCCACGCGTGGCCTGAATCGGAACTAACTCGGCCATCTTGTTTTTTTTTAATACAATGTGAATACCCTTCTGTCAATGTCATTCAAGCGCCAATATATCCATGTAGCATGTATGTGACTGCTTGGGAGTTAGGATGCTTGCTTTTTATATACGAGGATGCTGGTTAGAAACCTATCAAGTGTGTGCCTGATAATGTGACCTTATTACCATCATAACAACTAAGAGACTTCCCAAGCCTGCTGGTGGCCGTTCTCTTCTTCGTCGTTGTGGTGGTGGCGTTGACAGCGCGAAGAAAACTCGTCACTCAAGCGGGATGTAACTGCAGTTACCGGCTACACAGCGTGTGGTGCGTGCAGCGCGGCTGCGAGGCGGAGTTTAGTGACGAGCCCTTCGATGGTGGGTGTGTGTTCTGTTCAGCATCGGTGACATATTTTATGACGTATTTCCGTTATTTTGAGAGATTTCCAGGATAAACTTCAATAAGTGTTTTTGGGTTTTTCATCAGAAATTTCTCAGTAGCATCCCGGAGTCAGCATGGTGCCCTTACTGGGTCTAATAGGATTCTTCACAAGTTGTCAACCAAGCATTCTGTACATCAAACTAAGAAACTTTACGCAAAAATTATTGCTGGGAAACGACTTTTTTTGGGGTGAAATCAAGTTTTACAGTAGGACTCAATGTAACGCATTCAAAACATTGTGCTGATGGATGGATTGAATAGACGGGGGTCGTGACGGTGTCTTCAGTAAAAAAATACATTAAAAATATGTATTGAAAAAAAACTTGTGAAAAAGTTGGAACTTTAACCCTCAATATCTCCGGAACTAGAAGGTATGTTCTAGAACAAACAATTGATCGCAATGACGAAGTACTTTTCGGCTTCTTTAAGAGACTTTTTACACCCTTTAGGTACATCTCTACCTTAATCCTCGAGGACTACAGGCGTGTTCTTATGTTAGTTAACTAAAAATACAGCCGACTTTCGCTGCAAAATCCCTTTAATTAAATCAGAAGACAATAAGCTCGTTCCTTATAAAACGTTTGTTTTATACAACTAATTCAGGGATCCGTGGGTGTTCTATAAATCGTTCTAGTCTATCTTTGTCTGTCGTGGGTGGAACCTCGGAGTGAGCTAATATTAGTTAGTCTGTTGTTTTTAGTCTATTTTGATTCAAGAGATCAAGCTAAGATTTATAGTTTACGACGGACTTTCTAAAATGTAGAGTTAATACAGTTATTTCAATTAGACCTTTAAAGTTGACTTTTGAATGTCAAAATTTACTAGGAAATAATATTAGTTCTAGTTGGCCTAGTTGTAGGTGGGTAAACATAGGCTAAACCGACCTAAAGTTTCATAACGTACCTTTCTCAGATAACGGGTAAAGGTCACATTACTTACTTATACAGGGTGTAAACAGACTCTTCACGAAGCCGAAAACCAAGCATTATATACATGAAACTAAGTAACTTTACGGAAAAATTAGTGCTGGGAAACGATTTTTTTTTTTGGGCCCAAAAAGTCACGTTTTACGGTAGGACTCAATGTAACGCACTCAAATCATTGTGCTGATGGGTGGATTGAATAGTAAGATGGTCGTGGAGGTGTTTAAAGTAAAATTCTTACATTAAAAACATGATATTTAAAAAAAAACTTGTGAAAAAGTTGGAACTTTGACCCCCAATATCTCTGTAACTAGAAGGTTCCTAGGTATGGTCTAGAACAAAAAAATGGTCGCAAGGATGGGGAGAACAAGTGCCTTTCGGCTTCGTAAAGAGTCTTTTTACACCCTTTAGATAATAGTGCACACGGTATTTCTTAAGAATATTCAAAATCAAAAGTCATTTATTCAAAATAGGCTGAATACCAGCAAAAATCTTATTTATTTCTGGATGGGAAATCATCAAATCACTTCTCCCGCTCGGAAGGGAGTGTCAGACTTGTATTGACTAAAACCCATCCCTGTACCTTCCATGCCCTTTGGGGCCGCGGTATCTCTTTCGAACACTCCCGCAGCCCTGTCAGGTTTACACTTCACTTCATGTTAAGTTTTAAAGCTAAATGGGCCCGGTGTTTCGTGCCTGACTACTTTGTGCGAAGAAATAGCCGAAACAAACTCAGAGGACACTGATTCTTTTAAAGTTCAGACATTGGTTAAATCATCATCACTTCCTAGAGGTTTAGCTGAGAAAAGAAGTAACGGAACAAAATCCCCGGAAACAAATCTGTCTGTTAGTTTAGATTACACTTGCGACACTAAAAAGATAACCACTATTTTTTTAGGATAGGAAATCATCGAATGCCTCCTCTCGCTCTGGGCGGAGCAAAGCGTCAGACTTGTACTGACTAAAACCCATCCATGTTCCTTCCTTACCCTTTGTGTTCAAGACCCGCGGTATCTCTTTCGAACAGTCCCGTAGCATTACCACCTGATGCTGATACTGTTAGCCTTCGTCATCCCACTGCTGGGCAAAGGCCTCTCCCCATGACTTCCAGTTGTTTCAATCCAGGGCTAACACTTATAATTTAGTTGTAACCATAGTAGTACCACGGTAGTACTGTGACTTATACCTGTCATTTATATTTGAGTTCATATAAAGGGTGTAAAAAGACTCTTATCGAAGCCGAGAGGCACTTGTTCTCCCCGTCGTTGCGAACATTTTTTTTTAGACTATACCTGTGACCCTTCTCATTACGTTGGGGTTTAAATACATGTTTGAATTGTATTTTTTTTACTTAAGACACTTTCACAACCCCCATACTATTTAATCCATCCATCAGCACAATGTTTTGAATGAGTCACATTGAGTCCTACCGTAAAACTTGATTTTTAATCCAAAAAAAAGGTTTCCCAGCAATAATTTTTGCGTTAAGTTACTTAGTTTGATGTAGGTACAGAATTCTTGGTTGACGGGTTCGTGAAGGGCCTATTTACACCCTATAAATAATCACGATTTGCAAATATGACGTTGTTATTCTAAAGTATTGTTTTGATTACGAGTCGTTTTGCTATAAGCTGGATTTGCTTCTAGAACCCTTTATGCGGATGGAATTATTTCGCGCTTGCGACTACAAGACCAATCGATTCCCGGGTTGGGCAAAGTGTTTTGGGTTTTTCATCAGGAATTTCTCAGTAACGGTAAATCGAAACGCTGGCGACCTATAGGTTTGCCCCTATTATATATAAAACTTAAACAAAACTGGCGAAAATGTCCACTTTTATCTCGTCCTTTGGGGTTACAGACTATGGAATTATTACTGAACTATACAACATTTTTCAATTAAATCTTACGTCTTTAAAATCCACTTAAACGCCGCAATTACTAAATATTTGTCACCCACTCAATTAGTTAAGCATTAAGACTAGTTTAATTATCTTGCGTGTGATTGGACATCCACCACAAATTGCTGTAATTACTACTCTAGTACTCTGTGGTTATGGTCTAAACCGAGGTAATCTCATAAAGGAGAATACACGTTGCACGCATGATGAACGGGCGGGCGTACGGTTCGGACACAATAACCCCGAATTGGCTTTGTTGCCTCAAAGCGGGTCTCGTGATCTAACTTCGTTTAAAATTATATCTAGTGCTAATTGATAGTGTTAAAGCTCAGTACAGACAGTCCTACGCGTACGCACGACAACCAATCAAGCTATCCGGATTATGCGGACCTCTCGTTGGACAGGAAACCTATACAAAGTGAAATCATGTTATACTGGAAATGTACTACAGCTTGTCGCCGTGTGTACTTTTTGTCCATGACGGAAAAAAAGTTCGAACTATCTACTGTACCTACTATTCCAATGTTCTGTATTTATGGTATAGGCTCATAAAAGAGACTGCCCACAACTAGCCGGATTGCACAGAGGATTGGCTTTGTTGCGGATGGACACCGGACAGGTTGCCTCAAAGCGGGTATAGTAATCTAACTTCGCTTAAGTTGATTTCCGGCGCTTATTTATAGTGTTAAATCTCAGTGCATCTCTAGGCATATTTTTTGTGTGTCATTAATCGGACAATTGTACAACTCATCTGTCAGTGGTGATCTCAATTGTTTTGTATGACCCCGCAGAGAAAAAAGTAAATAACTTCTTAAAACTTGAAAGAAAAGTAAGGTAACTAAGAAATTGCGGCAAGAAGACCTATCATGTTGTGTGCTGCCAAAAGTTGAATATTTCCTTCTAATATTAACAGTAATTTTGGATTTCAAGATTCTCAGCAGTAAACATCATAATCACCATCATTGTTCAACCAATTGAGAACCTCATCTCAAATAACGAAAGCTAAACCAAACATTCGAAACATACCAGCGTACAGCAAATTATAATACTTGTTAGGTAATCAAGTTCGATTAAACCACCCTATACACAGGTACTACCTAACTTAACTAACTAACAAACTATATACTAACTATATCGTCCTTCAATACCACCCAGTATAACTATATCTCGACATCTACTGTGCATCAATTGGCAACATCAATCCCAAACCACTATATATATTCACTCATCCGAGTACCTCATTCCCCCATGTATGTACCCCACAGCCGTCGGTAACCCCAATGAATATGGCTTGTGAAGCTATGCGTAAAGTCCCCATGATGGGGGGAGCCGGTTGTATGCACTGTGCCGAATGATGCAGCAAATGTATCGGACCGCATTTCCGATATCAATAGTGTGTATGCCCTTTATGTTTTAGAAGTTTGTGTTATGTAGATTTGATAATTGTGTATTATTATTGGTTTAATTGGTATGGAATTGTGTGAAAGTCGTTTGATTCTTGTTGGTTTGCAGGTTGCAATTGGTAGGTAATTCAAGTCTGCTATGTATCGGTGATGAAATCTTTTTTTTTTTTTTTCGCCTTTTCTTTTTTCACATTATAAGTTCATTTTTTATCTACTCGTCCGCTATTGTTTTCTGTTTAATTTCGTTGCGACAGTTAAATTGTTTGGACTGCCTCGTTGGTCTAGTGGTAAGCGCGACTGCTGAGTATAAGGTCCTGGGTTCGATTCCCGGGTCGGGCAAAATGTTTTTGGGTTTTTCCATCAGGAATTTCTCAGTAGCAGCCACGGAGTCTGGACTTGTGCCTGGTTGATGGCAATAGGCTCCGCCACCTATTACATGGGACTTAAACATAACTTGCGAAATGTGAGTGTACTATTAGGTACACCTCTGCCTAACCCTTCGGGGATCACAGGTGTGGTTTGAGTTAAATTGTTTCTCTGGGACTTCGAATGAAGCTCGAGCTTCATTGTCTCAGCGCTTTTCTAGTGGTCGCCACTGTTAATTCTGGCTTTCAGGAGTTACAGTGGTTTGGGGATACTGTGGCGGGCTTTTCCTGATAAAAAAAATATAGATTCAACCTGTAGAGCAACACACAGAAAGCTTTAGGGCGGCAGATTTAAAAGAAGCGGTCATTGGGAATATTGTCCAACAAAAATTTTGATTTCGGTATTTTTCGATTTTGACACACGAATGCTATCTTTTTTTTTCGAATGTTGAATCATCAAATGACTTCTCCCGCTCTGGGCAGAGCGGGAGGGACTGTCAGACGTGTACTCACTAAAACCCATCCATGTTCCTTTCTTGTACTAATAGGTACACCTCTGCCTAACCCTACGGGGATTACAGGCGTGATGTTATGTATGTATGTATGTTCCAGGGCCACGGTATCTCTTTCGAACAGTCCCGCAGCCCTGGACACGAATGTTACCTGACAAGCGGGCGTATGACACTAGACAGAACGATTTGTTACATAGTAATAACAAGTATTGGATTACGATTTTCTTTGTCTTCGTCCCGTCTATCGGTCGTAAATATTTGAATGTCTTTGGGCATAGATCAAATTTTGGCAGGATTGGTGATAAAATTACTGACGAGAAATGTGTAACTTCGGTATTGCATTGACTATACATTTATACAAGGTAAAATTAGCTAGCGAAACACCGCCGACGAGATTAATAATTATCATTCTACACATAAGTAAAGAAAATCTGAACATTTTTGTGTTATCATGTTTAAAAATATCGACCTATCACGTCTCATCGATCTATCATGCCTCATGGCATAGACAAACATTGAGATTACGTTGAGTGTAAATAATATATCTTATTTCTTCTTCTTTTTGTTCTCATATTATTTTTTTCAAATAACTATGATGATGAATGATGATATTCTTTCTTACACTTTATTTTTTTAATTTAATTTGTACGTATCTAACCGTGACATCACTTGAATCACTTATCAGAATACCAGAGCTGACAATTTTTTTTAATGTTACAGAACCATACTTTTTGGCCTCGTACCGGACTTTTTATTTCATCATCATCATCTGCCTAGCCTTTTCCCAACTATGTTGGGGTCGGCTTCCAGTCTAACCGGATGCAGCTGAATACCAGTATTTTATATGGAGCGACTGCCTATCTGACCTCCACAACCCAGTTAGTACTGGGTAATACGATACCTCTTGGTAAGACTGGTTGTCAGACTTTTTTGGCCACTGACTACCTGTAACGACTGTCAAAGATGTGCAAATGACAGCCGGGACCAACGGCTTAACGTGCTTTCCGAGGCACGGAGGAAACTCGGTATGTATTACAGGACTTTTTATTTGATTTTGTTTTATTATTTTATCTTTTGCGAGTTCAATGAATACTTTTCCTTTCTTCTTACAGATTCGCTACGTAATTTTACTTAACCCTGTATAGCAAACATTTTATGACTATCGAAAACCATCTCCTCAATTCATAATTCAAGCAATTTTAACCCATATGTTTACCAACCTTACAAAACATTACGCCTCCTATTCCCTTGAAACGTTCAATACCTTGTTAACTTATTGCTTTCCCGCTGTACCATCTGCAGTACCTTCCCCATAAATTAAATTCAATTAAAGTCCGCCCATACACAACCGCTCCAAAGTAATTGATTGATAAGCTTCTATAAAATTAATGGGACGTATGTACTCTGGGTTTCGAGGTCAACAACACTTTAAGTACAAGTCTATGCGTCGTTCTCAATACTAATAGTCTTAATTTATCTTCGTAGCTGTTCAAAGTTGAACATGTGAACGTAATCAGTCTTCGGAAGTGCGTTATGTGTTTTTGGAACATAATAATGTAGGTATTAGTACAGGATGGTTGTAGTTTCTATAGGAAAACAGCATTAACATATTGGTGAAAATTGATTGTGTGTAAGTACTTTGAAAATATTTAAAAACTTCTAACTGGTTTATACAGCAGAACTATACTAACTATCCAGTAAGTCTGAAAAAAAAATGTCTGATAGTAACACATTTTTTTTTCTGATGGGAATTCATCAAATGACTTCTCCCGCTCTAGGCAGAGTGGAAGGGAGTGTCAGACTTGTACTAACTAAAACCCATCCATGTTCCTTCCTTGCCCTTTGTGTTCCAGGGCCGCGGTATCTCTTTCGAACAGTCCCGCAGCCCTACTATCAGACATCACTTGACATATTTACCATAAAAAAAAAAAAAAATATGCATCGGTCATTTCATCGGTCATGTCACTCGAACCTACACACATATTTGTTTAATTAATACTATTATTAATACGCATTTAAAAGGGTTCATCGGCAATTTATCATATTCCTATTTTCGATATTTTTTCCGATCACTGTCACTTAAGATTCCTCCAGATTATCTTCTGTGCACAAAAAGCTATATTATTATGCTTATTGTATTCTGCTACTTTGTTTTGAATTACTGTGGCTGTGTTGGTAAATAAATACATATTTTTATTTATTTTAAGAAAGAGTAATATTGAATCGCCTGCTGATCTGAGAATTTACTTTACCTCACTTTTTACACTAACTACAAACTGAACAATATAAGACAATACAATTTATGCGTTATCTCGATGCTTCTCACCATCACACCTATTTCGCAGAAGTGGTAAATAGAGGTGAATAGTACCACATTACGACGGTGGATGTTACATTGCAATTGACCGAGCAGAAATTCAAACACCAAGCTCCTTCTGAAAATTTAATTTTGGAAAATTCGTTTTCCTTTCTACCCGGGACTCAAGCCACGACTCCTCGTATAGCCGTCACATTTGCGACCTCCTAGAGCACCGAAGCAGTATGCTTAAAAGATATATCGATTGGTAAATTAAACCTCTTAAAAGATCTCTGGAAGTATCATTTCCCTCTTAATACCACCAAATATTACTCCTCCCTTCAATCATTTTATCGTACTGTATACAGAACTAGCTGTTGCCCGCGACCTTCGTTCGCATGAAATTATTATTAAAAAATCCCCATTATTATAAGCACTTCCCTATTTGGTTTTTTTTTGCACGGATCCCCAATTATTTATCTAAAATAAAAGTAGCCTAAATTACTTCAATCCTTGCCTCCGCCTTCATCCTTGTTACTTCAGCTATTTGCCAGTGTAAGTCCCGTCAAAATCGGTCCAACCATTTCAGAGATTAGCCGGAACAAACAGAAAGACAGACAGACAAAAATTGTTAAAAATGTTGTTTTGGTATGTATACCGTGTATACAACCCATATGCACTTAGTAAAAAGCGGTTATTTCAATATTACAAACAGACACTCCAATTTTATTTATCTGTATGTATGAATGAAGGTATAGAACGACGATGTATGTATAGAACTGTATAGAATATAGAATGTATAGATTAACGAATGAGTGTATACAGAATTAACGAGTGATGAGTCCCTTTATGCTTCGTAATGGCGTGAGGTTAATAGCTCCTAGTCGAATGGTTGATGGAACCGAGTCGTCCAGTGATTAAGGCTTCGGTGATAGAGGCCCATGATTGGGCACCAATTACCTGGACAACCCTTAGATGTGGCTTGTGACGTGTCTGGCTGAAAGGTGTTACGTGTAGTTGATAGTAGCTATGGGTAGGTACAGTGTTACGAGGGTCTTTTGGAATTCGAATATCGTTGACTGATGGGGCGAGACTGTTGGTAATAAATGGACGTCGCATTATATGCACTAAAGGGTGAATTATGGACAATCCAAATGCTCAAATAGTTATAAAATAGTAGGAAAATATGCAAAAACGCCATTAAAATAGCGTTTTATGGATTTGCAAATGCAAATATGCATATAATACTGGTTCACAAACACTGTCTGCCTTCTTAAATATTTTTGTTTTTGTTTATAAGCTCTCTTCTATCTGTGAAAAATTTTAATTGGCCTTATTTCTGTTACTCATAATCGTGTGTAAATCGTGCTTTTAGCTGTAAATTTTCCTAAAACTGTAAAATAAAATAAAATAATCTGATGTCTGAGGCCAACTTATCTCTTATCAGGTAGATGAGATGTATATTGTTTTTTTCAATGGCTCTCCATTGAAGGCTCTGTTGATACGGAAAAAGGCGTTTTTTTAGCATTGTATTTGGCTCTTTATTGTCAGAAAGAAAAAACGTAAAATATATTTAAAATTATAAAATCCCATCACAATAGCTTTAACATAACAAAAGAAAATCTTTTCTACACAATAAAATAATTGTAAACAGCTTCAACAATCCGTGAACATACAAAAAACTACGACCCTCGATTTTCTCATGCGTTCCTAGTACATTGTTTCCAGAATACCTTCAACATTGTTGCATATACAAAAGAACTATAATAAAATGCTCATATCAGCCCTTTACTAGACGGCTCAACCCCACTTTGTATGTTGTACCTACGGTTTTAATGTAGGTTAGATTAGATGGTTACGAACCTGTACCATCTCTTAGGAAAATTGAATAGAGGACCCACCCTCGAAGTCGAGGTAAGGATATTCAGGAATCGCTCTCACTCGAACACGTGTGACAGTGGTGTTATACGGATAAGAAGTTCTGATAGCTTTTGTAGAATAGTTTTAGATATATTATCACTAAGGTACTTCTGTGAAACTGAGACCTTTTTGAAATTTTATTTAAAAAAACAATCATTACCTACGTTTTATTTAAGAGGCGACACGGGCTGCAATTCTCCAAGCAAATTTTAACGAAATCGATATTTTGTATTCCCTTTTTTTCTTCCTGTATAATGCCTCTATGACCCTCCAAAATTAACAAAAAATATCCCATTTTTATGGCTGTGATTATAAAACTACTGGACAAATTCTAAAAGTTTTTAACATTAAATAAATTGATAGGAACCATACATACCTACTCTTCCTTAAAATTTTAATGTCAAAAATAATTGAATTGGCTGCGTTTGCATGGAGCAATTATGGGAAATACGAAACGTCAATCTCGTCAATTTTTTTTGTGATATAATCGGTTTGAACTGCAGTTGTCCCTATCGCACTCTACGGGGGCAGGCTTGACGCAGCGCGACGGCAATATTTTCTTTAAATACCTATTTTTCCTCCTCGCAGGCCCTGTCCCTCTTAACTACTTCAATGTAATTACCTACACAAATGAGGCTGGTGCAAGAACGTGGAGCTTACCACAAGCAAAGGCCTATACCTGGCAGAGGGTGAAGTCGGGCGGCCTTCTTCTTTGCGTGTCGATAGACTCAAATATCCGACCAGTATATTGCCACCTGCACAGCTCTGTCATTGGCTTCATTTAAATCCTAGAAAGTGCAGGTGGCTGTGCAGGATGGGCAAGAAAGGAGGTGGGGCATATCCTGCAGAGGGGCTCCACACTGACGTTGTCTTTGGAACGGGTCGATGATACCCCATTTGACCAGATTATTTCTACAGGGGCCAACCTGGGCCCGCAAACGGTTAAGAGATTTCCTGATTGGTTACTGCAGTTCCTGTCTAGGAGGAAGCTGTTCTGCTGGATTGATGAAGTGAGAAGGGGTGGGATGTTTGTTCCTCCACAATTCGCATCTTTCATCTGACGCATTGTCTTTTGAGGAAATTGTGAGTCTCATGAAGCTTTTATGGCTTTTCAAGCGTGGATGACGATGATGGTAACCCACACAAATCAATTATTTGTATTTAAAACATGAGATTATCCAAAATACGTTCAGTAATTTGTCACAGCAGACTCTTTCATATTAAATCACTTAAAAAATGAGATCGGTTGACACCAAAAAACTGTCTCAAAACGCTCACCGTCCTTAGTCGTATTGAATCCCACCCATTGAAGCGCGATGAACATCCCATTGTGATATTCTCACATCTATTACCTGTTGTAATCAGTTAAAGCACAATGGCTCCCTGACTCAATGGGCGAGATCTCTTGAGATAAATCCACTACGATTACTACCCCTGTCTCATTGGAGGTGGACGATCGAGTGGCTATTTCAAAAATGGCTTCTTGGCTGATTCGGCTTTCGACTTTCAGCGCCGTCTCGACGGAAATTGGCCGAGGCGTTCGGCCTCGTCGTTGTAATGATCGGGTATTGGAGCTGATGCAACTAATCAAAGCTGGGTTTAGGTATTGATTTTGGGTGTGGGTTTAGATATTTTAGCTTTGTTTGTGATTTGAAGACATAGTGAAAAAAAAAATACTGCAGATATTACACCTTTAATTTGCAGATTTATACACCTACCACTGTTTGTCTCTCCAACACCCAAAGGTTGAGTGGTATCGCCTCTGTACTGTAGAGTGTACGGGGTTCTATACTATTGAATTAAACTCCTTTTTTGTTTAACTCTCTAAATTTTTTTTTTCAACATCCTTTCCTGTCCCACTGCTGGACAAAGGCCTCCCCCAATTCCTTCCAAGTGCTCTTTTCACGTGCCTCCTCTAACCAGCCTTCGCGGTACGCGTCCAAATTGTCTCACCACCTTTTTCTGGACCGGCCTCGGCGGCGCCTTCCGTCTTCCGGCAACCATTTTATCTTTAAATCAATTAATACATATTTTCATCTTTATAGAGTGATATGTCTAGTCTTTCCGATAATCAATCATTTAATCTTTTTCCATTCAAATATATTTACTTTATTAAGCTGCCAGTATCGTAGAACCTCTACAGTACTTTGTGCTTGAAGTGTGAAATAAATAAATAAAAAACATTGTTACATAAATATACATAAACTGATGACTTTACTCCATTTTAGGGTTAGGCAGAAGCTACGTGATGCATGCTACGATCCTTGGATATTCTTTTTGCGTCGTCAACATTCATACTTTTGGTCATGCACATTGTTGTATCCATAAGTAAGTAGATTTTCGTAAGCTACAGAATACAAAATTAAGAACTACGTTGAAGATAAAGAGTTTGGTTTTAGTTCCTACTGCGCATGCGGCTTCCCTGGTAGCTCATAAACGGCACAAATATCTGGATGTCTCCAACTATTCTCAATCTCATATTTTGTCTTCTTTCTAATCAGACTTTTTAACAATAGTTTTCAAATCATTTGTACATCTTTTGCTCAGAATAGTTACAACACTGATAACAATATTTGTGTCACTTGTTTAACTATGGTATTTTACAATATTTTCTTACCTTTGTATAGATTATTTTTTACCGATCGTTTGTGAATGTGTGAACACTGTAGACTTTGTAGATTCCCAGATGCTTGTTAACTTTTATCTTGTATTACATTTTTTGTGTATACGTAGCGACTTATTGTCAGGCCTACGCTGTTCCCCCATATTTAAGTAAGTACTAATGCTGTAACATGATAATATTGTAATACCAAATGATTTGAAAAGAGTAACCATGGAGTTTCTTGCCGGTTCTTCTCCATAGGAAACAACCAATCCAAACCGTGCACCTTTTTGTCGATATTTTATAAGTGCCCATCTATGTGAAATAAAATATTTTGATTTTGATAACGTAAGACTCTTTAATGTGTTTATAGTGCTAATAGCTATATCATAAAAAAATCTATATAATTCAAATATCATAAAAAGTAAGTAATTTTATTTCTTAGCAATTATATAAAAATAATATATAAATTCACAGATATAAGATATTGTGTTGTCAAGCAAAAAAAACACAAGAAAAGCATCTTTCATATCAAAAATCGAAATAGTTCCAATTACAATTTTCCATTAGTAGCAGCAACGTGTTACAGCACACTATGTTACTGTAACAAGCCAGTCACAAGTTCGTTTTACATCGTGTCTCGCCCCAGTTATGGCCGTGTCGAGTGGCTGAGAGTAACATGATGCCTACTTCAAGTTTTTGTTCGCTTAAACTGCTGCTAGAAAGATTTATGAAAAAGTAGCTGATGCCCGCGACTTACGTTCGTGTGATTTTATTATAAAAAAAAAATATGACTTCCCTTTTTGAATCGGATTTTGTTGCCACTTTCATGGGTTTTAATTTTTTTCTACGGAACCCCATTTTTTTTCGGATGGGAAATCATCAAATAACTTCTCCCTCTCTGAGCAGAGTGGAAGGGAGTGTCAGACTTGTACTGACTAAAACCCATCCATGTTCCTACCTAGCCCTTTGTATTCCAGGGCCACAGCAAATAATCTATTATTTTAGAATACAAGTAGCCTATGGTTAGACTTTATAACACATCAGCTATTTGCCAGTAAAAATCCCGTCAGACAGACATTAATTGAAAATAATGTGTCAAATGTTACTTGCTTTCTATTAACATGGGACTTAAGTCCCAAGCATAGCCATCTATAATTAACATTTCAGCAGCTATGAATGTTTAAACATTCATAGCTGCTGAAATGTTAATTATAGATATCACTTTCCTCACGCTTTGGAGAATACAAAAAAATAAGTTTATTTATTACAATTATTCCTTTATTTATTTTAAGACATATTCAATACATTTTTTAAATATTCAAATATAAAACAATATAAAAAAACATTTAAAAAATAGTAGCCCACCGGTATTGGGAACAGGGTTCAAGCTACCGGTGGTCAGGGCTCCAGAGAAAGGAACCTCCTAACAATACGAGCCGTATCCAGGAGTACCGCTTTCAAGCCCGGAGAGATTTTGTAATTATATCATATATTACTTACCCGCTCGCCAACCTCGCGAGCCAAGTCAAGATACAATTATTATTTTACCATAATTATATCGTTACATAAAATCTGAAATCACCAAAAGGGCTAGGAAGAGGGGTAGGTACAGCATAGTACATTTACAAGTCGCCAGTATTTCGTTATTTTGATATTATTCTAATTTTTATTCTAATGCACCAGCTACATACATCCTTGCAGCCGGAACTTTCCGTCGATACCGAAATTCAGTCGAAAATGTGACGTTTCACGGCTTGCAAATGTATTTATGCAACAAATATTTTTGACGTAGTCGTATACTTGTGGCCGTCATTTCATTTTTTGCATTTTTATTATATTTATACTTGGATTTTATTCGGTTATTTCGTATTTGGAATTTCTGCAGGCTAGTTATATGATTGGCAGTAAGTGTCGTCTTGAAAATGAAGATAAATAATATTATACAGTAATAAGTATATTATATGTAGTCAAAATAACTTTTTAATAGGAGTCCGGACTCAACATTTATGCCCGGTTGATGGAAATAGGCTTACGCCTATCACGTGGCTAAAGATAACTGGAGAAATGTGAGTGTATTAAGTAATCCAGCAGTTAGAAGTGTCAGAAGAACTGTGTGTGTTTGTGTGAAGAGATAGGTTTTGGTGCTTCTTTATAAATATGTTGTGTGGTGTAAATGCAATTAATCATAATTAGCGAACCTATCTGCCAGGTCAAAGAATCAATCAAAGAATCAATCAAAGAATCAATCAAAAGAAGAAGGATTGATCAAAGAATCAATTATTGCTAAAAAAAAACAAATGTATTTTTCACTGACCGATCTCATCTTTTATTGAGTACCTGGATGACAGCGCTTTGCTCGGTTTTTTTTTAACGTTTTCTAAAAATGAAACCTAGCTAAATCGATTTATCGTCCCCGAAACCCCTTGCATTCTAAATTTTATGAAAATCGTTGGAGCCGTTTTCGAGATTCAGATTATATATATATATATATATATATATATATATATACAAGTATTGCTCGTTTAAACTATCAGATTCTATCATTTTATAAAAATCAGATTGGTCAATAGAATGAAATAGAATCCAATTTTATCAAGTCTCACAAAAAACCCACTATCAGCACAAAACTAAAAAGCCCATTTTTCTTACTTCACCCTAAACCCGGACGTTTATCGAAAAACCAAGCACATTGTAATTCCTCTCACACACGTTCGGAGGCTACCTACCTCAGTTCCGTCCCTCTATTAAGTGACCCGTGTTAAGTGTCACTCTCAGAATGACATCACATTATTTATAAATATTTAAAATGCCACTTTGTACCGCGAATAATTGGGTCAGCCTATACGGCTGTTATCCAACAAGAACTTTTTTTTGGTAAAAGTATGAAAGTGAGTGCGATATCGCGCGTTCGCGTAGTTATGGTTGTAGCAAGCTCAAAGCAAGCGTGTAGCAGCTTCATAGCAAGCCCGTAGCAATCTTGTAGCAAGCTCAAAGCAAGCGCGTAGCAGCTTCGTAGCAAGCCCGTAGCAAGCTCAAAGCAAGCGCGTAGCAGCTTCGTAGCAAGCCCGTAGCAAGCTTGCAGCAAGCTCGTAGCAAGCACGTAGCAGGGTTGTAGCAAGCTCGTAGCAAGCTTGTAGCAAGCTCGTAGCAGGCACGTAGCAGCTTCGTAGGAAGCTCGTAGCATGTGCGTAGCAAGCGCGTAGCAGCTTCGTAGCAACCGCGTAGCAGCTTCGTAGCAACCGCGTAGCATATTACGTATGATTGACACTTACTTAATCTATTTTCGATGCGTTTTCAGACTGTGCTATTTTGAAACTTCAAATAATGGCCACTAAGGCCAGGCTGCAAAATAAAAGATTTATTCAAATACGAATAAAACTAGTAGTCGGTTTCTATCGTCTGATGTTTCTGAGATCATGCATTCTTCATGCTATGCTAGTTAAGATATTTATACTTTTCTATTTGTACCCATAACATGTAGGTCCTGCAAAACCCTTTTCCAGCCAATATTCCCGTACTCTCGGTTAAGTAAACACCAACATATATACGTACAGCATATGAGAGTAATTAATAGTATTTCCGTCGACGGCCACGTGTGCAGGGTCGCCAATGTTCTTATTTATCGGCTCCTATTCCCGCCCATTAGGCGGACAGCTAGCTTATTAAGTCTGCTCACGACAGAGAGAAATGGATTGTATTTAAATCTTGGGTTGTAGTTATTAGTGGCTGTGTTGTGTTTTTTGGAGTAATAACATACATAGATACAAACATGTTATTAGCACAAGTATAATTTAGTGATACTTTCAAAAGCTATTTTTGTAATCAATTAAAATCAAATAAAATTCATTTATTTCAGGCAGATACGAAAGATACATTTCAAAAACATTAATTATAATTACAATTTATAATTAATTAAAATTAAATTAAATTGTTAGCAGGAATATTGACAGCCACATACTAGACACATTTTTTTACATACATGCGTAATCAACTAATCAGTCATTATAATCGGTGGAACTGGGTTCTGGATATCAGATAGGAAGTCGCTCCAAGTTAAATTCATGTAATCAGCCACGCAGACGATGATGTCATACATATAATGCATAAAACCAATTTTTTTTTTCAGGCAGTTGTTATTCCAGTGAGGGAAAGAGATGGCGCTAGATGACCTGTATAGCTGTCTCTTTCCCACACTGGAATTACTACAGCTTTAACTCTTTTCGTCACACTTTTAATCAGATGACTTTATAAATAAAACAATTGGACATTTTGTTTAGTTAGGGTTTAATTATAAAAAAAATATATATTTTCCGAAAATACCAAAAAAGGCTTTTGAGGAATAAGGGGGCTAGTTTACTAACCACCGTGGTGGTTTTCACAACACACGGTCAACAATGACCTTAAAAAGCATAATAGCCCAGCGCATTATCGATAGATGACGTGGAAATATTTTTGAACTACCTAGAATACGTGGTTAGAAAACTAACCACCAAGACTAAAAGAGTTAAGACGTCATAGTAACCCCCAGGTGATCTAAAATGAAGTTTTAAAACAGTATTGTTTTATTCTTATCTCAGAGCGGGAAAGAGATGGTGCTAGACATCTTCTATAGCTCCGTCTCTTTCCCACACAGGAGTGAAATAAAAACAACACTGCTTTAAGGCGTCATGGTAACCTTCCTGCTCATATCATAAGAATATCAACAACATTCATACATTCATACTTTTGATTCAACCAAAAATGTAGTAATGCATTTAACGTCCTGCCTAAAAATTGATTGTCTGGAAAGTTGGTTTACGGACGGTAGTTAACGTGACAACGTCATAAAATCGAGTGGAAGAGAGATAGATGCGGCGCATGTGTACAATGAGCGTAACGGGACAATGAGCGTAACGGGACAATGAACGTAACTGGACAATGCGCGTAACGGGACAATGATCGTAACGGGGCAATGAGCGTAACGGGACACTTTTTCGTGCATGCAACCGGCCTTTATAGATTTATTAGACGTTGTCACGTCAAAAACCATAATGATAGTGATTGAAGGAAGTCTGTACCAAACATTACCTGATACATTTGGCGGTTAAGCAAAAACGTCTCTTAGGAACAACCGGATAAACATGTGTGTCGATTCTCAGAAAATGGCATAAGTAAGTAGGTCGGAAGGCCTTTGTAAAAAACTGGCCAAGTTCGAGTCGGACTCGCGCACGAAGGGTTCCGTACCATAAACCGAAATGAAACACATTTCTTGTATGGGAGCCCCCTTTCATCATCTGCCTAGCCTTTTCCCAACTATGTTGGGGTCGGCTTCCAGTCTAACCGGGTGCAGCTGAATACCAGTATTTTACATGGAGCGACTGCCTATCTGACCTCCACAACCCAGTTACTACTGGGAAATACGATACCCCTTGGTAAGACTGGTTGTCAGACTTTTTGGGCCACTGACTACTTTAACGACTGTCAAAGATCTTCAAATGACAGCCGGGACCAACGGCTTAACGTGCTTTCCGAGGCACGGAGGAAACTCGGTATGTAATGGGTGGTCACCCATCCACAGACCAACCTAGGCAAGCACGGCTTAACCTAAAGATCGACCCGAGCGGCTGTTATTGTTTAGCCACGAGCTCCTATATGTATGATTATGGGAGCCCCCTTTAAAAATATTAAATAATTTATATTTTTATTATTGGTTGTTACAGCGGCAACAGAAATACATCATCTGTGAAAATTTCAACTGTCTAGCTATCACGGTTCATGAGATACAACCTGGTGACAGACAGACCGACGGACAGACAGCGAAGTCTTAGTAATAAGGTCCCGTTTTTACCCTTTGGGTACGGAATCCTAAAAAACCGCCATCCGGTTGTTTCAAAATCTCAATGTTGTGGAAAAACCATTCTTATTGGATTATTATTAATATCAAAGTTGGTTTAATTCATCAAAGAAACGACGAAGTTGTGGTTTTCTAACGTTTAAGGGGGAGTTGTTCGAACGGAAAATCGGAAACACAAATTGGAAGGTCAACAAAGTTCAAGGTTCGAAATAATTTGGTGTTTTGTGATTTGTAAAGAGTCCAGTATAAATACTTAATAAGTCCAATAAAATTTTATTTAATCAAGAATTTTTCTAGTGTTGACTCTGACAGGTTATTAAATTGGGAAGCGAAAAAACGTTTTTATGTTTATTTAGCGACTTAACGAATAAATAGTGACGAAGAGTGTTTTGATGCTGAGGTTGGGCAGTTTTATTGGGCTTTTTTTTCAGGAATTTCAGTGTAGTACCTCAGAGTTTGGATTGGTGCCCGGCTAATGGCAATAGGCTTGTCTTATTACATGGGACATAATTGGCTTAATGTGGGTACAAAAGGTTCTCCTCTCCCTCTCCCTTCGGAGACAACAAGATGTTATATTATTTTTAATTCGTATACAGGGTGTAAACATACTCTTCACGAAGACGAACCAAGCATTCCGTACATCAAACTAAGTAATTTTACGCAAAAATTTTTGCTGGGAAACGACTTTTTTTCTGGGGTGAAAAATCACGTTTAAATGCATGCGTTATATTGTGCTGATGGATGGATTAAATAGTAAGGAGGTCGTGAAGGTGTCTTAAGTAAACCAAATACATTAAAAACATGTATTAAAAAAAACTTGTACAAAAAGTTGGAACTTTGACCCCCAATATCTCCGTAACTAAAAGGTTCCCAGGTATGGTCTAGAACAAAAAAAAAATATCGCAATGAATAAGAAAACAAGTGTAGTTAAGAGTTTTTTTACACGCTTTATTTTTTCTTTCTTGCTAAATTTCGTAGAACACAATCACACCTCCAATCAAAATCCTAGGCAGTAAACCACACTCAAATATTGACCACACCACATCCAGAACTCGTCATCTGACAGCGATAGCTACCCAACACAGCCCATCCAATCGAAACACATCCACGCACTCGAACCCAATCACACAATCCCAAACATCGAACAAGCCAAACATCCCCAATAAACACACACTCAACGAAATGAACAAGCAAAAGACTCCAATCAATACCAATAGTTAGCATTCCGATGGTTGATTAAGTTAAACGCAACGGTTCGTACATGTAGATAATTAATTACGAGCCCCGGACACTGGGACGAAACACGCAGTCCAGCCCGAACGGTAACCGCAAATTGCCTAATTTATCGGCCCAGTAACTCGACGTTCATCGTTCGTGAAACTCTCCGAGGATTCTCCGCCGAAAATATTCCGGGAACGCTTGTCTCGTGACGAAGTTCGGCATCGGCTATTTTTGTTGACGTTCTGTCGTTTGGCAGACGGGCTGAGATGTTTGTGGCTTTTTGGAATATATGATTACACAGGTTGCCTGTTGTGGGTAAATAAGAATACTGTAGATCAAGCTTCGTGGACTGGCTTAAATTTTTATTAGTTTACGCCCTGTACACGACTTGCACCCATGCGACTTTTGACGTGTCATGTGACTTGCGATGAGATATTTTGACTTGTGATGTGACATGTTACTTGCGATGTGACTGTGACTTGCGATGTTCGTTGTGAGTTGTATACAGGGTGTAAACAGACTCTTCACGAAGCCGTCAACCAAGCATTAGGTACATTAAACTAAGTAACTTTACGCAAAAATTAGTGCTGGGAAACGACTTTTTTTTTGGGTTGAAAATCACGTTTTACAGTAGGACTCAATGAAACACACTCAAAACATTGTGCTGATGGATGGATTGAATAGTAAGGAGGTCCTGGAGGTGTTCGAAATAAAAATCTTACATTAAAATAATGTATTTAAAAGGAGTTTTTCGATGCCCTTTTATAGTTTGTTGTTAGTTTATCTATTTTAGTTTAATAGTTTTTAATTATCAATGTATATAGTTAATACAATAATAAAATTTATATGTTGTACATTTAAAAAAAAAACTTGTGAAAAAGTTGGAACTTTGACCCCCAATATCTCCGTAACTAGAAGGTTCCCAGGTATAGTCTAGAACAAAAAAATGATTGCAATGACGGGGAGAACAAGTGCCTTTCGGCTTCGTTAAGAGTCTGTTTACACCCTTTATTTTTCCAGACTAACTGTTATTTTATTCGCAGACGCTGTAGCAACGACGCTGTACAAGAAATAATTGTTTCTCCACGGAAACATAAACATCGATTCCTAAGTCAACGAATATTTATAGTACTTACATTATTCGTTCCAAAGAAATTAGCCTTGAATGAAATCCGATACAAACAAATATAAAAGAAAATAAATTGCCTTGAAGTAGAGACAAACAAACTAATGGCTTTTACGGGTAATCGAATACGTTATTTTCATAATAAGATGTAGACAAAATATTTGTTTTCGTTTTTATATGTAATTCGGTTGTACAAATAAATATTACTCTTACGTAAAATGTACTTATGTATAAAGGATATAGCGACTAAGTGCGATCTCCCGTTGCGAAGTGATAAAATATCATAAAGGGCACTTACTGGAAATTGGCTTCAACATAGTATCCTTTAACGTGCCAAAAATCTAGCCGTTGGTTTTCCAGGCTAGCCTGAGCACAATGAACACGCCAAAACCAGACTTTAAGGATAGGTGTTGATTGTCTTTTTTTAACCTATCACCCACCGGAACAGTTGCATTTTGAAGGAGCTAACGAAAATCTCTGCTTTTGTACTTTTTCTTTTCAGGATTCGCATTGGTAAAGACTTGCAAGGTACTTATTGCAGTAATGATAGGCAGTTTTAAAACCAATTTACATCTTTTTTTTCGTCGGACTGCCTCGTTGGTCGAGCGGTCGCAAGCTGCGACTGCTGAGCATGAGGTCCTGGTTTCGATTCCCAGATCGTTCAAAGTGCTATTGGGTTTTTCCATCAGGAATTTCTCAGTAGCAGCCACGGAGTCTGGTTTCATGTCCGGTTGATGGCAATAGGCCCGCCCCCTATTACATGGGACTTAAAACATAACTGGCGAAATGTGAGAGTACTATTAAGTACACCTCTGCCTAACCCTACAGGGATTACAAGCGTAATGTTATGTTGTGTGTTTTCCGTCTTATTGTTCAGAAACAGTTTTCATTCATGATTTTCATGGGTACTGTCACGAACAAAAAAGAAAACAACATTACATACGCATTACATACATTATATATGCTTATTTCTTTATTTTTCGTGTGGCTAGTGAATAACCTGGTGTATGATTTTTATACCGCCCATGGGCGTCTGACTTGGTTTCACATGCCGTAGAGAAATATCACTCAGGCAAGCAGGTTTCGTTTCCTCACAATGTTTTCCTCCACCGTTATGGTATAAGGAGTACAGAAGGCAGAGGCGGTAGTTTGAAAAAGAATATTTATACCAGCTAAAATTCACAAAAATAATGATTTTCCTTAGCAAAACACAAGAGATCCGGCTGTCAGCAAATTTCCAGCATTTCAAAGTTGTAAAAAACTTATTTTATTTATTCCTATACAATTTCTCGCGAAAATCTAGCAGTACCTCCCAAACTATTAGAAAACACAGCCCAAAATCTCCTCGGACTAACAAGTTGTGGCTTATCTTAATTTGTGTGAGACCTTAGCGTCACTATTTCTCAATGAATGGGGCAAGAAATTCCCCGTACCTTAACGAATAGCCAGCCCTAAGTTTGTCGAGATATTTTTAGGGCTCAGAAAGGGGAAGGTCCCATGTAATGACAGAGATAACAGAATTGTTCGAAGGTCTTATTAAAGCCTGTGATTCTATTTTCAGTCTTATGGTTTTGAAGGTTAGGCCTAGTTTAGCCTCGTGTTGAATTTAAAGTTCGAAAAATAGTTTGAATCAAGGATCTACCCTGTCGGTGTTTGCATTTTCGTCTATTTATAGATTGTTCTAGGCATGAGAAAGTAGGCTTTGTTTGCTGAGATTTTAGACTAATAAAACTGGAATTTGGCTTGTGTGTGCCCAGCTGTGGGACGGAACAAGCTTATTAAAAAAAATTGCCATTGGTATAGGTATATACATTTTTGTAGGAAACAGCAGATTTAAAAAAAAACATGTGCGCAATTCACACGTGGTAGAAGTGCAACCTTCAAAAATGTTGGCTTCAAGATAAACACCGTATAATGCTTCCTATCTCATTTTCTTCCACGTTAAATCTTACGAATTTATGTGTCTGTCTCTTTTTACTGTCGCTTTTTCGTTTCATCAATTTTCAAATCACAACGGTGCTAAAGAAGTTTTCACTTCAAAAAATGCTATCGTAATTATTTTGGAGGCAAGCAGCGAACAACTATTGGCTGAATTAATCGAATATATCACACTCTATTTTCAAAAATCTAGTTGCGTTCCTATATTCGTGTGTAGTGCTTTTCTATTTTCATTTACGAAGTCACAAATTCAGTTACGCAAAAATAGACTCCACTATTACTAAAAGGCATAATCTCCATACAAATACACTTTTAGCCATCAGCCATAATAAATCAATCCAAGACAGCATCAAGGCAAGAAGTAATGGATCACGTCTACCACATTTGACAAATTATTGAGGACTGCTCATGTTACGAATATAAGGAAAATGCGATAATAACTATAAAAACTAATAGGAAAATGTGTGTGATGTATTATGTACGTTGTTGACCCTATTAACTTGCAATGTCATCTTGATAATGTGGTACTTTTTGTCCCATATTATTGCTGACATTGTATGGAAAAGCATCATAATATTTTATTGCAATATAACAGCAATAAATAAAAGCGATCTGGTCATGTTCACGGGGCAACTGTGACCAGGAATCGCACAGAACAGAGAAGTTCGGAGGGAGAAAGCGGAGGCCCAGCAGAGGGACACAATGTAGGCTATCAACAAAAAAAACAGCAATAAAGGCGATGTTCCACTGATATGTAGGATATACCCGGAGAGGTCACCACCTAGTTGCGCGCTTCATTTGTTTGCAGCAACACATTCTTGCATAGCGTGGCTGTGGAACGTAGTGGTGCAAGCCGGCAGCGCCTAAACATGCCTTTCCCAGTCTATATAGAAAGAAGAATTGGTGGTGGATCTTTATGTCTATATTTCTAGGTTTTAGGCCAAGTCATAGTTCTCGAGTTCAAACCCATGACTCGCACCTCTGATTTTTCGGGTTCATGTGCGTATTGTATAACGATTACTTGTTTCGGTGAAGGCAAACATCGTGAGGAAACCAGCATGCCTGAGAGATATTGCTCGACGGCATGTAAGGCCAAGTCAGAGGCCCATGGGTGGCAATGTTATGCGATGTGGCGTTTTCGGAATATGACAATTTGAGAATGTGGCATTTTACGAAATTTCAATATGTCATTTTGCGAATGTGCGCCTAATCCCATAAAAATTCTAATACGAGGTTGAATTGACAGTTTATCATACAATATTGTAAATTTAACCTCGTGTTAGCATTTAACTCTGAGTTAAGTTTTTCGTGCAAGTAGCCCTTAGTAAGGTCATTATTTTCTTTACAGTTTGTAACAGCAGTCGCAAAATGCATAACACAAAGTACTTGAACCCATGTTTCTAACGGCTTAACTAACTTTTGCAACTTTCACGGATTGATGAACATTCTCCTTTCTATTTTTCTCTAATGGATCTAGGAGAAAAACAAAAACGAAACTTCTAAATCCAGGTAGTATCCAGTTGTTCAAACTTCATTGTACTTCTTCTAGTAGTTTCTTCAGGATGTGTTGCGACTGCACTCAGAGTGTGTTTACTTTGTACCACGGATAGTTGAGTTGGTGTGATACTTTCTGTTGAGTTGTTAGTGTTGTTTATTAGGATACTGAATTTCAAGTATTATAATTATATATACCATGAATCGATAAGGTGTGGTCATATTTAAGGTTGTATATTTAAGGTTATATTATACCTAATGTTACTCTAATATAGTAACTATATATATTAATAATTAAAAACTATTAAAGAAACTAAAATAAATAAACTAACAACAAACAATAAAAGGCCATCAAAAAACTCCTCCTCAACGCTGTCAGCTGGTGATGTGCCCAAGAGACTGGCGGCGTTGCTACGTTGTATGGCAACATTTAACCTCTGGCGAAGGTAAAAGCTAGCCCTTAGGTCACGGGAACTGTCAACAAGGCATTTCGATTTTTTTTTAAATAGTCTTCCCCAGAGTTTCAACCCCAAACGGCTCGAAAATATAGTTACCAAAAATGTTTCTATATTTACGCCGCTTGAGGTTCTCTTTAGCCCAGCGGGAGCGCCAGCATAACACGATATAATTCTTGTTATTCTAGTTGGCATAATGTGGTTGGACGATATATATTTTTTTTTAATTTTTCGTTCTTAACTTTCGTCATTTTTAGTAGCGACCACGTCTAAAATCTACATTAATCGATAGCTGGAATCAATACAAACAAGTTATGCATGAGACAAAATGTTCTAAATTGTCACGTTTCCGACATTACTGATGGAATCTTCAGCACAACTTTGATTTGATTAGCCACGCATAAAATGTGTATCGTTAATAGCAACATCAATACAAACAAGTTATGCATGAGACAAAATGTTCTAAATTGTCACGTTTCCGACATTACTGATGGAATCTTCAGCACAACTTTGCTTTGATTAGCCACGCATAAAATGTGTATCAGTTAATAACAACATCAATACAAACAAGTTTTGCATGAGACAAAATGTTCTAAAGTGTCACGTTTCCGACATTACTGAAGGAATCTTCAGCACAACTTTGATTTGATTAGCCACGCATAAAATGTGTATCAGTTAATAGCAACATCAATACAAACAAGTTTTGCATGAGACAAAATGTTCTTAAGTGTCACGTTTCCAACATTACTGGTGGAATCTTCAGCACAACTTTGATTTGATTAGCCACGCATAAAATGTGTATCAGTTAATAGCAACATCAATACAAACAAGTTTTGCATGAGACAAAATGTTCTAAAGTGTCACGTTTCCGACATTACTGATGGAATCTTCAGCACAACTTTGATTTGATTAGTCACGCATAAAATGTGTATCAGTTAATAGCAGCATTAATACAAACAAGTTTTGTGGAGTTTTATGCAGAACCTTATTATAAAAGAACATCTCGTAGTAGTTTTCTCTATAGAAGCGAAGCATAAAATGTATACCTATGTATTGAGAGCTCATTGTACCTGAATCTACACATGAGTGAAAGCTCAAATGGTAACTATTTTAAACTAGAATTATAAACATGGAAATATCTCTGTTTGTATATGTGTATGTACGTTTGTTACGTTTTCACACTTAAATGGCTGAATGGATGTCAATAAAATTTAGCATACATACAGATAGACTATTACCTGGGTCTTCTTCTTCTTAGCGTGTCGATGGCAATCTAAATTTTGTCGGCCCAGAAGTTTGGCACCTTTTTTTTTTTTTTTCGTTTGCGACTTCTTCTCTCCCGCTCTGGGCAGAAGAAGGAAGAGCGGTAGGGAGTGTCAGACTTGTACTGATTAAAACCCATCCATGTTCCTTCCTTGCCCTTTGTGTTCCTATCTCTTTCGAACAGTCCCGCAGAGAAGTTTGGCACCTTCAGTAGAATCCATCAGTTCTTGTAATGAACAAACCAGGATACGCGGGTCATAATATTGACTGCCCCATCGTTTGTGGAACCCCACCACATTCACTCTCCAAGGCAGACACATGAATGAATCTACCACCTGAGCAAGTTTTCCTTGCATCTGCCATCCTAGGTCCGGAGTCTACTTAAAGACTTCCAGGCCAGCCACGGCAAGTGATGTCCAGGTGGATTTTGAGCAGGTGGAACGAATGGGTTTGGTAAGGATGAACTACCTGGCCACAAATTTAGTCTTACCGTAGACCGCTCGCAAGTGAGTGAGGTGACACAGTTCAGAAAGCCCTTTCGGTTTTTCAGTCTTTGTGACACGAGGGTGTTTAGGTGCTGGGTTAGTACATAGGATGCTTTTTAGCCGGAAAGTTCCTTCTTAGGAAATAATTTCTGAACTCCATAAGGGGAACCACGAGCATAAGCTAGTATCTTCATAAAATAGGTCAGGTATTCTTGCTAGATCTCAAAGTTCGCGAAACTTTGATTTTGCGTCGCGGTTGCAGATTTACAGGCTAGCTATAGCTTAGACTAGGTAACGACATAGGAAAATCTTCAGATGTAATAGGGTCTTAGTTGATACTCGTTTGTTAGTCCATTTTGAGTCGGTTTTCATTACTACCTAACTTACTAGGTTGTATTGTTCCACTGCTGGCTAAAGGGCCGGCTAGTGCTTGCCAGTCGTTTCGAAAGGAGTCAAGGTCACCCCGCTGCGGGACTGTTCGAAAGAGATACCGCGGCCCTGGAACACAAAGGGCAAGGAAGGAACATGGATGGGTTTTATTCAGTACAAGTCTGACACTCCCGCTCTGCTCAGAGCGGGACAAGACATTTGATGATTGCCCATCCGAAAAAAGGTCACCCCGCCACCTTCCCTTCGGTCTGCCGTGGTTTCATCTTAATGTAGCATATGTCATAATGCAGGTTGGCCATCGACATCTACCACCGACGAAAACATTGAACTTCACAATTATCATGAAAACGTAGTCTCTATTTTTAATAACAAATAGAAGAACCAAACGTCGCTTACCCGTATTTTACACATCTGCGATACAGCAACTCTTTAGCGTTCGCAATTTTACTGACGGCTCAAACTATTTTTATAAAAAAAAAACACTGTACTTATTTATTTAGCCACCACAAAATGGTTATGTTGACAGTAATCTTTCAATGAACATGGAACTCTACTCCTACCGACATTGATTTTATGGCTGTGTAACTAATGACTATAATCTTTGACGCCTTTAACAAGGAACTAGCATTAACGTCTATTTTAAATAGAGGTAGATATAGACAGAATGTAGATATACAGTTAGAAGTTGCTACACAAGTGTTCAAGTCGGCACATTCGACTCGGCAGTATTTATTTAACAGCAAGACAACCTAAAGTAACAAATTGGATTTTCATTCCACTTTCACGCCGATACGACGATCAGCAAACTCCGTTCGGCATATACTTTAGCTGAATCACGTTTGGATCAGCTCGACACAATTCGAGGTAGACCGAGCGGCTTTTCCCTGATGTCATCATCATCTACCTAGTCTTTTCCCATCTATGTTAGGGTCATCTTACAGTTTAATCGGATGCATCTGAATGATGATTTTACATGGAGCGACGGCCTATTTGACTTCCATAACCCACAGGTTGACAGACTGTCGTTACCTGTAATGACTGTCAAAGATCTACAAATGACAGCCGGGACCAACGGGTTCACGGCTTTTTCCCTAGTATATTTCTACATAATATAATTCGATTTTGCCATCCAGCTATGTTGTATCATGCAAACCCAAATAAAAGTAGTAGTAAGTACTCCTTCAACATAACATAACATCACGCCAGTAATACCTGAAAGGACTGACAGACAGAGGTGTACCTAATAGAAAACCCACAATTGGCCGCTTATAATTAAGTCTCATGTTATAAGGGCGAGCCTAATGCCATCCAGACTCCGTAGCTGCTACTGAGAAATTCCAGATGGAAAAACCTTATAACACTTAGCCCGAACCCAGCACCTCAAGCTCAGCAGTTTCGCTTGCGACCACTAGTCCAACGAGCCAGTCAACTCTTTCACATAACAACAAAAAGGACTTATGATAGGGGTATGATATCGTGCTATTGTTAGCAACAATAAGCCTAGAACCCAAACTACGAGTCATCAAATAAACCAGCCAACTGAACCGCCCTTTAAAGTTATAGAATCCGTAACTAGAAGTTAGATAATAGCTTACGAATCCTATGAATTTCAATATCTTTGAGAACTAGACACGACTACTCAAACGGACGTGTTTCAATAGTTGACAAGGACTGATTGCGATCTTTTGTAAGGCGTACGCATTGAATTTATGTACAATTTATAAATGTATCGAATTCAAAATTGAGGGACTCGGGGATCATCACTACATAGTATAAAACAAAGTCGCTTCCCGCTGTCTGTCAGTCCCTATGTATGCTTAGATCTTTAAAAATACGCAACGGATTTTGATGCGGGTTTTTTTATGAGATAGAGTGATTCGAGAGGAAGATTTATATTGGACCCGTGCGAAGCCGGGGTGGCTCGCTAATAAATAATAACTACCACACAGGTTGATCGTCAAAGTGAACCAACGCTGGCCGAGGTCAGTTCGTGGATGGGTGAACATCTATTACATACCAAGGCCAAAAGTCTGACGACCGGTCTTTCCAAGGGTAACCCAATACCTAGTTGTGGAGGACACTAAGAGGTGATCAGTACCGACTTGTTCCTTCCCTGTTATACAGGGTGTATACAGACTCTTCACGAAGCCGTTAACCAAGCATTATGTACATCAAACTAAGTAACTTTACGCATGTTTTACGGTAGGTCTCAATTTACCGCACTCAAAACATTGTGCTGGTGTTTAAAGTAAAAATCCTACTTTAAAAACATGTATTTAAAAAAAAAACTTGTGAAAATGTTGGAACTTTGACCCCCAATATCTCCGTAACTAGAAAGTTCCCAGCTATGGTTTAGAACAAAAAAATGATCGCAATGACGGGGAGAACAAGTGCCTTTCGGCTTCGTTAAGAGTCTGTTTACACCCTTTATACTCCTCACCCTACTAGTGAGACAATTTAGGCCATTGTTTTGGCAGTAATTAAAGCTTTGTGCTGAGCAAAATCTTTGACGTCAACTCTCCTGTGTAAACTGTGTCTCGTTAGTAAATAATAGACGTAGACAAAAAACTTGAGACTATGTGTATTGACACAAGCTTTTTTTTTAGAAAGGCTAGTTTCTTGTGTAAACTAATTCGATCACAATGAATTACCGAAAAATTAATACATAATTAACCGGCAAAAATGTTGTATTTAACAAACAAACATGAGCTTATGCAAATCACAATCCTACAAAAAAAAACAAACTTTCGAAAAAAATACTAAGTTTGCGACAAAAATACTAACTTTCCGAAAACATGTTTGGCTAAAATAATCGTTTTCTTAAGCTTTATAAATTGGGATGCAAGAGCGAGCGATGAGAGCTCGGGACTTGGGGCACCCCGACGATAGGTTTGGTTAGGTTACTTAAAACCCTGCAGACAGAAATAGAGAGCGCCTTATTACATTTTGATATTTATTTTGACGTTGATTTTATTCCTGATTTATTTATTTTATAGGTTAAAACACAATTTAAGCTGGTAGAAATATATTATGTCAGCAAATGCTGTTTTGATTTTTGGAATGTTCAGTATTTTATTCGGTCGTTTCTTTGTCCTTTCAGCTGTCGCAAGATCTGGGAAGCAGTACATTTCATATTTTGAAAGAAAGAAAGAAAAAGTATTTATTGATTTCACAACAGGACACATGAGATACACTTAAAATTAGGACATAATTATATAAATATTTAAATTAGTCCCGTGCGAAACCAAAAGGCCACTATCTCAGCATGGTGCTGTAACATTTGAGACAAATGTCACAGCACTGGTATTCTGACAGGGCCCATTGGTGACGCCACGTTTACAGAAAAAACAGAAACAAAATAACTAAAATTAAAATAAACTAAAAATAAAACAAAAATAAACTAATAAAAACAATAAGGGAGAGAGGAGAAAGGGGAGAGGGTGAGGAGGGGGGGGTAAGGGGGAGGGGGGGGGGGAATTTTGAGTATGTTAATAATTTTTTTTTCGGAGCTTTTATTATCCCATATTGTATTGTCTTTAAAACCAGTTGCATCTTTAGTCATCATTGCATAACATAACATTACGCCTGTACACGCCATAACATCGTCTCTGCCTAGCCCTTTGGGGATGCCCAAAGGGTTAGGCAGAGGTTTACCTAATAGAACACCATTGCCATCAACCGGGCGCAAATCCAGACTCCGTGGCTGCTACTGAGAAATTTCTGATGGAAAAAACCAATAACACCTTGCCCGCCTTGGAAATCCAGAACTCAAGACCACATGCTCAGCAGTCGCGTTTGCGAGCACTAGACCAACGAGGCAGTGATCATAGTCACTACTAGTGTGGGTTAGTCACTATCAGTCTATGACAAACTTGCTGAATAACGGCCTCTAAGTATAGCTAGCCATTTGCACTCTTCCGAACTAAATTTCCAAGAAATGCCATCTAAATACAATAAAACAGACATCTTAGTAACCAGCCATTCCATTCCAAGCGCTATTTAATTAAGAAAATATCGATTTAAACTCAGATAAATTATAATAAGAAAAAAAAAAAGACCGTGACTCCTTCAATTCGTACGGAGCGAGTGAATTAGAAGTATCCCCGCCCGCTCGACAATTGGACGCAAAGTAAAAATATATTATTCAGCAAGGACTACAATTGTACGGATGAAACTTTGTATAAAATATACTAGAGATGTATGTGTATAATTTCTTGGCCACGAGTACAGGCTCAAGCGACGCGCGTCTTCCGACAAACACAGTCGCGACGGTGACAGACGCGACGACGAACACTTTTTTTTTATGATGGGAAATCATCAAATGACTTCTCCCGCTCTGTGCAGAGCGCAATGGAGTGTCAGACTTGTACTGACTAAAACTCATCCATGTTCCTTTCTTGCCCTTTGTGTTCCAGTGCCGCAGTATCTCTTTCGAACAGTCCCGCAGCCCTGGCAAGGACGACGAACACCTCAGGAGGATTTCCGACGTAAATAAACTTGTACGCGAAATAATACGCGAAAGAATCACTTTACTTTCGCGTGAGTACTGTTGCATTGTGGCTCGTTGTAGTGCCTTGTAGCAATTTATTTTATGTGGTTTTTCCGCAATATCCCAAACAACAAGCGTTTTGCTTGAGCATGTATCTCTTAACGAGCGGTATCGCCCTGCTCACGACCTTAGGAACTGTTGCAACACGCGTATCGCATGCCACTTGTACGTGGAGTTTGTGGCCAAGCAGTGAACGGGGCCTAAAGATTTGTATGTATGCGTAATTAAATTGAGCTCAAACGAGGAGCTGTTTCTTTGTAATCCTGCTGTTCTGAAATTTATAAAGAGTTCTCTGCGTGTTGATTTGAAAATGAAGGAAAATGTGCGTTGCTAAGTTAGTCTCACCTTGGAAGTTCGTGCACCTTCTTGTCTTTATTTTTCTCCTTTCTAAATCTATCTAGTAGAATTAGTTCTGTTGAGTATAAATGGTCATATCAATATGAGTAGGTATTGTCGGAAGGCTCACCTATATATAATTCCATAGCCTTTTTCTAGCGATGTTGGGGTCGGCTTCCAATCAAACCTGATACAGCTGAATACCAGTATTTTACACATTTTATTTTAAACAACCCAATTATTTGGTAACAACATTCGTTGCTAGACTGGTTGTGAGATTTTTATTGATTGATTGATTGTCATTCTTTAGGGTTAAAGAATGTCAAATATCCACAAATGGCAGCCGGGAACAACTTCTCTCAACTTGGTTTCCGAAGCATGGTGGTTGCTCAGCACGTAATGCGTAAACATTCATGCGTAATGCATTCAGGAATGGTCAGCTCTTCTAGGTTATGCAATGTGAGACAAAGTATTACTATATAAACATAACATAACATCTCGCCTGTAATCCGAGAAGGGTTTTAGGTTCACCTCTGCCTAACCCTTCTCGGATTTCACCCCAAAAATTTCGTCAGTTATGTAATAGGGGGCAAGCCTTTTGCCATCAGACGGGCGCAAATCCACACTCCTTGGCTACTACTGAGAAAATTCATGATGGAAAAACCCAATAACTCTTTGCCCGACCTGGGAATCGAACCTAGGACCTCATGCTCAGCAGTCGCGCTTGCGACCACTAGAACCATGAGGCAGTTATCTATATGTTGTTATTATATTATTATTAAAAACTCTAGTAAAACCACAAACTTCAAAATAGCGAACCTAAATTACCCGAAAAACCTTTTATTAACGCCTCAGTAAACAAACAAGAGAACCAACAAAGAAAGTTACAACAGAATTAATTGTAAAACGCTTTAAAGGAAATTAACGAGGGACCGAAAAAAATTCTTTCAGCTTTGATTTCTCAACAATTTGATCGCGGCCTTGGACGCCCAGTATAAATAAAGGGAATTCCTATCTGGTATATTAGATTTTGCTGCTGTATCCACCTGTCGGGGCTTATTTAATTAAGAAATGTTTTCGTTGGGAACACGGAGGACAATGTTGATCTCTAATATTGCATTTGTGTATAATATTGCCTTTCTAATCTTGCTTTTTGTTTGCTGCGAATGTTTTTCTCTGTACATTTGGTTGGTATTTTTGCTAGTGAATATGAAAGAATAATATGGCTGGCTTTTGTTTAAATTGACTAGACTGAATAAATTGGAATTAGTTGGGTAGGTATAAGATACTACGTTTTTCATCAGTTAGCTTTCGATAAATTGCTTGACCAATTCTGATTACGTATTCTTAAGTTATTTTAGGAACCCTAGCATTACTCTATCTAGTTTTGATCCACTTGGATAATTATGTTCATTGAGAGTTAGAGTTATTTCTATTATGTAAGCGTGTGTGTAAGCGTAAAAAGCAAGTATATTTTTTTATGTTTATATTTTACTAGTTGTGCCCCGCGACTTTCGTCCGCGTTAAATTATTATAAAAGATGATTTTGCTTTTAGTGTCGAATTTCAATGGGTTTGTTTTTTTTTTTTGCACGGAACCCTAATCTCTTTTCTAAAACCAAGGTAACTTAAGTAACTCCTTACAACAACAGCTATCTGCCAGGTAAAAGTTCAAGTCAAAATCGGTCCAACCATTTTGTAAATTAGCCAGAACAAACAGACAGACAAAATTTTAAAAAGGTTATTTTTTTAATGATGATGAATTTTTTATTCAATTATTAATTAAGTTCCTCTCGGCGTTCGGTATAATTGCGGCTGGATTACCGAATGAATTTAGAAATAACTAAGAATGAAAGTGAGAATATCGTTACGAAGTGAAAAATATGGGGAGCATCTTGGAAAGTCTGCATTTTCAACATAGGCTTAGTTGAAGCTGACTCTTGGGCTACGGGACTGTTCGAAAGAGATACCGCGGCTCTGGAACACAAAAGACAAGGAAGGAACATGGTTTTGGCAGGTTTTAGTCAATACAAGTCTGTAACTCCCTACCGCTCCGCCCAGAGCGGAAGAAGCCATTTGATGATTTCCAATCCGAAAAAAAAAAGAGGTGACTCTTGGTCTCAAATAGTTTTTGTTCAAGTAAGGAATATATAAAATAATATAATATAATATATACAAAATATCATCACAAAAAAATGAGGTAGAAAATATTATATTAAGACAGGATATGGGAGGCCTAGCAGTGGACGTCTTTCGGCTGAAATGATGATGATGAAAGCTTCAAGAAATTCAAAGTTGTAGCTTGACAAGACCCATTTTTTTATTTCGTTTTATTTTCTCACAAATCTAGCAACTAAACCAAAATTCAACACAATACTATTCCAATTATTTTCACAAAAAATAAACGTTCCAACTCAGACACATGCACTTGCATAAAAATAAAAACACGATTGCAAACCTATTTTCAGCTCCAAACGTCAGAAATTGACATCATAGTATCCAAAAATACATTCATTCTATACAAGACGAAGTTTTGACATGGATACGTGAGCCTTGCACCACAGTAGACATGTGTTAACATACAGTATTCCAACTAAATGAATGAAGAAGAAATAAGAATATTAGAGGAAGTTTGAAAGTGGCGCCTGTTACAGAAATGTAATGAGGAGGGATGAACCGCATGTGACTAAAAGAGTGGTGAATATAAAATAATGTTGATGAATGAAAAGGGAGAGGAAGACCAAAGAAACGATGAATGGATTGACAAGGCAGAATAACCGTGTTACATCGACCCCAACTAACATGGGACAAGGGCGGGAAGATCTTCCTTATTGTGTGGTTATAATTATACAATACTAGCAAGTGATAATTATACAATACTCACATGAATCCGAAAAATCAGAGGTGTGTGCCTGTTTGCTGACATCTCTTTGAGGTGCGCGTGGAACACGAACGCGCCGTCTACACGGCCTGTCGTCAAAAGACGGACAGACGGCGAGCTAGCCCGTTACTCACCGTCCACAGGTCCGCGTCCACGGTGGCCGGAAGCCACCACGTGACCCCCGACGCCCGAGGCGTCTCCCGCGGCGGCTGGGACGAGAGGTTCTCTCCCTCTCACGCTCCGCCACCTCCATCGCTAGCATAACTGCTTCGCAGAAGGATGTGACGGCGTCCCATTCCCTCTCGTTCCGGACCATGGATTGGACCAGGGCCGGACGCGATACGTCACCGCTGCCGATCGCCGCTACGAGGACACGGCGGTGCTCCGCCCAAGCGGGGCAGACCTCCACCGTGTGCTGCACCGTGTCCCCTGGGCGATCCTCGCAGTGGTAACACCCGGGCGTTTCCTCCCGCCCGATTCGGTGCAGGAACCTCCCGAAACAACCGTGTCCAGTGAGGACCTGCGTCAGGCGGAAGGTGAGGGTGCCGTGGCGCCTTTCCAGCCACTCCTCAAAGAGGGGACTTATCGCCACTATTGTGGCGTGCCCTGCACGGAGTTGCGACAGTCGCTATCTTCATGTCGCCATGAGATCGCACCGGAAGTCTGTCCGCTGCGCGACAATTTGCCGCGACAGTGAAGTTTCCCCCCAGCGTAGTGTCTCCACGCGCCACTCGTGTAGACGCGCGAGGACTATCGCCTCCAGATCCCATGGCGGCAATCCGGCAAGGAGGCTCGCCGCCTCGCCGGAGATCGTGCGGTAAGAGGTGTGTGCCTTGGGTTCGAACTCGAGACCTATGCCTTGGCAGTCCGACGGTCACACCACTACTGCTATTATATATTGCTATGCAGCGGCGAGAAGATGATAATGATTTGAATGGTATTTACCACCTAGGTGCAAATAATGAAAAACGTTAACCACTTCTAAGCATTCTTCAGATGACGGTGCCGGTGTCGGGGCCATCGCATCGAGATAAATGGTTCTTGATGTAGTGAACACAACAAAAACTGTAGTGTTCAACCTTAACACCGGCGTTTGATTTCACATAAAGGCATAGTTGGTATACTGGTTATATTCATACTGTGGTTGCACGTTTGGACGTTGTCGGGAATTCTCGTGTATAGGACTCATAACGTGCATGGGGCAGCTCGGAATATAAGATAAGATGGCCGGAGCTCCGTCATGCTTATTAGGTATTACCTAAAATAGTCTATTTTTGTTACAATTTTGTTAAAGTTTCATATCGTGGTGGTAGTTAGAAAGAAAGAAAAAGTATTTATTTGTTTACATTATATATTTATTATTGAAATTTCCTAATCTATACATACAAAAAAATAAAATTGAAGTGCCTTTTTTTAATTTCAAAATAACAGCTTTTTACTGAATGCATTTGAATAAGTTTGTATACTTTTAACATTTTTTTTTGTTTGTTCTAGCTAATGTCCGAAACGACTGGACCGATTTTGACGGGACTTTTACTGGCAGAAGAAATGGCTTTAGTATTAGGGTTCCGTGCAATGGCCAATACCTGGGTAGAAAAATGAAATGAAATGAATGACGCTCGACATGCGGGCGAAGTCGTGGACAGTGGTTAGATTCATTATGAGATACGTAAGTTTAAAAATGTAGTAAATAAAACCGCCAAGTGTGATTTCGACTCGCGTTTGGGAGCCCTCTTTAATTTTTAATTTATTTTTATTATTTAGCGGCTACTGAAATACACATTCTGTGAAAATTTCAACTCTAATACGGATCATGAGATACAGCCCGCTGATAGACAGATGGACGGACGGATGGACGGACAGCGTAGGCTTAGTAATAGGGTCTCGTTGGTTACCCTTCAGGTACGGAACCCTAAAAACTACTCTACTCTGCCTGCAATTCGTATTAAGTATTCTATTACGAATTGCAGGAAGGAAATAATTTAGAAAAGCGTGCACGAGTTTATCTCCTTCGCAATCAATTTAATTTAAAATACTTCAACGTTAGCATTGCAATCCCTGTATATATATATATAATATTCTAAATGCGAAAGTAAGTTTGTTTGTTACCTTTTCACGCCTAAACCACTGAACCGATCTTCCTGAAATTTAGCATATACTTTGTCAGGTATATATAGGGTACGTTTCATACCAAAAAAAGTATTGTCTCGAGAAAAACAACAATTACATTCTTATAATAATAGATGGCGCCACGTGTCTTTCGAATCATGATTGAATTATTATTACAAGCAGATTACAACCCAAATTTATTGATAAATTCCAAATTAACGTGAGCAAACCTGTGGGCAAAAGCTAGTGATCTATATTAAACAAAAAGCTTTTAGTATCAGAGCATTTTCTTCCCTTAATGATCTTGATCACTGTTTTTAGCGGGAAATTAAGCCTATAATCATCAGCGGAAAATATTCCATCAAACTGATCTCATATAGAATCAAATACCTATATCTACAAACATATAACAGGTAGGTATATATGTAACTTCCCCTACAAACGGGAAATGTCGTTGCACAGGCCTGTAATCTAATGGATTACGTATGTACCGACGACTGTCGAAGCTCAGAGTATCCCGGCCATTTCACGAACATGGCAACATTGTACGTTTGGGAAATTGTGGACGAATGAGTGATATTCCTAGTCCTAAGTAAAATATATTACTTTGTACAATTGAATTACATATTCTATGTTAAAACTAGCTGCATAAGTGGAAATCGGAGTATTCCCATTTGAGCACCGATTTCAAGAGCACCAAAGATTTTCCCTTTAGAGCAAAGGGAATATTTTTAGCTCTAAGCATTGGTACTCTAGAAAGCGGTGCTCAAATGGGAATACTCCTGGAAATCGGCTTTGATAATAAGGGATTTACTATTCTATTTCATCGGATGTCCTTCTTTAGGCGTCCAGTATCTGACGATCTGTGCCCATCTCTCCGGGTGCATCAGTGCTACGTGGCCTGCCTACTCCCACTTCAGCCTGGCTATTTTTTCTCCAACATCCACTACTTGAGATATGGAGCGCAGGGTGGTGTTCGCTTAACACCTATTATACCGCGCTCCATTTCAGCTTAGCTTCATAAAATAAATCCTGGTTTCCACACCTTCCTAACCTAAATTCCTTTCACCCTAAAACGTTTTGTTCTCAAGAAGACTGCACAGAGATTTGTATCTTTGCCAATGAATTCACTAACTTCATAGACACACCGCCCCATTTACTTTGGCAGGCTTCCAACACAAGACACTGATTGCATGTATTGACTCATATTGCAACTATATTTCTTGCTATATTAAATTCGGGTGGCATAAATGAGACAGGTAAAGACTTATTTTATGGGAATCGTGTTTTATTGAATTCTTTTTCCGCTTGATTTTTTTCCACGTGGACTTTATGAAGATTCTGAGGGTATGCGAAGGAAAATTGGGTATAAAATCTTGATCTTGACATTGCGTTCTGGTATTACATGTTACGTAAATACCTTAGAAGGCTTACCTACTGAAAGTTTAATTGTGTAACCGATATTGTCGAAAAAATCTCAAAAAAAAAGACTGGTTGCCTTGTTAATGGCTTTATACGATCCCCCATCACATGGGAATTGCATATAACTTGCTAAATGCCCACCCTTTAAGTGAATATACACGTGGTGCTTCATGTTCCCATTTATAATTTCGATGTAAGTCACAATTTAACACACAAACCCTCACAGTTTTTTTTAATCAACGTCAATGTAACAGCCGTAAGAAGTCCACAGCTGAACATCCCCCAAGCGTCCCCACGTCGGCCGGTCCTTTTTATCTCATCATCATCTGCCTAGCCTTTTCCCAACTATGTTGCGGTCGGCTTCCAGTCTTACCGGATTCAGCTGAATACCAGTATTTTACATGGAGCGACTGCCTATCTGACCTCCACAATCCAGTTAGTTCTGTTAAATACGTAAGACTGGTTGTCAGTCTTTCGGGCCACTGACGACTGACGACCTATAACGACTGTCAAAGATCTATAAATGACCGCCGAGACAAACGGCTTAACGTCCTTCCGATGCACGGAGGAAACTCGGTATGTAATGGGTGGTCGCCCATCCACGGACCAACCTAAGCATATGCGGCTTATTTAGCCACAAAATCCTCTTCATATCTATTTTTTTCAATATTGTTACTATCGTATTTTCATCCAGAAGAAGATAAGACCAGAACCATACTTCGATCAAGAACAGTAATGGGAGTCTATTAATTCTTAGCGTTTGAGTAACAGTCACGTTTTATTCTTCACTGGAAGGATACGTGCCCGAAGCTACAAAGATATTATTGATACCGCTCGCTCCGACGAAGTACATACAGGCACGGGCATAGATATACTTACCTACGTACGCAACATTCGAGAAGTAATGAGAAAAGATTTATTTAATTAAAATTCAAGTTTCAAATATACATACTTTTGTAATAACAAAAAAAAAAAACCTTTACATGACAAACTCTCATAAGCATGGTGGTTGGTAGGAAAGGTATGAGAGTTGCTTAGAACAGAGATAAGTGGCGTTCAATAGGAGAGACCTATGGCCAGCAGTGGACTTCTTCTTTGTCGTGTGGTTCATGCCTAACCTGGAGTTAGAGTTTTTATGCCGCCCATGAGCCTCTGACTAGGCTTTACATACCGTCAAGAAGTATTTCTCAGGCATGCTGGTTTCCTCGCGGTGTTTTCCTCATGATCTGATCATTATTATACCTACAATACGCACATGAATCCAAAAAATCAGAGCTGCTTGCACCAGAGTTTCAAATTCGAATAGCAGTGGACTGCAGCAGCGAAGGGTCAATTTTTGTAAGAGGTAAGCCGGAGTATATATCTTTAATGTGATTATATTATTTGTCAATAGAATACTGACTGTGCCATTTCTCAAAGGCAAGCCGGTAGGAATCGAGTTCTATGGAACCTTCGCTACTGGTGGACTGCTGTAGAAGTGTAGACTGATTATAATCATGATGTATAAAACTCACGCTTTTTTCTCTTAGGGGAGGCAGAAAAGACAGAACGGCACTGGCTACGATCGTAACATACACATCCACTCATTTTGCTTCATCCACGTTGATAAACTAGTCATATACGGACGCAGATTACAAGTATTGCGCAACTCACCTTTTTGAAGAAGAACACCTTCCCCTCCCTTCATTTTCACTCCCAGCATACGTTATTGTTAGGTATTTTTGCCCGTGACTGTACCTAAGTACGATTTTGCCTTCAGAGATTTTGAAAGAATCGAGATCTTGGGAGTGTAGTAATTTGCTTTTTAATTATCTCTTGAAATAAACTAAAAAGAATGAGGTACTGCTAATGAGAAAGTTGTGTTAAGGTTCCGTCTGTGATATAATCGAAATGGTAGAGAGTTTGAAATTAATCTAAGGTTTGCCTGAGTTCTTGTAGATTTGTAGAATTGTGTACGAGGTTCACTATGTGGAGGAAGCATTTGAGAATTAAAGTAAATGTGTTAGCTGTTTTGATGGTGGCCAATTAAACCATTGCGCTGATATAAGGCTAGGCAAGTACGATCCGTAGAGTGGGCCTCTAAAGGGCTAGATTTGTTGGCCCTGAGAACGAGTAAATTACGAGTAATTAGTCCAAAATAAAGACTGATTGGAGTTCACATAAAGGGTGTAAAAAGACTCTTAACGAAGCCGAAAGGCACTTGTTCTCCCCGTCATTGCGATCATTTTTTTGTTTTAGACCATACCTGGGAACCTTCTAGTTACGGAGATATTGGGGGTCAAAGTTCCAACTTTTTCACAAGTTTTTTTTTTAAATACATGTTTTTAATGTATTTTTTTTTTACTTCAGACACCTTTACGACCCCCGTACTATTCAATCCATCCATCAGCACAATGTTTTGAATGCGTTACATTGATTTCTAATGTAAAACGTGATTTTTCACCAAAAAAAAAGTAATTTCCCAGCAATAATTTTTGCGTAAAGTTACTTAGTTTGATGTACAGAATGCTTGGTTAACGGCTTCGTGAAGAATCTGTTTACACCCTGTATAACATGACGAGAGGTTCTGCCAGGCCTGAAAAATATATAATATAACAGTTACTACGTAGGTATTCAGAAAATCATTCTGAACCCCGCCACATAGAAACTTTTCATCGGTGATTTAAAATAAAAAATGGCTGTTCCATACATGTTGACCGTGTACGACGTACGTATTGCAATTTTGTAGGAAACAGCTTTTTTTTTAATAACCGACAATTTTTTTTTAACTGAATATGTGGTAAGTAGTAACCGTTTTAGCGTCGGTGACTCCACCCTGAAGATTATCATCATCTGCCTAGCCTTTTCTCAACTGTGTTGGGGTCGGCTTCCAGTCTAACCGGATGCAGCTGAATACCAGTATTTTACAAGGAGCGACTGCCTATCTGACCTCCACAACCCATGGCAATTAATACTGGGTAATACGATACCTCTTGGTAAGATTGGTTTGTCAGACTTTTTGGGCCACTGACTACCTGTAACGACTGTCAAAGATGTGCAAATGACAGCCGGGACCAACAGCTTAGCGTGCTTTCCGAGGTACGGAAGAAATTCGGTATGTAATGGGTGGTCACCCATCCACAGACCAACCTAGGCAAGCACGGCTTAACCTAAAGATCGACCCGAGCGGCTGTTATTATTTTGCCACGACCTCCACCCTGAAGACTATAAAATAATGAATATGCTGTCACCTGAGATGTGACCCTAGATGATGAGGATTTGAAAGCGCTTTATATTTGCCTGATGTAGCTGAACCAAGAAAGTTATAACAATTTCTGAAAAGTCACATTAGTATTTACAGGCGACACTATTTATTTATCAATTTGGATGTAAGCCAAGTTTAGAAATCGAAAGTCATATACCAGAAGTTGTTAAATACCGGTTTTGAAACCATGGTAAGATCTGGCGGTAAAATTCGATAACCTGAAAACTGGGTATCTTCTATTTTAGTAGAAATAGATTAGAAATGGCGAGTGCAGGATTCAGTTTCCGCTCGCAGAATTTCTGTAGGAGTAAAAGCGTACTGTCAGAAATTCAGATATTAATTCCTATCCAGCGGTATAATTGTGTAACATAAAAACAATTTAATTTCTCATTTGTATAGTGGTCGCAAATGTGACTGCTAAGGATGAGGTCCTAGGTTCAATGCCCTGGTTGGGCAAAGTTAGGTTTTTCCATCAGGAATTTCACAGTAGCAGTCTGGATTTGTACCCGGTTGATGGCAATAGGCTCACCCCCTATTACATGGGACTTAAAGATAACTGGCAATATGGGTGTATAATTAGGTACACCTCTGTCTAACTCTTTCGGTATTACAGGCGTGATGTTATGTATGTAAAATGTTATTTCAAAGCTACTGCCTATTTTGAGAATTCCAAAATTTCATAGCAATATTTACCTTCTTGATTATCTGATTTTTTTAACATATAAACAATGGATTAGGATTTTCCTTCAAAACCCTTTTGGATTGTAATATTCAGTGAACATGTCCACAATAAGGAAGCACAAAGGCATCTGTTAAGAAAATATGGAGATGTAAGTTTATTTCTGCTAATAAATTAATTTCACCCAAAACATTATACTTTATTTATTATTAAAAAACTACGTGTTTATTACGGACGTAGGCAAAAAGGCTGCCAAGCTCAACTGGGATTGAGTAGATCACGTGAGCTGCATGCATAACGACTGCTAAGGAAAGGTCTCAACACGAGGGATACCTGAGGACGGACGGCGCCGCCGAAGCCGGCCTGGAAAGAGTTCGCGAGATGATCTAGACGCGCATCACAAAAGCCGGTTCGAGGTGACACAGGAGAAGAGTACCTCGAAAGATATGGCGGAGGCCTTTGCCCAGCAGTGGGACACACAAGTCTTACAATAATAAAATAACGTGTTTATTAATAAAACTACTTTTGAATCTTCTGAGTTTTGAATCTATAAACTCTTTAGTAGATCGAGCAAGTTTCAATGTGCTTCCCTTAAATATTATTGTTGGCGACTGGCTGAGATGCCACCTTTTTTATGAACTATATATTTTTATAATTACGTATAAACTTTTGAAACAGAAGAAATGTTTTTCGTTAGTCAATTGTCAAGTGTCAGTGTTCCCTATTGCCTTGTACATAGTTTGTCCCGTTATTGTGTTATTAAATAGCAATTACCCATACTTATAGTGTTTCCATCATCCTCCAATTCATTCAAAATACCTACAGTACATTTGCTCACCAACAGTTGCTATACTTAACCACAAAAACCCCAATCTTCAAACCTCTTCTACAAACCTAATCCTTTAATATTTTATGAGCATATTGTAATTACTTCTGAGAACGATCCGAGACTCCTCCAGAACCGATAGGAAAATAAAGTACACGTCTGGAAGTAGCTGGGCCAATTGCCAAACGATATGAGATGTACTCGGTAGATGTCCATTCTTATAAGCCAATTGGCGTTAAGGAATATACGACCTTTTACGAAATGGAAATTGGGTAAAAGGATATAAGGTTACTTTGTTATTTGAGTTGTTTGTACTGGTGTTTTGTTCTTAGGGTTCCGTACCCAAACGGTATTACTAAGCCTCCGCTATCCGTCCGTCTGTCTGTCTGTATCGCGTGATCCATAACAGGTACACAGTTGAAATTTTCACAGAATGTGTATTTCTGTTGCCGCTAAAATAGCAAATAACCAATTAAAAAGTAAAGGGGACTCCCCTACTACGATGGTGCGGAACCCTTCATGCGCGAGTCAGACTTGCACTTGGCCGTTTTTTTTTGTCTTGGCTTTTGGCCGAAATGGCAGACCCAATTTTGAGGCATCAGGTTGGGAAAAAAAAATGGCAAAATGTTTTTACTATAGATGATAAATGTCTGCCTCGTTGGTATAGTGGTCGCAAGCGCGACTGCTAAGTATGAGGTTCTGGGTTCGATTTCTTAGTCCCGTTTTTACAAGTGCTAAGCAACGCTAAATACAGCTAGATATTATTGCACTGTTAGAATTTCAACACTCGGCGTATTAGTCTTTAATTTAGGTGTCGTCACATTGACCAGTCCCGTGTGACTCGCATTCAGCGGATCCCCGCAACCTTCACCAGGTCATCGGTCCACCTAGTGGGAGGCCTTCCAACGCAACGTCTTACGGTTCGCGGTCGCCACTCCAGAACTTTACGGCCCCATCGGCCATCCGTTCTACTAGCAATGTGCCCTGCCCACTGCCACTTAAGTTTGGCAATTCTTCGGGCTACGTCGGTAACCTTGGTTCTCTTGCGGATGTCCTCATTTCTAATTCGATCACGCAAGGAAACTCCGAGCATAGCCCTCTCCATTGCCCTTTGGATAATTATCCCTACATATTTAGACATCATGACTAACAACGTCCTATTTAATCTTTCAACCAACCCATTACATTGTGGATGAAAGGAACTCGTATGAATACAATTAGCTCCAAAACCTTTTACAGTCTCCTTTACTATCCTCGCAGTGAAAACTGTACCACGATCCGAAATAATTTCTTGAAAGCCCAAACTAACGACAAATACGGAATGTTGAGGTTACGTGTAATTAAAGAGTTGACGAGCTTATACGCAGCACCGGTTGTGTTAGTCAAGCAGCCCGATAACACGTGGCGTTTCTGTATCGATTGTCAGAAGGACGGAATAGACATATCTATAAAGATGAAAATATGTATTAAATATAAAGAATATACAGAGTTCGAATGAAAAGGAGTATAATTTAATAGTGTAGACCCCCGTACGCTCTACAGTACTAACTAGTCATCAGTGGATGACTGTACTTTGGTATAAAAAATCGTGAAGGAATCTTAATCTTAAAACTTTACAAATAAATCTATGCTCACAATTCCAGTCGCATATCCAAGAGTCCAAAAAATCAGAAACTACCTTCAACATCTAAAAAACATGTCCCACTCTGATTTACATACCGTACAACAAACAGTCGAAAAAAAAGCGCAGAAAAGTTAAAAAAATTAAACTAACGCGAAGTGACAGCAGCAACACTGAGTAAAAAAGCTGAAACGAGCATCACACGCGAGCATCGGAAGTTTCTCGAACAATGGTTGTCACTGCTAGTTGTTAAAAATTAAAATATAGCTCACCCGACGTTCTGGGAATATTTAGACTGAATGGGATGGCAGAAAAAATTTACGTAACAGAATTACGGGGTATTCCTCAAATGGAAACATTTGAACAATTTGAATTTGTGAGCGCAACTAATGGTTGCGCTTCGAGAAATAATTTAGTTGCGCTTAGTTGGTTGCGCTCAAAAATAGTTTATTTTATTCTGTTCGTAGTATTTGTTGTTATTGCCGCAACAGAAATACATCATCTGTGACAACTAGCTAAGTTCAACTGTCTAGCTATCACGGTTCATGAGATACAGCCTAGTGACAGACGGACAGGCGGACAGACAAACAGACAGATAAACAGACAGACAAACAGACAGATAAAAAGACAGACAGACAGACAATCAGACAGACAAACAGACAGACAAACAGACAGACAGACAGACAGACGGACGGACAGCGGGGTCCCAAAGGGTAAAACGGAACCCTAGGTTTAGTAACCTAGGGTTCCGTTTTACCCTTTGACTACGGAACCCTAGAAACTAATAACTAACATCTTAAGTGCTGGTTACAAACAAACAAGACGCAAAACGTGCTTAACTGCTTACTAGGAACATACCTCGAAGGCAATTGTCCAGAACTTCGGAATATATCCTTCACATAACATACGGTCCACAGTGAAGTTCTCAGAACACGAACAAAATAAATGAGCAATAAAACTTCAGAGATTTTAATTTATCTATAAACTGGGTAGCTTACGTGACATTGGATTCGTTTTATAAACGCTTATACGTTTTTTTTAATACACAATGAGTGCTCTTAGCTTACGCACGAGTGACGTTTAAATCAGAACTTGTCCGTCTTTCTTTTTACATTTATTTCAACTTAGTCAATAAAATCAGAAATTATTATGAACTAGTGAATTTAATTTACCTATTTTACTATCGAAGTTATAAACACAAACGGCACAGCCGTAACAGTGGTCCTTCGAGCCGGATTTGAACCAGCGACCTATGGATGAAGGATTTTTGTATTGTGATTCCATGTACGCACGACGGTCAATCAAGCTATGCAAAACCAAACTAAGCTGATCTCTCATTGTACGGAAGGTCATACAAAGCGAGCTCATACGAGTGTCACCGTGTGTACCTACTTACTAAAAATCTTAAGTTCATTCACAAAAAACCGCTTGGACCAGAAAATTGAACCTTATTCGTTATGATATAGGACTTGAAACATAACTGGCAAAATGCTGATGTACTATAAGGCACACCTCTGCGTCACGCGTAGCATGACCAACTACTAGAATGACCTGTTGGTCTAGTGGTTAGTGGCCTGACTGCTAGGACGGAGGTCGTGGGTTCGATTCCTACACAGGACAAATCTTTGTGCGATGAGTACGATTATTTGTTCTGTTTCTGGGTGTGTAATTTATCTATAATATGTATGTATTTAGAAATATATAAGTATGTTTATCAGTTGTCTGGTTGCCATAGTACAGGCTCTGCCTAATTTGGGATCAGATGGCAGTGTGTTGGTTGTCCCAAGATATTATTATAAAAAAAAAACTATCTCTATTTCATCAAGAATAGACAAAGCTCTTTCTACTAACTTAACTCGACTTGTCTTCTGTCCAACCATGGGGCGACCCGTAGGATCGAGTTTCTACAAAGACATAGAAATTATTTCCATAGCAACGGAACTAGTTAGTGACGTAGATTCAGATATTCTGTGAATCTCGATCGTTGCGTCACTTAGTGTTCTTGGAAACGGGTACTAGGCATTCAGTTAGGTATCATTTAGTATTGGTGAAAAAGGACATTAGGCATTCAGTTCGGTGACGCCTTTTATTTCTGCCTGAACATTATATTACAAAACGATACAAAAATAAGTATCGTTATAACTACTTAAAGAGCAATTCCTGGAGAACAACGTATGTAACCGTTAATCATAAGCCAGTTAAGCTCTTACTTCGAATGTGCGCATAAATCAAAACTTCGTGCTCATTTCTGAACTGTTTCTTGCTAGCATCTTAAGAAAGGAAGGTTGTATTTTTAAGTAAGTATGTGCTGAGAGTTGGAAGTAAAATATGAAGTCTTTACCTAGAAATAGGACACCCCGAAGGGTTAGGCAGAGGTGTACCTAATAGTATACCCACATTTTCCAAGTTACGTTTAAGTCCCATGTAATAGAGGGCGAGCCTATTGCAATCAACCAGGCACAAATCCGGACGCCATGGCTGTTACTGAGAAATTCCTGATGGAAAGACCCAATAACACTTTGCCCGGCCTAGGAATCTGGGAATCGAACCCAGGACCTCATGCTCAGCAGTCACTAGACCAGCGAGGCAAACTGACGGCAAGAAATGGGTTGGAAATCTGGTAACTGCTAATGAGACTTAGTAGATCTTCGACATCAAACACTATTCAGCATACATATGTACGGTGGGCTGCATCAATTGGGTACCCCAGTTGGGAACGTGGGTGCGGTTCAAGAGGTGTACCCATATCGTGACGCTGACTGTACATACATAGCCTCACACCTTTTTCCCACGGCTATAGGCATAAACTACAGAACTTGCTTCGATACTTACATGCTCCTTTCGCCTCGTTCACGTTCATATAGTTCTGTTCAAACTGTATGGCGGCTCGGAAGTTAGCTGTGAGCTGCGAGTGACGGTCTGCGCATTAAACAGTCAAGACGATGCGTTCTTTGCGCCCCGCTGATACCTAAAATAGTATTCTGCGCACCTTTACGTTAAATGTTCCAAGCCGCCATAAAGTTTGAACCGCTACACCTGCGCAGACCGTCACTCGTAGCTAACTTCCGAGCCGTCATAAAGTTTGAACAGAACAAAAGCTACATCTGGTCATACACGCACGCAGATTGCGAGTACGACGCACCTGTCGTTTCCGAAGATCCGCACGAATAAGGCAAATGTGAATGTGAGGGGACTAGGGCTTTCAATACCGGTATTCCGGGATCCCGTTATACCGGGATCACGAATTTAATATTGGCCTTTTTCTATACCGGTATTAACGCCTCAATACCGTGATTACGGTATTACAATAATGACTAATCATGAACATGATATGACTATAGGAGAACCTTCTAATTCATTGAATACATCCAGTGAAAATGAAGAGATGTCCATACAGAAACAATTAGAAAGGGAGATATACAAATTGCCTAAAACCAAGAGTGCTATCTCAGCTACAAGCACCGATTTTGAATCTATAATAAGAGTAGAGATGTGTGTCTTCGAAACTGCTGGGGGTGGTCGGGATATATTTCTATCAAATCAAAATCAAAATTATTTATTTGTTAGAATATGGTACAAATATATGTACAGATGTTTCCTGTCTGTGATACTTACAAGTGTTGAAGCAGAGCGTGCTTTTATTCAAAAGGCTATTTATTTAACAGACCGTGAACATTGTTATTATTTGTATTATTTTGTTTATTCATTTTTCTTTACAATTTTTTTTTATATTTTTACATATTTCTTAGAAAACACCATATAAAAACATTAAAAAATATAAAAAATAGTAGCCCATCGGTATCGGGACCAGGGTTCAAGCTACCGGCGGCGGTCAGGGCTCCAGAGAGAGGAACCTCCTAACAATACGAGCCGTGTCCAGGAATACCGATTTCTGAATCAAGCCCTTGATCCAGCTAACTAACGAGAGCCTCCTAAGGTGTTGGTCAAGGTTCTTGACAAATATGCCATTGGCTGAAACGACTATCGGCACAACAATCGCTGAGCACAAATCTCACATGTTGACAACCTCCACCGATCCACCACCACTATATCAGGCTTATTGGCTACGATAATCCTGTCAGTGATCCCAATACAGTATGATATTGCCATTTTCGAGAACTGGGTCATAGGTATGTGCCCACCTATAGTACGGCACTTCCGATTCCACAAGGCTGTATTTTAGAGCAAGTTGCTGATGGATAATCCTGGCTACAAGTTTGTGTCTATGCAAATACTCTCCGTTAACCAGACTAGAACAACCGGAGATAATATGACGGATTGATTCACCTGGACGGTGGCATGCCCGACATGCCGTCTTTCACAATAAATCTCCGATAGTTATTCGTCATCATAACTTCATCTATAATTGCACAGACAAAACCTTCGGTTTCTCCAAAGAGATCCCGAAACGTAACCAGGCTAAGGACGCTGATAGGTCTACATCGGGCCCATGCTCGGAAAAAGCGTCCGTGAAGCTCCTTACTCTGCCATACCTCCCTGCGGTCGTTAGTGTCAAGCACTACAGGTTTGCGCCAGTTCTCTTTAGCCAAGGAGAGCGGGGTGAGGTCTTTGTCCACCGCGACCACATCTCGATGCAACACCACGTCGGTTTCTAGGAAATATTCCCTGAGACTGCATATCTCGCGATTGTGGAGAGTCTTAAGTCGAGTCGGGGGCAAAAGCTAGTTTAAAATAAATAAGAAAAATAAAGAGTGATTTGAAAATAAAAACACATATTTTAATGGTTTTATTAATGTCCTAATTGAACTTGCGTTCAATACCGGTATTAATACCGTGATCACGGTATTGACTTCCAATACCGGTATTGATACCGGTATTTGAAAGCCCTAGAGGGGACGTCCCAGAAAGATATATTCAGCTGTAAAAAAAAACTGAACTCTAATAAAATTCGTGGTTTCTCTGTGTGAGAGAAGCTTTTCATCATCATCATTTTTTGCATCATGAATGTTTTGTTGTATGTGTATTTTTTTTTCTCTAAAAAACGGTGCCCCACACTAGGAATTTCTCCTGTATCGTGGGTGCGTTCACAAACATATACAAACAGCCAGACCCGGAACAACTATCTGTAGGTCATAAAAATATTAGTTCCGTGCGAAGCTCGAACCCGCGACAATAGCGCAGCAGTCAATCGCTCAGGCGCTTCGCCAACCGTGCCGTCAAAATTTTGTATGCACATACTTTTTCTTTCTTTTGTCCCGCATGCGTCGAGATAACCAGCTGGTATTGTAATCCCATTTCTATACCGCTTTTAAATATTTCACGTTCCACATTGATAACAAGCCATAAAATTACTCTAACAGCGATATCACCACAGGTAGAGTAAGTCACGTTAGTTTTGCACAAAATTTTACTAACGTTCAGTAGACTATAAAAAAAAGATTGCGTTGTGTATTGGTTTTAAGAGCAGCCAAGCGTGAGACGATAATATTTTAGGTGGTGGCTTCCACTGAATATACTTACGTAGCAGTGGCGAAGGTTCCAAAGAACTCGATTCCTACCGGCTTGCCTTTGAAAAATGGCACAATCAGTATTCTATAGACAAATAATATAATCACATTAAAGATATATACTCCGGCTTACCTCTTACAAAAAATTACCCTTCGCTACCATTAGGTAGGTACCTACATACTGGTAGTACTGGTAGTACTTTTATCACAGTTTACCCCGTGCATTATGAAGTTCGTTTGATTTTACCGACACTAAAACTGAAATTTTATTACACCAATGGTGATGAAACTAAATCTATATTATCTAATGAACGAGCTGGAAAAGCTGTACAAAAGATCAATCATCAATCTGACAAACTTCTTCTCCCCAGTAATCATCATAGCATTCGGTGACTGAAACTGACGCAACTCTCGGAATATATTTAGTACTTGCACAAACTTTTATGAAACATTAAAAACGATTACAGTAACGGTTTAAAACACAGTTGATACAATTAAGAGCCAATCCCCTAAAAGAACATTAATTAAAAATTAACGTTACCTACATCTCAACTTACAAGCGAATCCGATTAATGAAAAATCAAGCCCTTCAAGTCCTACTTTTCATTAACAAACTCTTCGAAAAATAACACCGAAGGGCCAATAAGCAAGAACTGAAAGCTTCCAGAGATCCTTGGAACACTCAAATCAAGATCGACACCGTATAACTAAGCCATTGTGCAAGTTCTCCTCACCAATAAATTGCGTCCGCGACCAATAGTTGGGAAGTTCCCGTTCATCGATTTTCTTACGTTCCGACCACAAATTGTGAAACTTACTCCACCATTGTTGTGGGCGATGCAATATGGACCGTCCGCTTGCAGATTGCAATGACTTTTGTAACTTTTGTCGCCATTGTTGGCGCTTGGCGGTGGAGGTCGCCTTTGATTGTCGGCGACGTGTATTGAGGGATGTGGTCAGTAATTGTTGGGTGTTGTTGCATTCATTTTTTAAGTCTAGCTGTGACAATTTCTAAAAGACGCATTATTTCTTCTTATCTTCTAACCTGGTGTCGAGAGCTTCTATGCCTCCCATGGGCCTCTGATTTCTGACCGTCGAGAAATATCTCTCAGGCATGCTGGTTTCCTCACGATGTTATCTTTCTCCGAAGTAAGTGATAGTTATACAATACGCACATTGTGACTGTCTGTCACGTACTCCTAATTATTAAGCAAATATCTTTGCCTTGATTCCTATTTCAAAATCACAACGTGGTATCGGCCACTTACAAAACATTATATCTCTAGTTTATGGGTTTGACAGGCTGACATGTTACCGTAATTAATAACCAAACGTTCCTTCTTTCTTTGAATTGTACAACAATATCGCTTAGAAACGCATAAATTCTCTATTTAATGGGAAACGCACTAGGGAAGAAAGCTAAATGACAGGCCAATATAATATTTCATAGAATCCTTAAGAAAACATAAAAAAACATTCAATTACTAAATGCATTTCTCAACACTAACGCCGACATCTGGTTACCATGTTTTGGGCCGTAAGCATTCAACGAGACACTTAAAACAATTGAGACGTTTGCACAAAAACGGTCATAAACGAATTCTGGGAAAGGAGCCCCATGGCTCATCGTGCGTGGTGGTTTGAGGAGGCTAAAGAAAGGATATCGAACGGGGCAGTTAGTCTTGGACGGCTCGAGAGGTCGGTCGTAAAAGTCTAGAGAGTGAGGCGAGTCGAGCTAAGGCTAGGGAGCGGGTCTAAAACCGTTAACGTGCTAGGACGTCCTAGGTTAGGCTAATGAAGTTCCCGTAGTCTTGGTACCAAGATGCACATGTCCCCGTGGACTGTTGTAAGAGAGCGATTAGTATTTTATAAGTTAAATATAAGTAGTAGTTATAAGTCTAGTTAAAGTGGGTGTTGAAGCGCGGAAGAAGACGAGCAGTGACGAGGGGAAACTGGAAGAGTGTGCAGTACTCCGTAATTTAGTTTTAGACTAATCATCGTCAATAAACACGTGGTAAGTGTTAACTATGTATCATTAACTCTTAGCATAAGCAGCAGTTTGGCGGTAGAGCAGAGGAGCTGTTAATAAACATTTATTTCAGCATGACGGAGCAGCCGCCTTATATCACAATGTATAATATGTAATATTTTCTCTTTTGTCATGTGTCCACCTCCTGCTCCATACCTTGGCAAATATCCGTCATCTACGTTTGGTTATAGGGAGACGGGGAATGCCTTCCGCTACTCTGTACACACACTCCACGCATACGACAAGTATGTACACTGCACATTAACACACCCGACTATTGACGAATGTTGACTTTTATCTGACTGACCACATATGGAAGGCAGAACCGTAATATTCTAATTTCAGTTAGAATAAACTATATTGTTCAGTGGAGAAGGCAGCACCGTAATATCCACGGATTGCTAAATCAGATTATATTGTCCAGTATTATAAAGCCAATTTGTACTTGTGGTACAAATCAACCAAACGTTGCTGATGTATACTGCTTCCTCCAAAGGTCTTGCTCAGAAACATTGCGTAGAGATTGTTGGCGCACATTTCTGGGAGCGGGGGTAGGCTTCACCAAGTATCCTGAAAGGAATGATAGCTACGTTCTAATGAACGCTAGGGACTGTGTCTCGTTAAAATCAACCCAGGCCGTTCTTGTAGGCTGTATTCTGAATCGACACTATTTAGCGAGACACGCAACCACGACATGGGGCAGAGTAAAGAAATGTGAAGTGACGATAAAATAACCACTTCGGCGTCCACCAATACAATCGCAATATGTTCTGCTATAGACTGAGTCTACGGTACGCTTGTGCAAATTGTGTTATAATTGAATTATAGTAATTGGGTAATCTGCCGTAAGGGTTTTAATAACAAGAGTACGCGCGTAAGTAGGTGTAAATGCTGAAAACTTGTCTTCCTCAATGGCAGTGGCCTCACAACCCAATGCCTTAGGATTGGGAAAGACATGTATATAGTGCTTAGGGAACGTGATCTGTTAGAGTTCGTAGCATGTGTCCTCAGTAGGGCTATGCAGTTAGGTCTAACAGTACACGTACGCCGGGCAAACGTTGTAAAACGGTTCCATGTAATAACATGGAATTGTTTGCGTTTGCGAAGCGGCATCTAGTACATTAGAATCAAATAAATTAACGTAACTGTAAATAATGAATTTCTTAAGTGCAAGCGTAACGTTCCCATCCACCTTTAAACTACTATCATATTCTGGTGTCCTCTTGTCTTATTACAGTCACACTTATTATTGGTTTGTTTTATATGTTTTAATGATATTCATGTATGTGTCTCTTAACTGTGAACTCCCAATATTAACTTCACCTTGCATCCTCTCCTAGTCCCTGCAGCTTTTAAAGCCGGGACATTCCTCATAGTCGGTGGAAAGGTGACCGGACTGGATGCACCTTACAGGAGCCGCGCGGTATTGGCGGGGCGCGGCCCTTTTCCCTTCGGGGGAAACCGACCTTCATACTAATATTAATATGATTTAGGAAAAACGAAAATTTTATCAGCCTAGGGTATTTTAGGAACAGTCACAACATGAATCCGAAAAATCAGAGGTGCGTGTCTTGGCTTCAAACTTGAGACCTATGATTTGGCAGTCCGATGGTTATACCACTAGACTATCACTGCTCCTTCTAAAAGAGGCATTGAGGTATAAGTACACGTTGCTCAGTTGAAAAGTACAAGCATCTGAGAATATTACCACCCCTACCGAGTTTATTACTACGCAAGATACCGTCCCCAATTACGTATAAGAACATAAGGGGGACCCAAATATCTCTGGTAATATTTTATTGCTAATGCTCTAACAAATATGAGCGAACACTTATGTATGGTGCAGACGGCCGCAAATAATCCCATAAGCCTCCCTTAATTTGAATAACGCTTTGCAATTGTGTACAGTTAAGAGTGGTGTGAAATATGTGGGTGTTTAATTTCGTTATGATTTGCTGGATGATAGTTATTATGGGGAGTGTTTTGTAATTACGTTGTTTCATACTTAGGGACTTGCAGTGACATTGTAGGATACAATCCATAAGCAAAAATAGAGAAACGATAAAAAATCGAGCTTCGCTGGCTGGGAACGAGGGAAATCCAATTAGAAATGAATCCTTTAGAATAGAATATTCTTTTCTGGACTTCAAACTCACCTCTGAGTTTGTTTCGGCTGTTTCTTCTCAGAGTGCTCAGGTATGAAACACCCCGGCCCCATCTAGTTTTAAACCAGAATATGACTTGACTTTTAAAAGTGTTTTGTAAAATAAATTAACGGGAATAATTAGTATGATTTACCGGCCCAGCACGGGTTCACTGTCGATTGCTATTACAACAACATCGTGAAATAGGCGAAAGCCTCCAAGGTTTTTGGGGAAAAAAGATCAATGTCACACATACAAAAACTCACACTGTTCCCCCATTGTAAGAAGCAGTAACTACAAAACGTCACATGTTCCGTACAACATCATATTCATACAACCTTCATTACCCCTCCCGTAGTCTACACAATCTGTACTTAGTAACATAGTCAGCTGGTGTAGTACAAAGCACTTTATAACAAGTTTGGGCTTAGTAAGGAAGCACTTTACTGCAGGTCGAGTTCGCTAGCACTCAATATGGGACATACGAGTGAAACATTTACAGAAAGGTCTCCTGTTAGCGTTGTTTAGATAGGTTGGGCTGTTAATGTGTTTGGGTACTAAAGGTTAAGAGACCTTTTGTAGGTGGGTTTTGGGACCTTGCTAGATTTCCTTTATCCAATAAAGTAGAAGTAAATAAAAGGATGAAAGAATAGATAAATATTCATCCAAGTCACGGCTGTACCTACCTATTCCACGGAGCGATAGGCAAAGGAAAAGATACATCCAATTTTGCCAATGATCAAATAAGACTTAATGCCCAAGAGATAGGTAATATATTCCCGAAAACCATTTGCCTACAACTACATCTTTGTTTTTTGACAGATACATAATAGATTAGTACCTCCTTACCTACCTTTTTTTTTCGGATGGTAAATCATCAAACGACTTCTCCCGCTCGGGGCAGAGCGGAAGGGAGTGTCAGACTTCTACTGACTAAAACCCAACCATGTTCCTTCCTTGCCCTTTGTGTTCCAGGGCCGCGGTATCTCTTTCGAACAGTCCAGCCCTGGCATGCATCGGCCCTTGTGGGCCTCTACCTGTTTGCTGACATCTCTTTGAGACCTCCTTACCTACCTTAGCCAGTTTCCTGCGTAAGAATACCAAGTTGTTAAAAATAAGATACTTACGTTTATTAAATCAACACAAATTACTACATTGCGACAACCTTCAGTTCGACTTAACTTCCAAATTGAAGTCCTTCCCAATTTATAATTTCGTTTCGATCAAATTAAAGGGGAATCTCTCGACAAACATTAGTACAATATTCCATCTAGCTTAATAGGAGCCCTAGTATTGCGAGATGAAACAAAGAGACTTTCGAAGACAATGTTCCTTTCTATCGATTCAGGTCAAAGCTACGTCGGCTTGATCTCGAGTCGGAGAGTATTTTAATTAACAGAACACGAGAAAAAGAAGTTTTTATTGAAATTAGTTTTTATTCTTTCGTGTGGTGATGTCATTTTCTTTTTAAGAGTTTTGGGTAGACGATATAATTAGTTCCTGACTGAAATTGTCGAGTATTTTTTTCTGAAATTGTTTTTCATCTTGGCAGGTATTTATTTTAATTTATCTTTAATTAAATGGTTTACTTATGTTTAATTACGTTTGATGTTGTAATAAACTTTAAGCTATTTCAAAATTAAAAACAGATCGCTAGTTAAGTAACTACGTCATAGTCATTAAGCTTTATAAGTCTTTTAATTAGTTTATCTTTCTCACACAACTGCCGACCATTAGTTTGAAGTTCAGGTCATACAAAATGTAATTGGTAAGTTTTTCTGGTTGTTAGTTCTTAATGAGTACCTTATGCCAAGCTCGGAGCCGAAATTCAGGTGGATCTTTACTCAATAAAAACGTTCGTAGAGTAGGTACCTAATGTTTAAACAAATCTGGAAGGCCCCAAGATTTTTTGTAGCCCTCGCTTTTCTTTGCCTAGTCAATTTTTTCCAACACTAATTTTCTCACCTCTACTCTCTTTATTACTTGAACTAAGAAGCAAACGACAAAGCTGGTCTCAATTTACTAAGTAAATACGGCAAGCCAAGCCAACTGCGCCCAGAGCTACTAGATAGCTCACAAAAGCGGGCATTTAGTTTCCAAACTATTGGCTAGAGACACAATTTATGCTTACTCCACAACTTCGTCAATAGTTTTCGAAGATTGCACGAGGAGGTCGCTCCTGTGTAGGAAATTGGAACCTATTGTTTATGTGTTTCGGATATCGTATGATTATTAATAAGGTGCAATGTGCTGGTTGCAGTGCGACGGGAGAAAATGGGAACGTTTGGCGGTGGTCAGAAATGAAATAGTAGGTTCTAAAGTGTGGGAAAACGACATTATTGGAGACTGGGAGCTATCTTTTATGGAGATATCGAGGCTGGATTGTGAATAACCATTAGGTGTAAATTGCGATACAACTTTGACAGATTATTTGTGCTGTGTAATAGTTAGTAAGATTAATTACTTCACAATTAAGGGGTCCTCTTTTCGCTTACTTGCTAATAAGTAAAATAGTAATAGTTCGGACAAATTATGACATCATCACGGAATCATTAGACAAAGAAACGCTGGCGTGACGATTTGGAGTCGCTCCTGACTGCAATCAGTCAGGTGATTTGCCTTCTCTGGCATTGGTCAGAGAAGTCAAAACACCAGGAGAGTTGGAAAGGAATCGAGGAAGCCTTTGCCCAGCAGTGGGACAGAATAGACTAATTAAGAAAAAAAAAACGCGATCATTAGTCGTTAACATTATGCAACCACGAGGAATGTAGCCTTTGGGTAATTTATTAGAAGCGTCGGTAGAGAGCACGCAGGGAGAGCCATTTTAATGTCAGCGGGATTTTACGGGATGAATTATGTTAATAATTACCATATCCACCCATACTTACTGCTGATCACTATAAAGTTAGTCGTAACGTTAGAGGACTCATGAATATATTACGTCATTAACTGCGTTTCAACCATGATTACGCACTTAACAATACCTAAATAGAGCGTGTGGTGTTGGGTGCAGGTTTGGAATCAAAAAGTGCTAGGACTATAAAAATTTTTTGGGCGTCCGGAGTCTCGATCCGGAGTCGATATTGCATCAATAAATTAAAAGGTAAAATGCCAGCTAATACCATCCAATTTATCGTCAGGGATTGAAATGCTTTAGAGCAAAAAAAAAATGGGATGTAACGAAAACTATTAATGTTTGAAATACGTTTTACTATAGCAATGACCGTCAATTGAGTAAAAATCTGTTGACTTCTGTGGTGTAAAATTCTGGTAGCTGCATTTGGATAGACTTGGAGTCGACCTTAACAGAGTTAGGAAACGGCTAGGCAAATGATGACTAGGTAACCGTCACTTGAGTACTTATTACATAAGTAAGCTGTGCTGACTATGGACCAGCACAGCTGAGCATTTGACTGCTCTGTAACCTGACCTGATCCTGTCAATTCAGGAGACAGGGCTTAAAGGACATGAAGGCATGTGGAACATGAACTTGAAAATAAATACTTCTTGGAAATACGATTGCATCCTTTCAATGGGGTCGAGATGCCTTTCGATTAGAAGGTTACCAAAACTGACAAAATCAACAATTTCGATGTAAATTATTGGCCATTGACACTGGCGTTATAACTAAATCAGGAAACACAAATATTACCTAGTTCTAGGAACTATGCACATGACGTTATAGACTTCAATGATTATGGGAGTAGAACTACGAGAATACGCCGAATTCAAAATTGTAATAACATACCAAACAATGGGAAGCTCGGGCTTTCTACACCTAAACACGTTTCTATTTCATTCCCTTTTCAAAAACTTGATCCCACGTCAAAACCCAACAAAATCAGTCGGACATTACCGAAAATGTAAAGAGGAACAAAAGGAATAAATCAAAATTTGATTGGAATCGTCCCGGAATGTAACAATCGCATCACGTCCGCGGCGCGCTTTGAATAAACAATTCCGGGACAACTTCGGTGATCCAACCGCTACCCTAAGTCGAGAAGTCACTGGAGACTCGCTACTTTTTGAACATTTATTTCTTCGATTTTAGATATCCGTCTACGCTGTCGTCGTCGATAGACTGCCTCGTTGGCCTGGGTTCGATTCCCGGGTCGTGCAAAGTGTTATTGGGTTTTTCGATCAGGAATTTCTCAGTAGCAGCCACTGAGTTTGGGTTTGTGCCCACATGATGGCAATAGGCTCGTCCCCTATTACATGGGACTTAAACATAACTGGCGAAATGTGATTGTTCTTGTAAGGTACGCCCCTGGTTAACCCTTCGGGGATTAAAAGGTGTGAGATTTTAGATATTTGAGTATTTGGTTGAAATGAACAGGAATATTGGTCGGTTTACAAGTCATGATAACTTCGTTCGAATGCAACAAAATTGTATGCAACAGACAAAAAAAGACACTTCTCTTCAGGAGGGTGTTAAGTTATGGATAACTGTGAGGTTTTTTTGTTATTGGCAATCCTTATAGATATCCTCTGTATAATCTGTTCCTTCTACTACAAATTGTGAATTTGTGGATATAGCCACACTGCAACCTAAATTAGACTATGCCTGACTACATTAATTAAAAAAAAAACCTAAGTGTTAACTTATGGATTGCTGTGATTTCTGTTCCTTCTACTACTATGAGCGGGGTATTCCTCAAAGCGCAAGTGTGTTTAAGCGCAACTAAATTATTCCTCGAAGCGAAACCATTTGAACAATTTGACTTTGTGAGCGCAACTAATTGTTGTACTTCGTTGGTTGCGCTCAAAAATAGTTGCGCTTTGAAGAATACCCCCTATGAGATGGGGGCCCGGAAGTAAGCATAACGACCTAAATTAGACTATGACTACATTTAATAACCTGAATCACATAGCTTGTAACCGCCAACAAGGCACGTAAGACTTGATTCCGAAATAGCCGAAAATATTTCAAATTACCAACTCGCTCTTACAAATTCCACTCGACTTCGCAACCCCTAGTAATCATTTGACTGGTTCTCAATTTACATCTAACATGTCGAGCAGCATAGAGCGTAACGTGTAGCAACACAGCCGACGGTGTTTGCCCGCTAAAGATTTGGGCTTCGAACCCCAGTCAAGTTTATTTGCATCGGTTTTCGATACACCGTTTGCGTGGCTTATAAAGCACTTCGATTTGCGTTTTGGATTTAGCGTGTTCTTTGATTAGTTTTGAGGTTTTAAAGGTTAGTGCGGACGTTTTACTGTGTTGAAATGGTAAGAGTGATTCTCCGTAGGATGTCGTAAAAATAGAAGATTTTGGAGAAGAATTTCATTAAAAAAAACAGGTGCTTTTTGGTGTTTATGGGGCGGTAACCATTTTTTACGAAAACTCGAAAATTTATTTACTCCGGTTATTTATAAAACCGCAATCGAAACAAGCGTAACACATCTTATACACCGTGATTTTTTAGTCAAAGGTCTGACAACGGTGGTCCACTCAATGTACCCGACATAAAATACCTCTAGGCGGTTTTTTTTACCATTAATGAAGATAATAGGTACAAAGTAAAATAAATAATACATTAGAATTATGAAACATCCTGTTAACAATGTTTACGTATCAAACAGTAGAACATACCTAACCATCGCACGAGTCGAGTAGATAGATCTTCGCTCGCAACAGAATGTTTCAACTACGTTATGCATCATAACAATGAATAATATTATATACATATATATATATTTTTTTTTTTTATCTCGTAAATACCATTTTATTTTGTTATGAATGTATAGTAGTCATTGGATACATGAAGTGGGCTGCCGTTGTCAGACGACTAAAAAGTCACGGTGTATTCCATTCGTTATTGTCACACGGGTATACCCAAGAGGAAAATACAGCAAACTTTAAACTTTCCGATCCCCAATAACAAAACACGACATCGCACGAAGAAAACTTTACAACGACTAACTCCGGTTGCGCGTTTAAAATATCAGATATCGGAAGAAAATTACGATCTTCTACCCTCGGCTCCCGACACTCCGGAAACTTATTACCAGCCAACTCCTAATAGAATCTACTGTGTTTAAACTTACAAAATGTCAATGTCTCTGGACTGAAGTTGCATGAAGTCCCGTATAAAACTTATGACACCGACTTCGAAGGAAGTTTCCCTAACTTCAGTTCCTAGAGAGAAAAATGTTTCACAATTCATGTCCTTGTGAATATTTTATTGGAGAATATTGTATTTTATATGGAGTTGTGGGCTTATGTCAGTGTTGACGTTTTATAGATATTGGCGGCAGATTGGATAGGCTTGTTATGAGTAGTGAGGATTTTATGGGGTGTGTGTTTTGGATATTGTAGTCGAGATTTGTGTAGGCAAAGGCCGCTTCTTCTATTGGCTTCCGCTTCTTTTATTGAAATAATGTAACATATACGCAACGTTGCCCACACTAGGAATTTCTCCTGTATCGGAGTGCGTTTAGAAATATATTAACTCACATAGACAAATAGCCAGACCCGGAACAACTAGCCGCATGCCATACAAATATTAGTTCCGTGCGGGGATCGAACTCGCAACATGCAGCGCAGCAGCCAATCGCTCAGCCACTGCGCCAACCAAGCCGTCGTCAGTTCTACTAGACTTGGCTTTTAAAGCAGCGTAACTTTGAAAAGTCTGTCCCAAATATCGGTAAAATTAATAATATGTTGTAGAGGGGAATAATATAATGGCAGAATAAAAAACTTAGGAACATTATTTACAGCTGTGGTATATTTTAATTTAGCAACTACAAAGGATAGGTTTGTGACAATTACATTAAAATCATTAAGGCACTGAAAATAACAGTATAGATACCTTAGAATACCACCTATTTTTCGTCCATTGAAGTATGCAAGAAAACTTAACAAATACTACAAAGGTCCTTACCTATTGGACTTAAACAGTGCACATCATTAAATCAACTGCTTGCCGAGCTTCTCTTGGGTCGCAGAGGTCGTTAAATGTTACGAACGTTCGAACATTCACGAAGTAACCCGAACGCTGTCACTACCGGCTTTGTGAAAGGAATCCACTGGATACGAACAATAGCAAGGCCTATCTCCAGCAGTGAAGTCCTTTGCCTGAATGATGGTGATAATTATGACATTTCAAAAAGCTTTACTATTTGACATGAACTTAGCACAAAGCTGCATTAAGTGGTTAAATGGACTTCCCCTGAGTCATTATACTTAGGTGTGTCTTCTGGTAGAGCCGAAATGCCCGACTACAGAAGTCCTTCACTATTAGATTTGAACATAGCACATAGCTGCACCAACTGCTTATTGGACTTCCCCTGTGTCTTCATATTGCGAACATCTGTGCGTCTGTTGATGTGGACCCGAACTCCTTCAACACCAGACCAGGCTTTGGCTACGGAGACCAACTTGCTCCAAGGTATTGCCCATTCGCCGCGTAGAAACTAAGGACAATACAAAGAGAATGCGTTAAGGCTGCTTTTCCACCAGAGATGTACTATGCAGCTATGCTGCGAGGATGTAATAGCTAAACTGTGAAACCATGTGACCGTTTCCACTGATACTAAGCTATGTAGTGGTGCGAGTAAGATGTGCTATGAAAATGCGCCGCCGCAAAGTAGCTGCGCGAGGAAGATGCGCAGCTCGAGCTATGCGATGTATCGATAGTAGGGAAGCAGTGAGGGCGACGCAGTGAGGGGAGAGGCGCTCATGCATCCTGCCGTGCCAGCGACCACTCGCGACTATCCATAGTACGCATCCATAGCACGCATCCATAGTACGCATCCATAGCACGCATCCATAGTACGCATCCATAGCACGCATCCATAGTACGCATCCATAGCACGCATCCATAGCACGCATCCATAGCACGCATCCTTCTATATAAAAAACATATCTTAGTTGAATCCGTTTCCGCCAATGCTAGGCTATGTGCACCAATGAATATGATTGGATATCAAACGCATCCATAGCAACATAGCATAGCACATCTCTGGTGGAAAAGCACCCTAAGTGGTAGAAAGCAGTGCTGGCTAGTAATTGATTCGGTTTTGATACGACTAGAGGTACTTGCATTAAGTTCCTAATACGAACAAGTCAGAAAAGATCGGCACCAATCTTAGCAGGTACAATACTCTCATTCGTTCCGTACGAGCTTGCACCTAAAGATGATAAAATAGCTATTTTTTCCCGGAACAATCTGTATCATTGTGCTCGCACCTTGGCATTTTTTCTTGTACAGACACCAGCACCAAGCTACTACAATCTGTCAATTTTTTTTTAATAGATTTTCAACTTTATCCCTAAAGCATTAGGTTCGAGGTTGGGAAAATCTGACAGTTTCGGGTAGCTTGACCTGCTGGCGCCTGTACCATTTTGCTCTTAGCAAAATTCTCACCTGATCAAAAGGTTGTTTCCCGATATGAAACATGATGTACAGCAATGGAGCCTTATTGATTGGTATGGCCACATCGCAGGAGTCTTGAATGCCAAGCTCCTTGTATATCCAGTCCGAGTGTAGTGCAAGATGTTCATAGATAACCTAAAAAATGCTGATTTGTGTTAAACATACGTAGACATTCATCATTTACCTAGCCTTTTCCCAACTATGTTGGGGTCGGCTTCCAGTCTAACCAGATGCAGCTGGATACCAGTATTTTACATGGAGCGACTGCCAATCTGACCTCCACAACCCAGTTAGTACTGGGTAATACGATACCTCTTGGTAAGACTAAGTTGTCAGACTTTTTTGGGCCACTGACTACCTGTAACGACTGTCATAGATCTTCAAATGACAGCCGGGACCAACGGCTTAACGTGCTTTCCGAGGCACGAAACTCGATATCCACAGACCAACTTAGGTAAACAAAATGAAAATGATGAACCTTTTAGTTCTAGTATTGGTTTGGGCTCCCAAAAGAAGTGAGGAAACCGACAGATTATACATATGTGAGAACGATGTAGAAATACGTGCACGTTAAGAGCGTCCAGAGTAAAACATTATATCAACAATTTAAAAACAAAGTAAGTAGTATGTTCTAGAACCAAAAATTCGAAGACATGTGACATCTATCAATCCGCACTGGGCCCGCGTGGTGGATTATAGCCCATTCATTCCCTCTCCTAGAGAGGAGGCCTGTGTCCCAGCAGTGGGAACATTATATATGATGATGATGATGATGATGATGATTGGTATGAGGAACAGGATGCAAAGATCCGCATCCTCGATAGAAAAAGGGGGATTCTCCAACCAGACGAGTATTACGTCTAGAAGGTTAACTCTCGTGGTTAACTCAGCGCGTGTAGAATTTACGTCATTTTATAAAGTTGATATTTGTTAAACTTTGTGTTAATACATCAATCGGAAACAGATTTAAATAACGATACTTACTCGTAAGCTATCTCTTCCAGGCGATGTCATAAGAATTTGACTAGTTAGGGCTGCAGTGTCACTTGCTCGTTCAGCATTGGATCCGGGCACGTCTCCCTAAAATAATAGACCCAAATAATACGAGGCGAGCCCATTACCATAAACTGGGTTAATCATTTGCTGCTACGAGTACTTCTGATAAATGCGAAAGAGAAACAAAATGGCGTGTCCCTACCCAGGGACCGTTACTGCACCAGTGATCACTAATCTAACTAGCAGTAGCGAAGGATCAATTTTTGTAAGAGTTAAGCCGGAGTACAAGTCTTTCATGTGATTATTTGTCTATAGAATACTGACTGTGCCATTTTTCAAGGGAAGCCGGTAGGAATCGAATTGTATGGAACCTTCGCCACTGCTAACTAGGCAAACATCAGAAGCTGACGAAAAAAACGTGTGTGTGTACTTATTACGCACGTAAGAAGTTACACTTCTTTGACGAATAAAACTAAAATGTTGACTAGCTAACTTCAGGGTGTCGGTTTTTCGTGACGGTGTGCGCGCGCATCGTAAAAATTTACTCTCATCAGCATACTCCCATCATTAATTCAAAAAGTCACCAAATACTAGCCAAAACTCACCTCCTCAAACAACTCAGCGAATTCTGGGAAGTCCTCCAGCCCGAACTGTTCAGTTAACACCACCTTCCTCTGAGCCCGCTCTATGAGCAGTTGTATGTCTCCCGTATGTTTGTCGTCTTCGTCTATGGAACAGAGGGCCTCAGCAATGGCCAGCGCTATGGAAGATGCGTTGCTATGACTGCCGTCGAAACTTAGAGATGATGAAGGGTCTGTGGATACGGTTTTATTTAAATTACACGATGGAACTCGCAGCAGAAAATTCTGTCCCCATAAGCAAAAGGAATGTTCTTAAAACGCCCCGCTGGAGTTGGGGAGTCCGCTCTTTTCAAGAGTATTTCCCACCTTGGGTCTTGCGGTATCCTTATGTCAAAGGAATGTGGGAAGAAAACGAACTAGGTGGACCAATAATCTCATTAAAGAAGAAGGATAGCCATGGCACAAAACCGCCAAAAGTGGCGAGATTTGGAAAAGACCTACACTCAGCATTGGATGGCCAAAGGTTGAAGAAGCAAAAGGAACACCTCTAGAAAAAAAATACTCTACCTTTTTAAACAAAAAATGCGCTCCTTCATAATTTCCTATTCCCTCTCCTCAGATGCGACACTTTTACTCATGGCGGTAGAATAGAATTGTTAGTTTATTACTATACTACATATTACATTATTCGACGGCTGATCAAGCTACACAAAACCAGTTTATGCGGATCTCTCATTGTACAGAAAATATATACAAAGCGAGGCCACGTAGGAGATGTTTTTGTGCGAAACGCTTGTTCACTTACGCTTAAATGAGTATGAACATTATTTACATTTGAATAAGGATCTTATTGATAAACGATGTATGTAACGCTAGCACATCAAGCTACAACAATCTACAAATTTCTTTAATAGATTTTCAACTTTATCGCTAAAGCATTAAGTTCAAGGTTGATTGAGGAAATTTGACAGTTTAGGATAGTTTGATGTGCTGTACTCCCGAGTTCACCGACGGTCTGTCACTTTTCACCCTAAGTAGTAAAGTTGCCCTAAAAATATTTTATTCTTCTGTTAAACAATTTTGACACTTCGGTATTAAAAACATTGCCCCACACTAGGAATTTCTCCTGTATCGTGGGTGCGTTTACAAACATTTAAACTCACATACACACACAGCCAGACCCGGAACCACTATCTGTGGGTCATACAAATATTTGTTCCGTGCGGGAATTGAACCCGCGACACGCAGCGCAGCAGTCGATCGCTGAGCCACTGCGCCAACCATGTCGTCATAATATTAGTGATGAGATAACAGTAAATGATAGAATTAAGCTTCAGAACGTACTTGTTTGCCCCATACCAGCAATCCTAACGTGCTTAGACCTCGGTCTATTAGATCTTGCGCTCATGGTATGAGGTTCTCCGTTCGCAGTGGATGCTACAGCCAAATAAAACAAAAATTAGTAAAACAGACGATTAACTTACGAATTGCTACAGAATGCATTGCCTACGAGACGAAGTAATTAGAGGGTGTAAACAGACTCTTCCCGAAGCCGTCCACCAAGCATTATGTACATTAAACTAAGTAACTTTACACAAAAATTTGTACTGGGAAACGACTTTTTTTTGGGCTGAAATATCACGTTTTACGGTACGACTCAATGTAACGCACTTAAAACATTGTGCTGATGGTTGGATATCTCCGTAACTAGAAGGTTCCCAGGTATGGTCTAGAACAAAAAAATGATCGCAATGATGGGGAGAATATGTGCCTTTCGGCTTCGTTAAGAGTCTTTTTACATCTTTTATAATATTAGTCTTATTAGTAAACTACAAAACGACAAAAATTGAGGCGAAGGTAACAGCGGCTTCGAAATCGCCAAACAAAGTTTCCATACTATTCAGTCTTAGTTGAAACTCATTTGTTTCTTTTTTAATAACTAGATGGCGCTCTGGCCAAATCATGCAGTTACATAACAACGACAATAGATGGCGCTTACCTTCTTTTTCTTTCTCAACTTCTTCATCAGCCCATTTCTGTATCTCTTCGTAGGTGACAGTAACAAGCATTTGTAGTAATACGGAACCTCCTACGGGGTTGATATGGGAGGGAAGAGTTCCCTCTATGATTGTACAAGCGTTTACAAAACTACGGGGAACGCAGTCTAGGGATCTTGATATACAGGAGAGGCACAGTGCCATTGTCTGAAAGCAAACAGAATTATGTGATAGGAATCCAGATTGTGTTTATTTATTTTATTTTGGATTACCAACGAGGTACGTTACAATTAATCTTATATAATATAAAAACTACTGCTAAGAACATGCGCTTGTACCGCACACTCAATTATAGGTAACCACAGCTTACACATTGTTGAGTACATGATGCTCTAAGTATACAATTGAAAAGAAATTAAAAATAGGAATACATACATTTATACAAACATGCAATTATTAAAGATTTAATTTGATTTGACTGTATTCTGGGTTTTTACCCAGAATACATTCAAATCAAATTAAATTACATAGTAATGTCATAATGAATCAATAATGGTAAAATAATGATGATATATTACATATTTCATTAAATTAATTAATTAATTATTGGGAGGAACAGAGGGAGGCCTTTGCCCAGCAGTGGGACAATATGGGCTAGCTATAATAATATGATAATAATAATCGGGATGGAAGTGTTTGTTGATATCTTGTAAAAAAGAGTATTAACTGTTTTTGTCTAGACCAGGGGCTATTCAATGGCTTTCAATTGTGTAGCGGGTTATAGACTCTAGGCCTATAACTATAAGATCTAGTTTAATGGGTTATCAGTGGAGCATTGTTATTTTTGTAATTCAAAGTTACCAGTATTGTACTTCCTCTTTTGTGAATTTACCAAGTTGTCAAATATGGTTTACCTGATACATCGAAGCCCCACCCTGAACGGCATTGACGAGTATCGGCGGTATAAACTGTAGAATAGACCCCACTATTGCTAGTATCCCAGCCAGCCATGGAGGCCTTCTGTCACACCAAACCTGGCAACAAAATAGAAATCAAACGAAGGACGTCACACGTTCAAGGCTCGAACGACATGTCACCCGGCAGAATGGCCAACCACAGCAGAAGTATTGTAATAAAGCCTTATACGACATGTCACCCGGCAGAATGGCCAACCACAGCAGAAGTATTGTAATAAAGCCTTATACGACATGTCACCCGGCAGAATGGCCAACCACAGCAGAAGTATTGTAATAAAGCCTTATACGACATGTCACCCGGCAGAATGGCCAACCACAGCAGAAGTATTGTAATAAAGCCTTATACGACATGTCACCCGGCAGAATGGCCAACCACAGCAGAAGTATTGTAATAAAGCCTTATAAGCCTTTTTTTTTTTTTTTTTTTACGGATGGGAAATCATCAAATGACTTCTCCCGCTCTGGGCAGAGCGGAAGGGAGTGTCAGACTTGTACTGACTAAAACCCATCCATGTTCCTTCCTTGCCCTTTGTGTTCCAGGGCCGCGGTATCTAAGCCTTATAAGCCTTACTTAGGCATTCGCTGAGGTGTTGCCTATGTATGTGGAAATAGGCAAAATATCTCCATAGGTTCTTATTTATACCAGTTAGCTTGTTGATATCTATTTGCCATTTAAATTACTCGAAAGCTACTCAAATTGTCGTATAGATAACCATAAAATGATGATATTTGTACATGGGCTGTGGGACTGTTCGAAAGTGATACCGCGGCCCTGGAACACAAAGGGCAAGGAAGGAACATGGATGGGGTTTAGTCAGTACAAGTCTGACACTCCCTTCCGCTCTGCCAGAGCGGGAGGAGTCATTTTATGATTTCCCATCCGGAAAAAATATATATGTATATATATGTTTGTACATGGTTTACAGACGATATTTTTCGAAATAATGGGAACCATAGACTACAACACTAAAAATGTTTGTAAAAGGGGTTAAAATTTACCTGTCGTTTATCTAAACACGCTGCCCAGTCTTTGCCTGATATCTCAAGCGCATAGCATAGCGTAGACTTGAGTTCAGCTTTACTGCCGATCGTAGCCAGGATGTATGTCAACGCACCAGCCGCGCGAGCTAACTCTTCACCCGCTGAATCAAAACAGAAAAATTAACACTTTAAGACACTCTAGAAGCGTGAGGCGTGGTATACCGTTAATGTGCTTGGTTGCGGAGCGAAAAACGGGACCCTATTACTAAGACTCCGCTGTCTGGCTGTCTGTCACCAGGCTGTATCTCATGAACCGTGATTGCCAGACAGTTGAAATTTTTCACAGATGATGTATTTCTGTTGCCGCTAAAACAACAAAAAATGTAAAATATTCAATATAAAGGGGGCTCTCATACAAGAAACGTGTTTTTTTCGGTTTATGGTACGGGTTTATTGTAAGGAGCCCCCTTTAATTATTAAATAATTTATATTTTTTTGTTATATCATCTCCCTAGCCTTTTCCCAACTATGTTGGGGTCGGCTTCCAGTCTAACCGGATGCAGCTGGATACCAGTATTTTACATGGAGCGACTGCCAATCTGACCTCCACAACCCAGTTAGTACTGGGTGATACGATACCCCTTGGTAGGACTGGTTGTCAGACTTTTTTGGCCACTGACTACCTGTAATGACTGTCAAAGATGTGCAAATGACAGCCGGGACCAACGGCTTAACGTGCTTTCCGAGGCACGGAGGAAACTCGGTATGTATTGGGTGGTCACCCATCCACAGACCAACCTAGGCAAGCACGGCTTAACCTAAAGATCGACCCGAGCGGCAGTTATTATTTTGCCACGAACTCTTCGATATTTTTTTGTTATAGTGGCAACAAAAATACATCATTTTTGAAAATTTTAACTGTCTAGCTATTACGGTTCATGAGATAAATACAGCCTGGTGACAGACAGCCGGTTTATGGTATGGAACTGGAACCCTTTTTTTTTCGGCTGGGAAATCACCAAATGACTCCGCCCGCTCTGGGCAGAGCGGAAGGTAGTGTCAGACTTGAACTGACTAAATCCCATCCATGTTCCTTCCTTGCCCTTTGTGTTCCAGGGCCGCGGTATCTCTTTCGCACAGTCCCGCCCGCAGCCCTGGCAGGATGGTATAGCACCCTTCGTGCGCGACTCTGACTCGCATTTGGCCAGTTTTTTTTCACCCATTCTCCTCTGTCAACCGTCACGCTATCATTTACTCCTTTTTCTTTCATATCATTCCTCGGACCATGGATCCGAAACGACGCTTATGAACTCTTTTTAGCTTTTATAGAATAGACATTTTTTTTGGCTCTTGTGATACAGGAAGTCCTAGTACAAGAGCCGGGGCTACACTGATGTCTGAGCAACCACTTGTCAATAAAGATATTATTATCATATCCGGCAAAACTCACGATTAACGTCCCCCTTGAACCTGCAGAACCCGTCGGCAGTGCACAGAAAGCCGCTGCACTTCTTCTGCTTGTCGTGCACGCTGTACCACAGCCCGTCTGCCGGCCACCTGAGGTTGTCCGGGCTCATGTGACGGACGGCGCGGGTGAGGAGCAGGCGGGAGAGGTGGCAGTCCCGCATCATTAGGACCTGTCATGTCGTTTAAAGGTTTAGTAATATAGGTATTACATAACATCACGCCTTTTTTTTTCGGTTGGGAAATCATCAAATGACTTTTCCCGCTCTGGGCAGAGCGGAAGGGAGTGTCAGACTTGTACTGACTAAAACCCATCCATGTTCCTTCCTTGCCCTTGTGTTCCAGGGCCGCGGTATCTATAACATCACGCCTGTAATCCCCGTAGGGTTAGGCAGAGGTGTACCTAATCTTATTCTTAGCGTGTCGATGGCAATCTATATTGTGTCGGCCCAGAACTGAGCTACTAGTTTGGCGCTTTCGGTAGCATCCATCAGTTCCTGTAGTGAACAAGTGACAGGACAAGCAGGACACGATAGAACCTAATAGTACACCCACATTTCGCCAGTTATGTTTAAGTCCCATGTAATAGGGGGCGAGCCTATTGCCATCAATCGGGCACAAATCCAGACTCCGTGGCTGCTGCTGAGAAATTCTTGATGGAAAAACCCAGTAGCACTTGGTCTAGCGGTCGCAAGCGCGATTGCTGAGCGTGAGATTCTGGGTTCGATTTCTAGGTCGGCCAAAATGTTATTGTACTTCACAATAGCAGCCATGGAGTCTGGTTTTGTGCCCGGTTGGTGGCAATAGGCTCACCCCCTATTACACGGGATATAAACTGGCGAAATTTTTGTGCATTACCTTTGCGTGACGTGTTGATGATGTTTTATAACTAAAAGAAAAGATAAAATTTTCTAAAACCACGTAGCCATCTGTGTCTACCGAAAAATTACTTCATGACTTTCTACAACAACTCCCACTCATTGAAACTCCACTGAAGATGAAACTATCCGTCACATCATCTGCCTAGCCTTTTCCCAACTATTTTGGGGTCGGCTTCCAGTCTAATCGGATGCAGCTGAATTTATGCAGTATTTTACATGGAGCGACTGCCTATCTGACCTCCACAATCCAGTTAATACTGGGTAATACGATACCTCTTGGTAAGACTGGTTGTCAGACTTTTTGGGCCACTGACTACCTGTAACGACTGTCAAAGATGTACAAATGACAGCCGGTAGCAACGACTTAACGTGCTTTCCGAGGCACGGAGGAAACTCGGTATGTAATGGGTGGTCACACATCCACAGAACAACCTAGGCAAGCACGGCTTACCCTAAAGATCGACCCGAGCGGCTGTTATTATTTTGCCACGAGCTCCTATCCGTCACATAGACACTAAATATACCGTACACTAATACGACGGGCAAGTGGTGCAAGTAATTTTCTAGCAATTACGAGGTCGACTATACTATCTACATATCGTGATTGTGCAACGTATGCGTTTCACTTTGTACCATGCAATTATTGTGGTTTAGCATGTGTGACTGTCTGTCACGTACTCCTAATTATTAAGCAAATATCTTTGCCTTGATTCTTATTTCAAAATCACAACGTGGTGTCGGCCACTTACAAAACATTATATCTCTAGTTTATGGGTTTGACAGGCTGACATGTTACCGTAATTAATAACCAAACGTTCCTTCTTTCTTTGAATTGTACAACAATATCGAACCGCTTAGAAACACATAAATTCTCTATTTAATGGGAAACGCACTAGGGAAGAAAGCTAAATGACAGGCCAATATATTATTTCATAGAATCCTTAAGAAAACATAAAAAACATTCAATTACTAAATGCATTTCTCAACACTAACGCCGACATCTGGTTACCATGTTTTGGGCCGTAAGCATCCAACGAGACACTTAAAACAATTGTGACGTTTGCACAAAAACGGTCATAAACGAATTCTGTGAAAGGAGCCCCATGGCTCATCGTGCGTGGTGGTTTGAGGAGGCTGAAGAAAGGATATCGAACGTGGCAGTTAGTCTTGGACGGTTTGATAGGTCGGACGAAAAGTCTGGAGACGTGAAAGGGAGTCTGATTGATACCGCGTACTGGGGCAGTTAGTCTTGGACGACTCGAGAGATCGGACATGAGAGTCTGAGGAGTTGGCAGTTGGCTAGAGATTGCGAAACGGTCCGGACCTTAGGCGAGTCGAGCTAAGTCTAGGTAGCGGGTGTAAAACCGTTGACGTGCTAGGACGTCCTAGGTTAGGCTAATGAAGTTACCGTAGTCTTGGTACCAAGATGCACATGTCCCCGTGGACTGTCGTAAGAGAGCGATTCGTATTTTATAAGTTAAATATAAGTAGTAGTTATAAGTCTAGTTAAAGTGAGTGTTGAGACGCGGAAGAAGACGAGCTGTCGCGGGCCGAAACTGGAAGAGTGTGCAGTACTCCGTAAGTTAGTTTTATACTAATCGTCTTCAATAAACACATGGTAAGTGTTAACTATATTAAATTCCCAGTTTAAGTAGTAGCTTGGCGGGAGAGCAGAGGAGCTGTTAATAATCATTTATTCCAGCATGACGGAGCAGCCGCCTTATATCGTCACGATGTATAATATTATTATCTTATGTGTTATGTGTCCATCTTCTAATCCGTACCTTGGCAAATATCCGTCATCTGCGTTTGGTTATAGGGAGACGGAGAAAGCCTTCCGCTACACTATACACCTCACGCATACGATATTACACTGCACACTAATACACCCGACTATTGACAATTGTTGACTTATATCTGACGCAACACAAATGGAAGGCAGAACCGTAATATACGCTATTCGATTAATACAAACTGGTATTATTGGTCAGGCTATAATGCCGACTCATAGTACAAATCAACCAAACGTTGCTGATGAACATTGCTTCCTAAAAGTCTAGCTCAGAAGCATTGCGTGAGGATTGTTGGCGCACATTTCGGGAGAGGGGTAGGCCTCACGAAGTACCTGACAATCAAACTGAATTGATAACTCCGTTCTAAGGAACGCTAGGGACTGAAAGTGTCTCGTTATAACCAAACCCCGGCCACTGATAGGCCTATTACTGAATCGACACTATTTAACGAGACACGCAACTACGACATGGGGAAGAGTAAAGAAATGTGAAGTGACGATAAACCACTTCGGCGTCCACCAATAACAATCGCAATATGTTCTGCTACAGACTGAGTCTACGGTGCGCTTGTGCAAACTGTGTTTTGACATAGTAATTGGGGTAGACGGCCGTAAGGGAGTTATTGACATGAATACGCGTGTAGGAAGAACTATTATACGTGCCTTCCTCAATGGCAGCAGGACTTCTCAGAACTCTGTCTTAGGATTGAGAAAGACATGTGAGCGATGCTTAGGGAGCGTGATCTGTTAGAATTCGTAGCAGTGTCCTTAGTGGACCTATGCGCTTAGGTCTAACATTCACGTACTGGGGCAGTTATTGTAACCGGTTACATGCCATAGACATGGGTTCGTATTACATTTAAATCATGAAATTAACGTAACTGTAAATAATGAATTTGTAAAGCGCAAGCGTAACGTTTCCTTACCAACCTTTTCATTATATATCATATCTTTGTGTCCTCTCGTCTTACTAGAGTCACACTTTATTATTGCTTTGTTTTATAAGATTTGATATTATTCATGTATATGTGTTAACTGTGAATTCCCAATATTAACTTCACCTTGTATTCCCTCCCTGTCCCCCTAGCTTTCAAAGTCGGGACAGGGCTACCCCAAATTGGGAATTCAGTCCTCTTAGTCGGTGGGAAGGCGACCAGTCTGGGACGAACCTTACAGGAGCCGTGCGGTATTGGCGGGGCGCGGCCCTTTCCCCTTCGGGGGAAACCGACCTTCATACTAATATTAATATGATTTAGGAAAAACGAAAATTTTATCAGCCTAGGGTACTTTAGGAACAGTCACACATGCAAATATTGATTAGCGAAAACTGCCAATTATTATTATTATTATGTATTTTATTTATTAAAAGAAAGTTTATAAAAAAAAATACTTATGAACTATGCCCCACAAAATCGTTTTCACGGTTTGTCTGTGAGAACGGAACACACAATACAAATAAAAATAAAAAAGGTTAAATAGTGCAAACACTTAAATTCAAGTTAGTTCTTAGAATTCTATAGTAAGTAAATAACAATAATATTTATATATATATATTATCTAGGTATGGACAGTGTAAAGGAAATATGTTAAACAAATGACTCGACATATAAAACTCATATCTTTCTATTTCCTCTTCCTCAACAATCTGTGAACCACATTCCTTAGAATATAGTTCACAAACTCTCGAGAAAGAACCGCTTAAGTAATTTGGCAAATTTGCCTTTTAATTTCTGAGTTCTAAAATCAGCAGGCAAATGGTTGAATAAAGGAAAGCAAAGGTTAAATAGCAATAAAGGAACGTTTACCAAAGCTTGTAGGATTCTTATAAGTCTGGGTCTTGGCTTATTGTCCGATTATTGTCTTTAAAGTCGAGACAATAAAGTAGATATTAAATCAGATTATCCCCACACGAACATACCTTAACAATCAGCGCCCAGTTCGGCTGCGGCTGTGCCAACAACACAATCAGCTCCAATCCCAACGCAGTCTTATTGTTCAGGTCGTGCGTACTCCTTACAGACGGGTCGTCCAACTTGTCGAACAGTTTAGGGTTCACGAATGTGAACCACGGGTAGGGACACTCCCTTGGTATCGATGGGGGATCCCTCTCTTTGAATTCCTGAAAATTAAAAGAGGAATTCTTTGGACGCAAAAGTGTTTGCAGAATGACTTTTCATTATTTGTTTTAGTTATATGCATAAGTAGACCAAAGAACAAAAGTAAGGACCAAAGCTAAATGTGTTTTGATAATAGCGTTTTGTGTGGAGCTGGGCACCGCTTAACTACTTATTGTCTATTTAAAACCTTGAAGACGTTAAATACTATGTAGATATCAAACATTTTGCTTAGCGAGATTGGTTTTTTTAGGGAGTGGCCGCACTTTTGACGTAGAACGGGCTTCTGCCGGTCGGAAAGAGCTTTATTATGTTCTTGCAAAAAAAAAGCGTCCAACGCGGTGCAGAGTAGCGTCGTCCGAACCGAAACGAGGTGAATTACGTCATTCCTTTATCAAGTTTTAAAGTTTTGGGCACTCAAACCCGCAACCACCTTGCTGTCTAACAAATATTTTCCACAACTGTGTTCGTGCAGAAAAAACTTGTTTTTAGGTTTCTTATATACATACATACAAAAACTCACGCCCTTTTCCCATGGGGGTAGGCAGAAACCACAGAACGCCACCTGCTACGATCCTTACATACTCCTTTTGCCTCGTCCACGTTCATACATCTGGTCATACACGCACGCCGGTTGCGAGTACTACGCACCTGACCTTTCTGAAGAACCTCACCAATGAGGTCAGCGTATGTTCTTCTAGGGCGTCCCCTCCCGGCGTTGCCACTCACATCTGCCTTGTAAATACCTTTTGTTAGTCGCCTTTCACTCATCCTCTCCACATGACCAAACCATCTAAGCATACTTTTTTCAATTTTTGTCACTACATCTTCTTTTAAGCCGCAATGTTTCCGTATAACCTCATTCCTCACTTTATCATTCAGAGTTACACCACACATGCTTCGCAAGGAACGCATTTCCACAGCATTAATTCTACTTTCATGCCTCGTTTGCCATACCCAACACTCACTTCCATACATAAGTGTAGGCACCAGCACACCATTGTGAACAGCCAGACGAGCCTTATCTATATATTTATTTTTATTATTTTAAACCAAACTTGGTACAGAGAAGAATAGTGTCATTGCGCCCTACCTTTTTGCTGTTACAGTGCTAGCGCTTTCTCTTTCACACCCATTGGCTTGTAATTTGGCTTCTCTGACCTTTCATTTTCTCTAGCAAAATGTTTGTTTTTGATAACAATAATAGGCACAAAATTTGAATTTTGTATTGAATTAAAAGCAGGGCTTTTTATGAATGTGTGAGTGTAAGTCAGTGTAAGTTTGAGAGAGAATTATTGTGTGTTCGCGCCAAGAATGCGATTTCAAATTAGTTCATATTTGTTTTGAGCGGTTACTCGTGCATTTCTTTTTTGTGTTTTAGTTTATTTAATTTCTTGTGATTTAAAGTTTTGTGATTAGTTTTCGCTATGATGAACGATGTTTAGTAGTGATTATTGTTTTTTTAACACTATAATGAATACGAAAACAGATGCAAGTTCCTTGTGAAGGATTAAAGTGTGTGAAATCGGTACTGGGCAAGGTCCTCCATTTCATTGCGGGCACGCCAATGGTGTCATAGTTATACTGACTAAAACCCATCCATGTTCCTTCCTTGCCCTTTGTGTTCCAGGGCCGCTCCCTGTTTGCTGACATCTCACTGCGACTTACCTGATGTATAAAATGCAAGTCAGCCCCCCTATAAACGAAGCACTTGAACAGCTCATTGCACTTCGCATGCACATCTCTAACGTCCCGAGTTTGATGCTTGGCGTCCAACCCTGCTAGGTCTGACCCGTTCGCGCAAATAGATGGGAGGAGCTGGGCTACGCAGAGAAGAATGTTGAGGATGTCGTTGAGAAGGAGACGGGTTGTGGTGTCTGTTGTGTTAGTCTGAAATGTGGAGAAGAAGAGTTATTGATTTGTGATGTCGTTTAATGATAAACTGATAAAGAGAACGATCAAAACAGAACTTGAAAATGCACTTAAGTTAATAATTAAAAACCAAATAAAAAAAAAAATGAAAAAAAAAAAACAACTACAACAACAAACAACACATAACAACAACAACAACAACAAACAACATTGAACGAAATCATCGTCAAAAATCAGAAAAATCGATCGACAGAATTTAATCAACGCAATTTCAATATAACGCTAAGAAGATAATAGTGAATGATCATTCATTAACAATATTCAACCATTATGGCAGGAACTCTTTAGTATGTAGCGGCACTACAAAAAGTACTACAGCAACATACTACAAAAAGTACTACAGCGCCAGCTATGACACAAATAAAGAACTAACATCAACATTGTAAATCGCGCAGTTAAAGTTATCCGAGACTTGAAACTATATAGAAACATCCGACAGCAAGTATCGGTCCCGCCTCCCGTGGGCCACCGGGGTCTCACTCGCCGGAGAGGGACCGCCGGGGGTCGTTATGAAAACAGCGCTGTGGCGCGCCTACAGTAAACATCATAGCAACCACACACATGGGCGCCACTGGGCTCTAGCCTAAATAGGCTAGTTAGACTACCTAACGACGGGCCCGTAGTTACGGGCCGAGGTAAAGCCTCCGCGACCAGAGGGCGATGCCCCGTGGACGCCAGCCGCGCCGCCTTACAGAGGCGCTGCGACTACCCGCTATATCTATCGGACAATAGCCCACCAGACAAAACACCCCATAGAAAAGGGAGAATCCTATCTTTTCTATAAGGGATGAAGTTCTTTATACCTCTATCTAAAACCTCTTAATAACCTTTTCAGAGTATAAACATTTTCCACTTACTTGACAATATCTAACTGTAAGTATGGTCAGAGTTTCATTGAGCATCCCAGCAAATATTCTTTGCGCCATCCGCGGCGGTACCGTATCCCAAAGATCTCTTCTACTACCTGGAATACCAAATGCATCAATTTAAAGTATAAGACATGTTATTTTCAGTTATTTTATACATGTATAAACTCACGCCTTTTTCCCATGGGGGTAGGGAGAAACCACAGAACGCCACCTGCTGCGATCCTTCCAAATCCTTTTGCCTCGTTCACGTTCATTCATCTGGTCATACACGCACGCCGGTTGCGAGTACTAAGCACTTGACCTTTCTGAAGAACCTCACCAATAAGGTCAAAGTGTACGTCCTTCTAGGGCGTCCCCTTCTGGCGTAATTTATAGTTGTGCAATTTTCATTGTCAAACTCATATCATCATACAAATAAAGTTGAAATTTAATAAACTTCTGCAACAGCAACTAAATGTACATAATTCCTTAGTCTTCCAGAGAACTGAGAGGAAGTCGGAGACTGTACCTAGCTTTTTATACTTTTGTTTTTGACTGACCAATAATAGTATAACAGTACAAAGGCGTCTGTTAAAATAATTACTTTAAATAATTGAATTTGAGTTTGAGTTAGGGAGTGCACATCTTGCTAGATAGTTCTCACATAATATACCATCTCAACATGGTTTTGTAACAATATTCTGATTTAAAAGAGTGTCCATGGAGATAATTGGCCGTTCTTCTCCATAGAGATCTACTCTTTAGAATGAGCAACTACAGTACTTTCACAGTTTTTATGCCTTGTGACTGGAACTGTAGCTACATTTCATCGTTTCGACAGTTCAAATGTGCCTGTACCTTGCCTACTTGAAATAAATGCTTTGATTTGATTTGGAGTGATTTTATTTAATAATAGGGATGTTTCCTAAATAAAAAACATATAAAGGGTGTAAACAGACTCTTAACGAAGCCGAAAGGCACTTGTTTTCCTCGTCATTGCGATCATTTTTTTGTTCTAGACCATACCTGGGAACCTTCTAGTTACTGAGATATTGGGGGTCAAAGTTCCAACTTTTTAACATGTTTTTTTTTTTAATACATGTTTTTAATGTAAGATTTTTACTTTAAACACCTCCAGGGCCCCCTTACTATTCAATCCATCCATCAGCACAATGTTTTGAGTGCGATACATTGAGTCCTACTGTAAAACGTGATTTTTCAACCCAAAAAAAAAAGTCGTTTCCCAGCACAATTTTTTGCGTAAAGTTACTTAGTTTGATGTACATAATGCTTGGTTGACGGCTTCGTGAAGAGTCTGTTTACACCCTGTAATTATATTTAGTCCGTCAGTCAAATAATACATCTATATTATATATTATCATGGATATTTTTTTTATCAAAGCAATAAAAAATAACGCAGATAAAACGCATCAAAGTTCATGAGTGGGGGTGTGTGACGTCAGTTTCCACTAAAAAGTGTACCGGACAGTGACGTCCAACGAGTTTTCGACGCACTGAATCGTCCTAATTTTTAGTTTACGAGAAAAAAAAAATACGTGTCCAATATTTTTTGGAAATCTATCTGACGGACTAGTTAGATTTTTTGGCCAACTACCTTATTCTCTTACCATTCATATAAAGCCACCACCCCTGCACAGATGGCGTCCCGGTCTCGTTAACCGACCTAGTCTTGCCATCTATCGGCCGCCCCCCGGAATCTTGTAGTATGTACAGGGAAAGCACCCTGTTGTGTAGATCAAGGACTCTTTCGCCAACAGCCTCTGACATTGTGGTATAACGTTTGTAGCAACCCTGAAAATGATGAAGCGCGTTAAAACATAGATGGCGCTAACAGCAATCGTGTGGCTTGTAAAACAAGAAAAACTTCATACAGTTTAATAATATGATGATTTTACCTATTTACGAATAAAACACAGCAATAAAATATCAGAAAAAAGCAAAAAGCCAACGTCACGTGGTGTTCCCAGGCGGTCACCCATCCAAGTACTGACCACGCCCGATGTTGCTTAACTTCGGTGATCGGACGAGAACCGGTGTATTCAACGTAGTATGGACGTTGGCGAATGCAGTACCGAAATTACCAGTATGTATCAGAACTATATGACGTCATCATTTAATGAATGATTGACGACGGAGTACAAATCGAATCAAAAAACAAACTAAATAACATACAAAGCAAAAAGCCAACGTCACGCGGTGTTCCCAGGCGGTCACCCATCCAAGTACTGACCGCGCCCGATGTTGCTTAACTTCGGTGATCGGACGAGAACCGGTGTATTCAACGTAGTATGGACGTTGGCGAATGCAGTACCGAAATTACCAGTATGTATCAGAGAACTGAACCTATGACGTCATCTTTTATATGTAGATAGGCAACGGAACGGCGCGCGGCGGGGTACAACTACTTCTTTTGCTATTTTTTTACTTTCTTTATCCGAATGCCTGTTCATACTGGTTCTAATCATTTGTAGTTGTACGTATAAAAAAATCGAAATGTGTGCTGGGACACATAGTAGAAATGAATTTTCAACGAACAAGTGGAAAAACAAATGGCATCGGACACGTGGAAAAACGAATGTCCGTCTCTCTGTCTGTGTGTCACCACCGTTATCTCAGGAAGGGGACCTAGCAAGTTGAAATTTATACCAGATACTGAGGTCTATAGTCCCTATTAGGTGTATAAAAATCAAGGTCTTGAGTCAACACGATAAAAGGATATGGGTAAATTTTAGCTTTTAGCGAAAACTTGTAAGTATCAAAATTTACCTTAATTTTCTTTTTTTTTTCTTTTTCGGAATTTTCCCTTCACTTGTGCTGTAAAACCTTGCTTTTAACCAAAATGGACAATTCCAGATCAACCGGAAGTACCCTATAGGTTTTAGGTCGAAAACCTATCTGGTAGTACCCCCGTTGACCTAAAATCACTAAATTTGGTAAGAAGCGATGTCTTACAGCACATGTAAAAGAAAAAATCTGAAAACCGATATATGTGGTTTAATAACAAAATATCTACCAGTTTATACGGAACCCTCGGTGCGCGAATCCAAATCGCACTTGGCCGGATTTTTTATTGTTAATTATTAAAAATAAAGCCCAATCGTTTTGAGTTTAACGATCGAGTTTATGGCTTCCGGTTCCAGAATGACCTAAATTGAATGAATTCTACATCGAAATTATGAAACTGTATTTATGACGTCATATTTTACTATCAGATATATTGCCAAGGCCTAACCCGCACTGCGATAAAAACAAAACTGGTAGTTATGACACATATTTTACTAGATACAATATAATTACATAAACTGTCCGGATTTCGTTTAGACTTGTTCTTCCGACTAACCAATTCATCATTCAAAAAATATATAAATGAATTCAATTCACTATGAATAGTTGAATTGAATTTATTTATATATCTTTTTGATTGTAGTTAGAGATGAAGCGTATATACTAGAACAGATCCAGGGATTAGGTATTTAACGAGACTAGGCTGCACCTATTCTAACTTTTAAAATACTTGATCCACCTAGTCTCACTGTGCCTACGCAGTGCACGGCACCCGCGGCCCGCGCGAATCGAAGTACCGACTGTACTAGACTATGCTGCTATCTCGCTTCACCGTGTCGTCGGGGCGCGGTGAAGCGAGATAGTAGCATAGTCCTAGCTCATCCATGTTTGCCAAAATCATTCGTGAGTCAGTCACTTGAATTTGAACCTTAATTCAAAAGGCATAAAAGTAACGCGATGCGCACTCGTATTTACATAGATCATACGTGTGCCAGTCGTATGAATTTGAACCATATCTCAATAGCATAAAAGTTACGCGACGCGCACCGTGTTGTGGAAGAATATATTCTGTCCTTTTTTAACTACACTATTCCGCAGTCTTTCCATCCTTGTCTGTTTATACTCGAGATCGAGACTAGTCGGGACTAGGCACTAGGCAGACTTTATAGAATAAGTAGAATAGATACTTTGACAATACTCGATGCGAATGAAGACTATATGATGCAGTCGAGTATCAAGTACGGACTCGTGCGAATGTGATCTCGATTGACGTATGATACCTACTCGACGTCGCTAACTTCTATCGGACTTATTTAGTGATCGGTTTTCGTAACGAAGTTTTAATATATTGTTAAAGAACTTAGATCTATTTTTAATGATTGTAAATAGGTATGCGATTTAAACAAAAACAAAAGCAATGATTGTATATAGTTACGTCATTTAAAAAAAACAAAAAGCAATTATTGTATATAGTGTATAACAATGATTGTAAATAATTATGTGATTAAAAAAAAAAACCCCTCTCATAGAGAGGAGGCCTGTGTCCCAGCAGTGGGAACATTATAGGCTGATGATGATGATGAAGATGTGATTAAAAAAAAAAAACAAAAGCAATGATTGTATATAGTTACGTGATTTAAAAAAAAAAACAAAACATAAAGAAATTATTGTAAATTACATGATTCAAAAAAAAAACAAAAAAAAAGGAAAACAAAACATATTAAGTACTCTGAAAAATGAATTGAAATCATTTAAATACGCTAACAATCTTCAATGTAGATAAATCTATACGTTGACAGTCCTAAGCCTGTGTAAAGTATGAAGAGAAGATTACAATTCATTACTGCGTACGTACGTACTACACGTATCGTTGTTACGCAAAGACTAAGCATCACTATAAAGTATGCGTATTTCATGGACTAGGTGGACTAGGTGGAACAGGTATTTGGATCGAGTATTTGTACGGACTTGGACTAGGTGCACCTAGTCCAAGATTTGCCTAGTACGACCCATCTCTACAGCCGACCAAGTCATGAACATGACAATGCCGCACTATCCTCAAGGTTTTATAAACTCTGCCGAAGCAGAGTATTTCAAAAATACAAAAGACTCATTTGAGTGTTCCCCTCCACGGAAATCTTTAGTAAAAGGCGAAAGATTTATACGTTTTGAAGGGAAACCAGAGATACATTAAAAAAATAGTTACAAGAGACCCAACTCAACGCCGGAGAATCTTAACACCGCGATTCAGAAACGTGACGTAAATGTATAGCGCCATCTGTTGGGACAAGGAGAACTAAACAGGTTTAAAAGCGGGAAATTGTATTGTGTAAGTGTAACCACACCATATTGAAAGTGTGCAAACTAACTCCATAACTCGAGTTAGGTTGTCGTTTTATTAGAGAGCAGTCAGGGGTTAGTTTAGGTTATTTTTTACTTTTAAAACCAATAAATTTGTACGTTCATCTATCTTCTATACTCAGAAAATCGTTTGAACTGCCAGAATGACTATCATACCTCAAACCACAAGACCGATCGGGCTAAAATTTGGCATACAGATAGCTACTAAGACATAGGCATCCGCTGTGAAAGTTTTTTGGAAAGGTCAACCCTTTAGCGGGTGAAATAGGGGTTGAAAGTTCGTATGAAAATCCATGACCAGGCGAAGCTGGGCTAGTTTGTTTTCATTTGTGTATTTGCGAACCCCAATCCATAAAAGGTATATTTACTCTGCCTGTCTGTTAACTTAGGGCTGGATATAACCTGAGTTAGGACCAGCGTTCCCGTAGGATATTTCCATTTTTTTTGGTAACCTTGACTGTCTCACTACCTACTGGACATTCACCATCATCATCTGCCTAGCCTTTTCCCAACTATGTTGGGGTTGGCTTTCAGTCTAACCGGAAGCAGCTGAATACCTGTATTTTACATGGAGCGGCTGCCTATCTGACCTCCACAACCCAGTTAGTACTGGGTAATACGATACCTCTTGGTAAGACTGGTTGTCAGAATTTTTGGGACACTGACTACCTGTAACGACTGTCAAAGATCTACAAATGACAACCGGAACCAACGGCTTAACGTGCTTTCCGAGGCACGGAGGAAGCCCTGTATGTAATGGCTGATCACCCATCCACAGACCAACCTAGGCAAGCACGGCTTAACCTAAAGAACGACCCGAGCGGCTGTTATTATTTAGCCACAAGCTCCTCTCACTGGACATTCACCATCACTAAACTATTTTTTAATTATAAATTGTTTAGTGACTGGACATTCACCATCACTAAACAATTTATCATTTAAAAAATCTGGCAAAACGTTGGTAATGTGAAAACAATGGGTAGCCCGCGAAATTCAAATATTCTTATGCTTTTTGCAATTTACAGGTCACTGATAAACTGTATGTTGAACAAATTATTATTTGCGACCCACGTGTGTATTTACAAAAGTATAATCATTAAAATCATCAATACAACCCTCTTAGTTCATTTAATCCCTTTCAATGACTATCACTACCTACATATTATAAAGCAAAGTCCTCCGCCGCGTCTGTCTGTTCGTGATAAACTCAAAAATTACTGCACCGATTTTTATGCTGTTTTCAGCAATGGGTAGAGTGGTTCTTGAGGAAGGTTTTAGTATATAATTTGTCAAGTTTTTGTTGCCGGAACGGGATCAAAATTTCATGATTACTTTTGATCGCAATAACCGACATCCACGCGGGAAAAACCGCGAGCATCAGTTAATATTATGAAAAGTCAACCTAAGAAAATTTGAATTTCGCGGGCTACCCTGGCGCTCTCTCCTTAATAGCCTACCTGAAGTAGCGAATACCACTCAGGGTTGCCGCAATCCTCAATATGCTGCACATAGCAATACAAACTGTTCTTTAACAACGCCGCGGCTCCGAGCGTAGCGGTTAGTACCGGGAGATCAGCGTGGTCGAGAGCTTCTTGAGCTAGCATGTGGAGATGCTCTGGAAATATCAACACTTCACTATCACTACATATTATAAAACAAAGTCCTCCGCCGCGTCTGTCTGTCTGTCTGTTCGCGATAAACTCAAAAACTGCTGCACCGATTTTTATTTAATATATATTTTTATCACCCATGGATAGCGCGGTTCTCGGTGAAGGTTTTAGTATATAATTTGTTAAGTTTTTGTTACGGGAACGGGATCAAAATTCCATGACTACTTTTGGACGCGATAGCCGACATTCACGCGGGCGAAGCAACGGGCATCAGCTAGTTTATGATAAACGGAACTTGTGTAAAGATATTAGCAGTCTTTTAACATTTTTATATATTGACTGCGGTCGTTGGTCGCAAGTGCTGTTCTACTGTTTGACTTCCAGATCGAGAAAATCATTGGATTTCTCCATCAGGAACTTCACATTAGCTGTCCGGAGTCACGGTTGATGGTAATAGGCTTGCCTACTATAACATTGGACGTAATTTGGGTCTAATAGGGATACACTTCTGCCTAGTCCTTGACAGATTACATGCGTGTTGTTATGTTCTTTGTACTATCTGCAAGCTATTATTTGTAGCAAACGTGTATTTCTTAATCTTACAGCTGTATACTTGGATTACCTATATACTGCAAATATAAGTTGGAATCCCAAATCTAGGGGGTTACCATGACGTCTTAAAGCAGGAGTAATTCCAGTGTGGGAAAGAGACAGAGCTATACAGGTCGTCTAGCGCCATCTCTTTTTTACACTGAAATTACTCCTGCTTTAAGACGACATGGTAGGCCACCAGGTTGTGTTCAAGGAGGTACTTAATTGGGTCACTCATTCTGTCGTATATTGGGTAAGATGCCAAGCGATTGAAGCGTAAATAAACAGGTGTTATAAAAAACAAGCTGTAACAGGAGCTCTCTCGTCATTTTACATATGACCTGTCACAAGGGCCAGCCCTGCCTTCAATCAACCCCGGAATTATTTGCAATCTCAGGAGAATTATAAATACTTACCTAATTTTACAATACCTACCCAACAAAGAATCACCAGATTTGATAGCCAGTTGCACAAACTTGTCTGGATCAGAAGTCTTGGCCACGCCAAAATCGCCCTTGTCATCCTCTTTTGTTACCACAAACATGCCTGATCCTTGCCTGTAAATGATTAGTAGGGCATACTTAGACTTTTATTGCAACCTATTGCAGTTTTGTATAGATGCCAGCAGGCAGCAGATCAAGCTACCCGAAACTGTCAGATTTTCCCAATCAACATTGAACCTAATGGTTTAGCGATAAAGTTGAAAATCTATTAAAGAAATCTGACAGATCTGAATCAGAATCTGTAGCTTGATGTGCTGGCGTCTGTACATAACAAAAAGTTCATATTCGCACTATCCAACGTGCGTCTATGACCAGATGTATGAATGTGGACGAGGTAAAACGAGTATGTGAGGACCGTAGCAAGTGGCGTTCTGCTGTGTCTGTCTGTCTACCCTCATGAGGAAGGAGCGTGAATAGAAGGTGGAAGAACTTCAGTAGCTTCATCATTTTAAACGCCCCCAAAGAAATTTTTCATTGGTAATTTTAAAAAGAAATTAGTTGCTGCTCCATACATTTTGACCGTGTAGATATTATAGTTTTGTAGGAAACAGTTCGTTTGTTTTTAAATAACCTTGGAAAAATTCTTATGTGGGGCCACATAGTAATTTAACCCCGTCATAGTGGGAGAGTTCAGAAAGATGTACTGGTAACAGTTTTAGCGTCGGTGTCATTCTACCCTACACATGATTGTAATGGTCGTATGTAAAAAGTTCATGAACTTAAGACTCATGAATGCTGCCCAGTTTCAGGAAATAAAGCATCAGACTACAAGTAGACATTAGCAGAAGCCACATTTAACCTGTCTGCCTTCAAAGCAAGAGTGAACAGGCATCTTTTGGGCACGCTCGTTCCATCATAGACCTCATCCATCGCTTTCCATCAGGCGGGATCGAGGTCAAGAGCAAGACCATCTTGTAATAAAAAAATAAAAAAAAACACAAATTAACATTAATAACTTCCTAAGAAGACAAGACAGGGTTCGAAACACCACGCTGCGCTGCGTTCCAAAACGGGCATAGTGGACGTTGGCAAGAAGGCCGCTAGGCTAAAATGGGATTGGGCGGGTCACGTCAGCCGCATGCACGATGACCGCTGGGCAAAAGTCTCCACACAATGGTTGCCGGAAGACGGACGGCGCCGCCGAGGCCGACCCAGAAAAAGGTGGCGAGACGACCTGGACGCGTACCGCGAGGGCTGGTTCGAGGAGGCACGTATAAAGAGCACGTGGAAGGAATTGGGGGAGGCCTTTGCCCAGCAGTGGGACAGTACAGGCTGCTAAAAAAAAAAAAAAAAAAACTTCCTAAAACTGTATGTAATATTATACTATACACTACAAAACTACTATGCTATAATTTATACTGTAAAGGGTGATTTGCATTTGAAACGTTTAAATACAACTTTAGTATGATATTCAGTTATTATACTAGATGAATTGTGAGAGGAGTGCCGAATGGTATGAGAGAAAAAGGAGTAGGTACCTAAATGATAGTGTGACAGTTCACAGGAGAAAATACCCCTAAGTTATATTGGACTAGGGGAGGAAGATGATGATTTGATTTAGTACATGATGATACAGATAATTACGAGTGTCAATACTACTATGGAAATTATTCTACATAGCTGGGTACTGGCGTACATACTTGAATGCAATGGAGAATTCCTCTTCAAGCCAGAGTACAATTTTAACTGAAGCAAAGGAAGCATTTCTTGGAAAATCTAGTCTTCCACCCACAACACCTTTGCAAATGGTTTCAGAGAGAACAGTTTGGTTTTTCTGAAATATCCAAGCAATAATTTTAATCATTGAGATTTTTCTCCGCACAACTATGTAATTGGAAAATTTTCTAACATTATAATATAGGAATAATACTATACTATTAATCACGAGTAATCAACTACTAAGTATTATGAACGGTCAGCAACAAAAGCTGTTTTACACTTCAATTTTCCAAACATGATTTTTGAGCACCATATTTAAAAAAATAAAATTCTGAAAAGTTGAGTATTGAAAAATTTATTGTAGGTCTACATAGATTCCCTGGATAAGTAAGTGGTAATCTACTTCTGTAGCTGATCATACCAAATAAATATTACTGACCAAGTGTTTAAGAAAACCTAACCTATCAGAAGCGGGCTGCTTAGTTCTCGAGCTCGCTACTCTCGCACGCTAGTCTGTATCTCTTAAACTGTTCAAATACAAGTATAACAACTACACTACTTTCTACTGAAAAGAAAAGAAAATATACCTGATAATACTCCAAATCCCTTTGCAACAAAATAGGGATGCGGTCCATAATATTCCCATCTTCAATAACCTCCATTTTGGATAAAAAATAAAACAAAAACAAACAATAAAACCTATTTACTATAAAATAAATAAAATATACAATATTCAAACTAAACTATGAGAACACTTATTAAATTCTACTTTGTCTTTTACTATTTTAGATATTTCGTCTTGTAATAATTTGTGTAAGCTCATTCCGTCATGTTTGTAGACCCAATGGCCGCCATCTTTCAGTACTAGGTCATAACGTTTTGGTCCGGAAACTGGAGAACTGAGCCAGATTTGTTTGTTGGGAGTTTGTCTATTTATTACATATGTTCCGTAGCTAGAACCGAGGGCCACTGTTAGAACTCCGTCCTGAAATGAGAAAAACAGAAGATATTAATTTTCTAATTATTTTAATTTTCAAATTTTTTTATGAAATCATCAAGGCCTTGATTTTATACAAAAGACACAACACAATGCACAAATATAAAGGAGAAATCAACTGTTCCATACATTTGACAGTGTCCGTATTGCACTTTTGTATGGACAGCTGTTTACTTTTTATTAACTGGTGAAAAAATTTGACACGGGGTGCCTAATCATGTACAGAATTCATGGTTACGATTTATGTGTTGATGTCCCTTACACTGTTTATAAAGGGGTTTGGCTGGGAAGTCACATTAGTATATCCCAATCAGAGTTCTATTACTAGTGCTGTTACCACAAAAAAAAAACAGATAGCAAGTTGAACTTTATCTTTTCATTTTATGTCTTCTTGTTGATAAGAGCATTCAATGAAACGATAAGTATTTGTACACTTGAGTAAATAATATGTAGAAAAATTGTTGCCATTATTCTGCGAGTAAAACTTACATAACTTTGTAAATTCATAATAATTCTGTAAATTGAACTTATACACTGTCTTATATAGATTTCTAGCGTATTCATTGATTATTTATACACATAAAAACGAACCCTCGATGGGATTTGGTTATTTTTCATATTAAACAAGAAACGTAAAACAGTACACTTACACTGAACGTAACATCAGCCCCTTTTAAATTCGGAGATGCGTCCACAATTTCTTCGAAATAATCACACAGGGATTCTAGAGTTTCGTTACAGATTTCTTCAAAAACCACCTGATCCACATTCGAAACTTCAGGTGTAGGAGGATTTGTCGAAAATTGGCGGTCAAACGATATACTAGTGAGTTTTGGCAATGAACGCGGGCAATGGCGCCATATTACTGGAGTAACTTTATTGATCTGCCTTCGTGCCAGCCAGCGGCTGGTACGTAAAATATTCTTCAACATTTTGTTATTGACTGGGCTGAAGTCGAAACTTTGTATTTGTAGGTTACCTTTTTGTTGATGTACGAAATGACTCAAATGACACTTCTATTGTACTTTGTAGTGTGACACTGACAGCAAAGTGACACAAGACAGAGACGGACTTCACACTTCAACTTATCTGAATAAATCTAGCGCGTTTGACATAATGTGACTGTGTCAGGAAGTCAAAATAGTTACTTTTTTATGAACTGTCAAAACGCAAAATGTGTACGGGATTTGTATGAAATAGCACGTTGTGACGTCATACTTATTTGGGATCAAATGTAATACTTATTATCAGTAAATCCAATTTTACAATTATAATGTCCCCCAATATTTAATTTCTGTACGGTGATGGAAGTTTTTAAGATGAGTGGCCTTATTCCTACGTATTTTTATATTTTATCACGGCTAAGTAGGCTTACTTAGCCGTGATAGTTTTCCTGTAATCTGTAGGCCAGAAACTATTTTTGACGTGACAACGTCTAATAAATCGATGAGCGCCGGCTGCTTGCACGAAAAAGTGTCCCGGTCCCGTTACGCTCATTGTGCTCATTGTACGCATGCGCCACTTTCGTAGTGCCAGATATTGACAAACCTAGGTTAGTATTTTTAATCTACTGCTGGAGCTAGGAGGTTGGGTTGTATAGGTAATTTCTCTCTTTCACTCGATTTTATGACGTTGTCATAAAATACTACTAATTTTTTATGTTGGTGCCGTAGTTCAACATATATAAGTAAAAGTGTAGAAGATTTCGTTTATTTACGGAACAAGAATCAATTTTACAGACAAAACAATAAGGTAGGTACGTATTACAAAACAAGACAAGTTTAACTTGGTTACACCAAGTTAAAATCATTTTCATCGTTTATTCAGAATTTCTTGGACATCATTGATTTTCAACAGGATCATCTGATTTGGTTTGTGTTTCCTGCGCGGCCGTTTCTTCATCTATTCGATTTTCTGCTGGTAGCATCCAAGGTTTATTTAGATATTCCGGAGACAACATAGAAATCGATGGCTCTGGTAGTCTTGGTATAGGTAACAATGTATTGTACTGGCACCAATGTGGATTGATGTAAAAGATATGACGACCTTCGCGTTCTTGTAGTGGTCTGTAGTTTCTCAAGTTGGGTTCGTCCCAAGGGTCCCATAGGTTACGGAATTCTTTCATCTGTAGAGAGAGGTTTCGAAAATATTTTTAACGTTATTTTTAAAGCGTAAATTATGTTGGTAACAGATCGTAGAAGATGGCGCTCTTATAATTTCTGCTTAACCCCACCGTGAGAAAAATGATTTATGATGATGATGATTTTCGTTGGTAGTAATACAAGATCCCGGTGGACCTAAGACCTAATTCGGGATTTTGAAACAAATATTTTTGCATTTGGAAACAAACGCTTACCATACCGGGTGGGCGTCCTGCGGATAATGTACTTTGAGTTATGTCATTGTCATCTATACTTCTGGGTCTATACTAATATTAGGTAAAATTTGTTTGTATGTTTGTGTCTAGGGGGTAATCTTCGGAATTACTAATCCGATTCCGAAAATTCTATCACTAACGGGAAGCTACGTTATCCTTTAGTGCTATATTCTACATTTGAAACGTTCTCGTGGGTTAATTTCCGTACATAACAGGAGCGAGAAAAAGCTAGTAAAATATAAATTACTATAATTTTAATCACCTGCTCAAAAGATGCAAACAGAATGACTCTTGGGACCAGCCACTTGATCTTGAATTCGTGGCCGTCCACTGTTTCCAGTTTGCCCCAGTAGACGAAGTAGTCTTCGTGGAACATGGGTAGGAGTCGAGACATTGGGTAGGGCCCTATACGAGTGTGCTTTTGGGCTTCTCGAACTCTGTCGAAGCCCTCGATCACCCAGGCCAGTCTGTCATCTGGATTGACACCGTACTAAAAAAGTTATAGGCTGGTGGGTACATTGGGTGACTGTGGTGTGGTGAGAGGAGCATTAAAAAATCACACGTTCCCCTTTTATGGGAAAAGAAAATGCCACAATTTTCTTTGCACGTAGCTAAAGCTGTTTCAAACACTTAGGACTTTTCCTAAGTTAACTTTTTAACATGACTCTTATACTGATTTATGGGTAATATTGGAATATTCCTGTATAGCTCGTGGCTAGGTAACAGCCGCTCGGGTAGATCTTTAGGTTGAGCTGTGCTTGCCTAGGTTGGTCTGTGGATAGATGACCACCCATTACATAGGTACCGAGTTTCCTCCGTGCCTCGGAAAGCACGTTAAGCCGTTGATCCCGGCTGTCATCTTTGACAGTCGTTACAGGTAGTCAGTGGCCCAAAAAGTCTGACAACCAGTCTTACCAAGGGGTAGAGAGTAGAGTAGAGTGGGGACTCCTTTATCCGCACTTAGACTCCCATTTGGTCCGTTGTGCGTGGGATCCTGACTAACATAGCCAGCCTAACTCCGCCCAGAAGCACAGAAGCTTCCTGGGAGCTTCACAGGCTTCGCGGAGCGACCTCACTATTCCGAGGATTTGTGCACGTTGGGTGGCCACGGCCTCGCATTCCAGGATTACGTGGGCGGCTGATTCCTCGGCGTCAAAAATCGTTTGGTTAATCTCGGGTTAAGGCACGGCATGGCCATTTTTGACTGCCTACAGTCTGATACCCGTGACCATCGGTTGTTGTGGAGATCCGTTGATCTCTGGCGTATCCATGTACGAAATTGCGAGAAAAGCAGGGAGAGCACTGGGTACGGGCCCAGCACTGCCATCTCGGAACCTCTCTTCGCAAGCGGCGCCATTGCCCAATGATCCACTGTACCCTTTGATCCACTGGAGTGTAATTCGGTTTGTTAACGAAATACTCTCCAGGGCTAGGTGGCACTCTAGGATTAATTTATTGTTCGTCTGTCTGTTTTCTAGGGCTTTGAGCACAGCGAGACTGTCCGATACAATCCTGATACCGTAGTTTTTTTGTATCCCCAGACGCTTTACGGCCATTGCCGTTTGCGACAGGGCGACAGTCTCGCACTGAAAATGGAACTGTGTTCGCCCAGTGGTATGTGAGATTTTATGTTGAGATCTAGAGAGTATACACCGGCCCCTGAGCCATTGCGTGTTTTTGAACCGTCTGTGTAGATGCGTACTTCATCGACACCTGACTGGTCTCTTATTTCCTCTGTTGTTTGTATGCGATAGTTTTTGTTAAAAGTTAGTTGGTTAGGTATTCTGTCAGACGGAGCAGCGATAAGTGGTTGATACTCAATCGCCCGGTCCAGGATACCCGCATGGGCACTGGCGTGGTTCTTGCTCCATATGCCTAGGTGCATAAGTCTGAAAGCGGCTAGTGCCGCCTCCTGCTGTATGAATAAGTCGAGGGGAGTTAATTTCAGGGCTATCTCCATTGCTGCCGTTGGGGTGGTTCTCATGCAGCCAGTGATAGCTGAACAGGCCAGCCTCTGATGTTTCTGGAGCCTTGTAGTGGTGGTCGCGAGTTCCGTCCTCGTCCACCACACCAGATATCCATAGGTCATCATTGGCCTGATCACGGCTGTGTAGAGCCACAGCGTAATCTTTAGAGACAGCCCCCACGTTTTTCTATCATTACCAAGGGGTATCGTGGTACCTAATACTAACTGAGTTGTAGAGGTCAGATAGGCAGTCGCTCCATGTAAAATACTGGTACTCAGCTGCATCCGGTTAAACTGAAAGCCGACCCCAACATAGTTGGGAAAAGGCTAGACAGATGATGATGATTGGAATATTCTTTTATTGGATTTTACCTACCTTGATCAAGTAGCAGATCATTGTCAAGCCATCTGGATGTTTCATAGCTTCCTCTTGAGTTAAATACTCCGATCGAAAAAAAGTCACCTGAAACAGTTAATACCAAACTTACTACAGCTAGGATGCTAATTCTGTAGAAAACTAACATTTTAGGTCTTCGCCAAGGATTCTTTTTAACACGCCTTTATTAGGCCCTATGAACACGACGTTTTTTTATGCTCGATGACGCGCGTAGAACGCAATCAGGACGCTCAGCAAACGCAAGATTGAGGTCACGTTGTTAACATTGCACACGAACCTTGCGTTTGTATCGCTATAAACGCGCTGATATGTACATCTCTAGCTCGCTCGTAGCGATGCATCGCGTAGAAAGCCGACGCCATTTGGAACCACAGTATTACGGTGGCGTCGTCGTTCGAAACAACTCTGCATAAGCCTTCGTGCTGCTTTCAAAATGACGACCAAGAAAAAAACAGAGCTATAAGCGCACGTTTGAATCGATAAAAAACGCGCGATTTGAAAATTTTATACAGAGTGTAAACAAACTCTTCACGAAGCCGTCAACCAAGTATCCTGTACATCAAACGCTAAAGTAACTTTACGCCAAAATTATTGCTGGGAAACGAAATTTTTTTTGGGGTGAAAAGTTTCGTTTTACGGCAGAACTCAATGTTAAGCACTTTTAAACATTGTGCTGATATAAAAATTTTACATTAAAAACATGAATTACAAAAAAAAACTTGTGAAAAAGTTGGAAGTTTGACCCCCAATATCTGATCTCCGTAATTGGAAGGTTCCCAGCTGGGAACCTTAGGTATAGTTCAGAAAAATAACTTTAGCTTCTAAAGTCGGACTTATGTTATCATTATTTCGGGCTGCGGGCTGTTCGAAAGAGATACCGCGGCCCTGGAACACAAGTACAAGTCTGACACTCCCTTCCGCTCTGCCCAGAGCGGGAGAAGTCATTAGATGATTTGCCATCCGTAAAAAAAAAAAAAAATGTTATCATTATTTTACACTTTTATGTGTTTTTGAAGTTGTTTTTCAAAAAAGTTTTTTTATTTTTCCATTTTTTGTTGTAATATCCTATACAATTACGTACTATGCATATTATTTTACATTGTTAGCAGTACATTTCATGGTAATAGGTTTAGCCTTAATAAAATGGAATTTAACGAACTAAACTGTCTAAATCTGGGTGTAATGTACATATTTGTGTACACTCGCAGAGCATACAGGCGCTATGTTATGTTACGATATTGTGTAAACAACAAACATCGAAGCGCTTGCAATAGCAATCACTGTAGATTTCACGAAGTAATCGATGTACATACAAAAAACAAAGAAACGAATTGAGAACCTCCTCCTTTTTGAAGTCGGTTAAAAATAATCGCTGTCGGGGCGAACAAGTGCCGTTCGGCTTCGTTAAGAGTCTTTTTACACCCTTTAGGTGCCGGTCAACCTTTTCATTCCGCAAATGTTCCTTCCAAAAAGCTCTACGAATGATTGATCGTCCAGGTACAGGTGATGAAGATACTATTGAAAGTGAACCCGCGTAACAGATCAGTGCGTGTGAATAACGACGGTGTTAAACCAACACCTTTCTTGAAAGCTTTTTTAATATACGAAAAAAGCCTTTCAGCCTTACTGCCTTTCAATTACTTCTGATGAATAGACTTAAGTAACTGGCCTTTAGGGAATTATTTACACCTCCCTGCCTGCGGCCGTGATGATGGAAGACGCGAGGATAAGCGGCCATTCACAGAAACAGAGTAGTGAAGGACACTAACCTTTTTTGACTGGGTGATGAACAATTTTGTAAAGCAAACTAGACGCCTTAGGCGCGGTTTACAGAAGAGTCGTGACGAGGGCGTGTGATAATCAAGGAAACCTTTTTTTTTTTTTTTACGGATGGGAAATCATCAAATGACTTCTACCGCTCCGGGCAGAGCGGAAGGGAGTGTCAGACTTGTACTGACTTAAACGCATCCATGTTCCTTCCTTGCCCTTTGTGTTCCAGGGCCGCGGTATCTCTTTCGAACAGTCCCGCAGCCCTAGCAGGCAATCAAGGAAACCTAAAATGAACTTTATAGTTATGTCGCATAGACTTGTTTTTGTCGGGTGAGTCACCTGAAAGCGTGGCGGCCAATTCTCTTTTCGAAAAGAAACGACGTCCTCGTCACGTCTCTTCTGTATAAACCGCGCCAAAATTTTTTATTCACACAGTAACTTAACTTAAAAAAAACTAATTCTCTTCTATTTATTTTCTTTTCCGACAGGGGGGTGCCAGTGCACCCCCTTGCACCCTGCTGCCGGTGCCCATGGCTACACTGCTACTTTTGTTTTAATTGACCCAAACTTTAATTGTATTAGTTACACGCGCCTGACCTTGGAGAACGCTGTACCCAACTAGTAAACGATACCCGTATCCATGGCAAAAGGATCGCTTCATTCATTATGAATTTCCTAGAAAGTAATCTTCTACTTTACAGGAGTACGGTGTAGGTCGCATTTCAGCGGTAACATAATAACCAGTATAAGCTGGCCTCTTATTCTATTGAAACTCCGTAGCTAGCTCAGCTCAACGTTTAGTTGTTACCAAAACCTTGTAATTTCGTGCTAATTTGAAACTCACCATTAAATAATGGAGTCTTTAATAGAACTCAATTAACTATAGAAGAAGTATCGCTCTCGTCTCATATTCTTAATTATTTACATTTCTAAAAAATGCAGAGTTGTTTAGTTATCATAATTAATCTATTTAATTTACACAGTTTATTAATTCCTAAAATGTTTATAGACTCTTTCTTTCAATAAACAAAAAAAAAAAAGGATCCCAAGAAAAAAATACACTAAAAAAGGCAAAAATAACTTCAATTTAGATGTCGGTTTGGTTTTTGCAAAAAAAAAAAATATTATAACCTTTTGAGTTGTGGTGGCATTACACACAAATTATTGTAATGTGCTCATTTTACATTGTAATAAACTACCCCAATAAAGTCAATAAACCGGGACCACTGCGCGAGCTTCCTCTACCAAATCACGTAAATCGGACCCGTAATTACGGAGTAATCGGTGTACATACAATGACATATTATAAATAGACGCGTCTTGCATGAACATCACGACACTCGAAAACAGCGTAAAACTTATCGGTAGCGAGAGAAAGAGAAAGACCATTAAATGTCATCTACGGAATTCCTGTTGTTAGAGAGAGATAAATATATTTCTTTAGTTACGTTGTCGTCGCCATTAGAATGCATAGAAAAAAATAAAATAAAATACATTTTTCTTGGTACTTACAAATGAAATGATACTTTTTTATCTTTATTTGTTGCAGTATAATTTTTACATTTCCTAAAAACACAGGATGGCATTTTGTTTTTGGTTTTGAGGAAGTTATTCTCACAAGTTAATTTAGTATTACGTACAGCTGCGGCACTGGTTGTTACGCGACTAAAGGAACTTGGGGCAATTACCCGGTATTTATGTTGCCACTACAGAACGCGGGTAGCTTTTTTTTTAGGATGGATCTATAGTTTATATATCATTGTGTACATACGCCAGCACATCAAGCTACTACAATCTGTTAAATTTCTTTAATATAATTATTTTCTACTTTATCGCTGAAGCAATTTTGGGTAGCTTTTTTTTAGGATACGGGTAATCATCAAATGACCCTGCTCTGGGCGGAGCGGAAGGGAGTATCAGACTTGTACTTGAAGTGAAACACGATCTTGCGAGATAATGACTGATTTATTAAAACTGTACGGTAGGCGAACTAAACATTATTTTAACATTATTATGAGGCTACCCTCAATGTATGATAATAACATACAACAGTACTGACTAAAACCCATCCATGTTCCTTCCTTGCCCTTTGTGTTCCAGGGCCGCAGTATCTCTTTCGAACAGTCCCGCCACCCTGGAAGGATTCAAATCCTTCATATATTTTTAGAACTTTAGTGCTCAACAACGTGAATTATCACCGTCATCATCATCATCAACCTTTACGTCGCATAAGCTCTAACACCGCGGAAGTCCATAATATAAACTTTACAGGAGAGTGAAAAATCTGTATAATTGTTACTTAAGTAATGGTAGAATACCATTTTGTAATTTGTGTTCGACGTTGCTTGTTTCTGATTGGCAGAAACAACGCGTCTTCCGATTCTTTAGCCAACAGAGTTAAATAGATTTTCTATTTTATCGCTAACGCAATTTCGGGTAGGTATATGCTGGCGTCTGTACATAAGTGCATGCACTTCAAACTAACCTGCATTTCGCCAGGAAATCTCCTCTCGTCGACTGTATGGTCACTGCCCTCCATCAAGTCGGCACCCCAATGGAAATGAATTTGGGACAGCACATGTTTCTCCAAAAATGGGCCGCCTTCTAAATATGGGCGTTCTGTTCTCCATTTTGTGGAAACAACCACTGGTGACAATATTATTATGTTTCTTTATTACTTTTAAAAACAAAGAAAAAAAACTGGCTCGGGGAGTTTTCGCGTGCCTGTGAAAAAATGCATTATACTTTGTCTGCATAATAATTACTAACTTTTATCGCGGCTGGGGCGTTTCAAAAATAGTGATATAGAGAAGAATAAACGTTTTTGTGAACAATAAATAAAAATAAAAAAAAGAATCTGAGGACAGTGCCTTTGAATGTCACAATGTCAAGTGAGATCTGCAGATTCTATCGGTACCTAAAGTCTCCGAGATAACCTTTTGTGGAGAAGAAAACTTTATGGACCATAGACACGACGAGCTCCTGATAATCTACCGTCAACAAAAAAAGTTCTAGAGGTGGAAGCGCCAGGGTAGCCCGCGAAATTCAAATTTTGCCATTCCAATATTTCCATTTAATGAATTTTTAATGAAAAAGTCATTCACCGGGACTAAATTAGCTTACTTACACTAACCTGCTAATTATGTAAATAACACAGTTTCAAATTCAAAGCCAACACGCATTACTTTCTCCATTATATATCAAGGAATTTCAATGGAATCTCATGGTGATCAGACATCAACAACCAAACCCTTAAACTATATGTCGGGTGACCTGTGCTGTCTTGTATTGTAATGCTAATGCGATCCAGAACTCCAGACATGTCAATAGAAAGCTTCTGGTGCTATTATACCGTCCATCATGTTTGGACAGGGCTCTCGTGAATCCCGTAAAATCACATGTTGGGAACGTAAACACAATAAGCGTTGCTTCATATCAAGACAGGCCAGCTGGTCAGCAATTTATTATTTATTAGACGTAGTAATACACTGTCTTAACTCCGAAGGTATATTTAAAAAAAATAAATATGAAAGTCTGCAAAATTTGCGAGACTTTTTGATGCATAAGCATAAACATTCAAATATACAAAAACCATCGCACAGGTTGCTGAAGTTAGCCTATGGATGGGTGACCAACTGTAACATACCTCGACCCCTCCATTTACACAATATACCGGACGCGTCCAGGCACACAGCACGCCATCACAGTCAGTGCCGAGGTCCGATGTGACGGTCCCACAGTTGGGACAGTGGGCTGTATTCCACAACCTGGGCAACCTGCGGGTTGCTGCATAGCAAAGGTCTGCGAAGTTTTTGTTCTAGACTATACGATTATACAGGTTACCTCAATGACGATTATACAGGTTACCTAAATGATGTTTCGGTGAAAAAATAAATTACAAAAAGTCAAATACCTGCTTTCTTTTGCACTCACGATCTAACAAATCAAAGGTATGTCGGGACCGATACCACTGCCAATTTGATTATTTTAACATGAGAGTAAAAACCCCTACACTTCAAGTCCCCAGACAGATAAATAGCGTCAATATATCAACCACTATCCGAAACACACTTCTATCCCTTTCTAAGATTCCCATCACTCGGTACCCAGCCGTTATACATATCTTTCCCTAGCGAGTGGCTTAACAAATGACAGTATTATACTAACTAGTAAGTTACCATGTAAACCATGTTACGAAGGACCACGGCTCCCGCTCAAGTAATTATTTGGAACGGATAGGAACACGATCAGGCCAAAGATTTAGATTGTTAGATCCGACGCGGGTTTGAATTATTTTTGTTTGAAGGCTGGTCTGCCTAGTTTCTGCAGTTTTGTTTTATATTCAATGGCCATTAACCGAGATTGGTTGCCATTTTATTTTGTCTAGCAAAAGACCCAAGAGTTAGATTGACCCGACACTATACCGAAGACGTCCCGGACGTCAACCTGTTCGAGATTAGGATGTCTCTGGAACAGCTTAAGAACAACAAGGCACCGGGTGATGATGGAATTACGGCCGAATTCCTGAAGGCGGGTGGAAAACCGGTACTTAAGGCCCTTCAGAAACTGTTTAAATCCGTCATACTCGAGGGGAAAACGCCTCAGGCATAGTGCGGGGTGTGGTGGTACTCTTCTTCAAAAAGGGCGACAATGCCTGGCTGAAGAACTATAGGCCCATCTCACTTCTAAGCCATGTCTACAAGTTGTTTTCAAGAGTCATCACGAATCGTCTCATACGCAAGTTTGTACGGCGTCCTTTATGTTTTCTAGGGACCCGTACCCAAAAGGTAAAATCGGGACCCTATTACTAAGGCTCCACTGTCCGTCTGTCTGTCTGGCTGTCTGTCACCAGGCTGTATCTCATGAACCGTGATAGCTAGACAGTTGAAATTTTCACAGATGATGTATTTATATTGCCACTATAACAACAAATAATAAAAATAAAAATTATTTAATAATTAAAGGGGGCGCCCATACAAGAAACATGTTTTTTTTCGGTTTATGGTACGGAACCCTTCGTGCGCGAGTCCGACTCGCACTTGGCCCGTTTTTTGAAAAAGCTTTTACTTCAGCCAAGAATTGAACCTGTTTTTTTTAAAAAAAAACAGCACCTTTATTATTGTACTAACTGATAGTATTGCCAATAAAAATCAATTACTGGCTGCAATTTTGAAAATAAAATAAAATGGAAGAAAGTTAGGCCAAAATATTGAAACCCCATGTTTCTGGTTCATTGACATTCCAATGGTGTTGTCTCACTCACTCATGTTGAAAATGGTATGCATCGTTCCGTGCGGGATGTGCGAGCACACACTAGTAAGTGTCAACATTTTTTGACTTGCGTTCGAGACGTGCAAGATTCAACCAACCACAAGAGAGACGAGAGACACGATGTGGATTTCAACGAATGGCATTGGTTGACTCCTGAGGACACATCTAACGATTTAGATCTTTGGTCTAGGCATAATAATTAATTCGCTGTCAGGCCTGCCTGCGTGGGTACTTTTCAGGCAAAACTATTCATGCCTGTCATGTTAATTAAAGCTTTAGAAGCTTTTGTGTGGGCTGTTGTGTTGTTGTTTTGGAAGCTAAACTAGAAGTATCGACGTGAGGAGTATGGGAACATATTTTATTTTTGTTCGTATACCTAGGTATTAGAAAAATTGTAACGTTTTAATACAATAAGACGCAGAGCATTACTTCAATATTCAAATTAGAATAATGCTTTATTGCAGGCACGATAAAATACTAACGCTACAACTTCATATTGGGTGTATCATCATCATCATCATCATCACCTAGCCTAGTTTTCTCGGCTTTTAGTCAAACCGGGAGCAGCTGAATACCAGTATTGTACATAAAACGACAGACTTCCTGTCCTCTACAATCCAGACAATAAGCATTTAAACAAAATACTTACGCGTGTATCCAGTATTGGTCAGCTTAACCTTATGTGGATAGACATCAAAATTGAACCACTTTAGGTCAGGGCATATGTATACTAAGGAACCTGTGATGGAAACATTTATAGGTGTCGGCAGGTGACCTTCAGATTCACTCCAGTACTGAATCCATTCCAAGGTCCCATACGGGGGCTCCACAGTCTCTATCTCATCTGCTGCTAAGTCGTCTAACAAAGAAAAAAAAACCAATTTCATGAAACTGCTTACAGTATAGGTTAACCCCCCTAGTTGTATAGGCTTCTGCTAAGATTCAATAGTGTTAAGGAAAATATATTTAGTTTCATAAAAGTTCTGCTTGCACCACATATTAATTTGTGCTACTTAGTGCTAAATAAATGTAAAAATCTCGGTTTAATGCAGATAACTGTTTCGAAATCACACAAGGCCAGTGAGAGAGTAGAGTATGCAAAACAAGTAGGTAAGCAAAGCTTCAAACTTGAATTGCTTGAATAATTTTACTATCATAACAATGTGTACTCAGTGCAAGCGGGTCAGAAATCTAAAAATATGTCAGAAGTTGTATCGCTACTTATGGATGATTGATGACAGCAATATTGATGAAGGAAAGTGGCCGATGACCTTTCTTGATTCTATGAACTAATAATTACTGAACAGCTATGGACCAAAGGTTTTTATCGAAATCAAAACAACACCCATGTCGCATAGGTTTTTATCAACCAAAACATGAACAATCTAAGGATTTAAATCTTTGAGAAGGACTTATAGTGAAGTGTAGGTACCTGCTTGTGCCTCCGTGTTTTTGATAGCAATGCCAGCCATACTTATAAAATTTTGAATTGAAATAAATTACATAAAATTTCAGGATATCACTCTATTCATTTGCTGAATTTTGCACGCAAATTCTAAATAAGACTTAAATATTTACTTGACATCATTCGTAATGGAAACCATGGCAACGTCACAATAAAATTAATTTTAATACTTGACACTTGACATAACAAAAAGTGCAAACATGTCATGACGATCCTCATCGTTAAAATAGAAGAAATAGAAAATACCAACAAAAATGCAGAATATAGATAGTGACATCCCACCATACAAGAGGCCAATTTTTCCGGATCGAGAATTATTACTTTGGGAAAAATGGATAAAAATCCGGCGAGACGAGACTACTGGACTTGGAGAAAGGCTCAAACGGCCACCAGTGGACCTAACAATGAACCTGTTGGCCAACGTTCGGGAGGATAAAGAACGAAAAGTTGCCTTAGAACATGCGCAGATAGAAAAGAAAGTGGGAATTAGAGGATCTTTGTGGATCCGCCCACCAAGACTGAAGCAGCGTTGTTACTGTGCACCAGCTTATGAAATCCAAAGAACACTCGCTGAAAAGGGTCGCCCAAAAATAGTGGAACATATTGGTGTTCCTGCCTATGTTCGCAAAACAGAATTAGGAATGGCCGGTGAACCACTTCGCGAGACTTGTACTCAATTGAACGCTGATTACATAAATTATAGAGAAAAGCGAGAAGAAGAGCTCCTTGAAAAGATAAAGAAAATTGATCCATTCAGGTATAAAGATTTTTCTCATGTTTTAATAATGATATGGAATTTATAAGTGTAGGATGCACAAGCTTATAAAAGTACTTCTAGTTAATTATTCATATAGCTAGGCATCAGACTACAATCAATGTTGCTCTAGTTCCGTCGCCATACTCGCCATGGCAGGTTTATCCAAAAGGTTATTTCACCACAATAAAACACCACATTTATGTTTCAGGCCAAATATCGACGGCTTATTAATAAGAGGCATAAATCCGCCACCACCACCACTGAAATTGCCTCCGCTTCCCGAGATTATAATAGAAGAAGCGAAAAATCCCGTCGAAGAACCGCTCAATGACGTTTATGCTATTAAAATAAACAACAATGTATTTTATAGAGAACAACCTGGACAAAATCTAGATGCCTTATTATCGTTTGGATTTCAAAAAGCAGATTCTGAAGATAATAAATATTGCACCTTTTGGACTTACTACTTCAATGTCCCGGCCAAAAGAGCGGGCAGGTGTAAACTATTCCTCCAAAATCTCGGGACTGTTACTTTAAGATATTGTTGGAAGAGAATAAAACGGATCGTTAATTTTGTACCAGAAGAAGCGTACGAACAAGTATTCTTTTTCAACAAAAACGAAGACGTTTTATCGCCTGGTCAAAGTAGAGTAATATATTTCACATTTATAGCCGATGCACCAGATATATTTGCCGAATATTGGGAATTAAGCATGTCTAACGTAAATTTGTTTGACAACAATACAACAAAACTTATTGTTAAGTTATACGCTGACTCGGTTAAAGACAAATCCCTGATAATAAGGAAGGTTGCAGTTCTAAAAATGAAAATTAACAGAGAAGCGGTTAAAAACATAGCGTTTGAGATTCTTGAAGTAATAATTGATAAGGTTTTCGAAGTGGTTCCGCAATTTTATCCATACAAGAAATTATTCGTGGAAGCAGAAATATTTGTCATGAAAAATCCAGTGTGCTTTTATCATCAGACAGAGGTTAATATAATGAAAGGTCTGTACAAAGAAATGGTGAACGGGGAAGAGTGGGATCTATCAATAGGTTCTTGGAGAGAAAAGATGATGGCGAAAGAATTTGATGACCGCATGAAATATTATGAGTTATTACAAGAATCTCACGCAGAATTGTTGAAACCATGGTACGAAGGCGACGGTCTTGTAAAAGAGAAACATCGCACGGTAAAGTGTCTGTTAAATAAGTTTGTAGATCTGTTTGAGAAAGAATTTACTAGTGTAACAGACACATTCATGAGCAAGCCAACTGAAGTTCGACTACCTGCTAAATCTTCTGGGCGTAGTATTAAGGTTATGCCGAACAAAAGCAGTTATGATGTTATTGATCCTTTTATGGCACATATGATACGTAATGTTTTCTACTTGCGGATTTATGACCACCTTGCGGCTACAATGGAGTTGTGTGCAGGAGTATTGAGTAGTTTAGATCTGAATAGATGGATCGAGTTTGATTTTTGTCAGCATTAAGACCTACGAATAGGTGATATTTTGATTGAAATTATTGCAATTTTAATTAGTTAGTTCATGTTGATTTATTTAAATACAACAATCATGGTACATTATTTTATTTCTTGATCGTGTAAATAATTAAATATTAAATAAAAAAATCATTAACGTTTATTTCACTCCTACTGAAAGATGCGAAAAAGGCGATAAAGTTTGATTTTGGATACAACATGCATAATTTATTTAAAAAAGTAATTAATAAGCAGTACTTACATGTATCAAATAAGAGGAGAAATAGAACACGCGAAATGCAGAACTTGTAATTAGTAGTTTAAACAAATTAGCATCTTAATTTTACCAATGAATGTGCCGATTGTCAAAATCACTCTTGGACTTACAGTCCGTCCATACCTGCGCGCACATGCAGCGCACGTGCGCGAAACTTGAACGCTTAGCTCCAAAGAGGCCGCAAAAACTCGCTATTATTCGGCATTATTCGTCATTTTTTTTGTTGTTTGACGAATACCGGATAATATTGTCTATTGTGGTTGGTTCGTTGGTGATTTCGGGGTTCGTAAATCAAAATCTTTAAATGAAAATCTTAAAAAAAAAGAACCTTTATTTGGCTTGTATACACATTTTTACATATTTCATAGAATAACATTTATTTAACGTAAAAATAGTGGTCCGCCGGTGTCGGGAGCAGGGTTCAAGCTACCAGTGGTTAGGGCTCCAGAGACAGGAACCTGCGGGCCGTATCGAGGAGCCTTCTGAATCAGGCCCTTAATCCAACCGCCTAAGGAGAGCCTCGACAGATGTTCGTCGAGGTTTTTGACTATCAGGCCTCATTCATAAAAAGCTTGTTGAGTGATGTTGAAGTCAATTAGTTGTTTTATTTAATTAATAATTTGGTATATGTAGGGGCAGATTGTGGTTCAGAAATACTAGCTTTTCTGCACCACTATATACTATGTCATCAAATTGAACTGAAATAGAACTGAAAATAGCGTGAATATACGCCGTTCGGCGAGGTAGACACTCACGTACGTTGCTGTTGCAAGCGTGTTTATACCTGCCAACAGTCGCCATCGCAGCATCACATGAGTGAACATCGCACAAGTGAGAGAGTATTTTGCTCAAGTGTGCTCGAGCAGTTGCTGCTTGATCTGCATAGCATAAACATTGTCAGCCTATAATGTGCCCTCTACTGGGACACAAGCCTACTCTATATGTGAGAGAATGGGCTGTAAACCACCAGATGACCAGACGGGCCCAGTGCAGGTCGGTAGACGGCAAATTTTTAATTTTGGTTCTATGACATGCCGTAAACACTGACTACAATGGTGGTAAATAAAAAGGCTTGTTCGCTCTACGGCAGATTCGCTTTACAGCAGATTCGCTTTATGGCAGTAATTGTACAACCGTGTTGAAATGTTCTCCATGTAGTTTTCCTTGATATACGGGCTGAAAGGACACCGACGCGAAAACCGTTACCACGTACTCAGTACATCATTCTGAGCCCCCTCCTACTCATAGAATTATTTCAACAGTTATAAAAAAATATTTACTCAAAAATGGTTACTCAATTATTTCAGGAACGGTAACTGAATTTGTCCTGTGTAGTTTATAACCCAGCAAAAGTACTAGGCTAGCATAGGTTCAAGGTGGTATGCATTTTATGAATCGGTCTACTAGTAATGAATACTAATACCATCTTGGATTTATGCTAGCCTAGTACTTTTCGTAAGGTTACTGCCCAGAACCAAAAATACTACCGAAGGATATTGTAGTTCACTGTACTTCTGCCGTAAAGCGAATCTGCCGTAAAGCGAATCTGTCCTAAAGCGCACAAGCCAATAAAAATACGAAAAATTTTAATGACTTTTAACACCCGTTATAAAGAGGAAGTAGTTTAATGACTTTTAACACCCGTTTGGAAAAATAAAAATGCTAAGCAGAAGCTTAATAAGGTTATGACGACCGCAATCATAAGCGTTGGATCCACAATGACGCGCACGTGGCGTCTTCGATGAATTCGGTGCATCTTGTGGCAATGCGGCACATTTACACCCCACCATCACCACCACCCCCACTTTTTGTCAACATCAAAATCATTTGGTATTTATAAATATGATGCTCTGTGCGAAACAGCAAAACATTTCGGGGTAATGATAGTTGAGAATTTGACATTGAAATGAGTAGACAAATTAAATGTTTTTTTTTAATTATTTGAGGAATCAGTCGTTTATAAATAATTTATAGAAAAGAGTATTTAATCAAGTTGAAAATGTTTTTGAATCAATTAAAGTTAAACCGATGACTGCTTCGTTGTTCGGGCAAAGTGTTATTGGGTTTTTCCATCAGGAATTTCTCAGTAGCAGCCACGGATTCTGAATTGGAGCCGGGTTGATGGCAATAGGCTTGCCCTCTATTACATGGGATTTAAACATACATAACCCAACCCTTCATAGCCTAACCCTACGGGGATTACGGACGTGATGTTATGTTATGTAGAAAAAAACGTGTGGCACTCGGAGACTGCCGCGGTAAAGCTATTGCATAGCATTTTTTATCAACTTATGTAATTATAATTATTTATTCACTTTCAATATTACATATATATATTATAGGTTTACCAATACAACCTAACCTCCTAGCTCCAGCAGTAGATTAAAAAATAATAATCTTGCTATCTTGGCTTGTCAATATCTGACACTATGCTAACGCGTTAGGTTATTTTCTTTACGGAATTTCTGGATTCGGTCTTCACGCTCAAGGCCCGCGATAGAAGCTATGCAATAGCTTGATAATTATAATGTAGGAAATAAAACAATTGTTTAGTAACACAACAACAATATATTAACATAATTCAGAGCTTAGACTTGACTTGCTTCACATAGATAACAGAATGGCCGGGTGGGTGACGCTGCGTTGGCCTGACGTTGCGTTCGATAGGTATGCTGTCGGGACCCTCCAGTTGTCTTAGAAGTCCCAGCTGTGGGAAAACATTACAGGATTAGTTAGATTCTTACTTGTAGTGGGAGCTGAGAGATACATAATAATGATTTAGGCATTTATATATTTTTGAAGTTAGTTAGTTGTTTATGTTCTTTTGGCGCGTTAAGGAAAAATGATGCGAGTAAATTTTTACAATGCGCGCGCACACCGTCACGAAAAACCGACACCCTGAAGTTAGCTAGTCAACATTTACGTTTTATACGCATTGATGTGTTTTTTATACATCAATGTTTATACGTCAAAGAAGTATAACTTCTTACGTGCGTACTAAGTACACACACACTATTTTATGAGTATGATACACTGTGTCATGAAAGAAACCTTCGCAGTTCTTTGGATGTATAGCTGATCTTATACCCAAAATGGGATAGTCAGATAAGAAACAATGCGGTCATCTTTTTTTTTTTTTTGTGAAAACCAATTTAGAATATAAATATATTTTAAATTGATTAGGGCTAAGCGAAAAGCTTCGAGAGTTAAGTTCATTCACCCTTCGTTCGTGTTGTTAATGCCTCCCTGAAATATCTCATATCTTAGAATTAAATTGATTTGTAGATTTATTCACCTACCACTGTTTGTCTCTCCATCACCCAAAGGTTGACTGGTAGAAAATACCTATGGCATTAAGTGCGCCTCTGTACTTTGTGTTACAAGTGTGAAATAAATATTAAAGGAAAAGAAAAACTTTATTATTTATGTATGGTCCCAATAAAGGATTTATATAATATACATGGCGTAAAATAATAAACGCACAACCTTTCATGTGGTGACTCAGACCATAATACTTAACAAATATTTTTCTATGACTTTTGGAAATACTTACCTTTTTACAAAAAGTATTACAGCGCCATCTATGAGACAGACGATGAACTAAACAGCGATAACACCTAATTCCTAGATCGCGCAACTTGTAAAGTTATTCGCGACTTCACTATCACTACATAGTATAAAACAAATTCGCTTCCCGCTGTCTGTCCCTATGCATGCTTAGATCTTTAAAACTACGCAACAGATTTTGATGCGGGTTTTTTTAAATAGATAGAGTGATTCAAGAGTAAGGTTTATATCTACATTGCGCCCGTACGAAGCCGGGGCGGGTCCCTAGTAAGACTATGTAGTAGAACTCAACAAGAACTGTCGGGCAGTAGCCCACCAGACATAACACTCGTCTGGTACTTTGTATCATACCTGTTCAGTGCCAATATGCACAGGTTTTTCGTATATAATCCAGGTGACGCACTCAGTGTAAGGTGGTGTTGTTAGGGAACCTTTGTATGTAACGTAGTTGCCTTCGTGTAGGTCATCGCTGTCCATCCAGGAGAGGGATTCTATTAACAGATCAAACAAAAAGGACTGAGATAAGTTGAACTAGCAACGCTAGATTTGATTTACAAAGAAGTTTATTTAACTTATTAAATCGTGCTATGTAAAGTGGTGACCTGAAACGCAGGTTTAAACAAACCTAGATCGGGCAGGTCGCTACAGATTGCAGCACGTAAGTTGAACCAAAATGGTGGTCGTCCGCGCGGGTACTATTATGGATTGCGCATTCAAAGTCAACTTACGTGCCGCGAGCTGTAACACACACATTTTGGGTCTCAATCCATAATTGTACCTGCGCGGACGACCGCCATTTTGGTTTAACTTACGTGCCGCGATCTGTACCAAACATTTGAATTCAACATTATCATTACTTGCAACTGTTAAATAATTTTAGTTATAGTTTACAGCACTAATTACGAGTATACCATTGTATAAAAAATAACACTACTGCCCCTAAATTCTTTCTTCTTTTTTTAAATAAATGATTCTATTTTATTCTAAAGAAACGTTTATCCAATAATTTGCCCTTTCTCATAAACACAAATTATAAGCTATTACTTTGCAGGTTCTAGATACTTTAGGCTCGTATTTATTTAAAATGCTCCTGTTTTATCACAGTAATGTTAATCACGGTTCTTAGAAAGTATAATGGAATTATCCCACTAAAAATACGTATAAAGATATGTAAACGATTCACGTATACGAAATTCTTGGTAGTAACTTCGAATTTCAATCCAATTATCCTTTTGAGCGCCATGGTCGGATATAGCCGACAAATGAAAACGCACCCAACACGCCACCGTCGGGTAAAGCCAACAAAAAAGATGTTAGGAGTGATTTCAAAAATGTGGGACGAAGGTTATCAATAAGATGTTGGAATCCCTATTCTTTTGTAGGCATTTGAGCTGAGTTTGAGCTGACTTGGCATGGAGGGGACGTCAAAGTGTTTACGCTCTGGCGTTCAAACTTTATATTAGACAAAGATTAAAAGTAAATAAAATAGAATTCTCTTTTCGATAAGGTCATTTAGCATTTGTGTCAGTCGTAACCAAATTACTTTGTTGATAACCTACCTGAGGTTACTCTTACAGAGTGTTCACTCTTCTTGATTCTTTCAAATCCTTCGACAAGCCTGTCGAACCTTGGGTTTGGAGCATCTACAGCTTCTAGTAGGAATCCAACTACGGCCAGACCGTCTGGGTGACCTACTGCCGTCTCCATAGATTCGTATTTACTGTTGTAATGGACGAAGTGGCATTCTGCTGCATATCTGAAAAGACCAGAATCAGGAACTTAAATAATTGTCACATCATCATGCCAGCTGGACGCCGTCCACTGATGGACATATGCCTCCAGAAGCGTCGCCACATTACCCGGTCTTGTACCTCTTGCAATCAGCGGATTCTTGCGGATTTCACCAGGTCTTCGGTTTATTTTGTGGGATCCCTTGTACGTGGTCGCCTCTCCAGAACTCATAGGCCGAACTATTGTGATACATAGTGGTACAAACATAAATACACCGACATAAACAATTATAGCTGTGTATAGATTTAAGAATACAAGGTTTCTCTAGGTAAACTTTTTTTAATTATTTCGAAAGCGATACGGTTCTAAAAACTCACCCTTGTCCATCTAATAAGTGTTCACAGCCAGAGAAGTCATCGACGGACCAGTGGAAGTGCATCTGTTCGAATACGTATTCACCAATGAGAGGACCGCCGTGCAGGATTGGTCGGACTTCAGACTCAAATGTGAAGTATGCTGAAACAATTGAATTCAGTTTCATTCAAGGTGCTTTCGAAAGCTGTCGCAGCCGCAAACCGTAGCAGCATCGTCGCAAAATGGTGAAGGTGACTGTGAAACTAATGACATTATCAAGCAAAACCTCGCCGTTGGTTAAAAATATGTCACTGTATAGCGGAAGACGTTTCCGAACGCTCCCGTTTCCCTGGACGTAAGAGGTCCAATAGAGGCAAAGCGCCCGATAGATATTCACCAACGACCTAGTATGTTTGCTCCCGCGCCTCGCACCAACCAATCGCTGATTGTCCTTAGTAGTTTTTGTAGTTTTTGTTGGTAGAATTGCGTGGTACAGAACTTAAGATGGCGGACGTTTAACTTGTGTGATTACTGATAACAAAGCCCTTTTAATTAAGAACTGACCCACCCCGACTACAACTGTCATTTTATATTTCAAATACCTTGACCTCGCAGGTCAGATTGACGCGCCATTAACATTGGGTTTTAACCGGCCTTCCCTGCTGCAATGACAGACTGTAGCTGCACATCTGATTTCTACGTAACTCCATGAAAACTGGCAGGCGGCAGTGTCTCCATTTACTAATGCGTTCCCACAGAGTTAGCGGCAACGGTAATCAGATAGACCGGACGGAGACGTCTGGTTTCTATGTAAACTGCGAATTTGGTGAACTTCAAGGTAACATCACCATAAAGATCACAACTCTCGGTGGTTGTGATCTTTCTGGGTTTAAATTCCGGGTTGGACAAATTTTATAATTGTGTTTTAGTTTTAGGATTTTCTCAGAAGATAAATTTCAGCCCAATTAAATGACCGATTAAATTTATATAGATTAAACTTAAATATAGCTTTATACGTAAAAAAACTTATATTAAAAGTAACACATACTTTATACTTGAACTCTATTTTAACATTTTACCTTCTATAAATTCTTAGATACTATAATAACATTTTTCTAAAAGCAATGACTTTACCTCGCTTTAAATACACATAGTGTTCTCCTAGGCTGTATATTTTCAGGTAATTTATTGTACATCCGTCTGTCGTACATCATTCGATATTCTGGGCTATTTTTGTATATTTGTAGTGTTAGTGCTAGGTGCTGGTAGAATTAACTTAGTTTTGCGGCGCTCGTTCTTATCAAAATTAAACACTTTTATGTTTTTCTTAACAAAAGTGGCTATCACTACATATTATAAAACAAAGTCCTCCGCCGCGTCTGTCTGTCTTTTGGCGATAAACTTAAAAACTACTGCACCGATTTTTATGTGTTGTGTTGTGTTCACCAATGGATAGAGTGGTTCTTGAGGAAGGTTTTAGTATACAGAATCAAAATTTCATGATTACTTCTGGTCGCGATAACCGACATCCACGCGGGCCGAAACCACGGGCATCAGCTAGTTTCTAATATTTTATCAACATCATGAAACTTATTCATTGTGACGACCCGAATATCCGGTCAAAATTTATGGAACGGCTGATGTTTTTTTTTTTTCTTTCCTAGAAACGTTGCTCCACTAGGATTTTCTCTTGTATCGTGGGTGCGTTCACAAACATTTAAAGTCACATACACAAACAGTCAGACCCGGAACAACTACCTGTAGGCCATACAAATATTTGTTCCGTGCGGGAATCGAATCAAAATCGGGAGTCGATCGCTCAGCGCCAACCACGCCGTCAAATTGTCGATGAAACTTTTCGATATGTGGAGGTGAGGGGAGGGGGGGGGGGTCAGAACGATGTGCTTAATACGTGGTAACTGTTTCTGCGTCCGACTATTTAGTAAAAAATCCGTCTGTTTAGTATCATTACGCCCGCTTGTGAGGTAGCATTCGGGTGTCAAAATCGAAAATGTCCGAACATTTTTGTATGAAAGTATTCCTATGTTCGCTCTATAATATTTTTTTTATATCTCTTAGTTAATAAATCACAGTCAAAGTCCATGTAAAGGCCTCGATCACATGTGAATGTTTTTTCGCAAACTTTAATCTCCGTATCATACACAACCGAACTGAACCGATTCGATTATCTTCCAGCCCCTGATAATGGCCTACGTTAAATATTATTGTACACTTGAAACTAAACCTTATCTTATCTTACATTCACGGTTGTTAACTGATTTTTATTTTATATAATATTTGGATTATTTTATCGTTTGGCTTCCTTATTTTAGTGCACTTGTTTGTGTAGGTATCGGTCGTATTACGGCATCAAATCACAATAGAAGGTACATGGGGTTATTGTCTGAATTGCATCGAGCAACTTTTACGTTGCTCTTTGTCTTGGCTAGTCATAAGAGAGTATTCATACAGTGTAATGGACAGCTGTTCATGTTGAATGTGTAGATCTTTTGTATGAAATAGTAGATTTTTAAAATAATCGATGAAACGTATACTTAAATGTTGGCTCTATTACACTTCATCTTCTTGAATCGATGACTGAAATTTTGTCCGATCAGTCCGTAGCGACCTGGACAGCTCTGTGGTTTGCCTTTGCCTCAAGTCCTGTGGGGTGGAATTAGTTGTGCACGACGGGCAAGAGAGAAGGTGTGGCTGGCATATCCTGCGTTGGGGTTCCACACTCGCATTCAATTCAAAACATTTATTTCAGACTTTTCGGTCCATAAAGCGTTAGTACATCAAGATAACTTAAAGCTATGTTAGTAATTTCGCACCCATACATCAGCCTACAATATATGCAACGTTATCCAATGCCTCCAAATAGGACTATGGATGTATTCTGCAATATATATTCCGTGCGGGAATCGAACCTGCGACACGCAACGCAGCAGTCAATCGCTCAGCCAATGCGCCAACCGTGCCATCAAATTACATTCAGGTAGCTGTTGGGATTGCCCCTCAGTCTCATCCTTCGCATCAGGGATGCTGCTCTCTTACGTATAATGGCGTGAAAACCGTCCACTTGAGCTTCAGCAAATATCATTGACGCAGTACATTGCGTCCGATTGGTCGATTATACCCCATCTAACCTAATAGGTACAGAAGCGGCCAACTTAAGCCCGCAGTCGGTTCAAAGATTTCCATATCGGCTACTGCAGTTCGTGACAAGATCTATTATGCTGAATTTATAGTAACTGTTTGTACTTCGAAGTCCCTTTTTTTCGGATGGAAAATCATCTAATGACTTCTCCCGCAGGGAGCTTCTGGGCAGAGTGGAAGGGAGTGTCAGACGTGTACTGACTAAAACCCATCCGTGTTCCTTCCTTGCCCTTTGTGTTCCAGGGCCGTGATATCTCTTTCGAACAGTCCCGCAGCCCTGACATCGATGTCCCTTAAACCGTGTATTATGATATTGGTAGATTTTAGTATTTAAATGCGGCTTAAGCTGTCTAAGTCTGTACTGAACCTATACTGGTTTAGTATTCAGTAGGCACATCAAAACAAATAACTGTTTTAAATGGTATGTAACTTATGACGTTTACAATAATCTTAAGAATATTGATAAAAATGGATTACTTCAGTACCGATAATAGATATAATACGCAAAAATATGCGATAACTATGATAAACATTACATATTTTTACTATTTTGAGAGGCGCTGGGTAAAACGATAAAGGGCATATTTTTTATTTAAGTTGTTAGAATATTAATATTTTTTTATCTTCTTTGGGTTTTCCTGCTTTTATGTTATGTATAAACCTTAATTAACTCTATATACTTGTGAATTAATAAGTAAAAGTTAGCCTGACAACTTTATCAATACGTTATACCAATGATTAAAACGTATATTTTACTGAAAAAAAAAGTTTTGACCATTGGTTCAAGAGTTCAAGGCCTTTTTTTTCGGATAGGAAATCATCAAATGACTTCTCCCGCTCTGGGCAGAGTGGGAGGGAGTGTCAGACATATACTGACTAAAACCCATCCATGTTCCTTGCCCTTTGTGTTCCAGGGCCGCGGTATCTCTTTCGAACAGTCCGGCAGCCCAAGAGTTTAAGGCCTAGGTTAATACTAAAGGACACACACAGACAGAAGCTATTCATCATCATCACCATCATTCTCCGTTTCTTATCCCAATTTAATTGGGGTCAGCGCAGCATGTCTTCTTCTTCCATACTTGCCTTCTGTATTACTCGTCATCTCATCAGACAGATGCTTTCCATTCATATTAAAACAAATCTAAATGTGAAAGAAACTCTGTCTTTCTTTCGAAGACAGTTTCTCTGTCTTTCTAAAGGTTTCGAAAACAGAAAGACAGTGCAGAAATTAACTGTCTTTCTATTTTTGACGACTTAACAGCTGCAGGGATTTCAATTAATTGTTTACCACAGAACCACCTGGGTTGGGCGAAGGATACTTCTTCCCGGTTATAAATCTCCATAGAATAATTTCAGACCTAAGCACAAGCGATTTAGAGTTTATTTATTATTTTCTCACCTGTTGAACCATTGTTAAGGAGAATGCCATTTACTTCGTTGTCCCAATATCCTTTGTACTGAAGTGTGTCTAGTGACGACCATTGAGGGCACCGACTTAGCGATATTGCGAGGGGTGACTGCGAAGCCCTGAGGCGGGATATTTGCTCGGCTGGAAATATATATAAAAAAACAATTAGGTAGGTACTTTAGAAGTACCAAGATATTTGAAGTTGATGGCCTGAAGATGGCCTTAGGGTTCCTACAACAATCCAAGGGACCTTAAGATTAAGATGCGATTATCAAGTGGCAAATGGAGTGTTGCGGATTAGGTTAGAACCGGATGTCCTAATAGTTTTAACACGTTTAATTCTCTGGCGCTAGGCTAGATTTATGGCAAAGAAAAACACCACAAGACAAAATGCCAGTTTATCAACAAAAATCATGAAGAAACACATTTTTGCTAAAAAAAAAACCGGCTTCCGAGGTTGTTGTTATTTTGCAAAAATCTTTTATTTTGTTGAGATATATCTTACACACAGTTTTGTAGTATCTTAATATATATAAATTACGTGTCACGTTGTTTGTCCGCGATGGACTCCTAAACTACTTAACCGATTTAATCAAATTTGCACAACGTGTGTAGTTTGATCCAACTTGAAAGATAGCTTACATCTCAATTTTTAGTCGCAATATTATTTAATTGCATTATGTGACGCAGACGAAGTTGCGCGGGTCAGCTAGTAGGTATATAAATATTACTTTGTAACGAGATTTTATTATGATATTATCATGTCATCATACACCATAATTTCTTCGATTATGATTCGTGTAGCTACGCAAGAGCATAAAAGCACGCGCGTACCCTCCACACCAAGCCACAATTACACCTACCATTTTATCACATATATGTGTCGTTTGGCCTAAAGGGCACACACTTGCTTGTCACATACATAAAGGGTGTAAACAGACTCTTAACGAAGCCGAAAGGCACTTGTTCTCCCTGTCAATGCCATCATTTTTTTGTTATAGATCATATGTGGGAACCTTCTAGTTACGGAGATATTGAGGGTCAAAGTTCCAACTTTTTCACAAGTTTTTTTTTAAATACATGTTTTTAATGTAAGATTTTTACTTAAAACACCTCCAGAGCCCCCTTACTATTCAATCCATCCATCAGCACAATGTTTTTAGTGCGTTAAACTGAGTTCTACTGTAAAACGCGAATTTTCAGCCCAAAAAAAAAATTTGTTTCCCAGCACTAATTTTTGCGTAAAGTTACTTAGTTTGATGTACAGAATGCTTAGTTGACGGCTTCGTGAAGAGTCTGTTTACACCCTGTATACTAGGTGTAACATAATAAATGCAAGACCTCTTGTGTGGTGTCTCAGACCATGAACCTGAACAAGTTTCGTTCTATGACTTTTGGAAATTCATTACTTTTTTTTTTGTTTTACCATACATGTTGATCAGCTGATCGCGTCAGTTCCTATACAAAGTCCAAGTTTTTTTTGCGAATTTCAATAACTCGTAGAACAAAAGTTGATTAGTTTCTTGGTCCGAGAGACCACACGGGAGGTCTTGCGTTTATTATGTTACACCTTGTATACAGGGTGTAAACAGACTCTTCACGAAGCCATCAACCAAGCATTATGTACATTAAACTAAGTAACTTTACGCAAAAATTAATGCTGGGAAACGACTTTTTTTTTGTGCTGAAAAATCACGTTTTACAGTAGGACTCAATGTAACGCACTCAAAACATTGTGCTGATGGATAGATTGAATAGTAAAGGGGTCTTGGAGGTGTTTAAAATAAAAATCTTACATTAAAAACATGTATTTAAAAAAAAAAACTTGGCAAAAAGTTGGAACTTTGACCCCCAATATCTCCGTAACTAGAAGGTTCCCAGGTATGGTCTAGAACAAAAAAAATATCGCAATGACGGGGAGAACCAGTGCCTTTTGGCTTCGTTAAGAGTCTGTTTACACCCTTTATGACAATGGCGTTCAACAACATAATAAACAAGCGAAGTAATGTAAACTTTTTCCTAAGACGTCATTGTAGGTTGAATGCTACGTACAGTCAAGAGCACATGTATCATCATGACGTATTATAAATGCGAAAGTTTTTTAGGATGGATAGATGCTTTTTTTTTTCGGATGTGTAATCATCAAATGACTTCTCCCGCTCTGGGCAGAGCGGAAGGGAGTGTCAGACTTGTACTGTTGTGTTCCAGGGCCGCGGTATCTCTTTCGAACAGTCCCGCAGCCCTGGCGGGTATCGGCCCGTGCGGGCCCCTCCTTGTTTGCTGACATCTCTTCGAGGCGCGCGTAGACCACGAACGTGCCTTCAACACTGGATAGATGTTCAAGTTACTCTTTTACGTAAAAACTACAGAACGGATTTGGATGGGGACACACCTAATTAATAACCTGGATAAACACTTAAGAGACTTTTCATCACGGTAGTACGATTCCAAAGGACAATTACCAAAACTCTATGCGGGCGAAGACGCGGGCATAAGATAGTAACACTAACTGTAGGCTTAGCACTAAATTAATGATATGCATACATAAAGTACCAACATTATCATTAATTTAGGTCTTAGCGCCAAGACTCGCTCTAAACTATCTTAAAATCCTTGCATAGACCGCAAACTACGCTTATATAAACAAAAAGTTGTTTCTACAACTATAAAAATAACAAAGATTTAGCATTAATTACATTTCGGTTTCATTTGCAAATGAACCGACCAATGCGAGTTGATTTATGACGTACGTGGTTTTAGGGGATGGAAACACAACAACGTAGGATGACTTTACATTAAACAGGTTTCACGTAAATGGTATGTATGTACTGGCTTCTACAGCGACACTAAGAGCTGAGAGAGTAATACTATACATACATACATAAACTCACGCCCTTTTCCCATGGGGGTAGGCAGAAACCACAGAACGCCACCAAAGGTATTTACAGGCAGATGTGAGTGGCAACGCCGGGAGGGGACGCCCTAGAAGAACATACGCTGAACTCATTGGTGAGGTTCTTCAGAAGGGTCAGGTGCGTAGTACTCGCAACCGGCGTGCGTGTATGACCAGATGTATGAACGTGGACGAGGCAAAAGGAGTATGTAAGGATTGTAGTGATAATATACAAAGTATTAAGTGTCATTGTACTCCAATTATGATCGACTTTTACAGCCTCGATGGTGTCGACTGCTGAGTATGAGATCCTGGGTTCGATTCCCGGGTCGAGCAAAGTGTTTTTCGGTTCTCTATCAGGTATTTTTCCGTAACAGCCACGGAGACTGGATTTGTGCCCGGTTGACGGAAAGCGGCTCGCTATAAATTAACGCATAACTGGCGAAATGTACGTACCAATAGGTATACCACTGCCAATCCTCCAGGAATTACAGGCGTGACGTTACGTTGTTATTATTTAACTACAAAATCAATTTATACATCACAAAAAATACATCACTGCCATAAAATTCTTAGTTTACATAACTGAACAAAATGTAGCTGATATATTTTTGCGATTTGATAGCGAATAGAATTTTACTTAGGAATTAGGTAATTTCAGTGTAAACACACCTTACGAGGGATTAATTAATCTTGACATTTATCATACTCAAGAATGATAAACAATGTGACGGATTTTAAGCGAAACTGTATAGTTTGTGTTAGTTGTAATATTGGAGTCTAAATAATAGAAACACATTCATTGTGTATTTTCGGGACATCATACCACAGAATACTGCTTATTATTGTGGATCTGTACCCAAAATACGCGCTTTAGACGTGGAGTTGCGGGGTGCGGGCACCAGCCCTGTTATATAATAAAATATTGTAAATTCTAGCATAACAACAAAATAATCTATCTTCCCCTGTCAACCGTGACTCTATTATTTACTCCTTATTCTTTCATATCATTCCTCACACAACCCATCCATCGCTTCTCCTCGACATCCATCAAAATTTATATTCAACACTCTTGTGTTCACATCCGATTCATCCCTCCGCATCACATGTCCATACCAAGACAGACGATTCCCTTAATGTTTCTGTAATTGGTGCAACTTTCAATGAACGTCCTCATAGACTATACACATTCCTATACTTACTTATATTTATTGACTATATTTACTTTATCCATTTTTATCATTCTACAGATTTACCTCAACATTCTTATCTCAGCTACAAGTGCAAAAAACAGCACTTTACAAAAGTGTAAAAATATATTTTACAATCAAATAGATTATTTTGATAGTAAAAAAGTACGTTACGGGGTTTTCCTTAAACGTCACTACCCACGCGTTAGTCATATGGTACAGATGTAAAAATAGATAAATAAACTCTGAGACATGCTTTTATATATTTTAGCAGTTCATCAGATTATTATGAAGAAACTACTTACATGATAACAGCGTGTAGGAAGGCACTAATCTTTAGTATATCGTGATCTATTTATTTTTTTAAAGCATTCATTGATTCTCCAGGCACCTTTTACTAGATAGTGACAAAAACTGTTAATTAATATTGAATTCACATTTGAATAAAATTTAATGTTCTCTCGATCAAACTCACATACTTTGGAGCTCATTTCATAGATATTGTTAACCAGTTGCAAGGGAGGTAGCCTATAATAGGTGGAACAAGACTACCAATAAAGATAATAATCACCTAGTCAGTAACATCGTAATTCTCATTTTTACCCACGATTTTCTCCATTTAAAATGCACTTTTTGGTCTCGTTTCACAACGACTACACAACCATGCGAAGTATAATACAGGGTGTAAACGGACTCTTCACGAAGCCGTTAACCAAGCATTCTGTACATCAGACTAAGTAACTTATTGCTGAGAAACGATTTTTATTTTTAAACCATTTTTATGTCATTGCGATATTTTTTTGTTCTGGACTATACCTGGGAACCTTCTAGTTACGGAGATATTGGGAGTCAAAGTTCCAACTGTTTCACATGTTTTTTTTTCAAATACATGTTTTTAATGTGTTGTTTTTTACTTAAGACACCTTCACGACCCCCGTACTATTCAATACATCCATCAGTACAATGTTTTGAATGCGTTACATTGAGTCCTACCGTAAAACGTGATTCTGCACCCCAAAAAAAAAGGCGTTACTTAGTTTGATGTACAGAATGCTTGTTTGACGGCTTTGTGAAAGATCCGTTTACACTCTGTATTACTGCGACTTACCCTATTATACCCATCGACCTTCCATCTAAATTCTCTAAATGATGGGTTTTTGTTTTGTAGTGTCATAATGGGTATACCTCTACCTAACCCGTCGAGGATTACATGCGTGATGTTATGTTATTATGGTTTTTCACCATCATTTAAAGAATGTATGACATCAAAATCCATTGTTTAGTTAAAAACAAAAAAACTAAACAGGCACGAGATCCACACCACATACTTTGGACAGATATACATAAACGCGGAAGTATGTTTATTAGTTTGTCTCTCTGTGTCCCTCGCAATGCAGGTACGTGACTAATTGACGTAATTTTATGTGAGTATAGTTTTTATGCCAAAAATGGATCTAAGATACTTTACCCATACTAGACCTGAGCAATAATTTAGTGGCGTGCTTTGGAACCAACAATACGGCAAGCTCATAAAGCAAGTAAACTATTCAGAAACCCTAAACCTAACATCTTGAGGAGTAGAAGACAAGCCAAGGTTTTAGGCTTGTATAAAAGTAGCGCAATTCCGTATCAGAGAAAGACTTGTGTCCTAGCAGTAGAAATGTTATGTGCTGATTATATTCTATTACTTATTGATACACCTGTGTGATAGACCGTGTGACAACGACGACATTTTAAAGCTAGTTTTAGAAATAATAGAAACACTTGTAACATTACCATCAGTCCGAGTTTCCTTAGGCTTCAGAGAGCCCACGCTCACTGGATTAAATCTCACAATCCTGTTCTCCATTACAGATATATCCTTCTTAATAAATACGCAATGAACTATTATAAACTTTAATACGTGTATAACAAGCGTGCACAATATACGTTCGATTCCAGATTATGTGAGCAACGAAAACAATTTGATTTCAAATCGCAGCAGGCTGATTAGATAGTTCTTTATCATGTTTTTGACAACTTGCCTGACAACGCTATTATGTAAATGTAAGGATTAACGATAGCTACAAATTCTTCTTTTATTATGTCCAAGAAACAAATGGAGAGGGAAGTGGAGACGCTCATGGCTAAATAATAACAGTCACTCGAATCAATCTTCAGTTTAAACTGCGCTTGCCTTGGTTGGTCTCTGGATGGTCGACCATGACGACCTATTACAAATCGAGTTTCGTTCGTACCTCAGAAAGCAAGTTAAGCTGTTGGTTCCAGCTGTTATTTGTAGATCTTTGATAATCTGACAACCAGTCTCACCAAGAAGTATCGTATCCAGTACTAACTGGGTTTTGGAGGTCAGATAGGCAGTCCCTCCATGTGAAATACTAGTATTCAGCTGCGTCTGGTTACACTGGAAGCCGACCTCAACATAGTTGGGAAAAGGCTGAGATAATAAGTGTCCAAGAAACATTCATCATTGATTCGAGAACCAAGAATTCACAGGACGCTCTTCTAGGAAGGTACAAAAGCTCGCGGCATGTTTACTGTGGGACGCAACCTTGCTAGAAGGACCGACAACAGAAAAACATGCGGCCAAGCGTTGTTAGGGATGCTTCCCAGCTAGGACCGGACGCCTCAAAAGGAGGCTGGGACAGACTGGATATAAAGGTGGAAGGACCAGGTGTTTGTGTGTGACATGTGATAAACTGAGATAATAGGGTAGTTGATCAAAAAATCGAATTCCGTCAGATAGATTCCATTTTTAGAATTTGATTTTTCGATAATCTAACTGACGGACTAAATAGAATTATATTTTTTTTTTACTCAGGAAACATCCCTATTAATTTATAGAAACACTTCGTAGTGCTTTTGTAACTAATCATCACCATCACCAAAAAAATATGGATGGCTATTTGGGCCGCCATGGGCAGTAAATATGTTTCAGGGTTAATTTTGACCAGCCCTAAAACAAGATTAATTTAATTAATTCGTTTAGGTTCTGTCGAAAACTAGGAGAGAAGAGTTGACCACTTGTTGTGACATCCTATGTATTCCTCTTCATAGGCTTCTTCTTTTGCATGCTATCTAAATCTTAATATCAGGATATTTAATATGTCAATATATTTAATCTTGCTGCAGCGCATTCCAATTAGTGTAGCCCAAAATCGGTCTTAGTCTTGGTCTTGCGAAAAAGCAAGAACAAGACCAGGACTGCAAGACCAAGACCGATTTTTCCTTTAGCAGTTCCCACCAGTCTGTAATTACTTTCTTCTGTAAAAATAAAAGGACACACAAAGCAAGTGATGTAAAAATTTAGCGAGTTTAAAGCCCAAAATCGGTCTTGGTCTTGCAGTCTTGGTCTTGTTCTTGGATTTTCGCAAGACCGATTTTGTGCTTTAAACTGACTTGCGAAAATGCAGGAACACGACCGATTTTGGGCAACACTAATTCCAATATGTATCTAATCATAATTTATTCAATCGTTGTTAGTTTATTTATTTTAATTTAATAGTTTTTAATTATTAATATATATAGTTAGTTTATCATAATTTTCTTCTAAAACTTTAGTCAGACATCGGTTACACGAAAATTTATGTTACAAATATACGTCATTTTGATCGACCTACCTAACCATGCGTATAGTGCGTGGTTCATTCAATAATTTCTATAACTAAAATCCGTAGATATGTCAGGATGTGACCAAAAAAGATAAGATTAGAAATAGTGCGTGTATCTAAAGCAAATATTTATTTTAGCATAAATATAAATAGCAGGTAGATTTGAAATTTTGCGTGTTGTAAAATCTTAAATAAGCTATTTATACTTAAGTTCTAGGTAATTAAGTACACAAGTTGTGTAGCGGAAGAGAAGTGCCAGATGAATTTTAGTATCTTCACTTGTGGAGGCTGATATTTTCATTGAATATGTATAGGTACACAGATATACAACATTGCTCCGGACTAAAAAAGCTAACTAGCATTCAAATTCTGTTTTTTTTTTTGTTAACAAAAACAACAATTACAATAGTATGCAGAATGCCGTCCACAATTATTTTGCAATGACTATTAATTGTATATGCAATATGCATCTTAATTTAAGGATTGGCCTAAAATCGCATTACATTCCGAAAAGTGGAAATAGGGAAGTGAGGCCTATGTAGTGGGACAATAAGGTTGATAATAATAAAATATCTCGACTTGGCACACGAGGTTGTCGACATGTGGAATGTGAGCTCGGTTATCATAGTGCCGATTGTCGTAACGGCCAATGGCCTTATGGTCAAGAGCCTCGACGACCATCTTTCGAGGCTCTCCTTGGCTCAAAGGCTTGATTCAGAAGGCAGTACTCCTCGATACGGCTCGCATTGTAAAGAGGTTTCTGTGTCTGGAGCCCTAACCACCGGTACCTTGGATCCTGCTCCCGACACCGGCGGAAACCTATTTTTTATATTTTTAAGTGTTTTTTTTTTAACTTTTTTAAGAAATATGTAAAAATATAAAAAATATGTAGAAAAATGAATAAACTGAATAATAAATCTAAATATTAAAACCAAGGGTAAATGGGCTGAGAATTAACTGTCAGAAATTATATAATAACTAGCTTTTGCCAGTAGCTTCGCTCGTGTTAATTTAGAATTCGACAATAAAATCGGGTTTTACTCTGCTTGTAATAATATAATTCAATCATGATTCGAAAGACACGTGGTGCCGCCTATTACCATAAGAACGTTATTGTGGTTTTCCTCGGGAACAGTACTTTTTTTCGGGATGAAAGGTATATATCCATTTCTGTACACCTGAAAATGTTTATGCAAAATTTCAGGATGATCGGTTCAGTGGTTTAAGCGTGAAAAGGTAACAAACCAACATACTTCGCATTTGTATAAATACTTTATACAAATGCGAAGTATGTTGAATGGATAATAATAAAATTTATTTCAGACTAATTCCATATAAAAAAATACATTACTAATTTTACACATAAACCGAAAAGCTACCTACATACATTGTGAGTTCTCATTTTAAATATTTAAAAGACAGTCCCCTTTTTCACTTCTTATATAGTTTTATATGTGATAAAGCAGTGCAACAAATTCCCCACCTATAAACGAGGATAAAAAGAGCTTTATATACTACAACCTAGATAGCCACCGGTAATGAAAGGTACAGACGCCAGCACATCAAGCTACTACGATCTGTCAGATTTCTTTAATAGATTTTCGACTTAATTGCCAAAGCATTAGGTTCAAGGTTGATTGGGAAAATCTGACAGTTTCGGGTAGCTTGACCTGCTGGCGTCTGTACATTTGAGCTAAAGTGATACTTAATTGTCCTAGTGCCTGACATAATTGATGGATAAATAATAGCCAAGTATCGATTTGATGGCATAAATAGGTAATATTGCATCAATGGGGGCTATCGCGCATGAATGCGCCGCTAGAGGCGTTCGTGTAGAGTAAGGTCTTCCGAAATGTCAGATGGCATAGAGTTTTCGCGCGTTGCGTGCTTTTTTATCACATATTTTCACTAATATTCATGATTCTGGTCTAGATTGAGCCATTCCTGATTAATTATGACTTGAATATTTTAAGTAGCAACTTAGGATCTTATTTGTTAGTACTTGGAGGTAGAATGATTTTTAAATGTTTCTTGCTTGTTAATGTTAGGGAGAATATTTGTAAATAAAGGGTGTAAACAGACTCTTAACGAAGCCGAAAGGCACTAGTTCTCCCCAACATTGCGATTTTTTTTTTGTTCTAGACCATACTTGGGAACCTTCTATTTACGGAGATATTGGGGGTCAAAGTTCCAACTTTATCACATGCTTTTTTATAAATACATGTTTTTAATGTTTGATGTTTACTTTAAACACCTAAATGAACCCCCGTACTATTCAATAAATCCATCAGCATAATGTTTTGAGTGTGTTACATTGAGTTCTACCGTAAAACGTGATTTTTCACCCCAAAAAAAAAGTCGTTTCCCAACAATAATTTTTGCGTAAAGTTACTTAGTTTGATGTACATGATGCTTGGTTAACGGCTTCGTGAAGAGTCTGTTTACACCCTGTATGTATCTGAAGTTTACACTATGTTGATATACGAAAAACTTTTTATGAAGTTATTTGTACTTTAAAGTATAAAATAGAATTAATGACAGGACCTTACTCGACAGTGGCGCCATCTGCGGAGCTTAAAAACCCCCATTCCATGGCTTTCTATCTTTTCCTATATATCGTTTTCCCAACTATGTCGGGGTTGTCTTAGTATAACCAGATCAAGTTGATTAAAATGTAGGCTAGCGTTTTTCTTTCTCAAAATGAGAGTGGTAAAGACTGAAATGATTGATTTCAAATAAATGACACCCTAGTGAAAAGTCGAATTTACAATAATAAAAAGCACGTGATTGAGTTTACTGTGCATTCATTTTGTAGATAAGATAAAACTTATTCAGTTTTTTGTTACCGTCATAAATTGAGGAGTAAAGAAACACTGTTTGTTAGATCTTGTTTTAGTAAGAAAGATGTCCCCAAACTTGTTTTATATAACACTAGCTGATGCCTGATGCCCGCGGCTTCGCCCGCGTAGATGTCGGTTATCACGACCAAAAGTTATCATGAAATTTTGATCCCGTTCCCGCTAATTATATACTAAAACCTTCCTCGAAAACCACTCTATCCGTCGGTGAAAACAGCATAAAAATCAGTGCAGTCGTTTTTGAGTTTATCGCGAACAGACAGACAGACGCGGCGGAGGACTTTGTTTTATAATATGTATAGTGGTAACATAAATCATCACGTCTTTTATTCCGCAGAAGTGTACCACATTTCGCCAGTTATTTTTAACTCCCATGTTGTTGGGGATAGGAGCCTATTGCTATTAACCGGGCACACATTTAAGGTTTTCATGATCAATAGTAGCGCTTGCAACCCCTGAATCAACAACAGTCTTATCGATAATCTTGTCGAAGAATTTAGTGTTTTACAATACATAAAAAAGCACGTGTACTAACTTATCAGAATGCAGTATGTTGATACAATTTATGTTATTACAATCTACGTTCATTGATATACCTGACAATGTGAATCATGGCAAAGAAAGTCAATTCTTTCCTGTGGGTTTTCACGAGCGTATAGATATTTCCATCATTTACCTAGCCTTTTCCCAACTATGTTGGGGTCGGCTTCCAGTCTAACCGGATGCACCTGAATACCTGTATTTTACATGGAGTGACTGCCTATCTGACCTCCACAAGCCAGTTAGTACTGGGTAATACGATACTACATTACTTCATACATACTAAGGTATAGATACTTAAAAGTGTCAAAAAGGATCTAGGAGCAAATTATGCTGTGCATAAGATCAAACTTTAGCGGATGAACGTAACTACCAATGGCCAGGGACTCTTGACTAAAGACCTTCACTGAATTAAGCTCATGTCAATGGTTGTGACGTGATGCAGAAGGTATGTGATGACGTAGCATGATGGGTCAGACATTCAGTCACTTATGGGTCTCATTATCCTCAGTGCCTGTATTTGTTGGGGTTTAATACGCAATAGTCACTATATACACCGTGACTTTTTAGTCGTCTGACAACGGCAGACCACTTCATGTATCCAATGATTACAATGCATTCGTAACAAAAAAATGGTATTTAAGAGATAAAAAAAATAATATTATTCATTATTATGATGCATAACGTAGTTGGAACATTTTTGTTGCGAGTGAAGATCTATCTACTCGACTCGTGCGATGGTAGGTATGTTCTACTGTTTGATACGTAAACATTATTGACAGGATGTTTCATAATTCTAATGTATTATTTATTTTTGTTTGTACCTATTATCTTAATTAATGGTTAAAAAAAAACCCGCTTAGAGGTATTTTATGTCGGATACATTGAGTGGACCATCTTTGTCAGACGACTAAAAATTCACGGTGTATAGATCTTCAAGGATAAATAAGCAATATTTCCTACTGATTTAAAATACGTCCGAATATTATATCAGTTTATTGACATTGACAATAACACTGGTAATCTTAACTGTTTGCTATTTCTTATCAGATTAGCTACTAAAGATTAAAGTTGTTATATAAGACGGATACGAGGTAAACATAAAAATGTGTAGTGAATCATTTTAATTGCTATATTCCGACACATATCAATTTGATCAGTGTTTTTTTCATTTCTCTTAAGAGGAAATGTGGGTGGTCTTTTTTCCATACAAACGCTTTCGCCTGTTTTCTTTCTGTTTTATGACTTCAAAGCTATGATTTTTTACAGTTAAATAAATATCAACTTCTTCTATGTCCTTACGTTTTCCTTTTTGATGATAGATTATTTGTAATTTTGAGCATTTTATAAAGGTCCTGAGTACTTTTACTTAGGACCAACAAAACAAAAAACAAAATGCTCAAAATTACCTATTTGGATCGCCTGTCAACAGAGGCCTAGTGTACAAATTTCACAACTATTATTGAAAAACAAATATCCTTCTCATTTAGTTTTTTAAATATCTTTTAAATTGGTCGAATATTGGAGGAGGAAATAGTCGAGAGCCAAACCGCGAATTATGACTTTATACTATAGTTGTCCTTATCGCACCAATGTCGAAATCCAATCGCAGAGCGATAGCGATAGTTTCTTCAAATACCTATCGTGTATCCTCGTCAGTGTCAGCACGTGTTGCTCACACGCGCCTTTTATTATTTATTATATTTCTGTACTCAATTCAGGATTTTAGGATACAGGCTTTTGTAGGATATAGCATTTTATTTTTATTTACTGTAGAAAGATTTCGATGTCATTGTTTCAGAATGATGTACTGCATATGTGGTTACCGTATGTGCGTCGGTGACTCTTCGTCCCTGTATACGGTTTATAATGTTTATACATATAACAAAGCTTCCTACATAAAGCTAAGTTTCTAATCACACATTTGATTAGTACCATCCTGAATCTGTAATTATGCAACACTATGTTAGTTAAGGCTGCTATGTGATTAGATTACCCTAACCTATAATTACCGATCTATTACATCAAATACTAATAGCTTTACTGATGAAAGTTCTGAGAATGATGCGATACATGGACATTGAACGGGGAAGGTCAAGGGCATGGTTTCACTCTGGGGCCAAAGCCAAGCCAAAAGCAGTTAGAACCATCATTTGCGAAAAGTGGGAGAGAGAGAGAGAGATATAAATGCAGAATGAATAGTGGTACTATTTTTCTCACAACAGACAAATAATGGATTTAATATTTTATTACCGATATACCATAAATGGGATTGGGCAGTCATATTTTCTGCGTCATGCTGAACGTTCTATAGACCCGTAAATTTGAGGGATTTGATATTAGGATTGGTGCCCAGAAACAGAGACACGGGGCTGCGGTAGACTAAAATGAGGAATTAAAGTGATCTGAATATTTGAGAATTTGAAAGATGTAGCGTAGAATCGTGACCGAGGAGCTCGTAGCTAAACAATAACAGCCGCTCGGGTCGATCTTTAGGTTAAGCCGTGCTTACCTAGGTTGGTCTGTGGATGGGTGACCACCCATTACATACCGAGTTTCCTCCGTGCCTCGGAAAGCACGTTAAGCCGTTGGTCCCGGCTGTCATTTGAAGATCTTTGACAGTCGTTAAAGTAGTCAGTGGCCCAAAAAGTCTGACAACCAGTCTTACCAAGGGGTATCGTATGTCCTAGTAGTAACTGGGTTGTGGAGGTCAGATAGGCAGTCGCTCCATGTAAAATACTGGTATTCAGCTGCATCCGGTTAGACTGGAAGCCGACCCCAACATAGTTGGGAAAAGGCTAGGCAGATGATGAGCGTAGAAACGTGACCGATTGCAGGAATGGAGGCAGGCCTTTAACTAGTAGAAGGACAGTATGGGCTAATAATAATACCGAGGACAACCCTGACATGGTATAGTAGAGTTAAGCACTTAATTTAGTATAGATATAAGTTTAACACCATTTGCCAGAGCACATTTATCAAAATCATCCAGTTGAAAGACCACACACACAATGTTTGCACATCGCTGTCCTGTACAATATTTACACTAAAACATTGGGATGACACGTCAAAATTTTACTGTTCATACATTTAAACCAAATATTGTATAAAACTGTCATATGATCCCAAAATTACAGAGTAAAATATTCTACTCAACAGAGATATATATCTGTGGTACTGATTGTTTTGTGGATGAGACCGTAGACCACAAGCATCTCAATCCAGTATACTCACTCGATAATAAGATAAAAACAAAAAAAGAAAATACCAGAAGGCAGAAATAAAGAACAAAACTAAAGACTACTCACACGCAGACATTTTGGAGCTCCTCATTGTCACTACAATATTTGTCAAAGTCTTCACACAAAGTATCGAGATCTCAGATCTATACCATCAGTAAGGTGGTGCACGAGATCATCTATCACTATGTTATCGAAGGATTTACTTCGACACTATCTGAAAGATAACTGGTCTTCCGTATTGTTTCAATTCTGCTACTATACGTGTATTAGTAATAAGGCTTAAGGTTTCGTTTCAATGAGTGTTTTCGGTAGCGTATCAGAATGATTTTGTCCGTTCGTTGGTTGGACCTGATCATAAATAAGTCTCCATGCTAGATTCGTCATGTTAAAAGACCAAAATCTCACCTGTACAAAAACAAAAATTGTAACCCGAAATAAAAATTGGTTTTAAATTTTGATGGCGCACGATGCAACTATTAAGTCATATTTAGCGACCGTTAACGTAGAATATCTGGGCAATGTGATATTAGAGAGCCCATGGCCTGTAGTGGTTATATCGAATGCGCAAAACGATTGATATGCAAAAAACCATCAACAATAGTTCTGGAAGAAATAGTACTATCAAGAAGATTATCTCTTGGCAAAATACTTTGAATTAAATTTTGACTTCATTGAAATGAAAGAGATAACAGAAGATCTCCCTTTCATTTTTTCATTTGGAGTAGTAGAGAAAATCATGCATAAAAGAAAATAGACGCAGTCAATGAACCGCACCCTTACTAGCGTCTTCAAGTACGCGATGTCCATCACCTGTACAGTTTGCTGCATTTCCCATTAATGTTTCAAACGATCGATATTGACCACTCACATGTATGTACTGATTGGTTTGTCCGGTTTTGTCTGCACAGTCTTAGAATACGGGAGGGCAGTATTTTTTGGCTGGTAAAGACCTGGCTGTGTATTTTATGTGACCGAAAATATGGAGTAATCTTTAGAAAAAGTTGATAAAAAAAAAAAACTTTGATTCTCATGTTTTATTTTACAAGATTTAAGTTATTTTAGATAAGAACTACAGAAGTGTAAAAAAACATTGTTCATAAAAAAGATACATACATATTGCCTAGCAAGCAGATAAAATAATAGTATATTCTTAGGTCTGACTCTAAACACGATATTTTTCTAAGACAATAAAAATATTTCAACACGATATTTTTTTGTAATCCTATAAATATTTTCTAATTAAATGCAGCACCATGGACACTTGACCCCTTTACGACCTGACCCTTTTCCTTATAGATGTGACTTCTTTGCCTTCTCAAACATGAGACGCTTGTAGAGTTAGAAGTTCGTTTTTTTAATAAACCTAGACAAAGCAACAGTATTAAATTGACATGAGCTTCCGAACAACTTATGTTAATCCTATTAAAAACCGCTGTAGAAAACAATCTATGTAAGCAATTACCTCAACTTATCTATGTCATGGTGCCTCACTTTACGAGCATATGGCGACCAGCGGCACGATTTTTTCGATATAGCAGCACATTTGACGTTCTTACCTCAAACATTAGGTACCTTACATTGATAAGTCACCTTTGGGCTTATATTGAAGTTAAACATAGCCAGGGGTCAGCGTTTAAAATAGAAAACCCTCCTGTCGTTCAGCGGTTGAGTCACACGGAAGTTTGTCTGTCTCGATTCAGCGTTTTCGTTCATCAACGATTTGGCTTTTTCCCACGTGTCCTGTAAAAGAGAATACTTTAAAGTAATGGCAATAGCCGAAAAGCTCAAAGTATTTTTGAAGATTTTTAATTTAGGGTGTAAGCGGAGCCTTCACGAAACCATCAACCAAGTATTCTGTACATCAAACCAAGTGACACGGCGCAAATATTATTGCTGGGATGACTTTTTTTTTTGAAAAATCACGGTATTCGACAGGACTCAATGTAACGCACTCAAAACATTGTGCTGATGGATGCATTGAATACTACAGAGGTAAAATACTCCAATATCCCCGTAACTAGAAGGTTCCCAGGTTGACAGGGAGAACAACTGCCTTTCGGCTTCGTTAAGAGTCTTTTTACACTCATCATGTCTTAGGGCTTATCTAAAATACTGATTAGAATATGTTAGGGACACAAGGCAACTGGGTCCGACTCCAAATTGCTAGTTGTGACTGAAAATCTCCTAATGAAAAATCTCAACATCATTTTGACAACCTGGTGATAAAATCAAAGGTACCACGCTTAGCCCTGGGTGGACCACAAGAACAGCAAGCCAGTCATAAAATCCAGACTGTTTTCGCCGAAAAGTAAGTCAGAGTTGACCTATTAGAAAACCCACATTACATTGTTTATGTCCCATCTAATAGGGGCCTATTGCCATCAACCTCGCCCAGATCTGGACTGGACCACGACTAATAAATTTCTGACGGGATAACCCAATAACATTCTTTTGTTTTGTCCAACCCGAGAATGAATACTGGACCTTATGCTCGGCGGTAGATTGTTATTGTCTTTTTCAGGGTTTCTTGTAGTGATTGTTATCAGCTTTTAATATCAGCGTGTTAAAGTGCGTCATTCAATATAATTATTATCAATACTTTTTATGTTTTTGATCAAGATGAAAAACGTTATTTTTTTTTGTACAGATTATATTAGGTACTAGGCCCGCGTACTAGCCCGCGGCTTCGCTCGCGTTAATATTGAGTTTGACAATCGATTCGGGTTGTGCTATGCTTGTAATAATATAAATCAATCATGATTCGAAAGACACGTGGCGCCATCTATTATCATAAGATACTTGTTGTTGTTTTCCTCGGAAACCGTACTTTTTTCGGGATGAAAGGTACCCTATGTCCGTTTCTGTACACCTGACAACGTATATGCAAAAATTCAGGATGATCGGTTTAGTGGTTTAGGCGTGGAAATGTAACAAACAAACTTACTTTCGATATATATAATAAACAATAATAATATATAAATTCATTCATCACCAGCCTTTTTTTTTTTAATGTTCCCACTGCTGGGACACAGGCCTCCTCTCATAGAGAATAATATATAAATAAAAAAATGAAATAAATTTATAACAATAATAATATAATATCAAGTATCTTGACTTGGCTCACGAGGTTGTCGACATGTGAGATGTTCACGATACGCGCAGTGCAGCAGGCAATTGCTCTGCCACTGCGCCAACCGCGCCGTCAGATATTGGGCGCGAGAAGGTCAAAAAGAAACAGAGCGAAACCGTGTAGCTAAGTGACTAAAAAACTGAACCCATTCGTAGAATTATTTGATGTATCAATCAGACAACACAGACTATCGCAGTAACTGCTGGGCGAACATACGCCTCTCCCAAGTTTTACCACAGCACCCTCTCCGCATCCACGGAACCAGCCATTTTTTTAAGGACGTCGCTCCATCTTGCTTCGACGCTACGTTTTGATGGCTAACCAAATGGAATAGCTAAAGATAAATAACACGTAATCCTTAAGTTACGGCCGCTACAGGGACAACGTTCACTGTAGCCATCACAACAGCATTGAAATTGTTTTGACAATAAAGAATATCATTAAAAATCATATAACACCGTTCAATAAAAATACTAAACGGATTATGATAGTAATCCGTAGTTATCGAAATTGTCTTATAAAACGACTTTCATGGACAGCTACTAAACTGCCAGGGCTGCGGGTCTGTTCGAAAGAAATACCGCGGCCCTGGAACACAAAGGGCAAGGAAGGAACATGGATGGGTTTTATTCAGTACAAGTCTGACACTCCCTTCCGCTCTGCCCGGAGCGGGAGAAGTTATTTAATGATTTCCCATCCGTAAAAAAATGGTTTGTCCAGCATAACAGACGTGGATAAATGATATGTAACTATTGAATATAACAGAAATAATTTTAACAAAAATAAATTTAAAAAATAAAAATACCCGACTGCGAAATAAAAAATAACTAATAATTAAATAAAAACTGAAAAGAGAAAAACAAGTTCAGTCCAGAAGAAAGTGTTGAAAGCAATTTAATTTAAACTGCAACCGTCAGAACCCATATTGGATAGAATGATTTTGGTCTGGATTATTTAATGGGTCCCGACTGTTGTCTAAAGACAAATCTAACGATATGTTAATAAAATAAATCCGTGCAGTGGTTTGGAAGATATGAGGTTATAAAGAATATTACATGCATACATACATACAAGATACGCGCGAATAACATAACCCTTCCTTGGCAGTCGGGTAAAAATAATGTTAGTGAGTTATGAACTTATGATACTGGGTCAGGTGGAAGGTAAACGTGTCAGAGGCAACGCTCCAGCAAGATGGTCAGACGCAATCAAGAAGGCTTTTGGAGGCAGCATGTACCGCAGACAGAACCGAGAAGTGTGACAGAAAAAAGGGGATGCCTATACCCAGCAGTGGGTGATTCCGGGCCTTATGATGATGATGATGATATACCGCGCGGTCCACACTACTGAGCGAAGAAGAGAGAGGAGAATTAGTTATTAGGAAAGTCTATGAGTGGATATCAGTCAGGCATAGTCTGGTAAGGATGTAGTTCTTATAAACTGCATATTGTATACGAATACGCGTCGCAACGATGCGATATATATTAGTTTATTATATCTTTATATATATGTATTAGTATGTATCCGTTTATGTGTATCACTACGATTTGCAAAATGGTATTTTCCTTATTTGTTGTTTTTGTACTCTACCACAATGCTGTCCTATTTGACCCAAAGGTTGACTGGTAGAGAATGCCTTGTGGCATTAAGTCCGCCTAGGTACCACTCTTGTACATGAAGTTTAAATAAATAAATAAATATCCTGAAAGGAAATGTCCTTAAAAAGATAATTTTTCGTCTGGTGCCTTTTTAGATACCGAAGATATGCTAACTGCTAATTTTTATCCTTGTCCTTTGCGAGGTGAAACAGCTTGGCAGCACTCGTGACGCCGACCCATTTGCGAATGTTTCTAAACTAAATTTCACTCTTCTTCGAGACGATTCGCAGTCATCAAATTTATTCCCTCTCTCGGATCGGTCCCTCATGTCTGAGGATGATCTGCCTCCATCGGTTCTGTCCAGCGCGTCTCTTACAACCGTGTAGAATTTGGATGACGAGTCTTTAATTTGGTCGGTCCATTTTGCTGGTGAACGACCGCGTGATCAAATTTATTAATAAGCCAAAAAAAGAACCTCGAAATCAATATAGTTACTTAAATTTTCGACTTCAATTTGATATGCATGGGAGTTGATTTATTTTCATAATGCCGAAGATCCAATTTTGCACGAGAAGAAATTCGAACACAAAATGGTTTCTAATGCTACCATGAATTACTGTCATACGCTAACGGTCTTCGTGCATTAATAAATTAATCCGCTAATCTAAAATCAATAGTAGTCACCACAAAATTGTTAAAGAATGCAATTTTAAATGAATTAATTGCTACAAGTCTTGTACCCGATGGGTTTTCATTTGATAACTTGTCAGGATCTTAAGGATCGGGTTCAAAGACGATGATACAACTAAGATTTGCTTTTAAATTAAAAAATTATCAACTTATAAAAAATTAACAACCTCAAATTTTTTTTTTAATAAAGATATCTCCGGAAAATGGCCTAGGAAAAACTAGTAAGGATTGAAATCGGGTATGGCCGGTAACATTATGAACAGCATAATACAGGGCGTAAGAGACTTTAAAGTGCAAACTTCCAATGCATAATTCAGTATATTATTCAGAGCTGTTTTATACAGGGTGTAAACTGACTCTTCACGAAGCCTTCAACCAAGCATTCTGTACATCAAACTAAGTTACTTTACGCAAAAATAATTGCTGGGAAACCACTTTTTTTTTTGGGGTGGAAAATCACGTTTTACGGTAGGACTCAATGTAACACTTTTAAAACATTGTGTTGATGGATGAATTAAATAGCACGGGGGTCGTTAAGATGTCTTAAGTAAAAAACATGTATTTAAAAAAAGCTTGTGAAAAAGTTGGAACTTTGACTCCCAATATCTCCGTAACTAGAAGTTTCCCAGGTATGGTCTAGAACAAAAAAATGATTGCAATGACGGAGAGAACAAGTGTCTTTCGGCTTCGTTAAGAGTCTATTTACACCCTTTATAAAACTGCAAAGACTACACGGCCAAGATATATAGAAAAGGTATATTTTTTTTTAAACTATTGGAATTAGTCTAGAACCAATGTACCAAAATGATCGCAAAAGTTTGTACGTCAATATGTGCCTAAAATCTATTTAGTACAATTTATCTTACCCTCTTAATATGCAGCGTCCTTCCTCTAACAAGCCATAAAACAGACTCGGTGCAAGGCGGGGTGGTTATGGATCCCTGATAGCATGCGTACTCTTTGAAAGGTGGGTTGTAGTAGTTTAGACACTGCGCTTTAATGGTTGCGTTACTCAAGCCCTGTTGTTTTGCTGCGGTCAAAATGTCCCTCAGGCCTGGATGCGTGTGGTTTCCATACTGAAAGAAGATAAGATTTTTTTTATAATTCACAGAATGACCCACCCTATCATCATCATCTGCCTAGCCTTTTCCCAACTATGTTGGAGTCGGCTTCCATTCTTACGGGATGCAGCTGAAAACCAGTATTTTACATAGAGCTACTGCCTATCTGACCCCCATAACCCAGTTAGTACTGGGTAATACGATACTCTTTGGTAAGACTGGTTGTTAGACTTTTCGGGCCACGACTACCTGTAACGACTGTCAACGATCTACAAATGACAGCCGGGACCAACTGCTTAGCGTGCTTTCCGAGGCACGGAGGAAACTCGGTATGTAAGGGTGGTCACTCATCCACAGACTAACCTAGGCAAGCACGGCGTAACCTAAAGATTGACCCGAGTGGTTGTTATTATTTAGCCACGAGCTCCTCAATGACCCAGCCTATGTTAACATTATAATTATAAAAATCACGCGTCACTATGTTCGTGCACGCTAATCTTCGGAACCACCTAACCGATTTCAATGAAATTGTGTGAATATGCACGGTTGGTTCCAGTTTGAAATAGGTGGCACCGAAGCAGGAACGTTATTATTCAGAGTGGTGATTTAGTCACCGGCACCTTCTAGGAGGTGATCTATGCGTGATATTAAACAACTTTCCCAAAGAAAGTCATAAATGACCGAGTCGTGATGTACGTGAGTGCAATCACGAGATTAAATGTCAGTCACAAACACTGTTACTGTTAGCCTGTGTAGGGCCGGATTTAGAGGTCAGGAGGCCGCGGGGTAGCAAAGGAGTTGAGGAGTTGACCCCAAGTTATTTTCCAAATAAAACTGTTTTTTTTTTCAGTCGAGTTTTTCAATAAATGATTTATTGTGAAACCAAGTAGATTCTTTTAGTATTTTGAGCCATTGGGATACTCTGGGTAGTAAATTGCAAGTGCTTATCATTAGGTATTTTGATATTTTACTGATTGCCTGATTATATAGATCGATGATTTCTGTTAATATTTAAGAACAATATAATCATGTTTGTCCAAAGTACTGTAGGTAAAGGTAAAACAGCGAAAAAAATTTTCAAAGGAAAAGTTAATACTAGTGTTTACTAGTCGGAATTTGAATTTTTTTCCGAAGTCTCTATTGCAGGGAACCCTCTTTTGTGGAGCCCCCGGGGCTGTAGCCCCGGTTACCCTCCCCTAAATCCGGCCCTGAGCCTGTGTCATACCACAGCTGGGCAAAGGATTCTCCCCATGATTTCCAAATTTTTCGATCTATGGGTAATGTGGACTACTGTTCGTTGGTTTTATCCAGTTCGTCCCACCATCTCCTGCGAGATCTACCGCCTTCTAGCTGTGTCAGGGCTCCACTTTCACTAATAACCAGTCAAAAACAAACACATTTGGTAGTACCACATTTTCAACGGGTTAAATAACAGGGACACAATTCAATGTGCAGTCATTTGCGCTTAACAAACGATCATACATAGTCGTACCAGTGCATGCATCCGTTCCTAAGCGCATAAAGAGAATAAATGATTAATTCTTAAGTCACCGTGCAATAGAGTATTATGAAACGTAGCGGGTACATCACAAATAAATCTACGTAAAGCAATTATCCTCTCATCCTCTGCACATACATTAGTATTAAAATCCTGGAATTTGAAAGTCTACCGTAGATTGAAATGTAAGCGATTTTCCTGGAACAATCTAGAATACAACTAGAAACTTCAAGTGTAATTACCTACGGGATTCTTAGAAGTCTGCCATCACAGTGGTTACAGAGTAAATAACAAATGTTTAATGGTAGAACATTAATTGTTTGTAGATCTGGATTATAATTACTATCTTTTTCTAAAGACTAGAAAATTCTATGAAATTTTGGTATTAAATTAATTAATACGCTACGGAAATCCAGGTTAAATAGATGGAAGAAGTTCGGTTTACAGTTGCTAAGTCTGCAATATTTGCAATGACGTATACACGTACCAATGTCCGTTAATTTGAAAGTCAAATCAGGATGGGTTATTTGCACATGCGTCTCCAGACCTTGGGGTCTAGCAGTGTGGTGTAGTGCGATGTTCACAATGTGTAGGTACCATTTTGACGCAACTTTACCGTTTTTCAAATAGCTACATGTCACAGCGTTTATATCTACTTTTAGTTAGTATGTCTAATAATGAAACTTTTATATCTCCATTTTAGGAAAAAGCTGTCCCTATTTTTTCTAGTTCACTACCTAATCTTTTAAAGAGTCTAGAGTTATTGTGAAATATTGCGGGTTTTATTCAAATCCAGAGAGTGGTCTGGACCGCAAAATCGTCTCGAATATCCATCCCACTTAGCGTTGTTTAAAATTACCATTTTATACAAAGCTTTTTCTAGGAAAAATCAGAGACAATGGCTTATAAGTACATGTTGTGTAAGGTAGATAACTTCTCAAGGCCATCGTCTCACAATGTGTGGTATCAAATTCTACACTTCGTCAGGTACTATGATTTTCAATTTGCGACGCTGCCTGAAGGGATGAAAGATAAAATAATAAATGTTGAACAATCTTGAAACAAAGAGGAGCTATTTTGTTGTTAAATCGGAACTTTTTTATCGTGATTTCTGTCATGTGAGCTAGTAAGGTGTGTGTCAAGTAAGCTGCTGTTTTGGAAAAAATATGATGTGTTATCAAGAGTTTTTTGAAACAGTAGTTTAGTTCCTAGGTATCTAATAATTAGATTAGATTAATTGTGTAAGGGGTTAACTGTAATAAGAAAATTCTTGATTGACCTTACGACTTTTAGCTCGTTAGACCGACAGGTGTCGAAAAGACGATTCGATTTATCAAAATAATTTAATTTTAACCTAAGCATCTAACTAAAATGTTCTAGCTAAACGATGGCACTTTGACTTGCACCCAGATAAAAACAGGAATTAATCTAGTTTTCAAGATGATTAACTCGGTCCATATGAGTTAGTTTACTTAATGAAATAATTATCACAATTTATTAGGATAAACTAACTATATACATTAATAATTAAAAACTATTAAACTAAAATAAATAAACTAACAACATACTATAAAAGGGCATCGAAAAACTCCTCCTCAACGCTGTCAGCTGGTAAGGTGACCAAGAGACTGGCGGCGTTGCCCCGTTGTATGGCAACACTTAGCCTCTGGCCAAAGTAAAAGCCAGCCCTTGGGTCACGGGAAGCGTCAACTAGGCGTTTCGAAATTTCCTTAAATAGGCTATGAGCACTCGGACCCCACGGCCCTAGAGTTTCAACACCAAACGGCTCGAAAATATGGTTACCACAAAGGTTTCTATATTTACGCCGCTTGAGGTTCTTGTTTACTTAATCAAATAGACAATATTATGAATTTGACTAATTTTGATTTAATATAAAGGGTGAAAACAGACTCTTAACGAAGCCGAAAGGCACTTGTTCTCCCCGTCATTGCGATATTTTTTTTGTTCTAGACCATACCTGGGAAACTTTTACTTACGGAGATAATGGGGGTCAAAGTTCCAACTTTTTCACAAGTGTTTTTTAAAATACATGTTTTTAATGTAATATTTTTACTTTAAACACCTCCAGGACTCCTTTACTTTTCAATCCATCCATCAGCACAATGTTTTGAGTGCGTTACATTTAGTCCTACTGTAAAACGTGATTTTTCAGCCCAAAAAAATAAAGTCGTTTCCCAGCACTAATTTTTGCGTAAAGTTACTTGGTTTGATGTACATAATGCTTGGTTGACGGCTTCGTGAAGAGTCTGTTTACACCCTGTATCATTGATTCATTGATTTTATAAACATAATTATTATTTTATATTTTTAAATATTTTCAAAAACAAAATTAATTAAAAATATCGTAGCCCGTCGGCATCAGGAACAAGGTCCAGGCTGCACTATGCGTGACGTGTCCAGGAGTACTGCTTTCTGAATCAAGCCCTAATTTATTATTATTGTATCAAGGTACGTCAACTTATAACTAAGTAATTCAACTGTCACTGAAAGTAATCTTTCACAAATTCTAAACCCTACTACTGTCAAAAAAATTACAACTTGATCTCTTTCAAAGCTTTCAACCCGATTAAAAAGTCAAAGTCTTATATATTTTTGAAAAGGACATGTGTCAAGGCATCAGGATAAAAAAGGACACTTAAAGATAAAGGTTTATCTTATGTAAGTCAGATAGCCAAAAGGAAGAAAAGACGTTTCATTAAGATAAACAATGTTTGGCGTATTCTAAATTAAATTAAAGGTACGATTCTAAGAGTTGATGCATGAAAGCATGAGCAATTATGAAAACGTTGTGCTGAAACTTTGAGTATGAATGAGGATTGATATAAGAGTAGAGGAAGACCAAAAAAAATGATGTATGGACTGTGTGAAGGATGATATGGCAAGAAAGGAGGTGTCTGATGAGATGACGAGTAACAGAAGTTTGGAAGAAGAAGACAATCATGTTGCGCCGACCCCAAATGAATTGGAATACGGGTAAGAGCATTCTCTTACCCGTATTCCAATTCATTTGGGGTATTCATCATTATGATGTACGATTCCGAAAGCGACAGCATAGCGCTGACGGGAGCCGCTAAACTAGTTAAGGAGTATGAGGAACAGGGAGTAAAATTCCTCAATGCCCCGTTGAAAAAAGGAAGATCCTCCAACCGGACTGGTGTTGTGTTTAATGGGCTCCCGGCAGTTTTCATTCATGATGTCGTGATGCAGGATTTTTCAATTTTGTTATAGATGGCGCTAGCGAACTTTTTCGTCAACTTATTTGTGTGGGTGGTGTGGTGCAGACTAGGAATAATTGGCCGTAGCGACACGACTCCAGATTCTAAGTAACTCTAGGAAAACTGCAACAGGTGGCAATGACGCCATCTACGGAAGCGTTTCCATTGAGTTACCACTAGTAGTAGTAGTCAGTGGTCCAAAAGTCTGACAGCCAATCTTGAAAAGGGGTACCGTATTAGCCAGTACTAACTGGGTTGTGGAGGTCAGATAGGCAGCCGCTCCATGTAAAATACTGGCATTCAACCGCATCAGCCTAGACTGGATGCCGAACCCAACATAGTTGGGAAAAGGCTAGGCAGATGATCGTTATGATGACCTAGAAACTAGTAGGATTGAGAGAGATTTTCAGAACCGCACCTTAAAAAGTACCAAAATTTGAGCAACAAATCTCTTTCCTAAGTACTTAAACCCTTTTAGAAGATTGTCAGCTGCCGCGCGTCAAAAACCTTTAGACAATTTTGCTCCAAAACGAAAAACAATATTTATAAAGAAAGGCTTTGGTATGTAATATCCGTTATCTAATAGGCTTTTATTTTTAAACCTATTGTCACGTTTCATGGCTAGTGAATCGAAAGGTTTTCTATAAATATTTTAAGTGGAATTGGGAACCGTCTGCCGCCTCTAGTTTGTGCTGAATCATCATCATCAATTCATCCGAAAGACGTCCACTGCTGGAGATAGGCCTCCCCCAAGTGTCACCATATTGACTGGTTCCGTGCGACTCGCATCCAGCCGATCCCCGCAACCTTCACCAGGTCATCAGTCCACCTAATGGGAGGCCTTCCAACGCAACGTATTTCGGTTAGCAGTCGCCACTCCAAAACTTTTCGACCTCATCGGCCATTCGTTATTCTGAATAATTAAGTATTGTTGCTTTCTTTCTTTACCCTAAGCTGCTAGCAACAGAAGCTTACAAAAACATTTCTGCTAAATAAAACTAAGAATTTAAAATCAACAACAGTCGACAAGATAACAATGTAATGAAGCTACAGTCCCAGTCACAAGGCATAAAAACTGTGACAGTACTGTAGTAGCCCATTCCCTAGCGTAGATCTCTATGGAGAAGAACGGAAATTTCCACAGAAATTCAGAACCAAAGTCAAGTTATTTTCAGTACGTACCTATACTATTAAAACTTAAAAGAACAACTCGCTAATATCAACAATTAAGTTATCAGAGCGTTCTATGAGAAAGGGCTTTAGAGAAAATTGGGGAATACCAACTTAAGTATTTTGTTTCACAGTGACAGTTTATCGTATCCCTGCGTGTAAGTATTACTTGAAACTTATTTATAAACAACTTGAAGTACTTAATACGTATAAATTACAAGAAAATGATAGACGGTTTCTGACAGACCTGTTTCGCGCCCGAGCGGTTGTCGAGTCAGCACACCTCCTGAGGATGCCCCGTGGAGGGCTGGAACCCGTGTCGAGTACAAGTTTGGCTGCATAGCATGCTAATTATTATCACTTTCTCTGCATGTGCATATTTTTGCTGCACCTTGTATACAGGGTGCTGGATCTTTTTCGTGGAATTAAAACTACATGTTTTGCTTAACATTTTAGTGCCATAGATTTCCGCAAAGTAACGCCAGATTCTGTTTTTTTTTTTGGTATATTTGTCTATGCTTCCTTGTAATTTCTTGACATTACAGTTAAAGAGTAAAGATAGCTTATAAATCTAACAAACAATAAAATCTAACTACATACCTAAATAACCCGGTTATAAGTTTTTAGTTAAAGATACGATATCTATACTAGTATTTAGATTATTCAAATAATTTAGAGATAAGTTTCTTCTATTAGATTAAAATTCTAATCATTTCCTAGAATACGTTTTCCTTTTTCTTTGAAATACTTAAATGACTATTATCAATAAATCTTCGTATGCTTATTATATAATACTTCAAATTAATATCTTGTCGATATTTTCTTTTTTTTAATTCTTTGACTTTATTAATTGCATATACAGGGTGTAAACAGACTCTTCACGAAGTCGTCAACCAAGTATTATGTCCATCAAACTAAGTAACTTTACGCAAAAATTAGTGCTGGGAAACGACTTTTTTGTTCGGGCTGAAAAATCACGTTTTACAGTAGGACTCAATGTAACGCGCTCAAAACATTGTGCTGATGGATGGATTGAATAGTAAGGGGGTCCTGGAGGTGTTAAAAGTAAAAAACATACATTAAGAACATGTATTAAAAAAAAATACTAGTGAAAAAGTTGAAACTTTGACCCCCAATATCTCCGTAACTAGAAGGTTCCCAGGTATGGTCTTGCACAAAAAAATGATCGGAATGACGAGGAGAACAAGTGCCTTCCGTCTTCGTTAACAGTCTGTTTACACCCTTTATCTTTGGATACGCGCGATGATTTCTTAAGTTAGCACAATCGAAGAGAAGGTAAGGGCCAAATCAAACATTAGCAAAAAACTTACACTATACAAATTAGCGACAGCCAGGATCGCCTGTGGATCACTAGCAGCCGTCTTCAATGCATGATCCATATCCTCGTATTCAGCTGACACGTAGTAAGCCTGGGTTTCCAAAGGGTAGTACAGGGTTCCCACCGTGTGTTCAGCGGGCAGGTGTATTGTTAGTGAATCAAAGAGGTATCGACGACTATGGGCTGCTCCACCGTAGATTAAAGGACGTTCCTCGTTTTTCCATTTACCGGAGAGAATCACTGGAATGGAGAAAAAATTATTAGCGTAGTCCTTTGTGAGATTGTCATGTGAACGGGAAAATGCTTCTCCAAACGTATCTTGTTAAGTAAATTGACAAATTTACGTTTAAGTAGATTCGTTTACTGATGTTGACTGCAATAGAACATGTACATGCAAAGAGAAGTGGGATGCCTTAAACAATGCTGCATGCGATGACACAATTGACTTGCATTGCGATGCTTAAAATGGGTCATGGAGAGGGTAATTGTTATGCCTTAAACGTGTTTGTAAAGTAAGAAAAGTAGTCAATTGATTGACGCCTGCTGCACGCACGAAAATTTGTCACGTTCCGCCTGAGCCGAGTACGCAAGTGAGAGCGCGGAACAAGCGATAGAGAGGCATGATCGGCCTAAGCGTTCGGCTTGTGACGCATCGCACAATAATTCAATTCAATTCATAAAAGTATGCAATTTTTCATTAATGTTTTCTTCTGACGTTAAATATCGTAAAATTATCGTCGGTAAACCGACTTTACAGACTTAAAAACAAGTGAACAGTGTGGTTTTTTAACAAGTTGCCATTGGGCTTAAGAACTATAATTTACAAAAGCTCATTTAAGTCAAAACTCAAAACATTCCTAAGTATTGGAAAAATGTCTGTATTCGATAGACGATGATATAATTATCCACATTTTTATAATTTTATTTATTGTACTATGAATGTGTTAGTTTTATAATTTTAATAAATGTCATTTTTTATTTATTTATCGATTTATGATTTCAAGTGTGAATTGTTCCTGAATAAAATTGAATTGAATTGTCAGACGTCACGGCATGATTTACTTCCATCCACATATTCTAACTCTCCCTTTCCATCCATCAACATTCGTTTCCATCACTCTTTTAGTCGCATTACATGTTCATACCAAGACACTATGCTATATATATACTATGGAAAAATTCTTAAATTTTAAAGTGATTTTCTCGCAAATATTAAATTGTATTAAAAACTCAAGGCTCCGCTCCGGAAATAAGATTAAAAATTCAAGTTTCCGCTCCGGAAATAAGAAATGGCGCCAGTTTCCGTCCACCAAATATATAAGTTGCAATCCGTTTATGCAAACAATTTTCAACTCGGCTAGAGGAACGGAATAATCAATTTGATAATATGCTCGTTTTAGATAAGTTACTACATAGTTTCATTCCTCTCTTGTAATCTGAAATAATTAGGCAAAAATTGAATATTAATTATACATGATGTAAACAGACTCTTCACGAAGCCGTCAACCAAGCATTCTGTACATCAAACTAAGTAACTTTACGCAAAAATTAGTGCTGGGAAACGACTTTTATTTTTAGGCTGAAAAACCACGTTTTACAGTAGGACTCAATGTATTGCACTCAAAACATTGTGCTGAAGAATGGATTAAATAGTAAGGGGGTCCTGGAGGTGTTGAAAGTAAAAATCTTCCATTAAAAACATGTATTTATAAAAAAACTTGTGAAAAAGTTGGAACTTTGACCCCCAATATCTCCGTAACTAAAAGGTTCCCAGGTATGGTCTAGAACAAAAAAATGATTGCAATGACGGGGAGAACAAGTGCCTTTCGGCTTCGTTAAGAGTCTGTTTACACCCTTTATCTTGCTAAAATAGTTTTGATTACAACATTTAATACTTGTAATCCAATTTTCACGAAGCCGTCAACCAAGCATTCTGTACTTCAAACTAAGTAACTTTACGCAAAAAATATTGCTGGGAAACGACTTTTTTTTTTGGGGTGAAAAATCACGTTTTACGGTAGGACTCAATGTAACGCTTTCAAAACCTCGTGCTGATGGATGGATTGAATAGTACGGGGGTCGCGAAGGTATCTAAAGTAAAAAAATATATTAAAAACATGTATTAAAAAAAAACTTGTGAAAATGTTGGAACTTTAACCCCCAATATCTCCGTAACTAAAAGGTTTCTAGGTATGGTCTAGAACAAAAAAATGATTGCAATGGCGGGGAGAACAATTGCCTTTCGACTTCGTTAAGAGTTTTTTTATACCCTTTAGATTGTAGATTATTTTTCCACTATAAAGTACAAAAGGGTACTACAATAGGGTACAATAGGGTACTCTTATTAAATTTATAACGCTGCCAACTTTGCCTTAAAAACAAAACTTTTTTACTCATATTATAGGTAAATGCGAAAGTAACTTTGTCATGTTTGTTTTTGTCTTCACGCCTTAGCGGTCACCTCAACCTCGACGAAACAGCAGTGGGGTGTGGTGGTGGAGCTGCTTCACCTCCTATCCTGCCCTCCTAGCCCAAAATATGCAGCTGAAGTGACATTTGCGCTGCCACCGACGACGCGGTGGAAGTAGCGAATTTCTGGGCAAACAACATATAAAAATTCGTGCCAGCAACCCGCAGAAGTAGCAAGACGCGTTAGAACAAGGCTGGCTCAGAACATAAGATCCTTATATCCTTGTAATATCCGTTCTAATGGGATAATTTCTGACATACACGCGGGCGAAGTCACGGGTTACAGCTAGTTCTGAATATTTATGAAACATCCTCTCCGTTTCTGTTTAATTCGCCGTTTTAAAATAATAAGAACATTATGCAGTGAAGTTGAAAAATCGTGATTTATATTAACGTTCAATTTATACCCCATCCCTTGTCACGGTCTTTTGTCCATTGACCTTAGGTTTAATTGCGCGGAATTTTGGTGAAAAATAAGAAAAAGTTTTTATGGCTTTTCCTGTTATTTATTTAGTGGGAGGAATTGGCTGGTGTTTTGAGCCGTGGGAAAGTTGAGCTACTTTGCTGACACTGAATTTTTATACAATAAATAAAATTCAAGTGTCTGTTTGTGACTTCAAAATATAATTATATAAATATATTATTTTTTTTAAATATTTTTTAATAATTTCACGCAGTCAAGGGTCGCGGCGTAAATAAAGTAGCAACGGTATCGCGCATCAACCATTATGTTTTTGCGTTTCAGGTGGTCGCTGTTTGCAAACATTTTGCGATTGGCGTGTCGTTTGGAATCTACATAAATGGTTTTGGTCTAGAATTTGACTACGACCTTAACGCTTTAGTGAAGTTTGTCAGTTCCTGCAGCCTGCAGTTATAAGACAAAGGTGTTTGTTATTGACATTTAAATTTCCCATTTAATTATAATAATTATGTACTAATTTTGCACACCTGGTAGGGTAGGCTATAGTCCTGAGTTTTATTGTCGTATTCCATCCTTATGTCTACCCATATTTAAGCAAAATGAATAATTTTATTTGATTTGACACGTAGGACACACATTCAAGTTTCCCATCTTTTGTAAAACTGATCTATAACTACACTCCAGGGTGGAGTCATCAATCTATACAGTAGTAAAATGTGCAAGAGACTATAGGGGATTAACCCCGTCTCCTGAACATGAGATTCAAACGTGATAGTGTCATTGTGACATACATACATGCACAGTGACTTTTTAGTCGTCTTACATAGGTGCTCCACTCAATATATCTGACATAAAATACCTCTAGGCGCGATTATTCCTATTTTACCATTAATTGAAAATGATTATACGTACAAACAAAAATAAATAATCCACTAGAAATATGCAACATCCTGTTAATAATATTTACGTGTCAAACGGTAGAACATATCTACCCAGCGCACGAGTCGAATAGATCATCGTTCGCAACAGGGTGTTTCAACTACGTCATGCGGCATAATAATGAATATAATTTTGTTTTTAAATTATTTAAATCTCACAAATACCTATTTATTATGAATGTTTAGTCATTGGATAGATGAAGTGGGCTGCCATTGTAAGACGACTGCAAAATCACGGTGTATACGGTACCAACTTTGTTTTCCATCGTTCATGAGGGTCATAGACTTCGCCGGCACATCATTATTCTGGAACATAAGTCGCCTCCCCCCTCTAGGTCTGATGAGTCCATTGACGGGCAGATCTACAGGAGACTGGGACTTCCCGCCACAGTCCGGGAACGCTTTTGCCCAGGACATCTGACCTATTACATTGGAAAAAAAGATCGGTAGGGTAGTTTTACAAAAAAAAAAAGCTAAACGGTCCGTCAGGTAGATTTCCAAAAAAATATTGGACAAGTATTTTTTCTTTTTCCACGTAAACAAAAAATGAAAACGACAACGAGAACACGAGTTTAATGCGAAGCTAAAACACGAGTGGAAGTGAGTCGGAATGATGAGGAGAAACCGAGAAATTCGAAAGAATTCTCTAGAAATGTTTTCTTTGTTTCCGTCGAAGCAATCTGCTTCATGAAGTCGTGATACCTTGAAAATGCCTTTATATTTCTAGATTATGAAACACGTGCAGACGGGATATATTCATGCTTTAAGAACTTCTACATTTTATTAAATGTTCAAAAGGTAACTTCAAATTATGAATACGATATAGGAATATTTACAACGTGGGAGGAGCTCGAGGCTAAATAACAACAGCCGCGCGGGTCGATGGTTAAGCAGTGCTTACCTAGGTTGGTCCTTGGATGGGTAGCTATTACTCATCGAGTTTCCTCCGTGCCTAAAAAACCACGTTAAGCTGTTGGTCCCAGCTGTCTTTTCTAGATCTTTGACAGTCGTTACGAGTAGTCGAAATAGAGTCAGGGTTATGGAGGTCAGACTGGAAGCCGACCCGAACATAGTTTGCGAAAAGACTAGGCAGATAATGATAAGAATATACAACGCGCGTAAAATTAAAAATATGCTTCTTATCAGTATGGTGACTGAAACACTGTCATTGGGATGAGAACCATCGCGTTTTTGAAAAATGTAGATATAAAGTTAAAAAAATCTAAATCTGTCAAAGACAGTCGGGCAACAAGTGACAGCCGAGACTAACGGCTTTACGTGCTTTCCGAGGCACGGAGGAAACTCGGTATATATTGGGTGGTCACCCATCCACAGACCAACCTAAGCAAGCACGGCTTAACCTAAAGATCGACTCGAGCGGCTGTTATAATTTAGCCACGAGCTCCTCTCATCAAAATACCTTAACATAACCAACCATATACAATTTGCAGGGGTTGAAAGGGAGAATATTAATTTCTATTAGAAATTTAAAAAAATACACTTATACTTAGCGGCGACATTGAGGATAATGGAAGCCTCATTTCCTGTTCCGACTTCACCATTCCCAGCTAGGAAACGTTTCCGAGGACGTAGCCACCTAACCTACTTAGAATGCTAATGCACAAGACAAACGTGACGTCCATACTACTGCTTAACTTTAACCCAATTATGCAAACTGCTGGGCAAAATCTACGGCGCTTAAGTACCTACAGGATTTTAAATAGGCTAATTTAATCATTTCGAGGAGGAAAACAACTTACCTGGGTAATCCCAGTCTTTATCTTCAGACGTTGCAGGTGCTGTAACAAAAATAATTTGAATTATTTATTATCACGACTGTTATCCCTCTAGGGCTAGGCAAAGGTGCTGCTAAAAGTAGTATGTCTAAATTTCGCCAGTTACGTCAGGGGGCGAGCCTATTGCTATCAAGCGAGCACTAAACCAGACTCCGTGGCTTGGCTACCACTGAGAAATTCTTGATGAAAAACCCAATAACACTTTACCCGACCTGGGAATCGAACCCAGGAACTAATGCTATGCAGTCGCGCTTGTGACCACTAAAATATATATATGTAAAAATGTCTAAAACACGGAACGGATCCATCTATAACGAATTGGCCAAAAAAGGGAGCAGAAAGGGTAATGTAGAAGTCTATGCTGTCCTTCTCTTTAGCGAAATATATGAGGTCCCATTAAAATAGATGGACAAACTTTTAGAAATCATTCAGACCACCAAAATAAAGACAATGGTAAAAAAAAATAAGAAAAACATATTAGATAACTTACAAGAAAAAAAAATCAGCTAACGAAATACACTAAAAATGAACCACGACACGGGGGTCGTGGTTCATTTTTATGGCATGCGAAACGAGCTTTCGAGCCCATAGTAAAACCCGGTTTTTTTGCCGTTTAAATCTTTTTGAAATATTCAGTACTTTTAAAGCTATGCTAAAAAATGTATAATATTCCTAGACCGTGTTGACGTGTGTATATTTAAATATCGCAATTTATTATTTTAGGTCAAAATAAAATAACTTTAATCAGTGTTTTTTTTGCTTGGCTATCTTTGGTTGGACGTACTGAACGCTGAGTTAAAATTTGTCTATCTATTTGTGGGACCTTATATAAAAAGGGAAATTTGTGCTGCACTTCTGTGGAAGCAAAACCACAAGCTGGCATTTAGTATAGCGCGGTGCAAGCCGACGCTCGAAACGTTTGTTGCCATCGTAACACACGAATGCTGAACTGCGGTTCCTGTAACAGAAACTGGGCGTGATGGACAAGGTGTTCGCTATCCAGATCCATCAGTATCGAATTTCAGCGAGGGCGACATGGCTGCTGCAACAATGCTGCTGTTTCGGTTGCTAAATAAAAGCGACCAGATAGATGGTGCCTTGTAGGCGTGAAGAGACAAAGAAAACCCTGCAAGACATCATAGCGCTGCTGAGAGCGACCAATCTTAACGAAGTGCCGACGTTTGTGGCTGGTATGGCTAATGTGCAGAGAAATCTGGCTGCATCCCAGAGCACACCCACTGAGGCAAAGAACAGCAAGGATTACGTGCGCCAAAGACTGACACGCCAAGCAGCTGCTGGGATAGTGTCGCAACGTCAATTTCAAGGCGTTTGTGGAGCTCATACCAACATGTCTATTCCAATTGGTGTTTAAAGAAAGTTTTTGTCGAAAGGACTTCTTGTTCCGTCACTTCCGCTGACAAATTCCACACGGACGCACGACAAAAACATCGAGCTATTGAAGTGTTACTAACATAGTTTTAAGTTTCAAACACACACATACACACAACACTATTTATCTATGGGTCTTTGTTACCTTATTATTATTTTTTTCTACAGAAACTCCGTACTGTGCTACGCCACCTAACGGTCCAAAGTGTTGACTTCGACATGCACTTCACTACGGTCAGCACGGACGTACGAGTATTCGTGATATTACCAGAGCTATCACTATCACTACATATCATAAAACAAAGTCCTCCGCCGCGTCTGTCTGTTCGCAATAAACTCAAAAACTCCTGCACCGATTTGTTTGTTGTTTTCATCAATAGATAGAGTGGTTCTTGAGGAATTAGTTTTGGTCGCGATAACCGACATCCACGCGGGCGAAGCCGCGGGCATCAGCTAGTAGTAGAAATAAAAAGTGATATAAAAACATTACCAATAGGTGTCGTCGCCTCCTCCTCCTCCTCCTCCTTTTCACAATCACATTCCTCCTCGTCAGCCTCTTTTACCATGTTTCCCTGAAACAATAATATGATTACAATGGAAAAATCATGCAGAGCTCACTCATTTGACCATTCTCAAAAGCTGTATAAATAGGCGCTGCGGTGTATGTGTTTGAATATACCATTCATTGAATCATTTTATTTTTTTAATTTTTATATTTGCAAGCTGACTATTTTACTAGTTGACTACTATAATGCTTTATGGATTGTATATGAAATAAACGTTTTATTATTATTGAAGTGAAACTTCTAATGCGACTTCCAACAAGGTTGCGTTAAACGTTTAACGCTACCATGGAGGGGGTATGAAAGCACTTTTGCGTTAAACGTTTAACGCTCCTGGGGTGGGGGAATAGAAAGAGACAGAGCGAGAGTGAATGTGTGGCACACGAATGCATGCGCGTAGTATACCTGTTTTCATTTCCACATTACGAAGTTTCACTTCTTCCACGCACTATTTTTTTTATTTATTAAAAGGCCCTCTTTGATTATAATTACAGAAACTAGTGATTCATACCACCTGTTACGATCCTACCATGCTTGTTTTGCTTTGTCTACGTTTATGCATCTAGTCATCATTCTCTACGTATATATGAACTCAGGGGGTTACGCTGAGGTGTACCTATTACGAAACCGACATTTTTTCAGTTGTGTTAAAGTCCCAGGGCAAGCATATTGCCAACTCCCGGGCACAAGTCAAAACTCCAATGGAACTGAGAAATTCCTGATGGTAAAACCCAATAACACTTTACCAGAACTGGGAATCGAAACCAGGTCCTCATACTCAGCAGTCGAGTTTGCGATCACTAGATCAACGAGGCAGTCACGTGATTTATGGTATTAATTGGTTAAAATACGCGCCAGCATCGTACCTCCCACACACATGGTAACACTAACATCGGCCATCTCGATCTTCTTGCAAGTGGCAGAGATAAAACCCCATGGCGTACTCAGTCCATCGACACGCATAGATCTCTTGTGTGTGTATAAATGATAAATTAAATAAGATTTGTTGATAACTTCCGTTCGTTACTTTTATAAAAACATCAACTGTTTAGTGTAATCTATCTTGTTGTAATTTAATTTTCTCATTTTTATTAACGTAGGTATTTAATAATTTATTTTGACATTTGTTATTGTATTTATAATTATTGATTGTGTATTTTTGTTTTTTTTTTCTCTAGTGTAATTCTGACATTTTTGTGATTGTATTTTTATGTGACATTGTTTATATGGGTTTCGGACCTGAATTAAATGAAATTACTATAATTATTAGTAGTGAAAGTATGAGAAACCCCAAGCAAATTTCAAAGAAACTTATATTTCATGCTAATTTTGAGAGCTGAAATAAACAGTTTCAAGATGAACTCTACATTACACAACAGTTTTAATTATTTTCACAAGTTAAACCTGATTAACTTGTCCAGAAAATTCTAAATTACCTTAAATTACATTTTACGAACAGTATTTCGAAACTACTTTTAATATAAAATAAGAAAACCTTTTTAGGAGCTATTTTGTAAAAAGATTTCTTACTCAGTCCGTTTTTTATTTATTTGTCCAAATTGAAAAAGACTGAAAATCTAAGGAGCCAGAAAGCTAGGATTCCAACATAAATTAAGGTATTATGTATTTGGGCTGCGGGACTGTTCGAAAGAGATACCGCGGCCCTGGAACACAAAGGGCAAGGAAGGAACATGGATGGGTTTTAGTCAGTACAAGTCTAACCCTCCCTTCCGCTCTGCCCAGAGCGGGAGAAGTCATTTGATGATTTCACATCGGAAAAAAAAAGGTATTATGTACTTTGCTGTACAGTGTGTACGATAGAATTACTGAATTAAGCTGCTATTTTACTAGAAAAGTGGTAGAATATTATTCTAGTTAAAACATTCACGTCAGCCATATGCACGATGACCGCTGGGCAAAAGTCTCCATACAATGGTTGCCGAGAGACGGACGGCGCCGCCGAGTCCGGCCCAGAAAGAGTTGACGAGAAAATTTGGACGCATACTGCGAGGGCTGGGCCGCGGAGGTGCGAGAAAAACGGACATGGAAGGAGTTTGGGGAGGCCTTTGCCCAGCAGTGGGACAGTATAGGATAGAAAAAAAACATTTGGAAAAGTTGTATTAGCTATGGAATTTTCCAAGACTTCGTACCTGGCAGCGTATTCATTCACCCAACAACGGGGACGAAGTATGACAATCTCACTTCGAACTGTTTGGCACATATATTTTTACACTTACATGCATACACTCATACCTCTTTTTCCCATGGAGGTAGGCAGAAACCACAGAACGCCATTTGCTACGATCCATACATACTCCTTTTGCCTCGTCCACGTTCATACATCTGGGCATACACGCACGCTGGTTGCGAGTACTACGCTCCTGGCCTTTCTGAATAACCTCACCAATAAGGTCAGGTTACTTACATTTTGACGGATTATGGACTTGGAAGATATTTTCATCGCACGGGACGGGATGAAGAACCAAGTAAATACCAAAAGTAGCCACTTCCATTAAAACAACTAAGTAGGTAAATATTCCAGTACTTTTCCATACAAAACTTTCATTATGAGATTTCCTTACATTAACTTAGTTTAATTAAAATAAACGATTTTACTAGCTCAAATGTTTTCACAGTAATAGTGTGGATATCTAGATACAAAATTTCCTCTTCCTTTCTCAAAGGACTTACCCGCAATATTTTGCTTAATAAACCCGGTGAAAATCTCCGGCTCTTACCAAAAAATCATGCTTCCTTTATAAAAAAAAAAACTTTTAGTACCTACTCAGCATTTTGAAAACAGAAGCTCACTTTTATTTAATGCTCCTATTAATATTAAAATACCTCTCTTTTGTCGTGTTCGAAAAACATAAACACTTAAGGTGGTTGCGTCAGGGTAGCCCGCGAAATTCAAATTTTGTGTGAGTTTTTTTTCAATTTGCAGATCAGTGTTAGGTTGTATGTTGATGAAAAATGAGTCGCGCCTGTATGTAGTTACATAATTCCAATCGTGAAAATCATCAATACAACCCTCCAAATTCATATAATCCTATTCAATGAATGTTTTATGAAAAAGTCATTCAATAGGATTATATGGACTTACAGGGTTATATTGATGATTTACATCATTGTGATTCTGTAACCACATACGTGTTACTGGCGCGAATCATTTTTCATCAACATACAACCTAACACTAATCTGCAAATTGCAAAAAACGCACACAAAATTTGAATTTCGTGGGCTACCCTGACGCAACGACCTTAATGGGACCCTGAAGTGCTGTAATACAAGGTATTCTGGAAGTTTCTACCATTCATTTAGTCTTTGACGGGATTCGCTATTGTGAATCTAATTTTGATTTGTTAAGTTTTGTAGTAACAATAGATTGTTTTTAAGTGAAATAGGTCTACTAACTTGAAGTCCGAGTCACGTTTTGGTTTCAAGGACAGATTAAGGTTAAGGGTAAGCTAAGGTTAGTGGGATGTTAACCCGGGAAGTACATGTTCCCTAGTTTCAGTATTCTGTCTGTTTCAAGTATGAGAATGTGTGAACACTGAAGACTTTGTAGATTCCCAGATGGTTGTTAACTTTTTGTTTATCTTGTATTACATTTTTTGTGTAATACGCAGTGACTTATTGTCAGGCCTACGCTGTTCGCCCATACTTAAGTACTAATGCTGTAACATGATAATATTGTAATACCAAATGATTTGAAAAGAGTAATCATGGAGTTTCTTGCCGGTTCTTTTCCATAGGAAACCACCAACCGAACCGTGCACCTTTTTGTCGACGTTTTATAAGTTCCCATCTGGGCCTAAGTGACATAAAAAAGAGGTTCATTCTACAAGGTATACAATCCTTGACAAAGTCGTCAACCAAGCATTCTGTAAAAAATATCGTTCGCAAACGACTTTTTTTGGGGATTGAAAAAACACGATTTAGGGTAGGACTCATAGAGGGAATGGGACGCCGTCACCTTCTTCTGCGAAGCAGTCATGCTAGCGAAGGAGGTGGCGGAGTGTCAGAGGGAGAGAACCTCTCGTCCCAGCCGCCGCGGGGGACGCCTCGGGTGTCGGGGGTCAAGTGGTGGCTTCCGGCCACCGTAGACACGGACCTGTGGACGGTGAGTCCGTCTTTTGACGACAGGCCGTGTAGACGACGCGTTCGTGTTCCACGCGCGCCTCAAAGAGACGTCAGCAAACAGGGAGGGGCCCGCAAAGGCCGATGCCTGCCAGGGCTGCGGGCTATTCGAAAGAGATACCACGGCCCTGGAACACAAAGGGCAAGGAAGGAACATGGATGGGTTTTAGTCAGTACAAGTCTGACACTCCCTTCCGCTCTGCCCGGAGCGGGAGAAGTTATTTGATGATTTCCCATCCGTAAAAAAAAAGGGTAGGACTCATTAATTAGCACAGGGTTCATAGAGGTATTTAAAGTAAATTTATAACATTGAAAAGGTGTATTAAAAAAAATTGTGAATAAGTTGGAGTTTTGATCTCCAATATCTCCGTATCTAGAAGGTTCCCAGGTGTGATACAGAACCAAAAATGTTCGCAATGACGGAGAGAACCAGTAACTTTCGGCGCTGTGAAGGGTCTTTTTACACCCAGTATGTAAATTAATAAACCAAATCACTTTTTCCGCCCAGTTTTTCGTAATTAGGCGGTTAGTTAGTTAGTTGGTGACGTCATGGCCATTCTTTTCAAAATCACACAATTAAAATACACAGGGTAATAAAACCTACATTTCCATCGTGCTAGCATAGCATAGCGCCTGCATCTTCGTCCGCATCGATACCAGAAATTATCCAACGGGAACATCATACAAAGACGAAAGTATCTTATTGTGTCGTAACTCAGATCATGGTCTAGCGTGTACCAAATAAGGTGTTAGGGCGAGAAGAGGTAACAAACAGAAACACAGACGTATAGACTTTCGCATAATCACTATCACTACATATTATAAAACAAAGTCCTCCGCCGCGTCTGTCTATCTGTTTGCGAAAAACTCAAAAACTACTACACCGATTTTTAAGTTCTCACCAATGAACAGAGTGGTTCTTGAGAAAGGTTTTAGTATAATTATAATTTGTCAAGTTTTTGTTGCGGGAACGGGATCAAAATTTCATGATTACTTTTGGTCGCGATGACCAACATTCACGCGTGCGTAACCGCGGGCATCAGCTAGTATTAGTATATTATGGATATAGCGTTTTTATCATTTCTGGTTAGCACCTAAGGCTGAAAGTGGTTGTTCGAAAGAGATACCGCGGCCCTGGAACACAAAGGGCAAGAAAGGAACATGGATGGGTTTTAGTCAGTACAAGTTTGACACTCCCTTCCGCTCTGCCCAGAGCGGGAGAAGTCATTTGATGATTTCCCATCCGAAAAAAAAAGGCTGAAAGTGTTCTCAAAATACTTCTACTTCATAAATTCATTTTTATTAGTTGGGTACAATGCAAGACACATAAACTTTGGATTCAAGCCATGTTTGGTTAGATTAATAATACAAATGTCTAGCAACTCCAGCATACGAGTATTTGCATTTTAAGCAAAGTTTACGAGTGATAAATGTTAAACTAGATATTCCACGAAACTGCAGCAATCTTTAACTTAAAAGTGCTCTATGAAAATTCTTTTCAAACAAGATTTTAATTTTAGTTCCAGACTTGTTGACTTAGGAATCGTGAAGACGTTAGATAAACTTTGCGATTGTGTTCAGTGAATCATAAAATAGTATGAGATTGAAATTCCTATTTTGATTGAAAACTGTTCATGTCTGTTCTCGAGGGGCTTGACAAAACATACATATATATATATACACATATTCATAGACGGTAACAAAAGAAACACATTGTACTTTAAAATAAAACGGTACCTCATACAACTATGTACGATACTGATATCGAACCAAATATTTAATCTTAGTTTAATTTTATTTATTTATCTTTTATTTTACTTTATAACCAAATTTAATTTTAATTCTTTATTAGGTTAAACTAACTATATACATTGATAATTAAAAACTATTAAACTAAAATAAATAAACTAACAACAAACTATAAAAGGGCATCGAAAAACTCCTCCTCAACGCTGTCAGATGGTAATGTGCCCAAGAGACTGGCGGCGTTGCCACGTTGTATGGCAACACTTAGCCTCTGGCCAAAGTAAAAGCCAGCCCTTGGGTCACGGGAAGCGTCAACTAGGCGTTTCGAAATTTCCTTAAATAGGCTATGAGCACTCGGACCCCACGGCCCTAGAGTTTCAACCCCAAACGGCTCGAAAATATAGTTACCACACAGGTTTCTATATTTACGCCGCTTGAGGTTCAAACAAATTAAGATAATCGAATTTTAATTCGATTATCTTAATTTGTTTGTAAAATTTCTGAATCTCTGGAGAGTGTAAAACAAAGCATATGTTTTACACTAATTCTGTCATTTATAATTCACAATTAATTGCAATAATGAAAATGTAATATAACTAAAATAGTGCATGTGGTGTTAGCCTGTAACTAATTGTTGCACTTAAAAATCGGGCTACGTCCGAAACCTTGGTTCTCTTGCGGTAATAAATAAAATACCAATATTTAAACAAAATAATTTTGCGTTCTTCGTGAATAATGTGTCATGAAAATAACCCGATAATGAATGCAATCTAACTGTTTCTGCGGTCATTTCTTGGTCCCTATTTTCGGACACCAAACTTATTTTTAATACCTGATTCTTTAACACATAGTTATTGGAACAGGACTCTCACACCGGTTTAAGAGGTACGGACGATGCTTATTAAGGTGGAGGCGTACGGATAGCCCGCGAAATTCAAATTTTGTTACGATTTTTGCAATTTGCGGGTCAGTGTCAAGTTGTATGTTGATGAAAAATGAGTCGCGCATGTAACATATACGTAGTTATAGAATTAAAATCATGAAAATTATCAATACTAGTAACCCGTGACGTCATTTTACAAATACAACCACGCACCTATTTATTAATTACAATAAAAAATTAAAATCGAAAATTGAAATTATCAGGTTTACAGATTTAGATCCGCTAGATGCGAGACGCACGGGCCCGGTCAATTTGGAGACACTTGGGGAGGTCTATGTCCAGCAGTGGACGTCTTTCGGCTGAAATTATGATGATGATGACTGGTTTATATTTAAATGTTTTTTTAGAAAAGTTGTGTCTTGAAATTACTGGTTAAGGCCGGGACTCCACCAAAGCGGAGATGTGTGCGGTGTGCTATGTGCTGTGCGAGAAGAGATGTTTTTCAGCTCGCGGGACTCCACCAAAGCGGAGATGTGTGCGGTGTGCTGTGTGCTGTGCGAGAAGAGATGTTTTTCAGCTCGGGTGCGAGGCGTTGAGTGCTCAGTACGCATTCTGACACGACGGCCGGCGCGCGCGCGGGGTTCTGCGGGTTGCTAGCGGGCGAGAGGGGGGAGGGTGACATCGCTCACTGCACGCCGCTCACATCTCTCGTCTCCACTGCGCGTCGTCCGCGCACAGCTCACATCTCCGCTTCCATCGCGACATACAAATATTACACATCTCCGCACAGCGATCTCCACTGAAGCTGAGCGGAGAGGAGACGTGTCAATAACTCAATTCTATTGGTTGTTTAAAAAACATCTCCTCTCCGCTCGTCTCGTCTCCGCTTTGGTGGAGTCCCGGCCTAAGAGCCGGACTCTACTAACACGAGACGAGTGGAAAGGAGAGAGATGCGTTGAAAACCACCAATAGAGTGAGCGGTGTGCTGTGAGCGGCGTGTGGTGAGTGGTGTGATGTGAGCGGCGTGCGGTGAGCGGTGTGCTGTGAGTGGTGTGCTGTGAACAGCGTGCTGTGAGCGGTGTACAGTAAGCGGCGTGCTGTGAGCGGTATGCCGTGAGCGGTATGCTATGAGAGCGGCGTGCTGTGAGCGGTGTGCTGTGAGCGGTATGCGATTAGCGGCGTGCGGTGAGTGGTGTGCTGTGAGCCGTGTGCTGTGTGCGGCGTGCTGTGATCGGTGTGCTGTGAGCGGCGTGCTGTGATCGGTGTGCTGTGAGCGGCGTGCTGTGAGCAGTGTGTTGTGAGTAGCGTACTGTGAGCGGTGTGCGGTGAGCTGCGTGCTGTGAGCGGCGTGCGGTTAGCGGCGTGCTGTGAGTGGCGTGCTGTGAGTGGCGCGCGGTGAGCGGCGTGTCGCTTTGCACATCTCCTCTCCTCTTCGCTTTGCACATTTCCTCTCATCTCTAATTTGATGGAGTCCGGACCTAATGGTGCAACTACCCAAATACTAGCCAGTTCTACTTAATAGTGACGTTATTCACTGTAGAGGTGGCAGAGTTCTGGTGGTAGCTCAATCGACTTTAATGTGGGAATCATCCACACGACGAAATTCTATTGAGATCATAATAAAACTTGACTTACTACGTGCCGGGGACATCTCGGCTGCCCTCCCGGCCCCACTATAGAGTTGTGATCAGGAAAATGCGTAGGAAAATGGAACACCCAAATAGTCTTCGGCTGTGAAAAGAAAATTGGTATCAATATTGTTTAAAAACACAGACAATGTTACCTTTGAAAAATTATAATAATCACCATAATTTGCCTAGCTTTTTTCCCAACTGTGTTGGGGTCGGCTTCCAGTCTAGCTGTATTCTGATCTGACCTCCACAACTCAATAAGTACATAAATTATATAATTATGTATGCTTTAATTTAAGAACATTGTACGGTTTCATGAAAACCATACACTAAAGTAATAATATTCAGGGCCTTGGAGAGGTACGTACCTTAAGAAATTAATGCTGCCAATTTTTACACATGGGAAACATTCTATGTTTATTTTATTAGGAACTGAACCAACCTCTTTATTTGTGAACTCGATTGAAATGGCCAAACAAAACAATTTTAAAGTATTTTGTCTTCTTCAGAAATGTGTCAAATGTGTGAAATGTGTAAATTCAACACTAACCTGACTAGGTTAGTGTTGAATTTACAAGACACATCAAGCTGTATGTTCCAGTATAACATGGCCTCGTTTTGTACAGATCTCCCGTTCAATGAGCGATCTGCTTCTATTGGTTTTGTATATAGTACCTTGATTGGTCGTCGGGTGTTCTGCCACAGCTGTTTTCCTTATCTCTTAATTTATTTTGACACTTACTCGTCCGTACTTAATCCGATCCCTGGCTTCATTATCGAGCTGCCTCTGAATGTCATCTGCATCATCAAATAGGGTGTTAGTCCTGGAGCTAGTCTGGTCTTGTGAATGTGCTGAAGTCAAACAAATTATGGTGTTTTTATATCAGGCAGGTAGTAAAACGTGCGACTGCTTCGTTGGTCTAGTGGTCGCAAGCACGACTGATGAGCATGAGGTCCTGGGTTCGATTCCCATGACGGGCAAAGTGTTTTTGGGTTTTTCTATTAGGAATTTCACGGAGTCTGGTTTTGTGCCCGGTCGATGGCAATAGGCTCGCCACATATTACATGGAACTTAAAGATAACTGGCGTAATGTGGGTGTACTAATAGGCATACCTCTGTCCAAACCTTCGGAGATCACAGGCATGATTTTATGTTATACTATATTGTCAAATAAGGCTCAATCTTTATTGTTAATTAAAACATATATATAAAATTTAGTCCCGTAGGCTCCTACGGGACTAAATTTTATATATGCCTGCTCAGGCAAAAACAAAAGAACGCCGAACAAATAAAATATTTTTATTAATTAAATTTCTGCCAAATGATCCCCGAGAACGAAGGACATTACTCCCGTTGGGAGTACTTAGAAATGAAAAGTCGATAATTAGGCACAGTAGAATATTATTTGTTACTTTTACTTTCCGTAATTACTTAAACAAGACAAAGTGCGAAATAATCCAAAGTCCTTGAAAGTTTATTCAGCACAATTTTTTATTGAGCAATTTAGGAAAGGTTATGAAGTAAATTATAGGTCTCGGTTCTGATCGTAAAATAAAACCAGAATTATCTTTTCCGACAGAGTAGAAATTGGTGATAAAAAGGGGGTATTCTTCAATAAACCCTAATATTGTATTACGAATAAGTGTAATATTACACAATGTTTGAAGAAATTTACTTCATTGGTACTTATTATGTTATCGGATGTTATAAATGGGATAATAAATTCAGACCAACAACAATGGTTGGGAATATTAAATTATTGGCAACACTGTACGCATAATAATGCTGGGAATTCATTACAATCAAATAAGATTTTCTGATCACAAACAATAGACACAGATTATTTTCTGCAGATCATCAAAGTGAAAGATTTACGTCCACAAATTAAATTGTAACCTAAAACCCAGTGGATTAGACAAAAAACATCCCAATGGGGGCTATCGTTTTTAAGCTCACCAGATGGCGCCACTGTCGAGTAAGGTCCTGTCATTAATTCTATTTTATACTTTAAAGTAACACATAAAAGTTTATTTCATTTCGTATATCAACATAGTGTAAACATCAGATATATATTTACAAATATTCTCCCTAACATTAACGCATGAAACATTTAAAAATCTTTCTACCTCCAAGCACTAACAAATAAGATCCTAAGTTGCTACTTAAAATCTTCAAGTCATCATTAATCAGAAATGGCTCAATCTAGACCAGAATCATGAATATTAGATAAAATACGTGATAAAAAAGCATGCAACGCGCAAAAACTCTATGACATCTGACATTTCGGAAGACCTTACTCTACACGAACGCCTCTAGCGGCGAATTCATGCGCGATGCCCCCTTGTGAACACATTTTCATCACAGCACGAAAGTTTTTGAAGAAAATTTTCAAATTCATTGCTTCGATTATGTGAAAAATTCGTCTGCACAACCATGTAAACAACACAATGAATATTGTTGAATTGGTATTGTGTGTTAGTTTCTGATCTGCCCCAAAGATCCAATGACAAAGCCAGTTCTATCTACTTTTACCACATTTCATCAAATGACATTAGAGGCTGAATAACAGGATATTTTATCTCGGCATTGACAAATGCCTGCCATAACATAGCCTAGACAATAAACGGACAGAACCCAATGATTTGTTGGTTTTGCTCCACTTATTCCACAAAGGATATTTATCAGCGTTGAGATGCTGTGACTTTGAGACCCGAATCTCGAATCTTTATTCAGGCGATCCTCTTTATCCGAGTAAGTTTGTAGAAAGAATTTTTTGGTAAACATAACATCTTGCCTGTAATCCCAGAAGGGTTAGGCAGTGCACCTAATAGTACACCCATATTTCACCAGTTATGATTACGTCCCATATAAAAGGGGGCGATTCTATTGCCATCAATCGGACACGTGTCCAGACTTCGTGGCTGCTACTGAGAAATTGCAGGCGGAAAACCCCAATAGTACTTTGCCCGACCCGGGAATCGAACCCAGGAACTCATGCTCAGCAGCCGATCTTGCGACTACTAGAGTAACGAGGCATGTTTGGTATACCTTAATAAATTATGAATTTAAAGTTATGAAAAAGGCAAGTTTGTTTACATTCCTGTTATGTCGGGGATAATTAGATATTGAGGGGTAGTAAAGTAGTAATTAGCTACGTTGATAGATCGCCTCAATGGTGTAGTCGTTGCAAGCTCGACTGCTAATGAGCATAAGGTTCAATCCCCTGGTTGGTAAAGATATTATTAAGTTTTTCTGTCAAGAATTTCTAAGTAGCACCCACGAAGCCTGGGTTTGTGTCCGGTTGATAGCAATATAGGCTCGCCCTACCTCAGACTTAAATATAACTAGCGAAATGTACTAAAATTAGGTACACCTCTTTTTTTCTTTAGGCAAGACTTCTGATCCAGACAAGTTTGTGCAACTGGCTATCAAATCTGGTGATTCCTTGTTGGATAGGTATTGTAAAATAAGGTAGGTATTTCTAAATGTCCTTTTTTTTCTCTTTTCGTATGGGAAATCATCAAATGACTCCTCCCGCTTTGGGCGGAGTGTCAGACTTGTACTGACTAAAACCCATCCATGTTCCTTCCTTGCCCTTTGTGTTCCAGAGCCGTGGATCTCTTTCGAATAGTCCCGCAGCCCATTAGGTACACCTCTGACTAACCCTTCAGGCATTGCAGGCGTGATGTTAGTTGTCAGCATAACAAAATATATTTCCTAGATAAAAAAGAAATAATGGCGGGAGAGGCTTCCCATCCCTTTTATTTTGTTAATAAAAATATTTTAAAGCAAATTGTCCTTTTTTGTGGCTGTTATTTATTACGACATTGGAATTTGATCATAAATACATAACTCTATTACGGCAAAAAATGTAAAGGTATTTTTGGTTTGGTGTTTTAAATGACTTTTTTATTAGATTTGTAGTATCCAAAACGTCACCGTTTTGGTAGGAAATCCGCTAGTCCGACGCAATATATAAATACCTTAGTTTTTTTTTTAAATATTGATATTGCCCTTTTTCAATTGTTTTTATTGTCCATCAATGGAATTAAGTGACATTAAGTGGCTTGGGACAAGCCCAAAACTAGGATTTAATTAATTCCAAATTCGTCTCTTCGTTATGCGTGTCACAGGACTAGACTTTAAAAGAGTAACTATGAAGTTTCATGTCTGTTCTTCTCCATACAAAACCATCAATCCGAACCTGTATAGTATATTTTGACGTTTCATAGTGCCCGTATCTAATGGTATCTTAATCCTAAGTAATATTATAAATGGGAAAGTAAGTTTGTTTGTTCTCATGCCTAAACCACTGAACCGATAATCCTAAAATTTTGCATATACATTGTCAGGTGTATAGAAACGAACATAGCGTACCTTTCATCCCGAAAAAAAACTGTTCTCCAGGAAAACAACAATAACATTCTTATAGATGGCGCCACGTGTCTTTCGAATAATTATTGAATTATATTATTTCAAGCAGGGTACAACCCGAATTGATTGTTAATTTTAAACCTAACGCGAGTGAAGTCGTGGGCAAAAGCTAATTTGAAAAAAAATAGTGCGTGGAGTCTCCCTCCTTCGTAATGTGGAAATGAAAACAGGTATACTACGCGCATGCGTTCGAGTGCCACGCATTCACTCTCGCTCTGTCTCTTTCTATTCCCCTCCCCAGGAGCGTTGAACGTTTAACGCAACAGTGCTTTCATACCCCCTCCATGGTAGGGTTAAACGTTTCACGCAACCTTGTTGGAAGTCGCATTAGAAGTTGCACTTCAATAAAATATTTTGATCTTTGACTCCGGTTGTCACCTTACCAGATAGGTAGCCAATTTGACGCAGAGGCCAACTTCGGACAAAACACAAAACGGTGAAAGATAAACCAGACGAATTCGATATACGGGTACGTAGCTACACGCTTTTACACCTATGATTTTACGCTGAGTGACATTTTTCTACCAAGCCGACAGCAGCGAACGTTCGCTCGTTGTCAGCGCTACAGCGCTTGATAAACGCCTACACTGGCCTTGCACCAGGTGGTAAGTCGTACAGCTTGCAATTTAAAAAGAGAACATCCATTATTAACCGCCTTAAACCAACTATTAAAGAGTCGCTTTTCGCACTGTCTTTACTTACGGTAAACTGTCAACAAATTTCCCTGCTTACATTAGGTACAGAATTTTCATATTAACGTAATTTCTGCGATGTTATTAAAGTAGGTAAGCCTGTTTGTTTGGAATAACCTATGGACCCTGAGACATTATCATAGAATAGATTTAAGAGGACGCTATATTATATATTGAAATGTTTTTTTTTTTTGTTTTACTATGGATACTTTTAACAAGCACACATCTTGCTACATCGTTCTCACGTAATGTATCATCTCAACATGAAAGATGTAACCAAGGTTTTTGTAAAAATATACTGATTTAAAAGAGTGTCCATGGAGTTTCTTGCCCGTTCTTCTCCATAGAGATCTACGTTAGGGAATGGGCAACTACAGTACTTTCACAGTTTTTATGCCTTGTGACTGGGACTGTAGCTTTATTACATTGTTATCTTGTCGACAATTCAAAAGTGCCTGTAACTGGCCTACTTGAAATAATTGCTTTGATTTTGATTGATAGATGAAATACATGGTATAGAATTCCACAAAAGCGTAGGCAAAAATCTTGTGAAAACAGTCACTCTGATAACAATCTGCAATCCATCCAAACATTTTTGCGTTTCAAATTTGTAGTATCCAAAAAAACATTATTTATAAGCAAAACAACTAAGGCTACGATTAGAAAATAATTTTTTGCTAAAACATAATTGCAAACATCTAAATAAGGAATTAATTACCGGACTAATTGTTATGTTTCGTAAGGAAGAAATAATATTCGCAAGAACTACTCACAATGACTTTACATGAGAACACACGTTAGTGATTAATTAATTCCAATCCCGTATTATGAGAAAATATTAAGGTGGTTGCGTCAGGGTAGCCCGCAAAGTTAAAATTTTCTTCCTTTTTTTGTAATTTGCAGGTCAATGTGAGGTTGTACGTTGATGAAAAATAAGTCACGCCAGTAACACGTATGTAGTTACAGAATTAGAATCATGAAAATCATCAATACCACCCTCTAAGTTCATGTAACCCTATTCAATGAATATTTCATGAAAAAGTCATTCAATAGGATTAAATGGACCTACAGGGTTAAATTGATGATTTTCATGATTGTGATTCTGTTACTACATACGAGTTCTTGGCGCGACTCATTTTTCATCAACGTACAACCTGATAATAGCCTGCAAATTGCAAAATACGTAAGAAAAATTGAATTTCGCGGGCTACCCTGACGCAACCATCTTAAGTAAACCTTTAAAATTCCTGGAACGAAGGATTGGATAGGAAGGAACGGAAAGTTTGGTACAGAACGTGACAATTTTGAAGACTTCCGCTTTGATATAATTTCCTTTATTCATCTTTATACACATTTTTTACATTTTTAAATATTTAAATATAAAACGACATAAAAAAAACATTTAAAAATATAAAAAATAGTAGCCCACCGGTATCGGGAATAGGGTCCAAGCTACCGGCGGTCAGGGCTCCAGAGAGAGGAACCTCCTAACAATACGAGCCGTGTCCAGGAGTACCGCTTTCTGGATCAAGCCCTTGATCCAGCTGCCTAACGAGAGCCTCCTCAGGTGTTGGTCGAGGCTCTTGGCAATTAAGCCATGGGCTGATACGACTACCGGCACAATGATCGCTGAGTCCACATCCCACATGTCGACAACCTCGCGAGCTAAGTCAAGATACTTGATTTGTTTATCTTTCTCGGCTTTCACGAGGTTCTCGTCATGCGGGACCGTAATGTCAACAATCATTGCGCGCCGCTCTGATCGATCCACCACCACTATATCAGGCTTATTGGCTACAATAGTCCTGTCAGTGATGATGGATTGATCCCAGTACAGTGTGATATTGCCATTATCGAGAACTGGATCGGGCACATACCTATAGTACGGCACTTCCGATTCCACAAGGCTGTATTTTAGAGCAAGTTGCTGATGGATAATCCTGGCTACAAGGTTGTGTCTATGCAAGTACTCTCCGTTAGCCAGACGAGAACACCCGGAGATAATGTGACGGATTGATTCACCTGGACGGTGGCATGCCCGACATATGTCAACCGTGCCGTCCTTCACAATAAATCTCCGGTAGTTATTCGTCATCATAACTTCATCCATAATTGCACAGACAAAACCTTCGGTTTCTCCAAAGAGGTCCCCGGAACGTAGCCAGGCTACGGACGCTGATAGGTCTACATCGGGCCCATGCAGGGCCCGGAAAAAGCGTCCGTGGAGCTCCTTACTCTGCCATACTCCCCTGCGGTCGTTAGTGTCAAGTACTACAGGTTTGCGCCAGTTCTCTTTAGCCAAGGAGAGCGGGGTGAGGCCCTTGTCCACCGCGACCACATCTCGATGCATCCCCACGTCGGCTTCTAGGAAATATTCCCTGAGACTGCATATCTCGCGATTGTGAAGAGTCTTAGCATTTAAAAAGCCTCGACCCCCACACTTCCGCGGGATATACAGTCTCATAACCGAAGAACGTGGGTGATGCATTCGAAATGCCGTCAACAATTTACGGACCTTCACATCCAAGGCGTCTAGTTCTGTTTGAGTCCATTTGAGTATGCCAAAAGAGTACATCAAAACCGGCATGACCCAACCGTTGAAGGCACGCACCTTATTTCCGCCTGACAAAAGACTATTAAATACTTTTTTCAGGCGGCCAAAGAAGCGCTCCTTCAACGATTGCTTCATGTCAGCAACATTGATGCCCAGCGCTTCTGACATACCCAAATACTTATAGGTTTCGGTTGCTGAGAGGGATCTAAGATTTATGGAATCCGTGAGCTTGGTTCCCACAGATTCCACAATCTCCCCTCGCTTTACATGCATGACCGCACATTTGTCCACACCAAATTCCATCCTGATGGCACTACTGAAAGTTTCAGTTACCTTCAGTAGCTCCATCAGTTGCAAATCGTTGGGGGCAAAGAGTTTCAGGTCATCCATGTAAAGGAGGTGAGATATAACTTGACCACCTCTCTTCAACCGATAGCCTAGCCCTGAATCCTCCAGCAGTGTGCTTAGAGGATTCAAGGCCAAGCAGAACCAAAGCGGACTCAAACTATCGCCCTGAAATATTCCTCGCTCTATATTTATCGGTTCGCTATTCCTCTGGATTTGCCGACATCCTGGATAGCGAAGAACTGTCCTCCATTGCCCCATACATGATATCAGGAAGGTGCGTAGAGTTGCATCAACTTTATACAACTCTAGCACCCTCATGAGCCATGTATGTGGCACCGAGTCATAGGCCTTCTTATAGTCTATCCAACATGTCGACAGATCCTTTGATATAATTATTATTATATCAAAGCGGAAGTATATTATTATTGAATGAATTTATTATTATTATTTATTGAATGAACTGCATAACGACCTATTAAGCAAGAGTTTTTGACGTTTTCTGGGCAAAGCTTAGGCCTTTGCCAAATATTAAAAAAGAACTAACCACTGGGTTTCGTGCCGGCTATTTTCCATCTCAAACGATTAGCCCGAGCAGTGTACTTATTGTTTGACTTTTCAAGTGCCGCTGTAGGTATACCTAAATGAAATACAAAACATTAAATTTAAACTTAAATTTATATCGCAGATGCATTTGATAGAAATTTGGGTGAACATTGGGTAATGGCCATATGATGAGGACGAATGAGGAAAAAGTTGTGAGGAAAGATTTGAGTATGAATGTGGATGGCTATGAAAGTAGAGGAAGATCAAAGAAACGGTGGATGGACTGTGTAAAGGATGATATGGCAAGAAAGGAGGTGGCTGATGAGATGACGAGTAATAGATAAGTATGGAAGAAGAAGATATGCTGCGCCCACCCCAAATGAATTGGGATAAGGGCAAGGGAATGTGATGACCATGATAAATGATAATGATAGGTGTAGGTCATTTCAAAAATTCAGTAGACATACACAAGCGCTGTAAATGCATTCGATTCATAACTGTCTCATCCGAAACATTCTACGGATGTTTCGGAATCCGGTACAGTCATTATCAGGCTTGATGGAGAAGCCGGAAAGCCTCACAGTTGGCAACCTGCCAACCGAGCGACCTGGTTTACGCGAATTTCGAATCTGATGTCCACAACCTTTCACTACTTGAACATATTGGTAAATATGCCATGCATAGCATATATAACCAAAACATGAAGGAATTACGGATTTTGTCTGTGTTTTATGTTTGAAAATATTCAGAAATTAATTTATTGTTGTAGTGTAGTGTCCAAACAGAGTGGTTTTTTTTGGCTCCTCTAGGGTATTAAAACTATAAAATGTGTTGAACCTGGATGAAGTATCTTGAAAAAAGTATGGTCAGTAAAGGGCTGTTCCTTTGGAAGCTGACGGGTGAAAAGAAAACACAGAGACGCTGCCAGAGAGTTCTATACCGTAAGCACAATACATACAGAGGAGAATTGTTGAGTACGACTAATCGGTACAAAGCCAGAATTCCGATTAATTTTGCCACCGAAATCAATACGAGTCCAACGGCATTAGAATCTAAAGTGAGTGGATTAATGGCACGTTTTGGTAACAAATCATGAGGCTGGGCACGGACTGACCGCAGATTCAAATGGACGAATCAATCGTGATTTTGTTTAGACTAATTTGAAATGGATATTATTTTTAACGTGACAAATTAGAAGGATGAGGTGTTTTGTTTTGGTTCGATTGTTTTAAATGTACTTTGGAATTTTCCATCTAGATTGACTGAACGAGATTGGGCCGGTCTACTGGATCAAATTGCGGGTTAGATTAAGCTAACGTGTGTACAAATATGTACGTGTTCCAACTAGATTTCTTAGTAAACATTATTGTTATTAATGTTTGTCACAGAATAATCAAAATACTCCTGCTATTGGTACGGCATTAATATGTATTTCTTTTTTCGAAGCCCATGAACATTCTGAAAGCTCTAACTAACAGTCCTTTTTTGGGCAGTCGTGTAGTAAGTAATACTATCTGTTGCCCGCGAACTTCGTCCGTGTGAAATTATTAGAAAAATATCTCTATTTGAATCTGATTTTGTTAACAAATTCATGGGTTTTAATTTTTAGCACGGAATCCTAATATTTTGTCTAAACTAAAGATAGCCTAAGTTAAAATCGGCCCAGCCGATTCAACAACATTTATCTGCCTGTTAAAATCCTGTAAAAATCGGTCCAGCCGCTTCAGATATTAGCCGGAACAAAAAGACAGACAGACAAAAATAAACAAAGTTTTTTTTTTGTAATAATACCGTTTAAACTTTCATATATGGGTGAACTTGACATAGATTTAAAATGTTAACGTTATACCTTATATTTTGAATAAATTTAATCCTTTATTCATTTTCTTTACATATTATTTACATTTTTAAATATATATATTTTTTTTTTAACAAAAAATATATAAAAAAAAACATTTAAGAATATAGAAAATAGTAGCCCACCGGCATCGGGAACAGGGTCTGAGCTACCGGTGGTGAGGGCTCTTGAGAGAGGAACCTCCTTACAATACGGGCCGTGTCCAGGTGTCCTGCTTTCTGAATCAAGCCCTTGATCCAGCTGCCAAGCGAGAGCCTCCTCAGATGTTGTTCGAGGCTATTGGCTATTAAGCCATTGGCTGACACGACTATCGGCACAATGACTTCTGTACTCACGTCCCACATGACGACAACCTCGCGAGCCAGATCGAGATATTTGAATTGTTTATCTTTCTCAGCTTTCATGAGGTTCTCGTAATGCGGTACCGTTATATCAACAATTATTGCGCGACGCTCCAATCGATCTATCACCACAATGTCAGGCCTATTGGCAACAATAGTCCTGTCAGTGGTAATAGGTCGATCCCGATACAACGTGATATTACCATCAACGAGAACTGGGTCGGGCGTTTACTAAGGCACTTCTGGTTCTGATTCCACAAGGTTGTACTTCAAAGCAAGTTGCTAGTGGATAACCGTGGCAACGAGGTTGTGTCTATGCAAGTACTCTCCGTTAGCCAGACAAGAACACCCAGAAATAATGTGTCAGATCGATTCTCCCGGGCGGCGACATGCCCGACATATGTCAACCGTGCCATCCTTCATATTGTATTTCCAATAGGATTTTTTTATTTTTTTTATTAGCCTGGTTGAGTGTCCCACTGCTGGGCAAAGGCCTCCCCTTTGGAAGGAATAGGAATAAATTTTATTATTATTATTTCCTTTCCTATAAATGAATTCAGTAACGAACTGTTATTTTGAAATAACACACAGACACTTAAATTGTATTTATTTGTATGTATAGATTGTGTTTCTAAAGACGTCTCGGGATACGTAAAAAGAATTACTTAACCTTGCTTTCGTTTCAGCAGGCACTTCAACATTATGTGATTCCAATAAGTGTGAATACTCAGAAAAGTTGACTTCCAAGTGCTATTCACAATTTCACAATCAAAAAGAATATTAAAACTGCCGAAAGTTACTTAGAAAATATTCCTATAATCACTACATATTATTAAACAAAGTCCCCCACCGCGTCTGTCTGTCTGTCGATCTGTGTGTTCGCGATAAACTCAAAAACACCTGCACCGATTTTCACGCTGTTTGCACCAATGGATAGTATGGTTCTCAAGGAAGGTTTTAGTATACAATTTGTCAAGTTTGTGTACACATTGGCTTAAATATAATGATATTTGTTGAAGGTTTCGGAAAAAAATAAGCCGTCTGCGAGCTTTCAACGAAAACGCTGCCTAAAGCTTTTGAGATATAACAAAATGATGTTTCCCATGGTTCCCATGGGTTGCGAGAATGGGATCAAAATTTCATGAAAACTTTTGGTCGCGATAACCGACGTCCACGCGGGCGAAGCCATGGGTATCAGCTAGTGTTATAATAAAACGTAAGATTCTTCATCGCACGACTTTCTTCTCGTTTTGAAGAACACGATTCAAGGAAACCTAACTTAGTACAAGTAGTACAATCATGAACACTAATATATAAATGTCACAGGGAAATAAGGAAACCATGAATTTGGTAAAATCCCAAGGTATACGACGAATTCATAGAAGATAGAACGCAATTAGAAAGAAAAAACAAAGTTATTTTATCGTGGAATAAAGATTGTTGATGAAGTTTGGATCTGTGTTTTATTTTATTTAGACATAGTTCGACAGGGTTGCGGAATACAGTAGAGTTAACTTCTAGGTATTATAGATGTTTGACGATTTTAGCAGGAATTCATAATAACATCACCAGCTGCCTAGACTTTGCCCAACTATTTTGGGGTCGGGTTCCGGTCTAACCGGATGCAAACTAGTGCCCGTATTTTACCCGGAGCGACTGCTTGACAGACCAACACCACCCTGTTAGTACTGGGTATCCCTTGCTAAGACTGCTTGTTAAACTTTCAGGCCACTGACTACCTGTAACGATTTTCAAAGATCTACAAAGAACAACCAGGATCAACGGCTTAACTTGCTTTCCGACGCACGAAGGAAACTCGGTATGTAATGGGTGGTCACCCATCCACGTACCAACCTAGGCAAGCACGGCTTAACCTAAAGATCGACCCGAGTGGCTGTTATTATTAAGCCACGAATTCCTTTGAGAAATTAATAATAACGTACTGATCTTTTTCAATCGTTTTCAAGGTACGTTTAAAAATTCGCAATCCTGCCTATTGTTATACATATAGTGCGTTGTTTTCACTTGGTAGGTTCACAATAGTGTAAGACATACGCTGACCTTATTGGTGAGATTGTTCAGAATGGTGAGGTGCGTAGTACTCGCAACCGGCGTGCGTGTATGATAAATGATGTTTATTTTCCAAATAGGTTTTTACAAACACTTTTACACGTCATGTTTTTTAAAACTAGATGGGGCCGGTGTTTCGTACTTGACTACTCTGAGAAGAAACAGCCGAAACAAACTCAGAGGTCATACTCTCTTTTAAAGTCCAGACATAATCTTGCTTAGCTCACATGACGACTATGCAGATTAGTGTCTGAGATGGCCTTTGGAAGAAAGAACCACACAGATTTGAGCGGACCTGTCCTGTCAGTGCAAGCACAAATCAGTTATCGTGTAGCTCGACTTATAACTCAAGGAGTTCAAATGCTATGACCAGATGGAGTATGAAAGGATCGTAGCAAGTGTCGTTATGTGGTTTGTGCCTATCCCCATGGAAAAAGGCGTGAGTTTATGTATGTATGTATGTATATACCCATGTTCCTATGTCTAGACTACCTAGGCAATAAATATCAACTAGTGAAACTAACTAAGAACTTAATTGGTTTTGCACACAAAGCGAGGCATTAAATCTCTATGTAGCCAGTGGAAGAATGGACACAAAATGTCGTTACAAAATGTTTATTTATATTTATTAATATCACGTGAAGTAATACCTCGTTTTATATGCAAATCTTCTACAGTAATTACCAAAAAGCCTTCAGCTTGGAATACCTGTATATCCGGATGCTTGAATGTGTATAAACAGTAAACAACATACCGTGACCTTTGGTAGCCTTTTTTGAAACATACGTTTTAAAAAAATGGTCACGTTGTCCCTACAAAACTCAATTTTAACATGTAAATTAATATTTCTGTGTTTTCGTTCATTCGTGGATCGCTTTTGTAAAATTCCAAAAACGATTTGACAGTTCTAGCTAACCCCAAAACTTAACTTTATTTTGACAGCTGTCAAAAAGTGGCCAGTGTCATTCCAATGTTGCAAAAACTTTTTTGCAGCATTGGAATGACACTCTTTGTTTGATGAAATTTTCGGTACAGGATACCTATATAATAAAATCAAAATGTTAATACACCATACTTCCTTGAATTCATTCTTAAATGCCAGTAATGCATTAATAAGCTGCTGCTAGATATTTGCTTGAGCCTTTCTCAATTAGTAATTAATAAAAGCGCGACTGTTGGAAGTATTGAAGGGATTGCCTTTTGAGCACATTCAATAAAAGTTTGTTTGGGTTCCTGCTTCTTAGCTCAGTAAATAATATTATTCAAAGACAGTGGTGTGTCGTCGATGTTTTGAAGAGAAACAATAGAGCCGACACTGATATATATATAGATAGGAATATTAATATTAACAAGTTCATGAAAATTTACTAAACTTCGACCTAAATACTAAATTATTTGAGAGTATTTTCCTCAAGTTTTAAATTCCCAATATTGTTAAGAGACAAAATTTTATTACCTACTTATTTAAATAAAACAGAGCACCAAGTCCCAAACTAGATGTTTATTTAATTGAAAAAAAAAATCATTTCCATTGTATATTGGTAGGACGAAATCTGCGCTACCTTCATATCCAAGGATATTCTTGTAAGGATAATCTTATTTTCTTACCTCAACACAAACCAGCGCAATGTTTATTCATATTCAGGACTCAATTTCAGCTTTCAGCCGAAAAAAGGCTAAAGCAACAAGACCGAATTCGTCTCTGGGGACGAATCCGATCACGTGTTTAGCCGTATCTGTCCAAAAGTTCGTTTTAGGGTTCCGTACCCGAAGGGTAACCAACGGGACGCTATTACTCCGCTGTACGTCCATGTCTGTCCCAAAATCTAGATGACTTCTATATGCCCCTACTTCAAGTCCATACTTGGTTCACAGCAAACAATTTAGTATTAAATAAAAAAAAAACTAAATGCTTAAGATTTGCTTTACTGAATGTTAAAAATAGCGATTGTGATATATTATTGAATAAAGAGAATTTGAGTTCATAGATAAAACGGGTTTCCTGAGGATTACGCTTGATTCAAGGCTACAATGGAGTTCTCATTTAACATCTTTGGCGGGACGGCTAAGTGCAGCAGCATATGCTATTAAAAAATTCCGTCAATTTACTGATACCGCTAGACTGGTCTATTTTAGTTACATTCAAAGTATAATGTCTTATGTATATCATTTAGTTCCCTTCAAAATGGTTGAGTTGAATGGTGCTAATACATGTGTCATATTCGTGAACGGGCGCTGTCAGTTGTGACTGGTCATCTCTTGGTTTTCACGGCTTATTTGAATTAGTTATTTTATTTTTGAATTGTTTTGTGTTTTTACTACGAACGCTTTTAACGTGCACTTCTTGTTACATCGTTCTCACATAATGTACCATCTTAACATGAATGATGTAACCAAAGTTTGTAAAAATGGGATTTAAAAGAGTGTGCATGGAATTTCTTGCCCGTTCTTCTACATACCTACGCTAGGGAATGGGCAACTGCAATACTTTCACAGTTTTTATGCCTTGTGTGACTGGAACTGTAGCTACATTTGCGGAGTCTCCCAATATAAGCATTACTTGCTTAAAGGGAGGCTCCAGGCTGAAACAAATGAATTTTGATTTGATTTGACATCATTGTTATCTTTGTTTCGACAATTCAAAAGTGCCTGTAACTGGCCTACTTGAAATAAATGCTTTGATTTTGTCAGCAGGCTGTATCTAATGGTCCGTAATAGGTAGATAGTTGAAATTTTCACAGAATGTGTATTTCTGTTGCCGCTATAACAAAAAAAAAAACAAAATTAAAATTTAAAGGGAGCTCTCCTACTACAATGGTACGGAACCCTTCATGCGTGAGTCCGCCTCTCACTTGCCGGTTCTTTGCCTAACATATATTTTCCACCCCAAAACGTGAATCTATTCTGAGGAAAATGAAGGAAGGCCTAAGGCTGAATAAGAAGGAAAGATTGAGAGGAATGGCCTATTTACCTAGACAGAAATAGGGTGCGTGACAGTCTTGTGACGAAATTCGATGTTTATTTTGGTTCCTAAATAAATTCTTGAAGTTTTGTAAATACGTGGTTCGATGGTCGCCAAATGGATATGTAGTTTTGGAGTGCTGATACTGTAGTTTATTTTAAGACTAGCTGATACCCGCGGCTTCGCCTGCGTGGATGTCGGTTATCGCGACCAAAAGTAATCATGATGATCCCATTTCCTCAACTCATGGGAACCTAGTTTGCCCATAGATAGACATAAGCCATCGCGGATTTTTCTGTAGACTTATATAAGATATACAATTCTACCATTCATAATTTTGTTATATCTTAAAGGGCAGCGTTTTCGTTGAAAGCTCCCCCAGACGGCTTATTTTTTTCCAACACTTCCAACAAATATGTATGTGTGTATTTTAGCCAATCTGTACAAAAACTTGACAAATTATATACTAAAAAAATCCTCGAGAACCACTCTATCTATTTAAGAAAACAACATGAAAATCAATGCAGTAATTTTTGTGTTTATCGCGAACAGAACGCGGCGGAGAACATTGTGTTATAATATGTAGTGATGTTGGGCTCGGCTTCCAGTACAACCGGATGCAGCTAAATACCAGTATTTTACATGGAACGACTGTCTATCTGCCCTCCACAACCCAGTTAGTTCTGGGTAATACGATACCCCTTGGTAGAAATACGGTGAAATTAGTGATAGCTTTAATTTCACATCAGGTGTTCCAGATCTTCAATTTTTATACGTCAACAGAACTCTCTGTTGACGTATAAAAATTGAAGATCTGGAACAAAAGACGTCTTAGCAAAAGTTTTTCAGCCTGATGAGCACTCGCTCATCAGTCTGACAACTCTTGCTAAGACGTCATTCCTATATATGTTATAGTGTGGCTGGGCTCTTGGAGTTCCACATCAGCTGTTCTAGATCTTCAAATTTATTTTCTTAGCAGAAAATGCTCATTACGTGGAACAATTTTTGCTATGGTACCATTTTTGTATCTCTTATTAGCTGGTCTGTTGCGGTTCTGCATCAGGTGTTCAAGTTTCCAAAATAAATTATAGCCTATATGTTGCCCAGACTTAATACCTTTACAACAAAAAAATAAATCATTCAAATCCGTCGAGTAGTTCCGAAGATTAGCGTGTACAGACAAACCGACAGATTTTTTTTTTAATTCGTGCTCTATTACTGTTTCTAAAGCCCCCCACATTTTTTTTTTTAATATACTTAATGTACAGACACAGTTTTTTTACCGTCTTATCATATGTATAGACTAGCTGAGCCCACATTTCTCGCTCTGTTTATCCTTTTGATCGACTCCTAAGTACTGAAGCGTGAAATAAATAATCAAATGCCAAAATATTTTTTTTAATTCATCGGTATTCCAAAGATTAGCGCGTTCAAATAAACAAACTCTTCTGCAATAATGTTAAGTACCTAGATTACAATTTAACAAGGGACTGCTTGGCAGTGGTAAAAGTTAGGGTAAAGGCGAAAATTTTTATTTTTTCAAAAGTACATTTTATGGTTACAGTTATTTAAATAGACAAATTTATTCAAATGATGACTAACTATTAAGAAATGGCAATACGGTCATCCCCTTTTGCATTAACTTCGACCGATGGGTGTGTGCAGGAAGGTAAAAAATATAATGATAAATGATGTTTATTATGTAAACTTATAATATTACAAACGCCAAAGTTTGTATGTATGGATGTTTGTTTCTCATTCACGCAAAAAACTGCTGATGGGATTTAGATGAAATTTGGAACACAGATAGTTTATAGCCTGGATTAACACATAGGATACTTTTTATCTCGATTGTATGTTCCGGTAGGAAAATTATCAAGCTCCACGCTTGTGACGAAGCGGGCATTAAGCTTAATGTTATGCAAATAGGTTTTTACGAACACCTTAACGCGTATTTTTAATAGTTGGGTCCGGTGTGTCGTACTGGACTCCTCTGAAAAAAAAACAGTGGCAACATACTCTGAGTTCATGGTCTCTTTTAATCTTGGTCAACTCACATGAGAAAAATACAGATTAGTGTCTGAGATGGTATTTTGAAGAAAGAACCACACAGATTTGAGTGGACCTGTCCAGTCAGTGCAAGCATTTGTCAGTTATCGTGTAGCTCGACTTATAACTCAACAATATCAAAGAAAGGACATTTGGGTAGATCGCTTATAGTACCTACTCAAACTGCTAGGCAATCGTTAAAACCAAAGGGAAAAAACAAACAAAAATATAAATTAATAATAATAATTTTTCTGAAGTCCCACCGACAGTTGATTTTCCTTGTTTTTCTTGTTCCTACACGTGGTTCACTTACTTATTTTTTGAAAGTTATGCTCGAGGACATTTTATAAGGGAAGGTGATGTAACGAAGTAGGCCATACCTTACCTATTTTTTTTTTTTTATATTTATCATAAGTTACTTGAAATTGAAATAAAAATTATGTTTAGGAAAATATAAGTACCGAAATGATTCCCTTGTTCACAGACTAAACTAACTTTAGGTTGAATGCATCTTTTTCTTTCTATTTCATTATGAAAAAGACAGAAGATAAATATAAGTTTAGTCCTGGCAAATTAGTCAGCACCTGACGTAATTTGATGTAATTTCAGTCGTCAACTTTTTAATCACGTCTAAACTTGTGTCAGGCGCTGGTTAATTTGACAGGACTAAACTAAAATATATCCTCTGTCCTTTTCTTTATGAAATAGAAAGAAAAAGATGCAGTGAACTTAAATTTGGTTTAGTTTGTAAACAAGGGAATCGGCACCAATATTATGAAAGTAGGTTCAAATTTTTCCAAGCTTATAAAAATTGTTTACCAGCCTCTGCCCGCGAAGAGGCAATTGCTCAATAATTGTCCCACGGGATCGTACTACCGGGATGGAACCTATCCCATGTATTAATTTAGGTTATAAACCGTCGTAACCGTCCGTAGAGCAGCGGTGGCGCAGTGGTAGCGACCCCGACTTACGAACAGTAAGTCGTGAGTTCGAACCCAGGCAGGCGCGCATTACTTTGTGCAATTTATTTCATCACCACTGCTCTAAAAAACGGTGAAGGAAACATCGTGAGGAAACCGGCATGTCCTAGAACCAAAAATTCGAAGACATGTGACATCTACCAATCCGCACTGGGCCCGCGTGGTGGATTACAGCCCAATCCCTCTCATAGAGAGGAGGCCTGTGTCCCAGCAGTGGGAACATTTATAGGCTGATGATGATGATGATGATGATGATGATAAACCGTCTGTGTTGGCACAGATAATTTATTACATCCAAATCTGTTTTTGCGAGAAAGTGTACCTAATATCTATCCATCCATACGTCAATCAGCTATCCTCACAAACTCTCGCATCCTTTCTTTACTAGTAATATTATAAATGCGAAAGTAAGTTTGTTTGTCTGTTTGTTACCTCTAAACTCATCATCCTGAAAATTTGCATATACGTTGTCAAGTGTACAGAAACGGACATAGGGAAGTTCTTATGCTCATAGATGGCGGCACATGTCTTTTGAATCATGATTGAATTACAAGCAGAGTACAACCCGAAGTTATTGTCAAATTCTAAATTAACGCGAGCGAAGCTGCGGGCAAAAGCTAGTTTATAATAATCATCACTACATAGTATAAAACAAAGTCGCTTCCCGCTGTCTGTCCCTATATACATAGCCGAGAGCTTAGATCTTTAAAACTTCGCAACGGATTTTGATGTGGGTTTTTTTATTAGATAGAATGATTCAAGAGGAAGGTTTATTTATTTATTTATTTTCTGTCTGAAAAAAAATATACAGGGTGTAAACATACTCTTCACGAAGCCGTCAACCAAGCATTATGTACATCAAACTAAGTAACTTTACGCAAAAATTAGTGCTGGGGAACGACTTTTTTTTTGGGCTGAAAAATCCCGTTTTGCTGTAGGACTCAATGTAACGCACTCAAAACATTGTGCTGATGGATGGATTGAATAGTAAGAGGGTCCTGGAGGTGTTTAAAGTAAAAATCATACATGAATAACATGTATTTAAAAAAAAAGTTGTGAAAAAGTTGGAAGACCATACCTAGGAACCTTTTAGTTACGGAGATATTAGGGCTCAAAGTTCTGACTTTTTAATAAGATTTTTTTTTAAATTCATGCTTTGAATGTAGGATTTTTACTTTTAACACCTCCACGACCCTGTACTATTCAATCCATTCATCAAAAGAATGTTTTGAGTGCGTTACATTGAGTCCTATCATAAAACGTGACCCCAAAAAAAAAAGTTTCACAGCAATAATTTTTGGGTAACGTTACTTAGTTTTATGTATAGAAAGCTTGGTTGACGGCTTCGTGAAGAGTCTGTTTACAATCTGTATATAATATATAGTTTTCGATCGAATGCGGCAAGTAATAATTATTATTTAACCAGCCTGCATTATTTGAGTTGCTCCGAAGATAGGCCTTACAGAACCTACCTATTAATTTAGTTATTTTTATTAATACGAACCTTTGTAAAGCTCTATATTCCGTCCTTGCATACCTATTAGGTACGTCAAACTCAACAGCCCCAAGCCATTGTTTAAAAACCCAATTTATCAGGGAGGCTTACGATTATGACCTCTTAAAGCAGTCCTATTTTAACCTTACTTTGCGTTTTCATACTACCACGTCCTTATAACAAGCTTATTGTATTCCTGCTAAAATTAGCAGTTCGTCACCACAAATAGTTCATTCAATTGGTTCTACGACGTGCCTTTTTGACATCCAGCAGGAATGTTTTTGCGTCAAATAGCAGGAATGTTTGACAGTTTAGAAAAGTTGCTCCGGACCAACAGATATACTATTGTTCTGCAAATTATAATTAATAACTGTATTAACGGGCCATATAAGGTAAGATAAACGTATTTATTTGCGTCTGAGGGGTGTTTTAAACACTTCTGCTCAATATTTCGAGGGGTACAGGCGTGATGTTTTGTCGTAAACTAGTCGACTAAATTATAATCCCAGCAATTTCAGTGCATCATCATTATCATAATACCAGCAGAAGACGACTACTACCGGACGTAGGCGCCCTGAGCGTCGCTACGTCGAACAGTCTAGCTAGTGTTTCTTGCATTCAGCCACGTTCGCCAAGTCACCACTTCTAATATATGGGTATTATCTATGGGTAATTAATTTTTTGTCTGATTTTAGATGGCGAATGCATGTAATATTAAAGATTTTGGAAGTGATAACGCAGATGGCAATGGTAACGCGAATGTGGTGTCACTTGAGGCTTATAAAATGAATGTGCCCTTGCTTATAATAAGACGTAATGTACGAAATGGATGGATATTCAAAGAAGAAGAACACAAAGGGGCTCATCATAACTATGCCGAATAACATGGTGTGTGATAAACTGATACCTAAAAACCATTTGTATCGACGTCCTAAACAATGTTGTGCAAATTGTACTGTCGCTATTGATTACCTTTGACTTGTATTGCTGGAGAATCAATAAACTTTTACCATTATACCTGTGTTATTGTGTGCTTGTACACGACGGTGCTGAATATAGTTTACCATTTAGGGCGTCCGCTTAAACTCGCGTGAGTGCTCGCTGTCAAAATATCCTTAGAAAACCGGCCGCACGCGACCACCACCCACGCCTTTTTGCGCTGTTCATACTATTTTTCAATACTGTCACGCGAGTGTGCATCCAAACCGGTACCCGCGCACCCAAACCAGGACCCGCGCGTGTTTTAGCGGACACCCTTACATGGTTTGAACATTATTTGTCATCCTCAAATCATCCTTCTTACATACAGTGATCCATTCTACTAGACCTATAAGCAACTACTAAGAATAAATAAAACTAATATTGCTAATATTGGTTTATAATCAGAGTTCTTTATTATACAGTTTGAAATATAGATTAACAACTCGAAGACTAGTCCATAATTGAACTTCCTGGGATTATTTCAACGAGCTCCAAACTTCCTCAATAGTGGTTTCTAAAATGCATCGATGCAGCTTTATTGATATACATCTCATTGGTTGCTTTTTCCCTCTCATGAGAATGTTCGTAGTAGTCAACGTTTACATTAAGGTTTTTATTTCAGCCGTGTTGACGGCGCGTTCGTGTTCCACGCGCACCTCAAAGAGATGCCAGCAAACAGGGAGGGGCCCGCAAGGGCCGATGCCTGCCAGGGCTGCGGGCTGTTCGAAAGAGATACCGCGGCCCTGTAGCACTAAGGGCAAGGAAGGAACATGGATGGGTTTTAGTCAGTACAAGTCTGACACTCCCTTCCGCTCTGCCCAAAACGGGAGAAGTCATTTGATGATTTCCCATCCGTAAAAAAAAAAAGTTTTTATTTCAAGCCAACTTTACAAGGAACTAAAGATGGACCAATATAAATTTTAGATTAGACTGTATCTTTAATATCTTTATCTAAAACGGTAGTAGGCCTATTCAACACTATTATTTAATTTACGGTTTAAACAAACAGTTAATTGATTTTTGTTGATAACCACTGACAAGTATAAATGACATAAATACCAGCCATTTATAAAAACTCTGTTCCGATTCCTGTCATGTTATAATATTAAGGCCACAACCTCCTTTGAAAGTTAGATACTGCTTACTTTTTGAAGAAAATTCCTCAAAGATTTTGACGGGTTTCATGATTTTTATGAAAACTACCCTTACAAATGAAATTTTGATACGAAATAATGTTTTTAATTAATAAAAAGTTATATTTTGCATCAAGACTTTGACTTCACAATACGATTCGGACCGCTTATTTGTGAAAGAGACAGCGCTATACAGTTTATATTGCTAGTTGTTTCTTTCATGTTGTAGAAGGGAATAGACAAATCGTAAAAATCGTTCGTTCTTTAAAACAATATTGTTTTGTGGAGCTCATAGTACCAAACAAAGTAATATTATTATAAGCCTGAAACAAAACATTCCTGCAATAAGATTATTTTGTTAAAGCTCATAGTAAGGCCCCTGACTGCATCAGAAAAATAAACCATAAAAATAATTTATCTCCCTCTTATGGCTTCCCTTGTAATATCGTTAAATATATAACAAGAAAAGGGATAATATCTCATTCTCATAGTTCAGGAAACAACATATTTGTCGTTTATTTTATGAAGTAGGGATGCACGCCACGTTACTTGCATTTGTGTCGATACTTTAGATCCATCCGGGGCGCAAATAGGAGAATATTCTAGGGTCATGTCTGTCTCTTAGTATCGGATCATATGGTATCGTCCTTTGGAATGCAAAATACTTGCATTCGTATCGATACTCAGGATCCAAGTGTATCGATGAAAGTATTGAGTTTGAAGTATCGTATCATAGAGTATTGTATTGCGTCTCCCGTTTGTATTATTTTGAATGTAGCATGCAAATTATGACAGTATGGTTGACGATAGAATCCATTTATTACGCTACCGTTACCGATATATTTGTAAAAATCCAAGCATTGTATCGTATACGTTTGTATCGTTCTAAAATATTGGAGTTTCGTAAGATGTTATATCGAAACTGGAAAGTATCGGATCGGTCCGTACATCACTACATCGGTCTGAATGCATTTTTGAACAATAGAAGACAGTTTCCGTAGTGTAATGTAGGTTATGATAAAAAATTAGAATGCTTTTGTCTCTTTGTTCCCTTTTGATAAAAGAATATAAAGTAAATTAAACTAGATAACAAAGTGTTTAATTAGGCTAAACTGTCTCAATCAAAGACAAAGGCCTTCTATTTCTTCATTTTCTTTTGATGTTGAACTTTATTTTTTTCAATACCAACGATGTGTCTTTTTTACCTTATCAATAGTCCTTGTAAAATAAAACACTTTCGTCGGCAAAAATCAAGACAGATTTCCGATTTTTTGATGAAGCACTTGTATAAAAGTGGAGGTACACCTTTTCATGGGCTCATGGTTTAGAATTATCCACACGCACGGCTTGATCTGTAGTGGCACTACAAAAAGTACTAAGCAACATAGAACAAAAAGTACTACAGCATCATCTATGACATAGACGAAGAACTAAACAGCAAAAGACATCTAATTCCTAGATCGCGCAAGTAAAGTTATCCGGGACTTAAGACTATATAAAAGAACTCGACCCAACTGTCGGGCAGTAGCCCACGAGATTTTACACCCATCTGTTTGAGGCATCCTCCCTTTTCTATCTTTTTTTTTCTATTTTGCCAAAGATCTGTCGTATCGTACGTAGTCGTTACGAGTTGTAATACCGCACGAAAAATACGCGCTTAGACGTGGAGTTGTGGACACCAGCCCGTTATACAATACGAGTTGTCATAATCCCGATAGTCTTTCTAACATGTCTTACAATCTTACCAAGAAGTATCGTGTTATTCAGTTGAGATTAACTTTACTTAGAACAAAAAGTTTTGCACGGGTTCCATGTCACTAGTTTAATTAAAGTCAAAGGCAATTAGATTATTACATTCATAAGCTGTTCTGTGGAGGTAACACTGTGCAATTAATTTTGAACTTTATTTACTTGAAGAAAAAGTAGAAAAAAGGACCACTAAAGAGAAAACCACGTGTCTAAATATAAAGAGAAATACTTTTTGCTTAAGTTTCATTCCTTTTAACTAAGTTTGCTACTAGATAATGAAATAATAAGTAGGTATAATCCAATTAAATTGGAGCACTTCTACAATTACAAATATCAGAGAACTACTTTAAATAAATAAAATAAAATTGCACAACATTATATTCCATTTCAGAATCTGAAATTGTGAAGCGATCGTGTCGAGGAGCGTGTTCATTCATACATTTGTATGCCTTTGCCGACAGACAAATAATATTATTTTAAATTCAGTACCCATTAATTATTAAAAAACTAAATGAAATCGAAGTCAAGCAAACGGAATGGCTGAGCGAATGCTGCTTCTGTTGTAGCTATTTATTTTCAGATTTAAACAAACAATCGAACCCACAAAGTCCAATATAGCTCACAGCATAGCTACCACATTTCTATGCAGAGTACATCAAAAGTTCATACATTGAACTTTGAACACTTCATAAAACACAAACCACATTATTTCAAAACTCCTTTTGCGATTGAAAAGTTTCAAACAGATTTTGTCTATATTTTATTGCTTGAAAACTCTGTGTTTGAACTACTGATGTATGATAAAAGATATATAATAATTTTATACAATTGTTTCAAACAATGTTTCTGAGTTGTACATACCAACAAACTACTCTTCTGAGGTTCCGTACACCGTCCACTGCCTCGAGCTATGCAACTGGCGTGAAACGAAAAGCGCTCGTTTTTTTTTTTCCTGTGCGGGAACACCGTCTCTTCGCAAGCTGCATTTTCAATGCAACTGACACATCTACATCGATTTTATTCATATTCATATTAATTTATTTGCGATTCACAAGGTAAAAACTGTTATTAAAAGGCTTAGAGCTAAGAACCGTTGTAAACCCTGTGGTTTACAACGGTTCTTAGCTCTAAGCCTTCTGCGTCTAGCAACCACACTCATATTTGCTGTGCCCTGACAGCAGGGCACAGCAAATATGAGTGTGGTTGCTTAAAAATCTAATTTGTAAAGTTTAAAATTAAAATAAAATATACATGAAAACCAAATAATAACATTCACAAAAAAAAAAAAAAAAAACAATGACATGTCAAGCCATTATAAAGCTTAAAATTAAAATAAAATAACCGATAAACAACCGATAACCGACCGATTACCCCGACCAAATTATTTTATTAACCGATTTTAAAAAAGGAAGTGGTTCTATGTTTCTCAATAGTAGCTATTGGAAAATGCTTATCGCTTGAACTTGAAGCCCGTAGTCTGACTGTTACCTAATTGATAAACAGGTTGCGCTAGAAAAAAGTACAAATGTTGAAACGAAGGGAGGCCTTTTAAGACGATAGGAAAAATAAAAGATGGAGGAAACATTTACTATAATAAGTATTTCAGACATGCTACAAAGAGAGCGTTCCAAAATTCAAACATTAAAAAAAGAAAACTAAACAGTAAAGGTTATTGAAAAAAAAAGATTCCTTATTTTTCAGAACATACGACGATACATTTCTAAAGCAAATAGATAATTATTTTCACCTTAAATTTTTTGCGTCAATTTGTTCAGTCGATACAAAATCTTGTAATTACTTACCCTGGAACCAGTTTTGTCTGAGAACGACATTTTGTACAAATTTTAAAGTTCTAGACAGTAAACACTAAACAGGTTTTAGAACTGAGACAGGCGTCGGTTACGTCGAGGGTTTTCTAAAACTTTCTTACTAAATAGAGTTTTGAAACACTTAATTTAATTATTATCAACACCAGTTGTTCACTGAGTTCATGTTTTTCAGCATTGCAATGTTTATAGATACAGTTCTATATAACGGGTATCAAAAGATGTTTAACGAAGCCGAGAGTTAGGGACCTCACCCACTACACGGCCACGATCACGACTTTTGGCCGCAGAAACAACTTTTGGCCGCAGAAGCAACTTTTGGCCGCAAGACCAACTTTCGGTCAAAGTTTGGTCGCACGACTGGGTGTCCGACCAGGGGGCCTACCATGACGTCTTAAAGCAGTTGTCATTCCTGTTTGGGAAAGAGATGGCGCTAGACGACCTGTGTTGATCTGTCTCTTTCTCACAATGGAAATACAACTTTTTTAAGACGTCATAGTAACTCCCCTGAATTTTTCAAGATTGCGTCTGGCCATGCGACATGTCGTGGACGTGGCCTTGAGTCAGGGCCATCTTTCCTACTGGGTACTCTGGGCCCCTGCCCAGAGCTCCACAATCTAAGGGGGCCCCAAGTTCCTGTAGCTTTCAAAAGAAACTTAATTTATCCCAGGCACGGCTGGAGGATACTAAAAATATTCGAGCTCGCTCCGCTCGTTTCTGCATCTAGGTTTTCATCACAAGTCAATAGTTACATATAAAGGATGTTTATAGAGGCGGAGAACCTTAAATTGAAACAAAACAAAGATAAAAGTTTTAAAATTCCTGTAGTTGGCTTTATTTGACTTTATGCCATTAATGTTTGTTTGCCAACAAGGAGCTCATGGAAGGAAAAGGTTCCTTTGGCACTCAAGCGCAAAATCTCGGATCTACTCCATAGGTGAAAATACACATTCAGTGTTTTGTTTGAAATTAAAGTTCTCCGCCGCTACAAAAACGATGTTTTTTTTTATGTGACAGTTCATCAATCCGAGGCAGGGTGCAAAGAAAATTGAGCTCGCTTCGCTCGCTATTACATCCTACAAGTGCCCCATTATTCTCAGCCCCCCCCCCCCCCCGCAATCGATTAAAGACGGCCCTGCTCGTAGTGCGCGAGGTTTTTAATTGACAATCACTAAAAATCATCACCACCATAACTAAAATGTTGCGAAAAACAAAAACTTTTATTAGATTACATAAAATGAATATTACAAAAGTAATGAATAAATTACTCGAAACGCGACTAAAAGGACTACTAATTTACATTACTACCTTAATTTGTTTAAAAAAAATAAGCTACATTTGGTGTAAAGACATACACAAAGTTATATTAAAATCAAACTTGCGTTTTCGGGGAACCTTTAATAAAATACTGTTTGATTTCACGAACATTTTCATCAAAACTCGAACTTTTGTCGTAAAAAGATCTACTGTCAAATAAAATTAAAGGTTTATTCATAAACACTTCAAAATAAGCTCGTTGAACTATAAAAACTGTTGCTTGTTTATAGCCAATTAAATCTCAGGTCTAGAAGGTAATATCTGAATATATTATATAATATTATAATAGAGCTTTTAATAATAATTTGCCGAGTATACAATAACATTTTGTTCGCAATAAATGCACGGCATTTATGCTACTGCAATATCTTTTCAAGTGTGTTCAAGGTGTTTGGAGTCTCGACTTGTATTTGAGCTACAAATTAATGTTATCACATTTTTAAATGTACCAACATGAATAGCAAGGAAAAAGTTTATCCGCTATGAGATATTGCGTTAATATTTTTATTTGTATTTTTCGTTGTGTGGCTAGCGCCCTGTAGCAATCTACGATCGAGTATTGTTCAGATTCATTACAACTTAAATCTATTTCCGCCTCGTTCAATGAGTTGAACGATGAGTCTATACTAAAACCATCAAATATTGATATAAAAAATAAATCAGGTTGCATTAAAACGTTTGGAATTTGGTTCGGTTTGAAAAATGCTTTCCTTGAACATGCAAAACCGATTGTGTCATATTTCATGATATTATTTGCGCTTTAAAGTAAAGATCAATGTAGATTAAACAGCATAGTAATTACAAATCATGCAACAGCAGTTTATTGTAGGTTTACGTTTAGTAATAATGGTTTATAAATTAAGGCAACACGAATGTCTGTTAAAAAAATAATTTTAGTTTTATTCGTGCTAGTTTATAATTCCGATGAAGTTGTAAATCCACATGGTCCAACTGTTATAAATGACTACGCTAGGTGTATAAGTAAAGTGATGGAAAATGAATTTGAAGAGCATGGTCTTTTGATATTTGCTAATACAAATAATAATGTAAGTACCTCTGTATCGAGGATCAGAACAGAGCTGTTGAAGAAGATCAATGAAAAAATCAAGTACAGTGTGGAAATCATGAGTCCTGAAAAAGAAATGGAAATCTGTGATCAAGATAATCATAATCTTGGAGTGCTGCATGTCGATAATTACGTGGCAATACCTACAGCTAATTATTTTGTTATCATAATAGACAGTTACACAGATTTTTCATTTCTAGCCAGTAAACTAATACGATCACGTAGTTGGAACCCGTTTGCGAAATTCATCATTCTACTTTTCAACTTCGTTCAGAATGATAAAATTAATATTGAATATGTCGAGAAAGTACTTAGCTGTCTCTTCAAGTACAATGCAATTAATATTATTATAGCCGTGCCACAAGCAAACAATTTCCGAAACGCAATTGTTTATAGCTGGAGACCTTACGATCCTCCAGAGTATTGCGGTTACTTCAACGAAACTGCTAAAAACAGACTCGTAGTACAAAACATGTGTGAACGAGGGGTACTAAAATATGATAAAGAAGTATTCGATGATAAAATTCCCCACGACATGGATGGTTGCGTTATAGAAATAATAGCTTTACAAAGACAACCATTCATCAGCGATGATCCACGTGAAGCCAATATCGAGAAAATAATGATAAATGAAATGCTTAGACGATATAAATTGAAAGCTGAATATCACTTTGTTGACGGCTTCCGAGGTGAGCGAGAAAATGTCGGTGAATGGAACGGAGCTTTAAAGCAACTAGCATCAAAAAGAGGACACTTACTTTTGGGAGGAATATTTCCGGATTTCGATGTGCATGAAGATTTTGAAACGACCGTTACGTATTTAGCAGATGCCTATACCTGGGTTGTCCCAAGAGCTCACCAATCAGCTGCCTGGGTAGCTTTAGTAATTATATTTAATAAACTCGTTTGGCTTACTGTTATAGGTGGTTTCTTCATATGTGGAATAACCTGGAAAATTATAGGCCAGCTCAGCGGAGACTCCAATTACAATAGTTCGTTTGGCCATTGTTTTCTCAATACTTGGATAACAGTACTAGGGTTTGTAGCTTACCTATATCCTGCTAAAGAGAGTCTACGCGTATTTTTTGTGTTTCTCAACATTTATTGTATACTTTTTTTGACGGCGTACCAAACGAAATTATTTGAAGTTTTGACGAACCCATCTTATGAGTACCAAATACAAACTGTCGAAGAGTTGGTTGACAGTGATTTAAAATTTGGTGGTATTGAGGAACTACATGATTTGTTTTATAACTCCAGTGATCCCTTTGACTATCATATCGGTCAACAATGGACTGATATTGAGAACATTACTAAAGCAATGATAGATGTTGCAGTCCATAGAAACTTTTCAGTGCTGTGCAGTCGTTTTGAGTTGGCTCATATTGCTGCGATAACTCCCGAACTTAGCGATAGTGTTGGTAATTATAAATACGATACGTTTACTGAGAATATTTTTAGTGTTCCTATAGAGACGATAGCTTTGAAAGGTTATCCATTTATTCTCGAGTTTTCTAGCACAATCACGCTGTTTAAGCAGAGTGGGTTGAATGAAGCTTTGAGAGATCACTTTGCGACGTTCAATGAGAGACGACGAGCTCGCCAACTGCGGGCTTTACTCAAGGAGAAATCCGATGTTAATCCTTTGTCGGGGGAACATCTGCAAGGCGGGTTCTTGGCTCTAGCCTTTGGATATGTAAGCGGTACTTTGGCACTTATTGTCGAGATTGTAGTCAAGACGGGATACTTTCAGAAGAAGTTTTTGCAGTGTAAACGAAAACTGAACTTTGTGTCGTGATTTCTTGAGTCAAAGTACGTCATTGCAGAATTTGGGGTTGAAGGGGAATTGATAAAAAAAATACTTTATACAACAAAACATTTATTATACAAATTGTATGTAGTTTTATTCAACGAAAAGCTTAAATGTACTGTACATTTAATATACGATCATTATTATAATTTTAATGATTATTAAAATTACAATCATTATAATATTCTAAAGACTAGTCTATGTGAAGTTTAAAAAATACTTAGTAATTATTATTGCAATCATTTTAAGTACTTTAAATCTCAGTATTTTTTTGTCATTTATATAAGCAGCTCAGTTTCAAATAAATTTGCATAACTCATTTATAATGAGATTTTCATGTTTAGAGTTTTAATTAATGAGTTTGCTTTAAAATATTTCTCAAAATGCTAGTACAGCGTTTTCTTTATTTTATTTTGAATATGAAACTTGTGTATGCAGTAATTTCTAATTCAGAAGGTATTTACATAAATTACCCATACCAATAAAAATGATTATAGGTACCTGTAAGTATTCATAAGTCTAAATAATGCACAATATAATACAAATTATGGAACAACTCTAATGTCTTTTATTGATAAGTTCATTCCGCTTGTTTTTTGCACAATAAATAGTTTGATGCTCGTCGTTGTTTAATTAGGTAGCTCAGAAGTAACAACGTTCATGCTTTAACCAACTTTTTGAAAAATAAAAGGTCACTTTAAATTAGTTAGTGAAACTCCGTAGTCATGATGGAAAAGATTTGATGTTTTTTTCATAAGATCAACGATCTCAGTAGAGTTTTATTAGCTAACTTAATTCAACCTTGTATAATCTAAAAAAATCAAATCGTAATTAATTTTCAAAATAAAATTTCAGTTATTAACTTAATAAACTACTTCTACTTCCCTATTCTCAGAATCAATCATAGTTTCTCCCCGTCCAAATGCTGCAGATTATAATACGAATGATCTGGGAATCTTTCCAGTTGTATGTAGTCCATATCTTTGTTTATTAGCGGTTCTAATCGAGCGACGATGTCGGCGAAGTCTGGTCGTTCCTTAGGTTCGGCCTCCCAGCAATAGTACATTATGTTGTATAGCTCTCGGTGACAGTGTTCCGGCTTTTCGAGACGATATCCCTCGATGACCTGGAAAGAGAAAATATATTTGATTATATCACTATTATATTCATGTCTGTGAAAATGCTGGAGTGGAGACCACGGCCTGACGATCTTATTAAAGTGGCAGTAAGAAACTGGATAAACATGACACATTACCGCCAAAAATGAAGAGATGTCGTAGAGACCTACACTCAGTGGCCTAATTCACGTAACTAAAGAAGTGCTGTTGCATTACAGTTGCAGTTAAGTTTCGATCAAAACAACGCTTTTCGTATTTTTTACCGCTGTCAGACACGCTCGCGTCAAGTTCGCGTCACGCGAGCGCAATAACGGGTTCCCTACTTGAAATCGAATGACGTGAGTTCGAATAACACTTGCTCGAAAACGTTAACTCGATAGTACTTGAAATCGATAAATTATAAACGCGACAGTTCAGGACTTTTAGTCCGTAACTGTATTTTCTTGCTTCCTCTGTACATAGATTTTCCAGTGTGATTAACAGTTCACAAATAATGCAATTAAACAGTCCTCTTGCCCTGGTCAGCCAACCACATCTCGACAACGTTAGCGATGCTGACGTGCCGAGTGTAAGTTTAAATTGCTAATGTGATTAACTGTCACGTCACGCCCAATCCACGCTGCTCTGTTTAAAAAAAAGTCTGTTTTTATTCGTGTGGACCGCCATTTTTTATAATTTATTCCACGTTTTGCCATGGTATTCTTACCGCAGTGTAATTTATTATATGTTAGTTTTCGAGATATATCGCGTGGGCGTCGAATATCATATCAAACTATTTCTGAATTTGCCACGAATTAGTATAACCCTCTCAAAACATGAATAATAAATAACCTGTTTTGAATTAGAGAACAAAGGTAGCTAATTTACTTCGAAGGGGTAAGTAGTTACTGACAGGAGAGGTCAGACTAGACAGGTACAAATAAAAACTAGGTAATGAAAAGTGACAATGCTACGAGTATCATTTGGCGCGTAAAGGACTTTGATAGGCACTGTTGAGAAATATGTTTGTGAAAATGTGTTGAAAAAAAGATGGCGACGGTGTTTTTGTTAATTTGGCCTCCTGTATTTACAACAAATCATTGTTTAATTTCAAGCCAGAAGTAATTAAAGGGTTTCTTGAGAATATTTTCGTTCTTTTTTACCTAATGACTGCCTCGCTGGTTGAGTGGTCGCAAGCGCGGCTGCTGAGCTTGAGATCCTGGGTTCGATTCCCAGGTCGGGCAAAATGCTATTGGGTTTTTCCATCACGAATTTCTCAGTAGTGGCCACGGATTCTGGATTTGTGCCCGGTTGATGGCAATAGGCTCGCCCTCTATTACATGGGACTTAAAACATAACTGGCGAAATGTGGGTGTACCAACTATTAGGTACACCTCTGCCTAACCCTACAGGCGTGATGTTATGTGTTATGTTTTTTACCTAATATTTATAGACCACCTCCACAAACATTTATTTACAAAGTTGCATATATGTTGCTCGGGTGACCTGAATATAACTTCAACACCCTAAGCTTAAAAGTACATGCAGACGTGATGTGATTCATACAAGAGGGAATAGTTTTGCATCTTAACCGCTAAAACTCACGGTTAAACTTTAGATTAAGAAGTCAAGAGTTGAGAACATATCATGTAAAAGTTAGAATTTATTGCATAAGTTCGTAAGTATACTCTATCAATTCTCTATGCAACGATTCTGAAACTTAACTCCGACAAACGTTTCTCTGTCGGTTGAGCCGCCGACAGAATGTTTTTAAGTTTTTCAACGACAGAACCTTTCTACTACGAACGTTTCGCGGACAGAACGATTAATTCATGAGTGAATCGACGACAGAATCTTTCACCAAATAAGGATTCATTGCCGAGAATCTAAAGATTATAAAAACGTTTTGACAGGTTAAATAAAAAATATTTGCAAATGAAAATAACTTTTATTGTTAAATGTAAATAAAAAAATAAATAAAATGTGGGTAACACTTTTGAACGGCTTAATTCAAGCCGTGACCATACTGACTAGTTTGGTTATCCATTGAAAGGTTTTTCGATAGGGTTTTTCTAAGCAATTAATCAGAAACCCATACGATGCGGGTAACACTTTTGAACGGTTTAATTCAAGCTGTGACCATACTGAAGATTTTGGTTACCTATTGAAAGGTTTTTTGATAGGGCTTCTTGAAGCAGTTAATCAAAAACCCATACCCCGAAAGGGGTTACCCTTTTGAAAGCCTTATTTAAGCGGTTCATAAGGTACACTTACAACGATCTATCTTTCGTTTGTAGGTGGTGGAGCCACCTACTTCGCACAAGTTTATTGAATAAACATATGTATGTACCTTACCCAAACAAAATCCTTGTATTATAAAGGTTATCAGAATGGATAACCCTTTAAATCACATTCAATGGGTTTCAAGTTTAAAACCCATTCAATGGGTTATCATGATGATGGTGTAACCCTTTACTGGGTTTCAAGCATAGTATTGAATCGAAGGGGTAAGCCGTTTATGAGGTTACCTTTAACATGATGTACTCGTAACTCTTTGGGTTTCAAGGAGTTAGTTACATCATGATAAAGGTAACCTCAAGAACGGTCCCTGATTTTGAAGCATGCTTAAAAACTCATTAGTTCTACAGACACACAGACCACAGCCAATGAGGATGCTGAACATGAGGTCCTGAATTCGATTGCCAGATCGGGTAAAGTGTTATTGGGTTTTTCCATCAGGAATTTCTCAGTAGCAGCCACGATCTGAATTTGTGCCTGGTTGATGGCAATAGGCTCGCCCCAATTACATGGGGCTTAAACATAACTAGCGAAATGTGGGTATACGATTAGGTACACCTCTGCCTAACCCTTCGGGGATTACAGTCGTAATGTTATGTTAATTTTATAAAAGAACAACATACCTTCTTCATAACGTCATTAGCTGATAAGCCAGGGTACGGTGTGGAGCCCAGTGTCACGATCTCCCACAGCAGGATGCCGAAGCTCCAAATATCGGACTTAACGCTAAATATATTGTCGTAAAGGGATTCGGGGGCCATCCATCTGGAAATAAAGAAAGGAAGTCAGACTCATTGAAACGTACGGTAAAAAGGATCTCTTGACTCTAATGTATAGCAAGAACTCAGTACATTATGGTTCTATACTTCTAAGGTTGAATTTTACCAACTGTTATCAAAAAGAAAACAGCTATCCAAAATGATCAACCCCGCGTGTTTGTTCTCGCCAATGATCAGACGTAGGTATGTATTCAATAAGGATAAGACCTTAGTCCTGGACAAAGGTCTTATACTCCCCTTTCCCTAATGATCTACTTTGTTCGTCCAAGTGTTTTTTTAAGAACACTCAAGCTAAAAGGACTTCTTTTTTCTTTTTTTTTCGGATAGGGAATCATTAAACGACTTCTCCCGCTCTGGGCAGAGCGGAAGGGAGTGTCAGACTTGTACTGACTAAAACCCATCCATGTTCTTTCCTTGCCCTTTGTGTTCCAGGGCCGCGGTATCTCTTTTGAACAATCCCGCAGCCCTGGCAAGCTAAAAGGACTACGGTAACGACGGTGGAGTTAGCGGGCGAGAAATGACACGACGGTAATAATAGATAATATTTGATCGGGCACACCACATAAAAGTTGTGTATGGTATCTTATAACTACGCCACGCAGTTGAGCGTGCGCACTCTCTAGGAACGAGGTAGACTGAATGCCCGCGCGGGTGGTGCCGGTGCGCGGTAACGGGGAGCAAAAAAACAAATGCTGAAGTTGAACTATGACGTCTCTTCCATGACCTCAGGCAAAAGAAACGACATGCCAAGCATTTCGTATCGTGGTGGCTTATGGCATGCTCTAAATGATTTCTTTCATTTGTTTTTTCCCCATAGACACTGTCAACACGCGTTGCATAGAACCTGAGCCAACCTGAGCTCGTTGCCAAGCAGTAAGTTCCAATAAAGGCAAGGTAAGATACCTCGAAACCTTACTAAACAGCTCAATTTCTAATTAATACAAAAGGACTATGTTTATCGGAAACCTCAGAACGTCATAAATTTTAGATTTCCCAGTAGGTTACACGTTCTGCATAGGTTTGCAGTAAATTAGCGTGAAACTAACAATAATAACTAACTTTAAAGTTCTAAGTTTGCCAGGAAAATGTCAGGGTTACGTACGATAATAACTGTTGGAGTTCCCTGTTGTTCTATGTTATGGAGTGGATAAGCCATATTCAGTATACCCGTGGGTGAGATAACTTCTTGTAAGCCTTGCTTATGAAAGTTACATTTTGGGCCCCATGGCCAGCTTACAATGAGTTAAGGTGGTTGCGTCAGGGTAGCCCGCGAAATTTAAATCTTACGTTTTTTTGTAATTTGCAGGTCAGTGTCAGGTTGTACGTTGATGAAAAATGAGTCGCGCCAGTAATACGTATGTAGTTACAGAATTACAATCATAAAAATCATCAATACAACCCTTTAAGTTCATGTAACCCTATTCAATGAATATTTCATGAAAAAGTCATTCAATAGGGTTAAATAGACTCACAGGGTTATATCGATGATTTTCATGATTGTCATTCTGTAACTACATATGTGTTACTGGCGCGACTCATTTTTTATCAACATACAAACCGACAATGACCTGCAAATTGCAAAAAACGTAAGAAAATTTGAATTTCCCGGGCTACCCTGACGCAACTGCCTTAAAGAACCACACTAGGCCGAAACAAGGATCTAAAGTCGATCAGCATTTATGCTTCTTCCATACTTTTCTGTAAGTCAACGACTATTTGTATTAAAATTGCTCATGTGAGTTATTGAATATTTAGTAATGTTAGCGGTTAACCCTGGCTGTTACCAACCCCACTGACTGGACAACGTATCACGACAACAAGAGCTATTTTCGTATACCTCATTACTGACTCAACGGATGAAGGATGTGCGTCACAAAACTTTACATACTTTACTTTGTGAAATAATATTAGTACGAGCTAGTATTTCAAATTGGCAGAGAGCAGCGGTGGCCCAGTGGTAGCGATCCCGACTTACGCACAATAAGTCGTGGGTTCGAACCCAGGCAGGCGCATTACTTTGTGTAATTTATTTCAATACCACTGCTCTCAAAAACGGTGAAGGAAAACATCGTGAGGAAACCGGCATGTCCTAAAACCAAAAATTCGAAGACATGTGACATCTAGCAATCCGCACTGGGCCTGCGTGGTGGATTATAGCCCAATACCTCTCATAGAAAGGAGGCCTGTGTCCCAGTAGTGCGAACACTTATAGGCTGATGATGATGATTTCAAATTATTGCCACAAACCTGATAGGAAGCCGTCCATCACTCTTTCTCTCATATACATGGGTATCTGCCACATCCCTGGCAAACCCGAAGTCTGCTACTTTACACACCCTATCTTCTGTAATCAGCACATTTCTTGCTGCCAAGTCTCGATGAATTATCTGGAAAATAAAAAGGAGAATTTATTTATTTATGTACACACAAAATACTTAACAAGACAATAAAAAAAATAAAACAATTAAATCAATCAAATCAATCAAAATTCAACCACAGGTCTATTTAATTTCATTCCTCACTTTTACAGAGGAATAAAAATACATTTACAAACTAAAAGTCTTTAAATAAACATCATAATATTGTATCAAAAGGAGGAAAGAATCACAGACCATCAAAATTACATCCATATCTCTCATCAAGGAAAAAATCCCGGAGAGGCTGACACCATTTAATTATTTGAACCGTTTGGGGTTGAAACACTAGGGCCATGGGATCCTAGAATTTCGGGAAATCGCCAAGCGGTAGGTAAAATCTTCACGTGACCGTAGGGCTGCCCTATTTTTTGGCCAAAGAATCAACACTGCCATCCAATGTGGCAATGCTGCCAGCCTTCTGGGCACTTTTCCTATTGACAGCGATGTGGACAAATTTTTTGACGCCCTGTAATTTCTTTCCCCTTCGTACTTGTACATATTTTTTTTTTATTTTAGGTCTATAAATATAGTTTGTAAATAATGTACACATCATCTGCCTAGCCTATTCCCAACTATGTTGGGGTCGGCTTCCAGTCTAACCGGATGCAGCTAGATACCAGTATTTTACATGGAGCGACTGCCTATCTGACCTCCACAACCCAGTTACTACTGGGAAATACGATACCCCTTGGTAAGACTGGTTGTCAGACTTTTTGGGCCACTGACTACGTTAACGACTGTCAAAGATCTTCAAATGACAGCCGGGACCAACGGCTTAACGTGCTTTCCGAGGCACGGAGGAAACTCGGTATGTAATGGGTGGTCACCCATCCACAGACCAACCTAGGCAAGCACGGCTTAACCTAAAGATCGACCCGAGCGGCTGTTATTGTTTAGCCACGAGCTCCTCAAAATAATGTACACAATGTAAATAATGTACACATTGTAAATAATGTACACAATGGATTATAATAAAAAAAAATTGTAGAAATAAATATATTACAGTAGGCGTTTACTCATGAAAGTAGAGCTCGCTAGTGGATTCACTTGTACTGGCTATTTTAACATTTCTTAAAAGACAGTGGTTAGGGGTATCTTCGCAAGAGATCTTACAATTTCGACTTGAGATGTGACTACCAAATTTATAACACAAAATGATACCTATTCGTATTTTTATGACTACCGATAGTGCCGTTTATATGCGTTCCCCGAGCCACGTGCAAATAATGATGATCCTTTAGCGGTAAGCCCCTGGAGTTTGATGCGATTGGTCTCTATAATAAAGGTCGACGAAGATTTGTTTAAACCAATCGAAATTTACTAGCAGGTATAAAAGATACGGGTTTTATAAAATTTAGCTGATTTGTTTAAATTAACGAAAAGAAAATTTGTCTACAAAATCTTTGCAACAAAAAAGAAATTCAGATTATAAAGTAAAAAGGCCTGTTACACTAATGAACCAAAACCCCTCAGGTCAAGATAAACTGTTTGACGATTACTTCAAAACTTGAGACAACAAAATACAAAAGACAAGTTTTTCTAAATTAATCTGGGACAATTCGTTTGTTGAGGCTCATTTACACACAACAAAAATGATTTCTTCGGAAAAGAACCTTCGAAAGTAAAAAGAATAGGTAAACTGTATGTACAGACGCCATCATATCAAGCTACTATAATCTATCGAATGTCTTTAATAGATTTTCAACTCTGTCTCTAAAGCATTAGGTTCAAGGTAGGTCGGGAATATCTAACAGTTTCGGGTAGCTTGACCTGCTGGCGTCTGTACTACCGAGTTCACTGACGGTCTGCCACTTTTCATCCTTATGCATTAATAAGATTGAAAATTGATCGACCTTCAGTGAACTCGGTAGTTACCTATCACATCTTTGAAAATATAAAGCTTCCAAAAAAGTTTTCTCCAGTAATCACATTAAGGAAAAATTGGTTAATCTTGATTTACTAAGAGTAGGTGCTTAGTAGAGAAGTTTTAATGTTTTACTTGAGTGTTAAGTCTCGCCTGCAACTCACCTTTTTCTTCATTTCTCCTCTGTCAACCGTCACGCTTTCATTACCTTTTTTATATCATTACTCACACAATCCATCCATCGTTTCCTTGATCTTGCTTCCTCTCCCTATCTATCCATCAACATTTCTATTCATCATTCTCATAATCATAATCATTTATTTGTCAGAGTATGGTACATATTGGTCTTAAGATTAGTAAATGGTATCCACACATTCTGCCAATTGTGGCGTGCAAATTTTAATTTTAGGTATTTTGGGTAAACAGATAATAAAAGACTAGGTATTAAATTAACATAACAGTATTTCAGATGTGTCAGTTAAAAATAAAATCATAAAACACACATAATTTATCGAGCATGTCAAAGAGTAAGAATAGACGTCAAAATATAAATTATTACAATTCAGTTAGTCTCTCGCTTCCTAATGGGAGAGAAATACTCCTCGTGTAAATGAGCCCTAAATACTATCTTATTAGAGCTTAAATAAAAGCAGTATTACCGCAAAATGTTGGGATCTTGAGAAGATAATAACGACTAATGAGATCTCTCTAAATAATTGGAAATGTCTTGTTTGTTTGTGTGACATGTTTAATTATGTGGTACCCATGTGTTTTGAGATTTACAACTTTGTTTAACGGGTGATTTGAAGCTTCAAAGGTTGTAGAACATTTCAAAAAGGCTTAACGCTTTGTAATGATTAATTTGGCATATCTAATTACAGTGCAGCTTGTATTTATAAACAGGGATTTTACGAAGATGTCTCCATTTATTGTTCAAACTTATCATCCTGCCTAGCCATTTCCCAACGATGTATGTATGTTTGAGCTGACTTCCAGTCTAACCGCATGCATCTCAATACTAAACTTTATTTACCATTCGCTTATACCCGTGGTTTCGCCCGCATGGAGTTAGATAATTGTCCCACGGGATCATACTGCCGAGATTAAAAGTATCCTATGTATTATTCCAGGTATTAAACTATCTGTATGTTTAATTTCATGCGAAGAGGAGATAGCAGCCTTGAAAAGCTGGTCATTGTTGGCAACACCGAAGGCAAGAGAGCACGAGGCCGGTCGCCAACACGATGGTCCGATCAAGTAAAAGAGGCTATGTCCTCAAACAAATTTCAGCAGTTGGTGATGGCAACTTTGGACCGGAGTCAATGGAGGCAGATTGTCCATTTAAAGGGGTCCAGTGACCACGATCCTCAGTAATGAGGGACCGATTGAAGAAGAAGAATTTCATCCAAATCTGTTCAGTAGTTTTTTTTTGTTTAGTTTTGCGTGAAAGAGTAACACACATCCAGACATCCAGACGATAATAAATGCTCACAAACTATCGCATTTATAATATTGGTATTGGTAGGATTCCTACAAAATCGCTGAAATGATGCCAGAAGACAATCAGAGATAGACTGAAGAAACTGTCCTAGAATCGATTCATTACTTAACGCCCATAAAGCTCGCTTAAAGCTCGTTTGAAAACTACTTGAGTGCGTCTCTAAGCGATTTACAGTAGTACTTCCAGGCTTTAGTAACTTTTACTAGCCTTACGTAGTACGGAGTTTCAATAGACTACGAGACCAGCTCATACTGGTTTATTGTTGGCTTAATACACGACCCCATTTGCTTTGGGATTAGTAAAATCCTTGGATCATCACAATGTAATTGGTTGATTGATATTGATTGCCAAAAAGACAGTCTTGCAAATTATTCTAAAAAATGTAAACGAAAATGCACAATTTCTTTACTTCGGAGTGTTAAAAGTAAAAGTTCCATTTATTATTAAGTAGGTTTCGTCTCAGAGATTTAATCGAGGTTCTAAAAGTCAGGTTTTTCGTCTTTATGAGAAAAGGCTTTTGAAATATGAATCGTGTCGTAAACAGCTTTTTCATATTATTTTACGTCCGGGTACTTCAGGATAAAAAGAGGCTTATTTATGAAAATGAAAAGTACTGCCGGAAAATTCTTCATTTTAATCTGAAATGAAACTGATATTCTATAGTGTGTAGGTAGTTGCGTTTTATATTCTGCTTTGTGAAAATCTCAATGGGAATGAGATAGTCAGGGTTTTAAATTAATAATTATTTATATGGGGTTGCGTCGTATCCTTACAGAGTTCCTATGGCCACCTTCCAGCTCCATCATTAGACCCTGGATACCATCTAAAGACAAACTACACATCAAGACGTATGAAATAAGCCCTAACTCGATGCGGTTACGTTGTTTCATTACAGAGATCCTTTGGCCAGCTTCCAGCTTCATCATCAAACCCTGGTTACCATCTAAAGACAAAGAACTCGTCAAGCCAAATCAAACGAGTCCAAACTCGATGGGCTTATGTCTTTTCATAACGGAGTTCCTAAGGCCACCTTCCAGCTCCATCATCAGATCAGCTCCATATCATCTATATATTGTACTATCACGCGATATTCATAAGCGTGCAAAATTTCAATTCAATCGGAAATCGGGAAGTACGTCAAATCAAACATGCAAGACTTCATGGACGTCGCGTGATTTAGCAATTAACGTGAAAAAAGAAGCAAATTATTGATGAAATTTCTATGGGACCAATCGAGAAGTATATCCATTCATATAAGGGAAGAATTTTTCAAATCGGTTTAGAAATGACGGAGTTATGAGGTAACAAACACAAAAAAAAATACAACCGAATTGAGAACCTCCTCCTTTTTGAAGAAAGTCGGTTAAAAATAAAAGGCCTGCTTAAATATTTTAGACGCCTAAACCTAAAGTATTTCAGGCACAGACTTTTACAAAAAATTCAAAGATTCTTGAGTACACAAAGAAATTACTAAGTGCTTAGACCTGTATCTTTTTAAATTATTCCCAGGATGTAAACGTTTGAAGCATACTTGAAAAACTTCAGTTTGAATTCGTAACGGAACAATCTTCAACTGATTCTGTTTTAGGACTGCCTTGAAAGTTATTTCTTAACTTTACTTCTTTGTTTATCAATATAAATGAACTCTTTAGTTGCGCTAACCCTTTCGAAGTCAATTAACGTTGACTTGACTTAAAAAAGTTTTAAATGATTCATGTATAAATATTTCCAAGGATGATTCATGTATAAATATTTTATCGTGATATTAATAATCACAATAAAATGCGAAAAACCTAATCTGGTGTGCTTTACTTTCTGTCTGAAAAAAAGCTTTCGGAAAATACACCAACAATTTCAAGGATCCAATAGAAACGATTGCCGAGAAAAGCTGTTGAGTCGAGGTTTATTGGGCCTACTGACCCAATTACTGACCACTCAGTCTACAATTGAACATTCCTAAGCAAAACAAAGTTGTAAAACAGAAATCCTCTCATTAGTTCACAAGGAGTAGATAAAGCGAACCTTGGGACTTGAGAGGGCTATCACATTTTTTCTTGTATTTATTTATTTGGCTTTAAATCAGGCAGATTACCCATACATTTGTTAGTATTCCTTAACCTATGTTAGTACAATTCATTAAAATACACAATAAATCACACTTATAATATACTTAATTCTGCCACCTACTGGAGACTCCCGGCAACAATACATGCACTGCGCACAGGTGCCTCATTAGGTGGCCTTCAGTCTTACTAGAAACAATGCCCAGAAGACTGTAATCAATCTGTGTCTGTAATGTGTGTCTGTATTTGAGCGTTTTACTCGATTTTTGATGTGTGGTTTATATATGGCCACAAAATTAAAAAAAAATATGCCCTAGAAAGTTTGATTATTTTTCTCGGGAATGTTTTAAACAAATATTTCAATTTGTTTACGTACATGAGTAAAAACCTTGTCTCTGCAAAGGCTGTTTCATAAAATCCTACTTTTGGGCATCTTTGATGCTTTGTTACATAAAAGATATAATAATTTTATATTATATAAAAATGTCCATGGTACAATTGAGTGGTGTACTTTGGAATGCTTTAATATTTTTTTTATGTTTCATACAGAAATACACCAAAAAAAAAACGTAAAACAGAAAGATACTGACCTTTTTTCGTCCGAAATGATATTTTTTATCTATGAAGATATAATCCAAATTCAAAGATAATTGATATTTAATAAGTAAGGTTACTATCTTACCTTGCTTGAAAAAAATAATTAGACCATTTAAAAGTAAAATACTACTTGAAAACAATTGTTTTATGCAATGCTAAAAATCAATATAAATCTCGGAACGGGCGGTCCTTAGATTGTTTGGTCATTTTGGTTTGTTCCTGGAATCCGAGGCATAGCTGTTTGCATGTGTGCGTAGCATACCTCGCTAGATGCACACTTGCGCATCCACTGCCGCATGCCATCTAATTTACCTAAACTGAATTCTTTAATTTTGTGATAGCCCTCTTAATCCATGATTGACCTCGACGTTTTCCATAAACATACATTATTTTCCCAACAACATGAAATTGAATAAATACTGCGGATTTAGGGTGGGCAAAATGAAACAATACGCCTTTTTGGTACTCAAACTCAAACTGATTCGGTTTGAGGTATCTACTATTTTTTTTTTTAATAAACGCACCACACTTGAAATTTCTCCTGTATCTAGTGCGCCAGACCCGGAACAACTACCTGTAGGCCATACAAATATTTGTTCCATGCGGGGATCGAACCCGCGACACGCAGCGCAGCAGTCAATTGCTCAGCCACTGCGCCAACCGTGACAAATGATCCGTTAAAGTTTGTGGGAATCCGCTGGACACGAAAAGTACAGGATGCGTATGGAAGACCAATAAACAACATTCGATTTCTTTCACCTTAATATCAATAGAAACAAGAAATACTGTTACCCCTTGTAAACTAAGGAACTGCATTCCTCTCGCGACTTGGAACGCGAACTTGGTGAGATCCTGTGACGTCAGGAACTGGCTTCCATGAGTGTTGCCGTAGTGGCGCTCAGCTCTGGAGTCTCGGAGGAACTGCTGCAGCTTACCCAGGCTCACGAACTCCATTATAACTAGGGTGGGTTCCTGAGGAGAAGAGCACAAACTTAAAATCAGGGCGCTATAATAGGCGCTTTAGCAGATTCATAATAGGTTATAGAATCGCGTTAAAATTCTTACAATGCTCACTGACGCAGTTAATATTATGAATTGTCACTTTGTACATGATCGGTTAGTTTGACGCCTACAATGCTGCTCCATTGCACGTTGGCAGACCTTGAGTTTGGACTTTTGAATGTATGTCAAAGACCAAGTCTGGGATCCATAAGTCAAACCTGACACAGCCAGAAGGCGTCGCGGCAGACCTCGTAGAAGATGGCGGGGCGAGCTGGATAAAACCAACGACCAGTAGCCCACACTAGCCCTGGATCGAAACAACTTTAAATCATGAGGAGAGGCCTTTGCCGAGCAGTGGGAGGACGCAGCTTAACAGTATCAGTCACTTTGTAACCAATGTAGGAAACATTGCTCACAAATGGTAATTTTGCCGCAATTCAAATTATTATCCAATTATGATTCTGCTAAAAACACAGTTTACTTAACCCGGATATCCTATCAGCATATTCGGCCATCAGAAAATATTATTTTCAAGCTGTAATTCAGTGTTGGACATGGATTGCAGACGGTTTACAGACGGTATTGGGATTGATCGTAATTTTCAGGCATGGCTATCGACTGAGTAATCGGAATCTGTACATTGTGTTGCGACCTTGCGGTGAAACGCAAACCGAACTTTCGTTTAAGATTTTGTTTGTTATTTAATGCCTATGTACGTACCTTTCTTATAAAAGGTGTGTTGCTTTTCTTAGTTTTTTTTTCTAAAATACTAGTTTGAAATGATTGAAACTTTATTTTTTTCAATGCATCCGAAAACTTGTCTATGATGTCACGTCTCAATATCCAAAGATTTATTGCGAAATAACACTTAGATCTTGAGATTGAAATATTGGGATTCCATTTAATATTAACTCTGAGATTGGTCTAGAATTTTAGATCTAGGCTATTCAAGAATCAAGTGGTTTAGATTGTGTTGGTAGAGATTTAATTATTTCTAAAAGCTTTTATTGCTAAAATATTGCTTTTGGTTGTATCATTATTTAATTTCAAAGTGTTTTCTTTAGTAAAAGTTAAGTGTTTATAGTCCACACTATTAATTTTGGTCCTTTGAACATTATTAATATAATTTATTATTCTTTGGTTTTATCGTTACTCAGGTATTTCAATTTGTTTTATGTTTATCTTTTTTTTTGAGAAACCTCACATTCAATAGTCAGCTATTTATCTAACTAGGTTTAGCCTGTGACTTTGTCTGCGTTAAACAATATGAACAGTAGTAATACTCAATAGTCGGCAATAGCATTACTTTCTATCAGAGAAACAAAGTTTACTGTTTACCAAATCCGAGATTACGCGCGTACACCATGGAAGTTTCACCGACGGATAAGCATGCTAGTATTCTTTAGATTTCCTTATTATTAAAAGGCCTTTAGTCTTACCTTTTCCGTACAACATCCAATCAGCTGTACAACATTAGGATGATATCCTAAATTCTTCATCACAAGCAGTTCTTGCAGTAGATCTATCTTCTCTTTTTCAGAAGCATTTTCTTTGAGAGTCTTCACAGCAACTGTTTGTTCACCTTTCTTGCCTGTTACAACAAATATGTTTTCATTATTATTGCCTACTAGCTTTTTCCCGCGGCTTCACTCGCGTTAATTTAGAATTTGACAATCAATTCGGGTTGGACTCTACTTGCAACACTCCGCAACATGGTTCTTCTCATGATAACATGAGAGTTTTTCCAACCATGTTGGGGTCAGCTTCGACTCTAACCGGATGTAGCTACAGCAGATTACATTTAGGGGCTGCCTATCTGACCTCCACAACCAAAGTAGTACTGGGTAAAGCGATATCCCTTGGTAAGACTGGTAGTCAGACATAGTAGCTAATACGTCTGTATTAGAAATTCTTGAAGGCATCTGATTGGATTAGACAGATGAATTTAACAAAAGACGAATATAATGCAAGGCCTGACAATATTAGTTGTTCTAAACTAAAATACAGTTTTAGTAAATCAGGACGCATAGACTAAAAATACAAAAAAAAAAATATGGTTACGTTGTGTGGTTTGTTTACGTTGAACCTTTTTATACCTTGGTATTTAGATAATTGTTTATTCATTTCAGATTCAGTTATTAGCCAAATCCTATTACTCCATTTATTAACAACTTGTCAAATGATAGGCGGCTTATTTCATCTAATCTCAACGTACATCCACAGGGAAATCAGATTGACGTAGTAAAACTTAATGAGATCTGTTCAACCGAATCTCCTTTTACGACTCTAGATAAATAATAGACTCTAGAGGTCATTTTACATATTTTCGTTTCTCGGTAATGAATTATTCATAGATCAAGTATCTTACCTATATTTTTAATTACTAGGGAATTTATTTTTAGCTACATGAAGTAAAGTAATAGTAAGTAAGTAAAGTAGCAGTATAATAACTTTTTATTTAAAGTTGAAAGTCCATCAAAAGTTAGTACAGGTCAATCATCAAAAGTTTCTGTCCTTAACAGTTTAAACTAGTACATTTGCTTTTTTTTAAAAACTTTGCCCTACCCTAGGCATTTCTCCTGTATAGTGGGTGCGTTCACAGACATTTAAACTCACATACACAAACAGCCAGGCCCGGAACAACTATCTGTAGGCCATACAAATATTTGATCCGTGCGGGAATCGAACCCACGACACACAGCGCAGCAGTCAATCGCTTAGCCACTGCGTCAACCATGTCGTCAAAATTTAGTTAGAGTTGACATTAGTATTGACTGACTTAACACCCTCACAAATTTGTAACTAAACAATCATTCATTTGACTTAATTCGATAGTTGCAATAAATTCAAATGAGTTTAATTACATTCTAAAATCAATTTTAACATTTTGTAAATTTATTTAGGCATCTAAATTCAATCCCCCAATAAACTAAACGAAACCAATACTATCAAATGCAAATAGAATTTAACAGCACAATGGTAGGGAAACAATTTAATATCGATAGCAATTAGCAATATTTCGTAATTGGAACCAAATAATACCCGCATGAATTGTAATAACATTGTTACGGAATACAGTGAAAGCAAACATTACCAAAATGTTATCTGATTAAAATTCAAAGGCCGGAAACATTAACAGTTTTAACAACGGAATTATTAACAGGAACTTTTATTTCAAAACTAGGTGTTGCCCGCGACCTTTGTCAGTATGAAATGATTATAAAAATAATAGCTGATGCCGACTTCGCGACTTCGTCCGCGTAGCTATCTTGAAATTTGGCAGGGAGGTGCTAAATTTCAATTTTGTAGTATAAAAAATGAAGGACTTTTATACAACCGCGAGAGCCCTTAAACGTCCTTAATTGTCGGACATCTACTAACTATAACTACCTCACTGCCAAATTTCATCTTTAACCGTCAAGCGGTTTTCGATGTTTCGTGATGAGTGAGTGAGTGACCTTTCACTTTTATATATTTAGATTAGATGACTGCCCTATTTGAATCGGATTTTGTTAACAATTTCATGGGTTTTATTATTTCGTGTACGGAACCCCTAATTATTTTTCGGAACTAAAAGTAGCCTGTAAAAACCGGACCAAGAAGGATCGGAGATTATGTAAGAACAAACAAGCAGACAGAAAGACAAAAATTAAAAAAAAAAAAAAAAAAAATCCATATAATATGCTATATATCCTAGAACCAAAAATTCAAAGACATGTGACATCTACCAATCTGCACTGGGCCCGCGTGGTGGATTATAGCCCATTCCCTCTCATAGAGAGGAGGCCTGTGTCCCAGCAGAGGGAACATTATAGGCTGATGATGATGATGATGATGATATATGCTTTCATAGGCATTTAGTAAAAAACTGCTGTTTTTTCATTACAAAGAGACACTTCAATTTTGTTTATTTGTATAGATTGTCTGTTCCCTAAAGTCCATGGTATAGGTTATAGTGGAACTCTTTGAGAAGGAGATCACTCGAGGTACTATTACTACCTCGAACGATTGTACTTATATCTCTTCAGATTCAAACGGGCGAGACACTCCAGGACAGACATTTCTTTTCTTTCTTATTCAGAAGATAAAAAGAAGAAATCTTTTAAATCAAGTTATGCATCACCGGGTAAAAAAAATCCTGGGTACATTAGTCGAGTAGTTTCTTTATGTGAGACCAGCGACGTGCTTTTAAACCAAGTACAGGTTTGAGAATATTCAGAAGTGAATCTACATGTTACATACATTTTATTTTGCATGGAAATTCTGTAGAGGAACTCCTAAGAAAATTTTGTAAGCAGCTGCTGAGCATCGCAGTTTGCAAATTCGCGACACAACTGAGGCGTGGTCCGCTACATCAACTTCTGTGGAAAGTTTTATTCTTCCTCTACATTTATTTTGGTACACAGTTTTACGTAGTTCAACTTTGGTTCACTGCAACAGCTTGAAAAACAGTGCAAACTTTACTATTGTACTATCGTTGAATAATCGTTTCTTCATTTTTCTTTACATATTTCTGAATTGATGTATCATTAACACTGTTTTAAGAATTCACAGTTTATAACTAAACTTATACTGTCACTTAAGGGTTATCTTCCGTGTTATGTGTGTCTTTCCATGTTTATTTACCATCCAACTACATTCTCCAGACATCCCGTGATCATGGCGCTTGCAACAGCGTCGAAATATCGGGAGCTTAAAATAATGGTCAATCACAAAGATATCCCGTAAATGAGAGTATAATTAGTTTATCACTACTAGGGAATGCAAAACCGGCCATAATGTAAAACCGGTTTTTTATTCAGGATCCGTAATTAAAAAACGGTTTTCGGTGAAACCGGTTTGCATTCTCTAATCACTGCATAGTATAAAACAAAGTCGCTTCCCGCTGTCTGTCTGTCCCTATGTATGCTTACATCTTTAAAACTACGCAACGGATTTTGATGCGGTTTTTTTTAATAGATAGAATGATTCAAGAGGAAGGTTTATATCTACATTACACCGGTGCGAAGCCACGGTGGGTCGCTAGTCTATGATAAAAGTATAAAGGTACGAATTTCCAAAAGTCATAGAAAATACAATGTTTAGTTTCATAGTCTGAGTCATCATACGAGAGGTCTTGCTTTTATATGTAACACATTGTATTGTTGAAAATATAAACAGTTAAAATCAAAATGATATCTTTATACTTAAGCTTTTTTTGCAAACTATCTCCACTCTTGCTTTAGCAAAAAACATAACAAAAGCGCAAACAAATCATAGAACATTTACATAAAAACAAACGACGGTATTGCCGTTCTAGTACTTTTTTATTTCCATTGAAGCTTTGCGCAGCAGCCCGCTTCCCGTTGTGGGATATAAAGATCAATAGAAATTGTTAGCTGTAGTGCGGTGGTTTATTTTTACTGCTGGTGTTGCTCTATTCATTTCAAACCATTCTATTTTGATCTCTAATGAAAGCTACATAACGATGAAAAAAAGTAGTATTCGCCTGTGCACCGATTTTTTTTAAGGCCAATAGCTCGTTTATTATAAAATGTTTTCGTTATTTCGATTCTATGTTCTCAAAAAATCTTTAAAAAATAATAATTTGGCTAGGTTTTGTAAATTATTTTTTTAATAGTTATGTTATAATAGGGTTTTTCTGTCAGAAATTTTCAGTATCAATCTGTACAGTCCGGATTGACGGCAATAGGCTCTCCCCCTATTTTATGAAACTAAACATAAATAGCGAAAATGGATTGGATTATAACGATTGTACCAGTGGAACCCTGCTTAACCCTTCATTGGATTGGATTATAGGCGATATGTTTTGTTAATTTCCGATCTATTCAACGCCCACATACCAACCGTTACCGCCTTTTGTGATGTAAACTATTTTCGAGTTCGGCATTCGTATACGATTTCTATTTAAGGCCTTGCCAATTTACCTCTACAACAACATACTCGCTAAATCGAAGGTCGTAAACAAATGATCCCATTCGCTCTTTCAAAGCTTCCCAAAATACCGAAAACCATTTAGAATCCACATTATTCATTAAAAACACGAGACTGCGTCAAGACCTCAAAACGTGACTTATTGCGCATAGAATAAGAACCAACGTGTAGACGAGAAACTCCTGTTCAGAAGGCATTCTAGCCACATCTAAGTTACCTACATTTATAGCCTCATGTCTCAGACGTATAAGTACAGTCAGGATTATATTGTCATTTGAGGCGCGTGATAATGCTGCGGGACTGTTCGAAAGAGATACCGCGGTCTAGAACACAAAGGGCAAGGAAGGAACATGGATGGGTTTTAGTCAGTACAAGTCTGACACTCCCTTCCACTCTGCCCAAAGAGGGAGAAGTCATTTGATGATTTACCATCCTAAAAAAAAAAGGCGCGTGATAATTATGCTTTCCACAAAGAAAACTCAAGAAAGAAGAACTCAGAAATTCCAAATTCGAAAGAGGTCCGATTCACAAAGGTTTGATTTATAGGCAAGCGTACTCCACCGGCCGCATCATCGCTTTACATCAGGCGAGTTGCAGCCAGACCCAAGCCTATTTAGTGTACATGAAAACTACCGGTTTTCATTTACGTGTTGCTTGGTATAGTGTTAAAAAGTAACAATAACTCTTGGGTGCTATTATGACATAGCCGGTGTTATGTCACAAACTATGCTCCACGTACTATCCTGCCCACTTGCGAGCGAGTGCGAAGTGACCTTTGCGCTGCCACTGACGCGGACAGCCCGGTGGACGTGGAAAAATACTGGACTAAATAAATATAAAAAATGTCGTACCGGTGACACAAAGAAGAAGAAGTGTACAAAATCAAAACATTTCATTTCACATAGGCCGACAAAAAGGTGCACGGTTCGGTTGGTCGTTTCATAAGGAGACCAACCGGCAAGAAACTCCACGGTTACTCTTTTCAAATCATTTGGTTGTACAATAATATCATGTTACAACGTTAGTACGCGGGGTTAAGTATGGGGGGCAGCAAAGGCCCGACAATAAGTCGTTGCTTACCACACAAAAAACGTAAAACAAAATAAAAGGTTAACAAAAGTTAACAGGCATCTAGGAATCTATGTTAGTCGGAACTCAACAATACTGAACTTTTCCAAAACTTCATGGTCCTTTTTAGGGTTCCGTACCCAAAGGGTAAAAACGGGACCCTATTACTAAGACTCTACTGTCCATCTGTCTGTCTGGATGTCTGTCACCAGGCTATATCTCATGAACCGTGATAGATAGACAGTTAAGGTTTTCACAGATGATTTATTTCTGTTGCTGCTATAACAACAAATAATAAAAATATAAATTATTTAATAATTAAAAGGGAATGACTGCCTCGTTGGTCAAGTGGTCGCGTGTCAAGTGGACTGCTGAGCATGAAGTCCTGGGTTCGAATCCCAGGTCGGGCAAAGTGTTATTGGGTTTTTCCATCAGGAATTTCGTAAAAATTATTGCTGGGCAACGACTTTGTTTTTTGGGGTGAAAAATCACGTTTTACGTTATGACTCAATGTAACCCATTCAAAACATTGTGCTGATGGATGGATTAAATTGTACGAGGCCGTGAAGTTTTTTTAGGATGTGGTATCATCAAATGACTTCTCTCGCTCTGGACGGAGCGGAAGGGAGTGTCGGATGTGTACTGACTAAAACCCATCCATGTTCCTTCCTTGCCATTTGTGTTCCAGGGCCGCGGTATCTCTTTCGAACAGTCCCGCAGCCCTGGCAAGCGTCGGTGTCCCTTCACTTTGAATTTATGAATAATTAAATGTGTTTTTTGCGCTTTGAAGATACCTTTGTCCCATTCCCTAGACAGACAAATATGTAATCCACGGCAGTTCATTACTTTTCTCACTTAATTAAAGCAGACAAATTGTTCAATGAACTCGTGCGCCGTCACTCATTCAAAACTTTTGAAAACAACTTGAAATAACGTCAAACGAAAACATCGTATATTCTAGTAAAAATAAGTTTTAATTTATTTTGATAATTGAAACCATATGGGTACCTACTGAGTCTATGTATAATCGACTTCGTAATTAGTTTTCTATCTTTCATTCTTCTTTTATATGATAAGCGGAATCTGTCTGTGTGATTGTTGAATAGTTCCTACGTGACCTACTAAAATTTAAAGATTTGAGACTGCCTCGTTGGCCGAGTGGTCGCAAGCGCGACTGCTGAGCGTGAGGTCCTGGGTTCGATTCCCAGGTCGGGCAAAGTGCTATTGGGTTTGTCCGTCAGGAATTTCTCAGTAGCAGTCTGGATTTGTGCCCGGTTGATGGCAATAGGCTCCCCCTATTACATAGGACTTAAATATAACTGGCGAAATGTAGGTGTACTATTAGATACACTTCTGCCTAACACTACGGGGATTACAGGCGTGATGTTATGTTATGTTACTAAAATGTCAGTTGTCAAAAGTGGTAAATAAATTACTAAGTCGACTTATCCTATGTAAGAGCACGCGAAAACACGAAATTAGAACATGGGACTGCCGATTTTCTGCGACTTTCCCCATGATGAAAACATAATTTACGGACATGACATAAGTATTCATGACTACTGTACAGGAACTGGGTTGTATAGGTCAGATGCTCCATGTAAAATGCTGATATTCAGTTGCATCCAGATAGATTGGAAACCGACCCCAACATAGTTGTGAAAAAAACTGGCCAAGTGCGAGTTGGACTTGCGCACGATGGGTTTCGTACCATAAACCGAAAAAAACACGTTTCTTGTATGGGAGCCCCCTTTAATTATTAAATAATTTATATTTTTATTATTTGTTATTATAGCGGCAACAGAAATACATCATCTGTGAAAATTTCAACGGTCTAGCTATCACGGTTCATGAGATACAGCCTGGTGACAGACGGACAGACGGACAGTGGAGTCTTAGTAATAGGGCCACGTTTTTAGCCTTTGGGTATGGAACCCTAAAAAGCTAAGCAGATGATGACGTAATGGGCAGACAGATGACCTTGTGGAGGTCAAGAAAACACGTCGGATTCAAAGTAACTTCGAAAGATTAAAATATTTCCTTTTATTTTAAGCGTTTAAGGCTTTCAGTCAGTCTTAAGTTTGTTTTATTAATAACGATTTCAGAAAAGTTTTGAGAGAAAGAACAACATGATTTGTTTTGAAATTAATATTTAGCTTCTAGGTTTGCGTGTAACAAAACATACGGCGTACCACAAAGTTGTTTTAATTTATAAGAGTTAGGCACAAGCGTAAGGTGGAACGTTCTGAGGCCACTTCGTAGCATGATGCCTACTTTCGCACTACTTTTATGCACTTTCAATTAATCGGTACCACGATGCCGGTGGAGCGACGATCAGGGTGGCTGGTAGCACCTGGATGAGAGTTGGCTAGAATCGAGTTGGTGTAGTGACTTGCGATTGAAGAGGCCTATGTCCAGCTGTGGACGGTTGTAGGCTGATGATGAGGCAGATTTATTATCTTTGGAGTCTGATGATGGAGCTGGAAGGTGGCCATATGAACTCAGTAATTAAACGACGCAACGCCATCAAGTTTGGACTCTTTTGATTCGTCTTGACGAATACTTTGTCTTCAGATGGTATCCAGGGTTTGATGATAGAGCTTGTGGCCATAGGAACTCCGTTCATATAAAGTGAGCGCTGTTTCTTCTCATCGAGATCAGAGGTAGCCCACCAGATAATGGTAAAGGCCCCGAATTAAGAGTTTGTGAGTTCCAATCAAGGCAGGCGCTTTACTTAGTTTAACTTATGTCATCAGCACTGCTCTCAAAGTAATGAAAGAAAATGGCCAGAACCAAAAAATCAAAGACCTAAGATCTATCAATCTGGACACGGCCTGCGTGGCAAATTACGACCAGCTACCTCTTTAGAGAGAAGGTTTGTATCCCAGCAGTGGGAACAGTATAGGCTGATTGTTGTGAAAGTACTCGTATTACTATTAGCTAGGTACACCAGTGGTTAACTCTTCGGGGATGACCAGGCGTGATGTGAAGTTACTCTTAAAAAGGTGTAAGAAGACTCTTAACGGAGCCGAAATCGTTTGTTCTCCCCATCATTGCGATCATTTTTTTTGTTCTAGACCATACCTGGGAACCTTCTAGTTACGGAGATATTGGGGGTCAAAGTTACAACTTTATCACAAGTTTTTTTTTTCAAATACTTGTTTTTAATGTATTTTTTTTTACCTAAGGCCCTTTCGCGACCCTTGTACTATTCAATCCATTCATCACCACAATGTTTTGAATGCGTAAACATTGAGTCCTACCGTAAAACGTGATTTATCACCCCAAAAAAAAGTCGTTTCTTAGCAATAAATTTTGCGTAGTTTTGCGTACTTAGTTTGATGTACAGAATGCTTCATTGACGGCTTCGTGAAGAGTCCATTTACACTCTGTATTTACAAAGAAACCGACCAAAGACTTGGTTACGCTTAAAAATCGCTAAAAAGCAAAGATATTGCGGAAGTTTACTTTCAGTTTCAGAATCAATATGTTCTTGCTCAAGTGCCTACCCTATTGGACACATAAAATATGATGGACCGTCTTTGGCGTACGATTTCTTTCTCCTCATAAAAAAAAAACACTTTGAATTTAAGGAAGTACGACGACCAATCAACCTAAACAATCCAGTATAAGAGGATCTCTCATTGAAAGGGAAATCTATACTAAGAAAGTCCATGTTATACTGAAAATGTATATCTTGATATGTCGCTGTGTGTACGTGGTACTTATTAGACCCTCGTATGGTTTATATGATATCATTTTCTCAGTCACCAACCAATTTAAAAAATAAAAAAAACTTAAATGTATATATATTTTAAATAAATAGATAAATTTTAAGTCGTCGTTTATATCATGTTGTTACAAGTTTTATTAAAATGACAGACAGATTTTTAATTATATATTTAAGTTAATTGCGTTTTCAGATTTAGGGGGTATGTAAGTGTTTCTTTTTTACGAAGAAAAATTACGCCAAGAAGTATCCCGCATGAATCAAATGTTTATATGTCCTACAAGTAGTTGTTCCGGGTCTGGCTGTTTGTGTGTGAGTTTAAATGTTTGTAAACATACCCACGATGCAGGAGAAGTTCCTAGAGAAGGGAACCTTTTAAAAAAATGGGTCTATATTGTGGTGAGCTTCACCACGTTGCGTCTTTTGGTAAACTTTTCCAAAACTTCGGTTACACTAGTTTACAAATTTTAACTTTTTTGTATACCCGGCAAGATTGTTTTATAAACATGTTAAACAACCTTCCTTAAACCTAAAAGTGTTAGCAGAAATATCACGTCACATCACCCCAATTGGCTGTTGTAGTTTCATGTTCATTTATTCGACACAAAAAATGAATAAATTTTATTATAATGTATAATATAAAGTGTTTACTAAATTCTGATCTCCTTCTCTACATCGGTGTACAGTTTATAATTTCAAAAATGAGAAGACTCATTAGAGATTCGTTTAAAAGTGCATATCTACATTTATTTAGGATTCCCGGATTTCCTGTTGCAAACCAAGATAAAAACTAAGTGTTTTGTGAAAGTTCCAGAAACTTTTTACTGGATTGATCATCAAAAGTTCACCTTTTTTTTTGAAAACTTACGAAGTATGAGTTGCTGCCAAGGGGACCGTTTTTACCAACATCTAAAGGGTTTTGAAGATCACCTATCAAAGATTTTTCCATAAAATTATGTTGGACGTTGACTGTTGGCCCTTTATAAGAGAAAGTAATCCACAATACTAAAAATAGGAGACGAAAATGTGCCATTCTCATTTTGGTTTATTAAGACTTTCTCGTTCGTATGTAAACAAATATTTCCAAAACAAAACGTAACGGATTTTTTTAATATTTTTTTCTGGATAACTCTTTCCATAATAAACAATTATCAACAACTTCCAGCTGGGGTATAAAACTCGTGTAAACTAGTGTTATCGGGTATCTAATCTTCGAGAAATAATCCCTTACTCCTCCCTCTGCCACTTAAGTTTTCTAAATTTTCTGGACTATGTAAGTTCTCCTGCAAATCTCTTGACCAAAATTTCCAAACTAACTTCACTTACCAGCAATATCCAAGGCCTGTGCTCTCCACACCTGTCCAAAGGCACCTTCTCCTACAATATTGAAAATCCTCAGCTTGTGACGAGGGAACTCCCACTTGTCAGGCGGCTGGTCATCTTTTGATATCGAAGTTTCTTCTGATAACTGTAACGATTTTTAATGGTTATTACTTTTTATCATTTTAAAATTAGTAATACAAAGTGTAAAAGAAGCCTTCACGAAGACGTCAACCAAGCAATCTGTAGATCAAACTAAGTATCTCTACGCAAATATATTGCTGATTAATTACTTTTTTTTTGTGAAAAAAACACGTTTTTGCAAAACTCAATGTTACATACTCATCAACATGGTTTGGATTAAAGAAATGATTGCAATAACAGGAAAACAAGTGACTTTCGACTTCATTAAGGGGCCTTTTACACCGAAAATACCAAACAAAACATTAGTAGTTAAAATATCTTCACGAACGTTCGCATTATAATAAGTTATAGTAGACAGAAATAAGATGCTTGGTTGCCGTGCGTCGTCTTCATTCTTCTAATACTTTATCTTTACAGGAATAATATTTTCTGGACTGAAGGTAAAAAAAGAATGATTTAGACAGTACTAGATTTTAATATCGGCAAACACACGTAGCCTATGAAAAGATATTACATTTCTTTATTAAAGTTCAGTTTACCTGTGCGTGCCAAAGGTAGATTGAAACATCTGTACGAAAATGTAAGCAATCTAACAAAATCTAATAATATTTATGGATTTGAAATATTTTTTCAGAATAAGACAAGGTATTGACAAAGAATGAAAGGTACATAAGACGAAGCAAAAGGAGTATGTAAAGTGGCGTTCAGTTTGTAGTTTATGCCTACCCTCATGGAGCTTACGTATAAATGCATATGTGAGTTAAAATATGGAATTAATGAGAAACAACCACATTGACAATATATTAAGCCACGAGACCTCTAATTAACAGTCTAAGAAAATAATAATATAAAAAGAAATGTAAGCAACCAAAGAGTTCTTACGGCTAAAACCCCTACTGCAACTACCACTGTTTATGTTCTTCCGGAAAAGGAATGAATATTAATGAATATCAGTAAAATTAATGGCAATGAAATTGATGATCAGAAGAATGATCATGATGAAGGCCAATACCATGGAGAGGGAGACGATTCAATAGATCAGTAGGAAGTTGATGATAATAATGAAGGAAATAAACTCATAAACTGACCTGCAAGTGACCATTATCCCAGGACTCGTATCGATTGGAGTATGCCCGTGGGTGATCCCACATATTAAGAGACGCATCTTGAAGTACTATCCCACTTGAGTCTTTACTCTGAGGACAATGGGAATCTCATGAATAGGTTTTTTGAATGGAGTAAAAAATAAAAGGAATTGAAATTATTGGTTATTTGTTTGTTGTGATCTTTTACTTGAATAGGGGTTGTGGGTTGTAGACGAGAGTCTTGAACTCATTCCTATTCCAAAATGAAAGGTCATTCCATTGAAACTATGTGACCCAATTCGGATGACGGTCAGTTACCTACACAGGTAGGAAATGTTAGACCATTTAAACCGTTTTTTTACCTGACTACGGCAAAAAGGATGTTATACAAACAAATACTTCGGTCTAGTCAACTAGATATTTCAATTGAAATAGAAATAATATATATATATTTTTTTTGTAATATTGTAAAAATTATGTCAATAACCAAGGAAAAAGCACGTAATCTTGAGGTCAACTTAACGAATATTAGTCGAGAACTGAGTTTTTATTAATAGAAACACAATTGTGATTATTGTATCGGAGATCATAATAATAATGATTAACTCGTTTTCCAATGTAATTTAACTTTAAATCTACACAAAATTATTGATTACCTTCCAATAATTTTGTTAACGTAACACGAGAATTTAATGGCATCAAAATGTCGCATCGAATACATTGCAATTATAAGGCACATACTAGGTTCATATTTCCATATAGGCAATTATATTCGTGTGAGTTTTTAACGAAGTTACTAATTGAATTGTCCTTCTATTACATTCTACAGTATTCTGTGAGTGCAACTGCAACTTAATTTACCAAATTAATCATGCATTAAAATATGTCTGCACACTAAAAGCAATTTCATTTAATTAACTATTACAGTTAACGAGTTAAAATTGCAGTCGCCTCACAAATTGGCATCACCATCAAAGGTTACGAAACTACAATTAAGAATTGCTTGCTTCATTGCTTACCATGTCATCTTTCTTGCTGTCCTTCTTCTGAGCATTATTTTTCTTGCACACGAAAAGTATGACAACTGCGACTATGAGTACCAGGGCACCAATAGCAACAAGAGGTACCACGGTCAAAGGCATTTCACTGCTGGTAGGATTCTTATTAGGCGCTTCAGTGCTGGTTGTTCCATCATCATTTTGGGTAATACTCTCTCCACCAGGTGGCGTATCATCGGGAGGATTTGGAGGACTTAAAGTAGTGAGTGTTGTGGTTGCTTCAGGTACTGTTACGTAAATATTGGTTGCTTTGGTAGTGTTTTGCGTGGTCCTAGGGAACTTTGGTTGTAAATGTATATTTGGGTAGGCGGGGAAGTTCAGGGTTGGAGGGTGGGGTAACTTCGGTCTTTGACCAGACTTGTCGGAAACTGTTGCATAAACCTCTGTTTTCTGTGGTATGGAGCCGTCGTTTGCTGTTACCCATAGCGAGTAGGAGCGGTTTTCCTGGAACGTGATAAAATGTTGGTTAGAGGATTTAATGTTTGAAATGATAATACCTATGGCATTAAGTCCGCCTCTGTACTTTATGCTTGAAGTGTTAACATAAATTAATAAATAATGATTTAGAGAGTTACTCTATAATAAATGATGATTTAGGGCTAAAACCAAGTGACATTTTATCAGGGATAAAAATGATGGAAAGATGAAAAAATTTAGTGCCTCTTTGGTTGTATGCGTTAGTGTGTGTGTAAGTTATGTAAATCTTGCTGAAAGTCGTTATTTAAATACGAAACACTTTAATAAAAAAAATTGAATGATTGCGACTTGTTGAGCCCACTTTCAGATTTATTATCTACAATAATCACGAAACACCTTACTAGCATGGCACCTAACTGTTTCAAATTCGTCTCAAAACTTTAAAATCACATGTCACTAAACTGAAAGTGGTAGTCAAAGAATTTGTTCATCCAAAACGGTAGCAGTTTGTTGCCGTACTTCTAATTGCAAGACTGAAGTAACATTAAGAAAACTTATAAACTACGTAGAAGTTAATTCATGCATTAAATAAGTCAAAATTTTGTACATAACTTAGAACTTGTTGAATGAAGTAAATACCGCTTTTGAGACTTCTTGAGTGAATTTTCTCGCAAGTTGTGTTACATGGAAAAGCATCTGTGTTTAATAAGAGACAAGTTGTGTTACATGGAAAAGCATCTGTGTTTAATAAGAGAAGCTTTGCAGTTCTTAATAATATTATCCATACATAACATCACGCCTGTAAGCCCCGAAGGGTTAGGCAGAGAGGTACCTTGTACTGCCCCACATAATATTTAGACCATTTATGTTTAATAACTGTGTCAAGTAATAGTTAGCTGGCTTCTAACACAAAATCAGACTTCATGACTGCTACTGAGTAATTCCCGATGGAGTAACTCGCTGACACTTTGGCCGACCTGGGAATCAAAGCAGTCGCGTTTGCGACCACCAGACCAGCGAGGCAGTCATATTATGTTCTGCAATTTTTAATAAACACTTTTACAAGCGCACTTAACAAGATTATTTTACTTTTAAATATTCTCAGTTTCACACAGAACAAATGCTCTGAAAAACTTTTCAATTAAAGGTGCTTAGAGCTTAAGAATTTCCCAAAATAAAATAAAGGTATTTGTATGTATATTTTTTTAATTTGTGTGCAATAAAGAATAAGAAGAAGAAGATGGTATTTATCATAAAGAAAATAGAAACTAGATCGTAAACTTTATACAGGGCTTAAATAAAATTGAAGTGTCTGTTTCGGATTTAAAAATAATAGCTTTTTACTAAATGCATTTATGAAAGTAAATTATGTTCGGCTCCAGGAGGATGCAAAAGAAACCGATATAATTTACGTAAAGAATTAATAAAAATTATTACAATTAGATCGGTAAAACTAGGATGCGCGACAGTTGTTCGATAAGAGGTAGAGGAGTGGTCTACCAATACACAAAATCATTATCGATCACTGCTATTGCACAATCTTCGATCCCACGCCATTGGAATGCTGAGAAGGCGAATCACACGGTGTCGGCGACGGCGGGCGCAAAGCGGTAGGTATTAGTCTTTTCTTAAGATTTTAGGTTCCGCAAGTACGACATAAGAAGTATATAAATATATATACGGTACTATGATAAATGTTTGTATGTTTGTACTGGTTGATCTACGAAACGATTAAAAAAGTGAAGTAATATTTTTTTTATAATAATTTCGCACGAACGAAGGTCGCGGGAAGATCGGACGGCCGATGGGGGATCTACAATTAAATGAGACGAAATTTAAATCTTGTATAAAAGGCACATTATGTAGGTAAGCATATTATAAGTTGGGGGATTACATTGATGATAAAAATGCTTGGCTCAATACTGGTCCTGCTCCACAACCATAGGGGCAAATTATTTGATTACCATGTGAAGTTATTGTGGAAGCTGCAGAAGATTGTAATAATATATCTTTGCATTGTATAGATTCAATCTCTTAGTATTATAAAATTGCAAAGCACATGTGTGAGTACTATGTACTGTAAAGTTACCATTTACATTTAGTTATCTTTCATTGACATGAATTGGCCCTGGTGGTTGAGAGAATATCAAGCTCACTCAAATGTCTCGCTGATTGTGGCGGGTGGGTCGGGTCATTTAGCTTCCTTCAATATGGTTGAGCTGAATGGGGCTGATCCATGCGTCATGTTCGTGAACGGGCGCTGTCAGTTGGGACTGGTCATCTCTAAGCTGCCACGGTTTATTTTAACTACTTACTTTGTTTTTAAATGTTTGATATAATCTTTTACTCTGGACGCTCTTAACGTGCACGTATTTCTACATCGTTCTCACATATATTTATAATCTCAACATGAATGGTGTACTTAACCAAGATTTTGTAACAATATTTTGATTGGAAAGAGTGTCCATGGAGTTTCTTGCCCATTCTTCTACATAGAGATCTACGCTTTGGAATGGGCAACTACATTGCTTTCACGGGTTATTATGCCTTGTGTCTGTAACTGTAGCTTAGCCTTCTTTGTTTTTCTGACATTCAAAGGTGCTTGTAATGGTGTAATTCAAAATAAATGCTTTTGAGTTTGAGTTTTGGGGCAAACAGATACTGGAGTGGAGATCACGAATTGGAAAGCGCAGCGTGGGACGGCCACCTGCCAGATGGACCGACGACCTTGTTAAAACCGCAGGGAGTCGCTGGATGCCGGTGGCAGCAACGGGCTGTTAATATGATGATGAGGAAGGTCGCGGGCCACATCTACTTCAATAATTGAATTTTGACTTCTCCTAAAACCGAAATGATTAAATCCTATAAATCAATTAATTACCTGGTGTTAAAAGTTTCAATTATTGTTTAACACTCGAAATAGAAACTTAAAAACTAATAACTGATTGATAGAAGAAGTTGATTGATTTAGTTTGTAATTTTAATTACAAATGGAAGTTAATAGTTTGTTACTTCAAGATGAGTTGAAGTTTCTGAACATTTATAGTTGAGTTAGTAACTATTTAATTGGTTAATTAGTATTCATAATCTAATTAAGATTCCTTGTTGTGCATGCGAGGAGATAATTACTTAAACGTCATTAGCTAGAATTTCATTAGAAAATCAATTCTCTATTTGTCGATTAGTTTTTTCTCGCGATTGTGCCCGCATGGAGTTCGAAGACTCTCACGGAAACTTAGTATCGTGATAAAAATATCCTCATTCTAACCCAGCTCATGTTACATCCGTATGCGAAATGTAGAATTCCAATCATTCGCAGTAAAGGCATGTAAGTTCTGGAGTGGCGACCGCGAACCGGAAGACGTTGCGTTGAAAGGCCTCCCTCTAGGTGGACCGATGACCTGGTGAAGGTTGCAGGGATCCGCTGGATGCGAGTCGCACGGGACCGGTCAATGTGGCGACACTTGGGGGAGGCCTGTGTCCAGCAGTGGACGTCTTTTGGCTGAAATGATGATGATGATGATGTTGATGAAAGGCATGTAAAGGGACTAAGAGATATAGACCCAGATACATTCGAATATATTAATTAGTATGGGTAAAGGATATAATTATTATATTGATCAGATAGACAGTCGCTTCATATGAAATAGTAATGTATTTTAAATGAAGCACACACCACACACTTCTTAAAAACTGGCCAAGTGCGAGTCGGACTCGCGCACGAAGGGTTCCGTACCATTATCTATACAAAATTAGACGAAAATCACGTTCGTTGTATGGGGGCCCTTAAATATTTATTTATTTTAATTTAATTATTTATATTCTGTGAATATTTCAAGCGTCTACCTGTCGCCATTATTAACCCATTCAGTGCCCAGAACCCAGCATAAGAGTCGAACAATAATTTGTTTGTTCGCACAATCCGTATCCGTAGCTATGGACTCGCTAGTCGGGTTCTGGGCATGAATCATCTATAGTTCATTATAACAACGACTCGGATTCGGGTTGTGGGCACGCGAACGAAAATCACGCAGTTTTATCGAGCAAAAAAACGGCAATAAATCACGTTTGTTGTATGGGAGCCCCCTAAAATATTTATTTTATTCTGTTTTGAGTATTTGTTGTTATAGCGGCAACCGAAATACGAAATGCACAGTGTCACGTAGTTGCCAACCTAAACACGTCGCACTCACGATTGCGGTTCTGCCAGTAAAAATGTGAGGACTCTCAAATAACATAAACATTTCTATCTAGTACCCGTCACAGAATAACAAAAACCGTGTAGAACCGAAATGATTATGTAGCGACGCACAGTACCCGGTCGTAAAAACTGGCCAAGTGCGAATCTGACTCGCGCACGAAGGGTTCCGTACCATAAACCGAAAAAAAAACACGTTTCTTGTATGGGAGCCCCTTTAATTAACATAATAACATAACGCCTGTAATCCCCGAAGGGTTGGGCATAGGTGTACCTAATAGTACACCCACATTTCGCCAGTTATGTTTTAAGTCCTTCTAATAGGGGGCGAGCCTATAGCCATCAACCGGGCACAAATCCAGACTCCGTGGCTGCTACTAAGAAATTCCTGATGGAAAAACCCAATAACCCTTTGCCCGACCTGGGATTCGAACCTAGGACTTCATGCTCAGCAGTCCACTTGACACGCGACCACTTGATCAACGAGGCAGTCATTCCCCTTTAATTATTAAATAATTTATATTTTTATTATTTGTTGTTATAGCAGCAACAGAAATAAATCATCTGTGAAAATCAGCAACAGTCTATCTATCACGGTTCATAAGATTCAGCCTGGTGACAGACGGACAGACAGACAGATGGACGCACAGCGGAGTCTTAGTAACAGGGTCCCGTTTAACCCTTTGGGTACGAAACCCTTAAAATTATCCTGAAGATCGATTCGAGTGGCTGTTATGATGTAGCCACTAGCTTCACACACAAAACATTTTTCACATCTATACTAATATCTATACTAATATTATAAAGAGATAAATTTTGTTTATAAGTTTGCATGTAGGGGGTAATCTTCAACAAAACACAACAACAAATGATCATGGATAAAATGATCTAATTAAAAATTTTCTTCACTGATTGAAAGATACATTATTTGTGCCTTTAGGCCATAAATTATATTTATATCATGAACAGTCAGCATCAAAAGTTGATGACCACATTTAGATTTTCAAAATCGCTGTACATCGTATTATACCTAAATCACTCAACATAAAAAGCGCCAGAAATGAATGATTATCATAAAAGGGTATAAGTAGGTGACCATCACTTTTGAAAAGTCGCTAAACAAAGTTATAGTAAAAAAGCGTCACATTCTTCGTCTCTAAAGTCCCTGAACAAAAATAACTCACCATAAATAACCAAAAATAACTTAACATCATTTAATCACAAAAGTTACTGAACAATATAAAATGCTTGTTTTGGTTATCTAGTGTAATCACGGCAACGTCCAAAAATAACTTAACATCATAAATAACAAAAGTTACTGAACAATATAAAATGCTTGTTTTGGTTATCTAGTGTAATCACGGCAACGTCCAGAAATAACTTAACATCATAAATAACAAAAGTTACTGAACATTACTTTGTTTCGGATACGTAGCGTGTAAACTTATACTATCAAAAGTAGCTGAACTGCAAACTTAAAAAAGTGCTCGTTACTATCTTCAGAGATATACATCCAATCTTGTCCTATCCAAACTAAATGAAGTAAAAAAAAAAAATTGGATGTAAATTTAGAATTTAATTAACTTTCCAAAATAATTTTGTTTTTTTTTTCATAGTATCAATGAGAAATATTAGAAGTGGGTGTTCAAACGGCAAGCACATTTTTAAACCTATTTTTCAAAATAAGCTCGCAAGCACGATTATAAAGATAAGCACATTCCGCAAAATTATTCCGTCGACGTCATCTAAGCTTTCTATATTACGATTGAATAGTAACCTTATTTGTATAGCTATAAGACTCACTATAAAATAATCACGCAGATTCTGTTTGAATTTATACCAACGACTTAGTTTATGATTTTTATAGTACGATTGAATTAGAACCTTATCTGTATACATATAAGACTCATTTTCAAAATTCACACAAATTCCGTTTTAGTTCAATTATTTGGGAAACATAACTATGTTTCCAGCAGAAACTGTTTACCCTTGAATGTTAAAAGAAACAAAACATTAGACACACATACAACAACAACAACAACAACAACAGATTGTTAATAAAAACAAATAATAATTATTAACTGTATTTATTTATCCATTTAAACCTACCACAAAAAATACACATACATATTAAACCCAAAAAACATTTCATTTTGTTCAGGGACTTTACAGATAAACGATGGTATGCTTTTTTTGTCAAACATTTGTTCAGAGACTTGAGACGAAGAATGTTATGCTTTTTTTACTATAACTTTGTTTAGCGACTTTTGAAAAGTGATGGTCACCTACTTATGCCCTTTTATGATAATCATTCATTTCTGGCGCTTGTCATGTTGAGCGATTTAGGTATAATATACGGTGTACAGCGATTTTGAAAATCTAAATGTGGTTATCAACTTTTGATGCTGACTGTACATTAGCCGAGCTATCACGACTTTTGCGGACGACGTCGCGGGCGAAGCGCTTAGTCTCACATAAAACATATTATTTATAGCCATAAAACATTTTTCTTCTTCTATAACCAGATGTTAAATACATAAAAGCTGCCGCGATTATTCCCACAGCATCAATATTGATTGAAATGACCTCTAAGACTGCGGTACTCTTAAATTGCCACTTTAGTGATTAAAATAACGATCCATTCAAAATCGGAAACCAAAATGAGAGGTATTTCGTTTTTGCATGCGAAGTTTTTGTGTCAGATAGTTTTCTGTTTATTTAAAGAGAAGTGTTTGCTGTCATGGTTTTAAGAAACTAATAGTAACTTGGGTACTTAATGGGTGTAAAAAATACCCTTAATTAATGCGAAAGGCCCTTGTTTTCCACGTTATTGCGATCTTTTATTTTTTATTCTAGACTATACCCGGGAACCTTCTACTTACGCAGATATTGGGAGTCAAAGTTCCAACGTTTTCACACTTTTTGCAAGTTTTTTTTTTTTAATACAAGTTTTTAAGGTTATAATTTCACTTTAAATATCTCCAAGACCCAATTAGCCCAATACTTTGAGTGAGTTGCATTGAGTCCCACCGTAAAACGTGAATTTTCACCCCAAAAAAATGTCACGTTTTCCAGCAATAATTTTTGCGTAGAGTTACTTAGTTTGATGTACACAATGCTTGATTAACGTTTTTGTGGAGGGTGGGTCCCTTTATGCCTTGCATATTTTAACATAATTATGCGTAATTATTGAAATAATCTGTCTAATGTGACCGTTTACTTATAGTTGTTTGGCAACTAGAACTCATTAAACAGTTATTTACCCACAAATACTTAAAATACTCAGTGACACTGAAATTTAGAATATAATTCAGCTGCTCCATTAATTTTTATTCATCTAACTTTGCTTAGATTTTCTTTTTCTCGCGATTACAGAGACCCATAGTACCTACAACTTGCCGCGTTCACGTTCATACATCGTCGTATCGCTACGAATTGGGGCGTAACTGCATAATAGCTACTTTTCAGGAGATACTTTTATGTTTTATTAATTTTAATTTAAACAAATATGTATTCATGTGTTGGTTTCAAATATGTGTTGGTTTCAAATAATGTGTATTGGTAAAAAAAAGTAAAGTGTATAGAATAAATAAACATGAAACTACAAATCCCAATTAGGGTAGCAGGAAAATATGATGACTGTAAAAAAAAATGTGATGTGATACAATATGTCTGCTAACACTTTTAGGCTTAAGGAAGGTAGTTTAACATGTTTATAAAAAAAATGCAGGGAATATAAAATTGTAAACTAGTGTAATTAATCGTTTTTCGAATGTATTTTGAAGTAAACAGTTTTTTTTACTCCACCTGCTATACCTGCTGTCCTGTCCATCTCCTTTAACCTTTACAATTCATGTAAATGCTTAGTTAAAAACTTAAAATCTTAATGACCTTAATACTAACAAAACTTTTTTAATTTTTCAAAAATATTCACAAAAGATAAACTACATAGTTAGACACCACAGATGTGCACTAATTGGGCCTGTATTTGAGTAATTTTCCAATCAAAGTTCTTGTAATTTCAGCTGTGACTCGAATGTATTTTACTGTAGCGTCAGCTTATACTTTTTTCTTTTGTGACAGCTTTTCCTACGTGCCTTGGAAAGCACGTTAAGCCGTTGGTCCCGGTTGTCATTTGTAGATCTTTGACAGTCGTTAGGTAGTCAGTGGCCCAAAAAGTCTGAAAACCAGTCTTACCCAGGGGTATCTTATTACCCAGTACTAACTGGGTTGTGGAGCTCAGATAGGCAGTCGCTCCATGTAAAATACTGTTATTCAACTGCATCCGGTTAGACTGGAAGTCGACCCCGACATAGTTAGAAAGGCTAGGCAGATGATGATGTCAGCTTGTACTTTTGTAAAGATTGGCCGGAGAAAAAATCCATATAGTATCTTACTTAAAGCACAGTAGAGATAACATACAGTATTTCAACTAGGAGAACAGGGGCTAAGGACCAAAAAACTTTTTACATAACATAACCTCACGCCTATAATTCCCGAAGGGTAAGGGAGAGGTGTACCTAATAGCACACCTACATTTCGCCAGTTACGCTTAAGTCCCGTGTAATAGGGGACGAGCCGATTGCCACCAACCGGGTACAAATCTAGGCTCGGTGGCTGCTACTGATAGAAAATCCCAATAACACTCCGCCCGTTCCGGAAATCAAACCCTCTTGCTCCGCATTTCCACTTTTTATGTAATTGATGGTTTTGAATAGATGAATTAAACAGCCGCAGATGCAGTTAATATGTAAAATTGTTACTGTGTGACCCTTTACAAATTGCAACGTCATTATCCTATTATGAGTCTGAAAAAACGACATGCTTAGGCCTTTTTTTTGTTTTTTTTCGAATGGGTAATCTCTGGGCGGAGCGGAAGGGAGTGTCAGACTTGTACTGACTAAAACCCATCCATGTTTCTTCCTTGCCCTTTGTGTTCCAGCGCCGCGGTATCTCTTTCGAACAGTCCCGCAGCACTGGACATTGTTAGGCCTTCAGTTGTTTTGAATAGGCTGTCTCACACCCTACTTGTAAACCTACTTGTTACGTGGCTTGTTTTTATGGGTCGTTTTGCAACAAAACAAAAAAGAAGTTATATTTGCAACCCTCATGTAATAGGCAGAGATCAAAATACGTAGAGTGTATTTGCTTCAACCCCTTCATCCTCCCAAACAAACCCTTACAAACGCTCTCGCCTGTTTTCTTTCTGGTTTATGACTTCAAAGCTATGATTTTTTACAGTTAAATAAAAATCAACCTCTTCTATGTCTCTATGTTTTCCTTTTTGAAGATACATAATCTGTATAAGCACTAGAACCGTTACAAAAGCTCAAAATTACCTATTTAGATCGCCTGTCATCAAAGGCCTAGTGTACAAATTTGACAAATATTAATGAAAAACGAAAAACATGCAACGGACACAGTATATATCCTTCTTATTCAGTTTATGAAATATCTTTTTTTGGTCGAATATTGGAGGAGGAAATAGTCGAGAGCCAAACCTCGAATTATGACATTTTACTTTAGTTGTCTTGATCGCACCCATGTCAATGTCGCGCTGCTACCTACCATGTTTCCTCTTAATTTGGCAAAAAAGGCCAAGTTGTTTTACTCGTTATTTTGATACTATGTCAGTACTAGGAACTATAAACACTCACTGAACCGTACGTCAGTGTGGTGGCGGAACTGAAACATTTTCTGGTTACAGCATCTGACAGCTAGATGAATGGTCCTAAAGTTATAGGGCAAAAATGTCTCTTGAATTGGATGAGTAAAAACGGGGTTTGGTGTAGCCATTTTTATTCAATTAAAGGTAATATAAGATTATTTCCTATGGCCACGTTCTAGCTCCATCACCAGATCAACTCCAAGTCATCATAATATTGTATTATCATGCGATATACATATGCGTGCAAAGTTTCAGCTCAATCGGAACCCGAAAAGTGTGTCAAATTTAACTTGCAAAATTTGATCACAGACAGATAACAGACAAGTGAAGGTAATAAAAAATAATAAAAGTTTGTAAAAATAATAAAATATAGATTCAAGTTTTTTTTTTTTTTTTTTTTTTTTTTTTTAAACGTTGCCCCACACTAGGAATTACTCCTGTATCGCAGGCAACAACTACCTAGGCCATACAAATATTTGTTCCGTGCGGGAATCGAACCCGCGACACGCAGCGCAGCAGTCGATCGCTCAGCCACTGCGCCAACCGCGCCGTCAAAATTAATTTCCACAAATAGCTTTCAACACCCGCATTCACTATCCAGTTTAGTTATTTTGCTTTGAGTAACACCGAGTTCTAATCTAAACGTAATTACGATAGTATCGCAAACCTGTCAATTCTTCTCGATTTTGATCTTTGAACTTGGCACGTCACTACTGCACGTCTTTTCAACGTGCCGGCGTGTTTTTTTTTATCACTACGGGTGATCTTTACTGCACAAGGAAAAAAATATCCCGTTTAGGCTGCTCGCCCACGTCAGACTTTTTGTAGGACAGATAATCGGGCCGATTTTGTATGCGCCGATTTTATTTCTGACCTTTTTGCGTGTGCGTTGCACTATTGCTATCAGTGTGTTCTTTTTTCTCCTACAAAAAATCAGTCACCGATTATCGGACGTAGGCGGGCAGCCTTATTCCGAATTACTAGCGACCCACTCGCGCTTCGTACAGTGCCATCTATCGGGTCCAAATCTATCCTATCTTTTCATCGTATCTGTTCCTTACATTTATAAATTTTCATTGAAATGTGATGGGTGGTTTCGGAGATTAGCGTGTACGAACAAGTGACACCTGAGTTTTTTATATAAAAATTAACGCCTCTGGAGCAACTGGACAGATTCGCAACTGGACAGATTCTCAGCTAGACAGATTAACAACTGGACAGAGTGCAGTCATACATTTATATTTCCTTTATGTGAATATAATTTAAGAACTTATTTTATTAGTATTTGATGGTCTTTTTCAATTTTAGATCAAAAAAAAACCATGAGTAATTTTATTATGTATAGGGTATGCTAATTTGATGTATAGGGTATGCTAGTTGTTCAAATCAAAACTTGAAAAGAGTCACCCCTTGCCCTCAATTATCTCTATACAAATATTTGTTCCGTGCGGGGATCGAACCCGCGACACGCAGCGCAGCAGTCAATCGCTCAGCCACTGCGCCAACCGTGCCGTCAATTGTAAGTTTCTATTTAAGTTATAAAAACTCGTCGGTTCATAATTAAAAGGATTAAATACCAATCTCACCTTATCAATAAGCGTATCATTCACAGTAACGACCCCAGTATTAGGATCAATCCTGAACGGCGCCGGCGGCCCGTAAGTCTCCAGCCCGAAGGTAACACTGTCACTGCCGGTGTTCTCTCGGTAGACCTTCGTCACGAAGGAGCCGATGGGTTCCGTCGGCATGACGTACCAGTTCCTGTCGACGTGCATGATCGTTGGGAGTTTGAAGCCCGGAGGCGCTTGTGATGATGCTGTAACAAGAGAAAGTTAATGTTAAAAAGAAGTAAAAATAAAAAAAGTGTGTGTGTACTTATGTACACGCTTTAGAAGTTATACTTTTCTAGAACATAAACGAAAGTAAAGTAGTTTCTAACAAGGTCTTATATGAATTAAGGTCTTATATTATACAACCTAACCTCCTAGCTCCAGCAGTAGATTAAAAATAATAACCTAGGCTTGTCAATATCTGACACACTGCTTACGAAAGTAAACAAACATTGGGAGAAGTAAAGTAAAACTAGCTAACTTCAGGGTGTATGTTGACTAGCTAACTTCATCATTTTTCCCTAACGCGCCAAAAAAAGTATAACCTAAAAAAAAATAATCTTCAAACATTCTTAACTCCGAAGATCGACTCGTGTGGCTTTTATGATTTAGCCACGAGCGTTAACGACTGACGGCATTTCATACAAACTTTCAAATCGTTTTTTTTTTAACGATTGAACCGATTTTAATAAAACTTCATACGCATAAGCAGGATACATAAGTCTAAAAAGTTGAGAGATAAAATTAAAAAAAAAAAAAAAAAATTGTGAATTTCTGTTAAAATAAAATTGGTCTAATTTAGCTGTAACACAATTTTTCGAAAATTCCTCACTCAACTTTTAAGACCTACGTAACTTGCTTACGCGTATGAAGTTTCATTAAAATAGGTTTTATAATTTCGAAAAATAAACGATTTGAAAGTTTGTTTGAAGAAACGAACGAACAGTCTTTCGTATCATTTCATTCAAGAAATGATATGGAAGACTGTTCGTTCGTTAACGCTCTTAAAGCAATACATAATATTAGTTTATATTCTACCTTAAAGGTGTGTTTCAAATATTACTGCTGGAAGAGATTCAGATTCCAGGCTGATATGGTTATGATGATAATGAACGCAATGCCAACAGAATTTATTTTAAGTGAAATCCTCTCGTATGAATTAACATTGGTGCCGATTCCCTTGTTCAGAAACTAAACTGAATTTAAGTTGAGTGCATCTTTTTCTTTCTATTTCATTATGAAAAGGACAGAAGATAAATATTAGTTTAGTCCTGTCAAATTAGTCAGCACCTGACGTAATTTGGTGTAATTTTAGTAGTCAACTTTTTAATCACGTCTAAACTTGTGTCAGGCGCTGGCTAATTTGACAGGACTAAACTAAAATGTATCTTCTGTCCTTTTCTTAATGAAATAGACAGAAAAAGATGCACTGAACTTAAATTTGGTTTAGTTTGTAAACAAGAGAATCGGCACCAATGCCTCAGTAAAACATACATAGGTAATGCACATCGACTTTGAGCTTCAGCGAGCTTAAGCTTAAAAATATACTGTCTTTAAAGATATAGCACATCATGTATTATGCCTTTTGAGACCAGTAATGGAATAAACAGAGGGAAGACGTTTTCCAAGAAGCCATAAAGGTTATTACGACTTGCATTCAGTGGGGATATTAGAAATGGCTGAATCCTATCTATATTCCTATTTTATGAAATAATCCTTTTACTTACAGAGCACAGTATTGGATTTGTAACTTTAGATCCTAAGCCATAGGTTGAATTTCCAAAAGTTCGCATTAATCAGGCTACACATTTAGGTATTGTGTAACATGACATTATTTTTTCTTTAGGTAGAAGAAACCCGCGTGGTGGTCTTGTATAAATTGTATTAACTTTGCTTAGGTAGTTTATGAGTAAGATTCTATATAACGTATTTTTAGGGTTCCGTACCAAATGGGTAAAAACGGGACCCTATTACTAAGACTCCACTGTCTGTCTGTCTGTTAGCAACTATGTAGGGCTTGTTGTAATTTCAAAGAAAGAAGTCGTTATGAAGCCCAAATTCTGTTTTGTCGCTGAAATATTGAATTGTGACCTAAAGAAAATGTATAGGAGGAAGGCTTAGCCAGTTTGAGTCAGGCAATGGCACATAAATGTTTTATCTAGGCCATATGAAGACGGTTGTAATGAAATATTGAAATCATTAGATGTGAGCAGAGTCGGCTCGCCATTCTTCATGAAATGCTGGATGTAGGTAAGTTTCCGTATGAATGAGCAGAATCATGAAGCATTTGGACGAACCTTTCTTTTTTTTTTTCGGGAGGGAAATCATCAAATGACTTCTCCCGCTCTGGGCAGAGCGGAAGGGAGTTTCAGACTTGTACTGTTGTGTTGTAACCCATCCATATTCCTTCTTTGCCCTTTGTGTTCCAGGGCCACGGTATCTCTTTCGAACAGTCCCGCAGCCCATTTGGACGAACCTTTGATTCGTTTCATATTATGTTTCTCTTAGCTTGAACAACTTATAAAATTCAGATTTCGTCTAAATATTCCTTCTCAACATTTAAGACACTGAAATGCACATCGAAGAAAAGTCATTTACAACAAAGCAATTGAATCCAGCCAATGTACATTATTTTTTAATGCAACGCAACGCAGCGAAAAGTCGAAGTTGCAGCACAAAGTCCATGTAATTTAAAATTCGATACAAAATAGTTGTTAACTTAGACGCTTTAGCCTCAAGAGACCTTTCCTTAGAACTCGAGTTTGTTTCTTTTTTTTCTTGACTGTAGTCTGTAATTCAAAAGTTCTGGGAAGTCTGGCTTTTTAAAGAGAGACAATGTCGTGTTTTTCCGATGGTTAAAGCTGGGTGTTGGGTTCAAGAAAGTAATTCATTTGTACGAATACTTATTTTCTAAGTTTACGTTCGACATCAGTGATATTGGTGAAGGAAAACTGCCTCGTTTGGTCTAGTCGTCGCAATTGTCGTCCTGTGTCAGATTCTCGAGTTGGGCAAATTGTTATTTAGCTTTTTCATTAGGAATTTCTCAGTAGCAGTCACGGAGTATGGATTTGTGTCCGGTTGATCGTAACAGGCTCGCCCCTATTAAATGGGAACATAACTGGCGAAACGTAGGTGTACTATTTGATACACCTCTGCCTAACCCTTTGGAGGTTACAGGCGTGATGTTTTTAAAAAAAGGTGTAACCTTTAGTTGGTCCACAAGCCAATATTTTAAGAGAAAACTTTACGACTTTTACCTTTTTATTCGCGTTTCAGCAATAGGTACGGCCCGCGAAAGTTTTAAAAACTTTTGCAACTTGAACTTGTCGTTCACTACTTTTTTTAAACTCCAAATTTCTCTTGGGATTTTCAGTTACAGGCGAAGTTGTATTTGAAGAGACCCGATAGCATACCTGAGAAAGATACAGGAAATATCTTCTTCTTCTTGGAGTGTTGATTGACGTAAATAATACCCGACACTTTTATTGCCACCTACACAGCTCTGGCGTTGGCTTCGTTTAAATCTTGGAAGGTGCAGGTCAACCGGGCATAAATCCAAACTCCGTGGCTGCTACTGAGAAATTCCTATTGGAAAAACCCAATAACACTTTGCCCGACCTGGGAATCGAACTCAAGACCTCATGCTCAGCAGTCGCGCTTGCGACGTTTGACCAACGAGACACTTTTATGGGGCGATCATCATTGCAACCTTTTTGCTCAACAATTGGATGCCTATACACACACATTGGTGGAATTAATAGAAAAAGACGATCCTTTAAAATTTTAGAAAGTGAGGTTACTAGCAATTCAGTTCTTACACTTCTTTTTGGGACTAAAGGATTCTCTTTATTTATAAGTTGTTTGTAATTTGTATTACCTTCCTAGACATTTACTTTCGTTTACATAACAGGAAAATAAATGAACCAATAACATATTTAAGTTTCTCAAACACCCAAAAAACTTCCCACGCTTAAATTATGTGAGGTTTTCCTTTTGATCAAGTTAAGAAAATACGGAAGCTAAAATCTTGGAAAAGTATCTTCATAAAAGAAACAAAGTTAATATTTATTGTCAATATCTTTCTTTTACAATTCCCAGCGTCAGTACCAGGATACCATAAAAGGTTGGAGCTGTTACCGTCACCTGACATTTCAAAGCTTTTTGAATTTTTCAAAGCGTACGGTGTAGTGTCGCCCGTTCGGCTTGGAGCGTTGTTCGACATACCTACAACCGGTCCTGCTTCCTTAGTACATGTTGCCGTTGACATTGACACCTTGGCGGAATGGTATTGTTTAACACCTTTGTACAAACTTTAGTGTGATAGAATGTGGAATATTAATGAGCTTTCTTGTTTTCGTGAACGATAGAGAGTAGACAGGATGTTATGATATGAGACCCAAAAGTTGGTAACATGAGGGCATGATATTATGCGTATTCTACCTACACGTGTTTTACTTTGAAAAGGCAAACAAAACTTAAGCTACTAACATTAACTTAAGTTATTATACTTTTGCAAAGTTTTGTTTTTTTTTTTACAACTAATTCGAATTTAAGTTCCTTGAACTTCGAATTGGCTGTACTTTAAGGTTTTTTTTTATCAGTATACCCGTCTTTTTATGCCGACAAATGTAGGTTTCATACTTTGTACACGACAGGTAATTAAATATGACAAACAATGAGTTTTCCTCAGTCCTAAGGTCGGCCATCATCTTCATCAACATCGATGACAGGAATGACAACTACTTTGCAATGACAATCGGCACACACTTGCCTTGGTATTAATTATATTATTATTGTATCGAATACATGTTGTATTCATGAGATGAACTTGGATCAAAAGTAATACTTATACAGGGTGTAAACAGACTCTTCACGAAGCCGTCAACCAAGCATTATGTACATCAAACTAAGTAACTTTACGCAAAAATTATTGCTGGGAAACGACTTTTTTTTTGGACTGAAAAATCACGTTTTACAGACAGGACTCAATATAACGCACCCAAATCATTGTGCTAATGGTTGAATTGTATAGCAAGGGGGTCCTGGAGGTGTTTAAAGTAAAAATCTTACATTAAAAACATGTATTTAAAAAAAAACTTGTGTAAAAGTTGGAACTTTGACCCCCAATATCTCTGTAACTAGAAGTTTCCCAGGTATAGTCTAGAGCAAAAAACTGATCTCAATGACGGGGAGAACAAATGCCTTTCGGCTTCGTTAAGAGTCTGTTTACACCCTTTATATTATGATGTTTCATCTTTTATTTGCAATTTGATGGCGATGGAGCTGTAGATCAAACAGGGAACACGGACACTTATCATACTACTGGAAAAAAAAACTATTGTCTTTGCAAATGATAACCAGTCTTAACTTTTAACAAGAAATCGTTGCTTTGTGTGTTTATGTTGATACGTGTTTTTCTGTTGTTGAATTTTTTTTAACTCGAGTTCTTTTTACCTGTAGTTGTGAAGGGAAAACCAACCTAAAGTCCTTGTTGATAAAAACCTTTGCAGATTTCTGAAATATTTTTTAAATTACTTTTACTAATAGGTTCTTTCAATATTTTGTCTCAATATACCTTTTTTTCTTTATTATAGATCTAAAAACTATCTATAAAGAGATCATGCGCATAATTATATCATAAATAAATTTAAATTAATTTTATTCTTTTTTTTTTTATCTGCTATCCTTTCGCAGGTATGCTGGGAGAGATTTGTTTAGAAATAAGCATCACCTTCGTACCAATTTTATGTTTATTTCTTCTTTTCTGTATTTAATGTGTACATAAACTGTTAAATAAATAAATAAACCATGTATTTGTGGCGTTCAGAGAACCATAATACTAACTTATTCAGAAATGTACTGGGCCTTGACCAATTTAGCGCTACCGCGAACTTAGTGCTAAAGCTACAGATAGTTATGATTCAGAGGGTGACACATGCAACTAAACTGATTATAAGACAGTAGAATCGACCAGGGCTGCGGGACTGTTCGAAAGAGATACCGCGGCCCTGGAACACAAAGGGCAAGGAAGGAACATGGATGGGTTTTAGTCTGTACAAGTCTGACACTCCCTTCCGCTCTGCCCAGAGCGAGAGCAGTCATTTAATGATTTCTCATGCCAAAAAAAAAGAAAAAAACAGTAGAATCGATACAGGCAAGAACATTAATGTTATGATGGGTTTGATTTAATTTAAAGTTTATTTTCTTATTTAAGAGCATTTCAATTAAAGTTTATTTAAAAAAAAAAAAAAAGAAATTTTTCGCAGGGTTCGTATTCTTCTCAACAAACAATTTTTGTTGATATCCATATAATGGCGATGCATAAAAATAGCTTAGAATAGCAATATTGAATTTAGAATGAATGTTTTTTTTTTTTAAATTCAGTTACAATATTTAACCTGAACAAGCATACTAAACATTGCAAGTTAAATAAAAGTTTGTTAAAAGATAAAACATATTTTCTAAGCCCTCATCGAAATAACTTTATCTTTTTACAAGCTTTTATTTAACTTGTATGAAAATACGGAAAGAAAACCACCTAATGTCTTTTTTAAATTGCAGACAGCTGCACAGATGGGAATTCCAGAGTACTCCAGGCGTTTAAATATGAATTTGGTTAATATTGCATGCTGTTGAATAGAATAAAGAAATAAAACGAAAATTGTATAAATGTACTGGCAGTACTTGTGACTGAATTAAAAATTGTGACTTTAGACAGTAAGTAAAGTAAGTATTTATTAGACTCGCACGGGACAAAAAAAAAAATTACATATAATAAATCAAGTATCTTGACTTGGCTCGCGAAGTTGTCAATATGTGGGATGTGGACTTAGCAATCATTGTGCCGATAGTCGTATCAGCCCATGGCTTAATTGCCAAGAGCCTCGACCAACACCTTAGGAGGCTCTCGTTAGGCAGCTGGATCAAGGGCTTGATTGGCAGAAAGCGGTACTCCTGGACACGGCTCGTATTGTTAGGAGGTTCCTCTCTCTGAAGCACTGACTGCCGGTAGCAAAGACTCTGTTCCCGATACCGGTGGGCTATTTTTTATATTTTGAAATGATTTTTTTTATACTTTTGTTTTTTAAAAATATAATAAGTAAGTTAGAAAAATGAATAAAGGAATAAAATAAAAAGAGATCAACAAAAAAATAAAACTTATATGAGACATTCAATAAACTAAGTTGGTCCTGTACTTGGCCAAAAGGTTTCTCAGCATGGTGCTGTAACATTTAAAATGTCACAGCGCTGATACACAAAACAAGATGGCCGTACACATTTTTGAATATTGAACGGTTGAATCCACTACTTACTAACCTCGTTTGTTGTCTAAATCGTCCGTCTAGGTGACATGTACTTTTAAGTAAACCCCTGCCTATCCCTTCGAAGGAAACAAGAGTGATGGTATGTTATGTTAATATTTTTACTCAAATGATAGTAACATTGAGGAAATTCCAGACGTGAAGGATATCAAGATAAACTTCTCACGCAACATTGAATCTCGTTCAATCTTCTAATGCGAGAATGTTCCATAAATTCTCATGGAACACAGCACTTGTACGGAACATTTGGTTTTCAATGGTGTTTGTTTTTATGGAAACCTTCGTGTTAATATCCTGTTAGGAGCTAAATAATGTAAAATACTGCACCTAAAAGGATACCTTTACTAAAAACCCGTGCGTAACGGAGATCCGTTTAATAAAAAGAGGTAAGGAATAAATAAATAAAGCTCGATCCGCAAAATAATAAATAAATTGCTTGTCATTTTACAGTAATCCGGTTAATTGACGTTATACAACGTACAATATAAAACTTAAATGGTACGAATAAAAAAGTTGACAAGTAAAAACTCCTTATCCAAAACCCAAATAAGGCATCTTGAGAGGCAGTTCAGGTTTTAAACCATAAATAATATAATAATTGCTACTGCTAATACTTTTTACAAGAGAAAAACCAATAGACTGTGTTGTCTAGATAGTTTCTTTGTCTGAAAGTAACAAGAAATATGAAAATATTTTACGACACACACCATTTTGTTTCAAAACGTTTTATTTCCCGTGAGATGTCGGTGTAGCATTTGTAACAAAAACAAAACACGTCTTGTTCAAGCTAAAATAATCCCTCGTCTGTACTGCGCCAGGGGCAAATTAAACCAATTTTGTCAGAAGACTCTACTTCTTAAAGGGAAAACTGTTTTTATTATGTAAGACGCGAATTGAATCAGTAATAATATGGTAACATGTTACGTGTTCCATAACCCAAGGTTATCTTGGAGTGAAAGTGTGAGGTCGCTTGCTTTCACCGATGACTGTTGGTTTAATCGCGCTATCTCTTTCCAACGATTAAAGGAAGAGTGAGATGCAAAAACTGGAATGGACTCGCAAAAATGTTTTGCAAACAAATCCGACGGTTGAATTTGAAGAGTGGATGTCTTTTTGTGTTTGTTTTTGTGAATCGCGTGCTAGTAAACGCGGAAGAGAAGTTATGAAATACGGAACAAAAACACATTAAATACGCATTATCGTAGATACCCAACGTAGTGTAAAAGTTTTTGATATATACTTTATCTACGCTATAGGAAAACATTGCCAGAATAAACTGCAAAACTATTTGACCCGCATTTTTATGTAAACCAACTTCAAGCACTTTTTTTTCTTAACATAACAGTAAGGCATTTAAAGACGATAAGTACGAATTAAAAAAAAAACGGCGCGAAGATAGTGCTGAGAAGTGGTGTTTTAGTGAACTGAGACAGGCCACTATCAAAACAACTTTATAAAAATGTTAACAGACACTTCGGTTTTATACTTACGACCTGTTAACAGTAGTTTTATGTGAACAATTTGTTAAAGAACATTAAACGTAGTTTAGTACTTGTGTAACTATTCGATGTAGTTGTGATGCCATCTTAGTTCCATTTTCAAACTTATAAAGCGTCCATTTTAGATCTTTAGCACAAAATCGCGGTCGAACTTCAAATCGAGCGAGACCATTTTTTTTCCTTAGGTAACTGGTTTTTGACTCATCGATTGTCTTTGTTGAGAATCTTGCTTTAAAATTTCGTGAGTCATTTCCTAATTTTAGATCTATATTGCGAAATTTTAACGAATGTTTTGCAAGATTTTCTATACATGTAGTAATTTCGTTTAATAGTGTTTAGAGTTCAATGGTGCATAGACATTATACTTACCACAGACACTTTCTCTTGTTATCCCTTATAGAGTAGTTTATCGGTTATCATAATCGATCTCTTTGAAACACCAACTCTTGTGGCGAAAGAATTCGCGCGATTCATCTCGCAGTTTGTAACAAAGAATGTTGTTCATCATCATCATCAGCCTATAATGTTCCCACTGCCGGGACACAGGACTCTTCTCTACGAGAGGGAATTTGCTATAATCCACCACGCGGGCCCAGTGCGGATTGGCAGATGTCACATGTCTTCGAATTTTTGGTTCTGGGACATGCCGGTTTCCTCACGATGTTTTCCTTCACCATTTTTGAGAGCAGTGGTGATGAAATAAATTACACACAGTAATGCGCCTGCCTAGGTTCGAACCCACGACTTACTGTTCGTAAGTCGGGGTCTCTACCGCTGGGCCACCGCTGCTCTCGAACTGATCGAATATCAATTACTTAATTTATATCGAAAAGAAAATTAAAGTCAGCAGACGAAATTTTTTTTTTTTTTCTTCTTTTGTAAAACCCGTGAACGCACTGCTAAGGTATAAAGCTGCTAGTAAACTCTATGGGCATGCCTACTTCACATTCAATTTCTTTGATATTATTCTTTAAAGGAAAACAATCATTTCAGACAAAAGACAAAACGATTGTCATTTGTCATCAGAGAGTAAGCAGAAACTCAGTGTATTCTAATTTCAAATGGACTGATAAAATGTTCCTGAAAATTCTCATGGCTCATTTCCTTGAAGGTATTTTATGCGTAGTTGTTAATTTTAATTAGTCAGTATTATTTCCTTCTCTAGTTGCGGCAAAGATTAAAACCGACGCAACACAGGCAGGAAATTAGCTTTGTGCTTCGATCGGAGTCGGTCCTCTACGATTTAACGCCTAAAGCATTAACTTTTATTTAACGCACCAAAACATTAATTTTTCAGCTGAAAAAAGTAAAAGAACTTAGAGGGTTGTATTGATGATTTCAATGATTATAACTCTGTAAAGCCATATTTTTTATGATCGCGAGTCATATTTTGTTTAACGCGCAACAGCTTGACACTGACCTGCAAATTGCAAAAACATATGAAAACTTGTTTTTTTTTTATTTATTTATTAATTATGTTTATTTATTTTTAAGCATATTATTTAAATTTTAAAATATTCAAATATAAAACAATATAAAAAGAGCATTCAAAAATATAAAAAATAGTAGCCCACCAGCATTGGGTCACCAGCAACTGGGTCCGAGCTACCGGTGGTCAGTGCTCTTGAGAGAGGAACTTCTTGACAATACGTACCGTTTCCAGAAGTACTGCTTTCTGAATCAAGCCCTTGGTCCAGCCGCCAAGCGAGAGCCTCCTTAGATGTTGGTCGAGGCTGCCATTGGCTGACACGATTATCGGCACAACGCGGCAACGACTACACAACTCTACAGATAGATTTATTGCATTCAAAGCTCAGAAAAAATGCTTAAGATCTGTTTTCAAGCTAAAATCAACTGATAGTTGCTTGCCTTTGTTCAAAAAAAATAAGATACTTACCCTACCGTGTATTTTTATTTACGAGACGGCAGTATTCGTAAAAAGTAACTTACATTTATTTGAAAAATTGAAGTCGAAACGTCGAAATAACGAGATTTATGCCAATGCCCACAACACAGCACTTTATACAAAAAGTTTTCGAGGCATGGCACCCAGAATCTTCAACAAAATTCCGAAGCCTATTAGAGAAACAAATAATTTAAATGATATTAAAAAGGCATACTACTCTATTAATGAATATCTAGACGATAATGCAAGCTAAGTAATTATATGGTAATTTAAGAATTTTATTTGATTTTCCTAATAATAAATGTTTTAATTATTTTATTTTTTCTAACAGTTTGTATATTTAAAAACAATTTTGTCTGCAATTATTTAGCTAACATCATTTTTAAGAATAATTTATAATAAAATTAAATTTAATACCTAGAAATAAGAAATATTATTAAGATGTAATGTATGGTAGATAGCTGCTATCACCTTTTAACAAATTTAATTCTTTAAATTTGTTTTAATATTTGTACGCCGCTAACGGCAAAACATAGCGATCTCATAACTTTATATTTACACCTTTTACACCTATGTTTAGCAAATAAAAACTTTGACTCTGACTTTGACTTTGACTATCGTAACATTAATTGTTACGAAACATACATATTATCTATCCAATGTTTTTTTATACCTGACTCTATGATTCATCCAACCTCATTATTTTGTAAAATACCTATTGAAAGGGATTGTATAATTGTATTGCCTGGCCTGTACTGAAATGAAATGCTGAAGAAACACCTTTACAACACAGTCTATTTGCAATTATAAAGCTATTTTTACGTAAGGACATAAACCAGTTTATATGCACTAGTTACTGATATTTCATTGGCTTTTACAAATATTTATGAAATCAAGATGCAGACACAATAGGATGTTCTTCAATGCCTTCGCTGAGATTCTTTCTATGAAAAAAAAAAAGGTGTGTGTGTACTTATGTACACTTATACTTCTTTGGCGTCTGAAGAAAAATTTTAAAAAACAAAACTGCAGTAAATATCGAAGAAAAATGTTAAAATCAATCAAAACAGTATAGGTATACAGTAAGTACTGTATATTCAGTTTCCTTACTTATAAGTTAAGTTAGTCATTTAAAGAAATATATATTATTAATTCTATTCTGCAGCCAACTTCATCATGTCGTTTTTTTGGAACATTGTGCGCGCGCAGGTCATGAATTCACTCTCATCCAAACGCGCCAAAAGAAGTACAACTTCAAAAAGTGTCCCTCTGCCTAATTGCCTGGCGATTACCAAATGCATGGTTTGCGGGTGTTTTTTCACACACTAGTAGCATTATATTATGCTAAAATCTATACATTAGAATATGTCAATTGTATGAATCTATTCTAGTCTAACCACATACACCGGTATTAGAATAAGTAAATAACTCCCTACGTTTCTTGCTGCCCTGGTACTTCATATTGTATTGCAATGGCGCATACAAGAAAATGAGAAATTCGACTAGTTTGTATTGTATTTATTGAGTTATTTTTTCGTGTTCTTTTGGAACTATAAAGTTGACCTTGGAAATATTAAAAAAATCCAAATATCTGTCACTCTCACTAAATTCAAAGAATTAAGGAAAAGGTCTTTGTTTTAAAGTTATGAAAATTGTTACAAAGAAAATTCTTGCGCCGAGTACCTCAATAAAGTTATCATTGTCGAGTTTCTAAGGAAAGCATAATGACCGCAAGAAAGTTAAACAAACCCACATAAACTTCTAGACAGCGTAGTCATACAACGAAAAATATTTCTGCCCTTGTCTCACGGATATAATACAAGTATGTGTGACAAGGACGGACGATAGCAGCTGCATGTGAGTCTATGTGACCTTGATATATGGAATGAGAATCGCGGAGACACGACGTGTGTGCGTTCGCGAGTACTAGGCTAGCAGAAACTCCGAGGAGGTAAATAGGAAATATTCACATACGAAACTGGGCTTAAATTTCATGCGGATAAAGATGATGTTTCGTTGTGGAATGAATGGAAAACTGAAGGTACTAGTGGAGCCTAACCAAGGCGTGTTCACAGTGTTATGGTGTTAAGCTCACATACATTTGATGTGTGTGTGATGCTCTTGACATGTTTCCTAACCGCTCTTCAACACATCGACAATGTTTGTAGTGAGGGTTTAATAAAATAAGGAAGTTTTGCCTCAGTGTTTATTTTTTACGATTGCCGTTTGGCTGTTTTTTGTTTTTTTTTTTTATTTATACTTGCAGTAACAGAACTTTTCGATAAACATACGTTTTGATAAGATCAATGCCTTACACGAAATCGTAGAACATAGGTCTTTCTTTCTAGATTTATGATAATTGTAACATTGTAGACAAAAACCAGCCTTAGATTAAATTAATTTCTATAGGTAATGTTAATACGCTGAACGCTACATAAAGAATAATTAAAACTAAATATTTTATGTTTATTTTAAAAGAAAACGCGCATCGTAAAAATTTACTCTCATCATTTTTCCCTAAGGCGCCAAAAGAAGTAGGTATAACGTCAGGTAATAAAAGAGTAATTTACTGTCATGCGTTTGAAACATACATACTTGTAAAGTTAGAACTGTCTTTACAAGTTTAAATAGCCCTCTTTATATCTCAGAAACCAATTAATCAACAAAGTACACAATGTACAATGTAAGCCTAAAAGCTAATTCAATTTGATGATGTCGCGCGTCGTATGGTTCAAGCCACTGGACAATGTATGGCACTTGCTTTGAGAGACGACGCATCCGTGCCTGAAACAATTAACTAAATGCGATTACCCTTTGTTGTTATATTAATTTGTATAACTCACACTAGGCATGTAATGTAATTCCCGTAGGGTTAGGCAGAGGTAGGTACTATACCAAATACATCCACTTTTCTCCAGATATGTTTAAGAGTACAAACTTTCAAATCGCGAATCCGAAATGATCGAACCGATTTTAATGAAACTTTTTCAGTAAGTATACAGGGTGCAAACGGACTCTTTACGAAGCCGTCGACCAAGCATTATGTACATCAAACTAAGTAACTTTGCGTAAAAATTATTGCTGGGAAACGACTTTTTTTTTGGGGTGAAAAATCACGTTTTACGGTACGGTAACGCATTCAAAACATTGTGCTGATGGATGAATTGAAGAGTACGGGGGTCGTCAAGGTGTCTTAAGTAAAAAAATACATTAAAAACATGTATTCACTCAATCCATTTAATTAATTAGATTAAAATTATGTACGGTAAGTATTTACAATTTACTTAAATAAAGAGTACTTAACAGCTATTATTCTATAGTACTTATCTAATGTATATGCCTCTATTGCTTGGCACCTATTCTCGTATTATAAATACTCGAGGGGAATGGTGCTGATAGCCGAAATACAGGCTATGCCTAGTTACAGACGCTAACCTCTTTTGCCTTAATTGAATTTGTTGCCACATTGCCATTGTAAACTAGTACTAAGTTTTTGCAAAAATAAACTATTATTATTCCGTTTATTCATTTATATATACACATTTTTTAACATTTTTCTTTAAAAAAATTTATATAAAAAAAAAAATTAAAATATAAAAAATAGCGGTCCGCCGGTGTCGGGAACAGGGTCCAAGCTACCGGTGGTTAGGGCTCCAGAGACAGGAACCTCCTCACAATGCGAGCCGTATCGAGGAGTATTGCCTTCTGAATCAGGCCCTTGATCCAACCGCCTAAGGAGAGCTTCGAGAGATGGTCGTCGAGGCTCTTAGCCATAAGGCCATTGGCACAATGACAGCCGAGTTCACATTCCACATGTTGACAAATTATTATTATTATTAATTTTGTATTTTTAAGAAATTAGACTTTCGTTAAAACAAGAAATTATGGTATTCATTAATATCCATTTAAGTTTAGACTGAAAACTTATAGAATTTATTAAATACTCTATGTTTAAACAAACTACAAATAGATTTAAAATTATAATAAATTGAAATCAGTCTAGTCACTAAAATGAAAAATGACGCAAAGAAGTTGGTTAAAAGGCGTAAAAAATTCAGTGTATAAAAAGAAATCGAATTTAAATTCCGTGAAGTCCTTCGTCAGTATGACTCAGCATAATATTTAGGCTTTTGGGCTTATTTCCAGGATCCGACTGTGACTAGGTAAATAAGTGCGATTTCTTCACGGAGATTATGAGCCTGTCTCGGTTAGTATGTTTGGAATTAGAATAGATCATCCAACAGTTTCATAGTATGTAGGTAACCCAGATTGACCGATGTCCTTTATAGTGTAGAAAACAATTGGTTGGGAAGGGCCTGTGTTGAGCAGTGGACGATATATTGAGTTGATTAAAGCATAGTATCTTCCAGAAAAATATAGCCGAAAACAATAGTTAATACAGCTTACCATCTCAATAAGTTTAAAACTATACGACATTAAACGACATTAAAAAAAAAAATTATATTTATAATAAAATTTCCATACATTTTGTAGGAAACAGCTGATTTTTATTTGGTTTCGGAATAATGTACTGCATACGTGGTAATCGTTTGTGTATCGATAGCCTTTCAGCCCTTTATTTGCAGACAAAACCGTAGGACAAGCTAGTTAGGGAAACCGATCACTTTAAGGGTTTTAAAACGGTGTCTCTAAAGGCACTTTGTGTTTTGTCACTCTACTATTTGAATCCAGAGATATCTAATAAGAGTGTAATGTATACTTTTGTAAATAGGATCTGTCTAAGTACAATTTAAAACGCCATTAAATTTTAGGGTTGAGCCTCATCTAGCAGCACGGATTCGCACTTTTCCGTACTTATATTTTTCTGTCGCCCAGAACCGTCATTTGCTTAATCGAGAAACAGCCGCTGTCGACTGCATCGTCGATACTACCGCGTGCGATAGCATGCCCACTTTGTTGATAACTAAAAGCTAGGAGCATGTAAAAGTGCGATTCCGTACTGCTAGATGAGGTTCAACCCTTACAGTAACTCTCGGATTAGCTGTGACTGTGACTAAACTTATTAACTTTACGACTCTATAAAAGCAATAGTGCAATTCTTGTTTCGCCGTAAAATGGATTCAGTTACTTAGTGTTTAAGAGTTAGAGTTACACTGACAGCTTGTAACTTAGGTAAGTAGGTACTAAAAGTTTTTTTTATTTTATGATATTAGTATTGTTTATTGTATTGGAAGAACACAAGACAAGACATGCTGCGCAGTCTCCAAATGAATTGGGTAAGGGCAAGAGAATGAATAGGATGTATTAATATTGTCGATAAATAATTGTAAGCTTTATAAGGGACCTCAATAGATCCTAACTTCGATTCAGACAAAACCTTAATAACTTATGTATACTTATTTTAATTATATCATCTATAATTTGAGGTACTTAATTTAAATAAATCGGCGGGTGTATGAATAGGAAAAACATTTAAAAAATCTGTATCTTTTTATCTCAGCAACATGAGCCTTTCCCTTTTTGTTCGTCTGTTGCTATCAGGGACTGAGAACCCAGCAGCAGTGGCTGGCAACAAGTAAAATCCACTTCAAAAGGTTACATTACGTTTGATCAAAAACAGAAATGTATACATTAGAATAATTAATGTTTTTTATCCTCCTTTCCAACAAAAAAAAAGGTGGGTGTACTTATGTACACGCGTTAGAAGTTATACTTCTTTGGCGTCTGAAGAAAAAATTAAAAAAACAAAACTGCAGTAAATACTTATCGAAGAAAAATGTTAAAATCAATCAAAACAGTATAGGTATACAGTAAGTACTGTATATTCAGTTTCCTTACTTATAAGTTAAGTTAGTCATTTAAAGAAATATATATTATTAATTCTATTCTGCAGCCAACTTCATCATGTGGTTTTTTTGAGACATCGTGCGCGCGCAGGTCATGAATTCACTCTCATCCAAACGCGCCAAAAGAAGTATAACTTCAAAAAGAATTATCAAAATCGGTTCATAAGCGACGAAATTATCCGCAAACACACATAAAAAAAATATATACCTACGGTAGAATTGAGAAGCCTCCTCCTTTTTTTGAAGTCGGTTAAAAAAAAAATTAAAATACCCAATTTTGCAATATTTTTCAAAGGCATAAAGTTGGCAGTAAAAAGGGAAGCTGTTTTGGGAGGGCAGCTAATTTTACACGAGTATCTATAAGAATAACAAATAGACCTATATTTAATCAAAGTAAACCATCTTCAAATTATTCAGGATTGTCGACTCGATTTTATCCACTTTTATTAATATAATGCCTAAGTGAATCTTCTATGTAAAGCCACGCTTCTATGACCGTTCCTTACAAAAATGTTTGTTTCATTGGATCACAAGCCTTTAATACTTCGCTCTCTGTCACGCAATAACTATGAAACAAGAAAAAAGGAAATGGTTCCCGCTCACCACACCGGTAGTATAGTTCGCAGCTAGTTCATAGACGCGTATCCATATGTGGTCTCGCTCTAACACTCCCGTTATGTGAGCGTCAGAAAGAAACAGGTATAGGGATCATAGAAAAGTCCTCTATCAATGTGAGGTTACATGTGGGCTCGCGTCGGGACCGGACCGGGATACGGGCGTCCCACATACGGGATCGCTAGGCTAGACCTGTTGCTGCGTTATGATACCCTAGTACTTTCTAAGAACGTCTAATGCTCTGAGGAATCTAATACACAGGAGGAATGAAGACGAGAATGTCGAAACATGTTTTGTATGTAAATTTGTTTACTGTTTAGTATTTAACAAAGTAAAATTACTCAAATTAGGAGTATTTACTTGAAAATAATGTGATTTACACATGAATATAGTTAGTCAAGCATGTTTCTTAGAATTAAGTTACTAATTAAGAATAGTAGGACAGGAAAATACTTCGCAGATGGTGTTGTAATGTAATTAATTAATGTTGGTTGTATGAGACATAATTGAGCGTACATTTATAATTCATGTACGTGGCTCATAATTTCCAATTAGGTTTGTAATGACGTGTTTGTCTCTGAACAATTATCTTGAGGTAATTCGAAATTAATTAGCGAAGGCATTTGTTTTACGTTTAATGTTTTTTTCTGTTTAAAGAAGTCACAATACTTTGTAGCACATTTTATATAAATACTAATAAATTTGCAATTTGTGTTGTTTAGCTAGATATTATAGGTTCTCTGAAATGTACGAAAACAAAACATGAGTAAGTACTTAATTCAATTATTTTTTTCTTGCTCCTGCAACGCCTCCTTAAGTAAAGGACGTACTTAAGCAATTTATTGACGACTAACTGACCCGCGCAACTTCGTCTGCGTCACATAATGCAATTAAATAATATTGCGACTGTAAATTGAGATGTAAGCTACCCTATCTTTCAAGTTGGATTAAACTACACACGGTTTGCAAATTTGATTAAAATCGGTTAAGTAGTTTAGGAGTCCATCGCGGTCAAACAACGTGACGCGTAATTTATATAGATTAAGATAAGATAAGATTATATTATTATATATTATAAAAATATTTCATTTCCTGTTTTATTATATTCCTTTAAAGTACAACTACGGTAAAAAAAACGGTAGCAAAACCAAACTAAGCTGATCTCTTATTGTACGGGAAGCTCATGCTGAATGAGGTCAGGCTATGTTGAATATGTGTAGCCTGAAGTGCCCCGTGTGTACTCTTCTTAAGTGTCCATAAAATTAAAGACGATAGATTTTCATCAAATTGAAATACTCGTTTACCTTATAAGGCAATGCTGATTCCTTGACCCAATTAAAAAAAATGGTTGTCTGTAAACTCGGTTTACGGACGATAATTTTACCTGATAACGTCATAAGAAAAAAATGATGAAAAAATGCATACTTTAATTAATTGAATTGAATTAATATCACTGAATTATCATTATTTTGTATAATATATAGATGTGTCACAAGCCGAACGCTTAGGCCGATCGTGCCTTTCTATCGCTTGTTCCGCGCTCTCGCTTGCTCGGCTCAGGTGGAACGTGACACTTTTTCGTGTGTGCAGCCGGCGTTCATCGATTTGTAAGACGTTATCACGTCCAAAAGGCTTATCAATGACCTAAAAGACTGCTTTAGAATTAGGTGCCTTTCATCGGTGAAATACATATTGTCGGACTGAAAATAAACTTCAGATACAAACAAATTGCCAATATTAATCACTAAAGTTTCGCTGAAAATGCTTTCAGTACGATATAAATTATCTCTTTTACATATAACAATCTACTACATTTTTATTTATGTCCCTCTTAGATAATGGCTCAACCTTGATAATAAAACTACTAAGACCCTCTTAAGCACTGGATATCCTAGTGATCATTCAGACTAATTGCGTTTCGGCTTAGGTGATTCATTCATGCTTAGTAAGGGATTAGACGTGGGATAGAATACCTCCCCATATTCTACAACTATATAAGACGACATTTAAATCTTGTATAAAACGCACACTATGTACGCAAGCATATTATAAGTTGGGGTATTACATTGATGATAAAAATGCTGGGCTCAATGCTGGTCCTGCTCCATAAACATAGGGGCAAACTAATTGATAACCATGTGAAGTCATTGTGGAAGCTGCAGAAGATTGTAATAATATCTTTGCATTGTATAAATTCAATTCAAACATTAATATTCCATTTTGTTGTCTTGTTTAACGTACATTATAAGATAGGTATAAGTTTTTAAACAGAAATCAGTAATATTATCAGTAACACTAAAAACGGGATATTAACCATGTTAACTATTATTTTTTTTGAGTTTGTTGGAGTTTATCCGTGATTATGGTGCTTTCAACAGCGCCAAACTATTGGGAAGTCAAAACAAATAATTAACATGGTAAATATTCCGTTTTCAGTGTTAATGATAATACATTTTTAGCCTTAAATAACTACGATTAAAGTAGTCGAGAGAAAACCCTTTGGCCTTCGGATAGTAGCGGCCAGGTTTAAACAAACAATGATTTGGCTTAAGGAATTTTGCTAACATTCTAAATATTTCAACAAGTGTAATCTATACGGGAATTTTCCGCTGAGGCCAGCGTTCGATTTGAATGTAAATAGAGCCCGTAGCCCTGGCAGGATATTTAGATTTAGCTCAGATTACGTATCTATCGCCAAACTAATTGACTAAAGATACTAAAACTAAGTTATAGAGACTGGGATTGTTCGCCTATTCTATTTTGTTCTCGTGTAAGTAGGACAAAAAGTTAAATAGTCACTTGAAAGTCAACCCTTAATCTCAATTTACCCTTTTTAAAGTTAATTGGCTGCTTGTAAAGCTTTTTAACTTTTTCATGTTGCTTTTATTGCAATCATTAACAACTAATTGTACAACATTAGGGCTCTACCTAACTTTAACAACACTTAGAATTCTGCCTCGTTGGTCTAGCGGTCGCCAGCGGGACTACTGAGCATGAGGTCCTGGGTTCGATTCCCGGGACGGGCAAAGATTTGTCAGTGAGTCTGGATCTGTACTCTGGCAATAGGCTCGTCCCCTATGGAATGGGACATAAAAATAACTGGCATAATGTAAGGGTAAAATTAGATACACTTTTGTCTAAGCTTTCGGGGATTATGTCGTTATTTTTTTATTTGAAGCAAGTCTCAATTCTTTACGAATTCCGATGTATTTTTGTCGAACGTAACTTATCTTATATTTAGGACAGTTCCTGAAATATTGTCTGTGCTTATTGAACCCAGTAGATCTTTATTTTTGGAAAAGTGAGTCAGTATCTAAATTTGGTTCTTATATATAGAGCAGGTAGATGGTGGATATTATAATGTCTGGGCCTGTTTCCATAACATACAATTAGTTAAAAATAACCCCTAATTACATACAATTAAGGTGTAATTTGAATAACTTAAAATTCTTGTTTTTGTGTACAATGACCATTTTAATTCCGAACTTACTATACGAGGCTAACTCAGCGATGCGAGTCGCTGCATGTAATATACTGGTATTCAGCTGCATCTGGTAAAACTGGAAGCCGACCCCAACATAGTTGGGAAAAGGCTAGGGTTGTGCTAGTGGTTACAACCACTAGAAAAACAAAGCAATTTTTCCTTGTTTAACTATACACGATATTTTTTTTTAAACGTACTACCTACCCTTGAAGTATTGTCAAATACTTCAAGGGTAGGTAGTACTCTGAAAGTGAACAAATTTTACTATGGGACCTACCACGAAATCGCAACAAAAATACCAACTGCTGCCTTTACACACGTTTTCGAGTTACGCGACCAACAATGTATTGAGCAGCTGATATTATTTTCGCGATTTAATGGTTGGTCCCATAGAAAAAGTGGTTTATTTTTATGAATACTACACGCTCTTAAAGCTCTGCCAATGTTTAAAAAATCACCTAGTGTTTTAAATTTACACATTTTTTGTTCTTATTAGCCTATTCTGTCCCACAACTGGGCAAAGGCCTCCCCCATTCTCTTCATATGGAAGTATTAATACTTCATAGGAGTATAATATTATCCTTTTTTTCTTCACAGTTCCTGTTTAAGCAGTCATACTAAGGAATAATAAAAAGGTGTGAAATAAATCGCTGTGAGCTGGAGAAGGTTTAAGAGTGACTAAACTCTCCGTAATAGAGGTCATAGTGTGGGAGGCATGCTTGTAACATTGAGGCATTGGGGACACTGTTGACAATGTAATTATTGAAGGCAATGTTGTGATTTGATTAAATGTGTATTATTATTATTTCTTTTTATATTAGACTGTTCTACTCGTTGACCTCAATCTTGTCTTAAGGCCAGATGGGTCGCGCTGCGGGACTGTTCGAAAGAGATACCGCGGCCCTGGAACACAAAGGGCAAGGAAGGAACATGGATGGGTTTTAGTCAGTACCAGTCTGACACTCCCTTCCGCTCTGCCCAGAGCGGGAGAAGTCATTTGATGATTTCCCATCAGAAAAAAAAGGCCAGATGTCGGCAATGGAACGAGCTAACCCAAAAGAAATGTGCGTGTATAACCAAATGAATGAACGTGGACGAGGCGAAAGGAGTATGTAGTTATAGTAGCAGGTGGCTATCAGTGGTTGCTGTCTACCTCCAGGGGAAAAGATTTTAGATGATAATGCGATAAAATATTTGGAAACCACTGCATGCATGTATGCTTTCAAATTGCGGTATGCTTCTACGATCTAGCCTTTATTATTTACAAGCTAGGCTTGAAATCAGTTTTGTTCATTGTTTACTTTCGGCTTACTTTACCTTGAGTGCTTAAATATCTTCTGCTTATCATCTGCCTAGCCTTTTCTCAACTATGTTGGGGTCAGCTTCCAGTCTAACCAGATGCAACTGAATACCAGTATTTTACATGGAGCGACTGACTATCTGATTTCCATTACCCAGTTTTAGGCCACTGACTACTTATAACGACTTTCAAAGATATACAAATGACAGCTGGGACCAACGGCTTAACGTACCTACTATCTAAGGCAGGGAGGGAATTCGGTATGTAATGGGTGGTCACCCATCCACGGACCAACCTAGGCGAACACGGCTTAACCTGAAGATCAACCCGACCAGCTGTTATTATTTAGCCATAAGCCCCTCCAAAAATAACTTCTGCTTATAATTACTGTAATTTTCATTGAATAGTGCTTTTGGTAGTCTTTTAAAGTACGGCTCTCAGTTGATTTTATGGGGTATTCCTCAAAGCGCAACCAACTAAGCGCTACTAAATTATTCCTCGAAGCGCAACCATTTGAACAATTTGAATTTGTAAACGCAATTAATGGTTGCGCTTCGAGGAATAATTTAGTTTGAGGAATACCCCGATTTTATTCCCACAAGCAGTAATTAATCACAGAAATGAAAATTAAGACGTTTTGCAGGAGCTTTTAGAATGAAACATCTAATCTATACTAATACTATTAAGTCAGTAAGTCTGTTTGTAAGTTTGTATGTAGGGGGTATTCTTCGGAAATAATGATCCAATTTAAACGTTTTATCACTGATTGAATGATACATTATTTGGTGGTGCAAAAAAAATGCAAATCAGCCGAGCTATCACCACTTTTGCGGACGAAGTCGCGGACGGAGTGTTAGTCGTGAAAACACCCACACCCTTCACTATAATTGCAATAAATTAAGTGGTACCCTAAAGTGGGCACTCAAGAACTTGATTCAATTATTTCCTTGGGAAGTATTATATTGCTGAATGTTAAAATTATGGAATCACTGAATATGAAGGATCTCATTTTAGATTAAGTTGAGAAATTATGGAAAATAACTTGAATTAAGTTTTAAGTAAGAATAGAAATATTAAATCTATACAAATAAATTAATACCTAACATTGTAGGTGTCTGTTTGAATTTTAAAATAACATCTTTATTACTAAATGTATATGAAGGAATATACGCACTGATAGCAAAAAAACCCTATTTTCACAATTTTTATCTGTCTGTTTGTTCCGGGTAATCTCCGAAACGGCTGCACCGATTCTGACGGCACTTCGCTGGCAGATAGCTGATGTTATAAGGAAGTAGCTTAAGCTCTATTTTACTTTTATTTTAGACAAAAAAATTAGGGTTCCTTGCAAAAAATTAAAACCCTTGAAGTTGTTAACAAAATCCGTTTCAAATAGGGAAGTAATATCACTATCACTACATATTATAAAGCAAAGTCCTCCGCCGCGTCTGTCTGTCTGTTCGCGATAAACTCAAAAACAACTGCACCGATTTTTATGCTGTTTTCACCAATGCATAGACTGGTTATTGAAGGTTTTCGTATATAATTTGTCTAGTTTTTGTATACATTGGCTAAAATATAATGATATTTCCCATGGGTTGCGGGATCTAAATTTCATGATTACTTTTTGTCGCGATAACCGACATCCACCCGAGCGAAGCCGCGGGCATTAGCTAGTTTTTATAATAATTTCACGCGGACCAAGATAACAGGCAACAGCAAGTAGATAAAAAACCGGTTTTCGTTTTCAAATGGAAAATGATTACTATGTTTTATTATAACATAAAATTACGCCTACAGAGCAGTGATAGCCTAGTGGTGAGGCGGTCGGACTACAAGTCATAGGTCTTGAGTTCGAACCCAAGACACGCACCTCTGATTTTTTGGATTCATCTGCGTATTATGAACTCACTTGCTTCGGTGGAGGAAAAAATCGAGAGGAAACCAGCATGCCTGAGAGATACTTCTCAACGGCATGTTAAGCCAAGTCAGAGGCCCGTGGGCGGTATAAAAACTCTGACACCAGGTTAGTTACTAACCACAGGATAAAGAAGAAGACCTCGCCTGTAATCTCCAAAAGTACTACTTAATAGTACACCCACATTATATTATTATAAAGTTCAGGGAAAACTCTGCTCGGGCGTGTCAGTATTGTCTTTAAACTTCGCTCTCTTTTACATACATATTCAATGTTTCATTAATAATATTGATATAGAAACTCCAGTTCTTCAGCAAGTTTTAACTTAGCTAGGAACGTGGGTATTTTCTATAATGTTTTCAACTATTCAGTAAAGTCAGAAAAACCTCAGAAACTCTTTAAGTACACACGGCAAAATATTAAGCTATAAAGTTACAGTATAACATGGCCTCGTTTTGAATAGATTTCCCGTACAACGATAGATCCGCTTAAACTAGCTTTGCATATTACCTTGATTGGTCGCCGTGCGTTACAGACAGATCATTGTGAGTTTTCTCCAGTTTTTCAATAAATAGGTAATTTCCTTTCATCGTTCCATGAACTTTTTTTTTTATAAGAAAAATATGTATTTTATTCATGTTAACGGATACCTAAATTTGTTGGTTATTTGTAAATATCCGTTGTCATGGTGGGTAATAAAGTTTAAACTATATTTGTTATACAACTATATAAATTACTTGAAGTAAGTAAATAGATACCTACTTAGATTATACGTCATTTGAAAAGATATAAAATATTTCTAAGAATATGGTTGTCTTCTCTTTATGCAAAGAATTTTTAAACAAGCAAAATAACTCCTTATGATTTTTGAAAATATATAATAATAATATCGTGGGACAACCAACACACCGCCATCTGATCCCAAACTAGGCAGAGCCTGTACTATGGCAACCAGACAACTGATAAACATACTTATATATTTCTAAATACATACATATTATAGATAAATTATACACCCAGATACAGAACAAATAATCGTACTCATCGCACAAAGATTTGTCCTGTGTGGGAATCGAACCCACGACCTCCGTCCTAGCAGTCAGGGTCACTAACCACTAGACCAACAGGCCAATCAAGCCAATATCTTCGTGATAACATGAAAATTTGTCGTTGAAATTACTAGGTGTACATACGCTCAAAGTAAAATATCAATACGTTTATATACCAATCTAAATCTGATTCATACAAGAAAACTTCAAACGATACGTGTAACGCAGGTAGCACGATAGAATTTTAATTATACAGGGTGTAAACAGACTCTTCACGAAGCCGTTAACCAAGCATTATTTACATCAAACTAAGTAACTTTACGCAAAAATTGATGCCGGGAAACTACTTTTTTTTTGGGCTGAAAAATCACGTTTTACAGTAGGACTCAATGTAACGCACTCAAAACATTTTGGTGATGGATGGGTTGAAGAGTACGGGGGTCGTGAAGGTGTCTTAAGTAAAAAAATACATTAAAAACATGTATTTAAAAAAAAAACTTGTGAAATAGTTGGAACTTTGACCACCAATATCTCCGTAACTAGAAGGTTCCCAGGTATGGTCTAGAACAAAAAAATTATCACAATGACGGGGAGAACAAGTGCCTTTCGGCTTCGTTAATTCGTAATATTTATTATAAAGGGTGTAAACAGACTCTCTGTTTACACCCTTTATAATAAATATTTTTTAGGGTTCCATACCCGAAGGATAACCAACAGGACCCTATTACTAAGCCACCGCTGTCCGTCCGTCCGTCCGTCCGTCCGTTTATCTGTCAGCAGGCTGTATCTCATGATTCGTGACAGGTAGACCATAGAAATTTTCACAGAATGTGTATTTCTGTTGCGGCTATAACAACAAAAAAAAAATTTAAGGGGCTAAAAATTACGATGGTACGGAACTCAATCCTTCATACGTGAGTCCGACTCATACGTGGCCGGTGTTTTTTTTTTGGCTTAAAATATCATATTAAAAGACCTTGTAACTGTCAAATTGAACGAAGCTACTTCATACTCTTATGATAAACTCGTCTACTAGTCGGTAGTTGGAGTTTGATCCGTATAAGGACCCTTTCGAATCTGTGTCGCTTTGATTCGCGGTTCAGACAAGCGACTTTTCAAAAAGGTTTATTACCGTTTTTGCAACATTAAAAAAAAACGAGTGTTTTCTTTGAGAAAAGTTGGTAATGTCAATAATTTTTTTCAGCCTGTAGAGCCCGCTACATTTTTTTACCCTATATACCTACAATTACGTCTGATAATATTTGTTTGCCAAGTCATGTCGAGCCTCCATTTAGATACCGTAGCCCTATTTGCGACGTGTCTATGCAGAAACATTAACATAGAATGGCCATAAGTTTCCAATTACGTTATGAGTTCAATGCAATCGCATAGCTTTGTTGACTCATGTGTCCCTGGTACCTTAGTATCGGATACATTGTTGTTGTGAGGTTGGACTTGCCATTTGACAAGCTTTTGTGAATAGGTTATTGTTTGTTTTGTTTGAAGCTAGCTCAGATAGTATCATCATCATCAGCCTATAATGTTCCCACTGCTGGGACACAGGCCTCCTCTCTATGAGAGGGAATGGGCTATAATCCACCACGCGGGCCAAGTGCAGATTGGTAGATGTCACATGACTTCGAATTTTTGGTTCTAGGACATGCCGGTTTCCTCACGATGTTTTCCTTCACTGATTTTGAGAGCAGTGGTGATGAAATAAATTACACGAAGTAATGCGCCTGCCTGGGTTCGAACCCACGACTTACTGTTCGTAAGTCAGTGTCGCTACCACTGGGCCACCGCTGCTCTCGCTACTACTGGGCCACCGCTGCTCTCAGATAGTATATATCCTAGTATTTGACAAGAACATCATCCCGCTTGTATATTTTTAAAGGTTTGGCAGAGATGTTAGTGCACCCAAATTTTCCCCGTTTTTAGGGCTATCCAAAGGGTAAAACGGGACCCTATTACTAAGACTCCACTGTCCATCCGTCAGTCTGTCTGTCTGTCCGTCTGTCTGTCCGTCTGTCTGTCCGCCTGTCACCAGGCTGTATCTCATTAACCATGATAGCTAGACAGTTGAAATTTTCACAGATGATGTATTTCTGTTGCGGCTGTAACAATAAAATACTAAAAACAGAATAAAATAAATATTTAAGGGGACTCTCATACAACAAATGATTTTTTCCCGTTTTTTTGCTCGATATTAATAACGGTGAAAGGTTGTATATTCACTTTAAAAATAAATAATTAAATTAAAATAAAATAAATATTTAAGGGGATATACAACAGACATGATATTTTTGCCGTTATTATAGATAAAGGTACGGAACCCTTCGTGCGCGAGTCCAACTCGCACTTAGCCGATTTTTTTAAAGCTATTAAAGTAAAGGACGAATCGAGACCTTGAGCTATATAATTGCTCGCCCTTGTTAAAGACATTCGTATGCATAAGATGTCCTTAATTAATATCGACTTACATTTAAACGCACTGAGTTAGAACATGTGAGAGACGTGGGGTTTAGAAAACAAAATTCCTTCTCTAATTCTTTTCTCAAGTCCGTAAAATTAAAAGCAGTTATGTTGGTATTGGACGACTAAAAAAGTATAGACTTTACCTTTGTAGTACTTGTAATTTGGGACGAACTAGAACTTCAATACTGATAATGGGACAAACTAAGAATTTTTCGAAATGTGGGACAAAACTTTAGGACGAACGAAGAATAAATAAATCTAGCCCAGGAATTCTTTTATTTTTACTAAAACCAAGATTTATAAAACCGTCTAAAAAAGCTTATAAGGCTACCAAAACCAGTTTATGCGGATCTCTCATTGTATTGGATATCTATACCTATACAAAGCGAGGTCATGGTATACTGGAGATGTAGGTACAGGTTGATGTGTCGCCCTGTTTACGTGCTTTGACTAAGGCAGACATATTTTCGTCTCTATTATCTATTTGATATTAAAAAACTGGCCAAGTGCGAGTCGGAGTCGCGCACGAAGGGTTCCGTATCATAAACCGAAACAAACATCCTTCTAGCTGTCTGCCACCAGGCTGTATCTCATGAACCGTGATAGCTAGGACAGTTGAAATTTTCGTTCCGTGGGTTCCATACAAGAAACGCGTTTTTTTCGGTGCAAATTTCCACTGTCTAGCTATCACGGTTCATGAGATACAGCCTGGTGACAGACAGACGGACAGCGAAATTTTAATAATAGGGTCCCGTGTTTATACCTTTTGTGTACGGAACCCTAAAAAAGCATAATCAAATTACGTGATACGTTAATAAGTATTTTTTATATAAGTATCTCGACCTCTAATATCCAGTCATAGTAATAACCTGAATTGAGTTGAGTGTCATTTCAGTCCCACGCAAACATTTAGAGAGGAAAATATTTTTTTGTTTTGAAATATTTCTTTTCAGACGCGAGGCTAGACTGAAAATATGGGTAACAAATTAGCCTGTGTTGGACATAAAGTGGCAAAAATCCAGACTTAGGGCCGAAAAATGTACCCGAATATTTTGTTGGCCTGACCAATGAAGTTACTGACAAGGATATTGTAGACATTTAAAATAAATTGGATCTTCGTGAGTTATTTATATATTGCAAACTTACTACTACTAACTATTTAGTACAATTTTATCATCATTTCAGCCGAGAGACGTCACAGCTGGACATAGACCGCAAATCGGGGTTTTGCCATATTCGCCACACTTGGCAGGCGGGTTAGCGATCGAAGTACGGTTGTTACAAAAGCGCAGAGAACGCTGCTGCCCATTAGTCGCCTCTTACGACACCCACGGGAAGATATGGGATGGTGTATTCTTAGAATTTTATAAGAAATATCATTTATCTTTTATAGTCCCCAAAAGAAATATGTTGATAATATTGAGGGCTGCCTCGATAGTGGGCAGAGTGACGGGCAGTAGCAACGTTCTCCTTGCCGTCGTCGCCGACAGGTTAGACGGACCATTCATGCGGCATTGGTTGGCCCTACATGCGCCCATGTTTAGGGCTTGGGGGAGATGAATATATTTTTATTAGCCTTGTTTGTGTTTATTGACTATGTTATGTTTTATGATGTATTATGAATTTTGACTAAGTTTAATTTAATTGTATATCTCTTATGGTTGTGTTGTGATTGTAATTGTGTACCAAATAATGAGTCCTATGTTACTTGATCATGAATAAATAATAAAATAAAATAAATATGGATCTCAGCAACAACACAAATTGAACCGAAGTAAGCTTGTATCCACAAAACAACAAAACCCAAGTACCTAACTAACGTGGGCGGAGCTGTTATTGTTTCCCAACTTTCGTAATACAATAATCTAACAGGTTGCTTATCAATACATACGTCCCTCACTTCGTAAGTATCCAACTGAGTGTAATAAATTTCTGTTACGTCTAGCCCATTCATCTTACGGTCGACTTAATTGATTGATAACGAGCTGAGCTCGGCTAATACACCGTCTAGAGATAAGCGAGTATTAAATAACTAGTATGAGAGTATTAGCGTGAAATAATAGTCTTTGATACGTGGTCTACGATTAGGCAGGAAGATTACGTTTATCTTTTGCTAGTAGAAATGAATAAAGTATTATAATTTGTGGTTTGGTCTATAAACAAATGGATCAGGACACCATATTGCAACACATAACATCAGGCCTGTAATCCCCGAAGGGTTAGGCAGATGTGTACACCCACATTACGCCAGTTATGTTTAAGTCCCATGTAATAGGGACCGAGCCTATTGCCATCAACTCAACTCAAACTCAAAAGCATTTATTTCAATTAGACCATTATAGGCACATTTGAATGTCAGAAAAACAAAGAAGGCTAAGCTACAGTCATAGACACAAGGCATAATAACTGGTAAAAGTACTGTAGTTGCCCATTCCAAAGCGTAGATCTCTATGGAGAAGAATGGGCAAGAAACTCCATGGACACTCTTTTTTTCAATCAAATATTTGTTGAAAAATCTTGGTTACATCATTCATGTTGAGATTATACATATGTGAGAAAGATGTAGAAATACGTGCACGTTAAGAACACTTTTGCGCAAATCCAGACTCCGTGGCTGCTACTGAGAAATTCCTGACGGAAAAACATTGCCCGTCCCGTACATCGAACCCAGGACCTCACGCTCAGCAGTCATGCCTTCGGCCACTAGACCAACGAGGCAGAATTGGACATAGTTAAGCGAACTCTATCCTAATGTGACTTAATGTGGATTGAGTCCTTTCTGCTTAACTACATCCAATTATGGTTGAAATGTGTTACGAATTCCTTTTAATAAGGCTTGATTGCCTGATAATTCCATGGAGCGTTTGGTGATTCAGGGTGGAGTCGAATGCATTAAGCCACGTGGTCGATCACTAATTCACCAACCCGATGGACAGACCTCATCAAATCTGTCAGCAAGATCCCTGTGGCAGAATGTGCTCGTTATGCGGCCGATAGAGACCGGTGGAAAATGATCACGAAGACAGTGTCCGCAGTTGTGGGTGACCCCCCATAACCGCGACCACTCTGTCAAAAGTAAACGAGTAAAAAAATGAGAGGATTGCCTGATAATTTGATTAGCCTGTTGGTCTAGTGGTTAGTGACCCTGACTGCTAGGACGGAGGTCGTGGGCTCGATTCCCACACAGGACAAATCTTTGTGCGATGAGTACGATTATTTGTTCTGTATCTGGGTGTATAATTTATCTATAATATGTATGTATTTAGAAATATATAAGTATGTTTATCAGTTATCTGGTTGCCATAGTACAGGCTCTGCCTAGTTTGGGATCAGATGGCGTTGTGTTGGTTGTCCCAAGATATTAAAAATTGAACAGGGTTTGTTTAATCCCCAAAGGGTTAGGCAGAAGTGTACACCCACATTTTGCCAGTTATGTCATTAAGTGCCATGTAGTAGGGGACGAGCCTATTACCATCAACCGGGCACAAATACAGACTCCGTAGCTGCTATTGACAAAATTCTAGTTGGAAAAACCCAGTAGCATTTTGCCCGACCCGGGAATCGAACCCAGGACCTCATGCTCAGCAGTCGATGTTATGGAGCTCCGTAACCGTAACCGAAACTATCGGATATCTGAAATAAAAATATATCCGTAACCGTAACCGTATCCGTTTCAAAGTTTCAGAGAGTTTCTAAATAAAACCACATGTTTCGACCGGTTTTTGTTTCACCGCTCGCGCGCCACGTGAATCTTGCAGTTTGTTTGTAATTTCTAGTTATAACATAACCTCTTTCATAACTATAGTTAGTTTTTTTTCCGAAATAATTACATATCCGTAACCGTTTCCGAAACCGATATAATTTTATTCCTATATCCATCCGTATCCAGATTCGAAATATCACATCCATAACATCTCTGCACTAAACCAACGAGGCAGTCGTTTGTCGTAGTTGGTTTGTTTATATTTTCATCAAAATGTTTTATTTTTGTTACTAATATTATACACTGTGAAAAATATATACAGCTACTTTATAAAACCATCCGTATCAAAATAAAACATCAATGTGGTTTCTAATAATATTGGTTTACTTGAAATTCTAATCCTTGGACATTTTATCTGAAAAAAGCAATGTTTACATGAAATCGAAATAAAAACTTTTGCAAATATTTTAAAATCCGTTTGAAGAGATTTTTTTTAATTTTCTTTTTAAGTCTCAAGGGTGCACGGTCATTTTGTTTACTCTTATTACTAAAATTCATCGTATGATTTACAAAATAGGGCCTAATTTAGCTGTTTCGTTTAAATATAATTAGCACGTTAGTATTATTTGTATTGTATTTAGCTATTGTACAAATAATAATAAAGCCTAGATTTAAAAAAGTGTACATTTTTTTAATTTCAAAAGACGACTTATTTATTTAAACTTTATGTACACGTGTGGTACATAGGCGGACTTAAAGCCACAAGGCATTATCTACCAGTCAACTATCCCAATAGTTGGGTCAAATAGGACAGCATTGTGACACTTGTCAAAATTTGACTCAAGATAAATGTTGATATATTATTATTTAGTAAATCAAGCACGCAAGTGGTCCACCTTTGAAAATTTACCAACCAATATTATGCGTTTTATTTCTGTCCAGAAATCGAAAACTAGAAAAAAATCAAAATAGTGCCACCCCGTCGGGTGGGGTATTCCTCAAAGCGCAACTGTTTTTAAGCGCAAATAAATAATTCCTTGAAGCGCAACCATTTGAACAGTTTGAATTTGTGAGCGCTTCGAGGAATAATTTAGTTGCGCTTTGAGGAACATCCCCGTAGGATGGCAATGCTAAAACTTTGCATTTCAAAAAAAAAAGTATGAACAGGGCCGTAAAATGCTGCTTCTAGTAATACAAGCATACTACCATAATTTGTACTCGCAGACAATCTTTCCACGCAAATTAACTGCCGTTTAGTTTCGCTAATCCTTAATCCAAAACATTCTTCTGAAGCGAGCATACTTGTACAAACGGTACAAAACTATCAAAGCAATGGGTGTTCGCTATTGTGTAGCCGTAAACTTTTAAGTAAAAGTTCTATGACTATTTGCTTAGTAAGATTCTTTGGTATTCTTGTGTAGATAGTTTATTTGTTTTATGTATATTGTTTTACTCTGAGACGTTTAAAAGTTATATCAAATTTTGCACGAATGTGTTTGTTAAACCGTTTCTAGGGCTTCTGTAAGAATTATTAAAAAAAGTAAACATATTGTATGCATTCAATTACTCGATTGCTTGACTGATTTTCTTTAAATTTACCTATCTAGACACTGATATTCAAGTTATTTCCTATATTAATAGTACTACTATAACATTGTTTGTTACTATTTATACATTGGATCATTACTGTTCATTGTTTAATCAACCGATCGAAAATAGAAGAAGTAATGCCCTTCATTCATACGTGTCTAGAATACGAAACAACTTGAATCGTGTAGTATTTATTGAATCATTCCTTCGTTTTGTATTCTTTCGGTAAATCGACAATAGACTCACTAATTAAGTACTCAAGGCTTAAGGGCCTCGGAAATCAATGCAAAGTAAATAAATTATATAAGATTTAGTTTTCCCAACTCGCAAAAGTTCAATCGATAGTTCTAATTGTTACGCTCTATGTAAATTAAGTTACTTTGACGGAGTTACCCAAAACATGAAGACATCTGGTCTGCCTCGTTGGTCGATATAGTTCTGTCTAACCTTTCAGGGATTTCAGGCGTGATTTTATGGCTTTTATCTTGGCCAGAGGCTAAGTGTTGCCATACAACGTGGCGACGCCGCCAGTCTCTTGGGCACATTACCAGCTGACAGCGTTTTCAATGCCCTTTTATAGTTTGTTGTTTGTTTATTTATTTTGGTTTTTATTAATGTATATAGTTAGTTTATCCAGAATGAAAAAAATATTTTAACGAACAAAATTAAAAAAAAAACTATAAGTTTTCAAACTGACAGGGTCACTGACACTAGTGACACTATAATTAAAACATGGCAAGTACCTCGTTTTCAGTGTTAAGGATAATACATAAATTATTATTTCTAGATTTCCCTAAGAGTTAGGTAAAGTTATACATAACTAGTGAAATGAACATAGTAGCAAATATTCGTAAGCATACCTATTTAATTAAGTAAACCTTCATTTTTTATTAAGTATCCAAAACAAAAAAGATTAAACAAGAAGGACCGATACCACCATGGTCCATTACATATTTCGCTTCAATGAATAGAACTAAGACAACATTACAACCGAATTTCTAAAGCAAGCCCTTTAGGGTGAAATTCCTTATCGCGGTAAGTGGCGGTTATCTTAATCCGAGTTCATTTAAAATTAACACTCCAAGCTGAATCATTTTCAGGCCGGAATCCAAGCTCGTGGAACGATAGGGGTTACAACTTGAAATTGCCTTTATTTGACGTCGTGGGATGTTGCCCTTTATTTGAGATGTCCACCAGATGATTTTATATTTAAAATCACGCCTTTAATCCCTAAAGGGTTAGGCAGAAGTGTACCTCATAGTAGGTATGTACACCCATATTTCGCCAGTTATGTTTTAAGTCAGATGGAAAACCCAGTAACATTTTACCCGACCCGGAAATCGAACCCAGGACCTGATGCTCAGCAGTCACGTTTACCACTAGACCTGGCAACGAGGCTGTCCAGATGACTTTTAATTTGGGTAACTCCGTCAAAATACCTTAAGTGTACATAGAGCGTTACAATTAGTACAATCGATTGAAGTTTTGCGAGATCGAAAAATAATTAGTTATTGCTTTGGGTTTTTAAAGCAAAAATTACACACAACATTTACAATGAGCACACGCTGATTCTCTTAATTTTGTCACAGTTCTCTGTTTCAAATGTAGTCGGGTCTTTAATAGTCTTCGGTAGCACAGACGACTACGCATGAGTGGTACCAATTTATGCCTTATGTCGTAGGAGTAAGGGCGGTTATCATAGTGTTAACATTGATATAGGGTTCAGTATTTATGACAAAGTTCTACACAATACGCACGTGAATCCGAAAATCAACGGTGCGTGCCTTTTTTTTTCGGATGGGAAATCATCAAATGACTTCTTCCGCTCTGGGCAGAGCGGAAGGGAGCGTCAGACTTGTACTGATTAAAACTCATCCATGTTCCTTCCTTGCCCTTTGTTTTGCAGGGCCACGGTATCTCTTTCGAACAGACCCGCAGCCCTGGCAGGTATAGCCCCTGCGGGCCCTGCCTGTTGCTGACATCTCTTTGAGGCGCGCGTGGAAAACGAACGCGCCGTCAACACGGCCTGTCGTTATAAGACGGACGGACGGCGAGCTAGCTCATTACTCACCGTCCATAGTTCCGAAAGGTGCGTGCCTTGGGCTGGAACTAAATACAGCATCATAAATCTACTTTTTCATAAAAAGTACAGACTAATAGACTTACCGATAGCAAGACATCCTGCGAGGAATACCCAAGTTTGTGTCGTCAACATTGTAGTCTATTCACTGTACCGTTTTAGGGACAGCAGTTTTCGTCGCTTCATTTGGGACCGTCTCACACTATACCACATCACTTTTCACACATATATGTATAGCACTTTCGATCACAACACTATTTCAGCTGATATTGTTGGGATCTGTAACAAAGGAATAGAATTTATTAGAAAAATATGATCTATGGAAGAGATATAAAACTAAAGGACAGTTATTTTAAAACATTCAAAACCAAGTACCTATTGCATTTCATTATAAAAAATATGTTGGGTGTATATGAAAATCAACAGTAAAAGTCAAAGTACTCTGAGTTGGGATGAATAAAATTTTTGTTCCGAAGCAAAAAATAATAATTCAAACGTCACTATTAATCAGTTTTCGGAGTACGATACGAACAGGGATAAACGATTGTAGAATAATTTCAAGATTACTGGCGATCTGTGTTTGTTGTTTTTGTACCTAAAATCAATCCACTACAAAATAATATTTGCTACGACTAAGAAGTAAGCAATTTTTCCAGAGCTAGCTTAGCTTAGCTTTTTCTTAGTTGTCTTAGTTTCCGCCGACTGGCTTATCCCTTCACCACCATGGGAAATAAACTAATAAGTTCCAAAGCTTATGACACCAAAATTCCTTAAGGACACAACACTATTCAAACAAGATGTACGGCTAAAAAGGCCAGTACCATCGTGTTGACAAATAGCATATTTAATGCTACCTTCCGCTTGTTCACAGAAAACGCAGCTGGTTTTACAAACAAATCATACTAATTACTTAGTTATAAATAGCTTTGCGTAGGTGCTTAGTGACTACGAGCCTTGGTTTATCAATGTGACTCACGACTTGGATTTTACTGATTGCAAAATGAATGAGGTTTTAATTTAGACATTGACCTGGTAAAGGGTACCGGCGGCGCCAGGATATCAAGCTACTCGAAAAAGTCCCTATAAATCTTTAACCTAATGCTTTGCTGATAAAGTTGAAATTCTACTATCGAAAGAAGAACGGTCTCAGTTATTTTGTAATATTAAATATTATAACAGAAATAAATTAACACTATTCCGAATATCAGTGGCTAACCTCCATATTGCCGTTCGATTTTGTTCAGGCTAAATATTTTGAAATACATATATTTTTTTAATGAATAGTAATTATATCTATTTAAAATGACGCCAATTTCGATAAAAACACAAAAAATAGACTGTCATCAACAATTTAGTTCAATTTTAGCTAAAATATTTCTAGTGTAATACTAATCACTATACAGGGTGATTTTTTTAAAGTGGGCGTGGATGGCCAAATCCGAAATTATGAGGAATAGAGTAAAATACTCAAAGGAGACTCGAGCCCGATTTTGATAAAAACTAGAACTGCATCATTAGATTTTTGAAAAAGAGGATCTGGGTCACAAATGACCGTTCTTCTTTGAAAGATTCTAGTGGCTTGATGTGTGTTTGTACATGGTTGTGATATGTTAACCTGCCTGTGGTTTTATTGGTCTTATTAAATGTATTCCGATCGGTTGTTAGGACTTGCACTGAGTATGAGGTCTGCGTTAGATTTCCAGGTCGGGTTTCCAAAGTGTTATTGGGTTTTTCCTTCTGGAATTTCTCATTAGAAGCCTCAGAGTATGGATTAATGCCCGATTGGTGGCAAACTCAAACTCAAAGTCTAAGCATTTATTTCATTAAGACCATTACAGAGATTTTTGAATGTCAGAAAAACAAAGGAAGCGAAGCTACAGTCCCAGTCACTAAGCATAAGCCACAAGGCAATAGGCTCGCCCCCTATTACATGGGACTCAAACACAACTGGCGAAATGTAGATATACTATAAAGTACACTTCTGCATAACCCGTCGGGGATTACATACATGCGTGATGTTATGTTATTTTTGCAGATATTGTGAGTCATTATAGGATTATTAATATTGGTTAGGAAGTCAAGTTAGAAACGTCCTTCCCTAACACATAATTATTTCTAATCTGCATTAATTTATGAAGAAAAATGAATGGAATTACTCGGTGATTGTTGTAATAATATCCTTAGTATAATCAAATATTATTTTCATTAAATAATGTACATGATCTACCAGCGTTTGCCAGAAATATCTCTGACTAGATATGCAAATCTACAGTTAGCGAAGGTTGGCTTACAATTTGCGAAAAGCTGCTCTATGTAAACAAAACCGACGAACGGACGGTTCCAAAGTTTAACTTCTCTAATGTTATTAACTGTGCCAGCTTTTCAATATATTTAAAAGCTGCAGCAGTACTGCGGGGTAGACAATGTTGAGAAGATTAATTTTAAGAATAAACTTTTCAAGGCAGCCAGCATTCGTCCTTCGTTGGTCTTAGTCCTAATTCCGGCCTTTCATTAAAAAGAAAGAAAACATTTTACGGTTGAGACAAATCTTTTTTCCTGACAGTTGATAATAATGAAAGTTGTGATTGGTGATGACAGTGAAATAATTTGAATAAAAATGATAACAACAAGTAAATAGATAACATCAAAACCATGAACAAACTAATCAAAACTACAGCCAACAAGACACAAATCACAAAACAAACTAACCAAGGCACACAACAAAACATACTCCCAAGAAAAATTTAAGGCCACTCGACCAACTACAAACCCACTGTTCTACAAAAAGGCAATTACCCAATAACTTTTAACTTTAATAACTAAATTGATTTATAGAGCTTTCTATAACAATAATGGCCGATACTTGAATAGCTAGTCGCTCCATTATTTGGTCAAAGTGTGGGCTGGTATGTGCCTGTGAAAGTGAATGACCACAAGCAATATTCTAACGAGACTTTTATGGTTGATCTGTATTAAGATATTAATGATGATACTTAAATTGGTTTTGAAGCATTATACTTTTATACAGTATCATCATTGCTTATTGAATTATACAGAAAGAAATCTATCGGGCATTATTGGTATGAAATTCGATTTTTTGTGTGCTGTTGTTGAAAGTTTTATGAAGGTCGATGAAACATTATAATGTGATTTTTGATGGGGTTATTTATAAATTTTTATTATTTTCAGCAGTTTGTCGCTTTAGATTATAATCGTCCATCCTATTTTATTAAAAATAATTATATCTTAAACTGACTGTCTCTTGGATACAAAAGCCATTCGGTTTTCGGTACTTAAATGAATTTCTTTCCTCAAGCATCTGACTATCCCAAATATTGCGACGATAGTGATAATATTTTAGTTTCCAAAGAAGCCATGAGGAAATCCTCATCGATGTTCCGTCTGAGAAAATATCGTAGTGACATTAATGATTTGTAACATCTTTCGAGATAAAAACATACATTAATTTCTTTACATATTTACGTCATGGGTTTTATAAAGTAAAAGATGTAAGTTTTATAAAAAGAAGGTACAGCCCGCTCATCTGTAGGTGGTAACACTTTTACCTTGAGCTAGTCTAACGTAGTACGGTGTTTCAATGAAATAAGAGCCAAGTTTATTAAACTGGTTCTGTTACCACTGGTGACGTGCGGCCTGCTGTACAAATGTAAATTTTTTTTTACTGACGTAATTTGCCAATGACCATTATCCTCTACATATCCGGGAAGTTGGTTCGATATAAATTAAACCTAATCAAGCTAAGAACTTCCTTTCCGTTTCAAGTGATAATATCATCAAAATTTTATAGTGTTTATTGTATTTGAGGTGTTTCAATGTATAAACCAAATCAGCATTTCCAGTATTGGAACACACGTCTCCGTGGGGTATTCCTCAAATCGCAACTGTTTTTAAGCGCAACTAAATTATTCCTCGAAGCGCAACCATTTTAATTACCTACTATGATAGTTGTAAGTTGTAAATAAATAAATAAATTTGAATTTATGAGCGCAGCTAATGGTTGCGCTCTAAAATAGTTGCGCTTTGAGGAATACCCCGTTTCCGTAAAAGAGGCGCGCCCAAGTCTGCGGGCCCAGTACATGTGGGTTGTCATATTTTATTTTTGTCACCTTTTTGAACGTAATTTCAAAGAGAAAAACTTATACGGTTACTTACGGGGTATTTTCCGTGATTGTTTTTATTTTGAACTCCCGATATTAAAACCGTGAAAGCTTAAAACAGTGTTTGATTTTTTTTACAGCTCCTAGCGAATCTATTTTCACACCAAATTACGTTAGTTTTGCTCATGAAATACTGCTCACGCAGTACAATTACATTTTCTTCAATAATACAAGCTCAATTTGCTACTAACTCGAAGTATCGTCACAGATTGTGTTGGCTTAGCTCTTTGACACGTTCCGTGTAAACACGATAGCGCCGCCCGCCGCGCCGGACAATGTATCATAGTATCATACTGACTTAATGTACAGACGGCCCAGGTACTTGCTATACAGGCAACTAACTTGCAACTATTTTAAACAGTGTTGTGAATGTGCTGTTTTTAACACTTAACACTCTAAAGCTATGATATACTAGCTTAATTAGTTATTTAATAACAACAAAATGGAGGACGCCGGAGAGCAAGGACCTACCCATGCGATGAAATTAAATTAAATATGCTGTGGGTGGTCCCTTGCATTAGTGCACCAGGATGTCAGCCAGCAGGGAGAAGTAGCAATCGATCGTAAGGCAAATTACATTTAATCTCTACAAAAGTCACTACGTTCTGGAGTGGCAACCGCGAACCGAAAGACGTTGCGTTGGAAGGCCTACTAGCTGGATCGATGACCTGTGAGAGTTGCGGAGATCCGCTAGATGCAAGTCGCGCGGAACTGGTCAAAATGGCGACACTTGGCCTATGCCCAGCAGTGGACGTCTTTCGGCTGAAATGATGACAATGATGATGAAAAGTTGCTACGTGCTGTCCAAGACCGCTCTGCCAAGAGTTTTACGAAGACGAATGTATTAAAACTAATATTGGCAGTGGCATTGGGAAGACAGTGGATCAACTAGGATGGATTGGCGAAAAGAAGCACAACATGAGGTAAAGTGTATGAAAAAGGGAAAACCTTTGCCCAGTAGGTGTCAATTCAGGCAAACAAATACAAAAACAGAAAGATGAATATACTACCTGTATACCAAATAGCTTGTTCATCTGTAATTGTGCGGAAGAACAAAGCTATGCCGGAGATAAAGAGGTAAACGCTCGACGATTAGTAGATGTTTAATGATAGCTGCGGTGTTGTTAACGAATATGATGCCTTGTTAATCATTGACGTCAATATCAATTGTACCTTTTTATTACTTGCGTCTATATTCATTGTAAGAGGTAGCTTCTTGCATGTCGATTGTATTACTTTATACTTCCGTGTGCTCTCATGAATGGTTTTCCTCTATTTTTTCTATAATCAAGTGTCATTAGTCCTCTATCTTACACTAATAATTTTCTTTTTATTATTTTGCTTTTATTGAATACAATTACTTCGTCATGATCTGTTTATTGATAATCCCACCTGGAAATAAATCAGCCTGATGTGTTAACCTTGGGACGCTGTAAAGAATTTGATGTTCTAATCTGAATATTGTATTAGTTCTAGCTGTATCATTGTCTAATTTATTAAAATTGATAAATGCATTTTAGCGGAAAACATATTGGGGTAAATGATAAAACTAATGATGATACAAAGCAAACACACACACACAACAAACTGATCATGCTATTGAACTACAATATCAGATAAAAACATCATCTTTACTTGCAAGTTGTCCTTCATCATCATTAAGTTCTTGTACCATTAGTTTCTATCGTATAGGCTGTAGGTCATAAGCAAAACCTATAAAACCTGTTTGATCGTCTGTACCACTAAGTGAAGCCATTTAGTTGTTCGAAGTACTTATGCAATCATTGAAATCTCAATCTTAGAAGTTGCAGCATCGTTAAACACATTTTAGACGATGCTAGTCATACTGATCCTGGTCACAGCAAATCCGCATCACGTTGAATATCAAATTCGTGGAGAAAGCAGTTGGAGAAACACCCTAAAGTAGACGTATTGAAATCATGACCAGGTTACATCTCTAATTAAGGCAAATATGCCAGGACGAGGAAAATTGGTTTCCTTTAATTGTACTGCCATCGCCCTATAAATTCTGCTTCTGTTTCTTCTGTTTCTAATTCCAGTGATACAGTATTTTATGAAAACATTGGCACCTCCTTCATTTTGTTTTGTTACGTCTTTCATACCATGACTAGCCTCCATAACGAAGTGCGACAAATAACTTGAAATAAAGGTTAAGCGTAAGCGAAAAAAGTCGTCCTATTGTGTAATTACATTCTTCGCCAACTATCATCATAATTTTAAGCCTCAGATGTTTTTGTAAGGCGTAGCTGTGTACGTTGACACCGAGAAAAAATGGAATTAGTGCGAATCTTCTTTGGATTGGCCAATGGTATGTTGGCAAAAATAGGCAAAGGCCTCCGCCAATTCATTCCACGTGCTCTTTTCCCGTGCCTCCTCGAACCAGCGCTCGCAGTACGGGTCCAGATCGTAACGCTACCTCTTTCTGGGGTTAATAGGTTATTGTGCGTGAAAGTTCCAAAAGTTCTTCGACATTTCCTAATATCTCGTTTATAAGCCAAATTATGTTTAGATTTTTGTCTGACTAGCTGTAATGTATGTTCATCCAGTTGTCCCAGCCACTTTTAATATTGTCGATTGTCGGTTGCTGAGAGTTTTCCGGTACGTTTAATCTGAGTTTAGTAGTGTCGTACAGAGTTTGTTTACGCAAGCGTTAACTCTGGCATATACACAAAGGCTCTGTTTGAGCGTAAGTACTTCAAAAGAATCAGGGTTCAAAGAAAAAAAACACGAGTGTTTTTTAAAATAATTCTATTTTAATTTTTTGCTCAGTCTGTGAAGACCTCTTAATTGGGTTTCCTTTCACAGTTATATCGATCAATTACTGCTGCATTAAGCTCTCGAGAACTTTGATTTGGGTCAACCGAAATAACTGGTAAGAAACTATTCAGGAAATGGATTAGAGTTTTGGCTATTATGGTTAATGGTCTTCCAATAACAGCTAAGAAGCATATTGTATTGAATAATCCCACTGTTGGGCCACGCACCTCTCTATCCATAATGCGGGCACTGTGTGGGATACTAGATGTTACAAGTCTTCGAATTCTTGGTTCTAAGACATGCCATTTGAAGGCAATAAGTACGGGGTGTAAACAGACTAACATTGTGCTGATGGACAGACTGACTAGTACAGGGGTCGTGAAGGCGTCTTATGTAAAAAAAATACATTAAAACATGTGTTTAGAAAAAAACTTGTGAAAAGTCTGAACTTTGACCCCCAATTTATCCGTAACTACTCGTAGAAGGTTCCCAGGTATGTTCTATAACAAAAAAAATATTGCAATGACGGGGAGAACAAGTGCCTTTTGGCTTCGTTTAGAGTCTTTTTACACCCTTAAACTTTATGTAAGAAAAAAAACCTTTTACATGCCACATTAAACACAATCATTCTTCGGATGAAGCTATTACAATAAATCCTATCACATTATTATATTATACTTTATTATATGTGACTTGATTTATAACACAGACAGATGATAAAAACAGCCGACAAGAGTGTTTAGGTACATGGTTGTGTCATTCACATGTACTTACATCATTATTACCGTTACTTGTAATGTTTAGGAGTCATGTGTCTCCTCTTTTATTATAATCCTTTAATATTTATGTCTCATTATTATTTCCCAGTTATTTATAAGGTTTTTGACTTGAATTACATGGATGGTCACGTTGTCTGCCAGTTAATACATTATACCGAGGCTATTTTGACTGAACTTCAGTTATTTATTTAAACATGGTGTACAATAGTAGTATGGTGGACTTAATTCCACAAGTCATTCTCTACCAAACAACTTAATGTTATTTAACGCTATTCGCACACTATCCCTATTATTGCGCCTACGTGCTACGTTGTCTACACGTTTGTGAAAATAAATTAACTTGAACTTGTACGTGATGTAACACCCCATCGCGGCGTTCTTGGGTAACAGGTGCCCTCATTAAGTCATTATCATCATCTGCCTAGCCTTTTCCCAACTATATTGGGGTCGGCTTCCAGTCTAACCGGATGCAGCTGAATACTAGTATTTTACATGGAGCGACTGCCTATCTGACCTCCACAACCCAGTTACTACTGGGAAATACGATACCCCTTGGTAAGACTGGTTGTCAGACTTTTTGGGCCACTGACTACTTTAACGACTGTCAAAGATCTTCAAATGACAGCCGGGACCAACGGCTTAACGTGCTTTCCGAGGCACGGAGGAAACTCGGTATGTAATGGGTGGTCACCCATCCACAGACCAACCTAGGCAAGCACGGCTTAACCTAAAGATCGACCCGAGCGGCTGTTATTGTTTAGCCACGAGCTCCTCTCATTAAGTCATTATATAATTAGTATTAGGTACCTAAACCTGACGTGATAATAGCTGTATGTGTGGTTTAAATAGATAAAAAAAATATATATTATGCAACGTCAAAAGAAATAAAACTTTGTTCCATGAAATTAAGTACATCACTTTATTCTTACTCCATGGACTACAATATTTAGTTATTTATTTTCAGAAAATACAAACGTTATAGACTATCTATAGGTACAAACAAATAAAATCGAAGTGTCTCAGCTTTTAACTGAATGCTAATGAAAGCATATACGATTCTTATTACAAAAAAACTCTTTTATTAATTTTTGCATATCTGTCTGACTTTCGGTCTGTTAGTCTGTATGATTGTTCCGGCTAATCTTCGAAACAGCTGGACCGATTTTGACGGGACTTTCACTGGCAGATAGCTGATGTTTATAACGAGTTACTCAGGCTAGATACTTTTGTTTCGAAAAAGGATTAGGGTTCCGGGCAAAAAAAATAAAACCCTTGAGATTGTTAACAAAATTCGATTCAAATAGGAAAGTTTATAATAATTTCACGCCGACGAAGGGTGTGTGTAATAGTCAGTACAAACGCCAGCACATCAAGCTACTTCAATCTGTCAAATTTCTGTAATAGATTTTTAACTTTATCGCTAAAGCATTAGGTTCAAGGTTTATTGGAAAAAATTGACAGTTTTGGGTAGCTTGATGTGCTGGTGTCTGTACAAAATATTTTTCTCGAGTCACCAATCATATCAGATGGATATAGAAAACCTTCAAGTGTTTTTTTGGCACACAAGAGGCAGAAAAAATGTTGTTCTAATAAACCAACTGCCAATCATTACAACCAAGATCAATTGAGCGGAAAGACATCGCAGCGTTCAAAGTAAATTGCTCGAACGGCGCAATTTTGGACAATAGCGAAATTGATTGTACCAGATTTCAAGTTGGACTGAACAAAAGCAGTATTTTGCGATAAAACATGGACTGTGTCTTCTTTTTCTGGATGAGGCGTTTACCAGTGTATAAAGGTGTTATGATGTGAATTTTCACTTCAGAAATTCTTCTTTGCGTGTCGATAGACTCGAATAATACCCAACTAGTAACCAGTGACTGCCTCGTTGGTCGAGTGGTCGCAAGCGCGACTGCTGAGCATGAGTTCCTGGGCTCGATTCCCAAGTCGGGCAAAGTGTCGAGTCTGGATTTGTGCCCGGTTGATGGCAATAGGCTCGCCCCCTATTACATGGGACTTAAAACATAACTGGCGAAATGTGGATGTACTATTAGGTACACTTCTGCCTAACCCTACGGGGATTACAGGCGTGATGATGTTATAAGTTTTTAAACCGTCATTGTCACTAACATAGCTATTATTTACACGGATCATCGGTGGTCATGGCGTTCGCAACAGCGGCAAAATATCGGAAAATAGTAACAAATAGTCATCAATCGTCATCTGAATAGACTTTTCTCAACTAGATATGTTGGGGTCGACTTCCAGCCTAAGTGAATGCAGCTGAATACCAGTATTTTACATGGAGCGATTGCCCTATCTGACCTACACATTCCAGTTAGTACTGGGTAATACAACATGGTAAATATCCCGTTTTGAGTGTTTATAAAACGATTAGGCCAGATTGACCATAGATAGATTGATAGTATCACTAATTTTAAAAACTAAAGAAAAGGCCAAGGACAGAATGTTTGGGCGCACTTTACGAGAGGCAAGTATACAGCGTAGTTGACTGTGAAATTCTGGATGTCGTACGTTTAAATTTAAGGCAGTTTTAACATTTTCATGCCGTTTGGTAGAGATTCGGAAGATGCCTTGTTCCAGTCAGTCAGAAACAAGCAACTTTATCTAATTCGAAGTGGTCATGAATTATTAAATGGTATTGTATGAACCCCAAACCTAGGTCTAGTTATGCAGTTTTTTCCCTTTCTTGTAAAGTTGCTATTTTTGACTTACGTGGTGTTAGAACTTAAGCATACGATTTGCAAATTTTTTATAACCCTGTTTTAATATTTTAAATGTTATTTCAGTAACTATGCAGACTTGGCGAGATTGAAATTGAAAGTACGAAACCAAATAGTAAGCAGGACCAAGGTCTGACAAACACATTAAGGCGTCTGTCCCTATTGAATAATAATTGTTTGTCTGAAAGCAAACATTGCCCAGGGCTACATATTGTATACAACAGACTTGTGAGTTTCGTATAAGCTTACCGTGTGATATTTACAAATGTAGAATAGTTTGGAACGAAACAAATAAAAATACTCAAGCAATTTTAGTGGAAGACATAAAACATTGTTAAATTGAACATATTCCTTCCATCACTATTTTGTTGTTAGATTTGAAAACATTTGTTTCTTTAAATATGGAGGTAGAGCCTACGTACGATTTTTTTTGAACTAGCTTTGCCTGTGATGTTGATAGCAACAGGGTCCACAACAAAATCTCTTTAAATACTCAAATTTTATGTCTTAATGCAAAATAATTATTGATTATACGGTTGAACTGGCATGATATAATAAAAATGACAGACAAAACACAACCAGTCCCACTCTTCGATTGTTTTTGAAAACAGAATAAACTAACTTAACCTAACAGATTTTTTTTTCTCTTCGTAACGTAAAAAAACGTTTAAAAAGTAAGTCCACCTCCTTTATTGCAAACTTAGTTACTTCAATTGATGTAAAAAACACACTGAAATTTTTTTTTTTCAGGATTACGTTAGGTCTTAAGAAAGGACACGCGAAATAAGAAAGTAATAATAGATGCGTCGTTGCATAACCTTAATAAATCGAATTAGTCGACTTTAAAAGATTTAACGAGAAGGATTTAAAATAACTGGACATAATAGTCACGTTTTGCAACATTTTAGGATTAAGAATATTTAAATCGTTCGTAGGATTATTTTATGTTTTCATATTCATTAAATCTCATGAATTATTAAAAAATGTGTAACACGTAATCTCCACTATTTCTGAGGAATATTAATTTCAAGGTACCTTGCTCAATTACTATCAATGATGCAACATACTTTTAAGGTGACCAATCACCCTGTGCACCAATCACACAATTGGGTGCATTCCTTGACATTTAAGACACTAAAGCTACTTAACAACAATTTTCACATCCATAAATTGAAGTCCAAACCAGGTCATGAAGATACTTAAAAAAAAATCATTTACCTCCAGACTAATATCAAATAACATCAGGTCTTTAATCTCCGAAGACTTAGACAGAAGTGTATCTAACAAAAATAGTACACTCACATTTTGCCAGTTATGTCTAAGTCCCATGTAATACCAACGAGGCAGTTAATAGTGTAATTATCAACCTTATAACAACAAAGCTAAATCCCAAATCTTTTGAAACAATCAGCAAAGAACATAAAATCACCTTTAACACCAATCACTATTAAGCTCCACAATGTAAACAAATGATATAAATTGTTAGAAAGCCACTGATTCTCTGAGTAATTAACCTTGCATTCGTACGTACTGATCCGTCAATTGTAGAGAAAGCGGACATTATGGACGGTACGGTCCGTCGCTTGTGGTCAAGTAGACCACGGCCAGCGGTGCTAGATTCAGAAAAGCCAGTCAAAACCACTTACGATGGATAACCTTAAAAATACTCTTGCAATGTAATCCTGACTAATCAACCTATAATGTTCAAGCTGTTGGAATACAAGCCTTAAAAATCAAGCCCCCCCAGGGCCCAGAGCGGGTTCTTAGATTGCACATGTCTTGAAATTTGTAAATTTGGCAAAATTGTGTGTCGAGTTGAGATCTAACAAATATGTCACATGTTTTATTAAATCTCTCTCGATATTATTTTTGAACGGAACCGACTGTTGTGGTACTTTATCTTCTTTAACTTGTACCTGACCTTGTAGATAATTATTAGCTCATACCGGAGTAAAATAAAACAAATTGTTACTGGGGTAGATAATGTGTTGCTTTAGTGCTAGAATTGTGTATTATTCATCTGTATCAGTGTTTGCAGAAGCATCTTTAGATTAAACCTTCTGTCCATTTTGTTGTGTCCACTAGCTGTTTATTTTGCTCATTGTTCCGATGGACGCGATGCATTTACAAGTCGCCTAGTTACCACTATCATCTCACAAAACACGTTAGTAATATTATGACTTTAAAGTTCATTATTGAATTTCTTAGAAATGCTGGCAAACACTTTGTTGGATGCGTGCATTGGAATGTTATTATTTGGAAATTTCTTGTTTGGCTTTTGTTTCACATCAAATTCTTGACTTTAGTAGGGATAAGTTTGAAGTAAAAACTTTGATATTTGTTTAAACTTGAATTTTTAAGTGTGAGTAATTATAAACTTGTCTGTATAGTCAACAAGACAGTAACTTAGCATGTTTGCAAATTCTTCGAAATGTTTTGAAGTCTGGAGGTGCTAGATCAAATATTTCGTTTTCGTTGAGAAAGTTCTAAGATAAGAAACTTCTGAAATATAAGCTAAACAAAACGAACTGAAGAGTTTCAAGTGAAAAAGATGGATTGGATTAATTACTCTATATTTACAGATAGCTGAGTTTTGGAATCTGATGAAAAAATATTTAAATCAATGTCACTTCAGAATACACTGAGCTTATTATGCGTGAGAATTCATGAGTCCTATTTTAAAAGTCGTTTTTTATTTTAACATTTACATAGTTTCATAATAAATGTACGTAACAATAAAAAATGACAGAATAATTCCTACAATCTTTAATTGTTAAAAATTCTAAATAGACAGTCTTAACAGCCTTGCCATACCAACTTAATTTTGACAAAAAATGAACCAATTAAATACCATCTTACACGAGGAACCACTAGTACAATCTACAACATAAATCAATCAAGAACTCTTTTTCAACACCAAATTGACGCACCAACAACATAATCATCAACTAACTAAAAACTGGTACAAATAAAACAGTTCAGAAAAGAAACAGGTACCTACCACAGTGTAACTACTAGAGTGGTTCAAAGCCCATACATTGGAGAGTAGCTAAAAAGTGTCAATGATGAGGTACTGTAGTACGAAATACTACAGCTGTACGAGCACTAGTATGTTTTTACACATAGAATTTTCAAAACGGTTTGTCTCCTACTGATACCGATTCCGAATTTGATGTTATTATGAATATAGTATTTTGGGACCCGCACTATTATGAAATAGATCTAATCTCAAAGTTGCAATCCACATGTCTAGCTTTTGAATTTTGTTAAGTTTAAACATTTTGGTGCTGGTGACTATACGAGGATCTTTTTGCGCGTGGTCAATCTCGAAACAAATGCCGCCATCTTGTCTCCGGAACACATTTTCAAAACAATTACGCAAATGCTTACCAACAGCACATCTCCTACGTTATTCGAGCCCCAAAGGATTCTTACCTTCGGAGAGTTTAATTCATAAGCAAATAAGTACCCTACGTCATTTGGCAGTGTAGCCATTTCATACAACAGCTGTCAATGCTGACAGTTGTGATTTGAATGTACGGACTTATTTACGGTATTTGGTCGGTAGTGTTTTGTTTTTTATCAATTATTATTATCTTATTTCCAGATTGTTTATGAGTTCGGGACATAAAGTCCTAATCTACAGATTTCACACCGATTTTACTGCAAAATCGCTACCGTTGTCCTACTGTTTCCCCGCGCCAATAGTAAAAGACAAATTAGACTTGAGCAATCAACTTTTTTACGATAATGACGCGGTATCAATGGTTGGAATATCTTCTATAGTCTCGACCTCGAGTAGTCACGACTGGCGAGTCCTATGATAAAATTGCTTTATACTTTGACGTCTTCGTAATGATGGCAAAAAAAGTAATGAGATGTTTTGTATTGTGACAGAGTCTTGCTAACAGCTGTTGTCGGGCGTTTAATAATTTTGTTATGTCAGATTGTAGTGTTCTGTTTGGTTGTTAGAAAATAAATTTAATTTGGTTTTTGAAGTGAAACTTCTTTATCGACGTATGGGAGAAATTTTTTTGACGTATCGTCACGTTTTTCGGTTACCGGTCGCCATGTTGCTTTTTTATCAAAGTATAGTATAGTGACGTAAAGAATATAATGTATCATTATTGATGAAATACAACAATAGCAATGATATTATAATAAGAACAATGATAAAATAAATTACTCATTAATTGTATGCATGTCTATAATAATAAAATAGCTTTAATTTAATACGGAAAAAAAATGTTTTTCTTAAGGCTTAAGCCTTATCTACCCCATTTTCGTGAAGTTGCAAATAGTAGAAAAATGATATGTCGTAAAGAAGTTTCACTTCTTACCTGTGTACTCTGGTACACACACATATTTTTTTATAATTATAGAAACAGTTTATTTATAATTATTATCAGCCATGCCTGTCCCACTGCAGGGCAAAGGCCTCCCTGCCCTCCTTCCACTTATCCCTATCCTGTGCTGTTATAGAAACAGTAATGAACTAAATTGTATCATGCGTCACTCATTACTACTCATTTATACAAATAAATAAAATGGAAGTGTCTGTTTGTAATTTCAAATTAACCGCTTTTTACTAAATGCATATAAAATTATATAAAAAAAAAACTACTTTATCTTCTTTTTTTTTAAAAAAACTTCTTTATCTTCTTTTTTATGTTCTTTTTTTATATGCGTTACTTATAACAAAAATAACATTTTTAAAATTTTTCAATCAAAAAAACATGGAACGATCAAAATTTCTGATTAGATTTATCTATCCTGGGGATTTTAGCCAATTCGATTATTGAGTTTTCAAATAAAAAGAAATAAAATGATTTCAAGAAAAAATATAATAAATAAGATTAAACAAGATGTTTACAAATAAACTCATTTGAGGAAAACTCATTAAATTTATAATGCAGAAGTGGTTAGAAACAAATGTCAACTGAAAGGAATAAGTTTTATTATTGTGATAATAAACATATTATTATTCTGCCATAACTTAGTTATTTGGGTAATACTAATGCTGTTTAATTGGATATTAATATTATCACACTGATTATTACCAATTCATTTTTTGCTTAGACGTAACCATTTTGCGCATTTTTTAGGTACTTAGGTCAAATAAAAAAGATTTGAAGACGAAAGGAAGGGTTGGGTTTAGAATTCGGTCGCCTGAATTTGAGGATTCTGTCACTGTCAATCCCTTAACCCCCCCTAGGTTAAGGGGGTTTATCTGTAGCGCCCCATGCGATTGTAGCTGCCGGAGCAACGTCGAAGTATTTAAAATAATTTTCTAAAATATTGGTAAATCACTAACTTAACGTAAAAGGGGAACGTACATTTAACACGATTCTAACGTTTTTGACGTTGCATCTGTCAAAATTATCTCAAAATGCGTAAAATGAATCGCTAATCCGGCGATAATGTTGACAGAGACAGATATATTTTACGTCATTCTGTTGCTTCCGAGTTTACGTGAAAGTGCTCCGTAACGTTTTTATCAAGTTAACGGTTTTCTTTTTAAAGTTAATATTTGTGTCTGTATAAAATAAATAGGAAGTAAGTATAAAGTTATTATGAGAGTGTTTTAAGAGCGAGCGAAGCGAGCTTGGGACCTGTGGCACCCCGACGCACGTTAGGTTTGGTTAGATTCCTTTAAACTCTGCATCGATAAAGCCATTTAAATTATTGCTAGCTTCCCCTCTCCCGTCTACTAAGGCGGTTTTTCTCAGAAATCATTCAATGAAAATTGTTACCTTTGATAAAAAAAAACTACACACCTCCGGCAGGGGGGGGGGGGGGGTAAGTGGGGGCAACTGTACAACCTGTACAATAAAGTTTTCATTTATGGATATGAGAAAAGTGATTATAAGTTTCGTAATACTTAAACAATTAAAAAGTTTAATTTAATTAGCAATTTGAAATTTAAGCAAAAAAAGAACTGGTTCGCCTCGGTACCTATTTTAGCTACTCTATATTTATTTAAATTAACTTTTTTCTCGTCCTTTTTATCTCTGTAAAACTTGTAATATGCGAGTATTATGACTGTCTTATTATTTTATTACAAAAATGGCCTAGGGATAATCTTAATATTATGATATAAATTCCAATAAAAGGTCCATAGAAACCTATTATGTTCGAACCGTAGAAAAAACAATTTCCTAATAATAGTAAGTAAAATTTAATATTATGGAGGTCCGCCTTCTAGCGCTAAATCAACATAATACCTATAGGTTTTTGTTTTATTGGAAATAGTCTAGGCCTATTTTTACAACTCATATAAAGTTATTATTTATATTTCATTGAGTTTTTCTTAAAATCTTCATTCGAAGATCTAAGAAAATTACTATCCCAATCAATATAGTAAATTCATAAATTTTTCTTATATTCTAACAAAGACCCAAAGAAAATCAAGTTGCGAATTACAGTGAAAACTAGAGACAGTAAAAACCTTCAAATATCATTTATTTTCTAAGAAACTAAAGAAAACTGTGAAAGCAATGACGCAACTGCGGCAACGCGTATATTAGAGAAAGTGTACACCGAAGAACATTGCAACGTCATTGAGTATCCATCCATTAATCAGCGTAGAAAGTTTATTGATAGTATTGGTATACTTGATCTGGACATGTCCATCTCAATAAACTCCCAAATCATTAATTAACATACCTTTATTAACACTGATAAATCTCCCAACAAATCCTTTGTGCACACTTCCGAAAAAAAAAGCAATTCCAATTCTCTGCACAGAAACCATAAACAATCACATAAAAACTTCACAAAAGTTCAACAAAATTCACGTTCGAAATTCGAAATTCCAAGATGGCGTCGAAAGCGGCGCGCGCGCACCGGACCTCGCGGCTGACTGGACTCACGCACAGTTCACGGCAATGACATCAAACCCCACTACTCTACGTCACCTAATCAAATTAAGACTCTATTGTGAAAGCCTAAACGTGGGAAATAGCGTGACACGAGGATGTTTTGGCTAATGAATTAACAAGTGGCAGGCTACCAGGGAAAACACAAGTTAACACGAGATAAGTGATTGAGATTGGAGACAAAACCTATTACTTAGGTAAGCATGGGCTAATATTTTATGTTCATAAATTGTTAGAGCGATTCCATATTAAGAAACAATGACCACATAATTCCCACACTTAGCAACATAAGATTTAACTTAGAGAGGCATTATATTAATAACAATCTATTAGGTATCAGGTATTTTGTTGCGATACAGAAACTGCCACCAGAGGGGACAGACGGGAATATAGGGAAATAAGCCATTATTGCATACGAAAGGGGTACAAACTAGTGCATAACAAGCATTTTATCATACAATCAATCACGTATAAATAAATAAGATTTCAGTTAATACAGGGTGTAAACAGACTCTTCACGAAGCCGTCATATAGCCAAGCAATATGTACATCAAACTAAGTAACTTTATGCAAAAATTAGTGCTGGGAAACAACTTTTTTTTTGGGCTGAAAAATCACGTTTTACAGTAGGACTCCATTTAACGCATTCAAAACATTGTGCTGATGGATGGATTGAATAGTAAGGGGGTCCTGGAGGTATTTAAAGTAAAAATATTAAAAATGTATTAAAAAAAACACTTGTAAAAAGGTTGGAACTTTATCCCCCAATATCTCTGTAGCTAGAAAGTTCCCAGGTATAGTCTAGTACAAAAAAAAGGATCACAATGACGGGGAGAACCAGTGCCTATCGGCTTCGTTAAGAGTCTGTTTACACCCTTAAAAAAAAAAAAAAACATAAAACCAAAATTATCACATGCATAATCGGAAACTGCCTCGTTGGGCTTGTGGTCACAATCACGACTGCTGTGCGGCTCTGGGTGCGATTCCTGGGCCGGGCAAATTGTATTCGGTTTTTTCATCAGAAATTCCTCAGTAGCAGCCACGGAGCCTGGAGTTGTGCCAGGTTGATGGCAAAGGCTCGCCCCCCAATAACGTAGGACTTTTACATAACTATTTAACATTACTAAGAAAGATAATATATGGGACAAGTGTATGAAATTAATGTTTTATAGTATAGTATAACTGGCAAAATGTGGGTGTACTATCAGGTAAACCTCTACTTAATCTTTAATCGGAAACTAAAACAACAATTAAACAACAATTAAAAACTCATTTTTGGTTCCTTAAGTCTTTTCCAAAAATAGCTAGCTCCATGTTTCAGTTTCATCAATGAATTTTGTGTTTGATCAACTGTTTTATCTCAAGATTGACTTGCAACCTTTTGCTGCAGAACTTGACCATTACCCTTAAACCGCTGCTTTGAATAAAGCCAAAGTGTTCAATCGTCTTACTGATATATTAACTTACTTTTTTTCACGGGAGACCACTGAAAACCAGCGCTCTGCTGTGGGCCCCCCATAGCATTGCATCATGGTGAGTAACCTGTTAGTCGCACTCACGACGTACAAGCTGTCAAGGTTTTTTGTTGTTGTTCAGTTCTGTTGCACTTTAAATGTTTTGTTATGCGATGTATTTTTACTGTTTATTTTTTCTAATTTTGTATGCAAGTCACGTCTCTGCGACAAAAAAATATTTTTTTCTTTCTTGCTTTCATATCAAAAGCAGATATTTTTATATATTTAATAGAAACTTTTTAATAGTTCGGTTTGGCATGATCTTCTATAGCTGGTACTTCAATTACAATAACAGCCCTTGAGGCTTAATCAATTTGCAATAATAACAATTTAATTGTAAATTAGACCCTTTATTCGTTTAATATTATAATGCTTCGTTGAATTGGTTTTCGATATGTTTAATTACAAAAGGGTTCGTTGAAATTATATTGAATAATGGCGGTAAGCTTGTACTACGGAAAGATATCCAATGTTTTTATAAGTAGACTTATAAAAGTACTAGCTTATGCCCGCGGCTTCGCTCGCGTGGAGTTTCATAATTATCCCACGGAATCGTACTAATAAGATAAAAAGTATCCTAGGTGTTGATCTCAATTATAAACTATCTGTGTGCCAAATTTCCTCCAAATCTGGTCAGTAGTTTTTGCGTGAAGTAGTAACAAACATCCGTCAAAGATAAAAGATTTTACTTCGTCACTCTTTTCGGGAATCAGATCTCTTACCAATTGAATTCTTAAGGAAAAATATGATCTGGTCGCCTCTCAAAGAAAAGGACTTGGTGAACGATAACGTACACACGCAATATCTCAAGGACAAGGTTTCAGGACATAAATATTAATAGCGTGAACATTTATATTCTGAACCACCCTTCAATTCATAATAGCATCGACAGCTGTCGAAGTGAAACCACTTATGTCGTCACTGGTATAACGCCTACAAGGAAATATTATTAAAGAGAAAGAAAATAATAATACTTACGCAATTAATTTTCGTTAATGGACAGCGTTCGTTCGGATCGTGGAGTGACTGATTAATCAAATCAAATAAAATCTCATTTGTTCAAATAAAGCTGATATTGAACGCTTTTCCCCCCAAACCCGCCTTTTACTACTTCCTAGAGGTTGAGCTGGGAAGAAAATATGGCGCAATAAACTCCCCAGCAGCATATGAAAAAGTTAGAAATGAGTGCATTTGGGGATGTTTGAAAGCGCCCCGTTTGAGAAAGTTGAAAGGAATTCTTTTCGTGGTATGGTTGATGATGGGGGACAAAACAAATATAAAAGAATGATGAATACAACTAATGGATGCTTTTTCACTTTTATCTTGTTTCACGTTCTTTGTGTAGTATGCAAGGATTAGTTGTTGGGCCTACGTTGTCCCCCCATACTTAAGTACCAATGCGGTAACATGATAATATTGTAATACCAAATGATTTGAAAAGCCATTGAGTTTTTTTCGGTCCTTCTCCATAGGAAACGACCAACCCGAACCGTGCACCTTTTTTTTTCGACTTTTTATAAGTGCCTATGTAGGCCTATGTGAAATAAAATATATAGATGTTGATTGATTGGAAAAAGAAGAAAAAAAGATGATGCTTTGTGTTGTGTGAGATGAAATCACAGAAAAGGATGAAATGAAATAAAAGTAGTGATCAATACAGTGACAGATGAATGGGGAGATTCGAAGAAACAGCATTTTGTCTTACGGCGAGTTCTCAAGTAATATGGAACAAGAAGATTCTTATAAAAATGTATTACTTTATATAAAAAAAGTATATTTTATTTTTTGCAGTTTATCGCGGTCCAACAAACTTTTGTTCATTGCCACCGAGATTTTTAGAGGGCATTACGAGCGAGTTTCTTTTTCAGTAATTACTGCATAGGCACCTTATATTCACGTTTCATTCAGCACCTACGAAATAATACGATCTGTTATAGAAAATCATTAATCTTACTGTGTTGCCAAAAAAATACATTAATAAAATCAAAAATACCTTTCGTTGGTTTTTTTTTGCTTCGGAGTGTAATTTTTTATTTCACACACGTCATGCATTAAAAAATATTTTTCTCCTATCAGCTATTATGTCATTGACGTAAAAGACGTTGATAAGGAGATTTATTATTCATCGTGTCATTATGGTCTGAATATTTTAACGCTACAAGCTAGCAATAGATTGTCATACGTAGAAATCTGTAAATAGATTTCTAAGTTTTCAAAGTAATATTAATAGCATTTTCAATAACAAGTGTAACCTAAGAAACGCCAACCATTCATAACATACAGATTTGTATTTATAGAGAAGAAGTTGAATGCTATAATTTTTGACATTCTCTTTTTTATTTGGATTTTTTGAGATTCTTACTTTCCGAAGGCTTTAACTGTTTCTAACACAGCAACATAGCCTCTAACTTAATCCATTTCTGCAACAAACACAAATTCCTTACTAATTTATCCCTCTTCCCTTTCCTTAAACTTTACATCACCTAACTACCTACTATGGTAAGACTGATTTCAAGACCCATTTCCTAAAATGACTGTACCAGTGGTGTGGGATTTAACTGTTTTAAAATTAATTTCAACCTTCAAAGCTTACAGTCATAGTAACACTTCATAGTAACAAAATAAAAAATAGCAGCAACAACAACAAATACCTCACGAATCTATTCCTCTACCCTTTCCTCGTACTTAGCATCACCTAACCTGGTTGACAGATGATAAGACAGATCCCGAGAAACCTTTCCAAAAACATCACGGATTTGTCTTTACAATTTAATTTCGCCGCCACACAAAACTATCAGCAAAAACAACAAATTCTACACTTATCTACACCTCTACCCTTTCCTCTAACTTAGCACCAACCTTGCTGCTACACAGTAAGACAGATCCCGAGAACCATTTCCAAAAATGGCTGTACCAATAACAAATTCCTCACTAATGTATTCCTCTACCCTTTCCTCGTACTTAACACAGTAAGTCAGATCCCGAGAACCATTTACCAAAAATGGCTGCACCGGTGATGTGTACTGGCATGACGCTACCGTTAGCTAAAGTCAGTGACCACTCGCACGTGCTTGTGCGCACCAACTAGCTCAGACTTCGATTAAAAACCGATACCGGTATGGTAATGAGGATGTAATTATTTTCATAAATGTTTTTATTGTTTGAGTAGCATTCTTTGTGTTATGTTGGAGAAGATTTATAAAAGAGTATTTGTAGAACAATACTATTGAAAATGATGTCAGGAATTTAATGCTTTGGGTGTTTGAACACAAGATTCTAACAATGTCTGACCTATCGAGTGATATAGAAAACGGTCTGAAGAAAGTCCAAAAATGTAATTTTCTTCTCTCCGTAAGGTAATTACCGTTTTTGTCTAATCTCGAATCTCGTCTAGAAACTTGGTGTCCCGCGCAACTTCGTCTGCGTCAAACCTAGATAACGACTGCAGCGCCATCTGTCGGGCTAATTTGTGAATCTAAACCATCCAGGGTCCACCCAAACGCATACAAAAAAAATCATTCAAATCGGTCCAGCCGTTTAGAAGGAGTTCAGTGACATACACACGCACAGTAGAATTATATATATAAAGCTGATAAACTCCTTGATGTTTTCGAATTTAATATTTTCATTGAGCTAGGGACTTTATAATCGCAATGTTATGACTACTTATGACAGTTCCATCGTACACTAAATATTTGATGTATGACCAACCAACAAGATTCCATTTACGGAAAGAACAAAATACCACGCTAAGAGTCCAAACAAAAATAAAAGTGTAACAGACAGTCAATGATTACGTCATCAGACACAAGTTATAACATTCGACAATAGGGAAACTGGTTCTTCTGGTATACGTTATGAAACTGACAGGCCTGCTACTCGTGCGTTATCTTTTACTAATAGGTTGTCATTAACTATTATCTACGTAAGTATTAGGGATCTCAAGTTTGGACAAACGGCTAACAATTTATTTATAAATTTTCAAATGTTTTTTGTTACATGACTTAACGCTCTGCTTAGAGTTGATTCGGACCATTACATTAGATCAGATGATTGTGTTATATTATGGCCTCAATTTGGTTTGAAAACAGATTGTAGTAATCGCAGACAGTCCGGCTGGAAACCTCTTGTATATCCCAGAAGTATGTAAAAATATGTATAAGGACGAGGTTGTCGACATGTGGAATGTGAACTCGGCTATCACTGTGCCGATTTTTGTAACGGCTAATGGCCTTATTGCTAAGAGCCTCGACGACCATCTTTCAAGGCTCTCCTTAGGCGGTTGGATTAAGGGCCTGATCCAGAAGGCAGTACTCCTCGATACGGCTCGCATTGTGAGGAGGTTCCTGTCTCTGGAGCCCTAACCACCGGTAGCTTGGACCATTCTCCCGACACCGGCGGACCACTATTTTTTATTTTTTATATGTTTTTTTTTTAAGAAATATTTAAAAGTGTAAAACCATGTGCAGAAAAATTAATGAACGGAAATATAATAAATTCTACTAAGTATTCCTTAAATCTCTAGGAGGAAACGCTATAAGTGGCAGGGGAGAATGGAAGAATAAAACATGATGCGTCAACCCTAAATAACACAGGACAAGGGCGAGAAGATGATGGCCACTTAAATGTTTCAGATTTCATTTGGCATTAAGGGTGTCTGTATAATCTCGAAAATCTCCTACGGGTTTGTAGAAGCTGCATGAGAGAAGCTGAAGATCGAATAAAATGGCAATGAGGCCACATAGCATATCCATTTTTCTAGAAGTAGACTAATCACGAATAGAACACAATATAATAAGCTCAAACATTTTTCCAAGGGTAGGCGGTAACAACAGACCTGCTACGATTCTTACATACCTGTACGAACGTAGGTCAAGCAAAAGGAGTATTTAAGGACTAATGGCCCTGGAACACAAAGGGCAAGGAAGGAACATGGATGGGTTTTAGTAAGTCTGACATTCCCTTCCGCTTTGCCCGGAGAGGGAGAAGTCATTTGATGATTTCCCATCCGTAAAAATAAAAAAAAACGACTAATAAAATACTCAAATTAAATCAGCGGTAAGGCCATAACTTCTTCTCCTTTCGTGTCGATGGTGCGACTTGTTTAAATTTCTTGTGGCCAGTATGTGGCCACGTTAATCGCAGCGTCTTTAAGGTCCTCTAAAGTGCAGGTGTTAGGACACTTCGGACACTCCAGCAAGTGGGACATAAACAGAGTGATGGCCCCATCAAACTAAAGCAGTTAAATTTTGATAGGAAAGTTAAAGTTGTAGTTGAACCATAAACATATCAAACCACAAATCAATCGAGTTTATTTCTCAAATCGTTATCCACTGAGTGAATAAGTAATACCTCACATTAAACGTCATTCACGATGGTGAAAGAGTCGATTTAGAAAGAGTGCGTTCAACTCGAATGCTTAACGAGTTACTCGTTAGCAGCGAGTAGAAATTATGATTCGTTTTAAACTGGAAATTACACTCCGTAATTATAGTAATTTATTACATAACTTATGCTTCGATTCTGCTGATTATTAGCTTCATGAGAACTTAGCCGTACATCTCAAATTTACTTAACTTACTTAGTAAGTACCTAGTCTGTCAAGAGTGCTCCAATATACCTAAGTGCCAGACGGATTTAATGAACGACCCTAAAAAGTGGGTGAGTGCCTAAATAAAGTGACATTCTCTTAGCAATAAATACAGGGTTTAAACGGACTCTTCACGAAGCTGTCAACCAAGCATTCTGTACATCAAACTTACAAACTAAGTAACTTTAAGCAAAAATTATTGCTGGGAAACGACTTTTTTTTGGGGTAAAAAATCACGTTTTACGGCAGGACTCAATGTAACGCATTCAAAAAATTGTGCTGGTGGATGGATTGAATAATACGCGGGTTGTGAAGGTGTCTTAGGTAAAAAAAAAATTAAAAACATGTTTTTTTTTTTTTTAGCAGCCTGTACTGTCCCACTGCTGGGCAAAGGCCTCCCCCAAAAACATGTATTTAAAAAAAAAACTTGTGAAAATGTTGGAACTTTGACCCCCAATATATCTGTAATTAGAAGATTCCTAGGCATGGTCTAAAACAAAAAATGATCGCATTGATGGGGAGAATTAGTGCCTTTCGGCTTCGTTAAGAATCCTTTTACACCCTTTATGATGAGAAAGTTCCTTACTTTCTCATCATAAAGGGTGTAAAAGGCGTGATTGTGGCTGTGATTTGTACATCTTTGACAGTTGTTACAGGTAGTCACTGACCCGAAAGCCTGACAACTAGTCTTACCGAGGGGTATCGTATTACCCAGTAAGCACTGAGTAATACGACTCCATCATAGAAAAAGGCTAGGCAGCTGATTGTATGTTTCAAGTACTTTTATGGTCAAAGACATCCAAGAGAATTTAATACACCTGCACCTTTTATAATATTTTATTAAAATAAAGAGAGCAGCGGTGGCCCAGTAGTAGCGACCCCAACTTACGAACAGTAAGTCGTGGGTTCGAACCCAGACAGGCGCATTACTTTGTGTAATTTATTGCACTGCTCTCAAAAACGGTGAAGGAAACCATCGTGACATGTGACATCTACCAATCCGCACTGGGCCCGCGTGGTGAATTATAACCCATTCCAACTCACAGAGAGGAGGCCTGTGTCCCAGCTGTGGGAACATTATAGGCTGATGATGATGATGATTAAAATAAACAAACGAGTAACTCCTCCGACGGAGAATGTATTAAGTCGATAAGAGTAAGCAATATTTTTGTGTCAATCCAGCTGTTATTTTGTACTTTAAGTCCCAGGTTTCCTTTACGACAACTTAATTACTTTTCGACATCAATAGACAGCATTGTGGGATGTGCCAAAGAAACCTACGCGTACTTCACAGAAAATAATTATTTCGAGCGTAAATTATCTATACTGAATTATTCTAGACGGCGTTAAGAGTTGGATCCATTAATATCTAGATTGTAATTAGGTTTTCTGCGAAAGAATCTAGGTCAATAGGCACGGTAGATTTATTTGTAGAAAAATTCTATTCGTACCGATATTGTTGGCAACGGTTGCTACGCGCAACACGATTTCTTGAGTAAAACCTCATCAGTTTAACGTGCATACTTCAAGTGAGAAAAATAGTAAAAGTTTCCACCAAGATCGTATCAACCGAAAGTTTTCGACTTCTGGACTAAGGCAAGATCTATAAACGTTAATTAGCACGTGCTTTTGATTTGAGATTTTCCCGTCTACGGTGTACTTGTAATTGAACATTTGTGCGACAATGACTACAAAGACGCTTACTCAAAGTTGCAGTGTACAGTCAAGAGAACTAAAAAGTATGCATGTAGTAAAAAAATGATTTTCTCCTTCTTTATTGATTTTACTTTGATATGGTTACAAAAATAGTATTTTGATATCTGTACTATTTTCTGTTCTATCTTGAAGTTGTAACCGATATTCCACGAAAGTTTTTAAGTTTGGCTAAGTGTATACATACTTGTGTTCGTACAGTTGAGCAATTTCTTGGGGAATAACTGCAGCAGCATAATCATCCTATAATGTTCCCACTGCTGGGACACAGGCCGCCTCTCTATGAGAGGGAATGGGCTATAATCCACCACGCGGGCGTAGTGCGGTTTGGTAGATGTCACATGACTTCGAATGTTTGGTTCTTTCTTGGGGAATGTGGGGACTTTACTGGGTGTTGTAAGTTACAAAGGGTACATATAGATCCTTAACGAAGGCGAAAGACATTTTCTTCTCCCCGTCATTGCAATTATTTTGTTATTCTGGATCATACCTGGGAACCTTCTACTTACGGAGATATTAGAGGTCAAAGTTCCACCTTATTCACAAGTTTTGGTAATACTTACTAGTTTTTAAGGTTATAAATTTATTTTAAATACCTCCATAACCTGTTTACTATTCAATGCATCCATCCATCAGCACAATGTTTTACTGACTGACTACCTCGTTAGTCGAGTGGTCGCAAGCGCGACTGTCGAGCATGAGGTCCTGGGTTCGATTTACAGGTCGGGCAAAGTGCTATTGGGTTTTTCCATCAAGAATTTCTCAGTAGCAGCCACGGAGTCTGGATTTGTGCCCGTTTGATGGTAATAGGCTCGCCTATATTACATGGGACTTAAACTTAACTGGCGAAATGTGGGTGTACTATTAGGTACACCTCTGCCTAAGCCTACGGGGATTACAGGCGTGATGTTATGATGATGAAGATAAGTTACATTGAATTTTACAGAAAAACGTGAACAGAATGCTTGGTTGACGGCTTCGTGAAAGGTACGTTTACACCTTAAAGATACGCTCACATTTCCCCAGTTAATTTAAATACTCTCGTCCCACGTTACAGTGACTGAAATTAGAGCTTTCTCCAACGTTCGGCGTACAGTACCCCTCTCTCAGCCTTGCTCCACTAACACTGCCAACAAGCAGTCGTGACGATAAACATTTATCATTTCAGACCAACCATCCATTTTGTGAAATTGGTAACGAATTGAACCGTCAGACTTGTACCGACACCTTATAAAGGGTGTAAACAGACTCTTAACGAAGCCGAAAGGCACTTGTTCTCCCCGTCATTGCGATCATTTTTTTGTTCTAGACCATACCTGGGAACCTTCTAGTTACGGAGATATTGGGGGTCAAAGTTCCAAACTTTTCACAAGTTTTTTTTTAAATACATGTTTTTAATGTTTGTGATTTTTACTCCTCCAGGACCCCCTTACTATTCAATCCATCCATCAGCACAATGTTTTGAGTGCGTTACATTGAGTCCTACTGTAAAACGTGATTTTTCAGCCCAAAAAAAAAGTCGTTTCACAGCACTAATTTTTGCGTAAAGTTACTTAGTTCGATGTACATAATGCTTGGTTGGCGGCTTCGTAAAGAGTCTGTTTACACCCTGTATTAAGATGATTCTTTCACTGCTTATCCCAGGTCACGAACTCGTGACTTGTGAAATAGAAAATAGGGACGCTGCCATCACGGAATATTACCTACAGAAGTTCAGCTTCTCACAATGAACCAAAAGTAAAAACTAATGCTGAGGTCTTTAAACACGACTTGCTCGTACTTTACGCCTAAAACACAGGTTCAAATAAACTTAGATCGGGCAGGTCGCTAACAAACATTTGAATTGAACATTATCATTACTTGCACTTGTTGAATATTATATGCACTAATTATACCATTGCATGCTAATAATAAATAAATGTACACTTTTTGCTGTAATATTTTTTCAATAAATTATTCTATTCTACTTTGTTTTAGCGTTATTCCTATCCTTAAGGCACATCTATCCAACTACAAATGCAATACAAAGACGGGAATTTGTCTAAGTCCAACCACGAACTAAGTCATATTTATAGCCTTAGCCTAAGGTCTACACCAAGATCTATAAAAGGCACAGACGCCAGCATATCCAGCTCCCCGAATCTGTCATATTTTCCCAATCAACCTTGAACCTAATGCTTTAGCAAAAGTAAAAAAAAAAGTTGAAAATCTATAAAATAAATTAACTTAAAATCTATAAAATTAAGCTGCTTCTAATCTTATTAGCAGCTTGACATGTTGGCGTCTGTACTTGGCGAATATTTTGGCTTAGACATGTTCCTGTCTCTATCTTGCTCTTTTAGTTTGACAGTTGTGCGATAGTGACAGGAATACTTTCTTATCCATAGTTTGTGTTAAATAACGTTTATAGATATCGGCCTAAGATCGCCATACGTATGAGTCCATGATATGCTTATCTTGACTTGTAGTATGAAACTGACGATCTATACTTTTTAATTCGAGGCTTTTATATTTCTTTCTGCAACGTTTATTGAATAGTATCAGTTGCTTGATCGTTACTCTGATTGTGGATACGTTTTGTTAAGTTTATTAGAGGTACACGATTTTGATGACCGCGTTGATTTTACGGAGAAATGTGGAATTCGTTGGTGAACTAATATTAACATGGAGATGATGACTGTATTGTTGACAGTGTACATTTTAAGAGTTTCTGAGATTAATTTCTCATGTTTTTTTTAATTATTTACTGCTTCTAATGAAGAGATTGATGGATAGTTATTTTAAGTTCTAGCATCTACAACATTTAATAATATTTATCCAATTAAACTCTTCATTTTGAAGAGGTCTATTTGCTGAGTATAAATTAATGACAAGTAAAACCGAAATAGCCCTTTGTTTTAGTTTCAGTAGAAAGACAATACCTACATATAGAGGACATTTTGAATAGAAAAATTCAGAATAATTTAAGACCTCCTTTTGGAAGCCGGTTAAAAATAGGATTATTTCTTTCGAGAATTAACAAAAAATTCATTTGTAAATAAAATAGAGCTCTATTTCGAATGATATTGAGTTCAAAATTAGCTGTAATGCTATTTTATATTTACACTATAAGGTTGCTAAAATTTTAGTAACAGTAAATGTTATTAGAGGTCGACTGATCCAATAAACTGTTTCATCACGTTTTAAGGTGGAGAACTTAAATAAATATTTAGGGGCCTTGAACTTTATGGAGTTTAGTTTGGTTCAGGATTCGAGTTTTACATTTGTATAGGTTGGACTTCTACGAAGGTTCTGTGGTATTAACCATAGATCAAATGTTTTCGTTTTGATCTGGTTAATTAAACATCTATTAAAGTCTATTCCACAAACATTATTTTTTGGTTGTTGCATTGTTGTTTCATTATTGTTTTGTAATTAGTACTCCACAGAATATCGGCAGTATTGTCTCTCTTTCTTCCAGTAAGCCATCCAAAAGTTGTCTTGAAATATCGTTTTTAGCTATAAGACCACCTATTGTGTCTATGTGAAATGTTTTCTTCTATATAATGTTACATTTTGTACATAATAAAGAATATTCTATTTTATTCTATTCTTAGAAATGAACAGAGGACGACGGAGACGGATTGAGCTGCTTAAATACAATTGAAGGTTTTAAGACAGAAAACGAAAAAAAAATGTACCTAACTAAGCCACCTAAAAAAAGGATAAAAACTAGGAAGAGTTTTCACTTTGTCCATAAAATAGTGTCGAATAACCTTTTTAGTTAAAACGCAGCAACAAACCTGCAAAAAGAAACCTTATTTTTACACCGCAAAAGAACTTACAACTACTCTACTGTTTTAAACGCAACCAACGTCTTCAACTCTTTAACCAATCCGCCTATTTTACAACAGAGCACCTAATTCCGTATTCCGGCTTGCTCTTAACGGTCTCGCCGTTGCGAATTGCCATCGACGACTGGCGATGCTTATGAAATCGGTTTTTACCTGGATCCGTGTTTCTTTACCAAGAAATACAAGAATGGGGCCAACTGGGTGAAGAGCTTTACCTTCGGTCATAGATCATAAAGTTGTGCCAGCGACGCGAAGAAGAAATAGAAGTCCAATTAATTATAGTAGTAGTATTATTTAGTAATTGTATATACCCTGATATATATTTATAGTATTTCAATAAGTATTTATAGTATTTTATATATCCTTGTAGTGTATCTTAGTATTAAATCATAAATTTATTTGCATATATTTATTTACATCTACCACTGTTTGTCTTTCCATTTTTTTTTTACGGATGGGAAATCATCAAATGACTTCTCCCGCTCTGGGCAGAGCGGAAGGGAGTGTCAGACTTGTTCTGACTAAAACTCATCCATGTTCCTTCTTTGCCCTTTGTGTTCCAGAGCCGCGGTATCTCTTTCGAACAGCCCTGGCAGGCATCGGCCCCTCCCTGTTTACTGACATCTCTTTGAGGCGCCGTGGAACACAAACGCGCCGTCTACACGGCCTGTCGTCAAAAGACGGACGGACGGCGAGCTAGCCCATTACTCACCGTCCACAGGTCCGCGTCTACGGTGGCCGGAAGCCACCACGTGACCCCCGACGCCCGAGGAGACTCCCGCGGCGGCTGGGACGAGAAGTTCTCTCCCTCTCACACTCCGCCACCTCCTTCGCTAGCATGACTGCTTCGCAGCAGGTGGTGCAAGATGCAGAAAGTGAAAGACATCTTTGCATAGTCATAATCAGCCTATAATGTACCCATTGCTGAGACACAGGCCTTCTCTCTATGAGAGGGAATGTGCTATAATGCACCACGCGGGCCCAGTGCGGGTAGGTAGGTGTCACAAATGTCTTCCAATTTTGGTTCTAGGGTATGCCAGTTTCCTCATGATGTTTTCCTTCACCGTTTTGAGAGCAGTGATGATGAAATAAATTACACAAAGTAATGCGTCTGCCTGAGTTCGACCCCTCGACTTCCTGCTCGTCGAGGCGCCACCACTGGACCACCGCCGCTCTGAGACAACTTAACCAATAGCCTGTTTAATTTTTATTTTCATTCACTTAATAAATTCATATAGCTTTTACTTTAAATCAGGGATGTTACGGAGCTCCGTAACCATAACCGAAACTATCGGATTTCCGAAATAAAAATATATCCGTAACCGTAACCGTATCCGTTTCAGAAGTTTCGGATAGTTTCGTATAAGGGCGGAGTCTAAATAAAACGACATGTTTCGACCGGTTTTTGTTTCACCGTTCGCGCGCCATTTGAATCTTGCATCTTGTTTGTTTGTTATGTTCTAGTCATAACATAACCTCTTGCTAGTTAGTTTTTTTATTATATCCGTAACCGAAACTATCCGAAACTAACGGATAGTCCGAAATAATTATATATCGTACTGTATCCGAAACTGATATAATTTTATTCCTATATCCGTATCCAGATCCGAAATATCATATCCTAAAATCATATAAATAAAATAAAAGAAAAAAAGAAAAATCTCTGCTTTAAATTTAATTCAGCAGATAGTTGTCAAGTTGCGGGATCGCTACAGACAGGGCAATCATTTCGTCATTGTTTGGTTACTGCTGCCACTGACGTCAAACTCGCCAGCCGCCACCTGCGCTGTTACGAAATCAAGATGTCTATACCCGGATCCGTTTTTATTTTTGCATTCTTTTACGTAATACAAAGCAATTAAAAAGTCGTCAGTGTCAGCCACTGTTTATCTTAAGTGGTTTTAGATAACTTTGTGACAGGATGAAGCGTTTATTTTAAGTCAATTTAGATTATTTGTTTAGTGTCTTTAAAGGTCATCACCATCAGGTAACTTTAGACACCGATACTACAATATAAAATCATAATTATAAGGACCGCTTTCACGACATTAACTCACTTGATGCGTTTAAGAAGAAACATGGTAGGTATTTAGCGAGCGTGATTTTGACATTGGTGCGATAAAGACAACTATAGTAAAATGCCATAATTCGAGGTTTGGCTCTCGACTATTTCCTCCTCCAATATTCGAGCAATTTCAAAGATATTTCATTGTTTCTTCGTTTTTCAGTAATATTTGTCAAATTTGTACACAGGCGATCTAAATAGGCAGTTTTGAGCATTTTGTAAAGGTTCTAGTGCTTGTACAGATTATGTATCTTCAAAAAGGAAAACATAGGGGCAAAGAAGATGTGTATATTTATTTAACTGTAAAAAATCATAGCTTTAAAGTCATTAACCAGAAAGAAAACAGGCGAGAGAGTTTGTAAGGGTAAAAGACCACCCACATTTTCTCTTGGAAGAAAAAAAAAATGAAATAAATGAATGACTGAATGAGAAATGTTTGGTCCTAATTAAATGTTTTTTTTTTTTTTTTTCTTCAAAACATCATTCTGTCTCCTCATCAAACCTATTGACAGAAACAGAAAAGCAAAACAAAACCTATCCAAAATACTTTTATAGGTTTATCTTATATTACATAACATAACATCACGCCCTTAATCCCCATAGTGTTAGGCAGAGGTGCACCTAATAGTACGTTTCGCCAGTTATGTTTAAGTTTCATGTCGCTTCGTGGCTGCTGCTGAGAAATTCCTAATGGAAAAACCCAATAGCACTTTACCCGACCCTGGAATCGAACCCAGGACCTCATGCTCAGCAGTCGTCAGCGACCACTCGATCAACGAGGCAGTCTTTAATCTAATATTAAATCATATAATAATATTGGTGCCGATTCCCTTGTTTACAAACTAAACCAAATTTAAGTTCAGTGCATCTTTTTCTTTCTATTTCATTATGAAAAGGACAGAAGATAAATATTAGTTTATGCCTGTCAAATTAGTCAGCATCTGACGTAATTTGATGTAATTTTAGTAATCAACTTTTTAATCACGTCTAAACATGTGTAACTAATTTGACAGGCATAAACTAATATTTATCTTCTGTCCTTTTCATAATGAAATAGAAAGAAAAAGATGCAATCAACTTAAATTTAGTTTAGTTTGTGAACAAGGGAAAGGCAAAGGAAAATTCAAAATCAATTCAAAATTCAAGGGAATCGGCACCAATGTATGCCATGAGGCGAGATATCAAAAATAACATTGGGTGAAGAAATAATACGTTGACACCTAATCCGATTTGTATATCAGCAGAAAGATCTCATTAAATCGTGATGTTTATTAATGATAATGTTGTATTCAATAATGGAATACTAATACCTGTCCAGACATGTTTATCGCGCTTTGACCAGAACTCAGCCACGTCTACGGCACTAGTGACAAGATAAGATAAGATATTTATTTTGCAAATATGTGTAACAAAACACGGTGACATAAAAATATAATAAGCAACAGCCATATTTAACCAGAAGGCATGCACAAGTAGCAGGGCTGCGGGACTGTTCGAAAGAGATACCGCGGCTCTGGAACACAAAAGGGCAAGGAAGGAACATGGATGGGTTTTAGTCAGTACAAGTCTGACACTCCCTTCCGCTCCACCCAGAGCGGGAGAAGTCATTTGACGATATCCCGAACGAAAAAAAAAAGCATGCACAAATAGGTACAGAATACACTAAAGATTCTAAGTACATGGTAAAAAAGATAAACAATGTCAAAAAGATTGATTAACTACAATAAAATTTCATCATAGTTAAAGAGTAAGTTGGGTCATAAAGTTTTTCAACTAAAGAGTATCTGACGCAATAATTCGTATAGGTACTTCTATCCAGAGACGGCTACACAATCCCTTATTCTTATAATTTACATAATAACATCACGCCTGTAATCCCAAAAGGGTTAGGCAGAGGTGTACCTAATAGTACACCCACATTTCGCCAGTTATATTCAAGTCCCGTGTAATAAGGGGCGAACCTATTGCCATCAACCAGGCGCAAATCCAGATCCTCTAGCTGCTACTGAGATATTCCTGATAGAAAACCCCACAAACACTTTTCCCGACCTGGGAATCGAACCCCAACTATCGAAGACCAGCGAGGCAGTCAAGTTTTATAATTTAGTGATATTAATATCAAGTCAACTGTGACTTATATTATCTTGACTATATTATATTATCTTGACTACAGTTATGTAATTGAACAACAATACACAACACAACAGATTTGTTTACATCTTGTAAGCCAATAAATAAGTTACTGAGGTATTTCGGATACACAAACCATTAATATAATGTGGGGTACGTCAAATGAAACTAATATCAAGTAAGAGTATGTTATTTCATTGGTCCAGCAGATTACTGTCAATATTTAGACCTGGTCCTTTGGGATACTTGGCAACCGAACTCATTTGGAAACTTTCCCTACTAAACTGTTTTTAGGGTTCCGTACCCAAAGGGTAAAACGGGACCATATTACTAAGAGTCCGCTGTCTGTCCGTTTGTCACCAGGCTGTATCTCATGAACCATTATAGCTAAAAACACAACAAATTTAATGATAAATAATTAAATTAAAATAAAATAAATATTTAAAGGGGGCCCAACAAATGTGATTTTGTCTAATGTTGTATAGATAATGCTACGGAACCTATCGTGCGCCAGTCCGACTCGCACTTGGCCAGTTTTTATTTTTAGCGCACTCACCCACGCCCTTCAAACATCGACACAATCACGCATGTTGCTAAAGAACTTTCTAAACAAGCAGACAAAGAGCAATAAATATAATTAATAGAAAACAATTGAGAATCGCATTGCAATTAGTTAAAGTACAAAACGTCGTATTCAAACTCAAACTCAAACTCAAAAGCATTTATTTCAATTAGACCAGTATGAGTCACGATTCACGTTTGTAAACTGTGATGACAAGGGAATGGATTTAAATGTCTAGATTGGGCTTCTCATGTCTAGTAGTGATATACGAAAACTTACATGGGTTCGAACCAGGCAGGCAGATTTCTTTCTATCATTTATTCCAACACCACTGCTCACATCTACCAACCAATCCTCGCATGGTGGGTTATACCCCATTCCCTCTCATTAAGAGGAGGCCTTAATCCAGCCGTGAGATATTAAAAGCTAATTATGCTTATACTTGTTATTCATCAGCTCGATTTACGTTAGCGGTAAACTTTGATGGCATGAGGATCGAGTTTAATATCTAGATTGACTATGAGACTGAGCAGTAGTTTTCTGTATTCTATAATTGGGGGTATGTCCAGTTTGGTGACTTTCCCGTTTTGCCCTTAAACAAAAGACGTGCAAAACAAGTGAAAAAAGTCCCCTTTCGTAACTATTTTTATCATCATACATTAAGTACAAACTCAAACTCAAAAGTATTTATTTCAATTAGAACATTACAGGCACTTTTGAATGTCAGAAAAGCAAAGAAGGCTAAGCTACAGTCACAGACACAAGACATAATAACTTGTGAAAGTACTGTAGTTGCCCATTCCAAAGCGTAGATCTCTATGGAAAAGAATGGGCAAGAAACTACATGGACACCTCTTTCAATCAAAATATTGTTACAAAATCTTGGTTACATCATTCATGTTGAGATTATATGTAGAAATACGACATAACGAGGGCTACTACTGAGCATGATAATAGCTTGGGTTGGATTCTCAGGTTCAGGGAAGTCGTATTAGGTTTCAAAAATCTCTAACTGGCGGCCAAGAGGTCTGGATTCGTATCCGGTGATAGCAATAGACTCGCCTTCTATTTAAAACTGGCGGAATGTGAGTGTACTCTAACCTAACCATTCGATAATCAAAGACATGATTTTATATACTTGTTTGTTTTCTGGTCAGGTACGATACGCTCTATCGTAGGTATTTACGAGTCGTGTTCTCGATGGGAATCCTAATGGCAAAAACCACGAACGAAATCATCACCTAAAAGGGTTAAGTATCCCTTTTAGAGGGGTTAAGTGACTCGTTGAGTGGATGAATTTTTAGAAATTTTATCATTCTATAGTGATTGCTTTCGCTATCGCTTCTCGTTCGCTACGTGTATTTCATACTGTTACACCCAGCGGCGTTGGCATGCAGTATTCAGCTGCATCCGGTTAGATTGGAAGCCGACCCCAACATAGTTGGGAAAAAGCAGGCAGATGATGCGACCTTGCGGTTTTGACCGTACGTCTCCATGACTACATTGACGGCAATAAAGTTGAAGATTGTTTTTTTATATTTTACTGGCTTTTGCCCGTGGCTTCGCCCGCGTGTTATACAAAAACTTGACAATTTATATACTCAAACTTTCCTTGAGAATCACTCTATCCATTGGTGAAAACAGCATGAAAATCGGTGCAGTACTTTTTGAGTTTATCGTGAACAGACAGACAGACGCGGTGGAGCACTTTGTTTTATAATATGTAGTGATGTAGTGACTATTGTAGATAAACTACGGGTGTAATGACACCTCATTCTCAATTGTTAGTTTCTTATAAATTCTCTATCACTACATGATTAGCTTACTTTCATCTTTTAACTTAAAAAAACACATCAGAATCTTTACCTTTCCAAACAAAAATAAGTTTATAATGTAGGAATGTATAGCGCAATTATTACTAACAGACGCTTGAATGACGATTAGTGAAAGTATACAATCAAGCCGGTATGGGTCAAGTCGTGCCAACATTGGCAGTTAAGTAACACCCATGCAGGCCGGTAATTTGATGGGTTGTCGGCATGAATGACGATGACCTTTGATGTTAATGTGCGCTCATCATGAGTGATTACTTGACGTTGAGAATCGTTTACTTCTTGTTTCGATCTTGAAGATAGAAATTAACTTTGGATTTTGTAATGTGCTTTCTTTATTATTATTTCTTCAACTGAAAGCCTCGCGTGTGAATCTCTCAGGTTAACATGTCTGCAAATTTTTATTGTCATTTATTTCGATATTACTTAGACAGATTTTAAAGACCATTTAAAGCATTGAATGCTGACAGCATGATACAAATCTCACATACGGATGCAGGGCACATTTTGAATTTTGTACGAATACAGAACGGGGGTACATTTTGTTAGATTTTTTTGTGTTAATATTGTATCTTGTGACTTACTTGAACTCGATTGGATTGTTATTACTAGGCATTTTAGTAAGCAGTTACTAAGTAAGCAACTAAAGTGAACCGTCTAACATTGCCATAAGCTTCCCATGTTTCTGTGAAAACAGGATACTGTAAGTTTTCCATGCATTCTCAGATGTATGTCTAATGTAATAGATAGAAAGTTGCGCACAAGTGACATCGGTCGGCATTGGGCTACTGACCCGTCCTTGCGAGAGCCCGGTCATGAGTGGTCGACTACTACCAAGAATGTATGTATTGTATGTCTCTCTCACTACGGACAGAACAAATTGAAGTCGATGGCTAGAGGACGTGAAGGCCGAACGGGTACTCAAGAAAAGCTTTTGAAAGTACAATATTTTATGTGTGTAAAACTGCATATTTGGTACAAAATTAAAAATCTCCCGGACTTCGTTTCTCTCTGATGAGATTAGCCATAATAACACTGCGCTCGCTGACGGTCGATCACTTTTCAACCTTAGTCCTTCGGTTTACTGAAAATTTATTTCGCTCAAAAAGAATACAAGTATTCACTTCTATGAGAAAAAAATAATATGTAAGATAAAAATAAGCGACGGTCTCGCTTAGTAATAAACTAAAAATAAGATATAGAAACGGCAAAAACTAACAATTTATATAGCTGGTGCTTTAACAGCCTTTTAAAAGTTGCAAGTGATTTGGATTCCTTGACTACTTTAGGAATCAAGTTATACAGTTCAGCCCCCTCATATACGATAGTCTTTCTACCGTAGTTTGTCCTCGGTGCTCTTAAGATTATATGGTTAGCCTGCCTCGCCATGCGCTTTTGAATTTGCATTATTTTTGTAAAGGTTATGTGTACACCAGTCAGTGATGAATTGATGATATCTTTTTTCTTACTTTCTCAATGTGAGGTTTCATTGTAAGTTTATCATCAAAAGTAAGACCTGGATATTTCTAAGTATTTGTTTTTAATAATACTCAGGACATCATCATCATCATCTGCCTAGCCTTTTCCCAACTATGTTGGGGTCGGCTTCCATTCTAACCGGATGCAGCTGAATGCCAGTATTTTATGGAGCGACGTCCAAAACCCTGTAATACTGGGTAATACGATAACCCTTGGTAAGACTGGTTGTCAGAGTTTTTGGTTGTCAAACCGGAAAAAAATGGCTGCTACTAAGAAATTCATGGTAGAAAAACGCAATAAAACTGGGGTCGACCCCATGAACCCAAGATTCCGCGCTCAGTAGTCGCACTTGCAACCACTCTATATCCACAAGGCAGTATAGTAAAGACAAACAAAAAAAATCACCTATGTAAAACATTCCAAAAAGATTGATATTAAAGCTCCAAACCAGAGATGTTATGGATATGATAATTCGTATCTAGATACGGATCTGGATGTAGGAATAAAATTATATCGGTTTCGGATACGGTTACGGATATGTAATTATTTCGGATTATCCGTTAGATTCGGACAGTTTCGGTTACGGATATGATAAAAACTAACTGGTTATGAAAAAGGTTATGTTATGACAGAAATAACAAACAAACTGCAAGATTCACGTGGCGCGCGAGCGGTGAAACAAAAATCTGTCGAAATATGTCGTTTTATTCAGATTTTAAACGAAACTGGAACGAATCCGGAACTTATGAAACGGATACGGTTACGGTTACGGATATATTTTTATTTCAGATAACCGATTGTTTCGAATACGGTTACAGAGCTCCATAACATCCCTGCTCCAAACCAACATAATCAAAAGTCTTAATTTATAAACGACAATATCCCGCTACCGACAAAGGTAATAAGCATTTACCTACCACTATAATATCCGTTTTAAATTACGTAGAAATGCGGAAGCGACAAATGAAAATTGCTTCGAGTTAAACTCATTTGGTAACGAAGCCACAAAGGCTGTGCACTCGCGTTGCAGCATTTTTCCACCTTATTATACTGTTATTCGGAATAAGACAGTATTAACTTAGGTCTAAATTTTTTTCTGCAAAGTACTTGCCTTTTTTTTTTTTTTTACGGATGGGAAATCATCAAATGACTTCTCCCGCTCTGGGCAGAGCGGAAGGGAGTGTCAGACTTGTACTGACTAAAACCCATCCATGTTCCTTCCTTGCCCTTTGTGTTCCAGGGCCGCGGTATCTCTTTCGAACAGCCCGCAGCCCTGGCAGGCATCGGCCCTTGCGGGCCCCTCCCTATTTGCTGACATCTCTTTGAGGCGCGCGTGAAACACGAACGAGCCGTCAACACGGCCTGTCGTCAAAAGACGGACGGACGGCGAGCTAGCCCATTACTCTCCGTCCACAGGTCCGCGTCTACGGTGGCCGGAAGCCACCACGTGACCCCCGACGCCCGAGGCGTCACCCGCGGCGGCTGGGACGAGAGGTTCTCTCCCTCTCACGCTCCGCCACCTCCTTCGCTAGCATGACTGCTTCGCAGAAGGAGGTGACGGCGTCCCATTCCCTTTCGCTCCGGACCATGGACTGGACCAGGGCCGGACGCGATAGGTCGCCGCCGCCGATCGCCACTACGAGGACACGGCGGTGCTCCGCCCAAGCGGGGCAGACCTCTACCGTGTGCTCCACCGTGTCCTCTGGGCGGCCAACAAACAACCAATTGAATTTCTCCGATTTTTACAGTATAAATAAGATGTTTTCATCTCATTTGACTATTTCGAAACATGACTTATATTGTTAAGTTACACAATATAAAAAAAAAAACGGAAAAGTATTCATCATTTTTGGTATTACGGCACACATTCAAATTAATCACAAATGTTCAGCGGGGATATGAATGAATGATAATTAAAGAATAGTAGCTGTAAACACTATTCACACACGCTCGCTTCGGGAGTTGTGAAACCAAGATAACTATATTTCTATGGATTTGCCTTGCTTCGAATTGCTGTTGCGAGCGGCCACCGCCGCCGGGCTCTTAAAACACGGCACTTGGTGGCACTAGTGTGTTAATGTGAACGGAATTTAAAAGTAATTCGTTGAACAGTGAAACTGAAGTTAACATAAATGGTTGCTGAAAATGAAAACTACCGATTATAAAATGAAAAACAATGTTACATTCAAGATATATTAGGTTTCAGCTGCCTTGGTGAGTGTACTAAATTTGATGATGGATTGCTGTTCGAATCAGTAAACAACTTATGAGAAAACAATTATGTAAACAGCTATGTGATTTCCAGGAAAATGGTTCAATTGTCTTGAAAGTTTTGAAATCCTCAAAAAAAGTAATTTAGTAATGAAATGTAAAACCATAACAATATTAACAAAACCTATCGTTTCCGTATCAAGCAAGAAATAGAATATTTAGGCCAGATCGTAAGCCCAGCAGAGTGATAATAATGCAAAGTAACTGCCAAAAATTATATAATTAGTTGGACTTTTAAATTGACAATACTTACTTTAATTTCTCAGCTTGTTTACTAGCTAATTTGTTAGGCAAAGACATTTCCGATTGCTGGTGCTAAATATGTAATAATTTTATTAACTCGGATAACAACCAAAACCAAACTTATGGCCATTGCCAAACTTAATTTTATACTGATACTGATACAGTTAGCCTGCGTCATCCCACTGCTGGGCAAAGGCCTCTCCTCATCACCTCTAGTTGTTTCGATCCAGGGCTTATGTGGGGCCACTGGTCGTTGGTTTTATCCAGCTCGTAATTTTATTTGAGTAAAACTTAATTTAACTCAAATAAAATTAAGCCTGGTACAATATTAAATATTTCAAAAGGTTTGTTTTTTCAACAGGTTTTTCCTTTACCACAAAAAGACAAAGAATGCGTTGATGGAATACGCTGTAAATACCACACAAAGCTTTTGAAATCGCACGAGGTTGATATGAATGGAGATGGCTTCATTCGGAAGCGCAATATCATAGTCGATCGCATTGATAAAGCATCTTTCACCAAAGTGAAATTGTATCTGCAATCCATTTTCGAAGAAGCCATTATTACTACCATTACGCTTTAAGGTGGAAGCATCAGGGTAGCCCGTTTTTTGCAAATCGCAGGTCATTGACAGGTTATATGTGATGAAAAATGAGTCGCGCCAGTAACACGTATTATGTACTCTTTCACGCAAAAACTACTGAACGGATTTGGATGAAATTTGGAACACAGATAGTTTATAACCTGCATTAACATATAGAATACTTTTTATCCCGATAATATGTTCCCGTGGGACAGTTATCAAACTCCACGCGGGCGACGCCGCTGGCATAAGCTATGTCTAAATAAATGCTTATGTCTTCCTGGAAATCCCGAACTGTACACCGCATTTATCATTTGAGGTACTGTTTATTTATTCGAAGGATCCAGAGAGGTAGGGACGGCCCTTTAAGCAAATTTGAGACGCACTTGGATAAACTAACTAACCGGGAATAATATTGATATCAAAACAGTTGGTGAACTAATATTATTGGTTTAGAAGTCAGCATAGTCCGAAATTATTATACTAAATAATAAAGTTTCTGTTTAAGTTACCTACTTCTGTTTGGTTTCTGTCTAGTCAGTTAGAGGTCAAATTGTAATGTGAACGTACCCACCTGCATCCGTAAGGTCCTATAAATTGGGCATACATAATGAACGAATGGGATTCATCAAATGACTTCTCCCGCTCCGGGCAGAGCGGAAGGGAGTGTCAGACTTGAACTGACTAAAACCCATACATGTTCCTTCCTTGCCCTTTGTGTTCCAGGGCCGCGGTATCTGTTTCGAACAGTCCCGCAGCCCTGGCAGGCATTGGCCCTTGCGGGCCCCTCCCTGTTTGCTGACATCTCTTTGAGGCGCGCGTGGAACACGAACGCGCTGTCTACACGGCCTGTCGTCAAAAGACGGCCGTACGGCGAGCTAGCCCATCACTCACCGTCCACAGGTCCGCGTCGACGGTGGCCGGAAGTCACCACGTGATAATGAACGGGCTGACTTAATATTTTGGATTTATTTTATAACATCGTCTTACCATTGGAGAGTTAAAAACCGGCAAATAAAGCCCTGTTTTTTTTTATGTAGCATAAACAACACGCATATAGAGTAAGAAATTCTTAGCGGAAAAATGCAAAAACAAAACTCATCTGGAAATTGAGCCCAGGATGAGGTAAAAATTCATTTGCTATCTCTTCAGGCCAAATAACTCATCCTTGACCTCACAGATTTTTTAATTACACGTAATTATTTTATATTTATTTTGAAAATTTGCAGTTCATTTTTACTATTTTCAAATCTTTATGAGTAGAAAAACAGCGCTAGATGTGTTATCTGTGACCAAGTTTGAATTTGATAGAACCAAAGAACATTAGAATTAACATTAAAATTAAGTTTGGCAGTAAGACTAATATCTTTTTTTTTATTTAACATCAAAATGTTTAATTTTGCGATTTAAAAAAAAGTGAAGTTTATTTTCATTTCTGTTTCTAAATTAAAATTGATCTAATTTAGCTGTAACACTATCTTTAGAAAAGGCCTCTGTTAAACTTTTTAGACGATTGCATCCTGCTTATACGTACGAAGTTTCATTAAAATCGGTTCAATCATTTCGAAAAAATACGACTCGACAGTTTGTATGAAATGCCGTAAGTCATTAACGCTCTGAAACGAATTTTGGAGAATTTATTGAATATTTTAAACGATCGTTTTTTTCCGGCTATTTGTTACGGCACCGTTTCTGACTGAGAGAGTGAGATAACACACTAAATTATACTGAGCATAAAAAAGTAACAACCTGTATAATGATTGATTTTATTTTCAAGTAGTTTATACCTGCGGTTTCACTTGCGTGGAGATCGGTAATATTTTGTCCCACGGGATAGTACTACCGGGATCAAAATCAATCAATCAAAATCAAAACATTAATTTCAATTAGGCCAGTTACAGGCACTTTTGAATTGTCGACAAGATACTCGTAACAATGTAATGAAGCTACAGTCCCAGTCACAAGGCATAAAAACTGTGAAAGCACTTTAGTTGCCCATTCCCTAGCGTTGATCTCTATGGAGAAGAACGGGCAATGCATGGACACTCTTTTAAATCAGTATATTTTTACAAAACCTTGGGTACATCATTCATGTTGAGATGGTACATTATGTGAGATCGATGTAGCAAGATGTGCAGTGTGCACGTTAAACATGTCCATAGTAAAAACAAAAAAAAAAAACAATTCAAAAATAAAATAATTAATTCAAATAAGCCGTGGCAACCAAGAGATGACCAGTCAAATGGAATAAAAAGTGTTTTGTTGATCCAGGTTATAAACTATCTGTATGCCAAAGTTCATGCAAATCCGTTCAGTAGCATTTGTGTGAGTGAGTAACAAACATCCATCCATCCATCCTTACAAACTTTCGTAAGATAATAGTAGTAAGATAAGATTTTCGTGTCAAGCTTCACTTACATTGTGAACAATATTATATTGAGGGTTTCTGCACCGAATCGGGCGGGAGGAAACGCCCGGGTGTTACCACTGTGAGGGTCGCCCAGAGGATACGGTGGAGCACACGGTAGAGGTCTGCCCCGCTTGGGCGGAGCACCGCCGTGTCCTCGTAGCGGCGATCGGCGGCGGCGACCTATCGCGTCCGGCCCTGGTCCAGTCCATGGTCCGGAGCGAAAGGGAATGACGATGTTATCAGATAAATCCAAAATATTAAGTTAGCCCGTTCATTATCACGTGGTGACTTCCGGCCACCGTAGACGCGGACCTGTGGACGGTGAGTGATGGGCTAGCTCGCCGTCCGGCCGTCTTTTGACGACAGGCCGTGTAGACAGCGCGTTCGTGTTCCACGCGCGCCTCAAAGAGATGTCAGCAAACAGGGAGGGGCCCGCAAGGGCCGATGCCTGCCAGGGCTGCGGGACTGTTCGAAACAGATACCGCGGCCCTGGAACACAAAGGGCAAGGAAGGAACATGGATGTCAGACACTGACACTCCCTTCCGCTCTGCCCAGAGCGGGAGAAGTCATTTGATGATTTCCCATCCGTAAAAAAAAAAAAAGGGTTTAAATAAATACAGGCTGTAAACAGACTCTTCACGAAGCCGTCAACCAAGCATTATGTACAACAAACTAAGTAACTTTACGCAAAAATTTGTGGCGCGAAACGACCTTTTTTCGGGCGTTTTACAGTAGGACTCAGTGTAACGCACTCAAAACATTGTGCTGATGGATGGATTGAATAGTAAGGAGGTCATGGAGGTGTTTAAAGTAAAAATCTTACATTAAAAACATGTATTAAAAAAAAAACTTGTGAAAAAGTTGAGCCTTTTACGAACCTTTACGAGCTTAATTCCCAAACTGACTGCGTCATGCATGACCCATTACTAAGTACTCATCTATTTATACAAATAATTAAATGGAAGTGTCTATTTGTAATTTCAAATTAAAAACTTTTTACTGAATGCATATAAAAGTATATACGGAACTTATAACAAAAAAACATTTTATTAATTTCTCAATTTAAAAAAAAGTGTCTGTACTTATGTACGCAAGTAAGAAGTTATACTTCTTTGACGTATAAAACTAAAATGTTGACTAGCTAACTTCAGGGTGTATGTTGACTAGCTAATTTCAGGGTGTCTTTTTGTGACGGCGTGCACGCGCATCGTAAAATTTTACTCCCATCATTTTGCCCTAACGCACCAAAAGAAGTATAACTTCAAAAACAAGAAGCAAACAGAATTTCTGATTAGATTTATCTATCCTGAGGCTTTCTTTCCAACTATATTATTGAGTTCTTCATAAAAAGAAATAAAAAAAATATATAATCAGAAAGAATATTAAGGCTTTTGCCTAAGTACCCTTTTTAAGGTAATTACTTCGATTTAAAAGACAACTTACATGAATTGAGCTGTAAAATAAAATTAGTTTTACTCAAACAGAACAGAATAATGTTTATAGGCAGAAAATGTCGAGGGAATGTCTTTTGTAATAAATCTCCTACCTAATAAAGTTTAGTTGGATTACTGTGTCAGTAATGTAAAAGGAGATACTTCAAAATTGGTAGGAATTTTCTGTTACGAATAATGGTAGCAGCAAATGTTTTGATGATAAACATTTCACATTCATTTCATTTTTAACATTCCTAATTCCAGACTTTTCTTTCGTTAAATAACATAATTATTAACTGTTTTACATTATTTTCGACATGTATTCTTGTTCCTTTTGAAGAGCAACATATTTTCCCGATATCATTTTAATGAAAATAAACTTCCCATCCATATGATTATAATATACTAGCTCTATGCCCGCGGCGTCGCCCGCATGGATTTCGATTTATGTCCCACGGGAAAATACTATCGGGATACAAAGTATCCTATGTGTTAATCCAGGTTATAAACTATCTGTGTTCCAAATTTCATCCAAATCCGTCCAGTATTTTCGGAGCGTATTCAGTACAAACAAACAAACAAAAAATCTTTCCTCTTTATAATATTGGTATAGACAACGTGTTAAAAAAGTCACGTCACCAACAAAGTTTGTATGGTGAAGCAAAAATTTTTTTTTCGCGAATTTTCTAAAGTCGTGGAACAAAAGTTGTTTCAGAATGACCACCTGAGTCACCCCCTTTCGGCTTACCATACCCTTTCCGTTACTCGTTGTATATAGAAGAATATATATATAATAGGACCTAAGCATTATAAATTATTTATAATGCTTAGATCCTAGCAGAAATTGGGAAAACTGATGTATTTCATATTATTTGAATAGGGATTTTGTCACTAAAAATAAATTGTGAGATTCCAATTCCAAGTTGATTCCAATGAGATAAATTTCAAAGGATGAAAATATACTCTGAAACTATTTTCGTCAATGTTTCGCTTTTCCTCGGAATATCTTAATTGAAAGAGTGAATGGGTAGCTAATATCTGCTGAAATGGTTGGCTCTTTTCTATTGAACTGGGATTACACCAGTTATAAACGTCCCTTTTGTCTATTGGCCTTGTTTTGTTCTGTCGCTTGCTGATATGGAGGGAAGTAGAAATTATGATTTTCCTACTTCTCCGCTATTTTTTTCGTATTCATTTTGTTGTGGGATCCAAGACAGTTAAATTGTTTCTCTGGGACTTCGTCGAACTTCATTGTGTCTGGTGGTCGCCACTTTTGATTCTGACTTTCAGGAGTTGCCGTAGTTTGGGAATAGTGAGGCGGTATTGCTTTTTCTATTAAAAGTTATTAAAAATAACATAACATAACATCACGCCTGTAATCCCCGTAGGGTTAGGCAGAGGTGTACCTAATAGTACACCCACATTTTGCCAGTTATGTTTAAGTCCCATGTAATAGCTGGCGAGCCTATCGCCATCAATCGGGCACAAATCCAGACTCCGTGGCTGCTACTGAGAAATTCCTGATGAAAAAACCCAATAGCACTCATAGTACTTATCGTAATTCATTAAAAATAATGTATAAAAATAGCGAAAGATAGTCAGGGTCAACAATGACGATCAGTGTCATCAATCGGTGATATTTGAGGTGTTGACCCTTTTGAACGTTGTATATCAATGATATTTGAATTTCTATTGATATTATCAGTACAAGACATCACGCCTGTAATACCCAAAAGTTAAGGCAGAGGTGAACCTAATAGTACACCCCCACATTTACATAACTGGCTACTCCGTGGTTGCTACGGAGAAATTCCTAATCCAAAAACACAAAAACAATATTCCCGACCCGGGAATCGAACCCAAGACCTCATGCTCAGCAGTCGCGATTGCGACCACTAGACCAACGAGGCAGTCAGTCACATATACATACTTACCCAGACACCTTTTTCAGTCAACATTCCATTTAAATAAAAAATAGCATAACTATTTCGTCTGATCGGCAAAGTACTACTCAATTAACATCTTCAAATAATCCATTATTAAACTATTATCCACATTCTGCAAAAACTAGCAAACAAACTTTAAATATAGTACAAAACGTGTATGCAAACAACTGTTCATGGTGTAATTGTGTGAAATTCCACACAAATGTCTTCGTTTTTTCTATAACAACGTAGCTGCCATTGATGGAAAACATCGTGGGAACACGGAGCTCCGTTATTAGGCCTAGAGCATTGTGAGTCATCGGGTCAGGAGATAATACATTCATCGAGGTTTTGCATTCTTAGGTTGATGGATTACCTTACAAGCGATGGTGCAGGGAAGAAAATGATAGCATGTGAGACGAGTATACACGGGGAAATGGAAGTGTGAGTCAAAAGGTTTAACACAATACCTCCTTCATGATTCTGGCCTCCTGGTATTGTGAGACTTTACTATTATTGTTTATTATTATTCCGTTTATTCATTTTAGTACATATTCTTTTTTTATATTTTTACATATATCTTAAAATAAATATTTTGAAAATATAAATTATTATTTATTTATTAAAAGAAAGTTTATAAAAAACATATTTATGAAATATGCCCCACTTTGTCATCCCGTAGGTCCTTGCTAATTTCCTACTACGTAATCTTCGAGTCTAAACTCGCACAGTAACCTGAGGCTATTCGTGCCAATATCAAATATAATAACGCTAGCTCCCACGATGCACATTTTTTTTTGTTGACTGTACTTTTAAATTACTTGTAATTTGGGACGAAGCACAACTTCGATAGTGATATGGGACAAACTAAGATTTTTTTGGAATGTGGGCCAAAACTTCGGGACGAACGAAGAATAAATCTATGTTACAGAGCCGTAAACTATTATTTGTTTTTATTTAATGACTAGCTAATCACGGCTTTGCTCTCGTTATGTACGGAACTTAACCTACGGGAATGTTTTAAATGTCTATGCCTATGACGCCTATGACACTCGGGGATGTAGCTTCCCGTTAGTGAAAGAAGTTTCGGAATCGGATCAGTAGTTCCGAATATTACCTCCTACATACATACTTATGAAAAAAAACTTCGTTATAATATTATTATAGACAGTATAGATTACTATGATAAAAAAGTTATTATTGAAAACCAACCAAATATTCTGTAATGACTCATACTAATAAGAGACCAAAACAGGTAGAAGAAGGATTTCATTATAATACAATAATAATGTATTTAAATAATGTATCGAAATCCAGTATGTTTTGAAGGACCTTATTGTTACATTTCATGCATTGGTAAAGAATTAACTAATCAGCAATTTTGTAGCATGTTGAATGATATGATATTTAGGAATCTTTGAGTAAGTATAGGCCCGTCCATTCGTCCATTTAATAGCAACTAAACAACCTTTCAACGATAATTTGGTGTATAGAAGGTATGCGTCCCAAGTTGGGTCTAATCACTTAGCCGTCTTGTCAGCCAACACACTTAGCGAGTCACTTCTGTCTCCGAACTTTCCCTAAAATTGACTTTATAGCCCCAACTGACCCATTACACAAATAACTTGGTCAAGGCGAGAACACTAAAATGTCCTTGTCACGATCAAAATGCACATTTTAGCAATTCTGTCTGAGTATTGCTTGATATTACACCGATGAGATAATTAATTAACAGAATCTTCGTCTGCAAGGTTGTATGTATATACTGCAAGCTTTTTAATATTTTTAATAATGCATAATTTAATTTCATAAATTGAATTGCCTCGTTGATCTAAAGGGTTCGATTCCCGGGTCGGGCAGAGTGTTACTAGGTTTTTCCATAAATTTTACATTAGCAGCCTCGGAGTCTGGATTTGTTCCCAGTTGATGGCAATAAGCTCGCCCTCTGTTATGGCAAAATATGGGGGTTATTAGGAACACATCTACTACCTTACCTTTTTATTATATTACATATTTTTGACACCCACTTTTCACGGCCAAACCAATAGCTATGAAATTTGACAGAGTGGTAGCTTGGGACTTGGAGTAGGATCAAAGTTACTTTTGATCCCAGATTTTGTTTAAAAAATGTCGCGTAGACGAAATCACAGACGGCAGCTTGTCTAACAATAAAGTCATAATCGAAACGTAAATAAAAGCTGAATGGCGTGCGTGCCGATTATAGTCCTAATTTAAGCAAAAAAAAGGAATATTATCATAATAAAAAATATCTTCAAGTACTTACTCAGATCGTTAGACACTTATAGTACCCATAAAATAAACCTAGATATGATAATATTTGCCTAAGTAGGTATGATCTTTAACCCCTCACGTGTCTTGCACGTGACTTCACTATCCGATGAATATAATCGTTAAACCCACTCGATTTTTTCTCGGATTTTAAGTGTGCACTCGCTTGTTGATAAATTATAAGTGGTCGAAAGCGCTAATGCTCAGCAACTCAGCGACTTAGGTTTGATTTTTATTATTATTTTTTCTTCCATTAGGATTTTCATAGTAGCAGTTCAGAGACAGGAAATGTGGGTGGTATTTTTTCCATACAAACGCTCTCGCCTATTTGCTTTCTGGTTTATGACTTTAAAGCTTTGATTTTTCACAGTTAAATAAATACCAACCTTTTTTTTGTCCTTAATTGTTTTCCTTTTTGATGTTACATAATCTGTATAAGCACTAGAACCTTTACAAAATGCTCAAAATTGCCTATTTAGATCGCCGATCGATTTGACAACTATTAATGAAAAACGAAAAACATAGTATATATTATCATTCTTATTCAGTTTATGAAATATCTGAAATGGCTATTAAATTGGTCGAATATTGGAGGAAGAAATAGTCGAGAGCAAAACCTGGAATTATGAATTTTTGTCGAAATCACACTCACAGATCGACAGCGATAGTTTATTCAAATACATACCGTGTTTCCTCTTAATTTGTGTCCGGTTGACGGCAATAAGTGCATCCTCTATTATTATGGGACTTATTCATACTTGGCAAAATATGGATGTTGGCATAACATTCCTTAAACCCTGCGAAGATTCATCCTCATCGTCATCCCCAGCCCACTTCACCCACTACTGGGTATGGGCCTCTCTTTACTAGTGCCAAGCTCCACGCTCTTTTGCCAGCCTCATCCAGAATAATCTCGCAATGGCAACAATGTCGTCTGCCCACCTCGCCACGCCGGACAACCAGAAGATTACAGGCGATAAATAATTGTATTTTTATGTTAAAATGTAAAAACAAGTGACAACCGATTTTAAATTGCTATTTTATTTGTCGATGCAGTATTCCGATATCTCGAATGCAAGTTTGATTAGGAGGCATTAGTTACGCTCTGCGTAAAAAATGTGTAAAGATTTAATCAAATAGAACTGTAGACGATAAGATTTCTCAAGAGTTTCTAAAATATATTGGTGATGAATATTAATGAGTTTAATGATAAAATCTTAAGTTTTTTTGGTTTAGCGGTTTTTAAGAGCAGTCGATCGTTGTAATTTAATTAATTTAAAGCTTGATTACAACCTACAAAGCATTATGATATTATGTTTTCTTAGAAATATCAGCCATCACTCATCAGATTAATATTTGGCGGGAACGTAAAGATAACGTTCGGGTAGACATAATCCGTAGTAGAGCCCTCAGGCTAGGTAGACCAACAAATCTACGTATTGCGCTCGATGTTTGTTGCCGGGTATTGAGTTGAATGGCGTGAGATTGGTGAGGCCGATGTAAGTGGACGATAATTGTGACCCAATAACCCAATATTAACCCCGATAATTGTGACCCATTTGGAATGTTTACCCCCGTATCATTCTACAAACAAGTCAAAGTGATTACTTGAGTCATCATCATCTGCCTAGCCTTTTCCCAACTATGTTGGGGTCGGCTTCCAGTCTAACCGGATGCAGCTGAATACCAGTATTTTACATGGAGCGACTGCCTAAAAAAAGATTACTTGAAAACTAAAGTGATTACTTGAGTAAAGGGCGATATTTATTCTGTAATTCTTAATTCTTGTGAATTGACCAGAATAAACACACCAAATACACCTAGCCAGGAATCGAACCAAACACGAAAGAAAAAAACACTGTATATAATAAATATATATATATATATATAAATATATAAAATAAATATATTTATTTTATATTTATTTTATACTGATATGGGTGAAGAGACCAATATCGAAGCAAAGTAAATTAGTCTGAATAATTATGGATTTTAATTAACAAACTAAAAGCGATTTGGCAGATTGCAGTCGAAATTAGATCCTAAATATCAATTTCCAGATGCAGTTGATAGTATAATTGCAAATAGACTTTTAAGCTGCTGTATTTTAGCCTCGATTGCGTATTATTGGATTCCGTTGAAGATATTTTGCTCTAGAATGTTAAAATTATTTTATTTTGATTTTAAAAACAGAATTGAACTGTTTTTTTTTAATAATAACACAAAGTAACATTACATTTAGGCCCAAGGTTGATTTTCCAACATCAAACCTCTTCATTCGAGAAATAGTTTGATTCTGTGGGTACATCGACAAATAAAAGTTTTTTCACGTAAATCCAGTTTATTTCCTAGAAGAATAAAACGAATGACGTAGAATTTCAAAGCACGTACATTATAATTGAAGTGGATAAAAAGAAGATGTAGAATGGCTAATTCATTATTCGTAGAACAGCGTTGAAAATGAAGTATTCCGTTAATTCAATTTTGTTTTGCTCACAAATTCCTTTTCTGCTTAAATCAGACGCTTAAATATCGGATGTAGTTTCGTTCAAGGCCTATAAGACAAAATAATATTTGAAATCCGGACCTAGTAGAACAGAAGGTTAGAAAATGCTGACATATTATCATCAAATGTGGGATCCAATTCATTCGACCCTGAAATAGCTGAAATATATTTCTTTCAGTGAATATCTTTTTCTTACAAAGTCAGCATGTCCTCAAATAGCTGTAGATTACATTTTACGAATCCTAGAATTTTACCCGGATCGGAAATGCAATTGACTTTTTTGATATATAAGGTCCCAAAATAGATGGACAAATTTTAACACAACGTTCAATACGTCTAACCAAAGATATCCAAGCAAAAAAAAACACTGATTAAAGTGATTTTATTTGACCTAAAATAAGAAATTGCACGGCATTTTAAGTGTATTTTCGTTAGCTGTTTTTTTTTCTTGTAAGTATCTAATGAATTTTTCTTATTTTTTTTTACCATTGTCCTTATTTTGGCGGTCTGAATGATTTCTAAAAGTTTGTCCATCTATTTTAATGGGACCTTATATATGAATCCTTTGAGGCTAGACTGGCTCATCGTTATCGGTTTTTGTTTTACAATTTTGAAGTATATTGGGAAGAATATTCGAAATTCAAGTGTTTATTTCACATGATTGTAATAAAAATATGTGTGTGTACCAGAGTACACAGGTAAGAAGTCAAACTTCTTTTCGACATATCATTTTTCTACTATTTGCAACTTCACGAAAATAAGTCTTTTTATTTTATCACTTTCAAATTAATATATTGTTATTCTTATTTCAAACCAAACTTCAAAACTAATATATTGTTGTTATTATTATCATATATTAAATGCAAAAAAAAAAACAAAAACAAAAAAGCAACATGGCGCGTAACCGAAAAACGTGACGATTTGCTACAAAATTTCTCCCATACGTCGATAAAGAAGTTTCACTTCAAAAAGTTTCAATGTTTTTTTTCTTTCAAACACAACTGAAAAAATATCGATTTAAGATCCGTCTTACGACGGCATCAGTTAAGGGGAAGCCATTTCTATGGTTTTAGTTTTAATGTCCCTTTGCTTTGTCTTTGTTTGGGTTAGGGGTCGGCCCACTATGGAACTTACCCTAAGATGGACTGATAGTAAATACTCAAGGTCCAGTCAAGACCACCATATTTCTACTTCTGTATCTTTGTATCTGCATATTTATTCAACAAAAAAAAAAATAGTGAATAATTAAAAATTTTTGAAGCGGCACTTTATTTATTTATTAATGAACTTTATGTACAAGTAAAAACTGTACAAAGCGGACTTAATGCCTAGGGCATTCTCTACCAGTCTACCATTTTTTTCGGATGGGACATGAACGGAAGGGAGTGTCAGACTTGTACTTACTAAAACCCATCCATGTTCCTTCCTTGCCCTTTGTGTTCCAAGGCTAAATTAGGGTGATGCAGAGACAATATACAGTACGTGCAATAACAGAAAACAAATTACAAAATACACTTTACTGTTTGTAAAATTCATATCTTTGGGATATGAATTATTCCTTCAATGAAATAAGCCTTACAATTTTCTTTCAACCGTCGTTTCATCACTTGGCGAGTGCCGACTACAATCAAGATTTTGTTTAGATTGAATAAGTAACTTGTTTGCATCTGAGCCTATCAAGTACAATGATAACAGCTACTACTTTTATTTGAAACGGGATCTTGTTTGCAGTTATCACAAAACCTATTTGCAGCAATCAAGTTACAAGTAAGTTAGTTGCGTTAATCAAGCATTTTGATTACTTCAATAAAGATTGTCTCTTTTTTAACTCTTCTACAATGATGTCATGTTAAGGGTAAGAAACTTGTTTGAGCGTTCAATCATTTGAACTATTATTGCTGCAACTATGTCGTGATGATCAACTTAACTAAGATTTTGATTAATCTTAACAAGATATCGTTAATCAAGCTAAAAAGTCACTTGATTGGCGTGCATTTCTTACAGTGCAATACAGTACAAAGCGCCGCTTACTACCTACCGGTCTCTTCCATACTACATTAACGTACAACATTCTGCATGGAACAAAAACCGGTGAAGTTTTGATGCAGGTTTTTCTGGGTCAGTGCGGTGAGACAGGTGTAGCGACATGTTCTTGGGTCAGAGATAATTCTTGGCATGGTTTATGACTTTTTGTTTTTGATGGTGGATTTTATTAGTTTGTATACCGAACGAAGGGGCGAAGTATTAATTCTATTTGCTTTGTTTTTTAGGGTTCCGTACCCAAAGGGTAGAGCCGGGGCCCTATTACTAAGACTTCACTGTCTGTCCGTACGTGTGTCCATCCGTCTGTCTATCACCAGGCTGTATCTAATGAACCGTGATAGCTAGACAGTTGAAATTTTCACAGATGATGTATTTTCTGCTGCCGCTATAACAACAAATAATAAAAAAAGAAATTATTTAATATTTAAAGGAGGCTCCCATACAAGAAATGTGTTTTTTCGGTTTATGGTACGGAACCCTTTGTGCGCGAGTCCGACTTGCACTTGGCCAGTTTTTAAAGTTTGCCGTCCGAAAGTGCCTAATAAGGGCATAATTGAAATGCATGGGTTGTCTTTGAATTTGTCATGTACTTGATAGAACACATACATACATCATATACCACCAAAAAATATAAACTAAAATAATAAACTCACAACAAACTAAGGTATAAAAGGTCATCGAAAAACTCCTCAACGTTGTCAGCTGGTAACGTGCCCAAGAGACTGGCGGCGTTGCTACGTTGTATGGCAATACTTAGTCTCTGGCCAAGGTTAAGCCAGCCCTAGGGACACAGGCAGCGTCAACAAGGCGTTACGAAAAATACTTTAAAAAAAAATCCTTGCATTTTTAAACAAATAAGTAATTAAGGCAGGCGCATTACTTTGTGTAATTTATTTCATCACCGCTGCTCCCATAAACGGTGGAGGGAAACATCGTGAGGAAACCGGCATGTCCTAGAACCAAATATTCGAAGACGTGTGACATCTACCAATCCGCACTGGGCCCGCGTGGTGGATTATAGCCTATTCCCTCTCATAGAGAGGAGGCCTGTGTCCCAGCAGTGGGAACATTATAGGCTGATGATGAAATGATGAAGTAATTAAAAGTGTTTGTCTATGTTGTGTAATTGAAGATAACAACATTTAACTGCGAGCCTGTTTAGAAAAGCTATCCTTCCACATGAAGCTCTCCGATCCAAATCAGACAGATTTGATCCAATTCATATTACTACGATGGTGACTGAGTGGCTAAAAACTCTAGCCTACGAGGAAACTGAGAATATGATTATCCGTATTATTAAGTAATAATGTATTATATGTCATGTTAAGTCATGTATACACTTGTATGTATTTATATATAAAAAAAGAACCTAAATAAATAAATACGAATATATGTATGTATATGTATGAAACATCAATACATCAATAAATAAATATTCTGTTACCTACCCATATTTTTTCACACACTCACACACACTAGACAGTCACAGTCACACGCACTGACAAACTCACCCACAGACACAGTCGCACACACAAGCACAAGCACCACAACTCACGCTTTTACACACATGTGCGCACATTGCATGTGTGCTCACATAGATTTACTTTCTAGTTTTGTTTAGTTTTCTTTGTATATCATATAAGTTTAATGTTTAAGTTAAGTTATAAAATATACAAATGTAATCAAGTTAAGGGAAAGCGGCCTTTCCTGGCACAAGTGTTTTTACACTTAAAAGGAGAGGTCAACCTCAATACTGTTGAACGAACTTTGTAATTGAATAAAATATTTTTCATTTTTCATTTACGTGTTTTTTTTATTCAACCAAGGTCGTCGTTCTAGTGAACAGTGTGAGTAAATAAATATTACATCAAAGTTCAAACAAATGATTTCTCAATTACAAATATTCATCATATCCTCGTTTATTCCCTTAATCATAAACCCCGCTATATTCTAATTTACAAAGCGGTATCAACGTCAAAAATAATTAACATTTGAATTCTTGGCAGAACAATTTCAACCGTAACATCCCAGCTGGCAAATTAAACATTTAGCCATCGAACCATATCTGTAACGCGCATAATCCGAGCAAATAAGTTTTTATTGAGAAAGATCAATGTTCTATTACCACGATCTATAAAATTTACTTAGCACATAATCTAAGCGTTATTCCCGTCATTGTCGCACAACTGTAGAACTACTAGTGCAAGAAAGAGACGGGACATGTCCAAGTCAAAGTATGTGCTAAGTAATGTTTATAGATCTCAGCCTAAGACTAATTAACACACTAATTTTAATAACCTCAATGTGCTATTTGTAACTGTAATGTAAACTCTTGAAGCGTTGAATTGGTTTTTTGTTTTGCAAGAACGGTTTATTGAAAGTTGGTTCAAAACAGTAGATTATAATTATGTGCAGTCATCATCATCATCATCATCATCATTTCAGCCAAAAGACGTCCACTGCTGGACATAGGCCTCTCCCAAGTGTCGCCACATTGACCGGTCCCGTGTGAATCGCATCCAGCGGATCCCCGCAACCTTCACCAGATCATCGGTCCACCTAGTGTGAGGCCTTCCAACGCAACGTCTTCCGGTTCGCGGTCGCCACTCCAGAACTTTACGGCCCCATCGGCCATCCGTTCTGCGAGCAATGTGCCCTGCCCACTGCCACTTAAGTTTCGCAAGTCTTCGGTGCAATTATGTGCAGTAAACATTAGTTTTGCTATTGTAATAAAGACTGATATGTGTGAGTCTAACAGTAGGCAGGATTGGCTCATAGTCGGGGGCCAAAAACCGCAACACGAGAAAATTGTTTAGGCTAGCGGTGGTATCGCAGATATGCTTACATCACGCCTTTAATCCCCAAAGGGTGGGTTCCCAGTGGTGTACCTAATAGTACACCCATATTTCGCCAGTTATGTTTTTAAAATCTCGTGTAATAATTGGGGGCCAGCCTATTGCCATCATCTGGCACAAATCAAGACTCCGTGGCTGCTACTGAGAAACTCTTGATAGAAAAATCTAATAACACTTTGAATCTGCAACGGCTCCCCTGATTACGGTTATTAAAAAAATAGAAAAGAATTCTGAAATTTCAGTATAGACAAAACTTCTCTTACGAAAAATGCAAAAGCTTATGAAATTACTGAAATAAATTAAATCATACACCTACATGTTTCATACCCAACAACCCGCCACACGTTGTTTCAACCCGCAAGCGTGGCGATTATGGTAAAACCCCCGTTTGGGGGAGGCCTATGACCAGCAGTGGACGTCTTTCGGTTGAAATGATGATGTTTCATATAAATGTAAGTACTAGACGATTTTTTTTTGTATTTGTTGCGGTTTAATATAGTATTATTAATTCGAGGTAAGAGCAGGCCCATCTTGTCATAAAAAACTAATAAAGTACCGCTTTTGTAATTTATTATCTCAACATTAAAAAAAATACCTTAAAGGTACAATTTATATCATATATTATTACTCTTGAATAATGTTTGTGGAAATGTAATAATAGGTCATTCTTATTTCTTGCTTGGTTTATTTTTTTGTCCGCAACAGAACTTAAAAAGAAAACTCATAATAACGCTATCAGATTCCTAGAAGTTGTTTACCATTATAATTTCTAAGAGTTGATGGCAATAGGCTCGCCCCCTATTACATGGGACTTAAAAACATAACTGGCGAAATGTGGGTGTACTATTAGGTACACCTCTGCCCAACCCTTCGGGGATTACAGGCGTGATGTTATGTTATGTTATGTTTCTAAGAGTGTAACTAATGAATACATAACAAAGTAAAAATATCACGTGTGTCAATCCAATATATTATTGACTTCTCCTTTATCGTTAGTGCTGATAGAATATCAGTTTGTCTAGACCAGGGTTTCAGGGGTCGACATAAACGAAAGCTGATTTTGGAGGATTGACGAGGTCTAAAAATCGACCCCTGTTAATTGACACAAGTTCTTATTTGAGAAAATGATGTCAATTTTACTCACTTCACCAACCGCAAAGTTTTAAATTGGTAAGTATTTTGTATCAATAGGAAAAAAAAGCGGTAGACCTCGTAGAAGATGGCAGGACGAGCTTGATAAAACCAAGGACCAGTGGCCCACATTACCCCTGGATCGAAACAACTGGAAGTCATGGGGAGAGGCCTTTGCCCAGCAGTGGGCTGCCGCAAGCTAACAGTATCAGTATCAGTATTAAGAAAAAAAATATAGATAGGATTTTTAAAATTATTTGGCTATGGGGTCTGAGTTATCAGTTCATTTTGAAAAAGGGGTCTCTTACCCAAAATAGTCTGGGAATCTCTGGTCTAGACCCTCTTGTGAATTTATTTTTAAGAAAGAACCCGTCGATCCGAGTTGCCGCACTTGCCGAATTTTACCAATTATTAGCAATTGCCTCTGATTACTGTGAACACGCTATGAGTAAGCTTCAGAAAATAAGTAGACCCAATTTTGTTCGTAACCTGTCGTACTTGCCTCTTTATAAACTGCCGAAAGTATACAATGAATACGGTAGAAGGGTCTGGACGTACGCTCTTCCAAGCATCTTGAATAAATTACCTAAGGAGATAGCCAAAGAATTAGAAAATAAAAAACCTAGTCAAATAAAAAAAATCTTAAAAACCTATTTTACGGCTGAAAACTCGGAGGGGCGTACGTGTGGGTCCACTATCAGACAAAGAAATGTGAGCGAGTAACCTAATAATAGTCAATGGCGCACATAATCTTGCCTCAAAAAGATTGAGCGTTATTCTTTTTATAACTAATATGAAAGTTTTTTTTTGAAAATAAATAGATTGAATTTTTTTTTTTTTTTCCAGTTTCACACTTTTTCTTGAAAGTTTTCCGAACATAATAAATTTAAGCACAGAGCAAGACGCATTACCCTTCAAACATATTTTTAGCTTCCATGCGTGGCTTACCTTATTTTCCGCAATATCAATATTTCAAACCTCGGGGGTATACCTACACAGTAGCGGAGGTTTTGAAAATCGACGCTTTTTCCCTTAGGGTTAGGTAGACGCCTATCTTTAGCACACCGGATGTACTATACATAAATGGCGAAACGTGGACGTACTAAGCCTACATTTTGCCAGTTATGTTTAACTTCCATGTAATAGAGGGCGAGCCTATTACCATCAATCGGGAACAATTCCAGCCTCTAGGTTGCTACTGAGAAACTCCTGGCAGTCCAATATCATGACGGCTTACTTTTTTCCGACATCTCCAACAAATATAATTATATTTCAATCAATGTATACAAATATTTACAAATTATATACCACCAAATTACGAACCACTCTGTCAATTAGTGATAACAGCATGAAAATCGGTGCAGTAGTTTTTGAGTTTATCGCGAACAGACAGACAGACGGCGGCGGAGGACTTTGCTTTGTAATATGTAGTGATAATAAAGTCAAAATAATTTATTATTATTGCAAACCAACCTTTTGCAGCTTCAGCATAATTATTATACCACATTATTAGTAGGTGCATTAATATTCATTAACGAAATTATTACCGGTCACTTATTTTAATGTTGTTATAGGCAATGCTGTGTCGGTTGAACATTTCAGTGGTGTTGTCGATGGTTATCATGTTATTAGTACATTTTTGGTAATTCGGAAATAATTATATAGGTACTGTAGAGTGTACGGGGTTCTACACTTGAATTAACCCCCTTTTTAGTTTAATTCTATATATAAGATATCTTTAAATCAATTATAAAACATATTTTCCCCTATAAAAATATTTCTAGGCTGTTCTCCTGACAATCAATCATTTTTAATCCTTTTTCGATTCAAATATATTTACTTTATTAAGCTGTCAGTATAAACTTGCTGCTAGAATGATTTATCATCATAGAACCTCTACAGTACCTTCATTATTTTGGAAACAAATCAAGTAAGATAGTTCTACAAATATTTCATTTAAGACATTAAATTTGGTTATTAGGAAGATAACTATAGCACAATAAATTCCTCGTTACATTTTGAGCAATGAAAATAAACATTGGTGCCGATTCCCTTGTTTAAAAACTAAACCAAATCTAAGTTCAGTGCATCTTTTTCTTTCTATTTCAGTAAGAAAAGGACAGAAGATAAATTTTAATTTAGTCCTGTCAAATTAACAAGCGCCTGACACAAGTTTAGACGTGATTAAAAAGTTGACTCCTAAAATTACATCAAATTACGTCAGGTGCTGACTAATTTGACAGGACTAAACTAATATTTATCTTCTGTCCTTTTCATAATGAAATAGAATGAAAAAGATGCACTCACCTTAAATTTAGTTTAGTTTGTGAACAAGGGAATCGGCACCATTATCGACCTTTTTTGTAAAAGATTATTTTTCTAAATGTAACTAAAAGGGTTTAATGCCCTTGATACAACAAAGTGGTTGAGTCACAATATCGTTAAAAGTTTTTAATAGCCACTGCTAAAAGATTAAGTTACTTAGTAACTAATTACTGTAAATAAAAACTTTTATTTTAAACTTATTTTATGCAAGCCTTTATCAGAGCCTTCGCAAGATCGAAGTATTTTTAAACGAAGATGAACAAAATATATTTATGATACTTAGGTACTTACTTAAGTGCCTTAATAAATATTTGTAATCGTAATTAATATAATAAACATAAACAAAAAGGGTAACATAAACATCACTCAAAATAAACATGTAGCTGCAATTACCTCCTACTATTTTCTCCACCAATCCCACCTTCAATAAATCTTTCAATCAAGCACCAATCAGCGAGCGTCTTCAACAAATAAAACCTGCTTGTAATAGCTAAAGTATTCGTCGATCGGAAGCCGGAATGTCGTACAGATAATAACTGCGGTATCTTGTTCACCTTCCGTTACGTGGGTACTAAAGCGAATTTGTCGGCATTGAAAGACTATGTATCAATGTAATGATAGGTGCCGTCATATCTTGTGTGTTTCCATTTATGTGATGCTCTGTGTTCGAAAGCTCACTATTAAAAGTGACTAAGGGATTTGTATGTACATTGTTGTCATCACAGGCCTTTGTCAGATGCATGGTCGGCAGCGTGAGTAGTTGGGAGGCAGTAGCGTTCTTCTGCGAGGAAGTGATCTCGTAAAAGGGAACGGCGGAGTGGGTCCGGGGGGAAGACTACTTCGCGGGCCTATTACAGGAGCACGCCCGGCCGGCGTCACGCCACTATGATCCTACCTTAACAATACCTAGCGGGCGGTAGACCGGAGAAACTACCGTTCGCATGCCACGAGCTCATTTGATTTAAGACAGGTGATCGGATGTCATTAACCTTTTGACCGCCGCGGACATCTATGGACGTCAAATCAAAAAGTGCTCAAGACTCCACGGACGGCATGGCACGTCGAAAATGACACTGTTTACAGTTGCTTGGCATAGAGAACACAGATTTTCGTTATTGACTTGGTGGTCAAAAGGTTAAGGAGTAGGAAGCGAAAGCCATCGTCTCTGAGGGGTCGCAATTCGCAAATGTCATGCAACGCAGTACTCAGGGTCTCTTTAAGAAAAAAAGCAGAAGTTGGCAAAAATGGCGGAGTTTTCTAGTGACGAGCCCCACATAACCACACCACCCCCCGAATGGTGAGGTATGCGGTAGGCATTTTCATCGCCGGATAAAAAAAGAGTTGAGGTTGGCACAGGCAACAAGAGGACTTACCAGTGCTCAAGGAATGGCTCGAGAGGAGGCATGGCTATGTCGTTTCGGGTGACGCAGGTGTTTTCGGGGCATGGTTGCTTCGGGAAGTACCTGTGTCGCATAAACAGGGAGCTGGACGCTCAGTGTCATCACTGCGTCCACTGTCTGGAGGACATGGCGCGGCACACGCTGGCAGAGTGTGCCGCATGGGAGGAACCGCGCCGTGCCCTCGTAACAGAAGTTGGAACCGACCTGTCGCTGCCAGCCATCGCATCGTTGGATGTTTGGGAGCGCAGAGTCGTGGGATACGGTGATCTCCTTCGGAGGGCGGAGAGCATCCATGAGGATTTCCCACCGCGAAACAAAAAAAAATGGCATAAAGAGGACTATGCGGAGGAGTAGGTGTAGACACGATGTGGATGATGAGTATGAAGGGATTTCTGTAGTCTGTTTTTTTGTAACTTACAGCTGTGGTTACGTACTCTTTCAAAAAGAGTAGTAAGTACTCGTAATCGTTGCAAGGTTGTGTTTGAAAATAAACAGGACCTATTACGTAACACAGTTTTATATCACAGTCTGCAGGATTTAATTGTACTCTTCAGGAAGTAAATTCAAAATTAATTTCTTCATAAATTTTCGATAATTCGTCGTCGATAACATAAAACTAATCCTTTGAATGTTGTTAAATTTAAAAAAAAGAATGGCTTTTGTATTGTACGTTACTTAATCAAATTACAATCAATCCAAACGTAGGTATCCATGCTTGTTATAATCAGACGCTTATTGAATTATACACGAAGCAAAACACTGTCGATTCCCTGGAAAACTTTGATTGTCTTTAATGTTGGCAAAATCCGGTAATTTGTGCACATGCGTAAACAATTTCATATTTATAATAATATTTATAGCGGAATTTTCCGGTTCGCACATTATTCTCTGAGTAATTAACTGTCAACATTTGCTATTGGTGATACCTGTTAACAGCGCAGCGTTGGTACGTTATGTTGGCAGTTATCGCCAACATTTGAGCCAGCTTAACGCCAATATCTATTTGAAGAAAATCCACTTACGTATAATTTACTTCCGATAAGTGTATACCTCCTTGTTCGTTGTTTATTTTAAGCAGTGTTTTATTTTTATTTTATTGAGGAACTGGTGGCTAAATAATCACAGCCGCTCTCTTACCTTGGTTGGTCCTTGGATGGGTGACCACCCATAACATACTGAGTTTCCACCGTGCCTCGGAAAGCACGTAAAGCCGTTGGTCCCGACTGTCATTTGTAGATCTTTGACAGTCGTTACAAGTAGGTAGTCAGTCGCCCAAAAGTCTGACTACCAGTCTAATTAAGAGGTATCGTATTAGCCAGTACTAACTGCGTTGTGGAGATCAGCTGCCTCCGGTTAGACTGGAAGCCGATCCCAACATAGTTGGAAAAAGGCTATACAGATGATGTTGATGAGTGTTTTTATTCGCGACGGGGGCCACTTATCGTCAGGTGTTGTGTACACCTGACGATAAGTGACCCCCGTCACTGACGGTTGATGGCCACTATCATTTTTGGACATCTGCAAAGGTATCGCAGGTTCAATGGTGACCCACATACAAAAAACAACATACCCATACATAGCTTAACAACAAACTCGTATACTGTAACTTGTATGTACAACCGAGTTAATTGACAGTACATCACATTTCACCCTTATACCTTAAGTAATAAGGTTCAAAGTGGTCGACCGTGTGAGCGCCATAGTACCTGTATCTGTTCGTCCTTTCAAATTTTGCTAGCGCGGGTCTCAACGACCTTCAGCCACAAAAGTTGTGCTGTTGTACTATAATCCTTTCTATGTGGATTTAACCTTCATGTTAAACACGGAAGATAGTTCTTTACAATGAATAACAATTCATTTTGTTTTATCTGAAAGACATATACACCGTGATTTTTTAGTCGTCTGACAAAGGTGGTACACTCAATGTATATGACATAAAATACCTCTAGGCGTGTTTTTTTTTTACCATTAATTAAGATAATAGGTACAAAGAAAAATAAATAATACATTAGAATTATGAAAAATCCTGTTAATAATGTCTACGTATCAAACAGTAGAACATACCTAACCATCGCACGAGTCGAGTAGATAGATCTTCACTCGCAACAGAATGTTTCAACTACGTTATGCATCATAATAATGAATTATATATATATATTTTTTTTATCTCTTAAATACCATTTTTTTTTGTTATAAATGTATAGTAATCATTGGATACATGAAGGAGGCTGCCGTTGTCAGACGACTATAGTCACGTCACGGTGTATAGTAAAATTTGGTTTGGATATACACGGTGTAACATAATAAACACAAGTTTAAAAGGTTACAATTAAATACCGCCCCACATTATACAAATGAATAAGGTGAAATTTAAATCTTGTATAAAACACACACTGTGTAGGTCAGCATAATATAAGTAGAAGAATTACATTGATGATAAAAATACCTGTCTCAATGCTGATCCTGCTCCACAGCCATAAGGGCAAGTTAATTGATTACCATGTGAAATAATTGTGGAAGCTGCAGAAGATTGTAAAAAATATCTCTGCATTGTATAGAGTCAATTTCTTAGTGGTATATAATTGCATAGCACATGTGTGAGTACTATGTACCTTAAAGCTACCATTTACATTACATTTAGTTATCTTTCATTGACTCGAATTTGCCCTGGTGGCTGAGAGAATATCATGCTCACTCAAATGTCTCGCTGATGGTGGTGGGCAAACTAATCAACTTTTGAAGTACGAGTTCCAGCCGAATGCCTGTATTTCGGGAGAATATTGATTCCTCTTACATAACAATCTTACTTAATCTTAACTTTATTAGTCACATTTTACTTTTTTACAAAGATTCTAAAAATAACTGTTTGACACAGAAGTCAGAATCATTGTGTATGCAAATAGCAGCTTTACCTTACTGGTAGAACGGTCCTGTATCGAAAACCAACTGGCTCACAATAAAAAACGCAATGGCGGATCTATAGCGCAGTGACCATGAACAATGACGTTTTGGAAACGGACTTTATTAAGGAACTTACTTGAGAACTCTGTGACATTTAAATACGTATGAGTAGATTGTGTGCAATACAATATGGCGCCCAGTCGCATTTTTATATAGTCACTAGCGGACGTCACGCGTTTTCACCCGCGTAGTTTCCGTTCCCGCGAGAGTACGGGGATAAAATATAGCCTATGTTACTTGCTGATAATGTAGCTATCCATTGCTAAAAGAATTTTTCATATCGGTTCAGTAGTTTTTAAGTTTATTCGTTACCTACAAAAATACAATTATTTCTCTCTTTATAATAATATTAAGTATAGATGATAATTATTTCCTTTCCAACGCCTTTTGTCTCCTTGTTCTTCTGTATAACATTAGAAGTCGTGTACCTGTTGGGATTTACTCTCGGCAAAAACAACTTGAACATTCATACAAAGTTGCATCATAAAATTGAGCGGTGAATTTTTAAAAATATTTCGTACCCTACGCTATATGTTAGGGGTTGAACCTCATCTAGCAGCACGGCATCGTACTTTCTCATTCTCCTATCCTTACTATCGCTCTGAACTGTCATTTACTTGAGCGAGAAACATAACGGGAATGCTATCGCACGCGGCTGCGTCGTCGCGACGCGACGGTGCGCTAGACCCAGCTCGATTCAGATTCCGTGCTGCGAGATGAGGTTCAACCCTAAAAGAACACTTGTGCAAAATATCATGGTTCCAGATCCAGTGGTTTAAGCTGCGCATTGTAAGAATGATTATACCTTTATTAAACTTATAAAAATATTACTTCCCTATTTGAATCGGATTTTGTTAACAATTTGAAGAGTTTTAATTTTTTGCACGGAACCCTACTAATCCTTTTTTAAAACAGAAGTCTATTTACTAGTAAAAGTCCCGATCAAGTCAAGATCGGTCCAGTTGTTTCGCAGATTAGCCGGAATAAACAGACAGACAAACAGTAATTAATTAAATTTTTTCTCGTAAGTAAGTACCGTATATACTTTCGTATGCATTCAGTAAAAAGCTATTCCTCAATACTTCAATTTTTTTTAATTTTTTTTTTATTTGTTTTTATTTTAAGTTATAAACTTAAATTGAATAACTTGTTACGTTAATTAAGTCTTCAACCACCCACTGTTCAGTAACTAGTCACGATTTCGTGAGGATTTAGACATCGTCAATGAGGTAGCAAGTTCTACCTGTATACTCTCATCACAGATTATCTTAAGCCTGATGCATGCAATTTGTATCTTCAAATTATTCCACGTACAATATCTATAGTGATCGATTTGAAGGGGTGTGGATGTACTGTATTGGGATTGTGCTTGGTTGTAGATTAATTGTTATTTATCACATACATGTCTGTATTTCCTCACAGCCTTTCAAGGAATGTGTCTGTACCTAACGAATACATTAAATAATTTTGTTTTTTTAAAGTGCGTAGTTTAAAAGTACATCGCCGGCTAACTGTTAAAGAAGAAGTCATTATTTTTAAAAACTAAATTGGAACAAATTGCGTATTATGCATATTCCGATAAAACAAATATAGATCTAATTATTTAAGGTATTCGTTAAAGCGCAGGGCATGGTCAATCGCTAGGTACAGACACATTTTCAAAGAAATTACAAAACACTTAGTTGACACTTCTTGTGGCCCGAGGCCTGGCTTTTACCAGAGCTTTGGCAAGAGACTAAGCGTTGCCATACGTTTTAATTCTATTCATTTTTTTTATATTTTCTTTTCGTTTGTCCCTATAGTTTTTAGCCTGTACTGTCCCACTCCTGGGCAAAGGCCTCCCCCATTCCTTCCACTTTTCCCGATGTTGTGCCTCTTCTTGCCAATTACCGAGAAAGCTATCCAAGACGTCAAATACAAAATATTAAACAAGTAAATAATACATATTTCAGTATGAAAAAGCGGAGTTTCCGAACACAGTATGTGTTAAGAAACGCCACTCTTAAATGTATTTGCTTAATAGGAGGCTCCAATCACTGGATGTTAGGACTTACTTCTTAAAATGAGAAACCATTTTTCATTTTCATTCTCTCATCTTGGCTATCCTTCAGCAATAAGAAAAGACGTAAAAAAAAACTGGGAACCGTTAGTAGTTTTAGGATGACAAAAATAATAATAATAAAAAACAAAAAGTTTTTGGACATCATCATCAGCCTTATAATGTTCCCACTGCTGGGACTCAGGCCTCCTCTCTTATGAGAGGGAATGGGCTATAATCCACCACGCGGGCCCAGTGCGGATTGGTAGATGTCACATGTCTTAGAATTTTTGGTTCTAGGACATGCCGGTTTCCTCACGATGTTTTCCTTCACCGTTTTTGAGAGCAGTGGTGATGAAATAAATTACACAAAGTAATGCGCCTGTCTGGGTTCGAACCCTCGACTTACTGTTCGTAAGTCGGGGTCGCTACCACTGGGCCACCGCTGCTCTCATCTTATGATATAATTAATTGAATTCCGTTTACATACACGACGAATACATAATTAAAATTAAAATGAGTAAATTCTAAAAAATAAATTAAAGCATTATTATTTATAATTTACTGTAATACAAAATAAGGTTGCATTAGTCCCAAACCAATTTTAAAAAAAGAACTCTTTAGAAACTCACCACCTTTCCATTCATTCACCATTTCAATGACCTGCCAGTTTTACCTTCTACCGTCTGACATGTGCAACCTTTTGTCAAAAACCTGTTTTCGAAATATGATATCATCCATGTATTGACGCGTGTCGAAAGTCATTCATTAATACAGGGTGTAAACAGACGCTTCACGAAGCCGTCAACCAAGCATTATGTATGTACATCAAACTGCGAGTAAGTAACCCTACGCAAAAATGATTGTATGTCCGTTTCTGTACTCCTGACAACGTATATGCAAAATTTCAGGATGATCGGTTCAGTGGTTCAGCGTGAAAAGGTAACAAACAAACAAACAAACTTACTTTTGCATTTTTTTTTTTCTTTTTTGTTTTTTTTTTATAATTTTATGTAAACTGCACTTGGTTTCTGAACTTGATTACTGAGAAAAATTTTGGGCCCATAACTTATTAGTAAAACCAACGCTTGGGATCGTTACGAACGACTGAAAATTTATTTGAATCAACCACAGACTGTACAATCACACAGATTATACAGATTTTTGATATTCTTTTTAACAAAGGAAGTAAGGATTAACCTTTATAACTAGTTACCTCTGCAGTCATCTCCATTTTAGCCATATCATCCTTCACAAAGTCCATTCATCATTTCTTTGGTTCTAATTCTGCTGATCCATGGTCCAATTCAATAAAGCATTCATGTGGAAACGGTTAGAGAAATTTATCACGTAAACTGTTTACCGGAATAAAAAATGAAGAGTTTCGAATAATCTTATTAAAAGCTATTTATTCTGCTTAAGGTGTTACAAACTTCGAAATAACTTTTAGATTAATATTTTTAGTTTTTGTTTCAATAAATTAATTAGAAAAGTTTTAGAGATATTCTTGTGAAACTTGTGCTTTGTGTTTTGTTTTGTGAGTAACAATTGTATGAAAGATTATTTAGTTTTAAAGTTACATTAAGTACATAAATTACGTGGTTGAATTTATTTATTAGTCACAGTTACTCTTGAAAGAACAAAAATAAATTCACCAATAATAATTGTTACTTTGATCCTTAGTTTAACGTCCTTATCAGAAATAAACATACATTGAATAGATGTTTATTTCTTGGCTTTACAATCTTGAGTCATATTTATTGATATAACAATTCATATTTCTAGCCACTGCCTCGTTGGTCTAGTAGTCGCAAGCGGGATTGCTGAGCATGAGTTCCTGGATTTGATTCCCGGTTCGGGCATAGTGTTATTGGGTTTTTCCATTGGGAATTTCTCAGTAGCAGCCATACAATCTGTATTTGTGGCCGGTTGATGGCAATAAGCTCGTCCCCTCATACATGGGACTTGAAATATAACTGGCGAAATGTTGTTGTAGGTACCTACTATTAGGTACTCCTCTGCCTGACCCTTCGGGGATTACAGGAAAATGATTTATTTCTAGCCATCTTTTACGCCTATTCTTAAAGCCATCACATTCAAAACTTTACTCAAGATATTTTCTTTATTCCTCTCCACATCATACGTAATAGCCATTCCCAAAACCAACCAATTCACCACATCCCGTAAGGGATGAAAATTGCTTAGTCATCGAGGGCATCGAGACGTGAACAAATTCATCATTTAACACCATTATTAAAATATCCAACACGACAATAAAATAGAACAAAGTATAGGTAATAATATATTTACATTTTAATGTAGATTTGGCTAGGTTAAGCCGTGCCTGCCTAGTTTGGTCTGTGGATGGGTGACCACCCATTACATACCGAGTTTCCTCCGTGCCTCGGAAAGCATGTTAAGCCGTTGGTCCCGGCTGTCATTTGAAGGTCTTTGACAGAAGTCAGGTAGTCAGTGGCCACACAGTCTGACAACCAGTCTTACCAAGGGGTATCGTCTTACCAAGGGGTATCGTATTACCCAGTACTAACTGTGTTGTGGAGGTCAGATAGGCAGTCGCTCCATGTAAATTACTGTTATTCAGCTGCATCCGGTTAGACTGGAAGCCGACCCCAACATAGTTGGGAAAAGGGTAGGCAGAATGATGATGATGACGATGAATGTGGAATTGGCTAGTGTCAAAGAATAACTAAAAAAAGACATGTGGCACTCGGAGACTGCCGCGGTAAAGCTATTGCATAGCATTTTTTATCAACTTATGTAATTATAATTATTTATTCACTTTCGTAGTGTCAGATATTAGGTTAGGATTAGGTTTTACGTATACAACCTAACCTCCTAGCTCCAGCGGTAGATTAAAAATAATAACCTAGGCTTGTCAATATCTGACACTACGTGTTAGGCACTAGGTGTTATTTTCGTTACGGAATTTCTGTTTTTTTTTTTTTTTTACGGATGGGAAATCATCAAATGACTTCTCCCGCTCTGGGCAGAGCGGAAGGGAGTGTCAGACTTGTACTGACTAAAACCCATCCATGTTCCTTCCTTGCCCTTTGTGTTACAGGGCCGCGGTATCTCTTTCGAACAGCCCGCAGCTGGATTCGGTCTCCACGCTCAAGGCCCGCGATAGAAGCTATGCTATGCTGCGTTACGCTTAAAAACTTCCTTACCTGTGACAAAAGGTGCTTTCAACTTAACAGAGTTATAGTCACGTAGGTATATATTATGTAGAGTGAGTCTTTCAATACAAGTTCTAAATCTTGCCTTAGTCAAACACCTTTTGTTTGACTATTCAGTAACTCTGAAGAAGATTCATCTTAGTGTGGGATTTACAATGGAGCATTAATGAATAATACTCAGGTTTAAAAGGTTAGACGCGGAGTTCTGAAAGTCGACGACTCGCACAATGTCGTATTCAAAAGACAACCAGGTACAAACACATCGAACCAAAATTCAAAACAAAACTTAGACAAATGAAACATAAACCGTATCCTATACACGGAGATATCAAATTAGCGTGCACATGTTCGTGTAATTTATAAAATACACAACGAACATGACCAGTTCGCGAACCAGCATTCCTACAATAATTGCCGTGAAAAAAATCACTTGAGTTGACGAACGACGTTTTCTCTCCGCGAATGTGCATAAGAAGATAGTTGTACGGAACCACTTGACCTACCGTAGCGTCATCCGATGCTGTGCTCGATGGCTTTAGTAACTTGTTAATCGATTTTGGTTAACGCACTATTCTAATCGATTGTGCACTTAACACTGCACGTGCATCACAACATCCTGACACTTTCACTTGGCAACAGTTCTGTATCGATTTGGCGTAGTTCGCAAATCGTTAAAACTGCTCGGGCGTACCGCGCCGACACTCGCGTCACACTGGCTGCGCTGGCGCAAGAGCCTCATTTCCCCCTCTTGGAAATCACAACAAAACACCTGCAAAGAAAAACACACCGTATAATCAAGGAGGAGAGTTGCGTTTCCAATGAGAGGGAACAAAGTAAGTGACTTGTATTTTGATATAAAATCTTATGGACCGTAATGTTTTTGTACATGCATTTTGTATTGGAAGTCTATTAGATCCTCTTCCTCATTGGCTGTGTTTTCTGTAGGTTATGTAAGTTCAATAAGTTTTTAGAACACATTTCGTTTAACTATAATATATTGAGACATAGAACTTGCAGTGAAAACCCTGGAAAGCTGCTGTCACGGAATCACGACCTTGTGGATTCGCAAACGACCGAGATTATTTCGCTCGTTAGCGACAAGGTTGACATATCTCAAAAATTTAGGTTTTTCGATGTTGTTTGTAGTCGAATACAAAATTAACCGAATAAATTATTACTTTAAGAGGTAACAAAATATGTAAGTGTTTCATCTTTTAGTAAAAAGATTCTATGCGAAAAAAAATGGCAAATTAAACTTGAAAAAAAGAGCGAGTCGGAATCGAGCACGAAGGGTTCAATACCATAAACCGAAAAAAAAAACGTTTCTGTCTGTCTGTCACCAGGCTTTACGAGTATCTCATGAACCGTAATAGCTAGACAGTTAAAATTTTCACAAATGATGTATTTTTGTGGCCGCTATAACTACAAATAATAAAAATATAATAATTAAAGGGGGCTCTCATACAAGAAACGTGTTTTTTTCAGTTTATGGTACGGAACCATTTGAGAGCGAGTCCGACTCGCACTTGGCCAGTTTTTACGACCGGGTCCTGTACGTCGCTACATCATTTCGATTCTACACGATTTTCGTTACTCTTTGACGGGTACTAGATAGAAATGTTTTTTTTTTTCATTATTAGAAGCAGACATAATAATTATAGAGTTACGCTACGTTGTTGGTTAATAGAGGGCTGATTTTGATGAAGTTCTAAATAGATCTTTCTAAAAACATTTTCAGTGCTTTTCTTCGTAATTAATTTTAAGGTCATGAATTTATGAGCCCTTAAATTTTCTTTGTTTAAAATTGTTAATTAAACATTTTTATTGTTGCTAGGTCGCAATAAAATATTGATTTTCATTTTAGTATAGTCGACCTCATAATTTGTTATACCACTTTAAAACAATAACTAGACACTTAAGGAGAATGAAAATACTAAAGGGTCTCATAGACAAAAAGACCTTGACATTACCCTAACATTATGTCAGTGAGAATAATAACGGAGAAATCAGAACTGTATGAGACTGAAACAGGCTACATGAATACTTATATCATCATCATCATTATTTCAGCCTGTTGCTGTCCCTTGCTGAACATAGGCCTCCCCAATCGATTTCCAATGGCTTATTCTCAGGCACTCCATAATTTTATTCACGGCGGCTCCAAATAAAATAAAAAATAGTATTTTATTATTTAACTAATAAAATTATGGAGCTTTTGGGAATCAATGTATGAAGAGAAATTGTTTGGAGAACAATAGATTTGGAGCTCCTGGGAATAGGCCTTTCCAATGTGTCCGGTCCAATGCCACCTGCATCCAGCGACTCCCTGCAGTTTTAACAAGGTCGTCGGTCCATCTGGCAGGTGGCCGTCCCACGCTGCGCGTTCCAATGCGTGGTCTCCACTCCAGTATCTGTTTGCCCCATCGGCCGTCCGATCTTCGCGCTATGTGGCCTGCCCATTGCCACTTCAGCTAGTTTATCCGCTGGGCTATGTCGATGATCTTGGTTCATCTACGGATTTCCTCATTTTGAAAACTTAAATCAATATCATTGAAACGATTTACACTTGTTTCGCTCCTTTTACCATTTTAAGCATTGCACGTGCTTTAAAATTACATAACATAACATCACGCCTGTAATACCCGAAGGTTTAGGCAGAGTTGTACCTATTACAGTATGCTAACATTTCGCCAGTAACCTATGTTTAAGTCCCATGTTTTAAGGGGCGAGTCTGAGCCATCAACCGTGCACAAATCCATATTCTGTGCCTGCTACTGACGAATTCCTTATAGAAAACCCCAATAACACTTTGCCCGAACCGAAAATCGAACCGAAGACCCCACGCTCAGCAGTCACACTTGTGACCTCTAGACCAACGAAGTATTTAGCCTAGAGTGATAAAACAATTATGAATTCGACTATAGTTATGTAAAATGCGACCAGCGCCAGTTGAAGGGCGATAAATTTGTTAGTCTCCCAAATTGATATGCAGATAGGAATCTCCCTAGTTCTCCTGTTTTCAACGATCCTTGATAAAATTTAATATTTAAAGGACTATAAAATCCTTTAATCTAGTAATAAGTAGGTAACTAGGTTAATAAATATTTTCATTAGAATCATGCTGCAATCTGCTGGGACACAGGCCTCCTCTCTATGAGAGGGAATTGGCTACAATCCACCACGCGGGCCCAGTGCAGATTGGTAGATGTCACATGACTTCGAATTTTTGGTTCTAGGACATGCCGGTTTCCTCACGACATTTTCCTTCACCGTTTTTGAGAGCAGTGGTGATGAAATAAATTACACAAAGTAATAGGCCTGCCTGGGTTGGAAACCACGACTTACTGTTCGTAAGTCAGGGTCGCTACCACTGGGCCACCGCTGCTCTCATTAGAATGCTATACCTCAATTACATGACACATTCTGTCAAGAAGAATGGAAGATTCTGCTAGGGATTCCACATCCATTGCATCATGTGTTTGAAATATTCATCAGCTCGATAACGTTAAGGCAATTAATGTCGTTGAGTTGTCAAAATTAAAGGTAATTAAGTTATTGACATTGTGTGTACGTTGGTAAATACTCTTCTAGACTGTCCCACTAGTGAGAAGAGGTTTTTCTTCTCGGTTTTCCCAGTCTACTTTGAATGTGGGTCGATCATTACAAAAACCGGCCTAATGCGAGTCCGACACGCGCACAGAAGATTGCATATAGCACCAATCAATGTAATAACAATATTTTTAAAGCTCATTCATAGTTAAAACACGTAACAGCAAAACAATTTTTGTAATTTTTAGGAATTTAATAAAAATAAAGATACTGCTGCAGTTTCACAAAAAGTCACTTATTTCAAAAATATCAAATCTTATTCTAACCAATTTTTGTTGAAAGTGCTTTTTAAGTTCAACAAATCTCCATTTTTTTTTATTTTATCACCTCTTACTTTAAAAGTTGGAGGGGATGGGGTGGAGACAATTATTACGCTTTAGAAGCGAATATCTAACTTGAAAAAAAAAGTGTTTTAGGAACCTTGATAATTATCGTAAGGGCTGTCGATATCACCCCAAACAGTTAATCCGGACAGGACGAGTCTATAAGGGTTCCGTTTTTTGCTATTTGGCAACGGAACCCTAACAAAGACTTTAGCACATTCGCCGCTTTTCTACAAATACGACGTGTACAAAACTGTATTACATTATTAAATAATCAATATTAATGGAATAATTTGATTCGATTGTTAAATATCGTATTCCCGGTAAATCTTCAGATAATATTATTTGTGTGCCTTCTGCGAAATATTATAATTTCAGATTTAAGACGATTGTTATCGTTTATGTTGCTATCTATTTTATACAATTATATTTATTTTATACAATTATAATTTGTATAAAATAAATGATATACAACGTGTAACGTTAAATGCGCAAAACCAGAAAATAGTTTAATCAGAATAACGAGCAGAATCAATTGAAACACTTTTTAATATAGGTCACATTTTTCAAAAAATCTTCATTAAAAATATTGCCCTTTCTATTTATTAATACGGCGCAAGGGGCCAGTGATATACCTACCTACCGACTCTTCCTTCGACAGAGCGTCGTCGCAGACGCAAGAAACTATCAGAATTGCCAGTAAAATTAAAACAACTCATAAAACCTTTACTTCTTTTTTTTTTTTAGACTCAGAATTAGGACAATTGAATTAAAAATCATTTGGGGTGTCTGAGGTTTTGCGCATTTAACGTTACACGTTGTATTTATTGGTCGTCAGGAGGTGAGATGGGCAGTCGACTTGGCTGTCATCGGGGGAATAACCTGGATGAGGCTGACACAAGGACGGGTATATGAACCAAACAAGCGATGTGAAACCCAGCAGTGGTTGAATTCAGGTTGTGGAAGATAATGATGATGATTAGAATAGAATTGATATTTATTTAAAGTAGTTCTGTTGACAATTCCTCAGTGTTATTCTCGCAGAACCTCACCTATAAGGTCAGTGTATATGACCTTTTAGGGCATCCCTCACGCGCCTTTTTGTTATGATAATGTTGTCGAGTAAAATACATAATGTTACATTTTCGTTGTAAGTAATATTGGGATTAAATGTCAGATCTGCCTTCAGGCAAGACACAAACTACGTAATTTTTAAATAAAACTATGATTTTTTTAGCATTATTTTTGTAGTCTGTGTATAATGTACATAGTAATGTTATTCCAACTTGATTTATGCGGTAAGTTCTTTTCACATACGGGGTGTAAACGGACTCTTCACGAAGCCATCAACCAAGCATTATGTTCATCAAACTAAGTAACTTTACGCAAAAATTATTGCTGGGAAATGCCTTTTTTTGGGGCTGAAAAATCCACGTTTTACAGTAGGGACTCAATGTAACGCACTCAAAACATTGTGCTGATGGATGGATTGAATAGTAATGGGGTCCTGGAGGTGTTTAAACTAAAAATCTTACATTACAAACATGTATTAAAAAAAAAACTTGTGAAAAAGTTGGAACTTTGTCCCCCAATATCTCCGTGAAGTATTCTGGGCTTCAGGAATACTTGGAAGTCCGGGACACGCGAATAAATAATACGCGTAGTGACAAGTTCAAGTTTAATCTCAGACTGATCTAATGCAACCGTTACGTACCGCCATACAATAATAATCAATGTACCTACATATTACCATACATTACACTCCGTAACTAGAAGGTTCCCAGGTATAGTCTAGAACAAACGTGCCTATTTCCAGGCAGAATGTGCATGGCTCACTCCTTACTACTCCACCTTTATTTTTAATGTAACCTACATTCGTTGCAAATAAATTATTTGATTGATTGAACAAAAAAAATATCGCAATGACGGAGAGTACAAGTACCTTTCGGCTTCGTTAAGAGTCTGTTTACACTCTTTATAAATTCTGTAAATAATGTGTTCCAATCTAATATGGGAATTGAAATAAAAAAACTATGTTTTATTTCCGAAAGCAATAATATTTTAGAGAGGGACCAACTGTTGTCTGTACCTAAGTAAAATAAACAACAAGAATACTTGGTCAGTATTGTCACGATTTTGTTCTAATTTTATTATATCTATAGAACAAGTAGGTAGGCAGGTGTGTTAAAATGAAAGTTAAACTCTACAAATACGTTTCACTTAAATGGAAAACTGAGTTTTGCAATACTTTTTACTTTCATTTTACAATCGTTAATACTTAATAGCTTATTCTTACTAGGTTGCCTGGAATACATCTCGTTACGGTACGTTCACACGGAGCCACGTTTTGCCGAATTATTTTCATCGGATCTGGAAAAACCGAATGTTGTATTCACACAGAACATCTTGCATTGCCGTATCCGACGGCCTCGTATCGAGATCCCCTGCGTGTATCGTATGAACGCATGTATTGAATGCACTATACCACTGCACCGGATCTAACATTTTGCAGTACGGCCGGATTGGTTTGTACTCGCAAAATCGGATGTCAACTTCAGCAAGATTCGGTTTTTTTACTGTGTTCAAGACACGGCAAAAAAAACCGAATCCGAACCGAACCGAACTGAATGCATTTGTGAACTCATTCATTGAAATACTGTTGCCACTAAACCGAATCCTGCAAAAAACTGATTCGGTAGGGAAACACTCGACACCGTGTGAACGTACCGTTAGAGGTAAGGCGCGTTCGAGATCAGCTGACCATAGCCTGTAAGACGCTCCGTGGCGCTATTGACGCTCCTGATCTGCTTGATGTGCTGGCGCGCTTCTTTGTTCCAGACAATTACTGTCGGGGCAGAAATAACAAGCTGTTTGCCGTGCCTCCATGTCGTACTGCTGCACGAGCTAAGTCGCCAATTCCTCGCACTCTGGCTGGATTGGTAGATGTCACATATCTTCGAATTTTTGGTTCTAAGACATGCCGGTTTCCTCACGATGTTTTCCTTCGCCTTTTTTGAGAGCAGTGGTGATGAAATAAATTACACAAAGTAATGCGCCTGCCTGGGTTCGAACCCACGACTTACTGTTCGTAAGTCGGGGTCGCTACCACTGGGCCACCGCTGCTCTCATTATGTTATGCTGCTGTTATCATTTCCTGTGATTATTGTTACGATATTCCTAGCAACTAGTTCGTGTCTAGTGGTCGCAAGCCCGACTGCTGAGCATGCCGTACTGGGTTCGATTCCCAAGTCAGACAGAGTGTAATTAGGTACACCTCTGCCTGACCCTTCGAGGGTTACATGCGTAATGTTATGTATGTACGTACCTACAACCAGCACTCTCAAAAATATTACCGTTGTGGCTAAACACCCAACCTCCTGACCCACAATTAGGGTCTTTCAATTAGGCGTTCTACAAACGGAGCAGACTCTAATAAGCCCAATAGAGACGTGCTAATTGTATTCTATGGCTTCTTGTGTTCATATTGTGCCGGCGGCCTTAAACAATAGTAGCTAGGTGTCTATTTTCTGGACTGACTCCCGTATCTAGGTATAAACAAGTCTAAGTAATTTAAGTAGAAGTAATAACTTAGGATACGTTTTTATTTCTGTAGTTTAGTAATTACTTAAAGTTAGAACTGGCAAAAGTTAGAATTCTTAGCTTTGCTTTCCTTCATGGTTCTTATTTTGTTCAAATTCTTGTCTATTGTTCAAGTCATTACTTTAAGCTAACTACAGACACCCGAACCACCACTTTCTAAGAAATGTTTTAATATCTAAAACAGTTTTTTTTTTGCTACACAGTTTGGTAATTTATTTACTGTAAAATGTAATTAATTTTGTTATTTTCTTAGAACTGTGCATTGTTTTGGGTGCCTTTTAGTTTCTCAGTACCCTGAAGCCGACGTCTAGTTACTAAACATCCAAAATTCGCTGGCAGGCAACGAAGATCCAATTAAGTCTAGAAACACTAAACTTAGACGGATTTTTGAATGAAAAAATCCTGTTTTTGATAAAAAACGGAACGTAAGTACCTCATTTTTGGGGTTTCACAGAAGAAACGTGTTTTTTCGGTTTATGGTACGGGTTTCTTGTATGGGAGCCCCCTTTAATTATTAAATAATTTATATTTTTATTATTTTTTCTTATAGCGGCAACAAAAATACATCATCTGTGAAAATTTCAACTGTCTAACTATTAAGGTTCATGAGATACAGGCTGGTGACAGACAGCCAGACAGTTTGAAACTTGTTTTTTTAGGTTTATGGTACGGAACCCTTCGTGCGCGAGTCCGACTCGCACTTGGCCAGTTTTTTACAGATGGGAAGTTCCATGTGGCACACACCAATTAATAATTTAGAAACTAACTCGTCTCAAAACCATTTATAAAACGCTTCGGTATTAATTGGCTAAAACATTTACCGTAGGAGCTATCTTAACTTGAAGAAGTAAAGTAACAGTAAGTAGTGTATTGATGGTATGTATATACTGTTTATATATATATTTGTCTATATATAAATGAGTCGCGCCTGTAATACATATGTAGTTATATAACTACAATCATGAAAATCATCAATACAACCCTCTAAGTTCAAGTAACCTTATTCAATGGATATTGGTACAGATTCCCTTGTTTACAAACTAAACCAAATTTAAGTTCAGTGTATCTTTTTCTTTCTATTTCATTAAGAAAAGGACAGAAGATAAATTTTAGTTTAGTCCTGTCAAATTAAACAGCGCCTGACACAAGTTTAGACGTGATTAAAAAGTTGACTACTAAAATTACATCAAATTGCTAGGCATTGCATCAGGTGCTAGTTTGACAGGACTAATTTGACAGGACTAAACTACTATTTATCTTCTGTCCTTTTCATCATGAAATAGAAAGAAGATAAAATATGCACTCAACTTAAATTTAGTTTAGTTTGTGAACAAGGGAATCGGCACCATATTGTATGCATTACGTATAATATATTGTATGTATAGTTTAGTTTGGTTTATAATATAAGTTTTTAAATGTACTGTTTACGCAAATAAGTATATACTCTTCTGCAAAAACCATCGAAATTAGGTTTGCTGTAAGAAAACCCAATTTTGGGTTAAACTCGCAGTTGTACATTAGTTATATTTTATAATTTTTTATGCAATAAAGGACATAAAAAATAACCAAAAAAATAGTATGAGACAACGACATCAAATGCCTTAGCTAATTTAACTACAGTATCTATAATTACCTTATTATCTTACGTAAATCCTCATTTCAACCCTTATTTTATTTTATCCTAATAAATTGAACTGGTCACTTTTCCACACACATGATAAAAGTTTCCTTGAATTCTATTGGCACGATTCAATTCACTGGCGTCGTAACGATGCAGGATAAACGAAGAATTCATAAAAAATGACAGCTACTAATAAATAACTCTTTCCAGGCGAGGCAAGACAAAGAAATCGCAAGACGAATAGAAAACGCCTGGAAGAGCTACTGGTCCATGAAGGAACTATTCAAGGGGAAGTTGCCTATGGCACTGAAACGCAAACTTATGGACATGTGTATTCTCCCCGTCTTAACCTATGGTGCACAGACTTGGTCTTTGACTAACATCCAGAAGTCCAAACTCAAGGTTTGCCAACGAGCAATGGAGCGCAGTATACTAGGTGTTAAATTAACGGATCGTGTTCGAAACACAATACTGCGCTCCAAAACCAATATAGCTGACGTGGCTCAAAAGGCTGCCCAACTCAAATGGGACTGGGCAGGACATGTCTGCCGCATGCCGGACAAACTGTGGGCCAAAATAGCAGGTAACTGGTGCCCTGACACAGTGAGGCGGGCTCGCGGCAGGCCACGAAGGAGATGGCGGGACGAACTGGACAAGTTCCGTCCGAACTGGAAGGAGGACGCGCGGATTCGTGAGAGATGGAAGAAGTGGAGGGAGGCCTTTGCCCAGGAGTGGGACAGAGCAGGCTAGTAAAAAAAAAAAAAAAAATACTGAGATAAAAGAGTTTTTGAAGCTTTTTTATCTAAAATTGAAGAATCTTGATAGCCAAACATGCAAAAAAGCTTATTTGAAAGCACTAGACTACAACAGCACTGAAAACCTACTATAAAAAGATGTTATAAACAGGGCACATAAATAATAAAGCACACTTAACTGTACACATTCAGAAACATACACAAAAAACATATACACGTATACATACACTAATACCCAAACACAGACAATTCCAATCATTTGTAACTTAATTTATATAATTATCTGTACTATGATTAATTACCTATACAGTATGTTATTAAACTTCTGTTATGTGACTTGTAACTGGAACCTTATGGACATCTGTTGTTCTAAGGTTGAGGAACACTATCCGCTCGTAATACAGTTTTATACTAGTACGAGGGGATAGGGCGAATCAGTCTTAAAGACAGCCAAACCATCTTACATTGTACCATTTCACATTCAACGATCTGTCTATTTTGTGTTTATTATTATGTTACTCTGTATGGTTGTCTTAAGTTCGTGAATAAATATGATTATGATTTTATTTATCTTCAGTTGTTAGTACGTCAGTGAGAAATTTTGTACTTGACTCGTGCAACTTCGCTGCGTCACCATAAGAGAGATAGAGCGAGAATGCGTGCGCAGTACTTGATCATTATTTTGTCGCGGGGTTATTTGAAAACTATGATATTTCTTAAGATATTCAAACTCTTCAGCTTTATAATAAAAATTAATAATATAGATTCCTCTCTCTGGAGCCCTGACTGCCGGTAGCTTGAACCCAATTCTTGATACCGGTAGACTATTTTTTATTTTTTTTATATTATTATTTTTATTTACAATTCTAATATTTTTATCTTAACTGTAGGTTCGCACAAATTATTGAAAACATATTTTATGTCACACTAAGATCAGATCTGGAGGCCTATGACCCACAAAGAAGAAAGGTCAAAAAAGTGTTGGATTGACATAAACTGTTACTGATAAGCTTGGGCATATCAATCCTGTCGTTGTAACATAGGAAAACGAGACACTTTCAAAACGATTGTCTTAACCCTCTATACTCTCAAACTCAAACTCAAACTCAAAAGCATTTATTTCAATTAGACCCTTACAGGCACTTTTGAATGTTGGAAAAACAAAGAAGGCTAAACTACAGTCACAGTCACAAGGCATAATAACTTGTGAAAGTACTGTAGTTGCCCATTCCAAAGCGTAGATCTCTATGGAGAAGAATGGGCAAGAAACTCCATGGACACTCTTTTCAATCAAAATATTATTACAAAATCTTGGTTACATCATTCATGTTGAGATTATACATGTATGTGAGAACGATGTAAAGAGGCGTGCGAATTAAGAGCGTCCAGAGTAAAAGAATAAATCAACAATAATTTAAAAATAAAGTACTTAATTAAAATAAACCGTGACAGCTAAGAGATGACCAGTCGCAACTGACAGCGCCCGTTCACGAACATAACGCATGGATCAGCGCCATTCAACTCAACATTTTGAAGGGAACCAAATGACCCGACACACCCGCCACCATCAGCAAGACATTCGAGTGAGCATGACATTCTCTCAACTGCCAGGGCACATTCAAGTCAATGAAAGATAGCTAAATGTAAACGGTAGCTTTTCAATATATAGTACTCACATATATCAATACGAGTACTTCTAAAGTACAGTTATATTACAGTACTAACCATTATTTTTACTCTGGACGCTCTTACCGTGCACGTATTTCTACATCGTTCTCACATATATAATGCTAATCTCAACATGAATGATGTCTACGCTTTGGAATCGGCAACTACAGTACTTTTTTCTTTGTTTTCTTTTGCCTTGTGTCTGTGACTGTAGCTTAGCCTTCTTTGTTTTTGTGACATTCAAAAGTGCCTGTAATGGTCTAATTGAAATAAATGGTTCTGAGTTTGAGTTTGAGTTTATGGGGCATGTTTAAATCAGCATTGGTAAAGTTACATTTTGATGGATAATTTGTTTGTTTAATTTGATTTGTTTTTTGATTTGCTTATGACACTCGTGGGCTGCAGCTGAAAATCAGCGTCACACCTCGTGTCGCTAAAGGAACAAAACTTTCTGCGAAGTCGGTTTTTTTTCGCAGAAAGTTTTGTTCCTTTATATATTTTGTATTATTTTTAAGGTATTTTTGTTTTTAATGCCAAGTAAACACATTTTTTTTCTTTTTTTCATTCTTTGATAAAAATATCCTGAAAGAACAGGCTCATGCAGGTACTCAATATAAAGTGAACGTAAAAGAAGAACACATCGACTGCACTTCAGCTACACTGTCTAAATAGATTCTCTTTGTGTGAAGGAAAGTGCTTGGATACTTGGAATCGGAGACACTTTTGCACTTTACCTAAGTGCCTAACTTAATAATATATAACAGAAACTAATTTTACACAATTAGGACGTCATTTCATTAAATTGTCGCTGAACTGTCTCTTATTGGCTTGCTTTGCTTTATATTACATTCAATAGAAGAAAATTACGAGTATGCTTATCTTGATTTAAAGTCCACAGGATTTTGGTATTATAAAAATCATTGTTTCACAGATAGATTATATACAGCCCAAAGCAAGATACACAATGCCCAAAGCAAGAATACAGATGGATTTTGTGCCTCTTTTTTTTTTACGGATGGGAAATCATCAAATGACTTCTGCCGTTCTGGGCAGAGCGGAAGGGAGTGTCAGACTTGTACTGACTAAAACCCATCCATGTTCCTTCCTTCTCTTTCGAACAGCCCGCAGCCCTGGATTTTGTGCCTGGAAGCTCAAAATCCATCTGTAGCAAGAGTGTTCGTTTTATAACTAAAATGAGACCATAAAGAAAACAAATAGGGAATTAAAGTTTGCATCCATAGAAGTTCGACAACTTTGCCCAGGGAAAATCCCACTATGCTCACGAGCGTTCCCGTTTCCCGCTCTGGGCAGAGTGGAAGGGAGTATCAGACTTGTACTGACTAAAACCCATCCATGTTCTTTCCTTGCTCTTTGTGTTCCAGGGCCGCGGTATCTCTTTCGAACAGTCCCGCAGCCCTGGCAGTCATTCTTGAGGCCTTGAGGCTGAAAAGACATTTTGCCGGTACAAAAGGCAATGCTGATCAAATCTTTCAGCCTTGACCGCATATTGACATTATTCTATCCCTCAAACATTTACAGTTGATCTAAAATTTAACTAAGTCAGCGGTGACAGATTATAGTACTAAACTTCATTGGTTTTGAGGCTTATCTCTTCGCGTACTTGATTGAAAAGTTACTTTAGACAGCAGCGTCCCTAGTCACTCTAAACTTCGTTAGGTTAACCGCAAGATTTTCTTGGGGAACCCCAACTTTGGTAGGTATTAGATATCGCATCGCTTGGGAAGTTTGAATGGAAATTGAACAATTATTGGAAGCTCTGGCAGATTTTGCTTCCATAGTTTTTAATGTTTAATCTGTAAAGTTTGCAAGTTTTGTTCAAGATAAGGTTTTATCAATTTTTTTTTTCACTTCAGATAATATTATATCCGCGAGCTGCGTAAAGACTGTTTAAAAACTAGGCTATGCACTTCAACAACAATCATTTACTTGAAGTTTATAAAGCATTTTATTTTCTTTGATCAGTATTTTCTTTCTGTTTATTTTTATCTTCCCTTTGTTTTTCTTTGGCGTGCATTGGTCTTTTGTTGCCATTCCACAAGACTTAGTTATTTGTCTTCATGTCAGGAAAAAACCCCAAGAGTTTATAAAGGAGAAAGTATTTTTAGAGACTTGTGTAGATAAAGCACGACTCAATAAAAAAGCTACGACTTAATATGGTTGACATGTATGGCATGAAAGTTAGTTCTAGTTAAACGCAGAAGATTTTAACTGCAATTAAAGTAGAAGTTTAACCCTCGTTTGTTCTATTCAAATTTAAACGAGTTGCTGAACTTTTCCATTTGGTTTCCCATTGTTCTACTTTGATCAATCTATCGACAATCATTAGTGCTTAATCATTATGTCTGCAGTAGGGCATACGAACCGTTTTTCGGTTCCAAAAACCCGGGAATTCACGGTTTTTAGCTTTGTAAAAAAAAACGGGTTTTTCGTATAAAAACCCGGGCTTTCGGACACACAACACGTCGTAGGTTGTTTAAAACTTAGAAATATGAGTAAGTAAAATTGTATATCCCACGACTTGTTCATATATTTAAATAAATTAAATCTAATATAAAATTTATTCCCATTAATACGTTACAGGGTTCATTGGGTTTGGAATTTGTAAAATTCTCATTCAAAAGTACCCTTTGTATATTTTTAATTTATTGTGTATTTATTATTCTGAGACAAAACTTTACATTTGTAAATATTTTTATAAACAAAAGTGTCGGATCACCTCGTTCCGGATGCGAACCCTTATAGGTCTCCCTTCAAACAAAGCCCGCTCCATAGCTCGCTGAGCGACCTAGAATTTATGGACCATCTGTACCATGAGTCTCCACATTTCATCCCCGTAAGTCATAACAGGCAGGACGCACTCATTAAAGACCTTAGTTTTTAGGCTGTCGACGTGAAGACCCAACGAAGTTTCCCAAATGCAGCCCAACCTAGCTGGATTCTTCTGGTACACTTCCTTTCAAACATCTTCTTACCAAACTGCAGTTTACCCGAGGTAAATTTACTCTCGAACAACCTCGAGAGGACCACCATTGACGAAAATAGGTCCTGGGGTGACCGTTTTCAAAAGTCATCCGTCAGTCGCTATCCCATCCTCAACAGGGGCTTTTCCATTCTTAAGCTGTCTAAGAGCCGCCTCGATTTCATCTTGGCCGACTTCTGACAGATCTTCTGTGAAATAGCGGGAGACCCATCTTAAACTCTGGAATCTTCATTTTCGGGATCAGATCCAGATGCGTGCGATGCGTAAAACTGACCGTATAAGTTTTTGACTTCCGAAAGAATCTCCGGCTTGGAAACGATGATATCCCCTTTAGATTTAGTCAACTTTGTCAGGTGGTTCTTCCCAAGTGATTAGACAAACACATTCGACCCCCCAGTTTTACTCAATCGCTTTTTCTATTGAGCGTATGCTGGAGCATCGAAGATTGTGTCGTACCAATTTTCTAATTGTTTTGTTGAGGGCCTGTAGTTCTGCCGAAGTGATGGGTGGGTTTTCACATCTTTCCGTCATAAACTCCAGAGTCTCCTCCGAAAGTTTGAACTTTCTGCCCGTACGCCGCATTTTGAGAAAAACACGTCCCTTCCTCCCTAAAAATTTCCACCATTTGCTCGAGCACCTGGTCAATATTATAACCTTTGTAATAAATAGAGTAAAAGGATATTTACTTTAATTTAATTTAACCTATGTTATTTAATTTAATTTATAATCAGTATAATCAATTTAGTTTTTAATAGTTTTTATTTTTTCAAATTTGCTGCTGGACTACTATATTATAGTATTTTTTATATTTTTAAATGTTTTTTTTTTTTATATTGTTATATATTTGAACATTAATAAAAATGTAATGAATACGTATTTGGATAAATAAAAGAAACAAATATTGTAAATTCACGAAAATACCCGGGTACCCGGGTTTGGATAAAACCCGAAACCCGGTTCCAATTAATGGCCGGTTTTCGATGCCCTAGTCTGCAGTGTGTTAAACCAGTCTTACCGGGGAGTTTTAAGCTTTCACGGCTTATAACTAAACTAACACTGTCACTTATGGAATATTGAAAGCTGGGAGCTACTGGGAGCTCACAATAATCGAAATCACGGAAGATAATACCAACCAACGACTAACCACCAACTACCAACGGGTATTACCCAATGCAAACTGGGTTGTGGCGGTTCATTTACATACTGGTAAACAGCTTCATCCTGTTAGACTGGAAGCCGATCCCAAAATAGTTGAGATAACGTTAGGCAGATGATGATGATGTGTGCAGTGTGTCAGATTAGTCATTACAGTGTTCATTTACTAAGACACGTGTCTAGTGTCTGGGCAGGTCCACTGAAAACTCTATGGTGCTTGTCCTTGAGACAATACCTTCATGGGCTTCAGAACTATTTTCTAACCATAACGTTGTAAATGCATGGTATTAAAAAGAGTCCATTTTAGTGTGTGTTTCCTTGTTTTTTCCAAAGTACTCAGCTAGAAAACACTTACCACATGTAGTATAAACGAGTAAAAGTTTATCATAGGTAGGGTTGGTTTGTATAATGATTTATTAGAAATTTGAAACGTTAATAACGTTAGTGGCTTTGAACAAAAAACAACCTTTGAACAAGGGTTATTTTGGCCTTAAACTTGTTTGTATTCCACAGAACACTGCAAGTTTCTGAAAATTCAGTGAAAGCGCTATGGAATAAACTAGATATGCCTTAAGCGAAACAAAATATTAGAAATGTTAAGATATCAGTTTCAAAGATATTTTGAAAGGGTTTGAAATCAAAAAGGTTGGTACGCCGTAATTAAAACATAGTAAACCAAACTTTATTCATCATCTTAAAACAATTAGGTATTTTCTTAAATTAATAAATAATGTACAACAGTTTAATGAACTGTATTGTATCTGAACAAGAGGAAGGTAATACAAACAGGTCCCTCAGCAGCGGTTCATACAAAATGAAAAGGATAATATCAAAAACAAAATAAAAGATAGTAATTTACAACAATAACGATGCTTACGGCTATCTTACCGCTAACAACCATTTAGTTCATTAAGTTTAAAAAAACATTTAAAAAATAAATCACAAATACTTAAGTTGAAAGTATCACTCAGAGCTTGCTGGAATGAGTAGACAAATTATGAACAAGATTGAAAGTTCATTTTGATGTTCTTATTGACACCCAGCTTCAAGATACAAACCCATAGAGAATCGTAGTCTAGAGATCTAGGTTTGGGGCTTACTGCCAACTTAAACTACTGTAACCTAGCTGTAGGTATTATTAAAAGGCACCTTTGATATTTGGCGTGCAGGGCACATTGATATTTGGTACACCTTTGATATTTGGCGTGCAGGGCAACTTGTGAAAGTACTGTAGTTGCCCATTCCAAAGCGTAGATCTCTATGGAGAAGAATGGGCAAGAAACTCCATGGACACTCTTTTCAATCAAATATTTGTTACAAAATCTTCATTCATGGTTACATCATTCATGTTGAGATTATACATATGTGAGAACGATGTAGAATTATATGCACGTTAGGAGGCTAAAAGATTATATGGACAATTTAAAAACAAAGTTAGTAGTTAAAATAAACCGTGACAGCCTAGAGATAACCAGTCCCAACTGACAGCGTCCGTCCACGAACATGACGCATGGATCAGCCCCATTCAGCTCAACCATATTGAAGGGAGCTAAATGACCCGACACATCCGCCACCATCAGCGAGACATTTGAGTGAGCATGACATTCTCTCAGCCACCAGGGTAAATTCAAGTCAATGAAAGATAACTAAATGTAAATGGTAGCTTTACAGTACATAGTACTCACACATGTGCTATGCAATTATATAATACTAAAAGATTGAATCTATACAAAAAAACTATGAATATTCGCTTTAGTTATAAATGTACCTGGATACTAAACAATTTTCTTTATCTGTCTTGGCGATAACCTAACAATTCACTATGAAACTTTACTACTAGCCTAATTCTACAAAAGCAGACGCGGTTAAAATACCTGTGAAAATTGACATACTAACAAATTCGGGTCAAACCTTGAGTAATAAGGAAGGCAAGGTCCCTAATAATGATTTCAAAGTTGGAATAACCAGCAGGTTGCCTCCGTCTATGGGTCTAGCACGAACGGGCGGACTCCTGGGATTGACGTCAAATGTAATATTATCATGCCAGTAATCCCCGATAAATTAGGCAGAGGTGTACCTGTAGGAAACTCACGTTTTGCCAGTTTTGTTTAAGTCCCAGGTGGTGAGCTTACTGTCATCAACTGGACACAAATCTGGACTCCGTGACTGCTATTAAAACATTACCGATGGAATAACCCGATAACACTTCTTAGTTCGACCACCTAGGAATCAAATCTGACCTAGACCTACGAGACGAAATATTATATCCCCACATACATTTATACAGATTTTATTCGTATGTGAGATACTAGTCGTGCTTGGTACACAGAAAATTGAAAACCAAAATGTATTCAATTTTAAATTCAAAAACCTTTCGAATTTACATTACGTTTACACCGCGCGTTCGTGCTAGGGCTCCTGGTCGGCGTTCTACGTTAAATAGCTTTGGGTTCCGTATCAGGTGTAGTTTGGACTTCTCTCCAAATTGATGTTCACCTTTGTCGCCTATTTATACGAAAGGGTTCTAAATGTAGATGTATAGAACATACGATACATGAGGGATTTTGTAGGATTGAGGTAGACCACAAGAATTTTCAAGGTTTAATATTTATTATTATAATACACTAGTTTTTGCCTGCGGGTTCTAGAATAAAAGTATTCTATATCCTTACCCAGATCATAGTCTTTCACACACCCAAAGAAATCCACTCTTTGTTCCGACTAATCTCCGAAATGGGTAGACCAATTATGACGGGACTTTTAGTGGATAGACAGATACCTGATATTATAAGAAGTAAGAAATGTTAATTTTCTTTTTGAAAATGTATAAGGGTTCCGTGCAATGCGGATTAAAACCCTTGCAATTGGTAACACAATCCAATTTAAATATGGAAGATATTTTTATAATATTTTCACGTGCACGGAGACCGCGGGCAACAGCTTGTTTATATTAATTATATAAAATAATTGTTTATATTAAATAATATTATAACAGATATTGAAGAAAGTGAACAGAAAGGTGAAATTTTTCCAATCAACCTTGAACCTAATGCTTAAGCGATAAAGTTGAAAATCTATTAAAGATAGCTTGATGTGCTGGCGTCTGTACATGAATAATAAATTTTAGTTTATTCAATAAATCGATACTACTTTCGTCCTTTCGAAAACTAATGGTAGACTTAAGGTTCTCTTTTAAAAGCCTTCAGTTTTAAATATTATATCAAAGGCAGAATGTAAATTCCAAATACATCAAAACGAATTTTTATTTGAAACTAGATATCGTTTTTGAGAATCTTCTATTCGTGGACAGAAAATGGTTTTTAAATGCAAAAATTTCGACAAATGTTGAGGTTATTGATTCTGTAAACAGTTTAATGTAAATCAAAGCATTGTAAGTCGAAAAAAGAGTCTAATAAAATCCAAAGTGGTTCTTTTAATATTTTTATTTTTTCCTTGCCTGCTCTGACCTACTCCTAGGCCAATGCCTCCCTCCACTTTTTCCATTTCTCGCAAACCCGCGCGTCCTCCTTCCAGTTCTGACGGAACTTCTCCAGTTCGTCCTACAATCTCCTTCATGGCCAGCCATGACCTGGCCTCACTGTGTTAGGGCACCAGTTTCCTGCTATTTAGACCCACAGTTTGTCCGGCATGCGGCAAACACGTCCTGCCCAGTACCATTAGAGTTGGGCAGCCTTTTAAACCACGTTAGCTATAGTAGGTATTTGTTTTTGAGCGGATAATTGTGTTTCGAACACGATCCGGAAATTCCCTTTATTATTAAGTAAAATATAAAATAATAATGGTTTTCCTGTCTATTTTTCGTTCATAGCCAATCTTAGCAGAGATTATAGCTATCAACCCAGGTAATATTAGGTCTAGTCCACAAATGTGGAGCGGAATTCCGACACAACCAGAGAGACGTCAGGCGCAGGAGCAACTACTTAATGTACTTTCCGAGGTGTTGTGGTAACACTGCCACCTTCCAAACTCCGATTTCCTACTAAACAAATCCTAGTGGAAAAATAGAGTGGAAAAAAGTTTTGCACGGCCTGGGAATCGAACCCACGCTCAGTTAACAATATCAATGGGGCAGTTTACTTGTAATTACTGCATAATACCGTCAACATTTTTAGTTTCAAGCTAGATACTATTATCATCTGCTTAGCCTTTTCCCAACTATGTTGGGGTCGGCTTCCAGTCTAACCGGATGCAGCTGAATACCAGTATTTTACATGGAGCGTGCCTATCTGACCTCCAAAACCCAGTTAGTACTGGGTAATACGATACCCCTTGTTAAGACAGGTTGTCAGACTTTCGGGCCACTGACCAGCTGTAACGACTGTCAAAGATCTACAAATGACAGCCGGGACTAACGGCGTAACGTGCTTTCCGAGGCATGGAGGAAACTCGGTATGTAATGGGTGATCACCCATCCACGGACCGACCTAGGCAAGTACGGCTTAACCTAAAGATCGACCCTAGTGGCAACTATTATTTAGCCATGAGAATCTCAAGCTACCAAGAATGGATAGGAGAATGGTGCTAATACCTTAACAAGAAAACTAATCTGGAAACAATTTTCTTGATCCTTTATCGCCTCTCACTGGGAGGACCAAATACTCATTTTAGTTGCGGAACTATGCCGTGACTGAGGTTTCTTTATTGGGTTTCACCGAGTATAAATTAAAGGTTTGTTTATCAGATTTCATAGCACGTGTATCGGTGGCCTGTAAGGGAATCTCATTAACTTGTTATGACACTTTGCGACGCTATCAAAGGACCTATACAGGGCGTAAACAGACTCTTCACGAAGCCGTCAACCAAGCATTATGGACATCAAACTAACTAACTTTACGCAAAAATTTGTGCTGGGAAACGACTTTTTTTTTTGGGCTGAAAAATCACGTTTGACAGAAGGACTCAATGTAACGCACTCAAAAAATTGTGCTGATGGATGGATTGAATAGTAAGAGGGTCCTGGAGATATTTAAAGTAAAAATCTTACATAAAAAACATGTATTTAAAAAAAAAATACTTGTGAAAAAGTTGGAATTTGGACCCCCAATATCTCCGTAACTAGAAGGTTCCCAGGTATGGTCTATAACAAAAAAATGATCGCAATGACGGGGAGAACAAGTGGCTTTCGGCTTCGTTAAGAGTCTGTTTACACCCTTTATTTATTTTCTATAATTCTCATGATTATTTACTAACATTTATTTTCAATGTAAGGTGTGTTATCTAATTCACCTCGTTTTACCCAGAAGCAAACTTTATTTAAAGATAATGTACATTATTTACAAACAACAAATCTATAATAGTAATAAAATATGTACAAGTATCAAAAGGGTTAGAGGGTGTCGAAAAATTCGTCTACATCACTGTCAATAGGAAAAGTGCACAGAAGGCTAGCAGTATTGCCACGTTGGATGGCAATGCTGATTCTTTGGCCAAAAAATAGGCCCGCTTTCTGGTCACGTGAATAGTCGACCAACCGTTGGGCGATGTCCCGACATACTAGGTGGGCACTTGGACCCCATAGTCCTAGTGCTTCAACCCCAAACGGCTAAAAACATTAAATTATTGTATTGGTTATTATGGTAATAATTATTGTACCAACATAAATCGACATCAATCAAAAAATTAATATTATTTGGAAACATGCCCATTTTTCTCATTCTGATGCGGAGCAAAGAGAAAAATGTCGTGAGGTAAGTTTTGAGTGTGAATATCGATGGATATAAGAGTAGAGGCAGACCAAAGAAACGATGGGTGGACTGTTTAAAGAACGATATGGCTGGAAAGGTGGTGACTGCTGAGATGACGAGTAATAGAGAATGGTATGTATGGAAGAAGAAGAGATACTGCGCTGCGCCAACTACAAATAAATTAGACCCGAGGACACACAGAAAAGACGTAAGACGCAGACGGGGCGCGGACATTTGTCTCTATCGCATCCCTTTCATACAAAATGTATAGAAGCGTCGCGACGCAAAACAGACAGAAGAGACGGGGCGCGGGCGCAACGCTTTTGTCTGCGACGAGTCCGCGCCCCGCCCTCGTCTGGCGTCTTTTCTGTCTGGCCGCTGGTTAAGAGGAAACACGGTAGGTAGTTGAAAAACTATCGCTGTCGCTCTGCGAGCGTGATTTCGACATTGGTGCGATAAGGACAACTATAGTAAAAAAACATGATTCGAGGTTTGGCTCTCGACTATTTCCTCCTCCAATATTCGAACAATTTAAAAGATATTTCATAAACTGAATAAGAAGGATATATACTGTGTTTCTATGTGTTTTGTTTTCATTATTAAATGAAAAATTTGTATTTGTGATAGGCGATCTAAATAGACAATTTTGAGCATTTTGTAAAGGTTCTAGTGCTTATACAGATTATGTATCATCAAAAAGGAAAACATAGGGACATAGAAGAGGTTGATATTTATTTAATTGTAAAAAATCATAGCTTTAAAGTCATAAACCAGAAAGAAAACAGGCGAGAGTGTTTGTAAGGAAAAAAGACCACCAACATTTCCTCTTAATAATATTTGCGTGTCAATGGCAATCTAAGTAAATTATTTCGGCCGAATATGGCGCTTAGGCCGTCTACAAAACCGTAGTTTCGTAACTGATTTCGATGAAGGAATTATTTTTCCTTGTACGTAACTAGTTTCGATGGAAGAATGATTTTTCTTTTTACGTAACCGCGGTTATATATCATGGTTACGTACAAATAAATTATTGTAAAGGTTTCGATGAAAGAAATATTCTTGTACGTAACTGGTTTCGATTGGGGTACTATTCCCCGTCGACGCATCGGCTATCTACGGAACTGACCTTTGTCTTTTATGATTGAAACTAGGTAGGGTATTAATAAAATATCAAAATTACTTATTTGCTTAAATGTGTAATATATTTAATAACTAAAACAGAAATTCTTACTGAACAAAAATATGTACCATTCCCCTGCCCTTATGTCAATTAATACTTTATACTTTTCTACTGCTCCTCACCCCCTTTCAAGCCATATCATCCTTCACATAACCCATCCATCGTTTCTTGCATCTTCCTCAACTCATCCCCCACCCATCCATATTCATACTCAAAACTTTCCTCAGGACATTTTCCTCACTTCTCCGCATCACAGGCAAACTATTTACCACACAACTTTTCATTCACCGGCGCCTCGCAAAAAAGTAAGTTTGGCATTACCAAAAAGAAGTATGGGCTGTAGAAGGAATATAAAGCAGAACAAAGCGGGAATAAAATAGTTAAAATAATATTTTGGGACGAAGGAAGCATATTGTTTGGGACGACCCAGGATTTTGTTATATGGGACAAAACTCAGTAGGCCAAACGAAGAATAAATCCCACTTTCAGACTTCCTCTTATATTTTACCTGCAACACACATGTGCCTAAATTTCTCAACAATGTAAACAAGATCAACCAAGCAAAAATAATAGGTAAATATATTTCCACTTAAAGCGCCTCAACGGAGCAAAGACGTTCCCTCAACTATAAAAGATGCTGTACCTAAATAGTATGGCTTTTTTAATTACCCCTTCGAGCTCAATGAAAGGGTTTACGGGTTAAGGAAGAACGAAGTTTTGTTTTGTTTTGTGTCTAACCACACAGTTACACCAAGTTGTGTTTACTACATAGTTGCGTTTTAAGTTAGACTAGTGTTTGAAAATATAACCAGCGGCGGTCCGCGCGCTTGAGTGGTAAAGCGAATCTCACGTCGCATTGGCTTGTATAAAATCAGTTGATGACTAACACACGCACACTGTCCGACTGCCACAAAATCTTTGCTTTTCCTGGCCGACCGCACGGTCGTGCGGTGTCGTGTGAGAGACACCATAAGATGTCGAAAAGAAATCAACGTCAACGCATTTATTTTCACACGGTTGTTTCGGGAGGTTCCTGCACCGAATCGGGCGGGAGGAAACGCCCGGGTGTTACCATTGTGAGGGCCGCCCAGAGGATACGGTGGAGCACACGGTAGAGGTCTGCCCCGCTTGGGCGGAGCACCGCCGTGTCCTCGTAGCGGCGATCGGCGGCGGCGACCTATCGCGTCCGGCCCTGGTCCAGTCCATGGTCCGGAGCGAAAGGGAATGGGACGCCGTCACCTCCTTCTGCGAAGCAGTCATGCTAGCGAAGGAGGTGGCGGAGCGTGAGAGGGAGAGAACCTCTCGTCCCAGCCGCCGCGGGAGACGCCTCGGGCGTCGGGGGTCACGTGGTGGCTTCCAGCCACCGTAGACGCGGACCTGTGGACGGAGAGTAATGGGCTAGCTCGCCGTCCGTCCGTCTTTTGACGACAGGCCGTGTTGACGGCGCGTTCGTGTTCCACGCGCGCCTCAAAGAGATGTCAGCAAATAGGGAGGGGCCCGCAAGGGCCGATGCCTGCCAGGGCTGCGGGCTGTTCGAAAGAGATACCGCGGCCCTGGAACACAAAGGGCAAGGAAGGAACATGGATGGGTTTTAGTCAGTACAAGTCTGACACTCCCTTCCGCTCTGCCCAGAGCGGGAGAAGTCATTTGATGATTTCCCATCCGTAAAAAAAAAAAAAAAAGACCTGTTTAATAAAGTATTTTAAAAAAACTTAAAGCAATAGAGTATTTATACTCTATAGAGTATGTATACTCTATTTATACTCTATTGCTTGTGTTGTCTTTTAAAACAACTTCGATATGGGTGTAAACGTCAGGTAAGAAAATCGACTTTCCTTATAAAACATTTTCTTTTTTCACTTCAACGCTCTTCCCTTTTTGAGCTCGGAAAATCTCAGAATACCTTTTCAGCATTATTTATGCAGTAGATGCAAAAGCGTGGTATAAGACCACACCAACCAAACTCATTTTACCACATCAAGGAAAAACCACAGTTTTCAATTTTATATAGGTACATTTACTTGAAAACTCTGCAAACCTTTCAACATTTTCGATTCTGGATTTTGTTTTATGCATCGCACAGTCATTAAGTCATACCTTTAACCTGTAGATTTATCATGCTTCTAAACGGGCAGCTTTTTATTGCAATGTATGTCTGCGATACAGTTGCCGGCAACATTCACAGCAATTACAGCCAGATAATGCAATATAGGACAATATTTTAAATATAGCCTGGCCATATAATCACATATTTTTGGTACCTATGGCCAAAGCAATTTTATGTATTGCCAGTAAGTTGCAGGACGATTGAATGGAAATCGAAAATAATGTGGTTAATTCTATTGTTGTTTCGTGGAGTGACACAGGTTCATCTCTTTCTTAAGTGATATGAAGATTGCCGTGAGTGAGACGCACTTGCAGCTATATTTTGTCGTGTCTTTCGCAGCGACGCAGATGATTCCCACAGCCATTGTTTCCGGATTTTATGGCCCGTAAACTAGACATGCATTTTTATGAGATATACACATTCAAACATATTGCCGTGATAAATGTAATAGTTTTGTAATGGCCGGACTATTGTTGACAATATTGTGGCTACATGTTGCATGAAAAATATTGCCCGTTTAGAAGCACTTTTATGATGTACCTTTAAAAGCATGTTGGGTTAGCCATAAAGTGCCTAACAAAAGAGAAAAAATTGTTTTTTTTTTTGATAAAATTCAATTTTCGTACAATGTAGCATAAAAAAAGATGATAGATTTGAACTTAGGGACGGGTCAACCCCTTGTTCGAATCTATCATCTTTTTAAGGCTTGGTTCTCGTGTCAAAGACCTTAATAAACTTAAACCCAAAAGCTTTTCCTGTAGTAAGATGGGGAGTTTCAGTTCTGAAAAAAGTGAAAAAAGAAGATGCTGGTGGAATACAAAACCTGCTCTTTTTTAGAAGTCGGTTAAAAAAATGTTGAGTACAAATAAAAAATTCACGAGTTTTAATAAAAATATACTTTCAAGAAGAGGCCCCTCTCGTTTTTTTTGTTTATATAAATCAACTGGCGGGATAATTTAATACAGATATCATTAGGTCCGTTTACCTTGAAACATCTCGAGTATAATTTGTGTAACATATTTATTTGATTATATTTAAATCATGTCTTATTATCAAAAATAAAAGCAAAGCTAAAAAAATATAAGTTGATCAAAAAAAAACAGGATTGATGCTGTTTAGAGTAGATACAAACTAAGGGGGTACGTACACACGATGTATCAAGCTATACAAACCAGTATACGGAGATCTCTCATGGTATGGTAAATCTATACAAAACGCGGCAATGCATAGTTTAATGTGTCGCCATGTGTACCTCCCTGTATAAGTGTATATAATTCAAGTAGGTATCTATACAGGCTGTCGCTTAGCATCCTGGTCAAATTCAAGGAGGTATTTGTACTCATCATTACGAACAACTGTCAGGGACCAAACCTGATATCGCAAAAAATAATTAGTATAAATTCTTCCTTGAATTTGACTAGGATGCAAACCGACAGCCTGTATATCAGTTACTTTGTCGCGATGTCAACAGCAAGGCGTAATCTATGCAAATCGGGTTATGTATGCTTCCGTAAAGTTCTTAGGCAAAAACATAAAAAAGGGTATTTAGATGGAGACCAAAAAGAAGAAAACTATTAAAGAAGAAGATTACTGAATCTATTTTCTTACGTGTACAGAAGTTACAACGACAGGAGGCCCATAATAAATCGTACAAATTAGATAAATTGATGTTTATTAAATAATGACTTGATTTAGTTAAATAATCTTGTTAGGATTCAAACCACAATAAATCTTAAAGAGTAAAATGATCATTTTACGTTATACAAATGATTGTAAGCTAGATTTTATTCCGACACGAAATACTATTTGCAAAGAATTCTTATTTGAAATCCTTAAAATCATAGAGCTTAAAAAGAGAATATAAAGTGAATTTGTGATCAGCTATTTCATGTGAAATCTAAAACAGTTAGACTGACTGAATATTAAGCAAATAGAGATGACTAAAAATTATTCTGCATAGATATGCATAATAATAATAGATTAAGAAAGCCGAGAAAGATAAACAAATCAAGTATCTTGACTTGGCCCGCGTGGTTGTCGACATGTGGGATGAGAGCTCAGCCATAATTGTGCCGATTGTCGTTTCAGCCAATAGCTTAATTGCCAAGAGCCTCCTCCGAGAGGAGTGGAGCGGAGTACCGCTTTCTGAGTCAAGCCCTTGGGCTTGACTCAGATAGCGGTACTCCTAGATACGGCTCGTAATGTTAGGAGGTTCCTCAAATATGTAAAGAAAAATGAATAAACGAAATAGACTAAGAGATCTTGGTCTATTATCAATTATTAATACAGCATAAAAATGCAAGCATTATTTTTCTTTGGCTTCAAACATTATTTCTACCTATCATGTACGAATAAAAAGTTAATTAAAACAGAACCAGATTGAGGTTTAATTGTAATTAACATTTTCAAAGCAAATCTTTTTAAATGGTCGCCATAAATTATGAACGTGAGCTCGCTGTTTTTAGGGCAAGGTACCTGAAAATTAGGCCAAACCGTAAAATTTTAGTATTTCCAAGTACTTTTTTATGTGATAATTGTACAGATGTTCCTGAAAGTGCTTAAATATTATTTAAGTCGTAACGATTTTGGCTGTCGTAAGTATTTTTTTTTATACAGGGTGTAAACAGCCTCTTCACGAAGCCGTCAACCAAGCGTTATGTACATTAAACTAAGTAACTTTACTAAAAAAATAGTGCTGGGAAATGACTTTTTCTTCGAAAAAACAAAACACATTTTACGATAGGACTCAATGTAAAGCATTCAAAACATTGTGCTGATGGACGGTTTGAATAATACGGGGGTCGTGAAGATGTGTTAAGTAAAAAAGATACATTAAAAACATGCAATAAATAAAAAAAATACGTGAAAAAATTGGAACTTTGACCTCCAAGATCTCCGTAAATAGAAAGTTCCCAGGTATGAACAAAAAAAATATTGCTATAGCAGGGAGGCCAAGTGCCTTTTGGCTTCGTTAAGAGTCTTTTTACACCCTTTATTTGATCCGTGCGGGAATCACACCTGCGACACGCAGCGCATCAGTAGTCAATCGCTTAGCCACTGTGCCAACCGTGCCGTTAATACATATATTTTATTATATCGTATTAATTAATTATATTAAAGCTGGCATGAATTGCAATAGTCTCATAAAATAATTCTTCGTGTTATTTATTAGTTACAGAAACTGATGGACGCTACTGCTGGCATCAAACTTGTGGCCATATTCCGCTTCGGCCGTCTACGAAACCGTAGTTTCGTAACTGATTTCGATATTGTAGGTAAAAACCTTTTTTAATATTTTTGCGGTTGATTAAATTTTAAGACGAACCATCTAAATACAGATTATCTGGATACTAATTCCATTTTCGTGTTGTTTACACTTTCATCAAATACCTTTGGATCGGATTTTTCAATCTCCTGTAAAATTTGTTAAAATTTTCAACAAAATCCTACCTTCATTGAACACTGATAAAATGGAAGGGCCTTAAACAATGTTTTTTCTAGATAAAGATAAGTCAGGCGTCACGGGAATTGAAGTGTCGACCTTAAGCCCAAGCAGAACGGGCGTTTTATAAACGCAGCGTTTTTTTAGCTCCCCCCTGGATTTTCAATATTATATACCAATAATTATTATGTCAAGTTTTTGGACTTTAACATAAATTGGGCCTTAACCGCTTGGCGTCGAACTGTACGCGTATTGAGACAGCGCTGAGAAAAAACAATAAAGAAATTGCTTAGAGCATGATAGTTACCGCAATGCGCCTTGCTAAGCGACTGTTCTTGCTTGCGTAAGGTCAAGGGCCGTTATTCAGAACGTCACTCAAGAGCAACTTAATTCAATTTCAACCAGTCAGATGGCTGGAATCTAGTTTTGAGTTTTAAGTGACACTCGCTCTGAAGATGGCACGTAAACTCCAACTGACGGACTTGGACGCATTCAAGAAGTTCCTATTATGAATTCGCGCGAAATGATTCGAGATGAATATACCAGTACCAAGCGTGAATAGGTTGATAAGTCGACTTACATATATATATTTTTTAATGATAATAGGCATTACAAACATACATATATAAACTCACGCCCTTTTCCCATGGGGGTAGGCAGAAACCACAGAACGCCACCTGCTACGATCCTTACATACTCTTTTTGCCTCGTCCACGTTCATACATCTGGTCATACACGCACGCTGGTTGCGAGTACTACGCACCTGACCTTTCTGAAGAACCTCACCAATGAGGTCAGCGTATGTTCTTCTAGGGCGTCCCCTCCCGGCGTTGCCACTCACATCTGCCTTGTAAATACCTTTTGTTAGTCGCCTTTCATTATTAATAGGCATTATGATTGTTTTATTCATAGGGTGAATAAATGACTAAGTCGATGGGTCAGTTTTACTGCACATAGCAAACATGTGAATTTAATTTTGAAATAACTCCTATTTACAGATAAAACTGAAATGGCTGTCCTGAAAAATGTTTATTTTCGATTTGTTAAGTTATTCACGCCTGGTACGGATTTGTCCCTTCTGGACAAGGTATAGGGCGCTGAACGGGCCCTGTGAAAACGGTCATATGGGATTCTCAACGCTCGGCTCAACGTCTTCAGTTGAAAATCCAATGATGAAAAAAGCGCCCGTGCGAATGTGAGCTTAGCCTAACTGGTTCTATCGGGAATCCATCACGTGTGAAAGGTTTTATACCTACTACTTTTTGAATACTATTCAGGGCATTAACCCGCCGCCTTCGCAATGTTTACTAAAGATAGTTGAAGTAAATATTTTCATTTTAACTGATCGTGATGCCTGTGATCCTCGAAGGATTACACAATATAGATTTATACCTAGTACATACACATTTGGTCAGTTATGTTTAAGGCCATGTAATAGGGGCGATCCCATTGCCTTCAACAGAGCTTATACCCTGGCTGCTGCTGCTGGGCTGGCTGTTTTGGATTGGCAGGGGGATTATTACTCTAGAATTATGTTGTTTACATTATTTACAAACTACAATTAATCTATTTAGTAAAAAAAAAATGCACGTCAGCGCCACGATGTGGGTACCCCTCTTGAAAGCACCTACGTTCTCAACTGGTGTACCCAATTGATGTAGCCCACTGTACAAGTAAAAAAAAGGTTACAGGGCGTCAAAAAATTCGTCCACATTGCCGTCAACAGGAAAAGTGCCCAGAAAGCCTGCAGATTTGCCACGTTGGATGGCAATGCTGATTCTTTGGCCAAAAAATAGGCCCGCCCTCTGGTCACGTGAAGAGTCGACCAACAGCTTAGCTATTACCCGAAACACTATGTGGGCACTCGGACCACATGGCCTTAGTGTTTCAACCCCAAACGGCTCAATCACATAACTACCAATTAAATTATTGTATTTGCGCCGTTTGAGGTTTTCAGCACGGTTTGCAGCAGCAGCCCAGACTTATTTTGGTTAAGACGGCCATAAAAGAAAACAAAATGTAATTCTTGTAATATTCATTATTTGTTCTCGGTGTAATAAGTTCCTTGAAAAGTTTCCGTAACCCAAGATAAACACAAACATAGCGTATTCTGTATTTTCACAAGATCAACATTGTAGTATCCGGTGATACGTAACTTCCTCGTTAATATTCCTGGCAAAATAAACCTGTTACATAATCTGTTTACTTCTCACTGTCTACCATTACTACTAGTGACAACAAAACAATAAACTAGCATTTTACTATATTGAAGCTCTGTACTGCGCTAGGCCAGGCTCAAGGTCAAAGCGTTAAGCCCAATTTATAGCCTCGGGCGATGCGGTTTGTGACGGAGCTTACATAATTATATAAAGCGACAAGAGCGTGCGTCACTTGTTTCCTTGTGACGGGACTTACATGGACATACACTGTGCCAAGCGACAAGAGCGCGCGTCACTTGTTTCTTTTGTGACGGGACTTACATGTCTCTATCCACCAGGGCATGCGTTGCTTGTTTCCTTTGTGACGGGACTTACATAATGTCAAGCGATAAGAGCGTGCGTCGCTTGTTCGCATTTTGACGGGACTTACATGTCTTAAACGACAAGAGCGCGCGTCACTTGTTTCCTTTATTCATTTCTTGTTTCCTTTTTTCTTCATTTGAGTACCGTCGCTCTACAAGTCACGTCACTGTCACTCGTGGGAAACAGGTTCTTTCATTGGTTTTTCCTCTGTGACTATCACTAGACGCCTGTCGCTTGAGCATGGAGCCCGTGGCCATACCCGACGTATGGTGGACTGTACCTAAAATGCCCCTGTTAAGCCGAATAGATCCAAACATAGAGTTTATATTTGCGCAAAAGATCCTAGTGGTCTGATGACATTGCCATAACAAAGTCTTTATTGTACCAGTACACTTATGTCACGATAAATCGTATTTACTCAAAATTAACAAAACGGTAGTTGGATCTAATCTGCTCAACACGGTCCAAATAATGTTGGCCTAAATGTAAGTAGTCATTCAGTTCTACGGTCCGCCTACCATTCGCATTAGGGTACCGAACTAAACCGTAATAATTAATTTATCTATCCTTCTGAGCCTTCATAAAAAGGAATGTCTGCTTGTTTTTTTGAGAGGAATTCAACTAACTGTCGCAAAGGTCTTACCTTAATTGGTTAGGTCTTATTTTGTGAACGGTAGATAACTAGATATTATTATCATAATAAAAATCGGCAAAGGCTTACCCTAATTGGTTTATCCTATTTATTAACCACATGTTAGGCACATGGTTATTTAAGTGGATTGCTTTTCGTAATAAATAGGCTTGCGTTTGGCTGCAACTCGCCTGGTGTAAAGCGATGAGGTCGCTTAGGGAGCAGTTTTTCTTTTTTTGTTACCGAGAAAAACAGGTCAAGGTTAAAAGCATATTGTGTCTCACTCGAAAGAGTCAGCTCATCCCGCCATCTCCGTCTGGGCCTACCGCGAAGTTATTTGACTCCAGAAAGACTCACTGGGTATGGTTTTGTGTTGGTTACTTCTGATCTTCCGCTCGGGTCGATCTTTAGGTTAAGCCGTGCTTGCCTAGGTTGGACTGTGGATGGGTGACCACCCGTTACATACCGAGTTTCCTCCGTGCCGCGGAAAGCACGCTATGCCGTTGCTCCAGGCTGTCATTTGTAGATCTACTGGAAGCTGACCCCAATATAGTTGGGAAAAGTCTAGGCAGATGATGAGTTGTATTAACGAAGTAGTGAATAGTCTGACCCTTGCAAAGCTCATTTTACGTTGTCTCAATACAATTGCGTAATCAAAACAAAACTTTGTTGTGCAGCAACAAAGTTTTGTTTTCTAACGGTGACTAACTGTGACAAATTTAAATGCGCTGTAAAATCTCGGATCCTCTAAGATCACTGTTTGACGATGAGCTTTTAGGACAGACAGGCAGTTTTACTATAGAATAGCAAACATTTTCAATTGTACTATTGTTTTGTATTACTCTGCATCTAGGCCATCTGCCCAGCCTAGATATTTATTTATTTATTTAAACTTCATGTACAAGAGTGGTACATAGGCGGACTTAATGCCACAAGGCATTCTCTACCAGTCAACCTTTGGGTCAAATAGGACAGCTTTGTGGTAGAGTACAAAAACAACAAATAAGGAAATACCACTTTGCAAACTTGTAATGATACACATAAACGGGTAGATGCTAATACATATATATATAAAGATATAATAAACTAATATATAATATACAAATAGTCTGAAATACGAGAAACCTTATAATAAATACTATGACTCTAGTGATGACTAGATAGTAAGGAATTTAGTCAGACTTTAAATAGAACTTCCGAACTGCCCTTTTGAAATCCATTTTGCTTTTAGCTTTTTTAATGCCAATGGGTAGCGCATTCCAGAGCTTGTTGAGACAGCGTGAGAAGAGGACATGAAACCAGTACGGTGAGAGGGAATTTGAAGGAGTAGGTTTTTAGAAGCTCGAAGTCACGACTGTGAGAACTGCCCTTCACTTTGAAACATTTTTTTAGGTACTTGGGAGCACAAGGATCGTTTATAATAGTGACGTGTGTTTCGGGAGGTTCCTGTACCGAATCGGGCGGGAGGAAACGCCCGGGTGTTACCTCTGTGAGGGTCGCCCAGAGGATACGGTGGAGCACACGGTAGAGGTCTGCCCCGCTTGGGCGGAGCACCGCCGTGTCCTCGTAGCGGCGATCGGCGGCGGCGACCTATCGCGTCCGGCCCTGGTCCAGTCCATGGTCCGGAGCGAAAGAGAATGGGACGCCGTCACCTCCTTCTGCGAAGCAGTCATGCTAGCGAAGGAGGTGGCGGAGCGTGAGAGGGAGAGAACCTCTCGTCCCAGCCGCCGCGGGAGACGCCTCGGGCGTCGGGGGTCACGTGGTGGCTTCCGGCCACCGTAGACGCGGACCTGTGGACGGAGAGTAATGGGCTAGCTCGCCGTCCGTCCGTCTTTTGACGACAGGCCGTGTTGACGGCGCGTTCGTGTTCCACGCGCGCCTCATAGAGATGTCAGCAAATAGAAAGGGGCCCGCAAGGGCCGATGCCTGCCAGGGCTGCGGGCTGTTCGAAAGAGTTACCGCGGCCCTGGAACACAAAGGGTAAGGAAGGAACATGGGTTTTAGTCAGTACAAGTCTGACACTCCCTTCCGCTCTGCCCAGAGCGGGAGAAGTCATTTGATGATTTCCCATCCGTAAAAAAAAAAAAGGGGTTGCGCATTCCAGAGCTTAATTGTTGAGACAGCGTGAGAAGAGGACATGAAACCAGTACGGTGAGAGGGAATTTGAAGGAGTAGGTTTTTAGAAGCTCGAAGGTCATGACTGTGAGAACTGCCCAACACTTGAAACATTTTTTTAGGTACTTGGGAGCACAAGGATCGTTTATAATAGTAAAGAGCATGCAGAGAGATCTGAAGGACCTCCTGAGTCGGATAGGCAGCCATTTAAGCTGAGAAGAGATGTGATCGTATTTACGAAGGCCAAAAATGAAACGAATGCAATTGTTGAGAAGACGATCCAATTTGTTTAGAAGTTCTTGGGATAGATCAGAGTAACAAATTTCAGCATAGTCAATAATGGGAAGCACAAGTGACTGGATCAAATTTAATTTAGTGCTAGATGGGAGGAAATTTTTAAATCTTTAGATAGACCGCAGTGAGTTAGTAACTTTCTGGCTAACCTGAGCTACCTACTTATGCCAACTGTCTCGTCAATGTACAGGCCCAAGTTCTTTAAGTGAGGTGAGAGAGGGATTATAGAATTGTCGAACATAAGCGGCATTAGCTGGCTAGTGTCCAGATTTCTCAAATAGTACGAACTACCAATCAGAAATGAATCAGATATGCTTCTAAACTAAACGGATCCAGCTGAACCAGTATATACGTCTTTTTGATTTTTTATATATATTATATAAAGAGGTATTTGTTTGTTTGTTTGTAAGTTTTTATGTAGGGGGTAATCTCCAGAACGAATGATCCAATTCTAAAAATTCTTTCACTGGCAGAAAGCTACATTGTTCGTGGGTGATATTGGCTATAAATTATATTTATGTCATGCATTTTAGCCGAGATATCACTATTTTTGCGGACAAAGTCGCGGGCGAACTCAGACCAAATAAAAATTAAGACACAGCACTGTCAACAGTGACGTGAAGCCCGTTTCGTAAACATGTGTGCACTGTGAGCTTAGTTTTTGAGCGTAGTTTAGTTGTAGTTTTATGTAAATGTGTGCTGAGCGTGTATGCACAGAGCGAGGCGTGGTTTTGCACATGCTTCACTGTATTGTTCGCAGTGCTATGTCTTGGTTTTTTATTTGGTCTGAGCGGGCTAAGTGCTAGTATCGAATATAGAGCTATTGCAAATATAAACCCCACGATTCAGCTACTGGGTAACTCCATTCCTTTTGGTTAGATTGGCTGTCAGACTTCTCACTATTCGTAACGACTGTCAAAAATCTACGAATCTCAGCCGTGATTTACAATACATGGAGGAATCTCGATCAGATTTCTTTTTTGAAGTGCTATCTTCATTTTGAAGATAATTTACCCCCTTAACAAATAAACTTGGCGTGGGTCCATAAATATTCAGGCAACCATTACGGGCCAAGGAATTTTGGAGAGATCTTTGTATCACAAAGGAAAAACGAAATGAAAAGCAGTCTTAGGAAAAACGGTGAAACCGAAAGGCTTTCCTTTCAAAGGGCAAAATAATATGTCTAATCCAGCACACATAAATAAATCTAACACTTTAACTTACTATTATTAGAATAAATATTCCACATGTAAGATTTATTCTTAATCGTAACTGACCGAAACGATCATCACTTTGGGCCACATGAGAAGACCAGCTCTGTGACTTTTTTTCAAATGTTACAGCACCTTTTGGCCTGGTGCAGAACCAATTTCGTTTGGTTTTTTTACAAATATTTACTTTTAATATCATTTTCCGGTATTGTTAATTTAACCATATTTTTTGTGTGTATAAAACATAGTACGAGGGCTAATAAATGCTTTTTCTTTCTTTCAAGATAATTCGAATCGTTATACGCATCTTATCGCACAGAACCCTTCACCCTTAACTCACATATCAAAGGTCGTTCCAATTACAGTGAGAGCACATCACTCCATCTTTATCGGGTAAAACTATATATTTACAGGCAGAAAACAAGGGGCCGTTAGATTTTACGACGGCTCCACGCTCACAGATTCTGGCTCACGCCCAAGGAAACAGTAAATATTTTATATTATTATTATTATTTTTTATCAACTGCATGTCCGACGGGAGTTTACGCTGGTCACCTACTTGGTGAAGGTGCTTCGTGAAGTGGAGAGTCACCCGGGAGTATTGCAGCGCTTGAGTCTGTGTGTGCCGGACCGCTACGTGTGGAGGCGGCGCAGCCCGCCACTGCACCCCTTACTAGAGCTATCCGTACCATCAACGATCTTCAAACTCAGATTGATGTGTTTACATGTTGTTTTAGTGAATTCGCAAGGGTATTACTATTTATATTGTGTTACAGGCAAAATAATACCTAATTTTATATTTTTGTAATATATGTTAATTATGTTATGCTATGTGTGTTTTTTAAATCATGTAATATTTTAATAATGGTTTTAGATTTAAATCTTCTCTAATTTCGTTTGTAAGTGTATAGTTTAGGTTAAGTATTAGTTTAAGTTCTTAGCTGTCGCATTAGGGTAAACCCTGTAATGATAGTTTAAGGTGATAAAAATAAATAAATAAATATCAGTAAATGTATTATATAATTGCATAGCACATGTGTGAGTACTATGTACTGTAAAGCTACCATTTACATTTGGTTATCTTTCATTGACTTGAATTTACCCTAGTGGGTGAGAGAATGTCAATCTCACTAAAATGTCTCGCTGATGGTGGCGGGTGTGTCGGGTCATTTAGCTTCCTTCAATATGGTTGAGCTGAATGGGGCTGATCCATGCGTCATGCTCGTGAACGGGCGCTGTCAGTTGGGACTGGTCATCTCTAAGCTGCCACGGTTTATTTTAACTACTTACTTTGTTTTTAAATTGTTGATATAATATTTTACTCTGGACGCTCTTAACGTGCACGTATTTCTACATCGTTCTCACATATATGTATAATCTCAATATGAATGATGTAACCAAGATTTTGTAACAATATTTTGAATGAAAAGAGTGTCAATGGAGTTTCTTGCCCATTCTTCTCCATAGAGATCTACGCTTTGGAATGGGCAACTACAGTACTTTCACAAGTTATTATGCCTTATGTCTGTGACTGTAGCTTAGCCTAATTTGTTTTTCTGACATTCAAAAGTGCCTGTAATGGTCTAATTGAAATAAATGCTTTTGAGTTTGATGCTTTTGAGTTTGAGTATCCTTACAACTGTTACTTCAACATATCCCAAGGCAATGAGGATATGTTTACTAACAAATCAACGTTAACTGCGTATAATACTCACCATGGGAATGTCATTCATTTTGCCAATTAAACAACACTCATTGCGCTATTTACGTTTTCGATTAAACAATTATTTTTAAAATATTTTAAAAGAACCGGTGGAGGATAGTAGCTGGGTAGATATATCACATACACAGTTCTTTTCACTGAAGTAATGTTAAGTTTATTCAAAGAAGTGAACGAAACAACACAGGTGTGCCCGAGATTCTGGTAACTTCTTTTACACAAAGTACAAGGTGCGAGATGTCGAGTATTCTAACTCTAGCGATCGTCGAGAATCTAGCATAAAGGAGTAAGTCCCGGTTTCTTTGTAATCTCGGTGTTATTTTATCTCGACTCAAATTCTCTCTCTTTCTCTCTGGTCTACTGTCAAAAAATCTCTCCTCTCTGGTTGGCTCATCATTCTGACAGCGCACGTTTGCATTCAGAAATGCCACAATATGAATCAATGAATTACCAAATAACATAAGCAAAGGGCGACGCAGGCGTGTATCACAGCACTCCCATTTGTCACCTGTTATATTTAAGTTCATGTATTAGACGAGCGACGAACCTTTTACCATCAAGCGGGACAAATTTAAACTGAAATGTCCTTCAAAATCCTTCGGATTGTGATTGAAAGTGCGTTACGCTACTGGGATTTAGTTTATAGGTACAGTAAAGCAAAAAAACTGGCTAAGTGCGAGTCGGACTCGCGGACGAAGAGTTCCGTACCATTATCTATACAACATAAAAATATAAATCTAAACACGTTTGTTGTATGGGGGCGCCCCTTAAACATTTATTTTATTCCTGTTTTTAGTATTTGTTGTCGTAGCAGCAACAAAAATACATCATCTGTGAAAATTTCAACTGTCTATGTATCACGGCTCATGAGATATAATCTGGTGACAGACGGACGGACAGCGGAGTCTTAGTAATAGGGTCTCGTTTTACCCTTTGGTTACGGAACCCTAAAAAAACCATAACCAGCCAGCTTTCAGTTCTTATAGAGAATAAAAAAATAAAAGTAGTTCATATACTTATGTTCATAAGCATTTCCATTTATCGAATGCGCGTTGTGGTATTTGCTCACATCTGCTTCCAGAATGCGGTCGCGTTCAGAAACAGCATAAAAGCTCGGATGAATGGTTATATTTTCAATTCAGCACGATAATTTGCAGTTTCTCCTCTAAGAAAATTCTGCATAGAATTAAAAAAAAAACCGCGTACAAGAAATCGTACCAACTGGTTGGAGTTTTGTTGAATAAAAAATTATTTTATATCCGCTAAACATTCTAGTCACAAAAAAAGGGAGCAAAAGCGCGAAGGCAAAAAAATGCTAATCGCGTTAGCAATTTGGTGCCTAAAATTCAAGGTTATTTTGACCTTTTCGTCAACTTCAGGGCAGTAGGTCATGAAAACATCCCCATTTCCACAAAACAGTGATAAAAACATTTGCGACGTGACAAAAATGTTTCATAAACTGTCGTGGTGTAGTAAATTATGGCGGGAAATTAGTAAACCTCATTAAATAAAGATGGCCGCCTCGATTACGCAAAAGTTGAAAATAATAAAACGTCGAACGTGATCTGACTAGCGTGGGACGACAGCTGTTTACCTTGTTTTTACTAGAGGAAGGACTTTGCGGTGGAAACATGCATTAAAGATGTCTGAGAAAAATATTGGCGGTCCCATGTCGGGCGCCAAAATGAATTTGTTGTGGAAGGGTAATTGATTATTTTGTTGCTGAATGTAGTTTAAAACTAGAGAAAGTTTGCGATTGATTATAAAATAAATATTTACCCTCAAGTGCTTTGTGAGTGCTCGTTCAAAATTTTTGCTCTCTTTGAGTAGGAGAGTATACATATATATAGTCCAGCATGTGTAGCATTTCCAATTCTATCTCTACAAAGCTCTTTCCGTACAACTTGATATTATGTCTTCTGTCCGAGCATGGGGTGACCCGTAGATTCAAGCTTAAACGAAGACAGAGACATAGAAATTCTAGTGAAGCAGATATTTTACGAATCTCGATCATCGTGTCACTTAGTGTTGGTGAAAACGGGTATTAGTCCAAGTTTCGTGTCACTTAGTGTTGGTGAAAACATGAATTAGGCATTCAGTTAGGTGACATTTAGTACTGGTGAAAATGGGCATTCGACATTGATTTAGGTGTCACTTAGTGTTGGCATTAGACATTGAGTTAGATATCACTTAGTGTTGGTGAAAACGGGGATTAGGCATTGTCTGATCAAATCTTCGCCGTATACTCAGGGAGATCAAGAGCCCCAGTTAATGCTCGTACGACATTCCTTTCGGATTTACTTTCATTCTTCTCGGCCTAAAAACCCCCTACATATTTTTAAATTCAATATAGGTCAATAAACACAAAGAATAGTAATACAAAGAATCTTGTCTAGGTCCGATGTAATGTAGACTATTTAAAAAATAATGGTTGAGAAGAAATGTTTCTACCCCAAGTGTCAAAAGTAGAGAAAAAATTTTCGTCATGCTTGGTGTTGTAGACTTTTGTCGACTAAAGAATATTTTTTTTTTTCTACAGTTTTAACATCACCATACTTACGACGATAGAAACCTTTCTACAATCTGTCATTTTGTCGATTCTTCCGTCGACAAAACCCGTTTCCACGGCCGTCAGACGCTATATTGCAAACTTCAAAAAAAAAAACAGTTGATAGCAGCAGGTACACTTCAATTATTGTAAGATTGTAAGTAATAAACGCCTCATTTATTTTTTTGGATGGGAGTGTCAGACTTGTACTGACTAAAACCTATCCATGTTCCTTCCTTGCCCTTTGTGTTACAGGGCCGCGGTATCTCTTTCGAACAGTCCCGCAGCCCACGAATATACGCCTTACTACAATATTCCGACGAACCTGGCTAGGTAATCCTGACTTCACAAAATATACCTAAGTTAATATTACGTTATTTCGTTCCGTTGTAGTTAAAGTTTGTCAAAAAACTTATACGCAGACGGAATACACAATACGCAAGACAAACTTTTCCGCGGGTTACCGAGAAACGCGGGTTCAACTACAGCTCCCCGCGAATCTAGAACTATTTGGTAAGATCAAATAGCAGACCCTGCGAGTTTGTTCGTATATCTAAAGGCCTTCGCATATGGTGACTTTTTCTAGCGCACTTTTTTTTTTGCTTGTGGCGCGTTTTGTAAAAGCGCTTCTACATCCCTGTTTTCACTTGTTAATCGCAACAGAAGCGATGCAGACGCATATCAGCACCGCTACTGAATAGATGGAAACGCGCGACCGTTTCCGACATTGACGTTTGGGGAACAAAGAGTGGCAGGAAAGATTCATATATCCCCCATAGAATAGCGACGATCCTCCAAACAGATGGGTGTTTCTGGTTGGCTACTGCTTGACATTGACAGTTGTTGTGGTTTTTTTATATAGTCTTCACGGAGAACTTTAAAATCGCCTTTTAGGAATATGATGTTAGTTTTTTATTAGTGGCATAGATGACACTTTATTCCTTTCCTACTATGTTGCTTTAGTACTTTTTGTAGTGCTGCTCCAGATGCATCGTGACTGCAGCACCACAGCATCGCGATAGTAGCGATACATGATTACATGGGGAAAGTAGACAGCCAGTAAAGCATCGCAACAGAATAGCGGCCATTTTGCACTGCATCGCATCTACATCGCTGCAAAAAGTTATGCTGTTTGAGGCCCCTTAAGTACGTAATTTTGCTCTTAGAGATATTCACTACTTGTTGACACTTTTCATTCCATTTTGTTCGCTACGAATAAAATTCTTGCATTGTATGTATCAATGCAACATTTTTTAGTCACTGTTTTAAGCTTTCACGGTTTGTAACTAAACTTGCACTGTCACTTACTGTGTCATGATTTTAGTGTTTCGTGTTTTTTTAGTGTTTGAACTTAGTGAAAATATAGCACATGTAAACATGAAAAAAAATATCTTGAGTCTGTGTCTTATATAAATATTTGTTAAGGTTATGTAAACAGCTAAACATTTGTCGGATTAGATGATTTGCTCTTTCTTGTTTATTTGCCCGCGGGCAAAGGCTGGGTCACTTTAGCCTTCAGTAGAATAAAAAATAGGCTTACCTTATTCCTTAAAACAATTGATAAAGTCTTCTGCTTACTTAGAAATAGACATAATATTATGGAATTATATACGCGCAGTACGCGGTGCAGGCCTTAAGTTTCGTCGTCTAATGATAATATTATAATTCGTCCGAAGATGATTAATGATATTTATTCCTGCAAATTGGTTGTAGCTCCGTTTATAATTTCTCAGTTACCTCCACGAATTGAACCCTAAGGCGGACAAAAGTCTGTGGATTTCACTGCCGGCTGCTCTGTTTCTCGATAATTATAATCTTGATTTCTTCAAAGTTCCAGTGAATCGGTTTCTTCTTGTTGTGCTCCACCCTAAGCCGCATCATCGCTTTAATTCTGGCGAGTTATTCTTAGGCTATTTATTTAGTACCTATTAAAAAAAGCACCTTTGTATAAAAGTGAACCATATTGTGTGTGTCTAGTACCACTTAGCGTACTTTACAAGAACATTAACAAACGCAATTTCACTTTGTAACTACGGATTGGAAACCAATAAAAAGTTTAGTGGCAAAAGTCGTATTACACCAACTTTTCGCACGTTTTATTGTCCTAACCGCCTAATTTCAAGGCTCAATTTAAAGTTTTCATACCAATTTGTTGTTTTATAGCAGTTTGAACAATGTTTAGGCTTTCAGGCTATTTAAACTGGCAACGGGAACTTTAGGAATTGTTTTTTTTTGTTGCTGTTGAAACAACTAGTAAGAAAGCCTTGCTGGTACATAATTTAACCCCACTTTGCAATTTCAAGTAATCTTTTAGGAAGTAAAAGTTGAACGTTGAAATTGGAACTTTTATTTCCAAGTATTAATTGAAAATAAACTCTTTTTAGGGCAAATTGTTTTGAGTAATCTCTCAGCGAAGAAAAAGAGAAGATTAGACGGTTTTAATTTTATATTTCAGGGCATTTTCCCACAATGAATAATAATAATTCTAATTGAGAAATCATCGACTAAAATAGTTGGATTGTCAAATGAACTATGAATGATGATTGAATAAATGATTATTGTTAAATGAAAAACACCCAATTTAAAGTAATAGTAGAAGTAATTTAAAGTTTGTAATTCGAATTTTTAATTTAAGTTTTTGAATAGTCGAATCAAAGCACTCAATTTGTATATTGCATAAAAAATGGCATTTACATGTTTTTGAACCCATTTATTTATATTTTCTGCTACCATAATGTGTTATTGAAAAAAATCGATGAAAAAAGCAGTAAAACTATTTCATTTCTATGTATTACTGGGTAAGGTACCTTCCTGCCTGAAAATAAATGCTAAGTAGTTTCGTTTTGATTAAATTCAGGAGAAAATTACTGATTTTATAAAAACCAATCTCGAATAACGACATTTGATAGGCGACCAAATTGTTTGAACCATCTTTTCCAATTACCTAAATTCAATTCAATAAGGTCCACAGCAAAATGATATCTAAAAGTTGAATATTTTGATTTTGCTTATACAGCCATTTATTTTGAAGTTTTGATTAAATACTGTAAAAGGGAAACTGCTAATGAAAAGTCATTGCCAATTGGATAACTTGTTTTATTTTTTAATCAATTGCAGATCGTGCTTTGCAAAATTACACATCACACAACATAAAACTTAGCAACTTCCAATTGAAAAAAAACTATTATTTATTGGCTAGAAAAATACAATTACAACGAATCTGAAAATCTTTTCGGCAACATTACATGACACCATGTCACTTTCACACACTCAACACACACATACACACTCACACTTACCCACACTGTCCTCAGAACGCAGTGAGTGATACCTTACTTAATCTAATTTATTTATAAAAATGTACTCCTAGATTATTGTTAATTTTTTTTACTCTCTTTTATGTTTTATGTTTGTAAACAATTTTAATGCATGCCATATTTTATAATGTATCTCATTTTTGTGTCTATCGTTTTTTCTCTCTTCTTCAATCGGATCAAATAAATGGACAATCTGCCTCCCTCGACTCCGGTCCAAAGTTGCCGTCACCACCTGCTGAAATTTGCTTCAGGCCATAGCCTCTTTTATTTGGTCGTACCATCGTGTTGGCGACCGGCCTCGTGCTCTCTTGCCTTCGGTGTTGCCAACAATGACCAGTTTTTCAAGACTGCTATCTCCTCTTCGCATTATGTGGCCGAAATAGGTCAGAATACGCTGTAGGCAAACCGCAGACAATCTAGTCTTGATATCGAGCTGGGAAAGGATAGACACATTTGTGCGTTTGGCTGTCCATGGAATTCGGAGATATATATTGATATTCGGATTTTTGGGTGGATTTCGGTTTTTTTATATATTCACTGTAATTTGAGAGGTCTGGCTCTTGTGATACAGGAACTCCTAGTACAAGAGCCAGGGCCACACTGATGTCTGATCAATCATCTGTCAATAAAGATTTTAACTTTTAACTTAACTTCAAAATTAAATTTTATACTTACTCATTCAGTAATAAGTACGTACAGCTATGTTTTTTTTTATTAGCCTACATCGTGTCCCACTGCTGGCCAAACACCTCTCCTTCTCCTTCCATACCTCTCCATCCTTTACGATCTCTGGCTATGTTAGCCCCGCAAACATGATCAGATCATTACACCACCTTCGCCGCGGTCAATCTCGACGGCGCTGTCTTTCCCCAGGCGTCCACTGTGTGACGATCTTTGCCCATCTCTTCGGGTGCATCAGTGCGACTTGGCCTGCACACTCTTAGCCTCAACCTGGCTATTTTTTCTCCAACATCAACTTCTTGAGTTATGCAGCGCACATTAGTGTTTCCGACGCGACCTGTTCGTATTTTTATTAATAAAAGTATAAAGTTCACTAACTTAGGCCACTGTGAAAAGCCATAACTAGCAAACCATTTCATGCAATTCACTTTAAACGCTAAATGACCCATTAATTGCCCTCAATTTTAGTTTACTAATTGAAAATAACGTTGCTTTCAGAGTTTGAGGTGTATTTTATCCAAAAGCACAGGTATACAAGGACATGTTTAATTGGAGCTTAATATGAGCTCACTATAGCTAAACTAATTTTATGTTTTCAGACCAACAGACCAAATTTATGAATCACGACATACAAAATAATGTGTTGCGATGCTCTTCAGTATTTTGCATGCAGGTTTTATAATTATGTTAGATAGTATAGTTTATCCCTTCGTAGACTTTTTTTTTTTTACGGATGGGAAATCATCAAATGACTTCTCCCGCTCTGGGCAGAGCGGAAGGGAGTGTCAGACTTGTACTGACTAAAACCCATCCATGTTCCTTCCTTGCCCTTTGTGTTTCAGGGCCGCGGTATCTCTTTCGAACAGCCCGCAGCCCTGGCAGGCATCGGCCCTTGCGGGCCCCTTCCTATTTGCTGACATCTCTTTGAGGCGCGCGTGGAACACGAACGCGCCGTCAACACGGCATTCCTTTGTAGACTTGTGTGACATTTCTGTAACAAACCTAAATTATCCCGCTAAAATATATACTAAACATTTAAGTTCATTCAAATCAGTATCACTGTATTGTAACTTGTAACATGCCACACCGAACATTTTAGTATCAAATACAAATCATAGATGGCGTAACTTGTTGACTTTAACTAGTTTGAATTTCGTGCGTTGATATAGAAGGTTGTGTGTAGAAAAAAGGAGTTCGGTGCAAGTTTCCCAAATATACTGGTTTATCACAAACAATTTGCGAAAACTGCGGAGTAGTGTTATGTTATAACAAACAAAATAATTGTTTTAGATTCTTCCATACCACATAAGTACAATATTTTTTAGTTTAACTCTACGTTACAGTAATTTTACGCTCCCTAAAATGTTAAATAAATAATAATAAATATTTTTATTTTTTTGAGAAATACGTGATTTTTTATTTGTTTAAACTTTTCACATGCCAAAATAATTTAAAATTGTATGATTTTGATTTATGCTGTGCTGGTGCTGCCGCTGCGGCTGCAGAGAACCTCAAGCGGCGTAAATATAGAAACCTGTGTGGTAACTATATTTTCGAGCCGTTTGGGGTTGAAACTCTAGGGCCGTGGGGTCCGAGTGCTCATAGCCTATTTAAGGAAATTTCGAAACGCCTAGTTGACGCTTCCCGTGACCCAAGGGCTGGCTTTTACTTTGGCCAGAGGCTAAGTGTTGCCATACAACGTGGCAACGCCGCCAGTCTCTTGGGCACATTACCATCTGACAGCGTTGAGGAGGAGTTTTTCGATGCCCTTTTATAGTTTGTTGTTAGTTTATCTATTTTAGTTTAATAGTTTTTAATTATCAATGTATATAGTTAATACAATAATAAACTCTTAAGGAATAAAAAAAAAATTTGATTTTATAAGGAGATAATTTTGATTTTATAAGTATAATGTATTAAAATATATTTTGAAATTCAAAATTTGTTACAGGTGCCACATATTATTTATTATATTAGATATTTTAGTTATTAACGTTGCGGTTAAGGATTGAACCACATCCCTAAGGGTAAAACTACGGAACCTAAGTATTTATCTATATTTTGGTATGTTAATTCTCCAGTAAACAAGATAAATGTTTAAACTTAGCCTGAATTAGTTTTTAAATTTAATTTCTTGTAAATTTCTGAAGTAAAGTACACGATATAATATATTAGGTAGGTATTACGTCTTTCAATTTCTCCATATGTTTCAATTTGTTTCAACATAGATATAAATGTTATTTTTAATTTAAGCGAAAGATCTCGAACCGAGCGTAATCGAAAACCTATTTCAGATAAATTACTCTTGACAAGACACGACATAGAACTTTATCTCTCAAACAAACAATCAACAAGCAATCTCAAACTGTTATTTTGTGATCTCAAAATAACAGCTTTTTACTAAATGCATATAAAAGTATATACGGTACTTAACACAAAAAAATTGTCTGTCTATTTGTCTGTTTGTTCCGGTTAATCACCGAAAAGGCTGAAGTGATTTTGACAAGAATTCTATTGGCAGATAGTTAATGCTATAAGGAGTAAGTTAAGCTACTTTTAATTTAGAAAAGAATATAAGAATTTCGTGCAAAAACATCAAAACCCATTTCCATATTATGTGAAAACTAGCTCGCGGCCTTGGTTCGCGTTAATAAAATTTAAAAAATATTCCTAAAAAATAAAAAATATTATATATCTATAATATATTATATTATTCTAAAAAATATTTCAAATTCGATTCAAAAAGGGTAGAAATAAAAAAAATATTTTTATTTTATTAACGCGAACCAAGGCCGCGGGCTATTGCTAGTTTTTACATAATATGGAAATACAGTTTGGAATTGAAAAACGCTTCAAATTGATGTGAATCCCGATTCTCTTCAAAAGATGTAATATTGAGAATTGGAAGCGTTAGCTCCTTTGAGAATATGTTTGGATAAGGTATAATTGCCGTCTGGGAATGCAGGTACAGAATGGCTTGTCAAAGTGCAAAAAGGATTCATTATAATATACCCGTCTGCTTCTACTGAAATGTCTAGACGAAAACTGCTAAAGCTATCTAAGGGTTTTTTTAGTACGAAACTAGTACTTTTACTCGAAGGAGCTAGTGGCCAGTAAATAACAGCCGCTCTGGTCGATCTTTAAGTTAACCAGCGCTTGCCTAGGTTGGTCCATGGAGGATGTGAGAGACCACCCATTACATAACGAGTTTCTTCTGTGCCTCGTAAACGGTTGGTCCCGGCTGTCAATTGTAGATCTTTGGCAGTCGTTACAGGTAGTCAGTGTCCTGAAAATGTGATAACCAGTCTTACCAAGGGGTATCGTATTACCCAGTACTAGCTGGGTTTTGGAGGTCAGATAGGATAGAGCGACTGGCTCAATGTTGAATATTGGTTTTCAGCTGCATCTGATTATACTGGAGGGCTACCTCAACATAGTTGAGAAAAGGTTAAGCAGACGATGAGATTGAGTTCAAAACTTAGGTGGGTTCAATCTGTATCCTAGTGGCGTGGCATGTAGCCTAGTACAACTTTATGAACTAAACGTAACGTAAATTCTAGCGATGTCATAATTTAAAATTCGTATTTCGCTTATCAACTCAAGACTTCGTTCATAATATGTATATATATTTGTGTGATAATGACGAAATAAATGTTTTCTTAAAATTTTCTGTTATGCTGCACCCACTATGCCCAAGGCATTAAGTCTGCCTTTGCACAGTGTTTTTTTATACACATGCTTAAACTATTAATAAATAAATAAATAAAGCGGAAAGGTAAAACAAATAAATATACAATTTTGTTAAACGACAGAATTTTCCTTTTCTGTACTGATCCCTAACATACTTTTACCAATAGATAATGGATTGGACCCACGGAGATAAAAATAGCTAGTTTCTTTTGCCTGGTGTGACCCTATCTACAAATAAATAATTCACCATTAATAGACATTCTGGCGTCTATTTACAAAGGTCTTCCGTTGATTTAGTTAACTCTGTAGTGCTTCATATAAATAAAAGGCCAAGGAGAGGTAAAAATAAATTTACTATTTATTTATAGGTACAGCAGAACAATAGGTGTAAAAGTTTGCTTAGTTTGGGTAGTTATGTTTAGAGTATCAATGGAGATGTCTAACATAAAGTCATCATCTGCCTAGCGTTTTCCCAACTATATTGGGCTCAGCTGCTAACCTAACCGGATGCAGCTGAATACCATTATTTTACATGGAGCAACTACCTATCCGGTACCTCTTAGAGAGACATTTGGGCCACTGACTACCTATAACAACTGTTAAAGATAGCTAAATTTGACAGCCGGCGGCACCAACAGTTTTACATGCTATCCAAGGCACGGAAGAAACTCGGTATGTAATTAGTGGTCACTCATCCACGTACCAAACAAGGCACGCGCGGCTTAACCTGAAGATTGACCCAAGTGGCTCCTGTGGACGGTGAGTAATGGGCTAGCTCGCCGTCCGTCCGTGTTTTGACGACAGGCCATGCTGACGGCGCGTTCGTGTTTCACGCGCGCCTCAAAGAGATGTCAACAAACAGGGAGGGACCCACAAAGGCCAAGCAAGGAACATGGATGGGTTTTAGTCGGTACAAGTCTGACCCTCCCTTCCGCTCCACCCAGACCGGGAGAAGTAACTTAATGATTACACATCCGAAAAAAAAAATAGCAGTATATTTTACATGGAACGACTACCTATCCCAGTTAGTACTGGGTACCTCTTAGAGAGACTTTCGGGCCACGACTGTCAAATATAGCTACAATTGACAGCCGGGACCAACAGCTTAACATGCTTTCCGAGGCACGGAGGAAACTCGGTATGGTAGTGGTCACTCATATACGTACCAACCAAGGCACGCACGGCTTAACCTGGAGATTGACCCGAGCAGCTCCTGTGGACGGTGAGTAATGGGCTAATACATCGCTGTTCGTCTGTCTTTTGGCGACAGGCCGTGTTGACGGCGCGTTCGTGTTCCACGTGCGCCTCAAAGAGATGTCAGCAAACAGGGAGGGGCCCGCAAGGGCCGATGCCTGCCAGGGCTGCGAGACTGTTTGTAAAAGGCACCGCGGCCCTGGAACACAAAGGGCAAGGAAGGAACATGTATGGGTTTTAGTCAGTACAAGTCTGACCCTCCCTTCCGCTCCGCCCAGAGCGGGAGGTGTCATTTGATGATTTCCCATCCAAAAAAAAATCAAGCGGCTGTTATTATTTGGCAACGAGCTCCTCATATCTAATATTTGAGCTTGTCTAACAAAAGCTATGTTTCTATTTCCCAGGAAGATGTAAGTGGAAACGCAGGGATATCGGTTATCGCGACCAAAAGTAATCATGAAATTTTGATCCCGTTCCCGCAACCCATGGGAAATATCATTATATTTTAACCAATGCATACAAAAACTTGACTAATTATATACAAAAACCTTCCTCGAGAACAACTCTACCATTGATGAAAACAGCTCGAAAATCGGCGCAGAAGTTTTTGAGTTTATCGCGAACACACAGACAGACGCGGCGGAGGACTTTGTTTTATAATATATAGTGATGATTGACTTTAGTTATTTTTACAGATTCTTTCTTCTACCTCATTTTACTACCTGCCGAGATGCTAGCATTAATAACAAATTACAGCCTCAGAACGAGTCTAAATACGGAACTAAATTTCCGAAATTTTAGATATTTTTAATTAATTCAGCTTAGATTACCACTTCGAAGTAATTTGATTCCCGGAAAGGCTGTAAAACTCCAAGTTATGAAACATATAAAAGTTTCGCTATTATCGTTATCTTATTGGATTTTTAGTCGCTATTACTGTAAAAATTAAAATTTAGTAACTAACTATTAACGCTTACTTCCTGCAATAGATTTTGGAAGGATTCATTGTACGGTTATGATCACAGATCGGAATATTGAGAGTATTTTACCTAAATTTCAAAAAAGCCCAAAAGTACATTTTCGCGAAGGGTACACTTGCGCGAAAAAACATTTGCACGCATGGACTTTTGCGTGAACGAACATTTGCATGCATGAATACTTGCGCGAATATACATTTACGCGAATATACATTTGCGCGACTGGACACTTGCGCGACTTCAGGGCCAGTTACGTACAGAGTAAACATAACATCACGCCTGTTATTACTTGAAGGGTGGGCTGAGTTTTAATTGTTAATGGTAAGTCCCAGAAAGACTGGAAGAAAATAGTTAATAATTTATGATCGATATTTTTTTATTCTTAATTTTAATGGGCGTCATTTTCTATGTTTTGTCAAAATGAAAATACAACATGGCGCTGAGGAAAATTTTCGGTTTTTCCTTCATGGATGTCGTTTTCGTGATTTTCGGGGTCGCTAATAACGAAAAAGAGGAAAATTCAAAATGAAAATTCAAGATGGCGCCGAAGAAAATTATTGCAGAAGTTGGGAAAGCATTTCATTGAACCATTTGACCTTTTTGAATAACTTGTGTACTATTTCTAATTATTTATATTATATTGTTTACATATTTTTCACCTTTTACGACACTGGGCTGAGATTGCGTAACAGGTTTTTAATTTTCAGGACTAATTATTTTTGTTCGGGGTGTTTGTCTAGCCACCCCCTAACGGAGGTGGTGAAGGGTCGCTTTGGAAACGTTATTTTGACATTCAAAAGAATTTTCAGCTTAATTTGAGTAAATGCCTTTTAATTTAGATTGATTTTGGATTTTTCATCTGTATATATATAAAAATCAATGCCACTTTTCGTTGTAATTTTATAAATCAAGAACGGGCTCACCCATTCAAACCAAATATTTAGGCTTTGTTTTGGCTATTTAGTAGATGGTTTATGGGTATGTAGGGTATGTAGGATAGGGTAGGTAGGGTAGGGTAGGTAGGGTAGGGTAGGGTAGGTAGAGAATGTAGGGTAGGTAAGGTAGGTAGGGTAGGGTAGGTAGGTAGGTAGGTAGTAGGTCAATTTAAATTCAATATTCATGGTTGACAGGACAACGTCTGTCGGCTCAGCTAGTGCTTTTATACTTTCAAGTTTTGAATCTGTTTGTTAGAGTCATGTGATTTCTTTTATAAATTTTGAACTTGCTCTCGGAAGTTACCAGGGCTTAAAAATAAACACAAATACGGGAATTCGGATTTTAATTGGTCGAAAAATACCATTTCTTTGACATTAAAGCGAAGAATACTTACATTTAGAGTTCCTTAATTTATTTACAAAAATATTTTGAATATCGTTGAATAGCACGCGCAACAGAGGACCCTTGAAAATTGTGATAGTACTTAATACTCAAATAAATAACTGTGCACTTAAAACCAGCTTTAAAACTTGCAACTGAAGAATCATTTTTGTGTGTCTACTGGTTGCAGAAATAACAGTCTCTCGTTGCTCATGCTAACTTCAAAAAAACAGTTCACGTTTTTATTTAACTTGTCAACATATTTAGGCTATGTTCCGATCACAGTGGTAGTCCCAACGACTCTTGTACACGCTAAAGAATTCATTAAACATCAGAAAGTTACATTATGGTAAGTTGACGGATGCTCAATTAGACCATTTTTAATAGTCACTTTCATTTAATGATGACCCATCCTAAAAAAAAAAAAGATGTCTTTCATCGGGCTGAAGTTCCTTGAAATATGACCACCCCCTTCTTATACACGCTGTATACAAATGTCAGTATGAGTGAGAAAGAGAGAGAATACTATTCACATGTCATTGTTAACGCAACCGATGAGTGGTCATTTTGACGTGATATGTCAAATCTAACGTTTTTAATCTTTGTACTTATCCATCATGGTAAAGAAGTGGGAAATTAAGAGCCATCTTACTTTAGGCGGTTCAGTTGCGATTACCTTTTATATATTTAATTAATTTATCTGATTTTCAGTTACTTTCCAGCAGCCACACGATCACTGCAGGTATAAAGCTTGCGTGAACGTCAATATATTCCTTTGGAACCATTTATTTATATTAAATAGGATGTGTAACAATGGTTATCACACAACTTGGCTAACTTGGTATCTAAAAGCGCGAGGACTCCTGTTAATATTTAAAATAAATTTAATAATTATACTACTAACATTCAATAATCCATCTCTTACTGTAAAAGTTTATAAATATTATAATAATTATATTCGTGGGCATTATCAATAAATACTTAGTATCATTATAATAATAATAATTGAACATTCAAAAACTTCAATACTGAGCTCGTCATTTTCTTAGTCATTTCAATAATCTAAAAATTATGATAAATTTCATTACTATCTAATTAGTTGATATCAAGGAATGATACCGATATCATTGTATTAATATTTTTCAATTAATTTTACACAAACATTAAGAATGACAGTTTAAAATACAACATCTATATATTTTGTAAGTTTAAATAATATAAAGGTATTACCGACGCGTTTCTTCGCATCAATAAATATTTAAATTGACAATTATATTGTTATAGGTAATACAATTATGGCCAGAAATACACACAGTAACACTGTTTTAAGTTTTCACGAGATATAATACAACTTATATTGTCACTTACTGGATATCTCCAGTAATTATCCATTAATCTGAGCTCCCGATATTTTGACGCTGTTGCAAGTTGATCACGGGATGTTTGGAGAGTGCGGATAATGAACTTAAAATCTGTCTATCCTCTTTCTTAGTCTTAATCATCATCTGCCTAGCCTTTTCCCAACTATGTTGGGGTCGGCTTCCAGTCTAACCGGATGCAGCTGAATACCAGTATTTTACATGGAGCTACTGCCTATCTGACCTCCACAACCCAGTTAGTACTGGATAATACAATACCTCTTGATAAGACTGGTTGTCAGACTTTTTAGTATCACAAAAGATGTCCTGTAAATGACAAAATAAGTTTAAAAACACAGTAATTATCTAAGAATTTAATTGTAAATTACTATGCATTATCACAATACCTATCTACATATATATTTACATGTGCCAAATTTACACAACAAGTGATAATAGCAATCTATATCGTTGATTTACATTCGATTCTCCCTTTAATTACTTCGCAAGAGCTTACAAACATACGAAACAGTATTTTGGTTCCGTTTTTGTTCTCAAACTTAAGAGACCTGTGGAGGCCGCGCAGAATTGCAATTCGAAGCGAAGGAAAAAGCCGTCAAAATATTGTTATCTCTGTTTCACACTTCCCGGCGCATTGCGAAGCCGTGCGGGAGGCTGTGTGGATAGTCTTTACCTAGCTACTATTCTATAATTACCGTTCATTCATATCACCGCTGAACAATTGTGATTAATTGGAATGTGTGCCGTAATACCAAAAATGATGAATGAAAACTCAATGCTTTTCCATTTTTTTTTTTATATTGTGTAACTTAACAATAAGGCATGTTTCGAAATAAACAAAATTAAAAATATTACCGTTTTGAATCTAGAACAGATGAGATGAAAACAGCTTATTTATGCTGTAAAATGTGAGAAATTCAATTTGTTTACAATTCGTTTAAGGTAAATATTTTGCAAAAAAAATAAAATTGAGACCTAGGTAAACACTGTCTTGTTCCGAATAATAGCATAATAGGGTCGAAATATGCTTAAACTGAAAATGATTTTAGTATTACGTGTGTATGGACAATTCATCGTCCGCCGGCCCCTTAATGGAGTAGTTAGAGACATTTAAATCCTTCTTGCTCTATATTATTCTTTCTGCCTTAGGTTATACAGAGTGACGCCAACAGTACGACTTTAAATTAAACTGCGTATACATCATGATGTTCCTAGCTCACATACAAATATTCAATCGAATATATCCTGTAGTTTAGTCACGGGACGTTATTTTTCATTTTCAGCAATTTCTATATAATATATTAAGAGGAAATGTAAAATATAAGTCACATAAATTATACAACATCATCTTCCTAGCCCTATCCCAACTATGTTGGGGTCGGCTTCCAGTTTAACCGGATGCATCAAAATACCAGTATTTTATATGAAGCGACTGCCTATCGGACATCCACAAACCAGTTAGTACTGGGTATTACGATGTCCCTTGGTAAGACTGGTTGTCAGACTTTTTGGGCCACTGACTACCTAACGACTGTCAAAAATCTAGAAATGACAGCCGAGAACAAACGGCTTAACATGCTCTCCGAGGCACGGAGGAAATTCGTTATGTAATGGGTGGTCACCCATCCTCAGACCAATCTAGGCAAGCACAGCTTAACCTCGAGATTGACCCGAGCGGCTCTTATTATTTAGCCACGAGCTCGACACAAAAAAAGGACTAAAATCGTAAGAAACATGAAACTATAGTCATCTACAGTTCGATAGACAGATTTACTAGTTTTAACATTTTAAATTCATTTTAGCAAGATATAGGATGTCAGTAACGAAATCCACCAAAGTAATCACGCAGACACTTTATAAATATCATTACGTTGAACAAGACATTCTCAGAGGACGTTTTAAAACCCAATTATCTTGAGTATCATTACCTGAGACTTTATTCACTGAAATAAAATCAATCATGAGGGAAATTAAATTGGTGGTAACTTTTGTAGGAGAATATTACATTTTTAAGTAGGTGCCATGAAAAAATATTTATTTTTTTGGTAGGTACTACCATCTCAATAGGGGATTTTTTATAGTATTTGTCCTCAAGCCGGTTCAGCATAGTAAAACCCTTAATATTACTTAAATTCATGTGTACAAAAAAACGTGGAATTTAAAATAATCCAGATTTGTTTTCTGTTTTTCTTTTCAGTTTAAGAGGTGGTAAACTAGATCGTGAAACTCTCATGTGAGCTTATAATTTCACGATCTAGTTTAAAAAAACCTCAAAAATTCTAAACAGAGCAGTTTTAATTTAAATACCTATTTAATTTCTTTAGGTGCCTACCAACTTAAATTTTATAAAAAAAAATCACCTATAGAATTCTACAATATCGAGTAATACTTATTATCGGCTCTATTTCTGAATTCCACGCGGACGAAGTCGCGGGCGAAGTGCTAGTTATAAAATAAAATAGCATAACATCTCAGGATATTTTTTCATAAAATATAACTAGATGAAAATTCAGAAAGGTCAGGTGCGTAGTACTCGCAACCGGCTTGCGTGTATGACCAGATGTATGAACGTGGACGAGGCAAAAGGAGTATGTGTATCCTGTGGTTTCTGCCTACCCCCATGGGAAAAGGGCGTGAGTTTATGTATGTATGTATGTATAACTAGATGATCTGAAACAAAATATACCGAAGTAATATTTTGGAGCTTACAGGAACTGAAGCTTTCATGTCAGTTAATAAATCTGTTTTCAAGCAGAGTAGTTTGACCTTTCATCGATAACAGGCAAAGCCAATTTACAGCTTCCATTGTGTTAGTGCCTGTCACATGATAAGCTTTATTTTTGAACGACAGGCAGCAGCTATTGTGTTGAATTTTGGAACTACCGTTGTACAGAAGTGAAGGGGTTTCCTCCACTTCGGCTTCTACTACTTTTTACGTTAAAAAAGATCAAGGTTGGTGATCAATAGTTGTGCCTTTTAGTAGATCTCTACACTGGGATTCAAATCATCATACAAGGTGTAACATAATAAACGCAAAATATTCTCGTGGGTCGCCCCACGAGAATATTGTGCTCCAACCATGATGCTGTGTGGTGAGGATGATCGCTCATGTGCTTGTAATTTGTAAGATGTGCGAGTTAAAGCGTAATATATAACATCACGCCTGTAATCTTCGAAGGGATAGACAGAAATGTACCTGATAGTACACCCACATTTCGCCAGTTACGTTTTTAAGGCCTATGTAATAAATAGGGGGTGAGCCTATTGCCATCAACCGGGCACAGATTCAGACTCCGTAGCTGCTATTGAGAAATTCCTGATGGAAAAACCTAGTAGCACTGTGCCCGACCCGGGAATCGAACCCAGGATCTCATGCTCAACAGTCGCGCTTGCGGCCACTAGACCAACGAGGCAGTCATTGATAGGCAGAAGGCAGGCAGTTGTCGGGGCAGTTATGTATTAGTGTCGTAATAATCTCACTGCCGCCGGGACAAAGGTGTTCAATGTTCCCACTGCGGAGACAAAGGTGTCCTCTCTATAAGAGCCCAGTGTGGGTTAGTAGATATCACATGTCGTTGAATTCATTATTGCAAAGAAGCGTTCAAGTAGTTCTATGACTTCTTAGCTCATGATCAGATAACAAAATCGCAAACGAAAAGCGACCTTAGTGAATGCTCGGTTCAAGTAGATCGAGCTAAAGTTTTCCTATAACTTGAGAGAATTACGCAAAATGAGCAAGTAATTTTGTGATTGGAGCAAAGTTTAGTTTGCTTAGATAGGAAACGGATGCTGGTATGAAATTTGTTAGACTGAGTTTTGGAACGCATGTGAAGCAAATATTTATCTTTCATTATCAAACGTTACATCACGCTGGCTTTTCCTAAAAGCATAAACAGAAATGTATAACAAACTCAGAAAATGTATACTTATGTGTGTTTTAGGAACATAGATAAAATATACCCTTATTGTACTCAAAATAACAAAAAAAAACACACAAATATGTAAAAGTACAAAACAGTATTCTCAGTTGAGTTATGTAGCCAATGGTTTAAATAACACACATAAACTAACAAAATAGCATATACATTACACAATGAACTAGGTTGCTTCTGATTAATTTCTGATGAAAACCCGATGACACGTTCTTCACCCTATAGATCGAATCAAGATCCCACCATCGAACTTGTGGCCACACAACCCTCGAAGCAGTCCATCATTACACTTTACAAATATTAATGAACCGAACAAATATACATTTATTTTCATGATACACCGAACGTTAATTAAAAAAAATATATTTACATTTAATAAATTTTGATAGTCCAATCACCAGCATAAATTATCACTTTACAAATATTGTTATTTTATCAATCAAATATTTACACTCTCCTTCCATGTATGTAGGCTGAAACAAAAGAAAAATTTCATTAATCAATTATTCAATTTGAAGACTGAAAGTAATTAAATCGTTTCATTTGGACCAATGAAAATCAGCGGAATTTTATGACAAAAGTTCAGAATTTTAAACTCAATTCATCACTGTGTATCTTTTGTCGAAGATCTTAAAAAAATAATCATATTTGTTCCTTTTATTTGTCAGTTGGAGATAGAAAGAAACTCAAGAATTCTTAAAGCTGTCAAAGCAGAATTTCAGGCATCTACAACCATTCATATCCAGATTTCCTAAAATCTTCGATGCGTCAAAACGTCCCCCCAACCCTTACATCGACCAACAGTTTTAAAATGTATCTCATTCAAAACATCTCAGTAAGGTGATTATTTTTTATTAATTCTCAAAAGTGTGGGATTTCCGAGAAAAATCATGTTTTCATACTAACATTTTGGCACAAAATAACTGTTTATAAGCCATTTTGATTTTCAAAGTATTTTAATTATTATCTACATTTATTTCTGTGCACATTAATTACATTTTTAAATATTATTACCATTTAATTTAAATAATTTTTTTTTTTTGTTTGAGTTTGAGTTTGTAGCAAAATTAATCTTGGCTACGTCGTAGCTAAAGACGGCGAAATGTAAGCATTCTAAAAGTTAGTGTAAGAAAACCGATTTCTAGATTAAACTCGCTGCTGTATATAATAAATTGCTAATAATTCAGCTTGCAATGTGTAAGTATATTTTGTTTATTCTGTGTGCAATAAATAACAAGAATAAGAAAGATGGTAGCGTAGGAAATTGTTGTCAAATAATTCACTGTTTTTATGAATTAATTAATACTACTTAAAGGATTTAATACGAAAATTTCAGTTTTTTTTTTATCTAGGCCGAATCCTCGAATTTTTTTTATAAAACAATAACTTCTACAAAAAAGATCAAAGAATTAAAAAATAGATTCAATTCTATTGTAACTGAACGACTTACATGTTTAAAAATATTTTTATGAAAAAAAATTTTAAAGTAATCTATTATTTTTATTTATGAAGTAGAAATATACAATTAAGTTCAACAAACGACTTAAGTAAAGTTGTAATTGAGTTGGATTATTATGTTCTGATAAAATTTTGAAAGTTAAAGTAGTTATTTTCAAAACAACTACTTGTAACTCTGTTAAAACTAGTTTACCTTTGTCTTTCACAAATTAAATCAAGTGTGTATTGGACAATAATTGCCCGAAAAGTGAAAATATTTGAGGGAGGCCTTTGACAAAACATACGCTTACGCTTTATGCAGAAGCAAAAAATATTCAACAAAACACCCTTTTTTTTTCGGATGGGAAATAATCAAATGACTCGCTCTGGGCAGAGCGGAAGGAAGTGTCAGCCTTGTACTGAATAAAACCCATCCATGTTCCTTCCTTACCCTTTGTGTTCCAGGGCCGCGGTATCTCTTTTGAACAGTCCCGCAGCCCTGGCAGTCATCGGCCCTTGCGAGCCCCTCCCTGTTTGCTGACATCGCTTTGGGGCGCGCGTGGAACACGAACGCACCGTCAACACGGCCTGTCGTCAAAAGACAGACGGGCGGCGAGCTAGCCCATTACTCACCGCCCACAGGTCCGCGTCTACGGTGGCCGGAAGCCATCAACGATTTTTTTTTAAGTATAATTATTCTTTTAAATGACAACATTAACACTAAGCACCAAACAATTCAATTCAAGGTTCTTCTATAAAAAATACATATTATTCCTTTGAAATTCTCCAATGTCTTAGCCATTACTTTAGGCCAAAGATAAAAATGGCGTCTGTCGCAATTTAAGAGTATTATATATAAGCTGTGGAGACCTATAAAAAGGTTTCAAGAAAACTGCTAATGAGTCATTACTCATTAGCAGTTTTCTTGAAACCTTCTGAAACCTTCTGTTTTTCCTAAGCAGCGTCTTAGCGCCATTGCGTAAGACGCTGCTTAGGAAAAACAAAAGAAAATCTTTTATATGCCGCAAAAACTTTGGAGAATCCTTTTCTAAGTGGCGAGACAGATTAGTTTAATAAGGACTTTGAAATTAATAAAAATTTTAAAGGTAAAAATGCGGGTGATATTCTAATTGATTCTGATTTGTATGTATGCCACGATAGTATAAAACAACATAAACTCACGCCTGTAATACCCATAAGGTTATGTAGAGATGTGCCCAATAGTTCACCTACACTTTGCCAGTTGTGTTTAGGTCCCATGTCCAAGGGAGCCTATCACCATCAACTGGGCACCAAACCAGACTCCGTGTTTGCTATTAAAGTTCCTGATGGAAAAACCCAATATTTCTCGCTCGGCCCGGGAATCCAACCCAGGACCTCATGCTCAGCAGTCGCGCTTGCGACCACTAGACCAGGCAGACGAGGCAGTTTCTGTCCAGTCATTATAAAACAATTTTTGGGTTTAAATGATCGATCAAACCAGTCTAGATAATGTGCGAAAGCTTTTCCGTACATAGACGCTGAAAGAAAGAAGAAAGAAAGAAAATACATTTATTTGGGTCATGCCACAAGTGCACACAATAAAAACAAAAAAATATATATAACAAACAAGAAAAAATTATAATAAAAAAAGACGTGTGGCACTCGGAGACTGCCGCGGTAAAGCTATTGCATAGCATTTTTTATCAACATATGTAATTATAATTATTTATTAACTTTCGTAGTGCCAGATTCACAAGCCTAGGTTTACATACACAACCTAACCTCCTAGCTCCAGCAGTAGATTAAAAATAATAACCTAGGCTTGTCAATATCTGACACTATGTGTTAGGCACTAGGTGTTAGGTTATTTTCGTTACGTTACGTTACGAAAGTTACGTTACGGAATTTCTGGGTTCGGTCTCCACGCTCAAGGCCCGCGATGGAAGCTATGCAATAGCTTAAAACTAAACAAGACATGTAACACTGTGTGCCTCACGGCTGCGCCAAAGAGGCCCAGTTCAGTAAAATGCCGGGCAACTAGTACCCGACGCTGGTTTTCAACTGGACCTGGATTAGAGTGGTTACGCATGTAAATCAGTTTTATAAAGGGTGTAAACAGACTCTTAACGAAGCCGAAAGGCACTTGTTCTCCCCGTCATTGCGATAATTTTTTTGTTCTCGACCATCCCTGGGAACCTTCCAGTTACGGAGATATTGGGGGTCAAAGTTCCAACTTTTTTACATGTTTTTTTTTTAAATACATGTTTTTAATGTATTATTTTTACTTAAAACACCTCTAGGATCCCCTTTCTATTTAATCCATCCATCAGCACAATGTTTAGATTGCGTTACATTGAGTCCTACTGAAAAACGTGATTTTTCAGCCCAAAAAAAAAGTCGTTTCCCAGCACTATTTTTTGCGTAAAGTTACTTAGTTTGATGTACATAATGCTTGGTTGACGGCTTCGTTAAGAGTCTGTTTACACCCTGTATGTTGTGTCGGTGGTGGTGGTGAATAGGTACTTAAATATGTTAAATAGATATGTGTACAAAAAAATAAAAGCTGAGAGTTACTTTAGTATTTTTACCGATGTTTTAGAGAGTATCTACTAACGATTATTATTTTACAAAAAAGTTACAAATTCACGTGTATTGTTATTGGAAAAATCATGGTCTCTAGAGCTTCGTATCCGAATGGTAACCAATGGGACCCTATTACAAAGCCTCCGCTGTCCGTCTGTCTGTCAGGGGGCTGTATCTCATAATTCGTAATGGGTAGAAGTGATCAAAGTGTGTGTGTTTTTCTTTCAGATGTGTATTTCTGTTGTTCCTTTATCAACAAATAATAAAAATTAGTTAAAAATAACAGGGGGCTAGTACTACGTTGGTACGGAACCCTTCATGTGGGAGTCCGACCCGCACTTGGCCGGGTTTTTTTGTAAATAGAGACCGGGAGGCAATCTGTTTTATGGAAAAAGTTTTATTTTTGGACCAATTAAAAAAAATCTAAGTCGTTGCTGTTATATATCATGTCTTCCAAAAAATATTTTTTATGTTTTTCCCGTTCATACGAGTACACCAAAATGTTTATTTTTGTCGTTTTATTCCTAAGTTTTAACACGGAAACAATTTACGATCTGAAGTGGCAATTAGTCGAGTTCTTTTGCTGAAAGTTTTTAAGTGGTATCGTAGTTAAAAAAACCTTGGAACGACGAAGTTTTAGGGCCTTACAAATTATTAACTAAGGAGTATTTCTGGCCTTCATAAATCCAGAAATATATTAGCCACAATGGAATTTCTACAATTTTGCATTTCTATGCATTTTACATTCGATTGTAAACATCAACTTGAATAATTATTAAAGAACTTATTGCTGCAGCTGAATAACTTTTAATTACATGAATACATTGATCTATCAAAAGAATTATTGAAGAATACGGAAAATAGCTTGTATAAATATTACGTTTATTTAGGCATAGTAAAATAAAACATTACAAAAAAAAAAAACTACAAACGTCATTTATACCGTCATTTTAAATAATCCTGCGCCAAATTAATGTACTTCGTTTCAGGCTCGCTTTTCTGTTATTTACACAAACGCGAGTAATGGTACAAAAAAATTGTAATCCTGTTGAAACTAAATAATACATATCATACCAGCATCACTGAATCATCATTACAAAGGCACACAATATGACAGTACTTAGGTTCAGTTGAACGGGTGGCCGATGGGGCCGTAAATTTCTGGAGTGGCGACCGCGAACCGGAGGACGTTGCGTTGGAAGGCCTCCCACTAGGTGGACCGATGACCTGGTGAAGGTTGCGGGGATCCGCTGGATGTGAGTCGCACGGGACCGGTCAATGTGGCGACACTTGGGGGAGGCCTATGTCTAGCAGTGGACGTCTTTCGGCTGAAATGATGGGTTATGGTTTCTTCATTTATCTGCCCAGCCTTCCCTTCCTTTCCTTTCCTTTCATTAATGGGATTATCTTCCAATCTAACCGGATACAGCTAAGTACCAGTATTTTCAATGAAACACCAACATATCTGATCTACACAAACATAAACTTGTTACATGGTACACGATTATCTTTGAAAATAATGGTTATCGGACTTCTCTAACACTAGCTTATGCCCGCGGTTTCGCCCACGTGGAGATCGATAATTATTGTCCCACGGGATCATACTACCGGGATAAAAAGTATCCTATATGTTAATCCAGTTTATAAACTATCTGTGTGCTAAATTTCATCCAAATCCGTTTGGTTGTTTTTGCGTGAAAGACAAACATCCATCCATCCATCTTCACAAACTTTCGCATTTATAATATTAAGTAAGAATAACGGATTCCGGAACCTGCTCGGTATGTAATGGATGATCACCCATCCATAGACTGACTTCGGCAATTATTACTTAACCTTGAAGATCGGCAAGCAAAGTGTTATGAAAAGTATTGAAGAATAAGTACTGAGGCATTTCATAATAGGTACTAAATATCAGTAAAGATTAATTTTCATTATTAAATACCTAGCAATTACAAAAGTCTCCAATTTATTTCTGTCTCTAAAACTCGGAAAATGTCTCCGTCCGAATAACAAACTATTTTCAATTCGTTAAAGTTCGACAAGTTTCGCTCTCCACGATTTTTGTTATCATTGGAACAATATCAATAGAAACTTTTCGTACTGTCATAGTTTTATTTCATCGAAATCGTATTTTATTTCTATTCTGATTTGATCCCTAGGGATTATATTAATATTATGGATCCATAATATTTTAATTTTAAACGTAAAAACCCATTAGGACAACCGAAATGAGAAAAAGATGAGAATGATGAAATGAAATGAGAATAATGCTGAAAGACCTGAACATCGTTCGTTCACCGACAATAGATACCGAAAGTAGTTTACCGATCGGCACGAACTATTTCAAAACTTTAATGACATTTCTGTTAAATGTAGCAGCATCATGCTAAAATAAGGGCTTTTTGGCCTCGTACAGAACGAATTTAGGTAATGTATGGCTTTTTCCCAGTCTAGTCATCATTCCCTTGGCCGTATTCCAATTTGTTTGGGGTCTTGCATGTCTTATACTCTGCCGTCATAAGGAAAAAGGGCACAACTTACATTTTTTTTCGAAATTGAGTTATAAATTCTGGCAGAATTGCTTTTTTTTATGATTCCGAATATGTATATAACTCAATTTCGAAATGAAATGTTAGTTGTGCCCTTTTTCCTTATGACGGCAGTACTTCTCTATAAAGTACTCGTCATTCCATCAGACACCTCATTTTTTGCCATATCATCCTTCACAAAGAAGAATTGTATGTCCTTAGTCCAATATACATTTTTATTTCTAATATAGTCATTGGATTGGGTCGACGACCCGAACAGAGCTGGTAAAACCCTTTAGATAATCCGAGATAGTGTTACCAATCAGGAACACTAACGTCGCGTTCTACATTGTCAGTATATATCTTCAAAGGATAAGAGAAATCCATCAAAATGATATTTCCTTTGTCTGCCTTTTCCATTGTAAATTAGGATTATTATGTACCTAGTTGTCTCTTGTTTCAAGTTGTTCTACAAACGCTATGAATTTGATGAAATAGCAAATTGCCAATAACAAGATATTCACGGCTTCGAAATTTAACAGTAATTGGTTCAGTTTTCATGGAAATGTTATTTTTGTCGAATTTTTCCCCGACGGAAAAATATCGAGACGATTTACGAAAAGCTTTACTGGTGATATTATCATAACATAAGTAGCTCTGAACATATTAATATATATTTAAAAACAACTCAATACTATGTACATTATATACAGACTACAAATAAAATAAAAATAATTAAAAAAAAAGAACACTAAAAGTAAGTACCTACATATTTACAACGACAACAATAGGACACTTAGGCGTCAAAGTACTCCTCCGCATCGCTGTCATCCGGAAACGTACTCAGAAGACTGGCAGCATTGCCACGTTGAATGGCAATGCTACTTCTTCAAAAAATAAAATAAATATTAAATTTAATCCCACGTTTAGTATTACGTCGAAAGTTGCCATTGTCAACTCTAATCTTTTGTACCGATCATGAAACATAACACTCTAAATAAATGATGTAAAGGTCTATTTCTCACTGTTCCATTGTCATGATGACTTGTTTGACAAATGGATTCTGCAAGGGATATTACAGCTTATAAGTACTTTATTGTTCTCCTGTCTCGCACACTCGATTTTCTTTCATCTTGATCCTTTTTCTATATTTATTTTGTTTGATGTTTATTGTATCCTTGTGAGTCGTTATTTTAACATTCTACGATCAGAAGATAGAACTTTACTTTTCTAATAACACTTTTAAATTGGCATTTAAACAGTTGTTACTTTAGCAACTGAATCTTTAATGCATGTACGAGTTTATTTACGGAAAACGTTTGACACCAATGGGGAGCGGCACTGGTGTTTCTATTGCGTAATTCACCAATCGTTTTTATAAACTAAGATTCTTAGTACTTACACACCATTTTTCTATCCATCGCGTAAAAATTTAAATGCAACCATGAAACTGTGCATACATTCATCCGTAAACAAACTTCAATAAAACCATCTTCAACAACATTTCCACGTACCATCATCATCATCATTCAGCTTAAATAGTCCACTGTTGGACATAATTGTCGACTGTGACGACGGTCGCCACTGTGGGCGCGGTAACTTATTATGAAAAAGTGACAGCACCCTGCCCGGGCGCGTTAACGACATAGGAGTTATCGTCGGCATCAGTGCAGGACCTTGAAAATGCACAACACCCTTATTACAGGAGCCAGTCAAAACTGTTGTTACAGGCTTTTCGAAGGTCCCGGTGGTATCTTAATATTTACCGCTCGAAGGCAGGCTACTTAATTTATCTATTTTGATACAAATGTATTTCGCTACAAGATCCTGCACTGACGCCGACGCGATGATATGCCTCATCACTACATCACCACATCGACGAATGCTGCAATGCTTCTCGTAAAAGAGTAGATTCTCAAAACCTTTACCAAAAGGTTATCGCTTCTACAGTATTTTAAATTTCAACAACAACTTCCAACAGGATTTTCACGAGTTTTCGGTAGCATAATTCAGTACAGTTCCAGCACACTTTTCCTGTCCAACATCATTTTCTGATATAATGTAATGTTTCTATGCCCATAGATCATTGGTCTCCAAGTGTCTTTCCCACTGCTGGACAAAGGCCTCCACCATTCCCTTGCCTCCCTACCAGTATTGCCTTCTCCGGCCAATCAGCCAGAAACGAGTCCAAATCGCAACACCAGCGTTTCTTGGGCCTGCCTCGGTGACAATGACCGTCTTCAGGCCCCCATTGTGACCAATTCTGGCCCTTCTGTCCTGGAAATATGACCCGTCAGTACCATTTCGGCGATATAACTTCAGTTTATAACTAAGACGAAATATCTTACCATCATAATAGATCCCATGTGGACACTTAGGGCAGCTAGCAAGCAAATGCGGTCTCGGCAACGGGGGGGCGCTGTACATCCGATACGACGAGCGCTGCCATTCGCTTACTGCATTTCCTCTTGAATTTCTGAGTTCCTCTATACCTGTAGAGACGAATACTTCAAGGGGATTATTGTAGAAGTTAGCTTTACAAATTAAAGTTTTGGCAGAAAATATTTTTGAGTTCTATTTTGTGGGATATAAAGGTAATGTACAAAAATATCTAATGAAGTTAGATTAGCTTACGTTTTTATATCTAGAATTGTGATAATAATAGATATTACAAAAAAAATAACTGAAACTGTATGAGATTTAAATTTAAATTTTAAACAACAAATTAGTAACTAACTACAAAGACTTTTCTATTTTATTTCATTTGGCTCATTGCAACTCACTATCCCCTACGCCTACATCAATATTCAGCAACAATAGTACAAGATAGATGCTAAATTCCTAGAGCCACGCACGGTACAAAGTAACTTTTAAAAAGCCGTTATTACTTTAACCATTATTTATATCAACAAGGCAACAACTAACTAACGCAGTATGAACTGCTTAAAGAAATAGGCTTATAAGTAATGGACAGTCACAAAAATCCCCATATTCCTTTAAATTCCGTTTAATTCACTAATTATGCACGCTGAAATTCTAATTTTAGTATTATGATAAACTCCCAAGGGAAGTGCTTAAATAAAACACGGGTATAATCCTACATTCCGACTGGATTTAGCTTATTCAACTCTCGGCTTTACCTCATTATTTAATTGCTGCGAGCTATCATAAAAAAATTCTCAGTACCAAACAAAATTGTGGTGGCATTTACGACGTCATAAGCGAACTAAACATATAACATTGCATAGAGTTACTTAATTTGATGTACAAAATGCTTGGTTGACGGCTTTGAGAAGAGTTCGTTTACACCTTGTATATAATTGCCCGACAATAACAGACTCTAAACCCGTCTAGACGGAGAATCTTCACTTCAAAGGGATGAAATTAAATTTATCATTTTGTTACTAAATTTCTCATGCCTCTATTAAATAAATTAACACTTTAGTATCTTAGAACTAACGAAATAAACTAAGCTTTCCGATCTGAATAGGTTGGAGTAAGCCTCTGTAAGTACTATATTTATCCTGCCAGGGCTGCGGGACTGTTCGAAAGAGATACCGCGACCCTGGAACACAAAGGGCAAGGAAAGAACATGGATGGGTTTTAGTCAGTACAAGTCTGACACTCCTTTCCACTCTACTAAGTACTATATTTATATTTAAGTACTATATTTATATCGCTTGACTGCGTGCATAAGCTATCTTCGAGGTTGAAAAGAATCTACAATTTTTATACAAGAACCAACCATTACTATATTTAAACGCAAAGGGCTTGAACTAAATGTTATGCAAAAATTAATTTCATCATTATCTGCCTAATCTCCTCCAAACTTTGTTGGGGTCGGCTTCCAATCTAGCCGGATGCAGCTGAATACCAGTATTTTACATGAAGTGACTGTCTATCTGACCTCCACAACCTACTTAGTACTGGGTAATGCGATACCCCTTGGTAAGACTGGTTGTCAGACTTTCGGGCCACTGACTACCTATAACGACTGTCAAGAACTACAAATGACAGCCGGGACGTGCAAAAAGTTATTTATAGTTTTTAATTATGCAGATGCAGAATGCACGACTATTATAATGCAACCCGCAACCCAAAGTTTTAATGGCCTACTCTTGCACTAACAACTTATTCTTCGCGCAGTAATGTATTGTTTTAACAAACGAACTCAACATATCGCAAGACTTTTTAAAGGCCTAAACTTTGCAGTATTTGGGACTGTTCAAACATGCCAAGCGACGCTGAGTTTTCAGTTTCCCTCATCACGAATTTTATTATTATCATTTTGTCCATACATTTTAAATAGGAACAGATAATATCGTGGAGCACGTAAATTGGAAATCATAATGGTATTACACTCCCAAAATTCCCCACATTTGACAATAGACAATGCAAATGAAATAAAAGCAGTGCATTATCCCTGCAGAAACAACATACACTACATAACATCACGCCTGTAATTCGTGAATAATTAGGCTGAAAAAATAATCCACTTCAATGTAACATCTAGTAAAAGAACGGTAATTTTATTTGAATTACGAATGTTGTACGTTAATTTACTCTTTTAAAAAGTGCCTACACAAAACACGGTATGGAAAAAGGTCGAATATCATATTTAAAGCTGAAAATAAATCATGTAAGTACGCACGACCGGACTTATCCTGAGGGATCGAGGTTTTTTATTATGGGTCACAAATCCGGCTGATGTAAGATGTCTGTCTAACATTCAGATATTTTTAGTATTATGTTTTACGATCTTGAATATCTGACGTGTTGCCATTCCTTTGACAAGTCTAAAATAAGTGTGAGGTGACTATTACAAAACATAACTTCACGCCTGTAATCCCCGAAAGGTTAGGCAGATCTTTCGCTAGTTTTGCTTAAGTTCCATGTAAAAGGGGACGAGCCTATTGCCATCAACCGGGCACAATTTCAAATTCCGTGGCTGGTACTACAGGACTCAAACCTAGGACCTCATGTTTAGCAGCCGCGGTTGCGACCACTACGACAGCGTGGTAGTCGAGGCTTTTATTGCTCAAAAAAAAATGTCCAAAAGAATTTATCGATGCGTCGCGTTGTGACATTCGTTATGAATGAATCGTTTGTTCGTCGTGAATGTTGAGCTAATTACAGGAGATTGCATTAAAGAACCCACTGAGCATTTACTTCCCGTATTTGTAAACAAACATTCGCGAACGTTTGTTACGTAACGAATATTCTGTAGCGACACAGACATTTGTTCGCAAGCACAGCAATTAGAATTTGTTTTTAGTGTGAAGAAAACGCTTCCATTTTCAAGATAATTAATTACTTCAATAAAAAAGAAATATTCCTATTCGATTTCTAGTTTTAAGGTGTGAAGGTTCTGCGAATAAATGTTTATTGCGCAACGGATGCTTCCAAAAGAAAGTCCTTGGATGTTGCTTGGAAATACTTGGTACCTATTATATTATTTAAAGCTATTATCACGTATCTATTTGCGGTCTTTTATGATACCTTCCTTCCGAGAAGATCGATCGATAACGGGTGATTGCCTTGTAGGAAGGCTGAAGGTTTTATGAATTATACAAGACCTTTTAGTACCCTGTACGTATTGGTTCCAGTATTGAACATCTCCAAAGAAAAAATAAATGTTAACATTCCAAATTCCAAATTCAAATTATTTGGCAACTAAAAAGTTGTCAAATAATTTGAATTTGGAATGTCCTTTCATGTCATGTCGATGAGATTCGAATGAAAAAGGAGGTCGGATGAGAGATGGTACAAACAAATCTAATATATTCAGTGGCATCTGGAAAGGTTTGATTGCTTTTTAGCCACCCGGGTTGGGCTTGGTTCAAATGTGGTTGTAGAAAAGGCTATGTATTATAATTTTGGGTTGCCTAGCAACAACTAGTCAACACGTGTGTGAACATGGCCATCTATGGACACGTTGACACACCGTTGTTCAATATTGTTACGAGCTGGGTATGGGATAAATTAATTACCACCGATTAATTAACAAATAACTTTAATTAACCAAAACACTTTAAACTTAATTACAATTACGCTATCGATCACTAGTCACTTAAATATCGCACTTCTCAATCACTTCGATTCGCTTCGTTGTGTAGCCAAAATCAGACTGCTTCTCCCGCAAACATGACGGCTATTTATAGGTCAACCGATCCTTCTCGAACCTTCTCACAGTGGCACAATGGAACGTCATCCTTCGAGAAACTTCGACACCTTTCTCGAATGTTCTAGACAGTTCCATAGTGAATACTGTCCTTCGAGGAGGTTCCACAACTCTCTCGAATCTTCTAGTAATTTCTATACTAAAACATTCTAGACTCGAGTCGTCTTAGACAGTTCAATAGTAGATCATTCGAGACTCGCATGTAATCTAGAATGTTCTCGTAAAGTAACCGACGTAACACTGCCCCCTCCTTAGACATGCTCGCCCCGAGCATCATTAGCCCCGTAGTATCGCGCCAATCGGTCTACATGGACAATCTTAGGCGCACCTCGTGGACCCTTCTGTATTCGGTAGGTGACATCGTTGATCCTAGTCACGACTCTGTATGGTCCATCCCATTTTCCTTGCAACTTCGGAGACTTCCCCTTGCTCCGCACTGGGTTATGCAACCACACCATTGAATTCACCTCGAAACCCCTACTGTTTGCCTTCCGGTCATAACGGGTCTTCATCTTCTCAGACATCTGTTGGCCGGATTGTCTGATATGCTCATAAACATCATTCAACTTGTTACGCAAGTCATTCGCATAATCTGTTACACTGCGTGGAGCATCAGGGGAAGTCCCAGTGATTAAATCTGCAGGCAACCGTAATTCCCTTCCAAAGTTCGCGAAGGCTGGTGTCACAGTCGTACTTTCGTGAACTGCACTACGGTAGGACAGAAGAAACGGCTGTATGTGCGTGTCCCAATCCCTTTGCCTGCTTTCCACGACTTTTGCGAGATATCTCTCCAACGTTTGGTTGAATCGTTCCACCATTCCATCAGATTGTGGATGATAAGAAGTGGTTCTGGTTTTGTGAGTACCCATCAATCGACAAGTCTCCTGAAATACTTGCGATTCAAAATTCCTTCCCTGATCGCTGTGTATTTCTAAGGGTACACCAAAACGACAGAAGACCTCCTGAACCAATTTATCAGCGACAGTTGTAGCTTCTTGGTTAGGAATGGCGAAGACTTCTGGCCACTTTGTGAAGTAATCCATGACAACCATGAAGTACTTGTTCCCGCTTTCACTTTCTGGAAATGGACCCGCAACGTCTAATGCTATCCGTTCCCAGGGGGCCCCAACGTTGTACACTTTTAAAGCACCTCTGCTGCGTGTTTGGGGTCCTTTCACAGCCGCACAACTCGTACATTTGCGACACCAGTCCTCCACATCATCTCGACAGTGGATCCAGTAAAATCGCTCTCGGATCTTCAAAAGAGTCCTTTTTACCCCCATATGTCCTCCTGAACATCCATCATGGTAGAGCCGTAAAACATCCGGTACCTTGGCTTTAGGGACAACCATTTGTAAATGATAGCTGTCTCCTCGAGCGTTTTCCCATTTACGGCACAAGACTCCATCCTGGATCACCAAGCTGTTCCATTGTGCCCAATAACTCTTCGTGATGGAACTCATCGCTGCCACATCACTCCACTTGGGCTTAGGAGCACCAGCTTTCATCCACTCGAAGATCGGTTTGATGTCCGTGTCTTTTTGCTGAGCCTGCTGTAGGGTTTCCTTCCATTCATCGCTGAGATCCGTTCTAAGCATCCTCACGGGCACTACTTCTTTCGTCTCTTGCCTGGCACAATGCTTACAGTCTTCAGGACAAGGTCTTCTTGACAAGGCGTCAGCGTTACCGTGAGTTCTTCCACTGCGATGTTCAGTTACGAAGTCATACTCTTGTAACAGTTCAATCCATCTTGCCACTTGCCCCTCTGGATTCTTGAACTGTAATAGCCACTTCAATGCAGCATGGTCAGTTCGTAACTGGAATTTCCGTCCCAGCAAATATTTACTAAAGTGCTGCAATGTCTTTACTACGGCGAGTAACTCCCGTCTCGTAACGCAGTAATTTCTTTCCGGTTTGGATAAAGACTTGCTGAAGTAAGCTATGACAACCTCCCGGTCTTCTTTCCGTTGAGACAGCACGCCCCCAATTCCAGTATTACTCGCATCTGTGTCAACTACGAAGTCATTTTCTGTGTCAGGATATCCCAAAATAGGAGTGTTGCACAGACGCTTCTTTAACTCCTGAAATGCGATGTCGCAGTTCTCGTCCCAACAGAATTGCCGCTTTTCCTCAGTGAGTCTGTGTAGGGGTTTTGCAATGTCAGCAAAATTCTTGACAAACCTTCGATAGTAGGAGCACAAACCCAAAAATGCTCTGACCTGTGTCTTGTCTTTCGGAACTGGCCAATCCTTGACGGCGACTACTTTCTCTGGGTCTGTTTGAACACCTTCCCCCGAAACTATGTGTCCTAAAAAGTTTACTTGTCGTCTGAAAAACGAGCACTTTTTCGGACTTAACTTAAGATTTGCTGTTTGGATTTTCGACAGCACTCGGTTGAGGTTTTTAAGGTGATCTTCAAATGTACGGCCCACGATGATTATGTCGTCTAGATAGACAAGACATGCGTCTCCAATCAATCCGGCAAGTACTTGCTCCATCAACCTTTCAAACGTAGCGGGAGCATTGCACAATCCGAACGCCATAACTTTAAACTGCCACAACCCCTTTCCTGTAGAGAATGCAGTTTTCTCCTTGTCCTCGGGGTCTATTTCCACTTGCCAGTAGCCACTTTTCAGGTCCAACGTGGTAAACCATTTCATTCCAGTCAGCGTATCCAGCGTGTCATCGATCCTAGGCAGTGGGTAGCTGTCCTTTTTCGTGACGTCGTTCAGTCGTCGATAGTCCACACAAAAGCGCATGCTGCCGTCCTTTTTCTTTACCAGGACCACAGGAGAACACCACGGACTGGATGAAGGCTCTATAACACCGTCCTTCACCATTCCCTCAATCATGGTGTCCACCTCTTTTTCCCGTGAAACTGGCAGTCTTCTTGGTCGCTGACGGATTGGTAACTCGTTACCTGTATTAATCTTGTGCTGAACGTGTCCAGTTCTCCCTATGTCAGCATCATTTGTAGAGAAAATGCCGGCGTACTGAAGTAACATCTTCATAGCCTTGTCCATTTCTCGTTGAGTTAAGTCACAGTTTTCCAAAAGCGTAGACACGTCAAAATTTGCACTACGAATTTTATTACCGGTAGGCAGATATTGCAATTGACGCATCCAAGCTACTTCCTCGCAAGTGCCGATCAGCGTGCCCTTCTTAATCACTTGCTCCTTGTCACTTGGATTCAGTATGCGTACTGCTGAGACGTTGGTGGCCTTTACCAGAGTACGTGCCATTTTCCATGGAAAGTCATTGGTCACCCTTTCTATCAGAACACTTCGATCTTTGCGTCCAGAATTCTGTGGTAAACTAATTGGCACGATCGTTTCTGATCTACGAGGAAGAACAATCTCCTTCAAGCAGTACACTTTCCCTGATGGTGCACCTTCCATGAAGACTTCCTCTGAACCACACTTCAATACTCCTTGATCAACGTCGATCTCACAACGATGTTTCCGCATGAAGTCCAAGCCCAAGATGCAATCGTCCACTATGTCGGCCACGATGACATAGTGCTGGTAAATTCTGTCACCTAATTTTAACTCCACCTCTTTCTTGCCTCGGACGATTATGTGCTGACCGGTCGCTGTTAGTAACTGTATACGGTCGTGGTTATTGAAGTAGTCCCCAAGAAACTGACTTGCTAGGTGAGAACTGACGACCGTGTGAGAAGCTCCAGTATCCAACGTCAGTTTGCATGGTGTTCCGTTGACTTCGCCTTTGATGGTCAGGCTGTTCCCGTCATGTGCTTGCGAGATCAAGATCCTCGGGGCTCTTTCAATACCAGCCAGCACCCGCCCCCCAGTCCTGGCATTTACTCGTTTCCCTGCTGTGGCTGGGCAGTCACTTCAGCCACCCTTCCCTGCTGATCTTCTCTCGGTGTGATGCGCTTAGGACAGCTTGACCGAAGATGACCCCTTTCTCCACAAGTGTAGCATCTAGGGCTGTAGCCATGCGAGCGGTCACGTACAGGTGATGCTACAACCTCCCTGACGCGGTGCGTTCGGTGGTCTTGCCTCACTGCCTCTACTTCTAAGGCATGGGCCAAGGCATCTTTCAGTGTCTCATGATGCCCAAGTCTCACAGCGGCTCTAACTTCTAGGTCCCGTATTCCATCCACGAACGCCTGCACCAGATTTCCATCGATAAGTGCAGGGGCAGACTGGTATGCTTTCCGAACCAGCTTTTCCACTTCCAGGGCCCACTGCTGTAGGTTTTCGGTACTACGTTGAACACGATCCTTCAACTTAGCACGGAACACGTGCTCCAGGTGCGCGTCGCCGTATCTGGACTCTAACGCCTCCAGCAGTTGCTCGTAGGTTACATCCTTGCCGAGCGCCTCAAGAATGGTGAGGGCCTGGTCTCGGAGGCCCAAGGTGAGCGCGGTCATAGCTTGCGCTTTGGTCCACCCATTCGCCTTCATAACAGCCTCAAATTGGATTTTATAGGCCGACCACGAAGATGTTCCGTCGAATGGCGGCACCTTGAAACCACGTGCTGAAGGTGCAGCAACCACTGAAGCCACAATTCCGTCTCCAGCTTTAAGTTCACCCAAAGCCTTCTTCACATCAGCAATCTGAACTTCGGCTTCGCAGATACGATTTTCATGCTGGTGAACCTGCTCCTTCATCACCTTGAGGTCTTTGCCAAATGTGGCGTGAAGATCCTTTATGAGGAGCATCTGCTCTTCTTGGCGGCGGACCTGCTCCTCTTTATCCCGTCTCAACTGTTCTTCTAACCGGCGAGCCTGCTCCTCTTGACGGCGAGCCTGTTCCTCTTGACGGCGAGCCTGTTCCTCTTGACGGCGAGCCTGCTCCTCTTGGCGGCGAGCCTGCTCCTCCTTATCACGTTGAAACTGCTCCTGCAACTGACGATTCTGCTCCTGCAGCATCATCATTAAAGCAGACAAATCTGGCGCCACGGATGCTGGAGGAACCCCAGATGGACCAGCGACTGGCTCTGACGTAGGCTGGACACCGCCCGGTGTCTGTGTCGGAGAATCACCAAACCGCCTTTGGTCCATGTCCTGCTGTCGCTGACTCCTGGTACGGATACCGTCCGTGTCGTCCTTTGGTAGAATCGGCATAACTTATCCCTCACTTCTGACACCAATTTGTTACGAGCTGGGTATGGGATAAATTAATTACCACCGATTAATTAACAAATAACTTTAATTAACCAAAACACTTTAAACTTAATTACAATTACGCTATCGATCACTAGTCACTTAAATATCGCACTTCTCAATCACTTCGATTCGCTTCGTTGTGTAGCCAAAATCAGACTGCCTCTCCCGCAAACATGACGGCTATTTATAGGTCAACCGATCCTTCTCGAACCTTCTCACAGTGGCACACAATGGAACGTCATCCTTCGAGAAACTTCGACACCTTTCTCGAATGTTCTAGACAGTTCCATAGTGAATACTGTCCTTCGAGGAGGTTCCACAACTCTCTCGAATCTTCTAGTAATTTCTATACTAAAACATTCTAGACTCGAGTCGTCTTAGACAGTTCAATAGTAGATCATTCGAGACTCGCATGTAATCTAGAATGTTCTCGTAAAGTAACCGACGTAACAATATGATATTTTATGGTAAAAAAAAACTGGGATCACATATCAACTTTCCAATGTGGATTCTGTTAAAACAAATGCAGTGTGGAACTAGGAGGAGATCTCAAAATTATTGAGTAAAATATATAAACTGAGGCTTTAATTAGCAGACTTACGATTATTTAATCTAAAATACAACGCATTCCAGTGATGGGTTTTTTAGTGCCGCGAACTCCGGAGTGATTGAATAACACCAAAAATTTAGATTATTATTTTGACATAATAATATGGTTATATGGGAATCTATACTTTTTATGAACCAAAGTAACTAAAGCGCTGTAAAAGTGCCTTTACAAAGTTTGTTACCCTAATAAAATATAATAATAAAATGTGTAGTATCGTATCATAAATATTTTTATCTGAAAAGGATAAGGAATGATTTTTTCTATGAATTTGATTTGTAGCCTTCGTGAAAAGGATAACTGAATAGTTACACAGTTCACAGCTCACAGATCCTGGCTCACGCCCAAGGAAACAGTAAATATTTTATATCCTAACAACTGTTACTTCAACATATCCCAAGGCAATGAGGATATGTTTACTAACAAATCAACGTTAACTGCATATAATACTCACCATGGGAATGTCATTCATTTTGCCAGTTAAACAACAGTCATTGCGCTATTTACGTTGTTTAATCATCATCATCATCTGCCTAGCCTTTTACCAACTATGTTGGGGTCCGCTTCCAGTCTAACCAGAAGCAGCTGAATACCAAAATTTTACATGGAGTGGCTGCCTATCTGACCTCCATAACCCAGTTAGTACTGGTTAATACGACAACCTTTGGTAATACCTACTGGTTGTCAAACTTTCGGGTCACTGACTACCCGTAACAAGTATCAGAGATCTTCAAATGACAGCCGGGACCAACGGCTTAACGTGTTTTCCAAACCACGGAGGAAACTTGGTTAGAATAGGTGGTCACCCATCCTCATAGTACATCATTATAGTACGGTACTACGACCGCGACTTAAAAAACATAAAACTCTTCTGAATAACTTTTTAAACCAGAAAACGCAAAAATGCAGCCTTGTCTGGTTACCCAAGAACCCTTTTTATTTAAAGAATTCACTACCAACCTCCTTCCTCACTGCAATTCTAGTTTTGAAAGCTAGTTTTTTTTTTTCTTTTAAACTGCAAGAGCGTGTAATTACGCCCGCTCTTTAACCGAAAATAAACTTCCAAGATTAATAATTCTACAGCATAAAAGCTAATCAGCCTAAGGGTTACGGCTTTCTTTTCATACAAGCAAAAAGAACATCAATACATAAACTAGTAGAGTCGTCTTTCCAAAACCTCTTTTGATAAAAGTTCCTTGTAAATGGAACCTTTCCTAGATAGTTGAAACTCTTCAAGTAAACTTAGGGTTCAGACAAAGAGACATTTTATCTGCAATAACATCATCTGCCTAGCCTTTTCTCAACTATGTTGGGTCGGCTTCCAGTCTAACCTGGTGCACCTGAATATCAGTATTTTACATGGAGGGACTATCTATCTGGCTTCTACAACCCAGTTAGTATTGGGTAAACCGGGTTGACAGACTTTCGGGCCACTGACTGACTACCTGTAACAACTGACAAAGATGTCAATTGGTAGCCGGGACCAACTGCTTTATGTGGAACCTAATAATACACCCACATTTTGCTAATTATATTAGAGCCTATTACCACCAACCGGGCACAAATTCAGACTCTCAGGCTGCTACTGAGATTTTCTTGATAGAAAAACCCAACAACACTTTGCCCCACTTGGGATCGAACTCAGGACCCCAGAAAAAGCGCTTGCAACCACTAGACCAACGAGGCAGACTATAATAATAAGGTGGCAGGGGAATAAAAGATATCACTAACCTACATAACAAGCAAATTACAACATTAAGAACATATTTTGAAAAAAAAAGTTGTACTTCAACCCTACACAAAGCAATAGCGTATAATGACAAAAAACTTATCCCTTTGAACATGTATGACATGACAACACAGAATAATGAACAACAGACTGACCGACAGACCAAAATCGCAGAATGGACCGAAAAGTCACTGCATGGGAGACACCGACATGATCTTAACCTACCTAACGTCGACAAGTTAGCGTCGAACGAATGGTTGAGGCGTGGAGAACTGTTCCCTGAGACCGAAGGTTTCATGATAGCGACTCAGGACCAGGTCATAGAAACCCGTAATTATCAGAAACACATCATGAGAATTCCTCATACAATAGACATATGTAGGCGATGCAATAGTTCTTCTGAGACCATTCAGCATATCACAGGTGCGTGTAAAGCAGTCGTCCAGACTGATTACAAGCACAGGCATGACCAAATAACGAACATAATCCATCAAAAATTAGCAATCAAATATAATTTAATCTCCACCCCACCTGTGCCTATTATAAATACCAGCCCGAAATTGTTCTTGAAAACACCACTCAATTGTACTTCAACCGAGGAATTTTCACAAATAAAACAATACACTACAATAGACCAGACATCACGTTATTAGACAAACGTAACAAAACCGCACAAATCATAGACATCGCCGTACCAAACACCCACAATCTTCAAAATACAATAGCAGAAAAACTTTCAAAATATACAGATCTTAAAATATAAATCAGCTGAATGTGGTGCCTTAGCCAAGTCGCAATAGTCCCTATTGTGCTATCAACAACAGGAGTTATCCCTAAACAACTTCATCAGTCTTTAAGAACACTTGACTTACCACGATATACATACCAAAGTCTTCAGAAAGCTGTAATCCTGAATACATGCAGGATTGTCAGAATTTTTTTGCAAAATGAAAATGAATCTGTAGTCACCACCACAAACACACAACATCGAGTGACCGCACACACACGGTTTAACAGACACAGAGACTCATCATCGCAAAATCCAATCATATCATCATCTCATCATATCACCACTTTCCCGGGGTAGTACTTGGCATCGGCCCGTGCTATTCTATAAATCCGGCAATAAAGCCGAGATACGTAAAAGTATAAAAACAAATAATAATAATAATCGGTTGTGTGCAGCGCATGAGATGGACTCAGTCTATAAACGAGAACGTCATGCGCGCATACTATGGGTCTACAGAGGGGGGAACTAACCTCACTGCGTACCGTGTTAGGATGCTGTCTATGTTTCAGGATCTGGAACCAACCGTCAACGTCTCGGCCCAACGACTGTCGGATCAGGTGCGGGTCATCCAACGCAATCACATGTTGGACGATGCCGCATTTGATAGGCTGCGCTCAGAGATACTGAGCAACCGTATTATCTTGACTCAACCACCAACGCTTGCAGCGTCAGCTAGTACAATCTCACCACGTTTTGGTCCTGTAGTCGAAGAGCAAGATGATAGGGTTGCCACGGTAAGTAGCCAGTGCAACGACCGATTGAGGAGCGCTCTGGAAGATGCGCTTCGCGAATATCGATCCACTGCTACCGAAATTAGGCCCCGATTACCACGGTTACCCATGCATAACAAAAATAGGGCGCTGGTGTGTGCCTTGGACTCGCAACTCAAGAGTATATTCGAGAGTAGTGAGGACCTCGTTGATACGCACTCGATTCTGTACTGTGGGGCTGTTGCGGCATGTCGTTTAGCTAATGTCAAATTTCCAAATTGTGACGTAGCTACTCGACCAAAACCAGCCGTACCAGCCTGGCAGCGCAGGATCGAGCGCCGTGTCGACGGGGCCAGGGTACTCATCGGTAAACTATACTGCTTCAGGGAGGGCAATACTCGACCACGTGTGATGCGCTTTGTGAGGCGGGCATTCGCGGGGACTGGAGTCAGCCCTCAAGAATACGTGTCCCGTGTCACAGAGCGCATTGACTTCCTGAAGCAGAAAGTTTATGCATGGGCGAACCGTATTCGGCGGTATAAGCGGCGGGTTGATCGGTACTCACAGAATCGCATGTTCCAGAGCGATGAGAGGTGGGTGTACAGAGCTTGGGAGCGACCTGAGCAAAATATGACAGACGTGTGCCGCCCAGATGATGCCGCCACGAGTTCTTTCTGGCGCAGCATCTGGTCGGTGCCCGTCTGTCATACTGAGGCTGACTGGATGCGTGATGTCGAGCAAGCGTGTGAACCTATTCCAGAAATGGAACCAATTTATATTACACCGTTAGATATAGCCAGAGCAGTTCGTCCGTTACCGAACTGGAAGTCACCAGGACCGGACGGACTGCACAACTTCTGGCTAAAATGGCTTAGTAGTTCACACGCTTGCTTGGCATCCCAATTCCAGTCATGCTTAGAGTCTCGGTTCCTGCCACAGTTTTTAACAACAGGCGTTACCCACCTGCTCCATAAGTCAGGTAGTCCCGCGGAACCCAAGAATTATAGGCCGATCACGTGTTTGTCGACGGTCTATAAACTTCTGACATCCATTTTGAGAACGAAAATTAATACACACATTGACAAAAACTCCATTATGTCTGCCTCTCAAAATGGATGCAGGAAAGGATCCCGCGGTACTAAGGAGCTACTCCTCATCGACATGGCCATTAGCCAACAGGTTCGTCGCTTTCGCAAGGATCTAGCGACATGTTGGATAGATTACAAGAAGGCCTACGACTCGGTGCCACATACATGGCTCATGAGGGTGCTGGAGTTGTACAAGATAGATGCAACTCTACGCGCCTTCCTTGAGTCGTGTATGGGGCAATGGAGGACGGTCCTTCGATATCCAGGATGTCGACAGATCCAGGGGAACGATGAGCCTGTATGGATTAAACGGGGAATATTCCAGGGCGACAGTCTGAGTCCACTTTGGTTCTGTCTAGCCCTGAATCCTCTAAGCACATTGCTGGAGGATTCAGGTCTAGGCTACCGGTTGAGAAGAGATGGTCAGGTCATATCTCACCTGCTTTACATGGATGATCTGAAACTCTTTGCCCCCAACAAATTGCGTCTGATGGAGTTACTGAGAGTAACTGAAACTTTTAGTAGCGCCATCAGGATGGAATTTGGTGTGGACAAATGTGCAGTCATGTATGTAAAGCGAGGGGAGATTATGGCATCCGAGGGAATTCAGCTCTCGGATTCCATACACCTGAGATCCCTCTCCTCAGCCGAAAGCTATAAGTATTTGGGTATGTCGGAAGCGTTGGGCATTAATGTGACTGACATGAAGCAATCGTTGAGGGAGCGCTTCTTTGGACGCCTGAAGAAGGTATTAAATAGCCTTCTTTCAGGTGGGAACAAGGTGCGCGCCTTCAACGGTTGGGTCATGCCGGTTTTAATGTACTCTTTCGGCATACTCAAATGGACTCAGACGGAACTCGATACCCTGGACAGGAAAGTCCGTACACTGCTGACGGCAAACCGGATGCATCACCCACGATCATCAGTGTGGCTTTTTAAATGCGAAGACCCTCCACAACCGCGAGGTGTGCAGTCTCAGAGATTATTTTTTAGAAACCGATGTGGGTATGCACCGAGATGTGGTCGCAGTGGACAAGGGACTGACCCCGCTATCCATGGCTAAAGAGAACTGGCGCAAACCTGTAGTACTTACTACCGATGACCGCAAGGAAGTATGGCAAGGCAAGGAGCTTCACGGGCGCTTCTACCGGGCTCTTCATGGGCCCGATGTAGATTTTCTAGCGTCCGTGTCCTGGCTACGTTTCGGCGACCTCTTTGGGGAAACTGAAGGTTTTGTCTGTGCGATTATGGACGAAGTTATGTTGACGAACAACTACCGGAAATATATTATGAAGGACGGGACGGTTGACGTGTGTCGGGCATGCCACCGTCCGGGTGAGTCCATTAGACATATTATCTCTGGTTGTTCTCGTCTGGCTAACGGCGAGTACTTGCACAGGCACAACCAAGTAGCCAGGATTATTCACCAGCAACTTGCCTTGAAATATAAACTTGTGGAATCTGAGGTACCGTACTACAAGTATGTGCCCGACCCAGTTCTCGAGAAAGACCATGTCACGCTGTACTGGGATCGGTCTATCATTACTGACAGGACTATTGTAGCCAATAAGCCTGACATAGTGGTAATAGACCGATCAGCGCGCCGCGTAATGATAATCGATGTCACCATCCCGCATGACGAGAACCTCGTGAAAGCTGAGAAAGAGAAACAAATAAAATATCTCGACTTGGCACACGAGGTTGTCGACATGTGGAATGTGAACTCGGCTATCATTGTGCCGATTGTCGTGACGGCCAATGGCCTTATGGCTAAGAGCCTCGACGACCATCTCTCGAAGCTCGCCTTAGGCGGTTGGATCAAGGGCCTGATTCAGAAGGCAGTACTCCTCGATACGGCTCGCATTGTGAGGAGGTTCCTGTCTCTGGAGCCCTAACCACCGGTAGCTTGGACCCTGTTCCCAACACCGGCGGACCGCTATTTTTTATATTTTTAAATGTTTTTATATGGTTTGTTTTAAGAAATATTTAAAAATGTTAAAAAATATGTATATATATGAATAAACGGAATAATAATTCAATTATTATTTTTATTTTTCAAGTAACATAACTCATGTGATAGTAACAATCTGACTTATTCCTATGTTAGTAAACTAAATTAAAACACAGATAAAGACAAGATAAAGAAAGGAAAGCAACATACGATATTCAAGACAACGATATTAACCTGCAGGTCCAGCAGAAATTTTGCAGCACAGTCCAGCCGGCCCGCGATCATGTTTAGGATGCTGTTGGTGCTGCCCCGTACCCTGCGTAGCAGGGATGCGCATCTCTTACGCATTACTGTATAAAAGCAATCCACGCGGGCGTCTGCAAACATCCCAGAAGCATAAAGAAACGTGGCAGCCCCATCAGCACCCTAAACGCGTTGTTGTATTGGACTCGAAGGGCGCTGTACGCCTTTAGTGTAAAATGAGCCCACAGGCTACACGACATACATAAGTACATACTGCATTATCAAATAACCGAGATTGTACTTATCAATCTCGCTGAAAGATTGACAGAAGCATGGGATTGACAGCAAATTAATCCCGGCATTTAGATGGCGCATTGTCTTCCTTCAGTTATTTAAAAAAAGACGGTATTCACGCTGATTAAATATGAATAGTATTTTTAGGAAATACCTCTTTTCTCGGAACTTTGTTGTGAAAACTTTGTTACTTTGAAACAAAGAATTTTCCTTGCAAAAGAAAATAATATGAAAGATTCATTCATTTTTTCTGTGTTATTTATGGATATTGTGGTAAATATACGGAATTTTATGGACCAATGTATTATTTTGTGATTATTTCTGAAAAGATTGATCCCAACTAGAGAGAAGTGAACGGTGAGTATAGAAGCCTTAGCCCAGAAGTGGGAAAAGCTAGGCTAATAATGATCATTGTGCCGGTAGTCGTATCAGCCCATGGCTTAATTGCCAAGAGCCTCGACCAGCACCTGAGGAGGCTCTCGTTAGGCAGCTGGATCAAGGGCTTGATTCAGAAAGCGGTACGCCTGGACACGGCTCGTATCGTTAGGAGGTTCCTCTCTCTGGAGCCCTGACCGGTAGCTTGGACCCTCTTCCCGATACCGGTGGGCTACTATTTTTTATATTTTTAAATGTTTTTTTTTGTTTTATATTGTAATTAATATGTATACAGATAAATAAAGTATAATAATATTCTGTAAGACCATATTATGTATCAACGTGGGCCAGGCTAAAGGAATATATGTCAGGATCGAAGCAGGTGAAGTTCTGTAGTTTTCACCTTCCTCAAAAGGCGTGAGTTTATGTATGTAAGAAAGTATCGGTACACTTCGCAAAAAATCAGGACTTGAATGATATATTTTCAGCACGTAACGAAAAAACAAACGTAGAAATAAATAAAAACTTAAAAACGTAGCAGGAATAAGATTGCCTCGTTGGTCTAGTGGTCGCAAGCGCGACTGCTGAGAATGAGCTCCTGGGTTCGGTGCCCGGGTCAGGCAAAGTGCTTTTGGGTTTTTCCATCAAGAATTTCTCAATAGCAGCTACGGAGTCTGGATTTGTGCCCGGTGGATGGCAATAGGCTCGCCCCCTATTACATGGGACTTAAAAACATAACTGGCGAAATGTGGGTGTACTATTAGGTACACTTCTGCATAACCCTTCGGGGATTATAGGCGTGATATTATGTTATGTAAATAAATAACAAATAGCTGAAATAAAATACAGCCGTTTCAAAAAGACATGCTTTTGAACTTGGAACAGTGTGAAAAGATAAAAAGACCTTTTATATCTTCCGCTTTACATTACAAAGTTAATGTTAAAAATAACTCATACGGGTTACGAGTAAGGTTCTACCCTCATCATATTTATCATCCCCTACATGTGTTCAACTGGATACGGGTTTACGGGATAATGCCATGACCATTATGTTCAATCCACGCTGATTTGAACACTTCCTTACGATTTTTCACATCTTTTTGGGTGGGAATTTTCGCGGAACGGTATTTATAGTAATTTGTTTTGGCGATGAAAAGGTACTACTTATACTGTTATAATGATATGTGTTTTTTTTAAGCTATTGCATAGCTTCTATCGCGGGCCTGAGCGTGGAGACCGAATCCAGAAATACCGTAACGAAAATAACCGTAACGTAACTTTCGCAACGTAACGTAACGAAAATGTGCAAAAAATGAAATGTGAATGTGTGTATGAAATGTGTGTGTGAAATGTAATGTGTGTGTGGAAATGAGCTCCAGCAGTAGATTAAAAATAATAACCTAGGCTTGTCAATATTTGACACTACGAAAGTGAATAAATAATTATAATTACATAAGTTGATAAAAAATGCTATGCAATAGTTTTACCGCGGCAGTCTCCGAGTGCCACACGTCTTTTTTTTTAACGTTAAGTTTCGGATATTAGCTCCACCACATAACATAACATAACATTACGCTTGTAATTCCCGTAGGGTTAGGCAGAGTTGTCCCTAATAGTATACCCACATTTCGCCAGTTATGTTTAAATCCCATGTAATAGGGGGCGAGCCTATTGCCATCAATCAGGCACAAATCCAGACTCCGTGGCTGCTACAAAGAAATTCCTGATGGCTAAACCCAATAGCACTTTGCCCGACCTGGGAATCGAACCCAGCACCTCATACTCAGCAGACGCACTTGCAACCACTCGACCAACGGGGCAGTCACACATGCACACAGACAGTACAAGTAATTTTGTACCTACAAGATATTCAAAACATCCATTCATAGATTAACCACGACTTTGTTGGTCTGTTGGTCTAGTTCTTAGTGACCCTGACTGCTAGGACGGAGGTCGTGGGTTCGATTCCCACACAGGACAAATCTTTGTGCGATGAGTACGATTATTTGTTCTGTATCTGGGTGTATAATTTATCTATAATATGTATGTATTTAGAAATATATAAGTATGTTTATCAGTTGTCTGGTTGCGATAGTACAGGCTCTGCCTAGTTTGGGATCAGATGGCGTGTGTTGGTTGTCCCAAGATATTATATTTGTGGTATGTTTTTAGACCCTACAATCCCCACATGTCTTTTACTAGATTCCGCCAGGATAATGCATTTTCACACTTACTGCTTCTATAAATAAACTAACAAGATAATACCATGACTGATTCGCGCTGATGTGAACACTTTCTTAGTATTATTTTTATTAGTTTGCTGTTGTTGCCGTCGCGCGTCGGGCTGAATTTTCGTGTTATTATTTCTCCGTAGTTTGGTATTTGTAAGTAATGGAGCGTGTTATACTATTTGCTGACATTTAAGAGTAACTGCTTATACTGATATTTAAATAAGTGATGTTACTTCATACGCAAAAACTCGCTAAGACTTGGAGGGCAAGAGCTTACAAGTGCGTAATGTACATACAATGACTTTGATGTCTTGTCATTGGATGGCACAAATGAAGTGTCCTCCTATTACATGGAACTGGGATCAATAGCGTCATAGTAACTTAAAGTAAGTATGAGTTTTGATTTTTTTAATGCATCTTGCTTAGATGTTTATATCACATATGCGACGGAATACCAAATAAGTTAATTTGACCCTAAAATGTCAGAACAGTGCTAAAACCTAGCTAAAAATACCCATGACATTTCGTGCAAGCTTCTTTTTATTTTTCTAACTCTTTTGGAAAAATGACTGCTAACGAAAATGAATGATACCAAAGATCACTTTTAATAATTACGTTAACGAGTAAAAACCTGATCGGGATCGACTGCCGGACTGCGAGATGCAGTCCGGCGGCGAATCTGGTAGCGGCCGCTTGCGCCGGCGCAGGATGTCTCGCCAACGGCACAGGATCGCTGTACGGAAGTAAGTCCTGAACCTGGGGAAAGAAAATTATTATTCAAAAAATTAATTAAAACTATAAGCAAAGTCAGTTGCTAGTAGGTACTAAAAAAATGGCCAATAAAAAATGTTGGGGAGTTGATTACGGCTATAATAGTTAGTTTACTCATGTCATCATTATCTGCCTAGCCTTTTCCCAACTATGTTGGAGTCGGCTTCTAGTCTAACCAGATGCAGCTGAATACTAGAATTTTACATGGAGCGACTGCTTATCTGCCCTCCACAGCCCAGTTAGTACTGGATAATACGATACCCCTTGGTAAGACAGCTTGTCAGACTTTTTGGGCCACCGACTAAGTACCTGTAACAACTGTCAAAGATGTACAAATGACAGCCGGGACTAACAGCTTAACGTGCTTTCCGAGGCACGTAGGAAACTCGTTATGTAATGGGTGGTCACCCATCCACAGACCAACCTAGGCAAGCACGGCTTAACCTAACGATCGACGCGAGCGGCTGTTATTATTTAGCCACGAGCTCCTCAGTTTCATGAGCTCATCAGTTTACTCGTGTCTTATTATGTAAAATGTAATTTTTTTAATAATTAAGTATTGAATTAAAAACTTAATTTTGGCCCTAAACAATTCTTAGAAGCAGAACGATCTTATAAATATGTTTTAACTTTAATTTATTTGAATTTAAATTAAAGTAACCCAAAGCGAATTTTGAGTACACCGTGGATAATTTTCATTAGTTATAAAACTAATTTTAAGTGTTACTTAAGTATTTTATCAACCTTTGTGAAGATATTTTTTTACAATACTTTTCAGTTTTGGCATCATTCCCTAAAGCAAAGCGGACCAGAGGCTTATTACTAAAATCTGTATTTTAAAAAATAAATCAAAGAAATAACGCCCACCCATAATGTCCAAAACATTTAGTTAAATTAGAATTCTCCCAAAAAATAAATTGGATTGAATTTACATAAACTGGGCACAAATAGGTTTTAGAGGTGATATAATGATAATCTTTGCTTTATATTTTCAGCCTTCTGTATAATTAAGCAGGTTTCTGTTTAGGTAATTAATAAAATGAAACCTGCCTTTATTTCACGTATATAAGGTCCCATTAAAATGGATGGACAAATTTTAACACAGCGTTCAGTACGTCTAACAAAGTTATCCAGGCAAAAAAATACTGATGAAAGTGATTTTATTTTGACCAAAAATAATAAATTGTCGGCATTTTTAGACAAGCCTTTTTTTTGCTAGCTATTTTTTTTTACCATTATCCTTATTTTGGTGGTCTAAATGATTTCTAAAAGTTTGTCTATCTAATTAAAAATAATAATTAATAATTATCTTAATGGGACCTTTTAATATTTGCTTTGTACTGAAATATTGCTTTGCGTATGTTATATGAAACAATTTCGGGATACGTTGTAGAGATACTTTTTTGAATTTTACCACCCAAAAGAAAATTAATAAAATGATATGGTAATAATCAACTAAATTTTGTTTTGATAAGACTATGATGATTATTAACTAATGATTGTTTGATAAGACTATGATGATTATTAATTGATATAATTTCATGACGGTTTTTTATGATTGTTTTATTGAAAGCTTGGACTAGAAATATTTGCACGACTGATTAGTCGAATATAGTGAGACTTAAATTATTTTACCAGCTATTATGTATCTACCTATATTCTGGCAAATAAATAAATTTCATTTCATTTCAATATTTGATTCTAGGTTGTTGACAACCAGGCAACAAACTGTGGCCTCAGACATCTGCAATACCTACAAGTGGCACTTTAAGTGCGTTGTCATCCTATAGACAACGTTGTATGGTCTCATGAGCCTCAGTGCTCATACTGTCCAAACCAGACTAATAACGAAGCTTGACAGCTAAAATAGGTATGGTCTAGTCTAGATAAATACCAGCCTTATATACTACCGCGTTTACTAACGATCGACCACTTTTCACACTTATACCTTAGATAATAAGGTTGGAAAGTGGTCAAACGTATTACTGACAAGCATTTGTAACAAGTAGCAATCAGTTTCAAAGCATTTCGATTTTCTACAATGTAAGAGTATGTCAACTGGATTGACATGTTCTCGGTAGCTTACGTCAATCTAATTATATTCTTGACTTTTTTTTTGAAATATCACTTTGTCTAGACGGCCACTCAGCTCTGTATCATCACTCAAATCTAGGCAAAATTATTTTGTCTCCTTTACACGTATAAAAGGTTGTACTTATAAAATCCCTATCGGAATCTGTCAGAAGAGTCGTCTCATATTCACAAATTGTGATATATAGGACGGAGCGAGTGAAACCACTCGTAAAAAATTCACGGGATAAACCCTCGATGTTTGGATGTGATAAGTTTCTGTTAGCACAGTATACATTTTTACTGGGGTAAAAAATAAAATATGTTAATATATTTTTGTGAAAATATCATGCTGATAACACATTTAGCTAGTCATGAAAGGTTGACATATGAAACGCTGAAATAGTAAAAAAAAAAAACTGGTGTCTTTGTATTTTTTATTGAAGTAGCTATTATAGAAAACTTTGCAATTATGACGCTTTGCTTTAAAGTGTCACTGAGACAAAAGGATCACATATTTAACACTCTTTTGTTAACTTCACCTGTGACTAACTATGTAATAAAATCATCGAAGTTAAATTTGACCCACTATCCGGTTTCAGATTAAGCTGAACTTTTGCAGACATGTTTAATTTGGATGACAATATATGGTTAGTGAAGTGACATTATTCCAAATCCAATAAGGGGTTCACCCAAAGATGGCTGATTAGTTATTTTCTATGAAATCCCGTGATATGGGTATCAAATATGTGGGTTTGTTGAGAAAAATACGAGATATAAAATGACGTCACAGTAAAGCGTGTTTTTTTTTAACCATATTAATTTTTTCCATGAGATTCCTTTCTGATAACCTCTTCTTAATAGGGTATTTTTATTCTATATTAAAACTCTTTTAAATAACAAGAACGCAAATAAATTTTATAAAATGTTAATACATAAGTAGAACAATTTGTTACGTTACACAAATAAAACTCTAACAGTCTTACTACAAAAAAAAAAATTAAACATTGGTCTAACACGTATTTAGCTAAACGCCTCCTAAAACGTTAAACACTTGTAAGACCGCTGTCTAATTTACGCTACCACAAAACCGTGTTTAGCGGGTATCTTACTAGACAACGCCTAACTCCATTTTTTTATCGCTTGGTCACATTTACTTCACTCGTTACATTTTATGCAATGAACCTACGATTCTGGCAAACATTTTTGTACGAGAAACATAGAAATGAAAGTGATTGCAACCGAAGAAAGGAACGTAATGCTTAGCACTGTCATTTCGTTTGTCAACCTGTTTTTCGGTTGACGTTGTCTTAAATTTGCATCTCGGAGATTTGAATTGAATTTAGTTATCTTGTGATCTTGCTGTGGTGCTATTTTGCTAACTCAAATAACTAAAATTCACAAAATCCATGACATCCATTTTACTACCAAAACTATGCCATACGAATGACACACCAAAAATAAACTTATAATTCTGTCAAAATGTAAGGTTAGACACTTGCAAAACAAGCTTCCACGTCTGTCTAACTTTAAACAACTTCTAAGCAGTGTAAATCTCTAGACAATTGATTTTGATTTGATTTGATTTGATGTGGTAACACTTTTTTTAAACATGTGCTCAACAGATGTTTAACTTTTTTGTAGTAAGACGGTTAAATTTCTTTAAAAAAATAACAGTTCCCTCGTTTACTAAAAAGTCTACAAAGAAAATATTCCCCTAGGGTCGTATTTACAACACGAGAGGAGTATTACATTTTAAAAACTTATAATAAATTCAAGATAATTTCGTACGTTGTGTCATAAAGTTTGAGTTAATGCTTTAATACAGTTAACACTTAATTGGTAACAGCGTTTGAGTAACTGGAAATTATGTAGGAAGGTATTTTTGGTAACAGCCTGCAGAAGCATTCCTTCCTTTGTTTTTCTTTGATAAAATCCAAGTTTTTTGGACCAAAACCAAAGAACACTAATTATTGTGGAGGCATAATTATCGAATTTTAAAGAAGAGTTATGAAAAAACTGGCCAAGTGCGAGTCGGACTCGCGCTCGAATGGTTCCGTACCATAAACCGAAAAAAAAAAAACACTTTTCTTGTATGAGCCCCTTTTAGTTATTAAATAATTTATATTTATATTTGTTGTTATAGCGGCATCAGAAATACATCATCTGTGAAAATTTCAACTGTCTAGCTATCACGGTGCATGAGATATAGCCTGGTGACCGACGGACTGACGGACAGCGGAGTCTTAGTAATAGGGTCCCGTTTTACTCTTTGGATACGGAACCCTAAAAACGGATAAAAAAGTGACGACTAACTGAATCTAAATTCCCGTGAAGATTTGAGATTTGAAAGTTCTTTTCAATCAGTCATCTTAGAAAGTTTCTTCAATTGAATATTAAAATTTTCTTATAAAGTATTCACAGTGAAAATTAATAACCATGTCTTATTGCATGACAACTTGTCAACCCGGGCCGGATCATGATGTTTGGTAAAGAAACCAAGTGACTATTAAGCATAGTCTTCATTATAAGGCTACTTGAAACCCCCAGAATAGGATATTTGTAACTAAATAATAAAAGAGACAGTTCTTCTTGTAGTTAGTCCTCAGTACCCAACCCTCAATGCCACGGTTCGTATAGCCTCGAGCCATCGATTCAGGCTCACACGCTTGGAATGCCTGAAAATGTACTCGAAAGAACTTTTGAGCGATTCCGAACAACGATGCTTGTCCAATTAATTGGTTGAACGCCTCTTTGCTACAAATTGCCACCTTTTAAGATGGAAGCAATAGTAGAGTTGCAGGTAGTGAGTTGCAACCCTTGTCGAACCTATTACTTGGCTTGGCTATTTATTTTATCAAAACTGCTTTCAAAACGGTCTCGCCTGCGCTGAGGTTGGCAGCCGTGGTCAAAATTCAGTCTAGAAGACTACTAATGAGCGGCAATAAATTTTCAGTGAAATCACTTTTATATCACTTATTAATCCTACCTAATTGGAAAACGGAAATTCTAAAAGGTTAAAAAGTCTTGATTTTTTTTCGCCTCAGCTCGTTAATCTCTGTTGCACGTGTTTCTGCCATAATTTATAACAGGAAACCGTGTTTTTTTGCCTGACTTCCTGTTTAGGCTGACGGTAATTACACTCCAAATTGCTTATTAAATTCCTTTATTGCTCTTAAATTCATTTTTTTAAATAATTTTTTATCAAGCGCTCGCACCAAAGCTATACTCGCCGATCCGAAACGATGCAGTAACGGATCTTATAAGTGAGCGCTGATCTATGGAGTTACATAGAAAGAATCCTGAGTGGCGCGAATTGAGGCGATGTTAATACTGCGCAGTCTTTTGCGTTGACCAATAACAGGATTAATGGTCAACGCAAAACACTGGCTGGTTTCTGTATACACATTATTAACATCTAGGCCACAAATATACATATGTATACCTTCTAGACAACGCAAGTGCCACTATCCTTTAAAAACCAAGCATGCCATTTTTTGACTACTAATACTAACTTTAATTCAAAAATCCATATGAATAGTTTCACACAAATAGTTTTTTGAAACTATTCAAATTCAAAATGTTATATTTCTATTGAAATGGGATAGCTATTCAATTGGATACTATATTGTATTGATACAATACTATCGTATTTCCACATCACTTGTCAATTTCGAATTAATAACTACAGCATATACATAATATTAACAATAAACCATTTGCCACCCAACCCTTTTGAGATATCTGATATATGCCCATTTTCACAATCACTAAGCGTTGTTTAAGTCAACGCCTAAATATTATTGTACTGTTTAAATTTCAATTATCGGTACTAAGCTTGGTGATGCAAATCCAATAATATGCTTATATTTCATTTAGGTATTGCCTAGTAACCTTGTAGGGCTTTAGTCCCTGATATAAGGTCAAAACGTCCTTTCAACAGATCCCAGAATTAAACAATGAACAAATAATGGCCTTAGCTTCTTTACCACAAATCGTTAATTAACATTTGACATTTAATTTTGTCCTTTGTTCACAATTCAATTTTAGTTAACAATGGTATGTATAGGCTATTTGTTAGGGATACATTGCTCAATGTACTGAAACAAATATTTGAACTAATTATTTGATTGCCTTTTGTTTATAAAAGTCTAAAGCTACTGCTAAAATATCTTTATTTCTGAACATAAAATAATTCTGAGATCTTATAGGGAGGTATATTATCCACATGTTACTTACTTCCTTACTTAGACAATGATAGCTTAGTGATGTGACCGTCGGACTGCTAAGTCATAGGTCTCAAGTTCGAACCCAAGACACTCACCTCTGATTTTTCGATTTCATGGGCGTATTGTATAATTATCACTTGCTTCGGTGAAGGAAAACATTGTAAGGAAACCCAGTCAAGTGCAAAGCCAAGTTAGAGACCCATGGGCGGCACAAAAACTCTGACACCAGGTTAGGCACTAACCACAAGAAACAGAAAGAAAGACTCCTTTGAAGTTTAGGCATATAAACTCCACCTATATTGTTCCTAATGATGACAAGAAGTAACTTAAAACTCACAGGACTTACTTGGCATTCATCCAGTAGTAGATGAGAGGGTTGACCATAGCGTTGGCCATAGCCAGCCAATAGAAGCCAAGGTACATGTGCTGTACGTACTTCATATACAGTATCGATGGATTGAAGTGCGTATAGATGAAGTACGTGTGGTAGGGCAGCCAACAGATCCCGAAGATTACTATCACCAGGATGAACATTTTTACAACCTGCGGACAAAATACATCACGCCTGTAGTCTCCAGAAGGTTAAGCAGAGGTCCACCTATATTTTTCCAGTTATGTCTTATGTAATAGCCCTGAGGGGCCTTTTGCGATCCAGGGCTGCGGGACTGTTCGAAAGAGATACCACGGCCCTGGGACACAAAGGGCAAGGAAGGAATATGGATGGGTTTTAGTCAGTACAAGTCTGACTTTCCCTTCCGCTTCGCCCAGAGCGGGAAGATACATTTAAAACGAAAAAAAAAAAAATGGCCTTTTGCGATCAAGAGCAGAAATCTAGAGTCCGAGCTGTTACTGAGGAATTGTTGGAAGAAATCCAATAATTCTTTACCTGACCTGGGCACTGAACCCAGAACCTAATGTAAAGAGTTACTAATTAGAGACAGTACTTTTAACCATAACAAACCTTCAGGCTAAACTTTTGACAGAATCTTCACGTGAATAGCGCAAAAGTACGCTAGTTGAACATGACATGACGTCACTCCGGTCATATCAATTTGGGCTATTAATTACGTCACACCATTTTGAAATATACCTTATCACATGTTTCAAAAACTCATAATCGAGCATTTTTGCGCTGTCACGTATTATTCAACTCAATCTATTGCAGTCAGTGGCTGTACGTACAACGACCAATCAAGCTATGGGAAAACAATTTAAGCTGACCTCTTATTTTACGGAAAACTCATACAAAGCGAGGTCGGGGTATACTGGCCTTGTATAGCTTAATTTCTCGCCGCGTGTACTTCTTGTTATTTGATCTAAAATTTCAATCTTCACTGTCTTTATGATTCAAGGCAATTTTTTTGTAGTTACGACAGAGTTTCTTTTACGAAAATTGTACTCGATTCAAAAGTAATACCTAGAACAGATATTTCAGAACGTCCCAAAGTTGGAACCTGGCGTAGTTCCAATAAACCCTCATTGTATCCACTTCGGTGCTCTGAACGTGAACAAATACGACGTGAGCTAACGAAAATTGAATAAAACATTGGTTTGGCAACAACGTTGCTTCGGAAATCTGCAAGGCGGTTTACAGTTTGAATGAAAACCGTCGGCAACAATTTGTTGTTTCTGAAATTGGAACAGCATAGAGTCCTCACTCGTTAAATAAAAGGTTTTCATGTAAAATCTTGTGACTTTTATTATATGCTTTCGTTGTTTACAAAGAAAACATTGTATCAAATAGGACGGGATTATCATTGGTTAGGCATGTTGTCAGATGGAAAGAGTTCTAGAGATAAAATAAAAGAACTAGTATAGTGGCATACACATAAGGTCTCTTTACCGGAGGGTCGATTCGGGACAAAATATTATGACGTTGAACGTATCGATACTATATAATTTTATAAGTCGTCCCATACAAAACTAACTCGACCCAAATCGGCATGCGGCAGGGGATTAAGATGAAGATGTAGACGCAATCACACATTTAAAATACACAGGAGCATGATAATAAATTCTGAATACAATTCTTAATCAATATCACTACATAGTATAAAACAAAGTCACTTCCCGCTGTCTGTCCCTATACAGGGTGTAAACAGACTCTTCACGAAGCCGTCAACCAAGCATTCTGTACATCAAACTAAGTAACTTTACGCAAAAATTATTGCTGGGAAACGACTTTATTTCGGGCTGAAAAATCACGTTTTAAAGTAGGACTCAACGTAACGCACTCAGAACATTGTGCTGATGGATGGATTGAATAGTAAGGTGTTCCTGGAGGTTTTTAAAGGAAAAATCTTACATTAAAAAAATGTATTTAAAAAAAACTTGTGAAAACGTTGGAACTTTGACCCCCAATATCTCCGTAATTAGAAGGTTCCCAGGTATGGTCTAGAACAAAAAAATGATTGCAATGACGGGGAGAACAAGTGCCTTTCGGCTTCGTTAAGAGTCTGTTTACACCCTTTATATGCTTAGATCTTTAAAACTACGCAACGAATTTTGATGCGGATTTTTTTAATAGATACAGTGATTCAAGAAGAAGGTTTATATCTACATTGCACCCGTGCGGAGCCGGGGCGGGTGGCTAGTATTTTATATTTCTAACAGCTTATCATACCTTTCGTTTTGATCGTATTGAGTCTACTTGTCGCTGCGTCAGCTCGCCGATGGATCCTGAGCCCCACAGCACTTTGCCCATCGCCGAGTAGAAGAATGTCATCCCAAGCATAGGGATAGCGTATGTCACTACGAAGAATAAAACTTGGTACCTGGGACAAAATAAAAAGTACATTAAATATAACACATTTACCTGTTCTACCTAATTAACGACACGGTGGGCGCAGTGAGTGCTGCGCTACGTGTCGCGGGTTCGATCCCATATCGGGTATTTTCTCCAGTTCAGGCTGTTCGTGTATGTGAGTTTAAATTTTGTAAAAGCACCCACGATACAGGAGAATTGCTAGTGTGGGGAAAAGTTAAAAATAAGGTCTGTGCGGTAGTGTAAAGTTCGATTGGTCAATTACATGAGGTTGAATAAGTTTTTCTATTAGAAATTACTTAGTTCAAAATTTGGATTTTTGTCCGATCGAATGCAATAAGCACGCTCCGAGACCCTCCTTACTCTATACAAATTTTTTTTATTTATTTGTCCTGAACTGTCCCATTCCTGGGCAAAGGCCTCTCCCCATTCCTTCGACTCTATACAATGGAACTTAAATATAACTGGTGATATAATGTGGACTGTATTAAAATTGTATTGTCTAAAATTATCAGTTTGGAGGGGAAAGGGTGGCAAACACTGAGCTATTTCGGTATAATCCATCGTAACAACACTACGATTATTCTGTAGTCCTAATATTATTATTTATAAGGAGCCAGAAACATAAAACGCGCAGCATTTTTTTGGCCAGACATATAAAATTATACGTATGCACATAATTGCTGAACTAAACACGGCTACATCAAAAATTCTGGCAAGGAAACAACATTTAAGCCATCAGAGTCTGAGGTTGAAATTTTTTTAAATGTAAGCTCCCTAGTGTGAGCCAAACTCGCGTATTCGAGGTTGAAATTTTCAAAAATGTAAACTCCCTCGTGTGTGCCTTTTGGGTTCCGTAGCAAAAAATACTATAAATTAGATAATTTCTTAAAATCTTAACTAGCTACCCACTGTAATTATATTTATGGTATAATATACAGTCTTTTGGCAGGCAGACGAGGAAGATCTTAAATTAGCAATATTGTAAAACAGTTATGTTTCAATGTTGGTGTACAATAAAGTATATTCTATCCTAAGCCATAGGGAGCTTTTACCTTAAAAAGAAAACGTCTGTATTAATTCACGAAATTAAAAAAGAAATGTTTTCTGTAAAATCGGTTTTCGGGCGATAATTTTACGTGATAACATCGTAAGAAAACATTGATGAAAAACTGCATACTTTTATGAATTGAATTGAATTATTATCACTGAATTATCATTATTTTGTATAATACATAGATGCGTCACAAGCCGAACACTTTGGCCGATCGTGCCTCTCTATCGTTTGTTCCGCGCTCTCACTTGCACGCTCGGCTCAGGCGGAACGCGACACTTTTTCGGGCGTGCAGCCGGCGTTCATCGATTTATAAACCTGACGATAATAATGACGTCGACGTCAAAAATGTATCCTAATTATGATAATGAATCGTATCAAAAACATTCTAATTATAATCAAAAATTAAAACAATTACTCTATTTCCAATATTGATGCTGACCATTTTCTTGTCCGCAGTAACCTGCAAACAACAAAGACTTCAAATCTCCTTTTGGATCGCGTTAGCAATTCAATCTTCACCAATGTCGGTCAAAGCTATTCCTAGTATACACGTGAATCCTGATACGTGAAACAAACAATTATTGAGATTGTTCCCAGTTCTAGTCTATTGTTGGGTCTAGGCAAAAGTAGAGCAACACTGTCGCTTCAATTTCATATGGCAGAAAATATTTCTGGGCTTCGCCTTCTCGGCCTTTAAATAAATTGGAAAATATTTTACCTGCTCTCTGGTGGAGCTGACTCCAGCCTTTTAGACATGTTTACAATTTAATGTAAGCTATATTTTGGGAAATAACTTTAACGCTAGTGGCCTGAAAATATGCAGGTATTTTTTGTTATTAACAGGCGTATATAGCGCGATGGTAAATGAAATGTGGCTTGAAAAGTTTATGCAAACATTAGTTTGAACATTTAATAATTTAAATATGTACCGTTTTTTTTTTTTAAATTGATTGCCTAATGCTTTTGAACTCGACTTTCTTCGATTAATAGATAGATGAAGTTAATAATATAATGAGAAAACCAGAAAATTACACGTCAGCTATTAAAGCACACATTTTGGAGAAAGAGAACACAGAATATTTGAAATGATGTAATTTATAGTAATTTCCTTGTCAACTCAAAAAGTCCATGACAGAACAAACTCCGTTCAATTAAAGCTGTTAGACATTTTGACTAGTCAAGCGTAATCAGTAATCGTTGACTTTACAAACTTTATTTTTGAAGCCGTCGAAAAGTTCAACACTGCTGTCTAACTTTTCGACACAAATTGCGTTGTGTGAGAAGATATTTATCATTTTTCTCTTTCAATTTCCTAGTCAGCTGTTTCGATACCATTGGGGTAAGAAAGCCTGATGACAAGCCAATAAAATTAATAAAATCCAGAAAAAATCTATCAGAAACAAATACACAACAGCAACCATTGCAGACAAACAGACGGACATGACGCAATTATAAGGGTTCCTTTTTTGCTATTTGACTACGGTACCCAAGAAAAAACAACAAAAGCTAAACATAACACTCCAGTTTGTCAACATCATCATAATATGCCTAGCCTTTTCCCAACTTTATTGAGGTCAGCTTCCAGTCTTACCGGAAGCAGCTAAATACCAGTATTTTATATGAACGACTGCCTGACCTACTTAACCCAGTAATTACTGGGTAATACGGTACCCCTTGGTAAGATTGGTTGGTCCAGTTTGTGAACAAACTACACGTTTCATATTTGATTCCCCAATATGACGAATTTCGTAAGTTTGTAACTAACCTAAAATAGGACATGAAAGAATGCAACATTGTTTTTCATGTTTAATCGTCTTTATTACATTTAAGTACAGGCACGTTGCCATCTACAATAACCCCTTTGGCTCACAAAGGATTTTATTAATTAACACATACATTTTTTTTAATTGGTATAAGGTGTTTTCTGTCTCATATTTTCACCATAAACGTTCTATAATGTGCGAGCTTCTGAAGTCTTTGAACTTTTGACTTTGCATAAGTCGAATTACTCAAGCATGTTGGCGATTCAGTGCAGTCGTGTAGAACGATTGAGGATTGGATTTGTTTGAATAGAAGATTTGTATCAATAGAAGACGATAGAGCTAGAATGTTTGCAGTTCGGTCAAGACTGAGCGATAGACTTAATTAATTTAATGGCTAACCAGCTTTAGCCCGCGACTTCACTCATGTAGATTCAAAAACCCGCCGACAAACTGTTTCGCAGTTTGGTGGGTACATAAAATGTACAAAATGTTTGGTCCTCATTAAATGATTTATTTCTTTTTTTATTTTAAAAGTGGTCCATGTCCTAAACCAATGAGTTATGAGTCCAGCTACACGATAACTAACAAATGCTTGCACTGACTGGGTAAGTCCACTTAAATCTGTGTGCTTGTTTTTCAAAAGACCATATCATACAATAATCTGCATAGTCCACATGTAAGCTGACCAAGATTATGTCATCATCTGCCTAGTCTTTTCCCAACTATGTTGGGGTCGGCTTCCAGTCTAACTGGATGCAGCTGAATACCAGTATTTTACATGGAGCGACTGCCTATCTGACCTCCACAACCCAGTTACTACTGGGAAATACGATACCCCTTGGTAAGACTGGTTGTCAGACTTTTTGGGCCACTGACTACTTTAACGACTGTCAAAGATCTTCAAATGACAGCCGGGACCAACGGCTTAACGTGCTTTCCGAGGCACGGAGGAAACTCGGTATGTAATGGGTGGTCACCCATCCACAGACCAACCTAGGCAAGCACGGCTTAACCTAAAGATCGACCCGAGCGGCTGTTATTGTTTAGCCACGAGCTCCTGACCAAGATTATGTCTGAACCTTAAAATACAGTATGACCTTTACCTAATTTTATTTCGGCTATTTCTTCTCAGAGTAGTCAGGTACGAAACACCGGCCCCAGAGAGTTTAAAAAAAAATTAAAAGTGTTCGTAAAAACCTATTTGCGAAATAATCGTCATTTATCAAGTCGTGGTTTATCTGTGTGCTTAAGTCGTAAAAAGGTAAGATAGACAGAGTTACTTCAGCATTTATAGATGTTAAAATGCCAAAGAAAAGATGGATGGATTGTGTGAAGACTGATATGAAAGAGAAAGGAGTAAATGATGCCGTGACGTTTGACAGGGGAGAATGGAAGAAGAAAACATGTTGCGCCGACCCCAAATAGAATGGGATAAGGGCAGGAAGATGATGATGATGATGAAAATGCCAAGGTAGATGGACTACGACTTACTACGACTACGCCTATAAGTGTATAGTAGCGACCCGTCTCAGCTCGCACGGGTGCTATTCACTAATGAAGATAATGAGTAATTAAGTGCCTGCACACAAACCTTCCTGACATACAAACCGATATAATTGATTTTTATTTATGTAGATAGAAGAATAAGATATTAGTATGGATAGCTACACCTATTTAGTAAACAAATTAATACTTCAAATCCACATTGTGCAGTGAGTGTTTAAGGGTGCAATGTGGCGGAAAATTCTGTGTAATAAATTCTCATATAACTTCACTGAAATTTTAATCAAAATTCCTCGGATTGCGGTTGCTAGCTAGAATGTTTGCCCTTGGGACATATAGAAAGAAAGTATAAAATTGCGTGGGGGATGATAGGATGATAAGGGTCTCATCTCCATGAGAATTGGTGTGAAACCTACATGATCGTAAGAAGCAGAGAAAATTGAGGAAGTTCCCACTCAAGAGACAAGCGAGGGTTGAATAGTAATCATTTCAATCAGGAGTACATGCTTCAACGGGTTTGTAATCTCCTGTGTGGTGGGAAATAATGGAGGAATGAGGAACTGTGTAATAAATGAATTTATTTTTTAAAAAGCTTACATTATCACTTGATAATGTAAACTTGTAGTTTTCTTGGTGAATAATTAGGATTGTCTGCGTTTATGTCGGAAATATTAAAAAACGCTTTGAACATCGCCGCAATGTTGCCAGCCTATCGGTTTTTTATCGGTTACATTTCGGAGAGTGTGTTTTTTTTCTAATTCCCCCATCAACATCGCTTCATATCAGGTGAGTTTTGGCCAAACATAAGCCTATTAATATGAAAACGTTGTACTTAGACAAACATTATATCTTACGTCATTACCTAGGGCATGGTCTAGCATCCATCTCGACAGTTGTTCAGTTGTAAAGGTGTGGAAAGATAACTAGTAGAAAGACGGAGTTTCTTTAGCATTTATTGGAATGAAGCAATGATAGAACAGTGTACCTTAAAACTAAACGCATTCATTTATTTCATGGTCTGTGGATGCTAGGGCATGTTGCTTGACCAAAAAAAATTAAAAAGAAAGCGTTCGAATTCATCAATTAGCGAGACGATGATGCTGACATAATAAAAATCTTCTTTATTGCAAATGCCTTACTTGTCATTAAGTCGAAATTATACCCGGATTTTTGCTTCAGTGAATACAAAGTAGGAGCCCATATTTGTGCCGGATATCCGGATGTAAACACCTCCGAATAATCCTGTGACAACAACAGTTTAAAAATAGTAATACCTTTGTTATAAGATCTTTTAGTCATAAATAGACTTTTATTTTGTTTTACCCGTAGGCTAATTCACGTAATCTTAAGACGCGCCGATGAAGTTTTGGTGCAGTTGCAGCGCAGTTTCAGTTAAGTTCAAGTTTGAGTGTTATTATCCGTATTCTTGTAATTTTTGAACTGCGCGAAAGTTGCGCGTGAATTGCACGTCAACTGCACGACAACCAAACTGATTTTTAACACTTACATTTATAAAAAATACAATTTGATCCCAACAAAAATAAATAACGATGAACTTATGTTGTGCGAAACTGCACGTTGATCGAATTGAAACTTATAAGCTGTCATTTTGAGACCTCAAACGAATAGTAGAATACCGATCTTGTTGCGTTTCGAAACACGCACCAAAGACGCGCAACAGTAGAATGCCGTTATTGCGCTCGCGTGACGCGCACTTGACGCGAGCGTGTCTGACAGCGGTAGAGAATACGAAAAGCGTTGTTTTGATCGAAACTGAACTGAAACTGCACTGCAACCGCATTTCTTTAGTTACGTGAATTAGCCCACAGATATGTAACATTATTAATTAACACACTAATGTCAATCATAACCAACACAAGATTTAAATTCAAGTCTAAATAAAATCATTCAATTTTTTTTTTAAATTGCCAATAGGCTTGCGTTTTGCCGCAACTCGCCTGATGTAAAGCGATGTCGCAGTCTAGAAGAAACTGATTCACTCGAACTTTGTAAAGATCTAGATTATAACTATCGGGAAACATAGACGTCGGCAAGGAATTCCACAGACAGGTGGTTCGCACAATAAATGTGGAAGAGTCATCTAGCTATCTTAAATCTAATCTTTACTTAATATTATACTTACTTAATAAATGCAAAAGTAAGTTTGTTTGTTTGTTTGTAACCTTGTCACGCCTAAGCCACTAAACCGATAATCCTGAAATTCTGCACCTAGGTACATTGTCAGGTGTGCAGAAACGGACACAGGGTATTTTTCATCCCGAAAAAAGTACTGTTTCCGATGAAAAAACAAGAACGTTATTTTGCTCATAGATGGCGCTACGTGTCTTTCGAATCATGATTGAATTACAAGCAGAGTACAAACCGAATTCATCATCTGCCAACTACGTTGCTTGTTGTGGCTTCCAGTCTAACCGGATGCAGCTGAAATACCAGTATTTTACATCACATACAAACCGAATTAATTATCAAATTTAACGCAAGCGAAGCCGCGGGTAAAAGCTAGGACTTCTATAAATCATTAATTTACTCAAACTACACAACGCCACTGGTTAAGACACACAATAGGAAACTATTAAGATCTTGGGACATCTTATAAAGAATTGTGACGATCGGATAGACTATCAAAGCTTGCTGAGCAATGTGAATTATATTATCATAACTCCTGAAACTTAGTCATGATTGTATTGACAGATTAACAGGAACAATGGGGTTAATATCAAAAGGGGTTTATCAGAAGAAGTGTTTTGTGGATATAGGTTGTGTGTATGTATCTCCTGAATCGGATAATGTTTCAGATAATATATAAGGTCCCATTAAGTAAGTCAGGTAAGTCGTGGGTTCGAACCCAGGCAGGCGCATTACTTTGTGTAATTTATTTCATCACCACTGCTTTCAAAAACGGTGAAGGAAAACATCGTGAGGAAACCGGCATGTCCTAGAACCAAAAATTCAAAAACATGTGACATCTACCAATCCGCACTGGGCCCGCGTGGTAGATTATAGCCCATTCCCTCTCATAGAGAGGAGGCCTGTGTCCCAGCAGTGGGAACATTATAGGCTGATGATTATACGGTCACATTAAAATAGATGAACATACTGGTATTCAGCTGCATCTGGTTAGACTGGAAGCCGACCCCAACATAGTTGGGAAAAGGCTAGACAGATGATGATTAAAATAGATGAACAAATTTTAACACAGCGTTCAGTAAGTCTAACCAAAGATATCCAAGCAAAAATAACACTGATTAAAGTGATTTTATTTTAATATAAAATAATAAATTGCCGGCGGAATTTTTAGTGTATTTTCGTTAGCTGATTTTATTTTTTTGTAAGTATCTAATGCGTTTTTCTTATTATTTTTTGCAGTGGTGATGAAATAAACTACACAAACTAATGCGCTTGCCTAGGTTCGAGCCCATGACTCACAGTTCGTAAGTCGGGGTCGCTACCACTGGGCCACCGCTGCTCTCTATAGTATCGTATCGTATTATTTTAGAAATGTATTACCTACTCCAAATGGGTATGACATATACAGAAACTTGTTATTTTGTTTCTAAGTTGACAGGATAATTGAAAAAGTATCTTACCATTTTCTACGAAAATTATTTTCCTAATCATATAAAGGGTATAAAAAGACTCTTGACGAAGCCTAAAGGCACTTGTCCTCCCTGTCATTGCGATCATTTTTTTAATCTAGACCATACCTGGGAACCTTTTAGTTATGGAGATATTGGGGGTCAGAGTTCCAACATTTTCACAAGTTTTTTTTTTTTAAATACATGTTTTTAATGTACTTTTTTTTACTTAAGACACCTTCACGACTCCCGTACTTCTCAATCCATCCATCAGCACAATGTTTCGAATGCGTTACATTGAGTCCTACCGTATAACGTGATTATTAACCCCAAAAAAAACTTGGTTACTTAGTTTGATGTACAAAATGCTTGGTTGACGGCTTCGTGAAGATCCGTTTACACCCTGTATTATGAGGGATAATAATATAAAAGAATAAAACAATTCTGTACCGGGACAAGCACGTTTGGTCGGTGCGCCTGCGCTTGTTATTCTTGGATCATTGAAAATTGTAATGGGTAGAGTAGAGTGGGGACTCCTTTATCCGCACTTAGACTCCCATTTGGTCCGTTGTGCGTGGGGGTCCTGGCTAACATAGCCAGCCTAACTCCAACCAGAAGCACAGAAGCTTCCTGGCAGCTTCACAGGCTTCGTGGAGCGACCTCACTGTTCCGAGGATTTGTGCACGTTGGGTGGCCACGGCCTCGCATTCCAGGATGATGTGGGCGGCTGATTCCTCGGCGTCAAAACATTCTCTGCAGAGAGGGCTGTCCGTGATGCCTAGGTTGAAAAGATGTTTGTTTAGGTGGCAATGGCCCGTGATTGTCCCTATCATTATTTTAAGGTTAGTTTTATTGAGGTTAAGCAATCGTTTGGTTAGTCTCGGGTTAAGGCACGGCATGGCCATTTTTGACTGCCTACAGTCTGATACCCGTGACCATCGGTTGTTGTGGAGATCCGTTGATCTCTGGCGTATCCATGTACGAAATTGCAGGAAAGGCAGGGAGAGCAGTGGGTACGGGCCCAGCACTGCCATCTCGGAACCTCTCTTCGCAAGCTCGTCCGCGGCGTCATTGCCCAAGGATCCACTGTGCCCTCTGATCCACTGGAGTGTAATTCGGTTTGTTAACGAAATACTCTCCAGGGCTAGGTGACACTCTAGAATTAATTTATTGTTCGTCTGTCTGTTTTCTAGGGCTTTGAGCACAGCGAGACTGTCCGATACAATCCTGATACCGTAGTTTTGTATCCCCAGACGCTTTACGGCCATTGCCGCTTGTGTCAGGGCGACAGTCTCACACTGAAAAATGGAACTGTGTTCGCCCAGTGGTATGTGAGATTTAATGTTGAGATCTAGAGAGAATACACCGGCCCCTGAGCCGTTGCGTGTTTTTGAACCGTCTGTGTAGATGCGTACTTCATCGACACCTGACTGGTCTCTTATTTCCTCTGTTGTTTGTATGCGATAGTTTTTGTTAAACGTTAGTTGGTTAGGTATTCTGTCAGACGGAGCAGCGATAAGTGGTTGATACTCAATCGCCCGGTCCAGGATACCCGAATTGTAATGGGTAATCGGAAGTTAAAAGTCTTACAATTATTTTTATCAAGTAGTATAGCCAGTTTTACCCACAACCTATTGTGGAGACAGATAAACAGTCGCTCTATGTAAAATGCTGGTATTCAGCGCATACAATTGGAATAGAAGACGACCGCAATATTGCTGATAAATTTTTCCATTCCAAATATCTCAAGAAAGCCATAACAATAGGCACGTCCTCTACAAAACCAACCAAACACGTAATTCGTTAAATGGGGGAACATTATACCCTTTCGTATGCCGTTTTCTTTTGTATGTACTACAATCTGTCAAATTTCTTTAATAGATTTTCAACTTTATCTCTGAATCAATAGGTTCAAGGTTGCTTGGGAAAATCTGTCAATTTCCGGTAGGTTGACCTGCTGGAGTTTGTACACGGCGACACATTAACCTACACATTTCCAGTATAACATGACCTCGCTTTGTACAGGTTGCCGTACAATGGAAGATCCAAATAAACTGGTTTTGTATAGCTTGATTGGAGGTCGTGCGCAGGTACTTACTCTAAGGAAACTCAAACCCGCGGCTTAACAAGAATCTCACAACTCGAACCAATCTTGAATTTAATAGTCCCCTTGGAAACTACAGCGCTATAGGGATTCCTGTCTGCATATCAATTCGACAGAGACTAATAAACTTATCATCGATTGACTGAACGTCTTTAGCGTAACTTAGTTTAGATCACAGAATCCGACTAACTGAGGCACTAGCGCGCGGTGTAAACGTAATACAACGATTTTTGAATCGAAAATACAACTATGATATCATATTGGTTCAATTTTCTGCGACAGCCACAATTATTACCCATAGTTATAGATAAATTCTTAAAATCAAGTCAATGTTTAAAGTGAAATGAGTAATTTCAATTTTAAAAGGAGTATTCCCATTTGAGCACCGATTTCAAGAGCACCATAGATATTCCCTTTTGAGCAAAGGTACTCCAAGCATTGGTGCTCTTGAAATCGGTGCTCTAATGGGAATACTTCTTTTAAAATCGTCCGCATTTGATAAGAGATCTCTGATTTAGAGACAAGTAGGTAGTCACGTTTGAGTTATTATTATTTATTTATTTAAACTTCATGTACAAGAGTGGTACATAGGCGGACTTAATGTCACAAGGCATTCTCTACCAGTCAACCTTTGGGTCAAATAGGACAGCTTTGTGGTAGAGTACAAAAACAACAAATAAGGAAATACCATTTAGCAAACTTGTAATGATACACATAAACGGGTACATACTAATACATATAATAAACTAATATATATTATAATATTTACGTCACACATAGTCTGAAATACGAGAAACCTTATAATAATTACTATGACTCAAGTAATAACTACTTTGATAGTAAGGAATTTAGTCAGACTTTAAATAGAACTTCCGAACTGCCCTTTTGAAAGCAATTTTGCTTTCAGCCTTTTTAATGCCAAGGGGTAGCGCATTCCAGAGCTTAATAGTTATGTCCGCCTCCGTATCAAAATGTAACCATAATATTGCACAATACGTTTTCTCGCAAAATAATTGTTTGTAAACAAGTTATTTTTTACAATTAAAACAATAGCAGGCAATCAACGATGGGAAGTCTTAGAAAGCCTGTTTTTAAAGCATTATACATTTAAAGGTCAGCAGGAATTTCCACAAAATAAAACGTATTATTTTTCACCAAAATATCGACTAAAGCCTGGTAAACAAAACTGGTACTAATACAATAAAGTACTTTATCAGAAACCGACCAAATCAAATGGATGTTTTTCATGCCTGCCAGGGCTGTGGGACTGTTCGAAAGAGATACCGCGGCCCTGGAACACAAAGGGCAAGGAAGGAACATGGATGGGTTTTAGTCAGTACAAGTCTGATGCTCCCTCCCGCTCTGCCCGGAGCGGTAGAAGTCATTTGATGATTTCCCATCCGTAAAAAAAAAAAAATGTTTGTCATGACTGTTTCTAGAAATCATAAACAAAACTCCAAAAAAATACGTGTTGATATAAAAAGAAAATGTTATGTGTATGTGTAATTTTTTATGTTTATTTTCTAGCCTGCTCTGTCCCACTCCTTGGCAAACGTCTCCCTTTTTTTTGCACTTCTCACGAACCTGGGCTTTATCTAAACTAGAAGGAGGGCTCCTTCTAGTTTAGACGAAGGACGAGTTTATCAAGTTCGTCCCGCCCTCTCCTTCGATTGATAGGTTATAGTCCTCTTTATTTAGTAGCATAAATTACAGGTATCAAAAGTTGACATTTTATACAGGGCGACACAATGCGCGCTATTTATAATATTTCCACTAATCATGCTACTGATACAAAAGAGAAAACAATATGAATACTAACGAACTACTAACAAAAAACTTTTTTCTGTTAGTAGTTAGTTAGCAATAAATTTGGTAATTCATTTTAAGGTTTTCTTTTCTCAGGCATAGTTAGAAAATTAAATGAAAACTCACACAAAATCCATATACGACACATCAGGTAATCCGTCGGGCCAGGACAACAGGCAAGCAGTTTTGAGGGCTCCTTTTGACCTGCACAGACAAAACCACACGTTAATTAAAATTTTGCAAGACTAAGCTTCAAATAACAGCGGAGTTTTGAATATTTCAAAGCCATTTTAGGCTAGAAAAGATTTATGCTGTATGCTTTATTTGCGGGTGACGATAGTCTCCGCCATTTTGGTTTTTCAATACAATTTCATTCAACTATTTCACAATTGTTTACTATGAGCATCCTGATAAGAACCAAAATAACCATGCACTACCTCGTTGGTCTAGTGGTCGCAAGCCCGAATGCTGAGCATGAGGTCCTGGATTCGATTACCGGTTCGGGAAAAGTGTCATTGGGTTTTTCCATTAGGAATTTCTCAGTAGAGAAATAACACTTTGCCCGACCTCATCTCAGCAACAATTATAGTAATAGTAAGTGGGTGATAAATAATTATAGTAGAGAGTAATTTGATAAAATATTCAGTAGTACTTAAATATGTAGCTTTCAAGTTTTGCTTTCAAGTCAGCACTTGAAGTGAGAACATTATAAACAAGTTGGTGAATATTTAATTTAGGTAACTTCTTGATTATTTGTAGAGGTAACGTGTACCTAGGTGTTGAATCCTGTTAATCCCGTACTTAAGAGGAAACAGGGGCTGTACTTACTTTTACCTATTTGTCACAAATAAACATATTTGAATTTGAATTTGATTCTCTATCTGTATCCTATATCTCCATCTCCAAATGTATTTCCTTTTTTTTCCTGAATGACGCCTCTAGAAGTCTAGATAAGTCCCAATTTCCTTTTTTCAGTAACTAATAAGTAAAATATGACCTTTCGAAAATGACAAAAAATGCCCCATTTTTACGGTCGTGTTTAGGGGACTACCAGATAAATTCGAAAAGTTTTTAACATTGAGAAATTTATAGGAAACTTAGACATACTCTTTCTTAAAATTTAAGTATCAAAAGTAATTGAATCGGCTCAGTTTTTGAGGAGAAAAAAGGGTAATAAGAAACGTTGATCTCGTAAAATGTTTTGTGAAATCAGTTTGAGCTGCAGCTGTCCCAACCCGTATAGGCCGGATTCACCTTTCACCTTTCGCCGACATTTGTGCTGATTGACATTTGATATTTGTGACAGCTACGATAATAGTTCTACAGGAATATCTTGCCGCTTCAATGACATTGAAAGGGAGTTGCTGATGGTAAAGATTTGTGAAATTGTCTTTGAAAATTGGGTTAAATATTATGTGAAGGCCTAAAGATTCATGCTTGTATAACTATTATATTATATGTCGGATCCAATCATTGGTATAGACATAAAATGAATCGTAAGCGCGCCGGTGGTGACATCACGCGACCTACTTGCAAGTCTACCAACACCACAGCGTGCTTCTACAGAGCCCTGATGTTCACAGCTCAGGCGAGACGACATTCAATCGATCGCAGGAGTTGAGACGTCCTGGAACTGTACCCGATTCATTCTACCCCTTGTTATTGTGTTAAAGTCTAATTTCAAGTAATTTGTTAGTTTTATAGAAACAGTGTATGGCACCCAGTGTATTTTAATTGGCCGAAACCCATTGTCTGCCCACACGATGTTCGAGCCTAACGGAATAAATCCTGACAACCCGACATACAGGGTGTAAACAGACTCTTCAAGAAGCCGTCAACCAAGCATTATGTACATCAACCTAAGTAACTTTACGCAAAAATTAGTTCTGGGAAACGACTTTTTTTTTGGGCTGAAAAATCACGTTTTACAGTAGGACTCAATGTAACGCACTCAAAACATTGTGCTGATAGATGGATTGAATAATTAGGGGGTCCTGGAGCTCTTTAAAGTAAAAATCTTACATTAAAAACATTTATTTAAAAAAAAACTTGTGAAAAAGTTGGAACTTTGACCCCCAATATCTCCGTAACCAGAAGGTTCTCAGGTATGGTCTAGAACAAAAAAATGATCGCAATGACGGGTAGAACAAGTGCCTTTCAGTTTCGTTAAGAGTCTGTTTACACCCTTTATAATTGTGAATCAACACATCAAATAAATAAACTCACTAGACTATCTTTACACTTATTCCCGGGTCATATTCTAACAACAATTGGTAGAGCGATTGACTGCTACGCTGCGTGTCGCGTGTTTGATTCCCACACAGAACAAATATTTTTGTAGTTGTTCCGGGTCAGGCTCTTTGTATATGTGAATTTAAATGTTTGTAAACGCACCCACGGATTACTTATATCGTGTTGACTGAAACAGGATTTTCAGATTGATAGAAACAGAATATACAGATTCGTGCATTTTCATTTTATTTGTTTATTTTACTATTTATTTACACACAGTAGACCACACAAGAGAAATACATTATAAAATATGAGTACAAAGGTACTGCTTATTTCTTAAGAAATTTCTGCCAGCAGACCTGCAAAAGGTGAAATGAAAAAGAAACACACAAGTAGACAATAGTGACAATCAAACATCAATCAATCAATCAATTATCGTGTGTCAATAGTGTTTATATTTTTGACTGTATCGACACGTGAAAGCCAAGCCATGTGCCACGCCGAATTGTTGTTTATAGATTGTAACCAATTGTACAAATTACAGGGTATCGTGTTTTTGATCGAAACAAAGTGAAAATTGAACCATGTGAAATTGTATTTGTTGCGCTGGTTGTATTTTATTTTAGTCTCTTATTTATCCTTAAGTTGTTAGAGTAATATAACATCGCGCATTGTAATCCGCGAAGGGTTGGGCAGAGGTGTACCTAACAAGTACACCCATTTAAATTTCGCCAGTTATGTTAAAGTCCTATGTAAAACTCTCTCGGTGGCTGCTACTGAGAATTTCCTGATGGAAAAACCCAACAATGGTTTGTCCGACCCGGGAATTGAACCCAGGACCTCATGCTCAGCAGTCACAGTTGTGTCCACTAGACCAACGAAGTAATCCCGGCTTAGACTTAAATGGCTTGATTTGTAGAAACCAAACTCAGCGAGTCTTAAGTTCCATCATGAAGATAAATCAATTTTTTTACTGAAGACTACAGAAGTTCGAAGTATTTCCTTAGCGAATCATTGACATTTAGCTATGGTAGAAAAGGACATATTCGTTTTCTGCCATCAACGTTGAATAGCTTGTTGAAGACTAAAACGTGCCTCAAACAAAATTCACAATGTTTAAATACCGATACCGGTCAAATCTGTCGAGTTTCGCTAGTTAATTCAATTTGACCTGGTACACTAAACAGAAAGGTAGATAGCCAAAGTAATTAATCCTTGTCTCCGGAGCTTGTCACTACCACAAGATTACCAATTTCGGATTTGCTGACGTCATCGAAAGCTATTAAGGACAATGTGTGACAACCCAGCAGTATGGGTTATTTATGAAGTTTGAGTATTCCATTTACCTGTCTTTATCCATAGGCTCTTAGGAGCAGGAGTGATAGTCTTGTAGTGTGGCCGTTGGACTGCCAAGTCATAGGTCTCGAATTCGAACCCAAGAAACGCACCTCTGATTTTTCGGATTCATGTTCGTATTGTATAATTATCACTTGCTTCGTTGAAGGAAAACATCGTGAGAAAACCAGCATGCCTTAGAGATATTTCTCGACGGCCATGTTAAGCTAAGTAAGAGGACCATGGGGGGTATACATTCTGACACCAGGTTAGGCACTAACCGCACAATAAGGAAAGAAGACCTATAGGTGTAGGCTCATAATATAAAAAAAAGAACTATATCAGGTGTGCCACACAGTTTTCATCTCGACACATTCGATTTGGCAGTTTTGTTAATCAACCAAGCCGACCCCAAGCAGTTACTACATAGATTTGGATTCGGCTGTTATTCCGCTCGTGCCGATCGGCAAGCTCTATGCCACATCTACCTACTAATTACTGAATCACGTTTTGTCTGCTCGGCACTATTCATACTTAGCAGGTCTTTCCCGACCGGCAACCGTGTATCTATATTCTACATTTATCCACCCGGCTGTCTCGAACATATGCGTAGAATTCAATGATTTTCTAACAGCACACTCCTATAAAATTTTTTTTTTCATTAGCCTGTTCTGTCCCACTGGGCCCCATAAAATTACTTTAAAATATTTTATAGCCTGTTGCGATAGCAAATCACTTAATTTTCTAATAACTAACGCAAACATAAACTGCTGATAAAATATTCTCTGTAAAACTTACCTATATTCCTTAGTAGTTGAGTATAATAGGCAGGGTATCGCCAGCAGCATGCCACTGATCCATATGCAAGCTATCATGACGAGTGAACAAGTCTTCGACATCCTTGGCCGCATTGGTCGTACGATGGCTTGGTACCTAAACAAAAGAAAATGCAATTGAACGGTACGCATTTTTGAAGTTATACTTCTTTTGGCGCGTTAGGGAAAAATGATGAGAGTAAATTTTTAAGATGCGCGCGCACACCGTCACGAAAAACCGACACCCTGAAGTTAGCATGTCAACATACACCCTGAAGTTAGCTAGTCAACTTTTAGTTTTATACGCCAAAGAAGTATAACTTCTTACGTGTGTAATAAGTACATACACATTTTTTTGTTTCATCATCATGATTTGATCATATCAGCCCGGAATCCCTTTTTAGGGTTCTGTACCCAAAGGGTAAAACGGTACCCTATTCCTAAGGCTCCGCCGTCCGTCTGTCTGTCTGTCTGTCCGTATGACACCAGGCTGTATCTCATGAACCGTGATAGCTAGACAGTTCAAATTTTCACAGATTATGTATTTCTGTTGAAAATACAAAAAACAGAATAAAATAAATAATTAAGGGAGCCCCATACAAGAAACGTGATTTTTTGCCGTTTTTTGCTTGACATTAATAACGGCGACAGGTAGACGTTTGAAATAGTCACAGAATATTTAGTGTTATATTCACTTTAAAAATAAATAATTAAATTAAAATAAAATAAATATTTGAGGGAGGAACAAACGTCATTTCTTTACCGTTTTTGTCTAATGTTGTATAGATAATGGTACGGAACCTTCGTGCGTGAGTTCGACTCTCACTTGGCCAGTTTTTTCTGCTACACTTTCCGGTTCTGTGCGTCCCTTATCCCATTTTTTCAAAATAAAACACAGCTGATATAATATTTGGTAGAGTGATTTGATTTGTTGAACGCCGAATTGAATATAAAGACAAGGCGCAGCTATCGACAAAATATTCCTACTTAAAATGTTCTCGAGATACAGTCCCCGCACTATTTTGGTATGGAGGTTACGTAGTATAGAGGCTCCAGCAAGAGCGCGCTGTGTAAACGTGATGTAAATACGTCGATTTTAAAATTCAAAATACTCGTTTCACGTTTAATATTATCGCAATTTTAAGTATTTATACATTGTTTCAAGGAATAGCATGTTTTCTAAGAAATGCCAAGAGTGAGTGTCGTAGGTTTGCCTGTGTTTCTGTTATTCGTTTCAAGTGTTTAGCGACAGAATGTCGTTTTAAAAATGTTAAGCTTGAGTGTTAAGCGTTGATACCATGCGATTGAGTCTTGGTATCCCATGGCATAACAAATAGTATTGTTATCAACGTGGATTCTGTGGCCGGTTATAATCAAATCTCCTAGTGAAGGACTTTTTCAAACACCATTTTTAATCAGATTAACCCCGGAAGTGATATTGGCACCGAGTTTCGAACTGAAAAAATGCGGCTTTGGGGCATTCGATTCCGTCGCTTTCGATCTGTGCTATCGTGTTTTGTTTTTCTTGCTGTTTACGTAACGTTAGTGACATATGAAGCTTATATGGAAATTAAACGCGATGATAAAATGATTTTAGAGACCAACACTAATGAAATGTTATTAACATGTTATTACAAGAATGAACGAGACGGATTACCATCAGTGGAAGATCCAAACTTTTCTCCAAAGAATAGATCTATATTTTTCATTGATTCTACGTGTAGAGGAAAACTGTCGATGTTACAAGCATGTGTTGCTGAATCAGCTGCTATAGCAAACTTTGATTGGAGCGTATACTTGCTATTCAGTGTCCCCATTACGGATGCACTAAGTATAAAATATCTTAATGAGCTGTTTTCGTATCCTAATGTTAATGCTGCAAGGATACACATTTCCAAATTTGCAGAAGGCACGGTGTTCGAATCAATACTAGAAAATAATTTAAGGAGAAGTAAATACCCAGTAGACGATGCATCAAATATACTAAAAATTATTACACTAAACAGATGGGGTGGTATAATTTTGGACAGTGATATGTTGGTTTTCAGGGATTTTACAGATCTTCCAAAGAATTGGGTAGTAAAAGGAAATAATGGAGTATCATCAGGAATTTTCTCTTTTGCTAAAGATGTTCTTGGTAGGAATGTTACCGGCGAAATAATGAAGTACGTTTTGTCTAGTAAAACCAGACCTCATGGTCATAACAATAGAGGTGATTTCCTTTTTTTTTTGTTGACAGAGAACTTGCGAAGTCATACGACCCTGAACCAAAGCATTTTTATAGTCTAGAGGCTATATTAACTCGGGTACTGAAAAGATTATGTCCCAAGTTATTTAAGTCCAAATATGGAAAATGTAATGGTAGGTATGGGTTTATTTTATAGTTTTGTTATCATGTTTTTTAATTGACATAAAAGACATCGTTATCGGTATTTAAATAGGTATGTTATTGAATGTTCTTTTCTAACATAAACTTCTATTAAATTGTAGATACCTATTTGTTCTATTTTATGGATTTACAACCTAGCTGTGCCCGCAGCTAAAGGCTCACGAGACGGTGTTCCAAAGATTTAGATATACTTAGGTAACGCAACTATCATGATCCGAATGAAAACCATGGGTGCCATTTTCTAAGGGAGAGAACCTCACGTCCCAGCCGCCGCGGGTGACGCCCCGGGCGTCGGGGGTCACGTGGTAGCTTTCGGCCACCGTAGACGCGGACCTGTGGACGGTGAGTAATGGGCTAGCCTGCCGCCTGTCCGTCCTTTGACGACAGGCCGTGTGTTGACGGCGCATTCGTGTTCCACGTGCGCCTCAGTACAAGTCTGACACTCCCTTCCGCTCCGCCCAGAGCTTGAGGAGTCATTTGATGATTTCCCAACCAACAAAAAGGGTGCCATTTTCTGACCACCTACTATAACGTCAAAATCATTATTTAATTACTATAAAAACAAGTAAAATACTAAATAGACTATGTTTTATTAATTAAGTTCTTGGAATTGGAACGTTAAGCATAAAATGCTTATAAAGTCGCGTTGACACGGTCAGAGTATAAGGATCGAGTGGTCTCGTACGAGTAAATTTCATACGGAGTGTACTAGGATAGCTGTTGATATTGTCATAGTTCACTTGGATCATTTTCTTCATTCTATAACTATTTTTGACAGTCATTATCATTATCTTGCCCTTGTCGGCGCGGCATGTCTTCTTCTTCCATACTTCTCTATTACTCTTTGACTCATCAGACACCTCCTTTCGAGCCGTATCATCCTTCACATAGTCATCCATCGTTTCTTTGGTCTCTCTACTCTTATACCTATTCACAGTCATACTCAAAACATTCCTCACGACATTTTCCTAATTCACCCGCATCACATTTATACATGCAACATATTTTTCATAGTCAACATCGAAAAAATGTGATATTTTCTCCTACTCGTATGCGAGCGAGCGATCTGAGTCCACACGGATCAGACGCCGTCGTCCGAGTGCGCTCAGATTATGGGTTGCCACACTACGAGTTGTGTCCGAGTAGGTATCCGAGTCTAACCAATTTGTGTTACCAGTGATGACTTACGGATCTGAAACGTGGTCTCTCACAATAGGTCTGATACAGAAGTCCAAAGCCGCTCAGTGGGCTATGGAAAGGGCTATGCATCGATAGAATCAGAAATGAGGAAATCCGTAGACGAACCAAAGTCGTCGACATAGCCCAGCGGGTAAGCAAGCTAAAGTGGTAATGGGCAGGCCACAGAGCGCAAAGATCGGACGGACGATGGGGCAAACCGATACTGGAGTGGAGACCACGCATTGGAAAACGCAGCGTGGGACGGCCATCTGCCAGATGGACCGACGACCTTGTCAAAACTGCAGGATGTCGCTGGATGCAGGTGGCATTGGACTGGACACGTTGGAAATCGATTGGGGAGGCCTATGTTCAGCAGTGGACAGCAACGGGCTGATATGATGATGATGATGGTATCAGAGTCCACTCGGTCCGAGCGTACTTGCACCGTGTCAACGCAAAGGAGGTGCTCTTGCGTTATCCAAGTATATCTATATCTGTGGTGTATTCTATTGGCTTTATGCGCATAAAACACCCTCTACATCATTAGTTGATTTGTCTTTGTACTTATTTCTGTTAAAATATCTTAGGGCTAAGTGTTTTCTCAGAAGATTTGTTCTACCCTATACACATTTCTCAACCTGCACCTCCAAAAAAACGTGGTGAAGAAGAATCTGTTGAAGTAGATGTTCCTTACACTTTTCACCTGAAAAACATGGATTTCAGTGACTACCAGAGTAGTGAAGAATGGCCATCTGATGCTTTAGCGAGGATATACTGTCCAGGTATTTTTGAACTGAAATCAAATATGAATTATAATTAAGTACTGCTGTAACCTAATACTGACTCAAAATAATAAAAATAGCAACAAAAGACGTGACGTGTATTGAATTCAAAAATATGTTTGTGAAATTTACAAAATAAACAGATTTTTTAAACAAATGTTTCAAGTTACTAGACCAGCGGCTGTTCACCCCAGAAGACAAAAAAAAACATTTCTGAGCATTTGTAAAGATTTCAATTTATTCAACCTTATTACTTAGGACTTAAGGGTCAAAGCGTGGCAGACCCTCAGTGAACTCGGTATTACCTACCTAGTGCTATTATAATCACAAAACACGATCCTTTAGTAAAGGAGCTTGACATCAAATTCATTGCAGGATTGCTTTGATGAAAGGGTTGGTTTTGAAGTAGAAACAAGAGCCTTAAAATAAATTTTATAACTAGGCAGTCTTAGAAGAAGAGAATAAATATTATAGTTTAAAAAAACACGCTCTCTCGTATTCTTCTGAGCAAAACCTTTCATTTGATAAAATAAGAATAAGAAGAAGAGAGAATATATTATAAGAATTCATAAAATTATCTGGTCCGCCATATTGCATTTAGAATGACGTCACTTAGCATTACCATGCATTGTAAGATGACATCTAAGAAGACATCTGTACAACAGCCACACACACACACACACATATTCACATACACTCTCTCACACACACTTGCACACTCACAAGAACACACACACACTCACAAAAACACATACACACTCACAAACCCAACGAATGCAAACATTGCTTTATTTTAATTTTACTACTCTCCAACGTTTCAATTTTATACCCGCTTCGTTTTAATGTTTATTATTATATATTATTATGTACTCAGTTTAATGTAAATTCTAAATTTAAAAAATTCGCACTCCCAAGCCACAAGATACAAGCGATGCTTAGTTTGTAGCTCATTGATTAAATGACACAACTGTTTTTTAGTATTGACTAATAAACTTATTTTGATTTTGATTAATTTGATTTTGATTGTCATCCAAATTAAACATGTATGCAAAATTTCAGCTCAATTGGTAAGCGGAAAGTAGGTCAAAGGTTAATGGGCACCTTAGTATGAAAACCATACCCACTATACTGTACAGAAACAAAATACGGTGGAATAGACAGATTAATGTCTCTAGTTTACGATAGTATGGGTTACATTACTGTGGGTATAGTCTGCGTCAGCACAAAAAAAGTGTATTTTTCCATGTGTATCATCTATATAATATTTTTTTAATAATAATTAAAGTCTTGGACGCGCATCGCGAAGGCTGGTTTGAAGTTACGCAAGAAAAGACTGTTTGGAAAGATATGGAGAAGGCCTTTGCCCAGCAGTGTGGGACACTATAGGCTAATAAAATTAAAAAAAAAAACTTCTTAATCATTTATTTTTAACTTTTCATTGTTTTGCGCTATTTATTATTACTGTTAAACAAACATTTTTGTGTTGAGAAAAAAATAATACTAGTTTTTGTAAATAATCATTATTTTCACTTTTATTAAACATGGTCTATGTCTAAAGGTACAATTGTATCATCTAAAAAGGCTGCCGGTGCATCTGTTTGCGCTTGATGTCTGGCCTAAGATAAAAAATAAACCACACTGGCAATGTTCGACGTCTAACCAGGGCAAGTTCTGGTCCGTCGAGCGTCCACGTTTCGTGGAGCCAACCAACAATATTCTTGCCGTTAGTTCACTTACCCAGCGCTGGTGATGGTTTCCTTCGTCGGGCCAAGGTGGTTCTGTGTAGGTATGTAAGTGTCCTTGTGTGTGTGTAATGTATGAAAAGTTGGTGTCAGATCCCACGTTGTTCCCAAAGGACGCTGATCTGCCCAGCGCGTAACAGCGTGGAATGCACCACAACAATTGTTCAATCCCAAGCGGCTCAGGGTCTGATTCCGGTCGTTCACACTTTCATCAAAGGTTCAAATCAAATATTCCGTTACACACGCGTAAAACAATTGGCGGCCGTCGTCGGCGCGTGTTTATCACAATCGCTAAACTAGTCCTGTATTTTACACTCAACCAGGGGTGTTAAGTCAAATAAACCCAATTATAACAAAAAACTCCGAGAGCAACCCAGATTCAAAGGGATTTTTAATCTTCTCAACCAAATTCAAAATGCTTTTTTATTTCAATAGCCGTTTTAACCAAAAGCCAAAAGACAACTAACTGACAGTGACAGCTGACAAAAAACGTCACAAAAGGTGCGTTCGGTTCAAGTGGTACGTAACATCTACCCCCCCAGGACGGGCTTTCCCGTCCGCTAATCAATTGGCAGTCTTGACAAGGTTGCGACCGCTCTCTTCATGACCGATCCGTCCACCAGAACCTCAGCAAAACGAGGGACCCCGTCGATGCCAGCCACCAAATTGAGAATGCGCCCCCTCCGCCAATACAAAGGCTTAAGGTTGGCATCCTTAATCAGGACGAGGTCTCCAATCTTGGGCGGATGAGTTTTATCCGTCCACTTGACGCGCTGCTGAAGGATATGCAAATACTCTAAGCTCCAACGCTTCCAAAAACTCTGAGCGAGCTGTTGCACCAACTGAAACCGCGATAACCGATTTTGGCTCACATCAACAAGGGGGTATTCCGGCAGGGCGACAAGTGGCTGTCCAATCAAAAAATGGCCCGGTGTTAGAGCCTCCAAATCGTTCGGGTCCGAAGAAAGCGGGCACAATGGACGCGAATTTAGCACAGCTTCAATGCGGCAAAATACCGTAGCTAATTCCTCAAAGGTGAGAACGGTGTCTCCCAACAATCTCCGCCAGTGTCCCTTTGCCGCTTTCACCGCGGCCTCAAAAATACCCCCCCAGTGGGGGCAGGCTGGCGGATCAAACAACCAAGTGACCCCCCGGCGGGCCAATCTGTTACCAATGTCAACCTGGCTCTCATTAAGGAAGGTGTATACCTCCTTCAAATAGTTACTTGTACCCTTGTAGTTAGTACCGCAATCAGACCTGATCAAAGAAGGTAACCCACGGCGAGACACAAATCTTTCCAAAGTCGCCACAAAGGCCTCTGTCGAGAGGGAGGTTACCAGCTCCAAATGCACTGCCTTGGTTGACAGGCAGACAAAAACACACAAATAAGCCTTGACAATCTTACTATTACGAAGGGTGGAGGTCTTCACCGAAAAGGGACCAGCAAAGTCCGTTCCGACGCCAGCAAAAGGCCTAGCCTCATTGACACGATCAGCCGGCAAGTCTCCCATTAGGGGCTGCATAGTGGAGGCCTTAGTCCGATAGCACGGCATGCAACGGAAGACAATGCTACGAATAGTACGACGAGCCGACAAAATCCAAAATTCTCGCTGCAGAATGGCCAACAGCGCATTGCAACCGGCATGCGAGTTCTTAACGTGACGATCAGTCACCAACAAGTGAACCAAGTGGCCCTCCTTGGGCAACAAAAGGGGGTGACGGGCCCCATATGGAAGGCTAGAGTGCCTCAACCGTCCTCCAACACGCAAAAGACCCGTGTTATCCAAGAAAGGATTCAACTTGCTAACGGCTCCCGACAACTTAATCCTACCAGACTTTAAGACCTCGATCTCCTTTTCAAAGTGTGCGGCCTGCACAGGGCGGACCCAAAGGAGGAGTGACTCCTGTCGCTCTTGAGGAGAGAGAACTGGTGACAGGCGCTTGTCTTCTGGATTCCTAGAATTGTGACCAAAACGCCTGATCCACGAGGTAACGTTCAACAATTTGTCGAGGGAGCTGTATCGATTTAATAAAAAATCAGGATCAAACGGAGGGTCCTTCTTCCCAACAGCGAACACCTTAAGTCCGGGCAAAGGATCCGACATCAAGACTGGCGTTCGAGGCCAATCGTCCTCGGGGCGAATCAGCCAGTCCGGTCCCCACCAAAGGGAGTGAGCAATCAAACGGGGGGCCATGCACCCGCGTGAGGCTACGTCACCCGGGTTCAGGTCACCGGGTACATGCCTCCAAATCAAAGGCGTTTCGGAACCTTGAATCTGAGACACTCGGTTCGCAACAAAGACCTCCAAAGAGTGGACGGACGTCTTCAACCAACACAAAACAATTTGACTGTCCGTCCAGGCGTAAGAAGCCCGAATGTCAACAGTTCCACCCAAGGTGTGCGCAACGTGATTTAGGAGACGTACAAGAAGCGCCGCCCCTGACAATTCCAACTTAGGGATGGTCAATGCCGTCAGGAGGGGGGCCACCTTGCTCTTGGCCATGACCAGTGACAACTTCACCTGGCCTGTCGCGCTCATGGTGCGCAGGTAAACAACGGCTGCATAACCGTGAGGGGACGCGTCACAAAACCCATGAAGGGTAGCAGTATAACCCCCAGGGGGGAGGATGGCGCGTGGTAGCGCGACCTCGTTGACCGCAGGGAGTGCGGATACAAATTGGAGCCAGTCTTCCAACAGGGTTTTCCGAAGTGGCTCGTCCCAACCAAGTTCAGCGGTCCAAAGGCGCTGAAGGAAGCATTTCGCCCAAAACAATACCGGGCAGATCCAACCATTAGGGTCAAAGGTCCTTGCTACAGTGGACAACACCAGTCGTTTAGTCCAAGTATGAGGTGACTCCAAGTCGACATCGTACGTAAAGGTGTCTTGAACTGGTCGGTACTGAACGCCGAGGACGGCCATCATGGCGGGGTTGTCAACGTTTTCAAACAAATGAGGATCCTGCTTATGATCCTCCAATACACCTTCCAATAGCGCTGGCGAGTTGGAAACCCATTTACGCAACTCATAGCCAGCAGAATCCAGAATCTGGACCAACTCGTCACGCAACAGGATAGCTTCTTCAACCGTGGAAGCTCCAGTGCAGACGTCATCGACGTATAGGTCCGTTTTCAAGATGGCGGACGCCCGAGGGAACCTCAAACGCTCCCGGTCCGCGAGCTCCCAAAGCGAACGAATAGCAACAAAGGGGCTTGATCGAAGGCCGTACGTATTCGTGTTGAGCTCGTATACAATCATGGGGTCCTGGGGGTGCTCCCGCCACAGGATCAACTGATAACGTCTGTCATCCCGGTGAATAACCGTTTGCCGGAACATCATTTTGATGTCGGCCACAAAGACTACTTGATGACGACGAAAAGACGTGATGACGTCACAAAGATCCCTCAACAATTTGGGGCCGGAATGCAAGCAATCATTCAATGAGACACCGGAAGTAGTCCGCGCAGACCCATCAAACACTGTGCGCAGTTTACCAGTGGATGGTTTGAGGACCGCGTGATGTGGCAAGAAGAAATGCTCTACTGAGCGCCAATCCAAATTTGACACCGACATGTGTCCCAAGTCTGCGTACTCACGCATAAAATCTACATATTTTTGCCGCAGCACCGGGTCCCTGGCCATGCGGCGCTCCATCGCCAACAATCTCTTCTCGGCCGTAGATCTGAATTGGCCGAGAGGTGGTCGTACCGCAATAAAGGGCAGCCGGGTCACAAGCCGACCGGAACGGAGGCGACCGGTGTTATTCTGATAGAACAACTCGCACTCTTCGTGTTCCGGATTCAAGCGAGCCACCTGAGGGGGCTCTTCAATCTCCCAAAACCTCTGAACGGCGTCAGAGAGGGCTGAGCCGGAGACCAACGCAAAGTCAGGCTCAGGTGGAGGGGGCACTTTCAACACTAGGCCCATAACCGCAAAGCCGAAGATGGTTGAGACGGCCACCAAGCCCCTCTCGTGGCGCCATGGGTTCTCCGGTTGCAAGACCTTCATATTTCCCAACAATATTCTCCCTAGAACATCGGAACCCAACAACAAATGCACCGTACAAGGGGAATCAAACCGGGTGTCAGCCAAATTCAGACCTGACGTCAACCGTAGAACATTCAAAGGCAACTGACATTGGGGATGGTTACCCAATATATTCGGCAGAACAAGGGCAGGAGCACCAATTTTAGGGTACAGACAACTCAAAGGGGTGATTTCAAACCAGGTCTTTCCCTCAACAGTGGTGACAGCCGTTTCGCCAATTCCCTGAATCTTGCCAGAAAAGTCGTTCACATTCAGGTCGACCTGGTCCGCTAACCAAGACGACAAAAGGCAACCCTGGGCTCCCGTGTCCAAAATGGCACGGACCACAATCGAGTCACCCAAGGGTCCCCAGACCTTGACCGAGGCCGTTGGCAACAAAACCGTCTCGATCTGGGGGGGTCCTTTAGCGGGGCAGGCGCCAATTTCCTAGCGATGCCTGGGCGGCGACCGATCGCCGCATCCGGGCTGTCGTCGTTCACGACGAGGGTAGCATTCGAATGGTTCGTCCGCGCGGTGTCCCGAGCCGCTCGCCATCGCTGGAAGGGCATATCCCACCGGATGCCTAAATGGCGGAGGGCGCGACTCCAACCGGGGACGTTCCGCCAACGGAGGGGAAAGGTAGCGGTGCTGGTCTGGCCAATGTTGCCTAGCAGCAGCCGCGCATTCCCCCTGGCGAGGGGAGACCAAATGGCGCTCGCGCGGCTCCCGTTCAACTTGCGCGGGGGATGAAGTGCGGCGATCAAAATTGCGGGTCTCTGCCCGGTTCTGAACCGGTGTGCCAGAAGCCCGGTGCTCATCTTCGTGATACCCCCCCTTGCGCGAACCCTCATCAGAAGCTGGTCTGCCAGGGAGGTTCGCGTTGGCGCATAGAATCTCGAGATGGGCCCCTTCACAAATTCTACACGGGCGGGGTTTGGGGCAGTCCCGATGGAAATGGGCCCCCAAGCACGAGAAGCACAGGCGGCGTGCATTGGCAATTCGGCGACGAGCACTAACGTGCAAGTCCAAAAAGGCCGAGCAACTTGCCATGACATGTCCCGTGGCCTTACAAAAGTCGCAATCATGAGGACTCCGGGCGCCAGCAAAACGAGGGGCGGGGCGAACATCAACAGGCCCCCTAGCCCTAGTCCGTCCCTGGTCTCTTGGCCGGGAAGGTGGTGGGCGTGACCCCGTGGCGCCACGAGTGTTATCCAAAATACGACACTCGTCCTCCAGAAATTTGAGGAGGTCGTCAAAGGGGGGAAGATGGGTGGCACTATCCCCACCATACTTTTGCTCGAAGCGGGACCTCACGTCCGCGGGGAGCAACTGCAGCACTATGTGCACCAACAAGTAGGACCAATGGTCCACCGGCAACCGCAAGCGTCGCAAAGCGTTGGTCGCTGAGACCAACGGGTTCAGCAGGTCAGTGCGCAACGCCGACATGCAGGCAATGGCCGGTAGCCCCAAAATCTGGCTGATGTGCACATCAGCCAGGCAGCGCTTGTTATGGTACCGCCGGGAGAGTAACTCCAGAGCAGTAGGGTAGGCTGAGTCAGTCACCGGCAAATGCTGCACCAAGGCTCTGGCCTCACCTTCTAGGACCGACAACAAATAGGCCAACTTTTGGGCGGGTCCGAGGTCCGAGCGCGCATCAACCAAACTATCGAACAGGTTTTTGAAGCTCAACCAGTGGTCCAAGCGACCATCAAAATGTGGCAGCTCCAAGGTAGGGAGTCTACCCAATAGTCCGGGGCCTGCAGCGATCGAGGTCTCCGGCTTGACCTGGTTAGGCGCCCGGCTCCTCAAAATTTCCCGAGCTCGTTGACTGACTGCGTCCCTCAGAACCAAAATCTGGTCATAGTCAGCAACGACCCGGTCACGGGTCTCTTGGCCAAACACCTCCAAGTCCACGTCAACGATGTGCTCATTAAATTTAGTGAGCAAGGCGTCAACATCACAGAGTCTCATGGTCAACTGCTCCGCCCGAGCAAGTGTGACCTCTTCCCGGTCCGCACGCTCAACCGTGGCCGCAGCTGAAGCAAACCATCTCAATTGTGAGGTCAGCCCAGCGGCTGCCTCTCTTACGGATTTCAATGAGGCCATTACCACAGCCAAATATCAGGAGCAACTAGTTAAATTTAACCAAACAAACAAAGAATGAACTGTTAAATCAATATTTAAAGCAAAATAAACTTAAATTGAATTTATTTCTGGTCCAAATCTGACCCTGTACTTAATTCAAGTATTGGTCTGCCTTGCCAAAGGTTGCTACTGACAGACAATAAACAATTTAATGTACAATAACAACTAACTTAGTTGAACAAGTTCCAACCTTGAGCCCGGCTGACACTGCAACAAATCAGTGTAATATTCAATACCTCCAATTGACCAGACACTAAGTAATTGATGTTAAATATTGAACCACGCTCTGCTACCAGTTGTTCGACGTCTAACCAGGGCAAGTTCTGGTCCGTCGAGCGTCCACGTTTCGTGGAGCCAACCAACAATATTCTTGCCGTTAGTTCACTTACCCAGCGCTGGTGATGGTTTCCTTCGTCGGGCCAAGGTGGTTCTGTGTAGGTATGTAAGTGTCCTTGTGTGTGTGTAATGTATGAAAAGTTGGTGTCAGATCCCACGTTGTTCCCAAAGGACGCTGATCTGCCCAGCGCGTAACAGCGTGGAATGCACCACAACAATTATTCAATCCCAAGCGGCTCAGGGTCTGATTCCGGTCGTTCACACTTTCATCAAAGGTTCAAATCAAATATTCCGTTACACACGCGTAAAACAATTGGCGGCCGTCGTCGGCGCGTGTTTATCACAATCGCTAAACTAGTCCTGTATTTTACACTCAACCAGGGGTGTTAAGTCAAATAAACCCAATTATAACAAAAAACTCCGAGAGCAACCCAGATTCAAAGGGATTTTTAATCTTCTCAACCAAATTCAAAATGCTTTTTTATTTCAATAGCCGTTTTAACCAAAAGCCAAAAGACAACTAACTGACAGTGACAGCTGACAAAAAACGTCACAAAAGGTGCGTTCGGTTCAAGTGGTACGTAACAGGCAATAGTACCCTTCGATACTCTGTCTACCACGTACTGTTGGGTTCACCAATATATATGTATAATACTGTTCGTGAGGATGATCAGAGGCAGAATGCCGTCACGTTTCGTGACTGCATTCTGCCTCTGATTAATATTTTGTTGTTAATTAATTCTTCGTGTCAATACAGTTCCACAATAAAGACACCGTTTGGTCGCAAATGCTCATGGCGTACGATCGAGCGAACCTTAAGTGATACGTCCCCAAAGTGAAAAAAAAAAAATCTTCATATGTGAGTTATGGAAAGTCATCAGCAGGATTATTGGCGTCAATTGGCACGAAAGCAATTCTTTGCCTATTTAAGATGTGTTGTGTCACATACTCCGCCAGTTCATTCTCTCTGTTGATATTTTCATTAATAATAGTGTTCGGCGTAAATGCTGTCCTCGTATGGACATCGAGTTGCATTGATGATTGCCGCAGTAATTCTGAAGTCTGTCATCATGTTCGGTAGAGAACATTAAAATAGATGTGCCGAAAGATTTTAAAATCTTTTTTGAATCGATCATTTATGGTCTCGACCACCCAACTACAACTACAACGCTCGCCAAACCCGTTTCTTCCTGACTAATGTGCGAGGGACACAGCATAATATATATGTATATATGCTGTCTTTCTCTCTCTTACTTACGGTATATTGTAACGCAGAGCACGTAGCAGGTATTAGCAGAATACCGAATGATTTAATTCATAATTGAGAGTGTCGTGTAAGGATATCTTTGTTTTATTTTTTTCATTGACCTCCTACTAATGTTTAATACCGCAATAAAAATGAAAAAGTACATAAAATTAAAAGTGGCATATAACTTAACAACTTAAATCTAGTTTGGTTTATGTACGCAAGTTTTCACAAACCGGGTCAGATTAGCCCAATGACCTTTAATTTCTGAGATTTTTTTACAAAGTTATTTAGGTACAGTTAAAGCTAATAAAAGCGTTTTGAAAAAAATATAAGACCTGCCTCTAGTTTCAAGAAAGAGGTCTGTTTGAAGAAGGCTCGACAAAGGTAGGTGAGTATGTGTCGGCGTTGTGTATGCTAATGGGTCGCCACCCTCACTATCGGTAAAACAAATTGAGTCAAGCTTTAATAAAAATGTCACTGTCACATATCACTTATACATTTCATATTAAATTGGTACTTACTTATAGTCTTACCAAATAGTATAGGTGTGCAATAATCCTATCGCACATAAAATCTTCAGAAAAACTGAGGAAGTATACGAAGCCGAAACGTTTGAGAGTATTTTCTGATTCAGCAAAAGTCAGCACCTTTTAGATTTACTGCGCTAGCAACTTAATTAGAATATTTTTAGATCCGCACTGTTGTAAAAATGTGGTTACAACTCGCCTTTTAATTCAGTACTCATACAATGTCTAACAAGCGTTTAACTGACTGGTTGATATGCGCTAAACACCTACTGTTATTGACTGACTTATAATATACCCATGTTATTGTTATTGACATATTGCTATTCTAGTTGGCATAATGTTATTCCGTTTGACATTATTGATATTTTTATTTTATTTTATTACTTTGAAATTATTGAATTTAATTTTTTATTGTATTTGATTCCATTGTTCAGAAATCGCAGAGAACAGAGAAGTTTGGAGAGAGAAAGGGGGGGCCTTTGCCCAGCAGTGGGAACACAATGTAGGCTATCAAAAAAAAATGATTCCAATGACATGCCAGTTAATTTAAATTTATAATTGTAAATCAACTATTGGCATGCCAATATGACGGCATACGGGCATGCAAATAGTTGCCTAATTATATAGTATATAGTAACCTTATAATAAAAGAACATCTATGAAGCTATTACCCATGTTTGCAAAGATAGGTATACATTTTATTTATTTATTTTAAAAAAATTGTAAATAACATCTTAACAGCTCTAACGCCAATGCGATGCTACTACATATACAGATATTTAACTACTACTTCAAAATACCTACAAGTAAAAACACAATCAAATTACATGAACATACAAACAAACAAAACAACATTACAATTAAATGATTTGATTTGTGTAAGTCAAAGAGATTTAGGATATTAGAGGGTCAAAAAATGTCGTAAAACAACTGTGATCTAATGTCTCAGTGAGACCAGTAGTAACAAAATTACATAATATGCCAATTTTTAGACGTTCCACTTTAACCAATAACCATCATCATCTGCCTCGCTATTTCCCAACTAGGTTGGGGTCGGCTTCCGGTCTAACCGGATGCAGCTGGATACCAGTATTTTGCACAATCTGACCTCCACAACCCAGTTAGTACTGGGTAATACGATAAAACTGATTGTCGACTAACGGCTGTCAAAGATCTATAATTGACAGCCGGGCCTTAACATACTTTCCAAGGTAAGGAAGAAACTCGGTATATAATGGGTCACCCATCCACGGACCAACCTAGACAAGCACGGCTTTACCTAAAGATCAACCCGGTAATATTTAGGCTGTTTGTGTACGTGAGTTTAAATTTTTGTAAACGCACTTACGGTACAGGAGAAATACCAAAGTGTGCGACAACGTTTAAAAAAAAAAATAACCACGAGCTTTCTGTTTGACAACAACCAGTTGGTTATTACAAGCAGATGGCTCGCTTTTTCCTTCAATTTACGATAGAAGGACATATATTTTATTCATCCCATTCTAGCCGTTCAAAGGTAGCAAAATAAATTCTCAGCTTGTAACGAATGTGGACATTTTTATGTCTCATAATTCAGAATTGAAGTTAAGCCTATGACCACACTAGAGACCCGCTTACCCTATTACATAAATGATAAGTTACGGGTACTAGAACTTGATAAGTGGATTATAAATTATATTATAAATTATACCTAAGAATATGTATGTATCGAAAATCTTATATGTTCATCTTTAAAAAGGAGTTTACAATGTTTGGAAAATAGTTTGAAATATATAACAGAAAAGACATGTATTGACTATAACACTGGTATTCAAGAACGCTACATACATAAGTATGGCAGCAACACTTTGCTAAGTAAGGGATTTCTCACTGCGTTCGTCATGGCAGGCCATTCATTTCAAAAACAATACTTAATGGACTCTTTGCTGTGCGGACACATAGCATTGAATGGGGCGCTGTGATTGGTTAACTGTGATTGGTTGATTGTGAGTGGTCACTCGAGTTGACTGACTGACAGAATAAACGTCAACCAAGATATTTTAAAACAAAGTCTCTTTTAAGGTGGTTGCGTCAGGGTAGCCTGCGAAATTCTTCGAGGGTTGTAATGATTATTTTCACGATTCTAATTCTGTAACTACATACGCGTTACTGGCGCGACTCACTTTTCATCAAAGTACCACCTGACACGACTGACCTTAAAATTGCAAAAAACATAAGAAAATTTGAATTTCGCGGCCTACCCTGATGCACCGGTTTTACATTATTTCAAATAAATTTTTCATTATAAATAATAGTTGCTTGCCTATAATGATATAATAAGATAATGATATAATATAAGGATAAGATCATCAAAATCATCTTTGCTGCTGCAATCACTAAAACATAACCCGATACTAGTTTGACATTTGTGTTGATTTGTCGCACTATGCGTTGCGTAAAGTAGGAAGTGAGCTACTTTATCTGTGCGTTCATTATAATGAGCGCATAGTGTCGTTCGTTCCTCAAGTATTGTTTATGAATAGGTTTTTGGGACACTGTGCGTCCGCGCGCACTGTGGGACCTCATAGTAACGTTCATGAATACCGGTGTAAAGCACTCACAACGACATTTTAGCAGCTTAAACAATGATGGAAAAGTTGAAAAAGAAGATTTTTGACAGCTGTCAAAAAGCTTAAATGTCGATCGATCACGAATCGCTTTGAAAGTGATATAGTATGACCACTTTAAGTTTGCAGATGGAGGTGGTGCTTCTTGTCAAGAAAAAAACTGGCCAAGTGCAAGTCGGACTCGCGCACGAAGGGTTCCATACCATTATCTATACAACATTAGACAAAAAAATCACATTCTTCAATATTTATTTTATTTTGTTTTTAGTATTTGTTATTATAGCGGCAACAGAAATACATCATTAGTAAAAATTTCAACTGTCTAACTATTACGGTTCATGAGATACAGCCTGGTGAGAGACGGACAGTTAGACAGACAAACAGACGGACGGACGGAAAGCGGAGTCTTAGTAATAGGGTCCTGTTTTGTCAAACTTGGTAAATTTATTTTAGTTCTATGTTTTCCCGCCAGCACAGATAAGTTGAGTGGAGTGTAAGTACTTGTCTAAATCTAATCTAATAAAGACCAGTGTGTGTCTGTTGGTCGGACCACGCACAGAGAAGGGTATCGTAGTCGAAATGAAGAAACACAGTGTTGATTTTAATGACCGTTGAATACCGTACCGTAAAATACCGTAAAAGACCGTAAAATAAGTGTGTGTTTCATAGTATTCGTCGAAAGAAATATGTTAAACAAAATTATCTCGGCGGTTGTAACCGAAATATTCCATATCTCAAGAACCATTTTTTTTTTGGTTTTTGGATTTGCTACACGCTTTTGGGAACTTTCTGTACATTCCTTGGTAACAAGTGAAAAATGACATTCGTTATTATTTTTCGTAAGTTCATTACACCATTCGCATTGCTTAGCGGTGCATTGAATACACTTTATTTCCAATATTTTTCAATATTATTTTCTTTTATTTTTTTGCAAAAGGTTTCCATGAAAAACGACAGCGTGACATCTGTTAAAAATTGATTCCCTCCCAAATTAAAAAATCTATCCCACTAGATATTGCCAAGACAAGCAAATGAATCGTTATAAATTACAATTTGACGTTTAGATTGGACATACCTTTGATAACTGAAAGTGCCGATGCGTTATGAATTTGTCGTTGGTCAAATTCGTGACACAAATTCAATAGATTCTTTTAAGAGGTGATGATTTATTTGGCTGGAATGTGAAGATTTTTTAAATTAATTTTTAGAGGAATAATTGGGAAATTTAGTATACTTCTACCAACTTATCTGAACAGGTGGAAAAACACAGAATTTTATTAAATGTACTAGCTGTTACCCGTGACTTCGTACGCGTTAGGTTCGCAATTTGCTTAAAATTAGTTTAGTTTTTTGGTCAGGAAGAAACTCAATTTTTTTGGAAACAAACCTAGCTTAACAATTGCCTTTTGTCCGCCACAGCCTAGACTACTTTTGTTTGTATCACAGCCATGTGTCTCTGTGCCAAAGCGCATCAAATTCTGTCCCAGGGTTCTCTATTTTATTTCAAGTTGAATAGGTTTACTTATTGAACATTATTGAAACAAACCTAACCTAACCTAAGCCTAACCTAACCTAACAACTTTTTTTTTGTCCGCCACAGCGTAGACTACTTTTGTTTGGAAGGTATTACAGCCATGTGTCTCGGTACCAAAGCGCATCAAATTTGGATCCAGGGTTCTATATTTATTTCAAGTCAAATAGGTCTACTTACTGAACATTATTGAAACAAACCTAACCTAACCTAAGCCTAACCTTTTTTTTTTTTTTTTTTTTTTGTTCTCGATGTGGAAATCCTCTATGGATGTCCTCCGCCCTGGGGAGAGCGGAGGGGTCTGTCAGACTCGTACTGACTAAAACCACACCGGTGTTCCCTCGCACACTTGCGTCGGAAAAGCCTAACCTAACCTAACAATTTTTTTTTGTCCGCCACAGCTTAGACTATTTTTGCTTGAAAGGTATCACAATTATGTGTCTAGTTAGTATATTTCGTTTAAAATGAAAGATTACCAAACTGTCCTTTGAATGGTTAAAAAAAACGAAAAGTACCAATGTAATAACTATTTGTAAAACGGTTGAGAAATATGATGATAATGCAATACTGTTCACCCCCGTAAGACATAAGCGTGATAATATATAGCCTATGTTCTTCCCCAGGTTGGAATATATCTTCTTGCCAAACATTGTGATCCGAAACAGACAGAGTTACTTTCACGAACAAAAATTTTTTTAAATCATTATTGCTTACCTCCCATAACATACGGCGTGATAATATGTAGCCTAAAGCCTTCCTTGGTTTATAAAGAACATTTTTGCTGAATTTCAATTCAATCTATCCAGTATTTTGGGCGTGATGTCGTACCATACACACAGATAAACAGACAAACAGACAAAAATTCTAAAAAGTCACTTTTTGTCATCAGTTACGTTTTTCTAACTAAAGCCACTTACTTTTTCTCGAAAATTCCCAATGTACAGTTTTTCTTTCGTTACTGTTTTATTATATGTGTAGAAGATCAAGTTTGACATATTGATGCATCTTGACAGGCTACGTCATCTTGAACTGCGGTCAATATGGTCATACTGTATACCAAATTGACAGTTGTTTAGTTGTTGACAGTTGTCTATTCGTAGTCAGAAAGCAAGAAAGAGCCTGAAAGTATTTATTATTTATTGATCTTCTACAAATTTTGCTCATAAAAATCCTATAAAAGTGCAAAGTAGTTACTTATTTTACGGAAACCCTTTCAAATGAAATATTTCCTCATCTTTTTTTTCGGAATTTCATCACCATATTTTTTATACAACGTTGCTTTAGCCCTTAGCTATAAAACCCCTTTATAGCGGCAGAGACTCCAAATATTTTTTTGGAGGAGACTTCAGGATTTTGATAGTGTTACTTAGCGTAGTTTATTTCGGCAAATGATGTTGTAGTATTTTACAAGCACTTATTAGTTTTTTTATTAATTTTATTGTACAAGTAGCCAGGACATTGCAGACGCGATGCCATGCCGTAGATCTGATACTCAATAAAATTCTAGCTTCACTGCCGTCCAACCTGTATAATTACAGGTTATTAGGGCATCGATGCGCTATAAAACAAAGTCAAACTCAAAAACTACTGCACTGATGTTCATGTTGTTTTCATCAATGGATAGAGTGGTTTTCGAGGAAGGTTTAAGGATATCACTACATAATATAAAACAAAGTCCTCCGCCGTGTCTGTCTGTCTGTTCGCAACAAACTCAAAACTACTGCACCGATTTTAATGCTTTTTTCACCAATGGATAGAGTGGTTATCTAGGAAGGTTTAAATATATAACTGCAAGTTTTTGTATACATTGGCTAAAAAAAATAATAAGATCAAAATTTCTTGATTGCTTTTGGTCACGATAACCGACAACCACGCGGGCGAAGCCGCGGGCATCAGCTAGTTCATAAATAAACAACAACAAAAAAATTGAGCTACCAAACCCGGAACCTCCCAACCTCAATAGATGCGGGTAAACAGGGTCGAAAAAAGAAGAGTATTTTTAGCATTTTAATTTTAGAACATAGAAATAGCACAACAAATATTTACCTGTCAAACGATATTCCGGTGAGTGTAAACACGCTGGCTGCGACCGTCACGTTCGCTATGAAGTTGCTCAGCTGACAGTAGCGGACACCAAACACCCAGTCGCTGCAACAAAAAACCAATTCGCTTAGCGATGTGGAGAACAGACACCAGAAGAAGAGAAAGTATAACTAGAACCCGCCGTTTTACTCTGGATTGGGTTTTACATGTTAAATATGGGTTCTATTTTTACACGCTTTTTATTAGTTTCACCTGTATGTTTGTTTGTAAAAAAAACCGGCATTGTACGAGTTGGACTCACATGCACCGAGAGTTCCGTATAACCTTGTAGGTATTTTGTTATTAAAGTAAATATAGGTTTTTAGACTTTTTCCTTTACATGTGCTGTAAGACATTGTTTCTTGGCAAATTTCATGATTATAAGTATTGATTCCCTTGTGCAATCGCAAAATGTGCAACGTAAACGGTCATATCTTTTGATCGCCTTGCCTTCCAAGTTTGTTTTTTTCACTGCTCCGAGGGATAGCAGACCTGAATATTTGATATTAATTTCAGCTTGATACCTTTACGCGTTCCTTAGAAAAAAGGTGACAGACGGATGGGCAGACAAACAAAGGGATTCCATATGATTTCTGTTTTTGCTGACTGAGGTATGGAACCCTAAAAATTGTCTAGTTACCACTCTTAAGAACGTAGACTTGACTTGAACCGATCAGTTAGAATTTTACGTTGTTCAATAATAGTGAATACAGTCAGGCGTGGTCTCGAGTAGCGTCATCTGAACTGAAACGCTTGCATGGATATAAAGTTAAATCTGACAGCCTCAAGTTGATACGCTTCAATGTGTGCTGACATTCCCTCCTGCGAACAGTTCCCTCAGAATCATGAAAGTGATGAGTTCAATAACCCTTTTTATTACATTACAGACTCAGATTTTTTTATTACATTTTAAGATGAAACGGGAGTCTTCCAGCCAAAATATGTATTTAGTAATGTGTTTTCTTTTTATATAAGCAGACATGGTGATTAAGGTCAATGACTCTTACCTGAAAAGTGCTTATTAGAAGTCTATAAGAACTCAAACTTTTACCCCGAAATTGAAGTTAGCTTTTAATTAAACTTTGGTAGACCATATTCTGTCAAGTCAAGAAACTCTAACAGCACAAAGTTTTAAAACAATTTCGATAAAACGCGAGGGATTTTTTTGGTACTATTAAGTACGATCACCGTGAAATTATCTAATACATAGATCTATTTTCAGTACGGGCAATGTTGACGAAGGACATAAAAAACTTTTTTACAAAAAAAAAAATACTTTTTTCCAAGAAAAGTGGACATTTTACTTTCGGAAGTCGGTGGCAAAAAAACGTTTATAAAACAAACAAGCCACCAATTAGTTTCCTTTTTAGTTGCAACATTCCACACAAATTCTTGCCATGGGTTTTATTTTACATTGTAACTAGAAAATACTAGGAAATCATCAACATAGTCGATGGGAAAAAATACGTATTTTGCAAGCTAACTCCTAAAGTTAGTAAAATTTATATGGGACCAACGCGCAGGCTTCCTCTTCCAAATGAAATTCATGTTAATCGGACCAGTAATCACCGAGTAATCGACACAAACAAAAATGATGCTCGAATACATAACCTCCTTTTTTTTAAAGTTGGTTCAAAATGGAATTCAGATGGTCTAATGAGCCGCATGTCGGAGGAACAATGAGTAGGAGGTAAAAAAAAAATACTCAGTGGATCCCAACTGGAAAAAAAACTGGTCAAGTGAGTCGGACTCGCGCACGAAGGGTTCCGTCTCATTATCTATAAAACATAACGTATGGTGTGCTTGTGTAGTTACATAAAGGGTGCAAACAGACTCTTAACGAAACCGAAAGGCACTTGTTATCCTCGTCATTTTTTTGTTCTAGACCATACCTGGGAACCTTCTAGTTACGGAGATATTGGGGGTCAAAGTTCCAACTTTTTCACAAGTTTTTTTTTTTAATAAGTACTTATTTTTAATGTAAGATTTTTACTTTAAACACCTCCAGGACCCCCTTACTATCTAAATCCATCCATCAGCACAATGTTTTGAGTGCGTTACATTGAGTCCTGTAAAACGTGATAAAAATCACATTGAACAAAGAAAGTTGTTTCCCAAACAAAGAAAGTTGTTTCCCAGCACAATTTTTTGCGTAAAGTTACTTAGTTTGATGTACAGGATGCTTGGTTGACGGCTTCGTGAAGAGTCTGCTTACACCCGGTATATCTACTATCGAACATGTATGTACTGATAAGGACTGAGGAGCGGGGTACCCCTCGTTTTTGGAGGCATCTATACCAGAACTATGCGAAGACATTCAACGATAACTCAGAAGACAAATCGTATTCCTTCGGGAAAAACACGTGAAACGCTACATCTATTTATACTGGACCATAGACAACAAAGTATTTTATGATCAACCATAAAGGTAACGTTATCAAAATATCACGTAGAGGTCACCTGTGCTGGACACGCAAAGGGATCCTTCAATCATAACTTTTGATGAAACAAGTTACATGAGACACACATAAACATATTATATCAGACCTATAAGGCTGTGATATAAAAGACGAGACAGATAATCAATAAGGGTTGAGATGAATACAATATGTTCATTATACTTCAATCATAGAGGGCTATTATGTCACTGCCAATAGTCATCACTATCACTACATAGAGGGTGTACCAAGACTCTTAACGAAGCCGAAAAGCACTAGTTTTCCTCGTCATTGCAATCATTTTTGGCTCTGGACCATACCTGGAAACCTACTAGTTACGGAGATATTGGGGGTCAAAGTTCCAACTTTTTCACAAGTTTTTTTTTTTTTGAATACTTGTTTTTAATGTATTTTTTTTTTACTTAAGATACCTTCACGACCCCCGTATTATTTAATACATCCATCAGCACTTTTTTAAATACGTTACATTAAGTCTTACCGTAAAACGTGATTTTTCACCCCATAACAAAAGTCGTTTCCCAGCAATAATTTTTGCTTATAGTTACTTAATTTGGTGTACATAATGCTTGCTTGACGGCTTCGTAAAGAGTCTGTTTACTGTGTGTCTGAGTGCGTTGGAATGCGTGCTGTGCCGTTAATGAAACAGTTCATTAACGGCACAGCAAGTTTACCTAATACATAAAACACATTACGGAGGGTCATTGAAAAAACGATGAAATTGTCTTCAGCGACCTTTTTTGAAGAACAAAAGGATCGGAATTGATGACAAACTTTGTATAACTTGCAATGAATAACGATATGCCAATAGAGCAAACTATGAAAATTCCGTGACACACGAAATGCACGAATGTCATTCATACGTATTATTACAGTTCATCAATCATTTTTATGTTTATATTTTGTGACATAAAACAAAGACAAATTACATTTTGAACATTATTACGTATCTAATATCAATCTTGGCGTTCAAATGTTTTACTGAGCTGATAAAGATGAGAAAAATGGTATGTGATTGAAGAAGATTTCTTGACAAATGTGGTCAAGCATGATTTTTTTTTATCAAATTGGCTGAAAATATGGCTTATGGAAATTGGGGTTCAACCTTTACAATGCAAATGTTTCAAATCTTTAATGAAGAAGTAAAGCAGCCGACGTGCAGCTTATTTCATCAACATCTGTACCTACTGTAGGTAACTCGCATTAGGCCTATGTCTTTCCAAAAGTCCCTAATAGGACCCCAATTCCACTAATTTACAGGGGTATTCCTCAAAGCGCAACTATTTTTGAGCGCAACCAACTGAGCGCAATTAAACTATTCCTCGAAGCGCAATCATTTGAACATATTGAGTTTGTGAGCGCAACTAATTTAGTAGCGCAACTATTTTTGAGCGCAACCAACTAAACGCAATTAAACTATTCCTCGAAGCGCAACCATTTCATTAAATTGAATTTGTGAGCGCAACTAATTAAGTTGCGCTCGAAAATAGTTGCGCTTTGAGGAATACCCCAAATTTACAATCCTCTCTAGTCTCTCTATTGTGTGATTTTGACAGATACATAATTATATCTAGGTGGAGTTGAGGCTGTCCAAGATAGCAATTAGATACAAATTAGTTGTATTCCTCCGGTAACATTGTATGCACCTAGGTGTCAATCAATACAACTATCTAATTTCCCTGAGGGATGCAGTAAGTTGTCGGACGGACATTGTTCAGAATAATTTGTCATTATACACATCAAAACTAGTTGTGTTCCAAAGAAGTTTGAATTTGTCAACAAGAATGTAGCTAACCTTGCTGATATATTTTGCATTTTGCAACTGAAAAATAACAAAGACTTTGTTATTTGTTGAAACATTTCAATGTCATCTCTTTTTTCGTCGATTCGATGATTCTGCCACATCGAAAGCGTAGGTAGTTGGTGGCTTTATACAGCTCCTTTAACTTTTGTACATGCACAAAGTGCACTTTACATGTTTAATAATGAGGCTCCGTACTCGCATCCAGATTCATAGGACAACCCCGACTGATCTAGTTCTACCTGACTTCGCAGTCGAACAGAATCAAAAGTAGGGGAACAAATGAAAAATCACAATTGCAAGTAGATAATTAATTAAAAAATTTAAATAACCAGCCATTTTAATTGTTATTCTCAAACGATACATTTAAATTCATCTAAAGAGAAATTATTAAATATATTCATTGATATAAATTAAGCTTGAAGTTCTCTATATCTCAAAAGTTTATAAAATGACATTGCTTGCGTAATCATTAAAAATTGCTGTCATTATTCTTCTCAAGGCACTGTATTCTTTGATGCTTGTATTACAGCGTTTTCTGAGGCAGCTTTATTTAAATAAAATAGTGGCAACATTCTCTTAAATTATATCTGTAACATGAAATATTTTGCATTCATTAGAAGCCACAGCTAAATCCACTATTCAATCACTATGTATAATTACAATAATTATAGCAGAATCAAAATTAATATTACATTTACCAACGATTTTGTACGTTAGTCTGTTAATAACTTAAGTTAGTTAATTCAACATTTTAACACAATTTTTAACGTAACAGAATATTCCAGCTTCCCGAAGGGTCAGACAGAGGTACACCCACATGTCGTTGTAGAGAATGTACTATCGGTTTCATTGTCGGTTGGATACTTTTCAACCTTATTACTTAGGCCTTAAGTGACATAAAGTGAGACGAGAAGAGGTCGTGGCTGATAAAAACGTGTACTTTCTAGGTATTTAGGTACTTATTATTAAGAAATACCCATAAAGCCTCAAATACACGCCCATAATGGCCGGTTTCAGATGACCGTACGTATTTTCGACGCGTATAAGCTCGTTTTTCATATTGTTCGAGATCGAACTCAAGTCACGCAACTCTGATTTTTCGGATTGATGTGCGTATTGTATAATTATCACTTGCTTTGGTGAAGGAAAACATTGTGTGGAAACCAAACATGCCTCAGTGCACCTGTTGAATATATTTTAGTTATAGTTTACTTATGTACGTATTATTATGTTAACGTATTATTTGTAGCATTGTATGTTAATAATACAACTGCGCCTAAATGTACACTTCTTGTCGTAATACTTTTTAAATAAATTATCCTTATTCTTATAATTCTCGACGGCATATAAAGCCAAGTCAGAGGCCCATGGGCGGCATAAAAACTCTTTGACCGTCACTTTTCTGTCTGCTACTTTTCTCCCTTATGCATTTTTTTTTGGTATTGGAAATCATCAAAGGGTCACGCTCTGGGCGGAGCGGAAGGTATCAGACTTGTATTGACTAAAACCCATCCATGTTCCTTCCTTGCCTTTGTGTTCCAGGGCCGCGGTATCTCTTTCGAACAGGCCCGCTGCTCACCCTTATGCCCTAAGTCTTAAGATATAACAGTAAAAAGTGGTAGACTGTGAACTCAAAAGTACATATTTTTAATTTAGGGCAAAAATAGGATAAGTGTAATAGAAAAAAAAAATACTTTGACACGTTATATACTAACAGCCGTCTTTTGTATTTTTATTTGTTTATTCGGTTACAAAATCCCATTTTATTTATAACAAAAATGAGAAAGATGATTTGCAAAAATCCGTTGACTTGTCACTTTATTATTGTATTATACGAAAAATAGCATTAAAATCATGACATGCAGTTTCGTTCTTATTGCCAAGGCCAACTAAGTCATCATCATCATCATCAGCCTATAATGTTCCCACTGCTGGGACACAGGCCTCCTCTCTATGAGAGGGAATGGGCTATAATCCACCACGCGGGCCCAGTGCGGATTGGTAGATGTCACATGTCTTCGAATTTTTGATTCTAGGACATGCCGGTTTCCTCACGATGTTTTTCTTCACCGTTTTTGAGAGCAGTGGTGATGAAATAAATTACACAAAGGCCAACTAAGTATGTCTCGATATTTTATTTCGGGATATATTCAATAATTCACTTTCTATCTGTTACGCTACACGAAGTGAGTCTTATCCTGCGACTGTAGAAGAGACAAATTAATAAGTTGCCTAGAGTCCACAAGTCGCATCACCTGAGGTCATGAACAAGGCCTAAGATGTTGTTTCCACCTAAGCAACTAGCCACGTGATCTGGTCGGTGGTGGCTGGTGGTGGAATTAATACTAACTATAGCTATGCTATAGCATTTCAAACATCAAAATCACCGATCGAATACCCAACACCACAATACGCTCCAAGACAGGCATCGCTGACGTTGGCGATATAGGCTAAAATGGGATTGGGCGGGTCACATTTCCCGAATGGGTTATGACAGATGGGCCAAAATCGTCAAAAAGTGGTTGCCTGAAGATGGTCGTCGTCACCGAGGCAGGCCCAGGAAACGCTGGCATGATGATTTGGACTCGTTCCTGACTGACTGGCCAGAGAAGGCAAAACATCGGGAAATTGGCCTCGCCCATTCGTTTTCAACTCGTTAAATTCGTTCGTCCAGCAGTGGGACAGAATAGGCTTATTTAAAAAATATATATATATAGACTGGTGGGAATTAGTACTAAGTTTAGACACCTAAAAAATAACTTTGTGGCAACAAAATAACCAACTTCCAAAAAAACACTTTTATATATGCTACCAAAGCGCGAGCTCTCTCTACCAAATGAAAAAAATAATCACGTAAATCGGACCAGTAATCATGGAGCTAGGAGGTAAAAAATATTAAAAAAAAAGCCGAATTGAGAACCTTCTCCTTGTTAAGAGTCGGTTAGTAATAATTTAAAAAATAACTGTAGAGAGTAGTAGTATGCGAATGGGCAATTCGCATGGCGTGGCGTGACTCGACCTGGCGTGCCAACTACTTCTACAACACACTACTTACTTTAGAATCACGTTATTATCACGTTACCTAAGTGGGAAGTGCCAATGGGTACAGATAAATCTGTTATTCTCGTTGGTATCAATGTTTAACAAGGAGATCAAACCTTCAGCTGAACTTCAACATTAATGCTTGTCATGTCAAACTTATCAACTAACGATCCGCTCCAACTACCAAAATACGCTATATACTACAGAAACATCGATACTGAATATGTATCCGTGATTCTGTGTTCAAAGTATGTATTACGTTGCGTTGGCGATGTAGTTTAAGTACAGTCGCGAGCATAAATACGATACCTACACTTCACAATCTTCAAAAGGTATTTTCACTTTAGATTAATAGATGATATAGTGCTGCGTGGTTCTTTCGGGCTCTGTTAGAACAAGTTCATTTGTGTTTGTCAACACATATTATAACATCACAATCTCCCAAGGGTTCGGCAGTGGTGAATCTAATAGTACACCCACATTGGAACTGTTATGTTTTAAGTCCCTTGTAACAGGAGCGAGCCTATTGTCATCAACCGGGCACAAATCCAAAATCCATGGCTACTACTGAGAAATTCCTGATGGAAAATTCCCAATAACACTTTGCCTGACCCGGGAATCAGAACATTGATTCGCAGAACGATTTCAGAACGGTTGTCTGTGAATATTGAATTGAAAAAACAAGATTGCGGTGTTCCTTGGCTACGCCTAGGGCCACGCGATATTAGAACCATGCAGTACTATAATATGAGGATAGTAACATGGAATCTATGCTGGTTTCCTCTGGATATATTCCTTCACCGTTTTGAGAGGAGTGGTGATGAAATAAATTACGCTTAAAGAGTTGCGCTTTGAGGAATACCCGCATTACTTTGTAGTAATACGGGGTATTCCTCAAATCGCAACTATTTTTGAGCGCAACCAACTAACCGCAACTATTTTATTCGTCGAAGCGCATACATTAGTTGCGCTCACAAATACAAATTGTTCAAATAGTTGTGGTTCAATGGTTCAGTAATGCGCCTGCATGGATTCGAACCCACGACTTACTGCTCATAAGTCGGGGCCGCCATGCGCCACCACTAGGCCACCGCTGCTCAAATTATGATAAAAATTTATGCTCGAGACGGTACTTAACACAAGCTTAAATTATTCTTTTCACTCGAGTTGGAAACAATTTTGTAGCGGTTGTTTTATGTTAAAGTTTAGTTTCAGCGTCGTGAACTTGTGTCGTTTACTCGTTTGTAGATAAGTCTTTACGAACTCTGTAATTCACGGGACCTGCTTCACACATATACGATTTGTTTAAGACGACATTTATTGCATTTTTGGATTTATTGTTTGTACGCTTGTGTTGGTATTTCGGAGTCTTAAGGGCAAGCCATATTTGAAATAAATAAACAACCTGACACTGACCTGCTAATTGCTAAAAACTCCTCTCTTCCATATACGTAATAACTACGTATTTTTTGAAGTGAAAAAGCTTCTTTGGGCGCGTTGGGCATTTTTGAGAGGGGGAAAAACAATCGAACTCGGGACACCGTTGAACGACCTCTTTTTTGTTGCAGAGATAGCCGTATTGCTACATATTACAACCCAAAAAATATAAAATATATAGATTTGACTTTACACTGTATTTTATTGGGTTGTAATAAGTAGCAATACGGTTAACTCTGCAAGTAAAAATAAGTAAAAGGCTTATGCAAAAATATTTTCTAAAAATAAACCAGAATTTTAAAAAAAAAAAACTTTTCACTTTTGTCGGCACTCCCGGAGTGGTAAATATTTTAATTTTTTATTTTATACAACTCATGAATACATTGTCATCAAAACAAATTTTGATATGCAGCCTAAAAAGTTGCCTGTTTGTGTTGTAGTTTTTGTTTAGTCCTATGAGGAAAAGGCGTGCATATATGTTTGTATAAATCAACATTCAGCAAGCATACCGTATACCCCTGATTCTGAACGTTCACTAACGAACTGAATTGATTATAAATAAATAAAATGTTTATATTTTACGATGGCCATGATTTCGTTATTTTATCCCAGTGTGTGACCTCCATTTCTCATGAATAATATTAACAGCGTCAATTTAACAGATAAAATGACTGCTATTGATTTGCCACCTTTAATTAAATTTAATATTTATATTACTATGGATTCCAGTTTTTGCAAGGGGTTTACAGTACTGGGTAATAACCCAGTACTAACTGGTTTGTGGAGGTCAGATAGGCAGTCGCTCCATGTAAAATACTGGTATTTAGCTACATCCGTGTTCATCTGTTTTCAAATCACATTAAACAGCCTGAATTACTAAAGTGATCCCTATGAATTGGCGTTTAAATCTAGAGTGTAAAAACCTACTGTTTTATAAATATTATTTTAGTTCGGTTTGACCTTAATTTACATATCACATGTAGATATGTGTGCAAGAAAAGTATTTTTGAAATAATAAAACCTCGTGATGTAATGCTGTGCAACTTTGGACTACAATTCCCAGTACCTAAAGTAGAATTTCAATAAGGTTGAAAATAACCATCTGTCCTATAGGCAATTAGAGTTTGACCTATGTCCTTTTTAGGTCTCGTCAAAATTGGATTGTCCCATGCGAGCAAGTGACATTCAATCTTAAGGACGTGACATAGCGGCCAGTGACCGCATAGTGCTCGATGTCCTTTAGGCTTATAATGGAATTACAAGGTCTACTGTACCTACTTATTCATCGTCAGTTTACGGAGTCCAATGTAATAGCAGGCGAGCCCAAAGTCATCAAATGGACACAAATCGAGACATTGGCCTTTTACTAAAAAGATTTCCTAATGGAAAAACGCAGTAACACGTAGGTCCACCTAAAGATCGAGACTAAGATTTTCACAAACCTATGTTGATCAAAAAAAGAAAAAATATAACCGTTGCCTTGCTTCTGTATGAAAGAAAAATTACCTACCTATCGCTAACTGTATTAGAGCTGATCTCCACTCTAAACTGATACGGAATAATAAAAAGGGGTTTTACATAAAACAGCTGTCATTGAACCCCCAAACTTCATTGCCTAATCTACATAATGATCCATACCCTAAATCCTAACCGTAGAGCAGTACATAATGGTAGTCAGACTTTTGAGCTACAGACTAAAATAATAATAATAATGACATAAACAGGAATTCGTATTACAACCACGTCCGTCTATAATGTGTAATTTGAAGAACCCCAAAGCCATTTATCGTAAAATACCTACGATACAATAAGATCGGAAATGAAATTATGCAGAAAGTAACTTGAGTTACCTACAGAGTAAGCAAGCTGAAGTGTCAGAGGGCTGATCATACTTTTCGAAGGACCGGATAGGCCGATGGAGCTGAGTCCTGGAGTGGACACCACGCAAGGACCACGGAAAGGTGTATGCCTATCAAAACACGTAGTGTAGGCTTGTTGGACCGGATCAAAAGGTAGCTGGAACAGAGATGTGGAGAGCCGAGGATAGAATATTGTCGCGCAGTTTTGGAAAGGCGTATATCCTATCAAAACACGTAATGTAGGCTTGTTGGACCGGATCAAAAGGTAGCTGGAACAGAGATATGGAGAGCCGAGGATAGAATATTGTCCCGCAGTTTTGGAAAGGCGTATATCCTATCAAAAAACGTAGTGTAGGCTTGTTGGACCGGATCAAAACGTAGCTGGAACAGAGATGTGGAGAGCCGAGGATAGAATATTGTCGCGCAGTTTTGGAAAGGCGTATATCCTATCAAAAAACGTAGTGTAGGCTTGCTGGACCGAATCAAAAGGTAGCTGGAACAGAGATGTGGAGAGCCGAGGATAGAATATTGTCGCGCAGTTTTGGAAAGGCGTATATCCTATCAAAAAACGTAGTGTAGGCTTGTTGGACCGAATCAAAAGGTAGCTGGAACAGAGATGTGGAGAGCCGAGGATAGAATATTGTCGCGCAGTTTTGGAAAGGCTTATATCCTATCAAAAAACGTAGTGTAGGCTTGCTGGACCGAATCAAAAGGTAGCTGGAACAGAGATGTGGAGAGCCGAGGATATAATATTGTCGCGCAGTTTTGGAAAGGCTTATATCCTATCAAAAAACGTAGTGTAGGCTTGCTGGACCGAATCAAAAGGTAGCTGGAACAGAGATGTGGAGAGCCGAGGATATAATATTGTCGCGCAGTTTTGGAAAGGCTTATATCCTATCAAAAAACGTAGTGTAGGCTTGCTGGACCGAATCAAAAGGTAGCTGGAACAGAGATGTGGAGAGCCGAGGATATAATATTGTCGCGCAGTTTTGGAAAGGCTTATATCCTATCAAAAAACGTAGTGTAGGCTTGCTGGACCGAATCAAAAGGTAGCTGGAACAGAGATGTGGAGAGCCGAGGATATAATATTGTCGCGCAGTTTTGGAAAGGCTTATATCCTATCAAAAAACGTAGTGTAGGCTTGTTGGATCGAATCAAAAGGTAGCATGGAACAGTGTAGATGTGACGTGGAGAGCCGAGGATAGAATATTTTCGCGCAGTTTTGGAAAGGCGTCTGTCCTATCTAAAAACGTAGTGTAGCCTTGATGGACCAAATCAAAAGGTAGCTGGAACAGAGTACATGTGGAGAGCCGAGGACACAATTTTGTCGCGCAGTTTTGGAAAGGCGTATGTCCTATACAAAAACGTAGTGTAGGCTTAATGGACCCAATCAAAAGGTAGCTGGAACAGACGAGATATGGAAGGCCGAGGTTAAAGTATTCTTGCGCAGTTTTAGAAAGGCGAATGTTCAGCAGAGAACTGTCATGGACTGAGTGGTTTAACAGCGTAATATATCGGTTTCAATAGATATAAAACGCTTTTAAAATAAACAATATATGAAAGTAATGCAGTAAGAAAACAAACTTCCTTTTTATTACTTCACTTAAAATGAGTTGATAAAAAAAAAGCTGTTGTTTATTATCAACAAAGCAAGCTTTAGTACCTTTAAAGAAACTTCGTCGTAAAGCATTATGACCTTTTACTGAAGTAACCTAGAAAATTTTGCAAAGTTTATGTCTTGAACAAATTAGGCTAAGGAGTTTCGTGAATTGTTTTTTACTGGAATAACGTCTTGCAATTTAGAAAGAAAGTGTCCTGAAATTTTGGTGCGTAATCTAGTAGGAACCTATTAATGAGTATATTAAACCAATGAGTATATTAGAGGAAGTTTGAAAGTGGCGCCTGTTACAGAAAAATTGAAAGGAAGTCGTTTGTCTTGGTATGGACATGTGATGAGGAGGGATGAAACGCATGTGACTAAAAGAGTGATGGACATGGATGTTGATGGATGGAGAGGGAGAGGCAGGCCAAAGAAAAGATGGATAGATTGTGTGAAGACTGATATGAAAGAGAAAGATGTAAATGATGCTGTGACGTCTGACAGGGGAGAATGGAAGAAGAAAACGTGTTGCGCCGACCCCAAATAGAATGGGATAAGGGCAGGAAGATGATGAATCTAGTAGGAACCTAGCCGTGCTTGCCTAGGTTGGTCTGTGGATGGGTGACCTCCCATTAAATACCGAGTTTTCTCAATGCCTCGGAAAGCACGTTAAACCGTTGGTCCCGGCTGTCATTTGTAGATCTTTGACAGTCGTTAGGAAGTCAATGGCCCAAAAAGTCTGACAACCAGTATTACCAAGGTGTATCGTATTACCCAGTACTGGGTTGTGGAGGTCAGATAGGCAGTCGCTCCATGTAAAATACTGGTATTAAGCTGCATCCGGTTAGACTGGAAGCCGAGCCCAACATAGTTGGGAAAAGGCTAGGCAGATGATGAATCCAGTAGGAACCTACACTCTATTTTATTGGTGTTTTAGTACTACTTACAATAATTATTAACAGACCTTTTTTGAAGAAGCTTTTCAAATGAAATGCCTGATGACCTTGAACCTTGTAAAACCCTACCAAACCAATTTTCCTAAATAAGACCTAGACAATATCTTACGCTTTATTTTACGCCTAATAAAGCTAGTTGAATGAGAGTACCTTAATAAATCACCCATAAACTTAAGCCTACATGACCGCTTTTCTGTGGTAAGGTAAATCTTTTGGAGACTTTTATGTCATGTAATTAATGTTGTAATTGTTGTATTGAGTACAAAAGCTTGTTTTCGTTCAGGTGATTAAGTACGGTACGGTACTGATACTGTAACTTCATAAACTTTAATGGTTTATAGTTGTTCTTAAGTGTGGCAGAATACTTATTTAATTAGGGACTTACTCGACATGCTTCCAAGGCATTCGAAGTTTGAAATGTTTAGACAAGGTGTTCATTATCGCTTTTCGTTTTTTTTTTAAATTAGTCGCATTCAAAATACTCATAGAAAATAGATTTTAATTTTCCACTTCATTTGAAAAAGTATTATATCCTAAAATGTTGTTAGGTCTAATAATAGAAAACCGCTTAGTGCATAAAGGTGTATTAAAAGTTTTCAAAGAAAATTGAAAACTGAACCGAATTCAATGAAATCCAAAATAAATCGGCACTCGTGTGTGGCAATATTTTTGTGCAAAAAAAAACATCATATACAAATTCTCCGCAACCGAACAGGTTGACACTTTCATAGAAAACACATCTATTCAACTTTTATACAAAAATTGTGAGATGTATTTTTACTTAGTTATATTAACTTAGACTTAGACTGTTCTTCGCGATATTCCATACCGAATCTCACCCAAAAACAAAATTAAAAGGCCGTATTTGTTTGTAAGTTAAGTACAGTACAGTGGCATAAAAAATACCTGAAAAAAATACGAGCATTATTCTAAGATCTTGCCTTTGTTGAGTTCTAAAACAAAAGTTTAAACACCTTACTCAATGTGACTCTTAACCGCTCATGATTCAAGAAACTCTGGCCTTTTCCTAGTAGCATTTTTTCTCTTAACTTCAGCAAAAAAATCACTAGTCACAATAAGATTGGTGATCTAAATCAATGAGGTTATTGGTAATTTTTCGGGTAACACGAAAATATAAAAAAAAAAGAAAGAAAAAATATTTATTTGTCGCAGATACATGACGTGCATACATCGCATAGCAAAACACCACAACAACAACAAAAAAAAAACAAATACACACAACAACAAATACACAAATATCTAGTTGACAATTTCACACTACCTACAGAGTTATCAATGTAACGTCTGATTTTCCATCACAGTAATCTTTACTCGTTGCTGTCAAGCACTACCGTCACGAACGAGTGTTACGTAGCGAAAGTATCGTCCGGCCACTTCATTCATAATAACTGTAAGAACATGACTCCATACGACGATACAATTTCACGGGTTTGACTATCGCCGCGATTCTCTCGCCCTGGAGGTCGCATCTAAGGTGACTGTGGATTGTATCAAATATTGCCTTCTCTCTTCACTCTCTTCTTCAACCTTGGGCCACCCAATGCTGAGTGTAGGTCTCCTCCAAATCTCTCCATTTCTCTGTAGCCGGTTTTGGGTCATGGCTATAATATTGCCTTATTAATTGGTTCTTTTAATAACTTATTGAGTAACCATTTCATTAATTTCTACGAGTATTCTGCTCCTTCAATCCATCAGGTATATACTTCCGCGAGAACATGATAAGATGTTCTACTCTGAGAACTCATGCTAGGTTCATTCTTGATTCCTTGATTTCTCTACGACTTAATTACGTCGATCCATCCAATACTATCTATATTGTCAGGAACTACAACAGAGGTTTAATCTAGGTACGTTTGTCGTAATTAGACGTTGCACTTAAAACGTAAAGCGCGCTCCACATTCGCGCCACGAACACCCGTGAAAGCCGCGAATCACGAATGTGGATGGGATTCGCGCCCGTTCACGGGCTTCGCGCGTCTTCACGCCTTGTTCCCCGTTTAGTGTCGGTATTTGAGCCTGCGTCAAAGGGTTTGCGGAACGCAAAAATCCCGTGAACGCGAACGCATCCACATTCGCGTGTGAAAACAGTACCGCGCGTATTTCGGCGTCCATGCTATTTGAGCGCGCGAACTAAACTTTGAATGATAGCGAGTGTGGAGAGACATGTTTTTCGCGCCGATTTCGCGTTAAATTTACACCGTGAACCACACAGGAGTCTGGAGCCCGCTTAATGTGTAAGAATGTGGAGCCACGTGTAATTATTGCCCCTTAGGGTTTTAATAATAACTACCTTTTCCCGCGGCTCCGCTCTCGTTATGGCAAAAAATATCCGACGGGAATGTTTTTAATGTAGCCTATGACACTCGGGAATAATCTAGCTTCACACTTTCCGATGTTTATTCCTCTTGTGTTTTCCTTACTCCAATAACAAAAACGTCGTATATATTAATATCTACTATACCTACCGTATTACTAAACCTATTACTTAATCACTATGGCTTGAGAACCATTCCTAAGAAGTCTGATACTATCCCCCGTATCAATGACGTAAGCGTCCTTTTGACATTGGATATTACGCAACCGATACCCTACTCCTTACTGGTTTCGATATTATCTCATACATCTTAATTTTCTGATTATTCAGTATGTTAAACTTGCTTCGCCATGCGGCGCCAATAAAGATTTATGTATGTTTTATCACTCAAGGCCAAACAGAAGAAGTATCGCGATTTTTATTTTAACGGTATTTAATTACTAGACGAGGTAACACTCAGTTCTTACAAGAACTAACTAACTAATCTGTGCATGATAGGTTGGTAATATTCATCAGACAAACCGGCGCGGCGGGCTAAAAATTACAATCTAAAGTGTCATCACACTGAATTGGTTAATTATGTTGATTAGTCCAGTGAATGCATACTTCGCTTTCTACATCGTCAATAGACGTGACGTTGGCGTATTGACGTCACGTTTGTAGTGCAACGCCAGATACAAAGCCAGGCATGACTCAAAGCTGCCTAATAATCCTGGTACCTAGCAAGTGACATTATAAAATATATGAAAACTAACCTGTGCAACATGTAAATGAAGTTGAAGAGACAGTTGAGGGACGCCATCATGAGGTCAGCGAAAGAGAGGTTCACGAGGAAGTAGTTGGTAACAGTCCTCATGCGTCGATGTGCTGCAAACAATAAAAAAATATTAATGAAAATCATTCTTTGAACTGGAAAACAGTGGGACTGAAAATTTTAAGACGTGTGCCATTGAAATACCATCCTAATCTGGTCTCGACTGGAGGATTAAAGCTCCCTTCGCCTTCCCGGGAGCTTGAATCCCATCAGCTATATATAGGCTTACTATGCTATTCTTAGTACTAGATTAAAAAAGCGAAGTAACTGGTAGGGCTTTCCTCAAAGGTCGAGGATCATTATTTTAACGGGCGGGTGTGAGTTAATCAGGCCTCTAAATTACTTGTGGTCGGAGAAAGTGATTGAGATTTTCCATTGGCTTTGGCTTTCTGATTAATTTTAGAATCGACTCTAGTCTAGTCACTTACAATGGAAAACCCAAAACATGAATCGTCAAATACATATATAATCATCATTGTCATGTCCTTATCCTAATTCATTTGAGGCGACCTTAGCATATCTTCTTCTTCTATACTTCTCTTTTACTCGCATCCTCTTTCATACAGTCTTTCCATCGCTTTTTGTCATCATTCATTGTTAATTAGCTCAATTTTCATAAACAAAAAACTGAAATAATTTAATCAAATATATAATGAAAAAAATTGAAAAGTAAAAAACAAGGGGGATTTAATAGGATAAACTAACTATATACATTAATAATTAAAAACTATTAAACTAAAATAAATTTATAATTAGTTAAATTATTTCAGTTTTTATTATTTCATTTTCTACCTAGCAGGTCAATGACAATCTAAATTGTGTCGGTCCAGAGCCAACGAGTTAGGCGCCTTCTCACGTGGGAATTAATTATACGTTTACGAGATAATAGGACCCTATGAACACGTTTTCCTTCCCACAGTGTAATTATTAGTGTAATTATTATTCTTCTCAAAAAAGCCACAGGCATAACTGGCGTATAGGAAACCCAACGAAATGGACGACGGAAACAAATCCAAATTATGTGAGACGCGCTGTTTCCGTATTGTTACATAAAAATAACACTCACTACATATTATAGAAATCTAAAATAGGTGATAACGACACAAGGGGCCTTAAACGGATTTCGGGGCCACTCACGTTGTTTGGGAGCCACCTATATTTTCTATTCCACAAAAATCATCTTGTGTACAAATCCAAAACAGTCCCAATAAAAGTCAGAAACGATTAGGGACTGAGAATAGAACCTTGGTGTAAACCACGTGTTGAGTACACGTTTTCCTGGTTTACTTATTATGATAATGTTTTTTCAGGCTTCAGCTTTCTCTCATAATACTTTTAGTATTCTTGTTTTCCTACTTTTGATCCTGATTTTAAAAAGCAATTTCTGTAGTTGGAAAATGTATGGTTTTTATTAGATACCTAGAACAAGATGTATGAGTGACTTTGTCAAAAGCTTCTTTCCAGGCATTCACTATCCTTAGAATTTTTAAACATGACATTCACATTTATATAACTAAAAATACTGACATATTGAGGATACCATTTATCATTATATAACACTAACCTACAGATTCCCAAAACCAATATTTGCTTATTGTAATTTACGAATTCTAATAGTAATTTGATTTTGTAATTATACGGAGCAGATACAAGTAAAATCTGAAATTTACGGTATTTATGCTTTAATATGGACGTATCAGGTTCTTTCAACTTTTTCTGAATTACAAAAAGTTTGAAGACTTATTTGTTAGTCTCGACATAAAAATATTTTATTTTCTTATACCTTCTGCGACCCGAGAGGTTGGACTAATTTATCATTGAGTTAATGGAAAATGTGGGCCCATTTTAGTCAAGAAGGTACTCGCGTGCTTAAGTGTTGTTATCCTAACGATGTAGGCTATTTTGGTGAATGAATAAAAATGACAAAAAAATATTTAGCTGTCTAAATTCGAAGGAGACCTGTCAGGCTGTCACGCAAAACAATTTTATACGCCGGTATATTATGATAAAATTGGTACATGAGTCATACTATTGTAAGTAAACAGATTATTACCTTTATTATTTTTTATGGCTTACTCGCGTGCTTGGTCTGTGGTTGCCTGTCTAGTTTCAGTCTTTTATTAGGTTATGTAAACAGAACCAAAATAAAATATTATTTCTGAACTAACCATTTTCAGGTTATCAAAATGCGTATACTCGTACATTGTCAGTGAAAACTTTTAATTGGCCATCTTTTACTAACTGTCAACTATCTGTATCCTAGCTGTAAGTTTTCTTAAGGAATAAAATAAAATAAAATAAAATGTGTACGGGCAAATTCTTGTAGTTCGAAATGAAATAAAACCTAACAATTATTATTTTTTCTTCTTTCACTTTTTTTGTCGCTCAAACTGATGATTATGTATCCTTCTCACTTCCCTACGACCGGACCCACTAATTAAATTAAGCGTCTATTGATCAATTCATGTCGGTGACGTGGGTGTGCTTGTACTATACCCCGGTCTGATCCTACAGGGAATTCTGTTTGAAGGGTGATTATTCACTATATGAAATAATGGGACGATATATCTTTATTGTTTGATATTTATATGCTTTTTTATATATTTTTTTTAATTTTGCCATTCAACGTGACGATAATGCTGCCAGTCTTCTGGGCTCGTTTCCGAATGACAGCGATGTGGAAGAGTACTTAGACACCTAAGCACCCTGTTGTGTATCCTAATCCTAATTCCTAACTAATATTATAAATTTGAAAGTAAGTTTGTTTGTTAACTTATCACGCCTAAACCACTAAACCGATCATCCTGAATTTTGCATATACATTGTCAGGAGTACAGAAAAGGACATAGGGTACCATTCATCCAATTCAAAAAGTATTGTTCCCATGTGTCTTTCGAATCATGATTGATTTTTTGTGGGTGATGAATTGATTGTCAAATTCTAATTTAACCTGAGCGAAGTCGCGGGCAATAGCTAGTTTTATATAAATTAATTCCTTTTTTGGAAATCTTATGTTTTAAATGTTCTATATGTAGCTTTAATTCAATTATTTACAGAAATATATTTTTCCGGAAAAAAGAAATAAACCATTTTGTTTACTCTCGGTCCTTAATGTGCTGTTTTGGTCTTTTCATCCACGGCATTTCAAACATTCTCGGAATCAGCCATGCGAATTAACTAAATTACATCTATCGTCCGCAATTCCAGCCAAGTTTTATGAACAGGGTTCCCTGTGAGTGAAGCTAAATCCGGCATTTACCCTAAGTTTTGTCTGTTTAGTTTATTGTTTTAATTTAGCCACGTGGCAGTAATTATGCGGCTTTTTGGTACAATAGCGCAAGTTGCGGTCTAATGACTTTGCTAAACAAAAGTACTTGGAAGAAAAGGGTCAAGGTTTTTCAAGTTATGGGTATTTGGAAATAGTATTAGGAAATACTGCTGTATTGGTCTAGTACTCGCAAGGGCGACTGCTGAGCAGGAGGTCCTGGGTTCGATTCCCGGGTCAGGTAAAGTATTATTGGGTTGTTCTATTAGAAATTTATTTTCAGTTGCAGCGGCGGAATTTATATTCGTGCCCAGCTGATGGCAATAGGCTCGCGCCGCGAAATGTGGGTGTACTATTAGTTGAACATCTGCTAAAGTACTAAGTACTTAGGTCATAATAGGTTTCCTTTTTTGTTTGTTTTTATATGTTGTAAGTCCTCCATGTACTAAAATAAATAATAATTTAGTTGTTCATTATTCTGTTTTTAGGTTCAAGACATCTTTTTGGAGGCAGATTTTTAGATAACATTTTACGGTAATATTTAGTTTGCATATACAGTTTAATTGAATGCAGCTGTATATTAGTATTTTGCAACAATTAACAGTTTAACTGACCGCCACGGCTCAGGCTAGGTTACATGATACTTCCTTGATTAGACTCCACGATATTACTTAGGTTAGTTACAGTTAGTTTTTAAATATTCATGTACCGATGCAGAGGGCTTGTTGACTGTTCCATAGTTCCTCTCCATTTATTCATTTATTTAACTTAAGATATACAAACTAGGTATTATTTACTTAACAACCCTTTTCACTTTTCACTATTGTGTAGTTGACAGCTCCAAATAAATTGCCTATGCAAAAACAACACCCTTCGTCTGGGGCAGTCGGCTAAAAATAATAGTAGCCAGTTGGCGGTGAGTCCCAATTGACGCTTAGAAAATGGCTTGACTATCCCACATGAAGGTCATCCAATCCTGTAGTTATTGTTGATTTCTTTATTCAGCATTTTTGCACATCCATTATATGTTTTTCCAAGTGTTTCTTATAAAGGGCTCCAGAAACAAGATCACAATGCGGGCCGTATCGAGGTAGCCTTCTTAATCAGGCTCTTGATCCAACCGCCTAGCGAGACCCTCGAAAGATGTTCGTCGAGGCCCTTGACCGGTAGGCCATTGGTCGTAATGACTATCAGAACAATGATGAGATTTAGAAAGAGTAGCGGGAGTTGTAATGGGAAGAATCAGGATAGAATGAACAAAAACAAGGTTGTAAGTATAAAAAAACTAGCCAAGTGCGAGTCGGACTCGGGCACGAAGGTTTCCGTACCGAAAACCGAAAAAGAACACACTTCTGGCTGTTTGTCACAAAAATATAAATTATTTAATAATTAAAAAGGGCTCCACTACAAGAAAAGTGTTTTTCCGGTTTATGGTACGACCGAAGGTATGGTACACCGAAGCAGTGGAGCCCTTTTTAATTATTAAATAATTTATATTTTTATTATTTGTTATTATAGCGGCAACAGAAATACATGATCTGTGAAAATTTAAACTGTCTAGCTATTACGATTCATGAATCGTCTCATGAATCTGTCTGGTTGTCTGCCACCAGGCTGTATTTCATGAAATACAGCCTATTGACCGACAGTCAGACAGTGGAGTCTTGGTAATAGGGTCCCGTTTTTACCCTTGGGTACGGAGACTTAAAACAATCGTTAACCATCCAGTTTTCTCACCTGTAACTATCCAAATGACGATAACATTCCCTCCAATAGCGACTGCCAGCATAGCCGTGAAGAGACACACCCAGGAGTTGTGCGCCCATGTTGGCATGGTGTTCGACGATGGTGTGGCCGTCGTCTTTGGCACCAAGATGGTGGCCGCGTTAAGTATACTGCGGTTGAAGTCCATGTTCCATGTATATACCACCTGTGGAGAAACGAGGGGGTTAGTAAAGTACTCGTACATCATAAGCATCTTCAGTCTGAAAAATACTGGAATTCAGCTGGGTCCGGTTAGACTGGAAGCCGACTCCAACATGTTGGGAAAAGGCTAAGCAGATGATGAATCATCTCCAGTCTCATATGAGGAATGAGGACAATGTCATGAGGAAACTTTTGAGTATGAATATGAATGGGTAACAAAGTAGAGGACGGCCACAGAAACGATGAACTGTGTGACAGATGAAATGTGTGACAGATGAACTGTGTGACAGATGAACTGTGTGACAGATGAAATGGTAAGGAAGGAGGTGTCTGATGAGATGACTAGTAATAGAGAAGTATGGAACAAGATGACATACTGCTGCCTAATATTATATGACATTTTTTTTTTTTTTTTTAAATTATAAACGTTGCCCCACACTAGGAATTTCTCCTGTATCGTGGGTGCGTTCACAAACATTTAAACTCACATACACAAACAGCCAGATCCGGAACAACTATCTGTAGGCATACAAATATTTGTTCCGTGCGGGGATCGAACCCGCGACACGCAGCGCAGCAGTCAATCGCTCAACCACTGCGCCAACCGTGCCGTCAGAACATAGGCCTATCGCAAGTCATACTATTTCGTTGTCATTCTCTTTTAGCTGCTAGTCACCTTGCGGACATCTTCTCTCTACTTAGCCTGGAAACAAGACATTAGCCTATTCAGAGTCGTAACTCAAATTATGCCTGTACTTCCATGACTCCTTAATGCATTGAACTCCCCGAAAAAAAATCATGTGTGCAATTCACACGTGGTAGAAGTGAAACCTTAAAAAAAATTGGCTTCAAGATAAACACTGTATAATGCTTCCTATCTCATTTTCTCCCACGTTGAAATATTATGAATTTATGTGTATGTCGCTTTTTACTGTCGCTTTTTTGTTTCATCGACTTTCAAATTACGACGATGCTAAAGAAGTTGTCACTTCAAAAACAAGCAATATTCTTTACGTAGAGTTTACTTTAGTTTGATTTAAAGAACGTGTGGTTGAGGGTTTCGTGAAGGGTCCATTGACACGTTGTATCTACTTTGATGACGAACACTAAACAACAAACTTTGTTAGCAAAACACGTCACAAGTGCAACATCGAAGAGGAGCCAAACCTGTAATCCGATTTGAACATTACTAGTAGGTACCTACCAGCCCACCTATCATATTAAGACCCCATCTGTACTCCGTTGCCTGAATGCCTCATAAGTAAAGACGGCTTTGAGTTAATATGCCTGTAAGCTGGTTATGATTCACATTATGAATTGACATAACATCAAGCCTGTAATCCTCGAAGGGTTAGGCAGAGGTGTCCCTAATAGTACACCCACATTTGGCTAGTTATGTTTAAGTTACATGGGTAAAAGGGGCGAGCCTATTGCCATCAACCGGGCAAAAAGCCAGGGTCTGTGGCTGCTACTGAAAAAATCTTGATAGTAAAATGCAATATCAATTTCCCCGACCCGAGAATCGAACTCAGGACCTTCATGTGCGCCACTAGACCAACGAGGCAGTCACTATAATAATAATTGGCAGTAAAATGCGAAAATTCTGCAAAAGTGTTGAATTACGTTTCTCCAGTAAGGGTACCCGAAGTGGCATAGTCACCTCTATAACCATTTTGACTTTTCTACTAAGTTGCAGCCTAATATGAAACTGATTTATAAATGATCTTAGATGTAGTACCCTGAAGTGTCACCTAGCCAAGGTCCTCCTCCTCCTCCTCAAGTCGTGCCCCTCATTACTGAGGGTCGTGATCCTCCCTTGAAAACATTTTTTCCCTGACGATGTTTCACCATTTCTATAGATAGAGATGGCGAAATGAAGAGCAAGATTCCTTGGCCAAGTGAAGAGTATCATGAAATTTCGTATCGAGAGAAGAGCTGATCTGGTGGGACCATCGCAAAGGGCTGCGATCTCTTGGTCGTTTACCATCCACATTGCCGGTAAGGTTGGAGGTTATTGCCATCTGCTCTCGCTATATGGCCGAAAAAAAATCAAAACTCTGCGGAGGCAGGTAGCCAAGGTACTTCCAGGTAAGCCGTACTATCCAGTTTCACCAGACAATGCCACTTTAAAAGCACGTTATTACTTATGGTATTTGTTGGTAGAGGACACTGAAGCAATTAGCGTGCATAGAAAAAACTTCACGAACGATTTTTACAGGTAATTAAACCATAATCCTTTCTTTACTGTTTCGTGCAGACAGTTAAAAACAATTATACAAGCTCATCCACCAGTATTAAAATCCAAGTAAACTTCTAAATAATCTTCGCTTTCAATTAAATTAACACTCATACTTGTCTCAAGTTCCATAACGATAACTTCAGAGCTAAAGGCTAGATCTTCTATAAAGGACCTAATTAGGAGCTAGATGATGTAGTTAAGAGCGTTTTCTAGAATTATGGTAAAAGGAATAATATGTTTCAACGCAAATATATTTATTCTAGGGATTCTGCGAAAGCTCCAGAGATTTCTGCTTCGCCTTTGAAATGCTAATTCGATGTGTATATATTTAATCAGCTCCTAAGTATATTAGATCTAGGAGCTGAACGGGTTTCTAGTTAGTCGTTAAAATGTATCGTTCTAAATTAGGCAAATGAAAGTCACCAAAAAGCCACTCAGCTGAAGTGGGACTGTGCTGGTCATATCTGCCGTATGCCCGACGCCGCTGAGGGCTAAAATGACCACGATGTGGAGCTCTGACACAGCTAGAAGGCGACGCGGTAGGCCTCGCAGGAGATGGTGGGGGAAGAGCTGGACAAATCCAACGACCAGTGGTTCCTTGATTTGGAAGTCATGGGGAGAGGCCTTTGCCCAGCAGTGGGATGAAGCAGGCAGTAACAGTAAGTCACCATATCAGCAAGGTGACTTTGGCTTCAGCATCACTAAATTACAAAGCAAAGCATCACCCTAAGGTTGACTGGTAGAAAATGCCTATATTGGCATTAAGTCCGCCTCTGTACTTTGTGCTTGAAGTGTTAAATAAATCAATAAAATTAATCTTTTGAAACTTTGAATTCTAACAAACTAGCTTAGCGAATTAACTTAAAATCTAGTAACTTTTTATAATTGAAATATTAAATAAAAATAAATAATGTTTTCTTCTATTGCCCTCATTTTGAAACTTTTTTATCATTATTTTTTGTAGTAGTGTTTTCGCCTTATTAAGTGAAATAAAATAAAATAAATAAATAAAACTGAAATGTCTGTTTGTTATTGCAAAATGATAGCTATTTATACTGATTGCAGATTAAAGTACATCGGTAGATATTTACAACAACAAAAAACATTTTTTTTTGTCTCTCTGTTTGTTCCGGCTAATCTCCGAAACGGCTGGACTGATTTTGACGGGACTTTTACTGGCAGATAATTTATGTTATAAAGAGTAACTTGGGTTTTTGTTTGAGAAAATAAATTGGGTTTCAGAGCAAAAAAACTAAAACCCTTGAAATTGTTAACAAAATTCGATTCAAATAGGGAAATCATATTTTTTTACGCAGGTGAAGGTTGCGGACATAAGCTAATCTTCTATTTTTTTTTATTAGCCTATTCTGTCCCACTGCTGGGCAAAGGCCTCCCCCATTCTCTTCCAACTCTCCCGGTGTTTTGCTTGTTAATCTTCTATTAGTATAATAATATTCCCATTCGTCCTAATACAATGCTGAGTGGGACCAACAGAAAAAAAAAGATAGTTTAATTTAAACAGTTTCAGAGAGAGATAGAGAGAGGAGGAGGAGGGAGAGAGTTCAGTTGTAGTTTATTTTTGTTTTTTTGTTTCAGTGTTTTTGTTTGTTTCTGTTTTGTTTTTGTGTTTGTTTTATTTTTTGATATTTTATTTTAAAATTCATAGTAACTACTAGGTAACGAAAAATCTCTCCGGTCAGAACACTTCAGAAAACATCAAAACTTAATGTATCACTTCACATCGTCAGGACGTGAAAAAGTTTTACCCGAAACCCTCCCAAAAGCATAGAGGTATCGACAACCTAACGTCCATTGACGCCGACATGAATATCCGAACACAATACTTCACAAATAACCGATGCGAACACTAACGGACATTGGCGGACAGTACCCGCACAAATATCAAAGCGTCCTGAAATATAGTCACAACGTAATGTTATTTTGTAAATTTTGTGTGTATGTCAAAGGAAGTTTCCACGATTCGGATTGTTGTTACTCGGTGACATTTCAATCCTTTTCGTAGAAATGCTTTTCCATATTCACGTCATGTTATGCCCTCGTAATATTCTACATTGGATATCGGGCAGGTATTGCAAATCCACATCTATAGTACATTATATATTTTGTGAACAAATGGATTAAATATGGGTTCCGCAGAGTAACTGTTGTTCTTTTTAAAACTTATTGTTAGAAAATTTCGATCATTCACTCTTTACATTTTCATGTGGCTAAGGGTATCTTTGAACTATACTAAAATTAAAAAAAAAAAACTTTGTTTTGAAAATTGAGCTAATTAACAATGAATGATGGCCCGAGACTCTAGGGCGTTTCTTGAACGTGATATTTTTACTGCGCAGGGATGTACGCACGACGGCTGATCAAGCTATACAAAACCAGTTTACGCGGATCTCTCATTATACAGAAAATATATAAATACAAAGCGAGGCCAAAACTGAAAATGTAAAGCTTAATGTGCCGCCGTGTGTACTCTACTGAATTTTCAACGCTTAAGTCCACTCCAAGAGTGGTCTATCTAAAAAAAAAAGGTCGGTGACCTTGTTTCTTACATTAACTTTATTGCCATCGACTTCCGGAAGTAAATTGATTTTTCACTTTTTTGTTTTTATGAAAGTCAAAATAATAAGAAAATATTCTATTACAATACATAACCTCCTCCTTTTTAGAAGTTGTTTAAAAACGTCGCGTTAAAAAAACGTAAGCTTATCGTGCAGGAAAATTTACATGTCACTGATATACGGAAGAATTCCACAAGATTGCTTATTTTATTCGCCTTGACATTGCAATAATCTTATTCTTTTTGATGTGTATTTCTCCAGTATTAATATAGAAAGAATACGTAAGGGGTGACATATTCTTTCTATAAACACATTAAACCCCTAATCTTGGCTGGCAGGTTTGCACACGAAAAACCGTAGTGAATTTATTTACGCATCTGACATAATACGCCCTAATCTTATGGGTTTCTTTTTTACCTGAAATATCTAATGCCGCAGTAACAGGATAAGCCAATCACCAAGGCTTGTGAGCGCTGTTCCTGGTACGCAGAGCACCATTTGCTAAATAGTTTTACAAACATTTTTATGAAATAAAATAATCGTCTAAAGTCCCAAAAGTGTTACATTAGTGATAAATGAAAATGATATTTATTCTGTGAATTGCTTGAAAGAAACACGGCCAAAACAAACATAACATAACATCACCATTGTAATCCCCGAAGGGTTAGACAGATGTGTACCTAATCGCACCACATTTTACCAGTTATATTTAATTCCTTACATAGGAACCGAGCCTGTTGCCATCAACCGGGCTACCGGGCAAAAATAAAGTATGTTTTAACACAAAATTGGGTCGGGTATTCCTGTATTATATATTTTGCCAGTTATAAGACTCATGGACTAGGACGATAGCTACGAAACGGCTACAGAACTAACCAGGCGTATATTCCGAACTGCTACTGACCATTTTCTGGTGGAAAAACTCAATATCACTCCTGGGAATGAAATCTACTTCATTCTCACCATTTTTTTTCAAAAATGTTTATCTGTAAAGTCGGAAAAATTGCATTCTTTTATGAATAGGATTGAATTATTATCACTGAATTATCATCGTATCGATCGTGCCTCTCTATCGCTTGTTCCGCGCTCTCGCTTGCACGTTCGGCTCAGGCGAAACGTGACACTTTTTCGTGCGTGCAGCCGGCGTTCATCGATTTATAAGATGGTATCACGTCATTAAAATTACGTCAATAAGCAATATTGAAAGTAATATTTGATTTGAACGAACTAATTTGGCTCGCCAATATTAAAAGATGAGATATAGAGACGGGAACACAGGTAATCTAAGCCACAGCACATGCTAATTAATGTTTATTAATCTCGGTCTTAATATTATTATGTTAAGGGCCAATCTGGAGATCAGCGGTGGCCCAGTGGTAGCGACCCCGACTTACGAACAGTAAGTCGTGGGTTCGAACCCTGGCAGGTGCATTACTTTGTGTAATTTATTTCATCACCACTGCTCTCAAAAACGGTGAAGGAAAACATCGTGAGGAAACTGGCATGTCCTAGAATCAAAAATTCGAAGACATGTGACATCTACCAATCCGCACTAGGCCCGCGTGGTGGATTATAGCCCAATCCCTCTCATAGAGAGGAAGCCTGTGTCCCAGCAGTGGGAACATTATAGCCTGGTGATGAAGGGCCAATCTCACCGTACTCTGTTCGTTATTAAAGTCTTAACGGGACGTTTATTACTAAGCAAGCTCTTACCTCGTCTAGAGTATTACTTCAATGCTTTTATAGATAGTAATCGTTTTAGATCTTTGTATTTGTCACTGACAAATCTGTCTGGAGGGATTTACTCAATTAGATTAGCGTTAAAGGATTAGCCTTACCTAGTTCGGTTTATCTTCATGCCTGAAAACACTGCCAAACGCTACAGTAAGTTCATTGAATTGAGTGGAATAAAATTAATTAAACCTTTTCCACAAAATTACTTTATAGTCATTCAAATAAAACTCAAATTCAAAAGAATACGCCCGTCTAGATTGCATTCCTCTACTCTCATTTTAGGGTTTCGCTGTTTCTTTTCCGCATGTTCTACCTGAATTAAATTGTACAGCGTAAGTGCGTATCACATTTCCGTTCGCATTCTTAGAGATTTTGAAGAAATTCATACTAATTATCAAGTTTGAATTTGACAATAAATTCGGGTTGTACTCTGCAGACACGTGGCGCCATTTATTATCATAAGAACGTCATTGTTGTTTTCCTCGGGAACAGTTCTTATTTTTGGGATGAAAAGTATTGGATTAAATCTTATTTTAATACTAGGCTGTATGCTTTGATGTCTTTGCCTGTTGTAATACTTGACAGCGCTACATTCTTTTTTTATCTGTCTGTCATGTGTGATACTTTCTGTGCAATGTATGTGGTCTAACTAATTAAATGTTATATTCAGTTTAAACACAAAGAAGTCTTATTTATTAACCTAATCTCAATAGGTTATGGGCCCAGGTCCACGTAAATTAAGTTGGTGATAAATAAAGAGCAAAGAAAACAGAAAAGTATTTTTGAAATTTTCCGACAGCAGAATCGTATTTTGTTTTTTCCAAAAATGGAGTATGGAAAGATGAACCTAGAAAAATTCAATGGAACGAATTTTAAACAGTGGAAATTCCAAATAAAATGTGCCCTCCGTGCAAAAGGGTTAGATATCAACACGCCAAAACCAGAAGGAAATGCGATTCAATGGAATAAAGATGATGGAATGGCAATGTTTATATTAACATCTGCTATGGATTTAAATCAAATAGCACTCATCGAAAATTGCGAATCAGCGCTTGAAGTGATGACCAAACTGGAGTCCATTTATGAACAAAAATCTGAGATGACTAAAATGATGATACATGAACGTTTTTATCAATATAAAATGTCATCGGCAGATAGCATTGCTCAGCATATAGCTAAAGTAGAAAGCTTAGCTAAGCAACTGAAAGAAAGTGGAGAGGTTATTAGTGATACTGCGATCATAACAAAGATACTGAGTTCACTACCTCCCAAGTACAGATCTCTACGCCAGGCTTGGATGTCACTTGACACTGAGAAGCAAACTGTAATTAATTTAACAGCTCGTTTGCTAGATGAAGAGGCCAGCTTGAATGTAGAAGAAGATAATGAAACTGCATTATTAGTAGCAAAACAAAATATAAAAAAGAAAAAAGTTCCGGAAACAAAAACAAATGAAGAATTCAATGAAAAGTCACATCGCTTTACATGTTATAACTGTGGGAAACGTGGTCATTATGCAAGAGATTGCCGTGCTCCTAAACAAAATCTGAAACAACAAGGAGAAAAGAATAAAATGTTAGCTTTCAATGTAGCAAATATAGATTGGAAAAATAAGGATAAAAGTCTAACATGGATATTAGACAGCGGTGCCTCAGCTCACATGTGTTATAAACGTGAAAATTTTGCTGAATTGTATGAGTATACAGGATCTCCACTGAAACTAGGAAACCAAGATGCTGTAGAAGTGATTGGCCAAGGAAATATATTGATAGACAAGTGTGTCAATGGACAGTGGGAGACAAGAATCCTGAAAAATGTTCTTTATGTACCAAAATTGAGAAGAAACCTATTTTCTGAAGGAGTAGTGACAAGACAAGGGTATAATATTGTGAAGAAACAAACTGATGCTTTGATATACAAAGACAATATAATAGTCCTGTGTGCATCTCTACAAAGTAACAACTTATATGAGTTAAAAATGAAAACACATCAAAATCCAGTATGTAATGTAGTGCAAAAATTGGATCTTAAAACATGGCATGAACGTTTAGGACATTTGAATGTTAAAGAAATACAGAAAATGTGTAGAAACAATGTGATTACTGGTGTGGACTTATCAGATTGTGACAAGTTTGTATGTGAGGGTTGTGCTTATGGTATGCATGCTCGTCAACCATTCAAGAAATCAAACAGAGGATCACAGCAACCAGGTGATGTTGTATACAGTGATGTCTGTGGACCATTCAGTGTGCTGTCTGTACAAGGTATGAAATATTTTGTTATTTTTAAAGATGCTGCTACAAGTTTTAGGTATGTGTACTTTATAAAGAATAAATGTGATGTGTTAAACTGTTTTAAAAAATATAATTCAATGATGAAAAACAAGTTTTCACATGGTGGAGAATACACAAGTAAAGAATTTAGAGAATATCTTGACTGCGAGGGTATTTCACATGAGCTCACTGCCCCTTACACGCCTGAACAGAATGGCCGGGCAGAAAGAGAAATAAGAACAATAGTTGAAAGTGCTCGTTCCATGCTTTATGCCCGTAACATACCACTCAATCTATGGACAGAAGCAGTAAATTGTGCTGTTTATTTATTAAATCGCACATCTTCAAGTCAGACAGAAAATATTACCCCTATGGAGTTGTGGAGTGGTGTAAAACCTAGTCTGGATTATGTCAGAGTGTTTGGATGCGAAGGTTATGTTCATGTGCCTGATCAGCTGAGAAAGAAGCTTGACTGTAAAAGTCGTAAAATGATGTTAGTTGGGTATGATAATTCTAACTACAAAATGTATGATTCAATAACAAAAAGAATTACAATCTCAAGAAATGTTATTTTCAATGAACAGCAAAGTCCTGAAATAAAACAGAATGAAGCTCAAATTTTTATAGGGGATGATAGTGAACAAAATGTTGAAGAGGTTTTAGATAACACTGAGTTGACTGAAAGTGATGACAGCACACATACTGCCATTGATGAAAGTGATGAGACCTATGAACCTTCACAAGAAATTGATGAAATTGACATAGGTCGTTCAAATATGACTTTGCGATCACATAGAAACAATATTTTTGAGGCACATTTAATGGAGTTGGATGTACCTGTGAGTTATGATGAAGCAATTAATAGTAAAGACCGTAAGTTATGGCTTGAGGCCATAAATGAAGAATTAGAAGCTCATCATACCAATAACACTTGGAGTTTTGTGAATAATCAAAACCAGAGAACTGTAACATCCAAATGGGTTTTTAATATTAAAAGAACCCAAGATGGTCAAGTAGAAAGATATAAAGCTCGACTTTGTGCCCGCGGTTTCACACAAATTGAAGGGATAGATTATAATGAAATTTTTTCACCTACTACAAGATATGAGTCAATAAGAATATTGTTATCTATCTCTGCTGAATATAATTGGAATTTAAGGCAATTAGATGTCAAGACAGCTTTCTTATATGGAGAGTTAGAGAAGGATATTTTTATGGTAATTCCAGATGGTGTGAAAGCACCAGAAAATAAAATATGTAAATTGAATAAATCCTTGTATGGCCTAAAACAAGCATCTCGTTGCTGGAATCAAAAATTTACTAACTTTCTATTGAAGTTTGGTTTTGTTCAGTCACAAGCAGACAATTGTGTATTTGTTGGCAACTTTAATGGTATTAAAGCATTATTAATTCTATATGTAGATGATGCTTTAATAATGTCACAATCAAATTCCATATTAGATGAAATTGTGAATTATTTAAAGCAAGGATTTAATATAAGAGAGTTAATTTTAAATCGATTTGTTGGTTTAGAAATTTTAAAAACTGATCATTCTGTTTGTATCAGTCAAAGACACTATATTGAACAGTTAATAAATAAATTCAATATGAGTACTGCACACCCTAGCAGTACACCAGTTGATGTAAATGTTCAGATTACTAAAAATATAGACAATGAGCAGATTAATTTTCCTTACAGGGAAGCTATAGGGTCGTTATTGTTTTTATCTACAGCAACTAGGCCAGATATTTCATATGGTGTTAATCTGTTAAGTAGATATATTAATAATCCGAGTGTACATCATGTTAATCAGCTTAAGAGAATAATTAGATATGTTATTAAGTATCAAGGTCAGGAAAGTTTAATTGGATATTCAGATTCAGATTTTGCTGGGGACTTAGATACAAGAAAATCAACCACTGGTTATATTTTTATGTTAAATGGTGGACCTGTATCTTGGTCTAGTCAAAAACAACCTTGTATTGCCCTATCAACAACTGAAGCTGAATTTGTGGCTGGTTGTGAAGCTGCCAAGAATCTTTTATGGTTAAGACAGTTTTTCAAAGAAATTGATGTCATTCAAAATTGCACAACTCTGTGTATTGATAATCAGAGTGCAATTAAACTTATAAATAATCCTGTTTATCATAAAAAGACAAAACACATCGATGTTAAGTTTAATTTCATTAGAGAAAAAGTTAAAAGAAAGTTAATTGTTATTAAGTATGTGCAAAGCTCAGATCAACTGGCTGATATTTTAACTAAGGCTCTGCCTACTGTTAAATTCGAACGTTTAAGAGATGAAATATTGTCAGTTATGTAAGTTTTATTTAATAAAAGCAGGCAAATTGAGATTTATGTTTATAAAATTTAGTGGGAGTATTGGATTAAATCTTATTTTAATACTAGGCTGTATGCTTTGATGTCTTTGCCTGTTGTAATACTTGACAGCACTACATTCTTTTTTTATCTGTCTGTCATATGTGATACTTTCTGTGCAATGTATGTGGTCTAACTAATTAAATGTTACATTCAGTTTAAACACAAAGAAGTCTTATTTATTAACCTAATCTCAATAAAAAGTACCCTATGTCCGTTTCTGTACATCTGACCACAAATATGCAAAATTTCAGGATGATCGGTTCAGTGGTTTAGGCGATACAATATTAGTTAAGATTGAAACGGTATTACACCAATTACAGTTTTTGACATAGAAACAGAAATCAAAACAAAACAAAAGTAAAACATTCAATCGTTTAAATTAAATTAAAACTACCACGGAACAGTGGACACTCTTGCATACTCGTACTTTCTCTCACTGAACACCAGACATATACGCATTACCTGAGTCCATTCATCCGAAAACACATCAATAATTCCTTGGGAACCAGACAGATTTTTATTCAGGTATTTAGCTACACTGTTTATATGTGAATTAGAATGAATAATGAAACGTTTGCCTGGGAATCAACAAGTGAAGCTATAAAAGTAAAAATGAAAGAACATTTTCTCGACCTCCAGTTATAATGAATGTTCGTTCCGCTTCCGATTTTCTTCGGGTTGAATAGAATGTTCAACTTTTTTGTTTGGACATCAAAATATTACCGTTTTTAATATAGAACAGATGAGATGAAAACAGCTTATTTATACTGTAAAAATGTGAGAAATTCAATTTGTTTACAATTCGTTTTATGTAAATATTTTGCAAAAATAAATAAAATTGAAACCTAGGTAAACACTGTATTGTTCCGAATAACAGCATAATAAGGTCGAAATATGATTAAACTGAAAATGATTTTACGTTTGTATGGAAAATTCACCGTCCGCCGGCCCCTTAAAGTTGACGTCTATGTTAACGTCGTGGAGCTATTTAAAGTAAACTTGTATTTTAAAAAACTTGAGAAAAAGTTGGAACTTTGACCCCCAATATTTCCGTAACTACAATGCAACTTTGACCCCAAATATGTTCAGTTTCCAGGTATGGTCTAGATACAAAAGAATGATCGCAATGTCGGGTGGACAAGTGCCTTTGCGATTTGTTTAAGGTATTTTTACACCATTATACATCAACACTTCCTTGCATCGGAAAGTAAACAGTTGGTCCTGGTCGTCATTCAAATATATTTTGACTATCGTAAGAAAAATCTGACAACCAGTCTCAATAAGGGGGACCGTGTTACCAAGTTAATGGATTGTGGATGTCAGATAGAGAGTCACTGCATGTACTGATACAAATACTGGTATTCATCTGTTTACAAGTACACTAGAAGTCAACCTTGGAAAAAACTATGAACACTACAATATGTGAAAAGGCGTGCAATTCAATGCAATTCGCGTCGACACTGTTGGCATTTATCGGAAAGCATATTGTACGTTGCAACTGATAAAATAGCGACAAATATATCGAATAGTACCGGAATATAATATATACTTTGATTACACAAAGAGTACATTGGATAATATTAAAATTTACTACTACGCATGTGACTATGCATTTTCGTTTCTCAATTACCCTATTGCCGTTGAACTCTCTTTTACTCGTCATCTCATCAGGTACGTCCTTATATCCTAAGTAATAAGGTTGAAAGTGGTCGACCATCAGTGAACTCGGTAGTATCTATTTACGATGGGCACTACATGTTTTCATCTTCCCGTCCCCTTGTCAACAGTCACGCTAATATTTATTACCTTTTATTTCATTACAATCCTCACATACAAAACCCATCTAATACACAACTCATCATAAACGTTCTGTTTCCTCAAAAATAACTTCGCTACTTCAAACATGAAAGATATTGAAATTCCAATAAAAAGAATATTCTTCATGCAAAACCTCTAAATTGGAAACGAACACTAAATTGGAACGAACAGACAGATAGATGTCAATATTTGCATCGATCTTCTATATTACTCTGCGAATTGTTTCAAGGTGATGGCAAATGGTTATGAAACAAATAAAGGACCAGATTGATAAATATTTGATACAGGTGAAACGTTTGTATTGACTTGAGTTATTTTATGTTAATTTTTTTTAAAGATTCCTAATTAACGTAATGTCGTAACGACCCATGTTACTTGGGGTTGGCGCAACCTGTTTTCTTCTTCCATTCTCCTCTGTCAACCATCACGCTACTACTTTTTCTTTTATATGATTCCTCACACAATCCCTCCTGCGTTTCCTTGGTCTTCCTCTCCCTCTCAATCCATCATTATTTTTTTAAGCTATTGCATAGCTTCTATCGCGGGCCTTGAGCGTGGAGACCGAAACCAGAAATTTCGTAACTAAAATTCCGTAACGAAAATAACCTAACACCTAGTGCCTAACACGTTGCCTAGTGCGTAACACGTGGTTGTATAGGTAAACCTATATAACCTAACCTCCTAGCTCCAGCGGTAGATTTAAAATAATAACATAGGCTTGTCAATATCTGACACTACGAAAGTGAATAAATAATTATAATTACATAAGTTGATAAAAAATGCTATTTTTTTTTATTCATATGTTTCACTCTTTTAGTCTCATTGCGATTCGATTTGTTGAACGTATTACCAGTATTGCTCATTATATCTTTTTTTTGTGATATGAACTTCTCATAGTAGCAAAATCAGCCTACGTATCACGTTCCCACTGCTGAGGCACAAGCCTCTCTCGGTAATGGAGTAATCCATATAATCTATCACGCAGGCCCAGTGCGAGTTGGTAGATGTCACACGTCTTGAATTTTGTGCATGTAGGGCCTCTGTAGAATTAATCTTGCCAAATGGGGAATCCTCGACCCATCCCAAATACAATACCAGTGTGGACTTCTTCTGCAGGATATAGGCCCTCCACCTTTCCCGTGCATCCTGCACAACCACTTGCATTTTCCAGGATTGTATGAAGCCGAACACAGGGTTGAGTACCAACTGGTTGGATAAAATTTGAGAATATCGCCACACGAAGACGGTGGGTACAAACCAACTCACTACACAAATCCGGGCAACAACCTAATCACACCTAGTTCTAGAGGTGTTTTTATACCATAGACGGGTAACGAAAAGTTTGTGGTCTCAATTGAGGCACAACATTCGAATTTCTTTCAACAGTGAAAACAAAACGCAAGCAATTTGAAAGAATTTTCTATTTTCATTTCTGAAAGTAGAGCAGTTGCCAAAACGCAGAATTTTCAAGGACTGTTTTGTATTCCGCTTAAGTTTCACTGTCTAAACGGTTTTAAACAGAAGGTGGACAAAGGTAGCCTGATTAAAATTGAACACGTTTGCCTAAAGTACTAAAATATTTAACATTTATCTCAAAAGCTCAAGAAACTAAGTTTGAAGAAGATTAAACTACTTTATAGTTTCAGTTAGTTGAACATTAATCTTTTAAATAATATTATTAGACCTTCGTTATAGAAATACCTATCTTCATTACTTAGACTTGGAATTCAATTCCTAGAATCTGCTAATTATTTCAAGATCCCCCTTGTTCAAAGCTTATTTGTAAGCAGAAGAGACAAAATTTACTAAATGAAGTATCTATTAATTTAGCGAGTTAGCTAGGGTTAATAAAACCACCCTTCCAATATCAGCTGATGTAATCCTAGAAGGGCAAGAGATAAATAGTTGTGTTTGCCATTCATACCACTTTGCAGTGGTTTAACGTCAAGAGTTTTGTAGAATTACGGGTCTTTTAAACTTTTTCTATGGGGTATGGAGTTAATTATCATGCAATCTTACTCTAGGCAACTTGTTTGACTATGGTTCACTGTGTGTAATTTTCTAGAGTTAATATGCTAGTTTATCTAATAATTTTCGATATACATACGAGAGTAAAAGACATCATCAGTCACCTATTGGTCGAGTTGTAGTGTCCTGGTAACGGCCTTGACTTACGACTTATCAAAGGTTCAAACCCATGGAGGTATATTACTTTGTACTATTTATTTCATTACTACTGCTCTCAAAATGTTAAGGGAATAAATTGCAAGAAAACCGTCATGTCTTAGAACCGCACGTCTTTTTTTTAAAGTGAAAACTTCTTTAGGCCCTTTGGGCATTTTTGAGATGGGGAAAAATAATTGAACTCGCGACACGTTAGACGACCTCTTTTTCGTTGCAGAGTTAGCCGTATTGCTACATATTTCAAGCCCAAAAAATACAGTGTATAGTCAAATGTATAATTAAAAGACTTATGCAAAAATATTTTCTTAAAATAATCCAGTATCTTGAAAAAAAAAGGTGTTTACTTTTGTCGGCACTCCCGGAGTGGTTGGGTTTTAAAAGGTAAGTGACATGTGTGTGTGACTCTCACAGAGAGAGGCTAACTATTAGATGACAGTTACACAGTTCTAACAGTAAAACAAGAACAAATACGTATTTTGTATCAAATATATCTTACAAAAAATACTTCAAATAAAACAACTTTGATATTATATTTTCATTTAAGAGCTCCGATCCGCGAACCATTTCTTCAATAGATGTAAAGAGGCACCGAAGTATGTAATTAGAAGATTCAAAAAGCAATCACTTGACAAATTGAACTAATTACCATGAGAACTACGTGGCATGTGCCAAAGAACTGGTACTGAAGTTTATGAAAGCAGTGTCGATCAGCTCTCAAAAAATCGTGTTAAGCTAGGCTTGATTTGGTTGTTAGTGCCAACATTTTTTGAACTTACTCTTTTTATAGACCCACTAGAGGCTATGAGAACTCATTGCACTTACCAGTCCTTCCCTGTACCAGCTCTTAATGCCATCCAACCATACTGATAACTAAATCTTTTAACCATGGCGATGGCTATACCTATGACACCATATTTGTTTGCTTTTCGTGTGACAGTGACAAAAATACATTATTTGCTATAGATCTGCCTGGCATTTCCCAAATATGTTGACATTAGCTTCCAGTCTAACTAGACCCACCTAAATAGAGAAAAATTACAACTTGGATGGATATAAACCATTTAAAAAAAATGGCGTACTATTTTAAGGTTGAACTGGACTTTTCGGACGTTTGCATGCAATGGCATAGTGACCTACTTATGCAAAACTCACAAAAAAATGGTTGTTGTTCTAACATAATATTACCCATATATGTGTTTATATTCATATTTTTTAGATAGAGGATATTACTGTAAGGGGTTCCCTCCCTCTATCTGGGAGAATCCTGATGCTCCGAATTTTATTTGGAATAACATGCTTGGCATAATCTTCTTTAAACGAATATTTTTAAGGCATAAAAATATAATTATATTTTGGCCGAATGTTTATGTCCGAATTTACAATGGCATACTTTTAAGATGGCAGATTTTTTTTTGGCATAGTTACCTTTGGCAAAGTTAACATTTCGCATAATTTCGTTTAGCATATGACTAAAACCCATCCATGTTCCTTCCTTGCCCTTTGTGTTCCAGGGCCGCGGTATCTCTTTCGAACAGCCCGCAGCCCTGGCAGGCATCGGCCCTTGCGGGCTTCTTACAGGGAAATAAAAACCGCATATGTTCACTAACAACTGTTTTAATGAATGATAATAAAAATACATGCAGAAAGATAAAAAAAAAAAAACAAAATAAATTTAAACCAGAATAAATGAAAATCAAATTAAATTTAAATCACATAAAATTAAAATCAAATTAAAATAATATGATAGTTCTGCCTATCGATATTGTATGCCAAAAGACGATACTGACTGTAAACTTTCTGAGAAATGACAGTTCTGCCTTTTAATGACTATCGATATGAAATTTATGCCTAAAGATGATTCTGACTTACAAAATTATGAGTTTTGACTGGATGATAAATGAGTGTCTGCCAAACGATTTTCTGCGAAATGAAGGTTATGCTATCCGTTACTATGCAAAATAAAAATATGACAAAAAAAGTTCTGCAATAAAGGGTAGACCCTACTGTAAGTTTAAAGTATAATGGGTGCAAAAAGTGTTGACCTTTCACGAAGCCAATAGGCACTGGTTCTGCCCATCATTGCGATATTTTTTTGTTCGAACCATACGTGATCCTGGACCTCCTAGTTACGGAGATATTGGGGGTCAAAGTTCCAACTTTTTCCGAAGTTTTTTTGTTTCAAATTCAAGATTTTAATGTTTATTTATTTAATTTATTTATTAAAACTTTATGCACAAGTAAAAAAAAAACTGTACAAAGGCGGACTTAATGCCTTGGGCATTTACTACCAGTCAACCTTGGGGTGATGCAGAGACAATATACAGTAGGTGCAATAACAGAAAAAAAGACAAGAAAATATTTATAACTAAAACATATATAAATAAATACATATATACATACATATAACAAAATAACTATACACATGTAACTATACATATGTTATAACTTTACTTTTAATACCTCCGTGACCCCTGTACTATGCAATGCATCCATTAGTACTATGTTTTGAGTGCGTTAAATTGAGTACTACCGTAAACCGTAATTTATCAACCCAAAAAAAAAAGTCGTTTCCCCGCAATTATTACTAAATTAAGACTAAAACTAAGTACATAATATATTTCATAAAATCGTTCATATAATGCGCCGTACGTGTCTACAAGTAAATTAGCAAGTTTCTTGCTTGTTATCAATATAACCTATCTATCCGCATAGCATTCGTGATTTGAAGACCATTTCACTGTTCAAAGCCTTTCCTCTCAATTATTAAAATTTATTGCATACATATATATTTTTATTAGTTTATATATCTTAGCATTATGTATTTATATAAGTATGTATTATTATTTACTTATATGTGTAATTATATTTAATATTATAGGTTAAGTTATGTAAGGCACATAAACGCATTATTCTCGTCCTTTTCTCACACACTTTGTCTACGTTTCTTTTTCATTTCCCCTTTTGCAGGTCTGCTGGCAGAAATTTCTTAAGAAATAAGCAGTACCTTTGTACTCATGTTTTATAATGTTATTATCCTGTGTTGTCTACTGTGTGTACATAAATAGTAAAATAAATACAACCCTTTAAGCTCATTTAATAATAAATAGATAATTTTATTTCCCAAAAATATAGATAAAAAATTGTACTTTAAGTTTACAAATTTGAATGAATGTTAAGGAACACTTACATTAAACATTTGGACGCTTCAAAAATCTGTACACAATAAATTAAACATTTAATCCCTTTTCATGACTATTTCATGAAAAGAACATAAAGGGTTGACCGAGTTTCCTCCGTGCCTCGAAAAGCACTTTAAGCCGTTGGTCGCGGCTGTCATTTCTAGATCTTTGACAATCGTTATCTACAGGTAGTCAGGGGCCCGAAAGTCCGACAGCCAGTCTTACCAAGGGTTATCACAAAGTTTTATCTGGGTTGTGGAGGTTAGATAGGTAGCCGTTCCATGTAAAATAATGGTATTCTGCTGCATCCGGTTAGACTGGAAGCCGAGCCCAACATAGTTGGGAAAAGGCTAGACAGATGATGACTTTATTATCTACCTATAGAATAGTAATAAAAGATTATTAAGATTTTAGAAAATTACGTTGTTGTCTTATGGTGAATGCTGCGTATACCTATAATAGGCATACATACCAGCACTTTCATGTTTTTTTTATTGTTTTTTATTAATCTTAAGTATGTACTGCTGTTGGTGTACCAAATAAATAAATAAATAAATTATAAGATCTGGTTACCTACACGTGTCATATAAAAATAACTTTATTTTATTGCTGAGAGAAAATAACGAACGGTTGATTAAAATGAATATGTATTTAAATCTAGTTTAGAGTGCCCGGGCTGTCTGCACGTGTAAGTAATTAATTGAACTAGGTACCCAATTTCAATAATTAAGGAAAAATACGAGGGTCTTGAATAATATACGAACAGGATTTAATGAAATAATTATAAGACTTATTTCGGGGCGTAACATAAAAAACAATAATATGTTTCATCAAATTCTTTTACTATGTTTTAGTAACCGCTCCTTTAACGCTTGCTTATGAACACTTCCCTAGCAACTAATGTATGTAAACAGTTTTTAGTTTCAATGCAGGAACTAACCTCTATTGAAACTCAAAAATGTTAACTGTTAAAACAATGTTCTTACATTGATTTCTTAATTAACCAATTTCAATATTAAATAGATAAGGCTTATCGATTTCTTCGAACCATTAAATTCTAGAACGAACGTATAAATTGTGTGTTTTACTAGGTCACAGTCTGAGGTAAAAAAAAAGTCTGTACAATATTTTCGAAAATATATTTAGCATTTTCGTCAAAAATGACAAAAATTTAGGTCCCACGTTGGGCGCCAGCTACCTACCCACATTTCAAGTAAAATATGTTTTCAATAAAGTAAGATGAATGAAGTATTGAAAGCATTGATTTTGTAATTGATATAGTTAATAATAGACCTAGATTATTAATTCAAGCACAATCGAATGCTTCGTGCAACTTTGTAGCGTCGAATTTCTAAGAGCCGCTAAATACTTAATTGACGTTAATCTATAAAGTTCAGAATGTTTGGCAGTCTGATTAGAAATTTGTGCAAGATCGACCGCAATGTGAGCAAGTAAGTACCTACATAGTTTAAGTTTTGAATTTTGCGGTGAAACTATATTCGATCTCATAAAGTTTGTTATATTTTATTAGTAGGTTTTCTTATCTAAACTAATATTATAAAGTGAACAAATTGATTGTTTGTTTATTACTAAAAAGTAACGAATAAACAAGCATTTTTTTTCTAATCTTTGGAAGAACTGATCCGACTACGAAAGTTCTTTCATTAATAGAAAACTTTTGTCAATATTAAGAAAGTAGTAAGCGTGACATGAGGTTCTGGGTTCGATCCGGGTCGGGCAAAGTGTTATTAGGTTTCCCATCGGTAATTTCTCAGTAGCAGCCACAGAGTCTGGATTTGTGCCCAGTTGATGGCAATAGACTTGCTCCTTATAAAATGGGACTTAAAGATAACTGGTGAAATGAGGGTGTACTATAAGTCACACCTCTGCCTAATCCTTTGAGGATCACAAGCGAAATGTTATGTTATGTTAGTATAGTTAAATTTCAAGCGGACAAACATCGTTGGCCGAGTCCGTACCTGTTTAATAACAAGTACAACTTATTTCGAAGCAGAAACGCATTCTTATTTTAGATTCTTGATTGACAACCCTTTTTTTCGGGTGGGAAATCATCAAATGACCTCTCCCGCAGACCCCTCTCAGACTTGTACTGACTAAAACCCATCCATGTTCCTTCCTTGCCTTTTGTGTTCCAGGGCCGCGGTATCTCTTTCGAAAAGTCCCGCAGCCCTGGCAGGCATGGGCCCTTGCGGGCCCCTCCCTGTTTGCTGACCTCTCTTTGAGGCGCGCGTGGAGCACGAACGCGCCGTCAACACGGCCCGTCGTCAAAAGACAGACGGACGGCGAGCTAGCCCATTACTCACCGTCCACCAGGTTTGATTGAAAAGCCTTGAGTAGGTATAGACAAGTCTTGAGTGGGTATCTAGCTACTCAAGGCTTGTCTATAACTTGTATATTCGACCGACTACTGCTAATTCTTAGTAAACCTTTAAGAAATATACTCCGACCTATTTTTCTGTCTCAAACATTAAAATGTCAAGATGCTTTGATCTGGCCAAACTATATAAAGAACTGAAGACTAACTGCCATCAAAAGAAATCTGCTGTTCAAAAGAATAAAGAAAAAATAATCTAAATGCCATGGGGTATACTTAAAGTTTCCCTGTTTTATCGAATAAAAATGAAGAGATTCGTACCAGAGCCAAGGTACATAGTCCAAAGAACTGCTAAGCCTAAGTGGCAGTTGGCATTTGGGCAGGACACATAGCTCGCACAACTTTTAGACTGGCGACCGTGTACCGAAAGACGCGGCATTGGAAGGCCCCCCACAAGGAAGACCAACGACCTTATAAAGGCAGCAAGTATGTCAGCAAGCATAGGATCGATCGATGTGGTGATGCTTAAGGGAGGCGTCCTTACTGCAATTTTTAAGCGATTTCCATGAGCTTTGTTTGGTAATTAAAAAGCATCAAACAAAAAAATTGATTTGAGTAACTTGAAATCAACAAAGCTTCTTGGACCAGAGTCTATAGAGATCTGCCCGATCCCCAATCAAACTTACCTCCACGTCTTTAGATTCAGAGTTCTTATTGAAGTCGTGCGACGCGTAAAATTTTTGCCTTTCCAAACTTATGTTATACATAACGTCCATTCTGCATTGTTTTTAGACACTCCATTATTTATTCACTGTTTAACCACAAAATAATGCATGGTTCACAAATGTTATTGATTCGTTCAAGCACCACATTTCACTATAAGTTTGAAATCGTTGAAGATACCTGGAACAATGGAAAACACACTTTAATGTTTAATAACAATAAAGACACATTATACCATCCCGCATGACGAGAACCTCGTGAAAGCTGAGAAAGAGGAACAAATAAAATATGTCGACTTGGCACACGAGGTTGTCGACATGTGAAATGTGAACTCGATTATCATTGTGCCGGTTGGCGTTACGGCCAATGGCCTTATGGCCTCTTGGCCATCTCGAATGATGGTCGTCGAGGCTCTTGCCTCGACGACCATCATTCGAGGCTCTGCTTAGGCGGTTGGATCAAGAGCCTGATTCAGAAGGCAGTACTCTTCGATACGGCTCGTATTGTGAGGAAGTTCCTGTCTCTGGAGCCCTAACCACTGGTATAGCTTGGACCCTGCTCCCGACACCGGCGGACCGCCACTTTTTTATGATTTCTGTTTTAAGAAATATTTAAAAATGTTTAAAAAGTAGATAACATGAATAAAGGATAAGGAATATGTCAAGAAAACACAATAGGTTAGTAGGACAGTTAAGTGCCGCCCATAGTAAATACTTAACTATTACGCAAAGCTTTGAATCAATAAATTGAAAACCGTCTCGTTTCTAGAATAGAACTTTTCATAACCAGAGGTTATTACCGTGTCTATAAGTAACGTACATAACACGTAATAGTCCATTTATATTACAGTTTCGTTTGTGAAACCCTAGAATAAAAAATATTTTTAGGTATACGCAGGCCTTAAACTTAGGTCTACCTACACTAACAGTTCATGCATTGATGACCCACAGTCATCATCATCTTCCTGCTCGCCGGAACAACCCGTCTTCCTCCTCCATTCCCCTGTCAGACGTCACGGCATAATTTACTAATCCCTGTTTCATATCATTCATCACACAATCCATCAATATTTTAAAAACATACACAAACTACTGCATTCGGAGATTGCGGTTTACATAACAATTAATGAGATGCATACATGTTAGTCGAAGTTATTTACGATCGATTAGGTATATTTTATGGACAATAAGATAATGGACCCCAAATTAGTTGGGCAGGTGAATGATCATGATGGAACTTAAATAAAGTGGTGAAAACTACATGTACTATGGAGAACACCTCAACCAAACACTGTGGAGTTAATGGGTATAATGTTAAGTGATAATATTTAAGAAGGTTCATTGATACTTAAAATATTCGTAAGTACAGAAAAATACTTACTACAAACAAGTTTAAAATGTCAGACAAACAATGCGATTGTTGCTTGTTAACAAGATAAAAAAAATATCAGGCCACAATCAAACAAGAAAATCAAATATCGTCTAAATAAGTGAACCCCAAAATTAACATTCCCAGCATATTTGCAGTCTATTTTTACCAACCACGCAAATAACTTACAACACCTAAAATGACCTCGTGCACCTAAAAATACACACTTCTGTCGTAATTCGATACCAGCTGAGACCAAAAATAATCACCCGTGAGACACTCCCAAGTGTCAAAGGGATGAACTTGACCTCTCATAGGACTGACCTGTGTTGGCGCGAAAATATGGAGACCGGAAAAGCGGCAAAATATATAATTTTAGTAACGTTATTCAGTGTCATTTTACATCAAAACATCCCGCGTGTGATGGTTAGGCAGAGGTATAAATAATAGAACACGCACATTTTACCAATTATGTTTAAGTCTCATGTAATAGTAGGCGAGCCTATTGCCATCAACCGGGCACTAATCTGAAATACGTGGCTATTACTGAGAAATCTTTGTTGGAAAAAATCTTGTATATTAACATATTTAGTAGGTAGGAAAATTACCCTAACTTATAAAGTTAGTCCGTGTTGTTAATGCGTATTCTTGGCCCTCTTTATACAAGGTGTAACGTAATAAACGCAAGACCTCCCGTGTGGTCTCTCGGACCAAGAAACTGATCAACTTTTGTTCTACGAGTTATTGAAATTCGCAAAAAAATTAGACTTTGTATAGGAACTGACTGGCGATCAGCTGATCAACTTGTACGGTAAAACAAAAAAAAAATGAAATGAATTTCCAAAAGTCATAGAACAAAACTTATTCAGTTTCATGGTCTGAGACACCACACGAGAGGTCTTGCGTTTATTATGTTACACCTTGTATATTCTATACCAAAAGCTAAAATCCATTACGTTGCTAAGAAAAAGTTAAGATACATTTTATTGGTAGAACAAGTAACTGTAATCAACAGACAGAACTGTAACAAGTAGATCTAGATAAAGCAAGCGAAAAACTTTTCCGTCGATAGGTCCAATAAAAACCTATCTTGGAGTTGAAACAATCATCTTACTGACCTAAGTTTATCTCAGAAATCGAAAGTAGTTACTAGTGCGTATTATTTTCGTTCGTACCTTTTACGAACACAATGTAACTTTCACAGGGTTTCAGAAAGAATGTTTCACTAAAAAAAGGAAATTATAGTAGTGTTTTACTTCTGTAAAACTACCTACGTAGTTTTTTTAACTGCGTTTCTACTTTATTATTGCCTGGCGCTTTTTGACTCTGGAATAATGGAATAAATATAAAAAATAAAAACTAGATAGACAACAAATGTTTATAATCTAAGACTTAAGTCAAAGATTCCTAAACTACTTTGGGCAAGAGACCCCTTTTCCAAAATGAACTGATACCTCAGACTCCAAATAATTTCAAAAATCCTATCACTAGTTATTTTTTCCTATTGATACAAAATACGAAAGTTCTCTAGGCCCCTGTTTCCACCTTTTCATTATGAAGACCTCAATATAAAGCTGACAAACTCATTTCCTTTCTTCCTTATATCAACAAAGTTCTAAACCAGACAATAGACTAATTTAACAAATAAATTAGCCACTCGTTGTTTGCACTTGTTTATTGTTATCAAAATTAATGACCCCTGAAATTACAGCTACCCCTTTGACTCGAATTAGGGGTGTAAAGGGTACCCTGTTTTTATTTATTTTTTTCGGATGGGAAATCATCAAATGACTTTTCCCGCTCTGGGCAGAGCGGAAGGGAGTGTCAGACTTGTACTGACTAAAACCCATCCATGTTCCTTAAGGATCTCTTTCGAACAGTCCCGCAGCCCTATACAGTCCCGCAGCCCTGTAAGGGGTACCCTTGATCATGCCTGTAAATGCTTTTGTAAGATAGAACTGATTGTAAATTTGGACCCGTTGTATTTTCAGTTTAGGGGGGTAAGTACCTTGAAACACGCGAATGGAGACCTAATAAAAACCGACTTTTATGTTAATTTCGGTATATGAATAGAAGGTATTATAGAATGGCCCATTTTTTTGTTCCACATTAAATATTTCCAGTTGATATGCCGCATGACATTATACGCTTACTTTAGAGATGTCGTAAGTTATTTTGAGCTGTAGGAGTGGAGTATCAATCAAATACAATTTACAAGTTACATAAAAAGGGTGTCTTGTAGAATGTACGGTCGAACAAGCTTTTTGGTATACACGCAGAAATATTCACAATCCTAAGAATCAGTCTTTTAATGACAAAGCTTTATAAAATAAAATTTGAAAAAGTATACGCTTGGGCATCGGATTGTGAATATTTCCGCGTTTTAAAGAAAAAGTTTTTATTCAGAATCGAATATGAAGGTTTTGTAACGTTATTTTACTGTTATTTTTGACATTATATCCTTGTCTAAAAAGAACAATCAAAAATAGACTAATAACACTTTACCGAATCCTAACAATTACTCAGTTACAATAGTTAATGAACACTAATTGAAACTTTTAAATTTTTGCCTTTATTAGTCTGTTTGCTTCATGCTACCATAATTCCTCAGGGAACTTGTCAACGGCAGCAAAGAACGAACGGCTATCTACAAGATCACTAATTTCCAGGAGAGCGTTTTTAACGCGAAAATGTAATAACTCCATCATCAACTTATAATAATTAATCATAAAACAATTTTTTCATTAAAAAATGTAACTGGATAAAATAAAAAATTCTGAATTAATTTATGTTAAGAAGTGAATTCTGCAAAAACTCGAGGAGCTCATGGCTAAACAATAACAGCCGCTCGGGTCGATCTTTAGGTAAAGTCTTGCTTGCCTAGGTTGGTCTGTGGATGGGTGACCAGTTTCCTCCGTGCCTCGGAAAGCACGTTAAGCCGTTGGTCCCGGCTGTCATTTGAAGATCTTTGACAGTCGTTAAAGTAGTCAGTGGCCCAAAAAGTCTGACAACCAGTCTTACCAAGGGGTATCGTATTTCCCAGTAGTAACTGGGTTGTGGAGGTCAGATAGGCAGTCGCTCCATGTAAAATACTGGTATTCAGCTGCATCCGGTTAGACTGGAAGCCGACCACAACATAGTTGGGAAAAGGCTAGGCAGATGATAATGAAGTGAATTCTGCAAAAATGTCTTTTTGTTCTTTGCTGCCGTCGTTGTTTATAAGTAATTTTCGTATAATTTGGTTTAGTCTAGCTTTAATTTTTGATAAAACTTAAATATTCTGTGAAATGACTCCTTTGACTTTGTGTAGTAATCTAGTATAAAATTTGTTAGACAATAATAATAAGTTTAAATTTTAATTTGTTACGTTTATCCCACTTGGAACTTTGTTCATTATTAGAAAATTGAAAATTGTTAGACAATTACTTAGGTAAGAATTATCGTGTTAAGAGTTTTAAGCTTTTACTGTTTGTTACCTTTATGGTTGATCATAAAATACTTTGTTGTCTATGGAGCAGTATAAATAGATGTAGCGGTTATTCACGTGTTTTTCCCGAAGGAATACGATTTGTCTTCTAAGTTATCGTTGAATGTCTTCGCATAGTTCTGGTATAGATGCCTCCAAAAACGAGGGGTACCCGCTCCTCAGTCCTTATCAGTACATACATGTTCGATAGTAGATATACCGGGTGTAAACAGACTCTTCACGAAGCCGCCAACCAAGCATTATGTACATTAAACTAAGTAACTAACTAACTAACTAACTTTACGCAAAAATTAGTGCAGGGAAACGACTTTTTTTTTTGGGCTGAAAAATCACGTTTTACAGTAGGACTCGAAGTAACGCACTCAAAACATTGCGCCGATGGATGGATTAAATAGTAAGGACCCCCTTGCTATTTAATCCATCCATCAGCGTAATGTTTTGTCCTGGAGGTTTTTAAAGTAAAAATCTTACAACAAAAACATGAATTAAAAAAAAAAACTTGTGACAAAGTTGGAACTTTGACCCCCAATATCTCCGTAACTAGAAGGTTCTCAGGTATGGTCTAGAACAAAAAAATGATCGCAATGACGGGGAGAACTAGTGCGTTTCGGCTTCGTTAAGAGTCTGTTTACACCCTTTATAGTTGTAGGTACCTACGGCAATCAATCAAGCTATATAATAACCAGTTTAAGCGGATTTTTCATTGTATTGGAAATTTATACAATGCGAAGCCAATTGTTTTCAAGTGTCGCCGTGTGTACAATTGTATTTTAAAACGCTCCTTGACTCAAAGAAAATCGCGAGAGAGAGAGAGCGATCGCGATCACGCGTTGTGACTTCCGTCAATAAATTCATCATACAATCTACCTACAGTTTTTAAAAATAATTTTGGTCTTATTTGCGAAATGTTGCGTTTTTGTATAGCCTTATATGTCCCACTGCCGGGCAAAGGCCTCCCCCAAATCCTCCCAGGTACTCTTCTCCTGCGCGACCTAGAACCAGCCTTCGTGGTGCGCGTCTAGGTCATCTCGCCACCTCTTTCTAGGCCGGCCTCAGCGTCGCCGTCCAACCTTATTTACATTTTTTTTAAATTTTACCCACTTTTTTTTTCAGCTAAGCATTTTTCACTTATTTTTGCAGTCCTCTTTATCTCAATTCTGATAAGCGGCTGCATTTATCCTTTATTTGATACGATAGTTAAGCGCAGGCCACACAGCTAGCGAGCGAGCTGGGCGAGCCTCTTTTCATACTTCGTTTCGGTTCTTCTGGTAGTTTGCGGTGTAAACCAAAGGATGAAAAAAGGTGAAACAATGTCTCGCCCGGCTCGCTCGCCAGCTCGCTAGCTGGCGGTGTGGCCTGCGGTTTAAACCGTAATAATAGGTCGTTATCTTACTTTTGCTGTTGTCTAGGGTCTAGGATAAGGGTAAGTTTAGTATTGTGTGTCCTGAATGGACTTTAGAATAATTTCAGGTACGGAAGTTTTGTTCTGTGATAACTCTAATTGGCTAGTTAACTGTGGGTGGGTTTCTGCACGTGGTGTTGAAAATAGATTAGTTGGGAATATTATATGAAGCCCTGGTGTTTTTAGGTAAGCATGAAAAGCTACCTAGATGTAAGTACTATAACCTTCTCAATACTGGGACAAAGTTTTTTTGGTAGCAGCCTCTTTTTTTTAGGATGGGAAATCATCAAATGACTCCTCCCGCTCTGGGTGGAGCGGAAGGGAGTGTCAAACTTGTACTGACTAAAAGCCACCATGTTCCTTCCTTGCCTTTTGTGTTCATGGGTCGCGGTATCTCTTTCGAACAGACCCGCAGCCCTGGCGGTTTAGTAGCAGCCTGAGAAATGAATATGTGCGTGGTTGATGGCAAACGCCTGACTCGAAAAGGATTCTCATAACATGCTCTGATGAACTTATTTCATTTGTTATCTCCGGAGTCGTTGTCGCATGAAACATGTCGCTTGGTAGGTAATCAGGGTGTATTGCATGTCATGAAATGAAAGCCTCATTTCATTCAAATTAGCTGCCTCGCTGGCTTAAAGGTTGCAAACGCTACTGATGTGGTTCGATTCCTGGCTGTATGGTTTTTCCACCAAGAATGATTCAGTAGCTGGATATGAAGATGAGATTTGGGCCTGGTTGATCCGCAATAGGGTTGCTCCCTATTACATAGGACTTATACATTACAGGCAAAATGAGTATGTGCTGAGCTCTATGGTAATCCTCTGCAAAACTCTTTAGAGATTACAGACGTAATATTATGTAATGTTGTGAAATTAAAGCTGTTATACAACGCTCCCTGAATTCGTACACAGCACCAGATGTCGGTCTAGTTAAGTCCGTATTTCCATGCTAACTCTAGATTTAATTGCCTGTAAGTGGCGGCTGTAACGTCCAATACAGAGAACTTACAATAACTTCACAAAGTAAGTAGGGTGAATGAGCTGTCCTGCAACATTAATTCACGCTTGTATTATTGCTTTGGACATAATAGAAATTGCGTCATCTGAGTTGCAAGAATTGTAGAAATTTATACTAATATTAATAATGCAGAATTTTTTTTCTCGAATTTCTGAAGATTTTCGCTTATAACTTTTTTATTTATAGTTCTACGACAAAAAGTTACAGGATCAAAGTTGTAGAGAATTTAATTTGCAACAAAAAATGTTAACAATTTTTTTTATCAAATAAATAGTTTAAGAGATATCGTAAAAACCATTTCAACCCCTTTTTTCAAGATGGCGGCCGTGGGACAAGGGTTGCGACCCCACAAACTTATTTTTAGCTTTACACTGACCCCCCCTACACATCAAAAATATAAAATTGCGTCCTCTAAAAAACGCAAGGTAAGTCCTAAAAAATGTAACATTTCAATGGACTATATTTATAAGAAAAGGCTAGGCAGATGATGATGATATTTATAAGATCTTAATGTACTATGTTTTTACACAAATAAAATTATTGTATTCTATTCTTACCGTAACGAAAGTTCCAAATAAGAATAGAATCAAAATAAAATTCAAAGCACTATTCCCGTACTGCAAACAAGCTAGTTCTCCTTTTCAATTTCAAAACACGAGTTCTATTTTCGAATCAAATATGCCCGCGCAGGCCTTTACACTGTGGTTTCCACTTTCAATAACTTTTCCATTTCATTCATCAGCATTGTAATCCCATTACATGTCTTTTATTGAAGATCTGTTCAAAAAAAGTTGTTGGACAAAAGATCTTTTGATGGCGATAAGTTTAATTTAAGCAAAAAGAACATATTGTGGAAAACTTGCCATGGATTCGATGAAAATCTTAATGAGAAGATATTATAAGTGGAATGTAAGTATTAATACATTGCATTTTTTTAATCATATATGAAGTATTATACGAAGCTGCCTATCTTTGGTTGGTCTAATGGTCGCAAGCGCAACTGCTGAACATAAGTTCGATTCTCAGGTCGGGCAAAGTGTTATTAGGTTTTCCAACAGGAATTTCTCAGTAGCAGCCACGGAGTTTGGATTTACGCCCGGTTGATGGCAATAGGCTCGCCTCCTGTTACATGGGCTTAAACATAACTGGCGAAATGTGGGTGTACTGTTAAGTACACCTCTGCCTAACCTTTCGAGCATTGCAGGCGTGATGTTATGCGAAGCTACTTTTTTCATGCCGCTCGTACTCGATCCACAGAACTCGGCCGATCGAACCAGACAACTGTAAATGAAACTGATTGCGCACGCTCGTCTAGTGGTACCTAGTTATCGGACCCTTTCGGTTGAAACAATGTTATTTCAACCGAAATCAACCGAAAATAGGCTTCCTTTTAGATTGTGTGTTTGTAACGCCGCGTTTACATTGTGGTATAAAACATGTATTGTAGATATTGTGCCTTCGATCTTCGTTTATCTTATTCATTTTAACCCCACACGACTTATAAAGATTTTTCGTATATTTATTGTTATTTATTTTTGTTATATACGAGTTTGTTATATAAGTCTTTATTGGAGTGTCTGTTTGTAATATTAAAATAACCGCTTTTCACTAAGTGCATATATACCAAAACAACATGTTTCACAATTTTTGTCTGTCTGTCTGTTTGTTCCGGCTAATCCCTGAAATGGCGGGACCGATTTTGACGGAACTTTCACTGGCAGGCAGCTGTTGTAACAAGGAGTAACTTAGGCTACTTTTATTTTAGATAAGTAATTAGGGTTCCGTGCAAAAAAAAACCCTTGAAATTGGTAGCTTATAACAATAGGGATTTTTTAATAATAATTTCACGCAAACGAAGGTCGCGGGCAACAGCTAGTACGTAATATTCGTCAAGATCGAAGGCACAATACTTAGAATACATGTTTTATACAACAGTGTAAACGCGGGGTTACGATTGGCCGACATCGTACGAGAACAAAAAAAAAAAAAAAAACTTTAATACCATACATAACTAACAACCTAACACAATCATTTAAATTCTATTATTAACAGTTCACTAGCTAACTCTAATTAGGATGTTAGTTTACACAGAACTGATTCACCCTGTTCGCCGTACTAGTATAAACTGTATTACGGTGGAACAGTTTTCCTCGGTCGCGGTAATAGGTTAGTTACTACATTAGACTAGTGGCACTTACGTTCATTCGGTATAGCAATAAAACAAAGAACAAACAAAGAAAGGTACAAGCGTTACATTTATAGGGTATACATTAAATATTTGAAATGCTATGTTTAAAATTTGTTGCTGCTATTTTTAAAATTTGTTGCTGCTAATTTTAACAAGTAGGTAACAAGACGTCTGTCTTCCTCTCTCTTACAGATAGGAATCCTGTATGTCGTTAGTCGGAACATTGTAGGCTCAATATGAACTCAGTCTGATTTGTACATCATCATGAACAAAAATAGGCTATGAAAAGCCAATTAGGTATCAACTAAAAACAATATTTTATTCTTTTAATATTTGTAAAAGGCATGTTACAAACGTCTTTTTCGCCAACCGACTAACATAGTGAATTTAAACTCCAATTAATCTATTAGCCACGGAGTCTGGATTTCTGGTGCCCGGATGATGGTAATGGGCTCGCCCCCTATTACATGGGACTTAAACATAACTGGCGAAATGTGGGTTTACTATTAGGTACACCTCTGCTTAACCCAATGGGTATTACAGGCGTGATGTTATGTTAGGTAATGTCTAATCTATTAAGACTGTAAGATAAACCACTCGCTTACGACGAATAGCCGATGATTTGAAGCTGTTCGAAGAGAATCCTAAATCCTTACTATACACCGTGATTTTTTAGTCGTCTGACAAAGGTGGTCCACTCAATGTATCCGACATAAAATACCTCTCGGCGTGTTTTTTTTTACCATTAATTAAGATATTAGGTAAAAAGAAAACTAAAGAACACATTAGAATTATGAAACATCCTGTTAATAATGATTACGTATCAAACAGTAGAACATACCTAACCATCGCACGAGACGAGTAGATAGAACTTTGCTCGCAACAGAATGTTTCAACTACGTTATGCAACATAATAATTTGTTTAATTTGAATAATGGTTTATTATTGTATTAACTATATACATTGATAATTAAAAACTATTAAACTAAAATAGATAAACTAACAACAAACTATAAAAGGGCATCGAAAAACTCCTCCTCAACGCTGTCAGATGGTAATGTGCCCAAGAGACTGGCGGCGTTGCCACGTTGTATGGCAACACTTAGCCTCTGGCCAAAGTAAAAGCCAGCCCTTGGGTCACGGGAAGCGTCAACTAGGCGTTTCGAAATTTCCTTAAATAGGCTATGAGCACTCGGACCCCACGGCCCTAGAGTTTCAACCCCAAACGGCTCGAAAATATAGTTACCACACAGGTTTCTATATTTACGCCGCTTGAGGTTCTCTGCAGCCGCAGCGGCAGCACCAGCACAGCACGATGAGCTTGGAAGATGGGATGGCGCAAGAGTATCGACGCATGTTGCGTCCCACACTAAAGGCCTACCCATCTTCCAAGGAAACAAAGACATGCCGTCCGGTCTCTTGCCATCGTCGCGTGCCAAGCCATTGGGTTCTAAAACAGCTGGGACGCCGACGGTGACAAGAGCTCGTCGGATAATGTCGTTTATATTTGCGTGCCGTGCAAAACGGCCCGCACTTCGGCTGCATGACAGGCCGTGGTGACCGAGGTTGTTGACAGCTTCAGTAATGAATAATATATTTTTAGGGATCAGTAGTGAAATACGTTAAAAAAAAATATACAAATCTTAAATTTCTTGTTAATTGCACTTTTACAAAAATTATAAAAATATCAAAAGGAACATGTAAATATTAATCGAATAGAGATTACACAAGTAAAATGGAATAATCAGTACACGAACGAAAACACAACCCAAAAATAACTAACACAACACAATAATAGTCAAGAAGCACGTCCGTTCCGAGCGCCGTCCAAACAGAAAGTGAGCGTTGCCGTTTTTTTTTTTTGTGAAGGGCATCTCGCAGTTCAACCTAGGGAGGTTGTCGACTGCTTAACCGGGCTTTTCTGTGGATGCCTCGAAATTAAGGCCTCCAGCCAGAGCAACTTACAAACTAAACTATAAACTAAGCGACTACGCACTAAGGGCACCCCCTGTGGGGTACGGACCTCGGCTTAGGGCGTCGCTGGGAGAGGACAGCACAAAGGGACAAGCTGGATCTGAGTGATATTATTTAGGGGCTGATTTAAATCTACAGGCTCAGCTGCGCGGGCTGGCTCGAGCAAGGGTCGGGGAGGGCGTGAACCGGGGTTTCGCGACGGGCCTCGTCGGCGAGGACGGAATGACGTATAACGGCGTCTGTGTTTTGTGAGCGTGCTGGTTTCCCTACTGCTCTCCTGGAGGAGGGTGATGTCGTCGTCGAGGTCGAAGAGGGTGTGCCTCGGGCGGCGGATCTGACTAATACGTGAGGGCTCGAATCGGGCGGCCGATGCGATCAGGGGATTACGGTGTCTAAAAGCAGAATCGAAGAAGCGCTTGGCGAGGCGCTTCATGAACTGCTGGATAGTGGGTAATCTAAGATCAATGTGCAGACGATCATTGCGGACATAATAGGGGGCTCCCGTGACTTTTCGTAGGAATCGGTTTTGGAGAACTTGCATCTTATAAAGGTACTTTGGACTGGCGTGAGCGAATACGACGCACGCGTACGTCATGATGGGACGGAGAGCGTTGCCGCACCACGCGCCTCGATTTATAGACTTCTGTCGGTTGACGGTTGATGGCGTGACTTTAAGATGTCAACTCGCTTTCAGTTACCAACAATATATATATATATATATATATATATATTTTTTGTCTTAAATAGCATTTTTTTTGTTATGAATGTTTAGTATTCATTGGATACATGAAGTGGGCTGCCGTTGTCAGACGACTAAAAAGTCACGGCGTATATAATAATATTACAAATGCGAAAGTAAGTTTGTTTGTTACCTTTTCACGCCTAAACCACTGAACTAATCATCCTTAAATTTTGCATATACGTTGTCAGGTGTACAGAAATGGATATAGGGAACCTTTCATCCCGAAAAAAAGTACTGTTCCCGAGGAAAACCACAATAACATTCTTATGATAATAGATGGCGCCACGTGCCTTTCGAATCATGATTGAATTATATTATTACAAACAGATTACAACCCGAATTGACTGTCACATTCTAAATTAAAATGACCGAAGCTGCGAGCGAAAGTTAATTTCTATTCCCAACTGAATGACTAAGCTTAAAATAAGTAATTTAATGGTAATGTTATTTACCTAAATTATCAGATGAAAACCGGTTTTATAGACATAGTTAGGTATTTACCCAGACTATCACATCAATAACCAAAGTATTTAAATGTGTGCCAGGTGTATAATTTCAGTAGATTTACGACCTTATGAAAATCTGTTTATGGCTTGGTAAACTTATACCAATTAAATTAACACAAACAATCCCAATTTTCCATTACATAATTTATCTTGTAGAGCACAATTATTCAACAGAGGTAACATTAATAATAATAATAATATCGACCATCTCTCGAAGCTCGCCTTAGGCGGTTGGATCAAGGGCCTGATTCAGAAGGCAGTACTCCTCAATACGGCTCGCATTGTGAGGAGGTTCCTGTCTCTGGAGCCCTAACCACCGGTAGCTTGGACCCTGTTCTCGACACCGGCGGACCGCTATTTTTTTATATTTTTAAATGTTTTTTATATTGTTTATTTTAAGAAATATGTAAAAATATAAATGGTGCATGCTGTTTGCCGACGACATTGTGTTGGTTGCCGAGAGCGGCTTAGAGGTCCAGAGCAGATTGGAGGTGTGGTGGCAAAGACTGGAGAACGTTGGCCTGAAAATAAGTAGAACGAAAACCGAATACTTCTTCTGCGATTTCGGCGGTCTCTCCAGTTCAGTGCCCATAACTCTTGCCGGAACGCCCATACCAATCTGTTCCGATTTTCGGTACCTCGGGTCGCTTGTGCAAGGGGATGGAGAAGTAGACCGGGACGTAACGCACCGGATCAACTCAGGATGGATAAAATGGCGACAGGTCACTGGAACAACTTGCGACCCACGGATGCCCCTCAAGCTAAAGGGGAAAATATACAAGTCCGTGATTAGACCTGTCGTACTGTATGGGTCAGAATGCTGGGCTATGAAGAAGAAGGAGGAAAAACGATTGCATGTAGCGGAGATGAGAATGTTGAGATGGATGTGTGGAGTGACAAGAATGGATAAAGTAAGAAATGAGTATATTAGAGGAAGTTTGAAAGTGGCGCCTGTTACAGAAAAATTGAAAGGAAGTCGTTTGTCTTGGTATACATGTAATGAGGAGGGATGAAACGCATGTGACTAAAAGAGTGATGAACATGAATGTTGATGGATGGAGAGGGAGAGGCAGGCCAAAGAAAAGATGGATGGATTGTGTGAAGACTGATATGAAAGAGAAAGGAGTCAACGATGCCGTGACGTCTGACAGGGGAGAATGGAAGAAGAAAACATGTTGCGCCGACCCCAAATAAAATGGGATAAGGGCAGGAAGATGATGATGATGATGTAAAAATATAAATAAAATATGTAATAAAATGAATAAACGGAATACTAATATAATCCTTTCTTTCTTAATATTATAGATGCGAAAGTAAGTTTGTTTGTTTGTTTGTTACCTTTTCACGCGTAAACCACTGAACCGATCATCCTGAAATTTTGCATATACGTTGTCAGGTATAATAGAAACGGACATAGGGTGCCTTTCATCCCAAAAAAAGAATTGTTCCCGAGGAAAACCACAACAACGTTCTTATGCTAATAGATGGCGCCACGTGTCTTTCGAATCACGATTGAATTATATTATTACAAGCAGATTACAACCCGAATTGACTGTCAAAATCTAAATTAACGCGAGCGAAGCCGTAGGCAAAAGCTAGCAAACCATAATTATAACTGAAAAGACGGGGTTTATTATGGAGAAACATTTAATTGTGATACAATTGTAATATAGGTGTAATAAAAGGCTGATTGCGTGTATTCGAATATTATTAAATTAATTAATAAGGTTAAATTAATAAGGTTGTATAATCAAACTCCATGGAATCAAATTCTATGAGTTGAAATTACGTGTTTACGTGACGATCATAATATTAATAATTATATAAATTAACTATAAATTTTATTTCTCTAAAAATAGCACTTCTTAGCGATATATTAGAAATATTTTAATAGATTTACAGAGGTCGTCAATTCAATACACGCCCAAGATTTTTTTTTATGTTGAGAAAACATTTCATCAAAAAACATTGACTAGTTTCATCTGAATTGTATATAGGCCAGCTGTGCATTAAAGTTAGGATAGAATTTTCTGATATCAGTCGAAGTAAGTAAGTAAGTATACAATTTTGTTGAGCAATCTTTTCAACAAACGCCTGAGTGCCGGATACCAAAGAGTTCCTCCACGTAAAGGATTTATTGATGAAATTGAATTGGTATTAAAGTAGCTTTTAAAGAAAAATCGGAACCGGAATATGTAGTGGATTTTTTTTTTATATTGTCCTTCAATTCATTAGGTAAATGTGAGGTGCGCAAATATGAGGTGAAAAAAAGGAAACTATCTAAAAGCAATATCTATCCTAATAGCCATTCTTAAAACGTTCATTTATTGAAGTTATACTTTTAGCGCGTTAGGGAAAAATGATGAGAGTAAATTTTTACGAAGCGCGCGCACACCGTCACGAAAAACCGACACCCTGAAGTTAGCTTGTCAACATACACCCTGAAGTTAGCTAGTCAACATTTTAGTTTTATACGCCAAAGAAGTATAACTTCATACGTGCATAATAAGTACACACACACACTTTTTTTATCATCTTTAAAATCTACTTCATAGACTGTTATAAATAACACCCAAGGAGTAAAATGTCAACTCAATGCAATCTACATACAGGCTAAAAATATCTTTTGGAGTTCGAATGGCGTTGAAAGCAGGCTTTGAGAAAAAAAGTTAAAAAAGTAAATAAACGTATTGATCATTGTACAGCTATACCTACATATATTAAAAAATGTTTTCACAAAATAACCTGTTAAATGTTCGTCTTGTGAGTTTACATATTATTCCAACTAGATACCTCTACGGCAACATTATGTAACATGCATGGTCCAATTTGTTCTACATGTTAATACTAGTAAAACAATTTAACGATCCTCCTAAATTCTATAACTTCGGGGTGGTAGTTAAACAGTTTTTATCATAAAACTTGCTGAATAGGTTTCTAGTGAAGTTTTAACACTTAATTAAGAAGAACCTTAAACTACTTAGACAGCCTAGTTAGAACAGCTGTTGTTGGTACAACAAACAAATAGTGTTATATGACTTAACAAGATAGAGGGTTTTTTGACGTGATCACGTCTCATAAATCGATGAACACCGGCAGCACGCACGCAAAAGTGTCACGTTCCGCCTGAGCAGAGCGTGCAAGCGAGAGCGCGGAACAAGCGATACAGGGGCATGATCGGCCAAAGTGTTCGGATTGTGATGCATCTATGTATTATACATAATAATGATGATTCAGTGATAATAATTCAATTCAATTCATAAAAGTATGCCATTTTTTATCAATGTTTTCTTATGACGTTATCAAGTAAAATTATCGTCCGTGCCAACTTTACAGACAACGATTTTTTTTCTTCATCTTTTTGTCTCACTGCTGGGGAGAAGATTCCCTCATAACCTTCCACTCTTCTTTCCGTGCGGTTATCTCCGGCCCATCTCTCACAAACACCTCCAAGTGGATAAGATGGAGGCTAATGTTTTGAATCGTAAAATGTAAAACGGGTCGACATTTTTTTTTCTGTGGGGAAATCCTCTTGTATGCGAAGGCATACACGAGGGAGTCCCACCGGCAAATATCTAATGTCTGCCGTATAATCTATGGTCTAATATATGGCCCATATTAGCCCTAAATTGAAAGATTTGAAAGTCATGGGGAGGGACCTTTGCCGAGCAGTGGGATGACACAAGCTGACAATAACAGGAGTAGCTGAAGCTACTTATATTAATTACAATTACTTCTTAACCTTGAGGAGCTCGTGGCTAAATAATAACAGCCGCTCGGATCGATCGAAGCCGTGCTTGCCTAGGTTGGTATGTGGATGGGTGACCACCCATTACATACCGAGTTTTCGCCGTATCCCGGAAAACACGTTAAACCGTTGATCCCGGCTGTCATTTTGTAAATCTTTGACAGTTGTTAGGTAATCAGTGACCCAAAAAGTCTGACAACCAGTCTTATCAATGGGTATCGTATTACTAACTGGGTTGTGGAGGTCAGATAGGCAGTCGGTCCATGTAAAATACTGGTATTCAGCTGCATCCGGTTAGACTAGAAGCCGACCCCAACATAGTTGGGAAAAGGCTAGGCAGATGATAATTTACTGCCTAAGCTGGTTATGAGACGAAAAGATTAATGATCAAAAAAGCTTCAAAGTCCTATCTCAAACAAAAGTAAGAATATAATTCATCACGAGTAAGACAATAGATAATTCGAAGGATTTCTAAGGATTAACTGAGCTTAAAGTTAACCATTGACGCGTTTAAGTTGTGAGTTTAGTGTCTTAACAATAGATTCAATTAACTATATTACGGCAAATATTTTGGGTAAACGCTTAGTGTAAAGCCGTCATGTAAATGATACCTAAACTAAACCTTCTGTCAGAAGACCAAGTACCTAACTGAATGTTTAATTCAAATGAGTCAACAATGCGAAAATAATATTACACTTCTTGAATAAAATTCATAAGATTATTAATATTATTTATTTAACAATTTATGTACACACTAAATAAATAAAAGAAGAAAGGAACAGAAAATAGTACAAAGGTGATGCTTATTTCTAAAGAAATCTCTTCCAGCATACCTGCGAAAGGAGATACTAAAAAGAGATGTAGACAGAGTTTGTAAAAGAAAAAGAGAAAATGGAATACATAAAACTAATCTAAATAATCTAATTATTTACATATAATATACAATACAAGAATATACTTACATACTTATAAATACATATAACAATACTATAAAATAACTAAAAAATAATACCTATGCAACTATGACGAAATGGAAAGATAATGTTCTTTCACTCCTCTCTTGAAAACTGCAACAGACTTACAGTCCCTAATGTGAGGCGGAAGTGAATTCCACAACCGCACTGCGTGTACAGTGAAGGAATAGGAGTAGAAGTCGGTAGAGTGAGGAGGGGATTTAAGGAGGTTCTTTAGATGCGACCTGCAAGGTGCATCAGAAGGACGGGAGTAGGAAAAGCGTTCCCGTAGATAGGATGGCGTTTTAGGGTTATGAAGGATGTTGAATCATCATCATCAGCCTATAATGTTCCCACTGCTGGGACACAGGCCTCTCTATGAGAGGGAAAGGGCTATAATCCACCACGCGGGCCCAGTGCGGATTGGTAGATGTCACATGTCTTCGAATTTTTGGTTCTAGGACATGCCGGTTTCCTCACGATGTTTTCCTTCACCGTTTTTGAGAGCAGTGGTGATGAAATAAATTACACAAAGTAATGCGCCTGCCTGGGTTCGAACCCACGACATACTGTTCGTAAGTCAGGGTCGCTACCACTGAGCCACCGCTGCTCTCCGCTGATGTTGAATAGCAGACACAATATTCGAGAGTTCCTTCGAAGTCGAATTGGGAGCCACTTGTGTATTTTGCGAAAGTTGAAAACATGATCATATTTGTTAAGGTTAAAAACAAAACGGATACAGATGTTTTGCAAGCGCTCAAGTTTATTTAAAAGCTCCTCGGTGGCATCCAAATAACAGGCATCGACGTAGTCAATGATGGGTTGAATGACAGTTGGCGCAAGCGGAATTTTTGTGTTTAATGGTAGAAAGCTCTGGAGGCATTTCAAAGAGTGGAACGTGTAGTGCACTTTGCCACTAACTTCGGTGACATGGGCAGTCCAAGATAAGCAGGAATCCATAGTCACTCCCAGGTTTTTAGCCTTGATTGCGTAATCAATTTGAACTCCATTCAGCCTGAGTGGCGACAGCGACGCAACATCAAGCCTATTCCGCATACATCTGCCGGCGATGATCAAGGCCTGAGATTTCTTAGAATTGATTTGCAGTCCAAAGGACCGCGACCAATCACTAATCAAATCCAGATCCTTGTTCATGACAGACACGACGACTTCCGCATCTTCCCTTAAGAAATTATGGTAAATCTGCAAGTCGTCGGCATAGAGATGGAAGAAGGAAGAGATGACTCTGGTGACAGAGTCAATGAAAATAGAAAAAATAAGAGGAGAGAGAACGCCACCCTGAGGCACACCCGCGCTAAGAGGGCACCAATCAGAGGAAGACTCTTCAAGACGAACACACTGCGAGCGGCCTTATAGGCGACGGCGGCGAAGGGAGTCAAACCAACCAATAGAGGAAGAGGAGAAATTGATAGATTTAAGGATACCCAGAAGGATGTCGAAATCAACAGAGTTAAAGGCGCTGCTAAAGTCTAGAAGTACAAGTAAGGTAAGAGACTTGTGATCCTTAGCACAGCGAATATTGTCGGTAACCTTTAAAAGAACCGTGACAGTGCTATGGTCAGGACGATTACGGATTATGTAATTAATTCAAAGAAAGTCTTGGATCGTATTCTATAACACATAACATTACGCTTTTCTTCAAAGGATTATGCAGAAGTGTATCCCACGACAAAATAGAAGCTGATTTTGTTAGTAATAGGTGGTGATCCCATTATTATAAGCTTCAAGTAGCTTTTAGTATGTATTGGTCAAATCTTGCAACTGAATTTGAAACCAGTTCCTTCCAACCGATTAAACTGAAATATTGCACACACTTTTGGTTCTGGTGACAATGCATTTTAATGACAGATATGACTTGATCCTACAGCCAGGATCGCCTCCTCACGAGAAAACACCTCATCGGTTAATAGCACGGACACATAACTGTGTTACGCACAATGATGACAATTAAACATAATTTTCTTTTCATTTTTTCATTTTATAAGAGCTTTTTTTATTTAAAGTTTAATTTATTTATTTTTGTTTATTTGTGGAGAGGTAAGTGAAAGGCGATTAACAAAAGGTATTTACAAGGCAGAAGCAACGCCGGGACGGGACGCCCTAGAAGGACATACGCTGACCTCATTGGAGAGGTTCTTCAAAAAAGTCAGGTGCGTAGTACTCGCAACCGACGTGCGTGTATGACCAGATGTATGAACGTGGACGAGGCAAAAGGAGTATGTAAGGATCGGTAGCAGGTGATGTTCTGTGGTTTCTGCCTACCCCTATGGGAAAAGGGCATGAGTTTATATGTATGTTTAATTTATTTATTTGGGCCTTATTAAATGCAGGCTTTATGCACCCGCAACTTTTTTCGTATCTGATTTGCATCTAGGTTTAGACAAGTAAGTTTATTCAAATCAATGAGAGCAGGATATATTTTGACCGCCAACATACAGACTTACATAGATAAAATCATCATCATCATCAGCCTATAATGTTCCCACTGCTGGGACACAGGACTCCTCTCTACGAGAGGTAATTTGCTATAATCCACCACGCGGGCCCAGTGCGGATTGGTAGATGTCACATGTCTTTGAATTTTTGGTTCTAGGCCTTGCCGGTTTCGTCACGATGTTTTCCTTCACCGTTTTTGAGAGCAGTGGTGATGAAATAAATTACACAAAGTAATGCGCCTGCCTGGGTTCGAACCCACGACTTACTGTTCGTAAGTCGGGGTCGTTACCCCTGGGCCACCGCTGCTCTCATTGATTTGATTAGAGATAAAATACACACTACAAAAAAAAACATAGCATTTCCACCATCATCTGCTAACCCTTTTCCCAACTATGTTTTGGTCGGCTTCCAGTCTTACCGGATTCAACTAAATACAATGCGACTGCCTATCTTACCTCCGGAAAATAGTACTGGGCAAGATACCCCTTGATAAGACTGGTTGTCAGACTAGCGGCCCACCAACTACCTGTAATGACTGTCAATGATCTATAAATAACATCAGGGACCAATTTATGTAAAGGGTGGTCACCCATCCATGGACCAACCTAAGCAAGCGCGGCTTAACCTTAAGATCGACCCGAGCGGCTGTTTTGTGTTTTGTTATGTGTATTAATTTAGCCACGAACTCTTCACATTTTAACGATTCGCCTGCTAAAAATTTTATTTGCCAACATAAACTTGACGTAAAATCATAAATTCTCATTCCAATTAAACTGCCAAAAGCCAGGTGTGACAGTTGTTAATGAAGTTACCTTTCGCTTTCCTTCACGTAAATCAATCATGTAACGATATCTGGAACTTGAGATCACACTTTGATACTTTTAATGACTTTTTTCGACAATTCGACTTCGTGTTTATATTGTACCGTTGTGGAATCATGGGAGCAATAACCGCATAGTATACCGTCAAAGACGAAGAGCTATACAAGGTGTAAACAAACTCTTAACGAAGCCGTCAACCAAGCATTATGTACATAAAACTAAGTAACTTTACGCAAAAATTAGTGCTGGGAAACGACGTTTTTTTTTGGGCTGCAAAATCACGACATTACTTTGTGCTGATCGATGAATTAAATAGATATATCTTACATTAAAAACATGTTTTAAAAAAAAAAACTTGTGGAAAAGTTGGAACTTTGACCCCAATATCTCCGTAACTAGAAGGTTCCCAGGTATGGTCTAGAACAAAAAAATGATCGCAATGACGGGCAGAACAAGTGCCTTTCAGCTTCGTTAAGAGTCTGTTTACACCCCGTATAACGAGGTTAAGCCACGCTTGCCAAGGTTGGTATGTGGATGGGTGACCATCCATTACATTCTCTAAGAGAACTGTTCAAAGAAATTAAAATCATGACAGTACCTTGTCAATACATCTATGAAAACATCATGTACGTTAGGAAAAATCTGCATTTATTTAGTAAAAGAGGTGACAGGCACCACTATAGTACTAGAAACAGGGACCAACTAGTACAGCCAGGTTTTAGGCTAGCTAAAGTAGACTCATCTTTCATGGGGTACTGTTTAAAATGTTACAATAAAATACCTCCCCACATTCTAAAACTAAATGACACGAAATTTAAATCTTGTTTAAAACGCACACTATGTAGGCAAGCATATTATAAGTTGGGGGATTACATTGATGATAAAAATGCTTGGCTCAATGCTGGTCTGCTCCACAACCATAGGGGCAAACTAATTGATTACCATGTGAATTTATTGTGGAAGCTGCAGAAGATTGTAATAATATCTTTGCATTGTATAGACTCAATATCTTAGTATTATATAATTGCATAGCATATGTGTGCTACCATAAAGCTACCATTTACATTTGGTTATCTTTCATTGACTTGAATTTACCCTGGTGGGTGAGAGAATGTCATGCTCACTAAAATGTCTCGCTGATGGTGGCGGGTGTGTCGGGTCATTTAACTTCCTTCAATATGGTTGAGCTGAATGGGGCTGATCCATGCGTCATGCTCGTGAACGGGCGCTGTCGGTTGGGACTGGTCATCTCTAAGCTGCCACGGTTTATTTTAACTACTTACTTTGTTTTTAAATTGTTGATATAATATTTTGCTCTGGACGCTCTTAACGTGCACGTATCTCAATATGAATTTGCAGATCTTTTTCAGTCGTTACTGCCTATCATGGGTATTTGTAGAGATCAGGTAGGCAGTCGTTTTAAGTTGAACTTGTAGTTACTTGTTCTGTTGTAATTTTTACCTAATGTTTTTCCACCGAACTTGAATAAGAGAAGCGATGAAAAAAAACTGGCCAAGAACGAGTCGGACTCGCGCACGAAGGGTTCCGGACCATAAATCGAAAAAAACACGTTTCTTGTATGGAAGCCTCCTTATTAAATATTTATTTATTTGTTGTTATAGCGGCAATAGAAATACATCATCTGTGAAAATTTCAACTGTCTGTCTATCACGGTTCATGAGATAGAGCCTGGTGACAGACAGCCAGACCTGTTCCGGGTCCTGTTTTTACCCTTTGGGTACGGAACCCTAAAAAGAGATTGAGTCAACTAAGCTTTCTTGCAAGGTAATAAAGCTAGCTTACGGGTTTAGTGAAACGATTGAAGTAATAACATCTAAAAAACTATTTTTAAAATGAAAAGACTATTTCCGTAACAAAGTAAGACTTCTTTGTAAAGAAAAATACATTAAAACCGAAATTATAGATCTACCCACGACCGTAAAATATTGCAAAGGAAAAATACCCACACTTTAAACGATTTTTAGGGTTCCGTAACCAAAGGGTAAAACGGGACCCTATTACTAAGACTCCGCTGTCGGTCCATCTGTCTGTCCGACTGTCACCAGGCTATATCTCATGCTCCGTGATAGCTAGACAGTTAACATTTTCAAAGATGATGTTTTTCTGTTGCTGCTATAACATCAAATACTAAAAACAGAATAGAAGAAATATTTAAGGGGGGCTCTCATACAAAAAACGTGATATTTTGCCATTTTTTAGCTCGATATTAATAATGGCGACAGGTAGACGCTTGAAATATTCACAAAATATTTAGTTATATATTCACTTTAAAAATAAATAGTTACATTTATATATAAAATAAATATTTAAGGGGGGCTCCCATACAACAGACATAATATTTCTGCCGTTTTTATAGATAATGGTACGGAACCCTTCGTGCGCGAGTCCAAATAAATAAAAACGGTTGTCCGAAAAACCTGGGGGTACCCAGAATAAAACCGTTATCTACAGCTGTTACAGAGAGAAAAGTAAAATAACAGGAAGGTATAACATTTACAGACCTAGTAATTTTGTAAGCGTTCGATTGCTTTTGTTCCTTATAATTACAATTTGTTAATTATTTTATGTTATTTGTTTTTTTTTATATATTTAGTTTTTAGCCATTACATTTAGCAAATTAAGTATTTTAATTTATTATTGTATTAACTATATACATTGATAATTAAAAACTATTAAACTAAAATAGATAAACTAACAACAAACTATAAAAGGGCATCGAAAAACTCCTCCTCAACGCTGTCAGATGGTAATGTGCCCAAGAGACTGGCGGCGTTGCCACGTTGTATGGCAACACTTAGCCTCTGGCCAAAGTAAAAGCCAGCCCTTGGGTCACGGGAAGCGTCAACTAGGCGTTTCGAAATTAGATTAAAATTGCTTATTAGCCTTTTTAGGCTAGATTGTATAACATATAAAATAAGGCTAGATTTTTAGGCCTTTTTAGGCTAGATTGTATAAAATATAAACAAATATAAAAATACATATATTTATTTTTTATTATTCCATAACTAATGTACGTTCAGAACTGGAAAGAGGACGCCCGGGTTCGCGAAAAATGAAAAAAGTGGAGGGAAGCCTTTCCTCAGGAGTGGGACAGAACAAGCTACAACGTATACGTTACATCATCGTCATCTGCCTAGCCTTTTCCCAACTATGTTGGGGTCGGCTTCCAGCCTTACCGGATGCAGCTAAATACCAGTATTTTACATGGACTGACTGCCTATCTGACCTCCACAGCCCAGTTAGTACTGGGTAATACGATACCCCTTGGTAAGACTGGTTGTCAGACTTTTTTGGGCCACTGACTACCTAACGACTGTCAAAGATCTTCAAATGACAGCCGGGCCAACAGCTTAACGTTCTTTCCGAGGCACGGATGAAACTCGGTATGTAATGGGTGGTCCCGAGTGGCTGTTATTATTTAGCAACGAGCTCCTTCTCCACGTTACAAGTATTAAAATAAAGCAAACAGAGGCGACATCTTCAAATTGAACAAGCCCCTTTAAGTAGAGAGAAATAAATAAAACAAAGCATGTAATTTTATTGTTACTCTCTGTACCTATGTTTTTCAAAGACTTGTGTTCATGTTAAAAATAGGCAATGATAACATACCATCATACTATATTACCAGAAGGTTCGACAGAAGTGTAAGTTTTATGTATAGTTTATGCATAACATCCACATATTTTTAAGTTTCATATATAATACTAGCTTATGCCCGCAGCTTTGCCCATGTGACGTTCGAAAACTGTCCCACGAGATCACACTATCAGGATAAAAGGTAATCTATATTTTAATACAGGTTCTATACTATCTATGTGCCAAATTTCATATAAATCTGTTCTGCAGTTTTCGCTTGAAAGAGTAACAAACATCGCATTTATAATTGTCATCAACTATCACAAATTTAAACATTCATGGTGGAAAACTTAACTCTACCTGAGAATTGAACCAAGAACCTCATGCTCATTTGCTTAATTCACTAGATCAACAACGCAGGCCTAGTTATGATCCGAATTTGAAAGCAATCGAAATTCCAGATGAATCAAAGCAAACTTCACAAACAAGGATTTAATGTATAAATTAAAAATAGAATTCGCTTTGAAATGCTGACTCAACTGCAAAAGTTCCGGATTGCGTCGCCTACACATAATTACATACACCTCCCTAAATTCAATGCTCGCTCTAAAACGTTTACTCATTGTTTGTGGAAACTTTCATGTAATTAAGGTTTAAACAATCCCTTTTATTTCTTGCCTTAGGATAAGAGAATACTCTAACTTTGTTGTAAACTGGAGTAAGTTGGTCTGTGGTTATTTATGGTGGTTGGTCATATTCTAAAGTATTGTTTAAATGAGAAAATGTCGTGAGCAAAGTTTTGAGCATGAATATGGATGGAAACGTCTCCTTATTGTTAAAACATCGTAGCGCGAAGCCCCGTAGCTTGTAGCTCCGTAGCTCGTAGCTCCGTAGCTCATAGCTCCGTAGCTCATAGTTCCGTAGCTCCGTAGCTCATAGCAGTAATGGCGTAGCCAAAGGGTAAAGGTGCGGTCTAACTGACCGGACTGGACTCCGGTTTAACAAGAATTTACTTCGTAAAACTTCTGAGAACAGAGGTTAATATCGTGGATTATGTAAATGGATGTATATTGTAGATTCTTTGAAGATATCGAATATGTATGAGCCAATTTCAAAATTCTAGCAAAACAGCTTATAACCGCAAGTTGTTTTGATAGTGTTTTCAGTATGAGTCTTAGATTTAAGATGGTTATAAGCACAATAACTCCTAAACTCGTAGAAGTGGTTTAGTGTAGATAAACAGATCTCTTACCCAGTATCATATCATAAACATAAAGAAATTCCTATATATATAATAATACCTATAATAGATATAATGAATATTGAATAGAATACCTATAATAGCAGAAGTGACTTATACCATGTTTGAAAATTCCTGTATTTATTGTGACTTTTGACTTTTTTGACGTAACATATAAAATGTTACGTCAAAAAGGACGAAGAAACCTCTTTCATTATTATTCCGTTTATTCATTTTATATACACATTTTTTTAACATTTTAAAATATTTCTTAAAAAAATCCATTTAAAAAAAATATTACTATTTTCACTTATTTGATGATTTTTTTTTACTAGATGTTGCCCGTGACCTTTGTCCACGTGAAATTATTATAAAAATATGACATCTCTATTTGAATCGGATTTTGCTAACAATGACATGGGTTTTTATTTCCATCGAACCCTTATCCTTATTCTAAAATAATAGTAGCCTATATATTACTCCTTATAATACCAGCTATCAGCCAGTAATAGTCCCGTTAAAAGCGCTCAAGCCGTTTCGAAGATATAAATAGACTAGATTTAATTAGACTAAATTAGCGAAACAAACAAATAAAACAAAAATTTTATAAATTGTTTTTTGTTAGAAGCACCGTAGACTTTCATATGCGTTTAGTAAAAAGATGTTATTTTGAAATTACCAACAGGCACTTCAATTTTATATTATAGAAGTACAGACCACCAATTTGCTTTACGCGATGACCAAAGCATTATTCATGTTCTGAGAATACAATATTAAAATCTTATAAGTAATCGTCATAAAACGAAAAACATGCAATTGTTTGTCATCCTCTGCCCTTAACCCAATTTATTTGGAATCGTAGTATCGCAGCATGTCTTCTTCTTTCATACGACATCTTTCACACAGGCCATCCATCGTTTCCCTGATGTTCCCCCACTCTTAAAGCCCTGCACATTCATACTCAAAACTTACCTCAAGAAATCAAGCAAACATAACAACTCAAAAAGATGACATGTCCTTGCCGCAGAAAAGTTAGGTATTTTAAATTGCTCAACTGTTCGATTCCACAAGTGTAGAAAAAGAAAGTTTTTAACGAGAAAAAGAGCAGCTTTTCAAACAAAGAATTTGAAACTGAAAATGTATTTGTATTTCGCAGTATCCATTTCAAAAAGTAAAAACTAATTTCAATTTTAAGCTGAGTATACAAAAATACCAGAGTGTTGGTGGTCATTCAGTTATGAACTAAAATTGAGTTAATTTTAGCCAGACTAAGTTAATGCTAGTGCCCTTTTAATTAACGAGTTTGAACAACAAAACTGCCATGCGTGTTTTTTAGATAAAACTAAAATCCACGTCAGAATTATTGAGAACATTTGGTATATATGTCGCAGGCAATTTTTATGATTCCGCCGTTTACATACAGCGTCATCAGTTTAAAACGGCTCGCAGCTATGTATTATGCCGAAGGCAAATTGATAACTTGTCCAATTGTTATAATTTCGACGTTGGTTGGAGTTTTAGGGTGACCATGATATACGACTAAGAGAAACGCGCTCGCTGCGCTCGCATTTTACGTTAAACACCCACTTTCTGTCACAAATGTTATCGTCGCTCCGCTGGCCTTCGGCCTTTGCTCCTCGCGCCAGCTAGCAAGACTTGGAAAATTGCTGATTTCCCATGCGTTTTTGAACATTATGGTTACAATAACTTTTTGTGTCACAAAACCTCTACTTGTCGCCATTTTTCTTGTTTTGATCAACAGCGACGCGCGTGGCAAGAACTAGAACTAAATATTTCAATTTGCCGCGGCATTATATAAGCGCCGTTTGGCATACTATCGTGTCTAAAGTGACTTAGCATAAGCATACCTGCGAGCGTTTTTAAACTGACAACGCCGTATGTAAACGGCAGAAACATACAAATTGCCTACCACATGTACACCACAACTTTCAAAACTGAAAGCTATGGTGATTATATAAATTACACAAAGTAATGCACCTGCTTGGGTTCGAACCCACACTCGGCCAGTCTGTATTAAAGCCTAAACTCCTTCAAAGAGAGGAGGACTTTATCCCAGCAGTGAAAATGTCATGTCTGAATCACCATCATTCTGCCGTCCCGCCCTGTCCAGCGCAGTATGTCTTCGTCTTCTATACTTCTTTATTTCTCGTCATTTCATCAGACACCTCCTTTTCTGCCATACTTTACCACATGTCTAAATATGGTACCTATTTACTCTCACTTCATTAATAAATATTGCGGAGACGAACCATCTGATGCAAAGTAATTTAAACCGTCCTTTGAACCCAACATGGGCAAAAAGTACTACAGCGCCATCTATGACACAGCGGATGAAGTAGACATCAAATCCTAAATCGCGCAAGCAAAGTTATCCGCGACTTCAGAATATATAGAAGAACCCGACATGAACTGTCGGCCAGTTGCCCGCCAGACATAACAGGCCCGAGAATCCTCCCTTTTCTATGGGGGATGAAAAACTTTACCCTCTGTTCTTCGTACCCCCAAAATGTTATCCGTATCGTTGTCGATCTTACATACTGTTACGTCAGCTGTTTTATGTAAACATTCTATATTACGTTGTAGTCTAGAATGTTCCACTATTGAACTGTCTAGAAGATTCAAGAAAGTTGTGGAACTTTCTCGAAGGATAATGATCCACTATGAAATGTCTAGAAGATTCGAGAAAGTTGTGAAACTTTCTCGAAGGATCTGTCGAAATATAAAAAAAGCCGTTGTGTTTGCGGGAACAGTCAGTCTGATTTAGGCGATACAACGAAGTGAATCGAAGTGACCTAGAAGTGCGATTTCTAAGTGAATAGTAATCAGTAGTGTATTTATGATTGAGTTCTAAGTGTTTTGTAATTAAAATAAAGTTATTTATTGTTTAATCGGCAGTATTTAATTTATCCCAAACCACGTCGTAAGAATACTAAATGGAATAGTTAAATACAATGTTCCCGGCGCCCACTCTATCAGACCGCAGAATTTAGTTAGTGCGAGCGCTTTCAAAATGAGTTCTATCCTGAAATTCAATGCATCTAGTTACTAAGAGACTAATTTTCAAACACATGCACGAATCTATTTACTTGATGATGATCCAATAAAAAGATGCATTCCGAAAGTTAGCAAGTGAACGTCACCAATAGTTATTGGTGTATAAGCAATACAAATTATGAAATATCGCGGTGTTGATCAAGAATTTTGATTGTGTTTTTTTATACGTTTCGTTCTGGGTCGTTTTATCGTGGGTGTGTTTACAAACATTCAGACTCACATACACAAACAGCCGGACCTGGAACAACTATCTGTAGGGCATACAAATATTGGTTCCGTGCGGACATCGAACGCGTTAAACCCAATTAACTAATATCGTGACACTGAATATTTACTTTTAAGTGTAACGTAATACATTGTTACTACCCCAAACTGTTACAATATTTAATTCAGTGTAATTAATGCTATACATAAAAAGCACACACATAAAAACATAACACATTTTTTTTTTTACTATTATAGATTAATTGTAGTTTGTAAATAATGTAAATAAAATTAAATAAATTATACAAAAATAATCAGTACTTTAACACCACACACCAACGAAACATTTGGTAACAATTGCGATGCTGCAACTTTCAAATTGCAATTCAATCATTACCATATTGAGTAACAATTCTTTAACATAATTAGCTCCCCTATTACATTCGCTGGTCCAGTGGTCTACCTCGTTGGTCTAGTAGTTTCAAGCGCGACTGCTGAGCATGAGGTCCAGGGTTCGATTCCCAAGTCGTGCATAGTGGAGAACAAGTGCCTTTCTGCTTCGTTAAGGGTATTTTTACACCCATTATCGTGAACCCTATATGATGACCATAGTTTCCTCCGTGCCTCGGAAAGCACGTTAAGCTATTGGTCTCGGCTGTCATTTTTAGATCTTTGACAGTCGTTAGGTAGTTAGTGGCCCAAAAAAGTCTAACAACTAGTCTTACCAAGGGATATCGTATTACCCGGTACTTACTGGGTTGTGGAGGTCAGATAGGCAGTCGCTCCATGTAAAATACTGGTATTCAGCTGCATCTGGTTAGACTGGAAGCCGACCACAACATGGTTGGGAAAATTCTAGGCAGATGATGATTGTGAAACTTATGAAATTCTCCCGTTACATCTTCGCTCAATCGCTCAAAATTTTCCATTTAGTTGAACAGAGAGTTGAGAGTTGAATGTTGGCTACACGATATCATAGTGTAAAACTACACTAACACTATCTTGTTATCAGTTCCTCGAGTTCATTCAATAAGACTCAGATTACTTTGATATTCAAGCTTCTTAGTATTCTTATCGTGACGATGGTCCATACATTATTATGTTACAAAATTACGCGCGCGGCTTCGCCCGCGTGTAGGTCGGTAACTGTTTCACGGGATTTTAAAACCGGGATAAAATAGTATCCTATGTCTAGGTTATAAACTACCTGTGTGCCAATCTAAATCCGTTTAGTAGTTTTTGCAAGAATAATTAACAAACATCCATCCGTCCACCTTCACGAACTTTCGCAGTTGTATAGTGGTAAGAAGTAAAATTGACGATAGATGTTATTATGATAAATGATAAATGATGTTTATTTTGCAAGTAGGTTTTTACAAACACTTTAACACGTCATGTTTTTTAAAGCTAGATGGGGCCGGTGTTTCGTACCTGACTACTCTGAGAAGAAACAGCCGAAACAAACTCAGAGGTCATAGTCTCTTTTAAAGTCCAGACATAATCTTGGTTTACTCACATGAGGACTATGCAGATTAGTGTCTGAGATGGCCTTTGGAAGAAGGAACCACACAGATTTGAGTGGACCTGTCCAGTCAGTGCAAGCATTTGTCAGTTATCGTGAGCTCGACTTATAACTCAAGGAGCTCAACGAATTGAATTATTGAATTATTGCGCTGACTTCAGGCAGAATTTTTGGAGTACTATAACTACTATGTATTTAAATCGATAGGTAGACAAATGTTAAATGGCATAATCAGCCTAAATATTCCCACTGCTGGGACACACGGCCTCCTCTCTATGAGAGGGAATGGGCTATAATCCACCACGCGGGCCCAGTGCGGATTGGTAGATGACACATGTCTTCGATTTTTGTGCACTAGGACATGCCGGTTTCCTCACGATGTTTTCCTTCACCGTTTTGAGAGCAGCGGTGAGGAAATAAATTACACAAAGTAATGTGCCTGCTTGGGTTCGAACCCACGACTTACTGCTCGTAAGTCAACGCCGCCACCACTTAACCACCGCTCAGTGTGCTCGCGTTAAATAGGATTCAAATCAATTGCTTACAGAAGGGATCTAAAATAAAATCTGCATTTAGAAATATTTCTGTGAAACTCCATACGGCCAATGCACACGTAGAAGCACAGTAATGGCATCACCCCATATTGGGCTCAGTTATTAACATGAGGTTATGTGATATCGATACCAATAGGTGCGCTATGCTTATGTTGCTATCTTGCTTACTCACAGTAAAAAGCGAAGTTATCTCTTTGTTTTTCTGTCTTTTTAACCGACTTCAAAAAAGGACGAGATTCTCAATTCAGTTGTTTTTTTTATAACTCCGTCATTTATGAACCGATTTAAAAAAAAAACATTTTTTATGTGAAACGTTATACTTTCCGATTAGTCCCAAAGAAATTTCATCAAAATTGGCTCAGTAGTTTGGATTTTTCTTCTTCTTGGCTTATGTTGACATGATGGTACTAAATAACTTTTAGTTACAATGTAAAATGAATACTTGACAAGAATTTGTATACACTACAACTAAAAAGAGTAAAAAAAAATACTTTACAAAAAAAAACCTATTTCCAAAAAAAACTACTTTCGGAAGTCGGTGGCAAAAAGTCAATGAAACAATCAAACTCAAACTCAAAAGCATTTATTTCAATTAGACCATTATAGGCACTTTTGAATGCCAGAAAAACAAAGAAGGCTAAGCTACAGTCACAGACGCATAATAACTTGTGAAAGTACTGTAGGTCAAAGTCACCATTCATTTAGCTCATCAAAACTCCTAACTTTTTAATTACTTACTAGACAACAGAATCAGAGTAGCGCAACCAAGAGTAATGTAAACGTATCAAAACTGTCAAACAAACACGTAAAACTTCTGTGCATCGTGTTTTGTTCTGACGTTCCGTCTAAACTGGTTTCTATGTTCAACCGAATTTGATATTTGACAGTTTTTAAAATTATTTTAGGTACCTGCTTTTGTTTACACTTATACTGTGACGCCTGAATTTGAAGCCTAGATTTTCTTCTTACTGGGCAAATATGTTGCGCCATTAGCAAAGCCGATAGGCACTTGTTCTCCTCGTCATGTGTGAGTTACGGAGCTATTTGGGGGTCAAAGTTCCAACTTTTTCACAAGAACTTTACTTTTAAAACCTCTACGACCCCCGTACTACAATCCATCCATCAGCACAATGTTTTGAGTGCGGTACCTACATTGAGTCCGTCGTAAAATGTGAGATTTCACCAAAAAAAAAATTGGTTCCCAGCAATAACTTTTGCGTAGAGTTACTTAGTTTGATGTACAAAATGCTTGTTTGACGGCTTCACCCTGTATAGGCTCATGCTTATACAGGGTGTAGACGGACCCTTCACGAAATTCAAATTCAAATGTCATCATTTAGGTGACGCCTGTATCTTTAAGTTATGTAACAGCGTTAAAGTATGATAAATTCTGGTAAAAATTAAATCTAAACCTTCATTATAAATAACTATGGTAGTAAATAATTTATTTCATTACAATATTATAAACATTCATGAATTAAAATAACCTAAAGTAACTACCCTTTTTTTTGTTCCGGGTGAAAAATCGTCATGGATGTCCTCCGCCTGACTGACTAAAAACCAACCCAGTGTTCCTTTGCCACACTTGCACCGGGGAACTAGTGAGCCTTCCACGATCCCCGGCTAGTGCCGGCCTGCGTCTACGGGCCTCCTCGTGTCCGCAAGAAGAGTGAGGTTTACTCCCCCCGGCACGTCTAAACTACCTAACCTATTAATAAATTAAAAAATGGTGCCAAAAAACTCCTCCTCAACGCTGTTTGGTAATGTCCCCAAGAGCCTGGCGAAGTTGCTCCATTGTATAGCAACGCTTAGCCTCTGGAAAAAGGTAAAAGCCAGCCCTTGAGTCAAGGGACGTGTCAACTTATTCTTACAAAGCTGGGAACGAAAAAAATCGAACGCTGAAAGTCGTTTAAAGTTACAATTCCAGAAACTATTTGTTCGCTCGCTATTACAATTATAAAATTAATATTTCGTTTATTGATTTATATACATATCTATTATATTTTTAAATATTCAAATATAAAACAATATAAAAAAACATTTAAAATATAAAAAATAGTAGCCCACCAGCATTGGGAACAGGGTCCGAGCTACCGGTGGTCAGGGCTGTTGAGAGAGGAACCTCCTGACAATTCGCGCCGTGTCCAAAAGTACTGCGATATTTTTGCTTCTATTTTTTTTTATTTACCACCTGTAAGTGTACATTATGGATATAGCAATAAACGAATTTATAAGTACCATAAAAGTACGCAAAACCTTTTAAACTTGCTATAATTTGAACAGTTCTATTTTTAAACTATAATAAAATCCTACGTTAAGTCGATTTAAAAACACTTTCAATGAAAAGCTTTTTGTTCAAAACTTAATTTCGTTACCTTTCAATTTATTTTCTCTTTTAAAAGTTTAATCGCTGAGTGTGCGTAGTTACGTACCTTAAGCTTTGAGTCATGTTTTAAGTAAGAACCTTACTAGGTACTTTTGAACATTATTATTTATATTTGTTGTCAGTTACATGTTGTTATAACTTAGTAACGCTTTGGTTTACAACATTGTTACCAACCGTACATGAACCCTTTCTCGAAAGATTGTCTTAAATCTTGTTTATCGGAAATATTTGACCCTTTTAACCAACCACAAATCAAATCAGTTTATTGCAAAAATGTTTCGGAGTTGGAGTTAGATTAAATAAAAGTTTCAAACAAATACCCATTCATTGAATCCTATTGAATAATTATTTATTTAATGAAAAAGCCCTTTAATGAGACTGAATGAACTCTTTAAAGCCTATCTTTCACTGTCGCTAATCATAATTTAATCAACATACAACCTGTCACTGACCTTGCAAAAATCGTAAGAAAAGTTAAAAAAGTTAACCTAAAAAAGTAAAAAAAAAAATCGGGGGCTTCCTCGGCGCATCCTCCGTATTACATATCATTTTTCATTGACATTATACAAACAATTGGAATTATAATAAGTCAAGTCAAAATAAAATTAAGAAATTAAATAAAAATGTAGCTACCTATTTTTGTTTATAAATAATGGTGAACTATTTATTCTATTTCCTCAAAAAAAAATTACAACGCTCAGAAGCACTTCTGATTCAAAGCAGAGTGAACAATTCTGTTTTAAATAAATTGTTATTTTTTATTTCTTTGATTTCGGGATTTTATTATAAATCTAGACAAAGCAATATTATTATTTTTATAAAATATGTAAAGTGGTGTTATGAATGTCCTTGGGATGGGTTTCTTCATAAAGAGCTCCATAAGTTCATATTTGAAAGTGGCTTAACTTCCGTGATAAAAGCCATTGAGCTTGCAGCCACTCTTGAAGATAGCCTGCACTTATGTCTAAATTCCTCTTCCTTAAGGCTCAAAAGGAAATGGCCAGTGATGTATTATCTCGTAAGGAATGTATTTTATATACCAAGAAGGAACCAACCATTACGAAAATGTTACATTTGTAGCCCTTGAAAAAGTCTCAGAAGATTCACAGATTCATAGGCAAGGACTCGGATTTCAAATATACAAGGTGTAAACAGACTCTTCACAAAGCTCTTAACCAAGCATTATGTTCATCAAACTAAGTAACTTTATGCAAAAATGATTGCTGGGAAGCTACTTTTTTTTGGGGATGAAAAATCACGTTTTACTGTTGGACTCAATGTAACGCATTCAAAACATTGCGCTGATGGATGGAAGATGTCTTAAGTAAAAAAAAATACATTAAAAACATGTATTTAAAAAAAAGTTGTGAAAAAGTTGGAACTTTGACCCCCAATATCTCCGTAACTAGAAGGTTCCCAGGTATGGTCTATAACAAAAAATTATCGCAATGACGGGGAGAACAAGTGCCTTTCGGCTTGTTAAGAGTATTTTTACAAACTTTATACGTTTATTAGGTTTTTAAATTTCTACCAAAATTATCGTGAACTATAAATTATAAAAAAAGTAGAAGTAGACCGTATCTAGAAATTCTTAAAACATACAAAAATATTTCTTTCACGCGTTCAAGAAAATTACTTCATGAAAAAAAAAAAACTATTGAAAAGTACACTTACTTTTCAATCGTTTTTTTTTTTTGTTTATTGAATCTTCTTATTAACTGACCGTCTCATTTCTTCTGTCTTTGGTTTTGTAAATCACTAATCCAGTTTTGGTGTATATTAAACGTAGGTTCTTTAATATATTTAGCACGTAGAAAACTTTATAATTATTATCTTTTTATTAACTTCGTCATCGGCGAATTAAAATATGTGTAAGTGAGAATAATTTAAAAGTTTTCTATTTATCAATGAACCTGATATTAAGCTAACCATGAAATGATATTAAGCAAACACTTAATCAAAGATATACTTACTTTATATTCAAAAATTCCAAACTTTGTTTCGAAACAAAACTTCAATTAACTAAATCAACAAAATGTTTTTCAGTTATTCTGAACTTCACTCAAAGCACAAACCATTGAAATAAGATTTCCGACAAAACACCAGTTTTCATACAGTTCGATATTTTTTAAAGTTATCGCAAGTTGTCTGGGGAAGGCTCGCGCGCAGACGTCCGCACCTCCCTTGCTCTACGCATAGACTGGCTGGAGCAAGCCTTTCCTGCCAAACCGAACGAAAACGAATTGTTATTGTTGTAGATATTAATTTGACAGTTGAGTTGTGGAAAGCTTGGCGGGTAATTTTGCTAATTATATTATGGGATATTTTGGGTTATTGATTGTTTTGGCAAATTAGTGCTTTGTAGTGGACAGGTTGAATGGTACGAATAATCTTTTTGTGAAATAATACTGACACAAGTATTTTTAGTTTTGGTTGTAAAACCTTTTTGCTTTAAGTATTTTTTTTTTGCATTTCAAACATACTCATTTTTTAAATTGAAGTTCATAGTTTTATTCGTTTATTTTGTTTGTTTTATTAGTTTATCGAACCGAATAATTAAAATAACTGTAGTAAGAGTGGCTCAGTTCTGGAATAATTTAAGGGACTGTAGGTTTAATTTATTGGAAATCCCAGGTATTCCGAGCAATTTCTTAAATTATTCAGTTCTAGTAATTACTCAATAAATATTAAATGTTTTACGACCTATTTTCTAAGAAACGATCACAAAGGCTGTGTAATGAAATTAAACTGAAACTGAAAATGTTATTCAGCAGTAAATTTTAAAAGTTGCTGCCTCAGTAACGTCTTTTGCAGTGTAGTAGGTCAATAATCCTTTTTGATTAAGAAGCTTGGAGATTTTAAGCCCTATGGTGCGTCGGTTTACCATGGCGATATTCATAAAGGCTTATGTTTAACCAACCACCAGATTTAGTAAAATGTAACGGCAAAAAAAAAACAATTTTTATTGCCAAAAATAGTAAATGATCACCAAAATTAGATCCAAATTTTAGCGTGAAATTAGAACCAAAAATAATTATGAACACCAGAAATTGAACTGTTATGCTCTTGCATCCCAGTCGAGGCAGACCCGGTCGACGGACTACGGACGGTCCTACTTCTGAATGGTTTATAAAAAAATACGAAGTGTTTCTAGGGACGAAGGGTCCCCTTCTAACCTAATCTATCCGTGTCGGGGTGCCCCAAGTCAGTCTAGGCAAAACTAGTTTGTCATCAACTACCTCATTAAATTTGGTGCTCATTTCCTAAATTGGTGATAAATTGATATTTTAGGTGATAGATGTTAGTGGTCACAAAGTTATTTTTGTTGGTGGACAAAGATATTTATCCACATTCATAAATAAACTGAGGATAATTTTTTTCAAGCTTTCATCGGTCATCAGCTGGCTGAGCGATAAAAGCTTGAAAAAAACCATAACTGGATTAGTACATATATATAAACAAATATAATTTTTTTTTGATTGGCCTGTTGGTTTAGTTGTTAGTGACCCTGACTGCTAGGACGGAGGTCGTGGGTTCGATTCCCACACAGGACAAATCTTTGTGCGATGAGTACGATTATTTGTTCTGTATCTGGGTGTATAATTTATCTATAATATGTATGTATTAAGAAATATATAAGTATGTTTATCAGTTGTCTGGTTGCCATAGTACAGGCTCTGCCTAGTTTGGGATCAGATGGCGGTGTGTTGGTTGTCCCAAGATATTATTATTATTTGTTATTATTATTATAAGACAGCTATTTTTTTTTATTAACTTTGACTTGCATCTGTCTTTTGACTATCTGAATTTTTATTTTGATGGGCAATTAGACATGCCATTTACTCTAACAAGTGTTTGGTTTTCATCAAAAATCTAAGCTTTTTTTTCGGGTATTTGATGCTTTATTGGTTGAAATGTTTTAAGGATAAAGGAATTCTCTTCAATAAAAATAGAGCAGTAGATTCTTCGAAAAAGTTTGAAATTTAAACTGCATTGTACGAAATGTAATCGTACGGATTTCAATTGGTTAATTTGATGAATTGAGTGACAGTAGCACCACGTTGGGCGCCAATTACCATATCTATTACATTCTTTTATGGCTACGTTTTTCTTCATATTGCGATTGTATTTCTTTGATCTCGTTTTTGTTTATTTTGTAATGGTGGAATCTGGTAACTGTTGATGAATTAAAGGCGACCCAAGGACATCAAGCAATAAGAACATAGGCAAAAGCGTTCCTTCCACTTATGAGGAAATATAGCCTAATAGAGTCCTTTATCACTGAAAGGTATTATAACATAACATCACGCCCGTAATCCCCGTAGGATTAGATAGAGGTGTACCTAATAGTGCACCCACATTTCGCCAGTTATGTTTTAAGTCCCATGTAATAGGGGGCAACCTATTGCCATCAACCGGGCACAAATGCGAGTCCGTGGCTGCTACAGAGAAAATCCCGATGGAAACACCCAATAGCACTTTGCCCGACCTGGGAATCGAACCCAGGACCCCAGGACTCCAGATTCTCAGCAGTCGCGCTTGCGACCACTCGACCAACGAAACGAGGTAATCAGTGAAAGGTATTATAGAGGATGTAAAAAGACTCTTAAGGAAGCTGAAAGGCACTTGTTCTCCACGTCATTGCTACATTTTTTTGTTCTAGACCATACCTGGGAACCTTCTAGTTACGGAGATATTGGGGTTCCAATTTCGAACTTTTTCACAAGTTTTTTTTTTTAATATATGTTTTTAATGTTTTTTTTTTTTACTTCGGACACCTTCACGACCCCCGTATAATTCAATTCATCCATCAACACAATGTTTTGAATGCGTTACACCGAGTCATACTGTAAAACGTGATTTTTCAGCCCAAGAAAAACACTCGTTTCCCAGCACTAATTTTTGCGTTAAGTTACTTAGTTTGATGTACTTAATGCTTGGTTGACGGCTTCGTGAAGAGTCTGTTCAGGGTGTAAACAGACTCTTCACGAAGCCGTCAACCGTATTTACTTTGTATTTACTAAACTGGGTCAATTTGGCACAGCCGTAAGACACACAATATACAGGGTGCTCGGGTGATTGCGTGTTCGGTGCATTGTTTGCCAAATTGAAAGGGCCGAAAGGAGGGGTCATTTACCGTCTTTTCAACCTCAATAACTCATCTTTGGCCCCACAGATTTATTTAATTTCATTTTTTTTAATCGCAATCCATATTTTTTAGTTTAGTTTTATGTTTTTTTTTTGTTGTGTGCACTTGTGGTAAGTGCTAAATAAATAATGTTTTCTTTCTTTCTTTCTTTGTTACTTTCTTCTATGTATTTATAAATGTAAAGAGTCGGGTGCGTAGTAATCACTACACTGCCGCCAGCTAGCGAGCGAGCGAGCGAGGCGGGCGAAGCGGGCGAGGCTCTTTTAAAGCTGCGTACGGATAGCGCATTCCTGAGTTACGCGTTGTCGGGTTACGTTTCTCACGCGTACATTGGTTACGCGTACATATTCTGTACGGACCGCCGCAAACCTGAACGCGAGGTGAATCGATCCATAGTGCTAGTTGTTCTGTTAGTTGCTAATAAAGTTTTCATCTATTTTTAAATAATTCTTTTGGAATTTTTACTTCTTTTGAAATTGCCTTCCATGCATCTGCGCGCAAATTGTTATTTCAACAGTTAAGTAATGTGCTATCTCACAAAACTCGGTGAAATTCGTAAGATTGAGTAAATTTGATAACATTTTTATTTTTGAAACTCGGTGAAAACGCGTGTCTGTCCATTTTGCTGTCCAAATATTGCGTACCAGGCCATGCACGTTTTCATTGACGTGCGACCAAAAACCGACAGAGCGCGCGCGCGAGCCAGCTCGCGTTGCACGCGTTCTCCAAAAAAAAGTATACGCGTGTGGCGTGCCAGAACACGCGTAACCGACTACGCGTACCAATGTACGCGCTGTCCGTATGCAGCTTAAAAACTCCGTTTCGGCTTTTTCGTCTTGCGCGGTGTGAACCAAAGTAAGAAAATAGGTGAAACGATGCCTCGTTCGGCTCGCTAGCTGGCCGTGTGACCTCCGCTTTATGCGTGTGACCACTGTATGAACGTGGAATTTCGTTATAGTAATAAAATTATATGAAACATTCAGGAACAACTATGGCCTTGACCAAGGGAATAAACCTGCAATCGTGAGGTTAGATCAGTATTTTATATTTTTACTTATTTCCTACTTTTTAATAATTTCCGGAACGTGATTCTAATTAGTACTGATGCTGATTATCAGGTACGGTATTAATCAAAATTAACATTTTTGTTGAAAGTAGAACGTAACTTTATTTTCAATTGGCATAATATCACACGCAAAACAAGGATTTTTCCACAAAGTTACAAGGATCCATCGAGCCATAGATTACAGCAGTAAGTCAATTCCCTTGGGTTAATATCCTTTGTTTCTCTATTAGCTTATTTTCTTACTCGTATTTTTTCGGTAAATACCAACCTACTACACAAATCTGGGAGGCTTTTGGCTTAATTTATTGGAAATCCCAGGTATTCCGAGCGATTTCTTAAATTATTCAGTTCTAGTAATTACTCAATAAATATTAAATGTTTTACGACCTATTTTCTAAGAAACGATCACAAAGGCTGTGTAATGAAATTAAACTGAAACTGAAAATGTTATTCAGCAGTAAATTTTAAAAGTTGCTGCCTCAGTAACGTCTTTTGCAGTGTAGTAGGTCAATAATCCTTTTTGATTAAGAAGCTTGGAGATTTTAAGCCCTATGGTGCGTCGGTTTACCATGGCGATATTCATAAAGGCTTATGTTTAACCAACCACCAGATTTAGTAAAATGTAACGGCAAAAAAAAAACAATTTTTATTGCCAAAAATAGTAAATGATCACCAAAATTAGATCCAAATTTTAGCGTGAAATTAGAACCAAAAATAATTATGAACACCAGAAATTGAACTGTTATGCTCTTGCATCCCAGTCGAGGCAGACCCGGTCGACGGACTACGGACGGTCCTACTTCTGAATGGTTTATAAAAAAATACGAAGTGTTTCTAGGGACGAAGGGTCCCCTTCTAACCTAATCTATCCGTGTCGGGGTGCCCCAAGTCAGTCTAGGCAAAACTAGTTTGTCATCAACTACCTCATTAAATTTGGTGCTCATTTCCTAAATTGGTGATAAATTGATATTTTAGGTGATAGATGTTAGTGGTCACAAAGTTATTTTTGTTGGTGGACAAAGATATTTATCCACATTCATAAATAAACTGAGGATAATTTTTTTCAAGCTTTCATCGGTCATCAGCTGGCTGAGCGATAAAAGCTTGAAAAAAACCATAACTGGATTAGTACATATATATAAACAAATATAATTTTTTTTTGATTGGCCTGTTGGTTTAGTTGTTAGTGACCCTGACTGCTAGGACGGAGGTCGTGGGTTCGATTCCCACACAGGACAAATCTTTGTGCGATGAGTACGATTATTTGTTCTGTATCTGGGTGTATAATTTATCTATAATATGTATGTATTAAGAAATATATAAGTATGTTTATCAGTTGTCTGGTTGCCATAGTACAGGCTCTGCCTAGTTTGGGATCAGATGGCGGTGTGTTGGTTGTCCCAAGATATTATTATTATTTGTTATTATTATTATAAGACAGCTATTTTTTTTTATTAACTTTGACTTGCATCTGTCTTTTGACTATCTGAATTTTTATTTTGATGGGCAATTAGACATGCCATTTACTCTAACAAGTGTTTGGTTTTCATCAAAAATCTAAGCTTTTTTTTCGGGTATTTGATGCTTTATTGGTTGAAATGTTTTAAGGATAAAGGAATTCTCTTCAATAAAAATAGAGCAGTAGATTCTTCGAAAAAGTTTGAAATTTAAACTGCATTGTACGAAATGTAATCGTACGGATTTCAATTGGTTAATTTGATGAATTGAGTGACAGTAGCACCACGTTGGGCGCCAATTACCATATCTATTACATTCTTTTATGGCTACGTTTTTCTTCATATTGCGATTGTATTTCTTTGATCTCGTTTTTGTTTATTTTGTAATGGTGGAATCTGGTAACTGTTGATGAATTAAAGGCGACCCAAGGACATCAAGCAATAGGAACATAGGCAAAAGCGTTCCTTCCACTTATGAGGAAATATAGCCTAATAGAGTCCTTTATCACTGAAAGGTATTATAACATAACATCACGCCCGTAATCCCCGTAGGATTAGATAGAGGTGTACCTAATAGTGCACCCACATTTCGCCAGTTATGTTTTAAGTCCCATGTAATAGGGGGCAACCTATTGCCATCAACCGGGCACAAATGCGAGTCCGTGGCTGCTACAGAGAAAATCCCGATGGAAACACCCAATAGCACTTTGCCCGACCTGGGAATCGAACCCAGGACCCCAGGACTCCAGATTCTCAGCAGTCGCGCTTGCGACCACTCGACCAACGAAACGAGGTAATCAGTGAAAGGTATTATAGAGGATGTAAAAAGACTCTTAAGGAAGCTGAAAGGCACTTGTTCTCCACGTCATTGCTACATTTTTTTGTTCTAGACCATACCTGGGAACCTTCTAGTTACGGAGATATTGGGGTTCCAATTTCGAACTTTTTCACAAGTTTTTTTTTTTAATATATGTTTTTAATGTTTTTTTTTTTACTTCGGACACCTTCACGACCCCCGTATAATTCAATTCATCCATCAACACAATGTTTTGAATGCGTTACACCGAGTCATACTGTAAAACGTGATTTTTCAGCCCAAGAAAAACACTCGTTTCCCAGCACTAATTTTTGCGTTAAGTTACTTAGTTTGATGTACTTAATGCTTGGTTGACGGCTTCGTGAAGAGTCTGTTCAGGGTGTAAACAGACTCTTCACGAAGCCGTCAACCGTATTTACTTTGTATTTACTAAACTGGGTCAATTTGGCACAGCCGTAAGACACACAATATACAGGGTGCTCGGGTGATTGCGTGTTCGGTGCATTGTTTGCCAAATTGAAAGGGCCGAAAGGAGGGGTCATTTACCGTCTTTTCAACCTCAATAACTCATCTTTGGCCCCACAGATTTATTTAATTTCATTTTTTTTAATCGCAATCCATATTTTTTAGTTTAGTTTTATGTTTTTTTTTTTGTTGTGTGCACTTGTGGTAAGTGCTAAATAAATAATGTTTTCTTTCTTTCTTTCTTTGTTACTTTCTTCTATGTATTTATAAATGTAAAGAGTCGGGTGCGTAGTAATCACTACACTGCCGCCAGCTAGCGAGCGAGCGAGCGAGGCGGGCGAAGCGGGCGAGGCTCTTTTAAAGCTGCGTACGGATAGCGCATTCCTGAGTTACGCGTTGTCGGGTTACGTTTCTCACGCGTACATTGGTTACGCGTACATATTCTGTACGGACCGCCGCAAACCTGAACGCGAGGTGAATCGATCCATAGTGCTAGTTGTTCTGTTAGTTGCTAATAAAGTTTTCATCTATTTTTAAATAATTCTTTTGGAATTTTTACTTCTTTTGAAATTGCCTTCCATGCATCTGCGCGCAAATTGTTATTTCAACAGTTAAGTAATGTGCTATCTCACAAAACTCGGTGAAATTCGTAAGATTGAGTAAATTTGATAACATTTTTATTTTTGAAACTCGGTGAAAACGCGTGTCTGTCCATTTTGCTGTCCAAATATTGCGTACCAGGCCATGCACGTTTTCATTGACGTGCGACCAAAAACCGACAGAGCGCGCGCGCGAGCCAGCTCGCGTTGCACGCGTTCTCCAAAAAAAAGTATACGCGTGTGGCGTGCCAGAACACGCGTAACCGACTACGCGTACCAATGTACGCGCTGTCCGTATGCAGCTTAAAAACTCCGTTTCGGCTTTTTCGTCTTGCGCGGTGTGAACCAAAGTAAGAAAATAGGTGAAACGATGCCTCGTTCGGCTCGCTAGCTGGCCGTGTGACCTCCGCTTTATGCGTGTGACCACTGTATGAACGTGGAATTTCGTTATAGTAATAAAATTATATGAAACATTCAGGAACAACTATGGCCTTGACCAAGGGAATAAACCTGCAATCGTGAGGTTAGATCAGTATTTTATATTTTTACTTATTTCCTACTTTTTAATAATTTCCGGAACGTGATTCTAATTAGTACTGATGCTGATTATCAGGTACGGTATTAATCAAAATTAACATTTTTGTTGAAAGTAGAACGTAACTTTATTTTCAATTGGCATAATATCACACGCAAAACAAGGATTTTTCCACAAAGTTACAAGGATCCATCGAGCCATAGATTACAGCAGTAAGTCAATTCCCTTGGGTTAATATCCTTTGTTTCTCTATTAGCTTATTTTCTTACTCGTATTTTTTCGGTAAATACCAACCTACTACACAAATCTGGGAGGCTTTTGTGTTCAATAAATAAACTAGGAATAATGGGATTATTCTGGAACAGAACATCTGGTAGCTCAGTATTTACAGTGTAGGTACTGTAGAGATCCTATGATGATATATCGTTCTGGCAGCTGATTGATACTGGCAGCTTAATAAAGTAAATATATTTGAATGGAAAAGAGGAATACAAATGATAGATTGTCAGAAGGACAGACTAGAAAATATCGAGGAATATGAAAATACACTCATAGGCACAATTAACCGCCCATCCCTAATTTTTGTCACCGATGGCTTTTTGGAAATTAGTAGTTGTTTGACATTGTTGCCGTTGCGTTACCGTGCTAACATTTTCTGTTATTTTCTGCCATAGTGTGTGAATATCGTTTAATTTGAATTTGTAGTGTTCGCTTATTGTTTGTGACTGTAACAAGGTGCAGCTAGAGCAGTGGCTTTAGCTGACGCTGCGTACAGCTATCGTCGCATAGCTCGTACACTTGGTGCACCTCGAACCGCGGTACGGGATGCCATCAGACGATTTCGGGAGACAGGCTCATACACCCGCAGGCCAGGTCAAGGCCGAAATCGATGCACATCAACTCGAAATGACCGCTTATTTGTCAGCAACGTGTTGAGAAATCGCTTTATCACCGCTACTGAAGCTCGTCCTCGTCTGTTTGAGGTGAGAAATGTTAGTGTGAGTGAACGCACCATTAGAAGAAGACTGGAAGAAAGAAATCTGAGGACTTTTCGTTCAGCTCGCGCCCCACAACTGCTCCCACAACACCGTAGAGCTAGACTGGCTTTTACGCGAGAATATGCTAACTGGATTGTGGAGGAATGGAAGGCCGTACTGTTCTCAGATGAGAGCAGAATAGCCTCAAGAGGTCCAGATGGACATCAGCCTGTCTACAGGCGTCACCAAAATGAAAGGGTTGCTTCATGCGCTATAACCGAAACAGTGGGTTAACAGGGAGGGTCCATATTGGTTTCGAAGGTATCTCTTACGAGGTTCGTACCGATCTTGTTGTGTTCGATAGAGGCAGTGTGAACGCTCAAAGATACGTGTAAAAGATGTTTAACGTATGTACGTTACGATACGTGGAAGAAGTTGTTTAAGACCATGTCATATCTTTCGCACCATTCATTCGTGACAACTTTGTGTCATGCTTTCTGGCGGAACCACCTTGACTTAAACAAGTACAATGTTACATAAAAAAAACTCTAGAATGTCTTTAAAATTCTTGTCCTATTAAAAAAAACGTCTATGTCTCTAGTTTTGACGTAAACTTTAATTTAAAGTGGTTGCGCTGCAGAGTATCCTTCCTGGCGCCACCACCATGATATATCTATTACTATACTTTGTATAAACAAATATATAGTATCAAATAATTCTGTAATAATTCTATATTGAACTAGTACCTCCAAATCTTCAATCTAATTTAAATATACGAACAAAACGGGGCCTCAAACTTTCTCTTCGAAAAAATCGCTAAGCGCCTAGATTAAAGTTCTTAGCAAACCGGATCTTTAGTAAAATCAACTACCCATATTTTAACGAGATCATTATTAGTTAGTGCGTTGCAAATTTCATGTCGTTTGTTCGTATGTTTAAATTAGATTGAGGATTTGAAGGTACTAGTTCAACATAGAATTGTTATAGAATTATTTGATTCTATATATTTGCTTATACCATATATACTAATAGATATAAATGATGGTGGTTGTGCCGGGAAGGATACTCTGCAGCGCAACCACTTTAAATTAAAGTTTACGTCGAAACTAGAGATAAAGACTTTTTTTAATAGGACTAGAATATTATAGACATTCCATAGATTTTTTTATGTAACATTATACTCGTTAAAGCCAAGGTGGTTCCGCCAGAAAGCATACCGCAAGATCCGTCACTGAGTACTTTAATGAGGTCGGGATTCAAGTTTTACCATGGCCGGCCGCAGGCCCGATCTTAACCCAATTGAGGACATTTGAGACAACCTCGACGTGTTCGAGCAAGAATACCAGCCGCTACGACCCTAGGAGAGCTCAAGACGGTCGTGGCAGAGGAGTGGCACAATATCACCCAATCGGATATCCAAGGTATCATGGATGGATTGCCAAACCGGCTCCAAGAAGTCATTAGAACTCGAGGCGGCAACAGAAACGCCCATTATTAAAAAAAAAAGGCCACTTTTTAGAAAATTAAATCTGTTAAAGTTTCATCGAAGATTTTCATAAAATCGTTTTTTGGTATGCATCTTTTAATAAACAACTTTTTTTTTCAAGTCTTTTGTTTTTTGTTTACCTTATAGATAGCTTTCAATGTACCTCTCATAAAATGTGGTCTAAATCTAACGATTTCTGCAAATTTAAAGAAATACAAGGTGGGCGGTTAATTGGGCCTATGAGTGTATGTATTAATTGATTTAAATTAAATATAAAGAGTTCAAGTTTAAAGGCGTATAATTTGGTAGTGTAGTACTCCGTACACACTACAGTACCTCATGTGCGTAGCATAGTTGTGGGCCGCTATGGAGCAGCACCTATAATTTAATCGTGAACTTCACCTAAATATAAATAAAACCGTTGCTACACCTATGGCAGATTATTTTAATGTGAAACCAATTAAATAGTTATTTTTTAAAGCTCAGCGTTGTAGATAAGCTTTATATTGTAATTTTGTGTGTATATTTTTTAATTCTGTGTGCAAAAAAAAATTATGGTAATTATCGCCAATTCCACCTTCTCGCCTCTTATTTTTGTAAGCTTTTATTTAACTAGCCTTGTTCGTTAGTTAGTTAGTATATATTGGTCAAATCTTGCAACTGAATTTCGAACCAGTTCCCCCCAACCGATTGAGCTGAAATTTTCTACACACCTTTGGATCTGGTGACTATGCATTTTTCAGACAGACATAATTATTTTAATCAATTCCAGCTGACCCCACCAGTAGGGCCACGAGCGGTGGGGTTAATGGGAATAAACCATTCCAGCAGCCAGGATTGCCTCGGTTCAACACGAATGGACACGAAACCTTCTATACGCGTTCAATGTTGATAGATAAAACTAATTTTCTTTTATTTAATTCTAAGAAAAGTTTAGTCAGTTTGCCTATCTGACTTTCGGACCGCCACCGAGTTACTGGGTAATACGGTACCCCTTGGTAAGAGTTGTTATCAGACCTTCGGGTTTCTGACTACCGAACTCGGTATGTAATCATGATCACCCATCCAAGAACCGACCACGGCAAGCAGAGCTTAACCTTGATGATTGAACAAAGCGGCTGATATTATTTTGCCACGAACCCTTCAATGTCCCTACAGGTCACTAACTGAGTAATAATAAAGGGTGTAAAAAGACTCTTAACGAAGCCGAAAGGCACTTGTTTTCCCCATCCTTGCGATCATTTTTTTGCTGTAGACTATACCTGGGAACCTTCTTCTTATTCACAAGTTTTTTTTTTTAATTGAACCTGTTTTTACTTTATTTTTTTATTTAAGACACCTTCACGAGCCCCTTACTATTCAATCCATCCATCAGCACAATGTTTTGAATGCGTTACATTGAGTCCTACTGTAAACGTGATTTTGTCAGCTCAAAAAAGAAAGTCATTTCCCAGCAATAATTTTTGCTTAAAGTTACTTTAGTTTGATGTGCATAATGCTTGGTTGACAGCTTCGTTAAGAGTCCGTTTACACCCTGTTTGAAAAAAGGTTGAAACAATTAATCATGCTAATTATTTGTTTTTTCTTTGTACTGTCATCAAGAAACTTAAATTAAAGCTAGACAGACAAACGCAAATACCATGGAAAGTCAAAAAAGTCGAAGGTCAAGAACTCTCTGATGTTTGCGTTTTGACAATCAAGTTTTTTCTGCAAATTATAAAGAAGCTTTTACAATAAAAACTTTACTGATACAAAAAGAAATCGGTTAAGTTAAACAAATAGTTTCTTGTTTTGCTCTTCTGCTTTAAACATACTTTAGGAGTCATTTTTAGGAGTCCTCGCGCGCCTACACGAGTGGCGCGTAGAGGCACTACGCCGGGGGGAAACTCCGCTGCCGCGGCAAATTGTTGCACTGCGGACAGACTTCCGGCGCGATCTCATGGCGACATGGAGAGAGTGACTATCGCAACCCCGTGCAGGGCACGCCACAATAGTGGCGATAAGTCCCCTCTTTGAGGAGTGGCTGGAGAGGGGCCACGGCACCCTCACCTTCCGCCTGACGCAGGTCCTCACCGGACACGGTTGTTTCGGGAGGAATCGGGCGGGAGGAAACGCCCGGGTGTTACCACTGTGAGACTCGCCCAGAGGATACGGTGGAGCACACGGTAGAGGTCTGCCCCGCTTGGGCGGAGTACCGCCGTGTCCTCGTAGCGGCGATCGGCGGCGGCGACCTATCGCGTCCAGCCCTGGTCCAGTCCATGGTCCGGAGCGAAAGGGAATGGGACGCCGTCACCTCCTTCTGCGAAGCAGTCATGCTAGCGAAGGAGGTGGCGGAGCGTGAGAGGGAGAGAACCTCTCGTCCCAGCCGCCGCGGGAGACACCTCGGGCGTCGGGGGTCACGTGGTGGCTTCCGGCCACCGTAGACGCGGACCTGTGGACGGAGAGTAATGGGCTAGCTCGCCGTCCGTCCGTCTTTTGACGACAGGCCGTGTTGACGGCGCGTTCGTGTTCCACGCGCGCCTCAAAGAGATGTCAGCAAATAGGGAGGGGCCCGCAAGGGCCGATGCCTGCCAGGGCTGCGGGCTGTTCGAAAGAGATACCGCGGCCCTGGAAAGCAAAGGGCAAGGAAGGAACATGGATGGGTTTTAGTCAGTACAAGTCTGACACTCCCTTCCGCTCTGCTCAGAGCGGGAGAAGTCATTTGATGATTTCCCATCCGTAAAAAAAAAAAAAAAAAAAAGGAGGCATTTATATATAAAAATATAGAAATAGACATTTGTCTATTGTCCAGTCTATAAACGTCTTGTCTAGACTACTTAACTCATCAGGATTTAAACTTTTTATTAAAGCCCTAATGTCCCTTTAGTAATAAGTTTAATGAAACATCATATATAGGTCGCATACTAATATCGTTGGCACTAACTGTTCACACGGCGGCACATGAAGCTTTACATTTTTTTCTTTTTTTTATGCACGAAACTACGAATAGAGAGAACTGAATATAATGAGGAAAAATTAAAACACACTATCCAAGATATTTTTAACTTAGTTGACCAACCTCTGGTTATTGCATTAGTCCATATTCGAAAGGGCACTTATTTAACGTGACGTGTTGGGATGCACTGTGTTACATTCTCAGCTTTCAACTTAACTCAATTGAAAATCACTGCAAATCTCATCTCATCTCTGCTGTCAATCTCTGTGCGCACTTTATAAACTATGCGTTAAAAAGGCGCCTTTGTAAATGATGGCTAAAATGACATGATCTCAGACACACTGTTTGTTTTGAAGTAAATCACAACCCTCTATAACTTATAGATCAACGTATGTATAAGTTACACAAAATTTCTACAAAAAAATGACTTCTTAAACAAATTCTTGTCATGAATTATTTTCTACTTTCAAACTCAAACTCAAACTCAAAAGCATTTATTTCAATTAGACCATTACAGGCACTTTTGAATGTCAGAAAAACAAATAAGGCTAAGCTACAGTCACAGACACAAGGCATAATAACTTGTGAAAGTACTGTAGTTGCCCATTCCAAAGCGTAGATCTCTATGGAGAAGAATGGGCAAGAAACTCCATGGACACTCTTTTCAATCAAAATATTGTACAAAATCTTGGTTACATCATTCATGTTGAGATTAAACATATGTGAGAACGATGTAGAAATACGTGCACGTTAAGAGCGTCCAGAGTAAAACATTATATCAACAATTTAAAAACAAAGTAAGTAGTTAAAATAAACCATGGCAGCCTAGAGATGACCAGTCCCAACTGACAGCGCCCGTTCACGAACATGACGCATGGATCAGCCCCATTCAGCTCAACCATATTGAAGGGAGCTAAATGACCCGACACACCCGCCACCATCAGCGAGACATTTGAGTGAGCATGACATTCTCTCAGCCACCAGGGCAAATTCAAGTCAATGAAAGATAACTAAATGTAAATGGTAGCTTTACAGTACATAGTACTCACACATGTGCTATGCAATTATATAATACTAAGAGATTGAATTTATACAATGCAAAGATATTATTACAATCTTCTGCAGCTTCCACAATAACTTCACATGGTAATAAATTAGTTTGCCCCTATGCTTGTGGAGCAGGACCAGCAGTGAGCCAAGCATTTTTATCATCAATGTAATCCCCCAATTTATAATATGCTTGCCTACATAGTGTGCGTTTTATACAAGATTTAAATTTCGTCTCGTTTAGTTGTAGAATGTGGGGAGGTATTTTATTGTAACATTTTAAACAGTACCCCATGAAAGATGAGTCTACTTTAGCTAACCTAAAACCTGGCTGTACTAGTTCGTCCCTGTTTCTAGTACTATAGTGGTGCCTGTCACCTCTTTTACTAAATAAATGCAGATTTTTCCTAACGTACATGATGTTTTCATAGATGTATTGACAAGGTACTGTCATGATGTTAATTTCCTTAAACAGTTCTCTTAGAGAGTCACGCCTACGTAGATCATATAAGGCTCTGATAGCTCTTTTCTGCAGAATAAATATAGATTCGATGTCTGCAGCCCGTCCCCATAGTAAAATACCGTAAGACATAATACTATGAAAATAACTAAAATAGACCAGCCTCGCGGTATCTACATCAGTAAATTGACGGATTTTTCTAACAGCATATGCTGCTGAACTCAGCCGTCCTGCAAGAGATGTTATATGCGGACCCCATTGTAGGCTTGAGTCGAGCGTGATCCCCAGGAAAACAGTTTTTTCGACGAATTCTAGTTTCTCTTGATTCAATACTATGTCACTATTACTACTTTTGACATTCGGTAGAGCAAATCTGATGCACTTCGTTTTTTTCCCATTTAATACTAAATTATTCGCGGTGAACCAATTATGAATCTGTAGTAGAGCGTTATTTACGTCGTCAAGATTTGTAGCACGTCTGTTTATCTTAAATATTAAAGAGGTATCGTCAGCAAACAACACCATCTGTGGTTGGTTTTTAAATAAATGGGGGAGATCATTTATATAGACTAAAAAGAGGAAAGGACCTAATATCGAACCTTGCGGTACACCCATACTTACTTTTAAACCCATTGAATTGACACCATTTATTTGTACTTGCTGATGTCTATCGTTCAAATATGATTTCACTAAACTTTGTGACATGAAGTTATTAAGGGAAGTTATGAAGTTGTTAATATCATCATGTCGTTAGCATGGGCTATGTTAACGATGAAGAAGAGAAAATTGATATCCAAAGGAAAAAACAAATAACTGAACCGATTCTGATGAAATTTCTATGGGACCAATCGGAAAGTATATCCAAACTCCTGCACACTACTGGTAATAGAACAGTCCCGTAAACCGTGATTTTTAACACCAAAAAAGAGTAAAAAGTTAAAAGCAAACAAAATGTTTACCAGTATTACTTAGTTCGATGTATATACATAGTGCCTGATTAACGGCTTTGTGAAGAGTCTTTTATACTCTGTATATCATAGTTTATAAGTAGACTTAACAGCTTAGAGTTCGAACTTAGTTCATTAAATTAATACCCACATCCAGTACTGTCTACGAATACAGACAAAATAAAACAATCGTGAAGTTGGACATTACAAACATTGGAAAACTTTACGAAGAATTTCTATTTAATAAATACAGACAGGATAATGTACTAAGCTCTAATGGTCCCTTAAGCTAGGTTCAATAACATGGCATTAAAAGAAAACGAAAAAAATGTTTTAAAAACGTTTGTGAAATAAACAAGTATTGTACAATCAAAATATCTGTGCAGGCGCAAAAACATTTATCAATCAATTTTAAAATTGTAAATACATGGCATTTTGTAAGTTAAGTTTTATCGTAAGAAGAGAAAGATACATTTCATTTACTTTCAGATGAAAGCAGATCAAATATTTCAAAGATATGCTGAGCTTATTCGAAATTTGAAAATTCTTGCGACATTATTTCGGAGTTAACGAAAACTCAGAGCTTATCTGCAGCCAAATCACAAAAATTCACTCGTGGCAAACACTTGGATTTAAAATAAATACAAATATGTACATAGTTGAATGCATTTTGCAAATTGGTATTTAGATTATTTTGTAACTAATTATTTTCAGAAATTGTAATTGTTATCTGTACAGCATAACACCACGCGTGTGATCTCTTAAGGGTTACATAGAGGTGTACCTAATTGTACACCCACATTTCGCCAGTGATGTTTATCTCCCAAGTATTAGGGGGCGAGACTTTAGCCATCAACCGTACATCCTGACTACGTGGAAAATACTGAAAATTCCTTTCTCCTTTTGAATTTTAAGTAGTTTCAACATTTTGGCCGCTCTGAGAATCGAACCCTGATGCGTAGCAGCCACGCTTGCAACCACTAAATCATCGAAAATTTAATATGAATTTCGCAAATGTGAAAAACACTCCCGCACTTTTTATTTCAAAAATTTAAGTTTACTAAATTCAAATAAATACTCTTCAGTCTTTAAAAAGTTTCATGACAAAAACGGTGAAACCATAAATAAAAAAAAGGCCACAATGACAACTTCAGTAATACTACAAAACAAAACATGCAAAGGTTGTAACAAAATTTTTTAGTAATAATTACAAAACTAAAAAAATTCTTAAATTTCAAGTGAGATGCCCAACACGAGGCGTCGGAGGTTCTCCGTACGAGAAAGTGATGTCGTTGGAAGAGACAATAAATTGCACAATGGCTTGCAACCCAGGTATTACAGTTGTTTAAGATGTGTGTATTGACCCGAAGTATTAGACGTGGTCTTCGATATTGGAAATCGCGTTATGGAACTCAAATGGAGTTGGGCAGGACACCTAGCAAGACGCTGTGTTGGCAGGTGGAGTAAAGCTGTGTACGAGTGGCGTCCAAGAAATGGAAAGAGGAGTGTTGGCCGGCCGGTGGCGAGATGGGCAGACGACATTGTTGCCATTGCGGGAATATCCTCGATGAGGCTGGCACAAGAACGTGGAGTTTGGCACAAGCGACGAGAGGCCTGTACCCAGCAGTGGGTGAAGTCGGGATGATGATGATTAGATGGGCCATATGTTGAGTATGAATGTAAATGGTTATAAGAGTAGAGGAAGATCAACGAAACGATAAATGGACTGTGTGAAAGATGATATGGCTAGAAAGGAGGTGACTCCTGAGATGACGAGTAATAGAGAAGTATGGTGAAATAAGACATTCTGCGCTGACTCCAAATAAATTGGGATAGAGTGATGATCAGACGTGCCATGATAACCCATTCACTGCCCAGTACTTCACAAAAACTTCGTGAATTTCGTTCCCGTGCCCACAACCCGTATCCGAGTCGTTGTTATAATTAACTATAGATGATTTGTATTCATGCCCAGAACCCGACTAGCGAGTCCATAGATACGGGTTGTGCGAACGAACGAATTTTTGTTCCGACTCATATGCTGTGTTCTGGGCACTGAATGGGATAACCACATTTCACTAGTTATGTTTAGGTCCCATGTAATGGTGGGCGAGCTGATTGCCATCTAGTCTGGGATTTTGATTATTTCAACAATATCGGTAGACCTATATACGCCTAAAAATTTGAAACCAAGCTGGGCTAGTGTATTGTCACTATTAAACTTTTCGAAGTGGTAACCTCTCGCGTTCTGTTTATTTGTATAATTCGACAGGTTTTATTGCGTATTTTTCATTGCGGGTAGACGAATTTTTTAAACATTGTGAAGTAATTCCCTACGAATTTTCTTTAAAATCCCGATTTTCAGGCCCAATCTTAAATGATTTCAAATTACAAAAGAAACCAGGATTCTTTAGAAAAAGTTACTGAATATATATTTTAGACAGCTTGACGGATTATGGTTCTAAAAGAAAAGAGTTCAAAGCCTTGGAAACTAAACCATCTCTGTATTCAAAATAATTTCACAGGAGAATCTGCTAAATTATTTTGAACAAAACGTCATCCTTTGCTTTTTACTATTTTCTAATTTTTTTCATCTGATATTTTGGATGTTTATACGTTCATGATGGAGAGGAGGGTAGGGGTAGCCATACCCCTCCGACCTAATTCGAATTCTTCAAAAGCTTTGAAAATATTTCTAGGATTAATTGTCAAATTAATCCTAAAAATATTTAATATTTTAATTTTTATGGAAATTAAACGATTTATGATAATTAAAGATGCCCTGTGCGGGTTCTCATAATATGCTAGTGACTGTTTACTAATATCCTTTTATCTCATTTCATTTAGCCTGCCCGATCCCGACTCCGGGCCAATTAGAATGACGATCAATAATGTAACTGTTGCATCAAAATCATCTAAGAAACATAAAGTCAAAATTAACGCGAATAGTTCTAAAAATTTAAGTCTTTCTGCATCAATAACAACGGTCAAGGCGGGTTCACACACGACTGTGGATAAAGACGTTACAGCCAGTTCAAGTAACATAGACCTTTACAATATAGTAAGTGCCAGTGAACATCCATCGTATGCTGAACAGTTGAGATCAGAGAAAAAAGAGGAAAGGATATCATCTAGGGAGACAACACCTATGAGAAATAAGCATCCGCATCAACATCGCATGAAAGTCAGAAGCCCCAGGCGCCGTGTATCAATGATGGATCAACCAAATAAAATAGATGTAAATGATACTAAACATTCAACTGCTACATCTGCTATCAATTGGGGTGCAGAAATTCAACTATACAGTGTAGACGATCTATCAACCCTAATTGACACGACTGAAGATGAGGAAAGGTTGAGTACTCACTCTTTTGATGACATGTGTCGCATTTGCCACGGTGGGGACTCGTTATCATCCGAGCTCGGTCGGTTGATATCTGCGTGTTCTTGCCGCGGGACCGTTGGAAGGGTCCATGTGAAATGTTTGGAGCGATGGTTGACAGAATCGGGGAAGTCGAGATGCGAATTGTGTGGGTCCAGGTATGCGACAAGACGCGTGCATAAGTACGGTGTGCCCAGGGCGCTGGTTATGTGGGTGTTGAGCCATAATGCGAAACAGGTATGTTTACTATTTTTGCGTAGTTTTCAATTATTACACGCAGGCACACGCATAGGCACTGCACGTAATTAGCATTAGCTAAACTCGAGCCACCGAAGATTCTTTCTATGAAACTTCAATACTGCAGTGTAAACGTATAAGCATCGCTTAGACTCGGAATCAACTAGTACACAGCAGTTATCGAGGTTAGAGTTGGCCCAATCCTTGTTCAGGACGAGCTGATGTAGTGTGGTTATCTCGATACAGTGCTTTTACATGAGTGTTGTCCTTACTAATCGGTTTACAGTTTTGCAAATAAGTAGGTTCCACATTAACATTCACATTTGTAATCGTGTTAAGTTCTACAACTCTTACAGGTTACTTACGTCTAAGCTAGGCCTGATCTTTATGGTCATCAGCCACGCAATGTTGTTTGTTTTTTACATATCATTAGTTATGCTCGTAATTACTTGAGTAATAATACACACCTTATTGGTGTTTTTATGGCCTCGTTAATAGTCAGGGTTAATGAATGTGATTTTAGGTAAGCTTATTCATGGAACTTTGTGGCACCACTTGTTCCTCTCAGCTAAATCACTAGGTACTGGAGAACAGTGTGTGTTTTGGGGGTGTGATTTTAATGTTTAAGATGTGCTAATTTTCAGTCCGAAATTCAGTTGTGATATTAAGGCAAAGATCTTTAAACGATTTTTGGTACGTTCCTTGGTTTAATCATGTTTTCTTCTCTACCTACTTATGTGTGAAAGTAATAAAGTTTAGCCAAAATATTTAATCGAACTCAGTCAAACCGTTTTAAAGAAGAAGAAGAATTACAACAAAATCTTCACTACATAGTATAAAACACAGTCGCTTCCCGCTGTCTGTCCCTATGTATGCTTAGATCTTTAAAACTACGCAACGGATTTTGATGCGGCATTTTTTTAATAGATCGAGTGATTCAAGTGGTAGGTTTATATCTACATTGCACCCGTGCGAAGACGGGGCGGTTCGTACTTATATAAAGACTAGCGATCCTTCCCTGCTTCGCGCGGCACCATCTATCGGGTTCAAAACGAGTCCTATATTACAAGCTGGAACCAAACATACACATTCTCGCAAAATTTCATTAAAATCGCTTGGGTGAATTCGGAGACTACGAATTTGTGATTTTTATATGTATAAGATGTTTCAGTTGATGGTAGACAGTCTCGGTATCATGCTGATGTCCCCTCTGGCTGTTCTCGCTGCGTGGCTGTCGGGACGTACGCTGGCCGGCCTCATGACGCAAGAGAGCCAGGTGACGCCTTGGCCCCTAGCCTCGACCTTCGTACTGGCTTGCATGACGCTAGTAAGTGAAATTATTGTACGTTGTTTTAAAGTTTTCGGTATTATGAAGTGTTCTTTTTCAAACGCCCAGCGAGAGATATGCGTAAAACTAACCAATCACAAAGCTAGCGTAACTCAAGCAGCAAAAAAGAAGCAATATTATTGGTTAATTTCACACACATCCCTTGCTTCGCATCGTCGCGTGTACACCACACACAACTTTATTATCTGAACTAATGGACTGCACCATTACAACAGAACAAAACAAAATTTTAATTTCGATGCAAGTCGATTCTATTGCTATTGACATGAACTGCACCAAAACTACCAACCGAACTGCATCTTCTTACAGTCGACGAAGCTGACGAGCAGTTTAAAGCACTCCATTGTCAGTTTTGATGCAGTTATTTCACCATGATTATGCTGAAGAGTGACCAACTGTAAACTTTTAGAATGTACAAAAGTGTGAAGTTGGAAAAGATAAATAATACACTTAGCAACAGTACCCATGTTCAAAATGCCTCCCCTTTTATATCTCGTAACCACCCTGTAGTAACATCTAGCCGGCAGATACCACTTTCAGTAAAATAAACAATCTTTTCGTAGTTTTTAAACTGCTGAAAGCAGCCTTATAACAATGAGAATAGAGATGACAGTGCAGTTAGTACAAAATCTACTATTCACAGTCAAGTAAACTATTGATTTGTTTTGATTAATGACCAAGGTTAATGTCTAAATTACCGAGACCAGATTTTGAATGTTTTTAGTGCCTATATTATCGAGAGTGGATATCATGTCGGCGTCGCGTCGGTTACCGGGGAAGAGGCTTGAACTCGGTGATGATTTCATTTTGTTCATTGATCACTAAATAAATTGATTGGTCACGGGACGTATAATAGTGCTTCGCAATTTATATATATCGCAGCCGCAAAAGATATCTTCTTTTAATTGTCTTGAAACCAAAATACAAATACATAAATGTGTCACGCATAGTCAATATAAAACATAATTTTTCTTTTATTTTTAATCAGCCTTCTAATACTTTTTTAGTTAACAGCGATGCGGACGCCCCTTTTGATACTTGCACATATGTTTATTAAAACTCTTAAGTCTATTTATAGTTTGTAAATAGTGTACAGTAACGTTTACCACTTGCAAATATAAATAGCAAACTGGCGAGCAAAGAATAAATCTAAGAAGATTGCTTATATTATATTTTAAGGCCAACCTACAGGACTGTAGCACTTCAATTTTCTTCAAAACAAATCAGCGCGGCCAATGGTCTGCGAGAGATCGAATTCAAAATACACGAAAGTGACAAACATTGGAGAATTTTTGTATTAAGCCTTTACAGTTAAAAACGCAAAAGGTGTGTTAGGCTTGATATTATAAGCCTTTTGACTGGCTAAACTTATGGGTCTGAGCGCTAAACAGCATTTACCTAGAACTAATATGTTGTCCTAACCCTTATGGGACTCCGTCACCTTCTTCTGCGAAGCAGTCATGCTAGCGAAGGAGGTGAGCGGGAGAGGGAGAGAACCTCCCGTCCCAGCCGCCGCGGGAGATGCCCCGGACGTCGGGGTCACGTGGTGGCTTCCGGCCACCGTAGACGCGGACCTGTGGACCGTGAATACTGGGCTAGCTAGCCGTCCGTCCGACTTTTGATAACAGGCCGTGATGACGGCGCGTTCGTGTTCCACGCGCGCCTCAAAGAGATGTCAACAAACAGGGAGGGGCCCGGAAGGGCTGATGCCTACCAGGGCTGCGGGACTGTTCGAAAGAGATACCGCGGCCCTGGAATACAAAGGGCAAGGAAGGAACATGGATGGGTTTTAGTCAGTATAAGTTTGACACTCCCTTCCGCTCTACCCAGAGCGGGAGAAGTCATTTGATGATTTCCCATCCAAAAAAAAATACCCGTAAAGCGTCTACAACGCCATGTTATGAAAAACTAACTTTTGCCCGCGGCTTTGCTCATGTTAACTTAGAATTTGACAATAAGTTCGGGATGTATTCTGCTTGCAATAATATAATTCAGTCATGATTCGAAAGACACGTGGCGCCATCTATCATCTATCTATAAGAACTTTGTTGTGGTTTTCCTCGGGAACAGTATTTTTTTTCGAGATGAATGGTACCTAATGTCCATTTCTGTACACCTGACATCCTTTACTATGAACAGCGCCTTAAGCCTTTGGTCCCGGCTGTCATTTGAAGATCTTTGACAGTCGTTAGGTAGTCAGTGGCCCAAAAAAGTCTGATAACCATTCTTACCAAGTGGTATCGTATTACCCAGTACCAACTGGGTTGTGGAGGTCAGATAGGCAGTCGCTCCATGTAAAATACTGGTATTCAGCTGCATCTGGTTAGACTGGAAGCCGACCCCAACATAGTTGGGAAAAGGCTAGACAAATGACGATTTATTCCTCACAGAATCCATCCATCGTTTCTTTGATCTTCGTCTCCATCAACAATTATATTCATCAATCTTTTAGTCACATAGAATTTCTTAACAACCAAAAAGTATTTTTCCTTTTTCCAGGTATGTTACTACTGCTGGATAGTATCTGCAGCGACCCGCCATGCCCTTGGCTGGTGGATATGGTACCGTTCTCAATACGAAGTCAGACTCCAGTTGCAAGAAAACGAAGAACAGTTATAACACAATGATATTTAAATTTATTTTTTTCATAAAAGTCAATATAATTACGCGAAATTTGTTTAGCTTATAATTAAAATCAATCAGAAAAAGGAATGATTTTATTAATTGGGTAGACTAACATTTTGGATTCTAACCTTAGGCGGATAAGATTTGGATTAAATTATCTCGGGCTTGCCAGCAGCGAGTGTGTGAAAATGAGTATCAAACGTGGACGTCGTAACTTTTCATCAACGCCTGACTGAATGAAATAGCAGACATAGTTCGTTCTTCATTTTGCCATATCACAAGTCTTTTTTGTAGGTGCGTGCTTTAAATGCAGGTATCACTTACACCTCTGACAACCCTTTTAGAGTTCCGTACCCAAAGGGTAAAAACGGGACCCTAGTAATAGGGTCCCGTTTTTACCCTTTGTTTTTAGACTTCGCTTTCTGTCCGTCCGTCTGTCTGTCACCAGGCTCCGTGATAGCTAGACAGTTGAAATTTTCACGGATGATGTATTTCTGTTGCCGCTAACACAACAAATAAAATTTATTTAATATTTAAATGGGGCTCCCATACAAGAAACGTGTTTTTTCGGTTTATGGTACGGAACCCTTCGTGCGCGAGTCCGACTCGCACTTGGCCAGTTTTTAGAAATACATGAGAAACAGGTCGCGGTTGCAAAGGATTAACATCTATTTTACAAAAAAAAAAAAAAAACGAATTAGGCGTAACGTTTACTTTCAAATAATAGATAAACTTATCCATTTGTAGTCAACTTAAGCTGTTGCTATTACAGTCGAACATTGTTAAAAAAACTATCTCTATAGTATTATTACTGTGGAGATAGTTTAAAACTTTAGACTAAGTTCTAACAGGTTTTTTATGTGCTAAACAAATATTTAGAAAATTATTTACAAATATTTTTTTTTATATCTTTGGTAGCTGAATAACGTTCATCATTGACTTTTATTCAAAACAATTGTTCCTCAGCGTATGTGTAGAGATTATAAATCTGTTCAAACGTTATGGCGGCTCGGAAGTTAGCTGCGAGTGTCGGCCAGCGCAGGTATAATGGTTCAAACTTTATTGCGGCTCGAAACATGTAACGTAAAACTACGCAGAACACAATTTTAGGTATCAGCGAGGCGCACAGGACGCATGGTGTTGACTGTATAATACACTGAACAGACCGTCACTCGCAGCTAACTTCAGAGCCGCCATAAAATTTGAACAGAACTGTACTTAAAATGACATTAGGTATATTATCTTCAGTCTACACTTATCGACCTCTCTTAAGACCTTTCTCAATACTACTTATAGACAAACTAGCTCATGAAACAAGTATTGGGAAAGGTGTTCGCATTAAAACTAATTAGTTCTTGATAGAACTGACATCACCAAGGTAATGGGGCCATCTTCTGATTTCATTGTACAGCTTCCTGCCAGGGCTCTGAGTGGCGATCAGTTGTTTGTGTCCCACAAGATTGTAGTTAGACGTCAAGTGTCCTTGTTCGACGCCGCAGCGAAGCAACGCCTTCAATGCTTCTAATGAGGCTTCGGTTGGAGTGTCATCTGAAATGGGGATAGTTTTTGGGTTAATAGCCTTCGTGGACCGATTTGATTTATTGGTGTCTTGATTAATTTGACAAATCATACTCAGATAATTATTGTATGATGATTTACGTCATTTGTTTGAAACGTTAAAAAATGACCCTGTAGCACTCTTTTCTAGTAAGCTGAAGTGGGACCGGGCTGGCCATGTCTACCGTATGACTGGCGAAAATAACCACGATGTGGATGGAGCCTTGACACAGACAGCAGGCGACGCGCAGGAGATGGCGAGCCGGACAGAACCAACAATCAGTTGTCCACATTGGCCATGGATAAGAGGATTTGAAAGTCATGGGGAGAGGTCTTTGTCCAGCTGTGGGATGACACAAGCTAACAGTAGTCAATCTTTTCTATACCGCTTGATTAATATCAAAAACGTTACAACGTTAACGTTATTTGTTGTTATTCAAAAACGCCCTATACTGACGTTTCATTTTAGACGAATTCCATAATCCAAATAACAATACTAGGCTCGCTGGTGTATTATGGCCCGTGGACTGAGTCAGGCCTTTGAGTGATGATGCCATTCTCATCACAGTGAAAACGTTATAGACTGATTACGCTGATCTTAAATAATAACATGTCATGCAAATTACAATTCCAACGTGACAATTAATAATTAGGTAAACAATAACAGATGCAAATAAACATAGTTCTCGCGCGAAATCAATCAGCAGATGGGTATCCTATACAGTGTGTCTTTTTAACAGTTAGATTCAAATTTTGATGTATATGGAGAACAAGTTAGTAGCAAATGTGGGCGGGGAAAGACTAGATAATCCTGAACCTGGCTTACTTTGTAGATATAACTGAAGTACCAGTATATTACATGGAGTGGCTGCCTATCTGACATCCACCACCTCTGTACTGGGTAATAAGATACCCTTTGTTAAAATTGGTTGACCAACTTTCGGGCTTCTCGACAGTATGAAGTAATCAATATAAGACGTAAGATTTTAATCATTAATGTTAGCCCGAAAGATGTTCACAGTTTTTTTTTCCTGATGGGAAATCATCTAATGACTCCTCCCGCTCTAGGCGGAGCGGAAGGGAGTGTCAGACTTGTACTGAGTAAAACCCATCCATGTTCCTTCCTTGCCCTTTGTGTTCCAGGGCCGCGTAACCCTTTCGAACAGTCCCGCACGTAAGATGTTCACAGCTGGACATAGACCGGAGACATTATTGCCACAATGAGTAGTCCTGTGGTTCTAGCATATGTATAGTGGATGACTGCAATCAAATCGTTGGTTTAGAAATAATACTCACTGTTATAGTTTCCAATTAATGTGATGCCAATAGATTTCCTGTTGTAGCCGTAAGTATGTGCGCCGACGTGCAACCAGCCAGAACCTTCGTACACCTTGCCATTGCCACCTATAACGAACCTAGAATTGCGAAAAAAAGGTTTTTAAAACATTCAATTTGCTGTTAAAGTAGGGTTTTGCACAGGCCCATTAGCACCTTTATAAATCAATGCATAGAAACTGGAGATTTAAATCGTTCGAAAGTTTCAATTCTAAAGAGAGAGACTTCACACATCCCATAAATGACGTTTTCATGGTACCATGATGCCTGCTTCAGATGTGAAACTTAACAGAAACGCAACAAACTTTTGCGCAGTAAGGTAAATTTAACGATTTTAATATTTGGTTATCTATACTACTATTACAATATAGAGAGTTTGTTTGCATGCACCAATGTCTGGAACTATCAGTCGGATTTGAAAAAGTCTGTTTGCATTTGATAGCTAAATTGTTGAAGAAGATTATAGACTAACTAAGTGAAATTGCGGGGCACAGTTTGTATATGAAAATAATTGCTTTTTATAAATAATATTTTATTATCCGTTTGCGAAATCTAGTGGTTACTACACATTTTAGAATAGAAATTACTTAGATGCCCTTTTAGTTCACCCCAGGGATCGTATTTCTAAACGCAATTTCCTCCATTAGGTGCCCTAGCTACCAGAAGCTCGAGGTAAACTTTATTTTAAAACTAATTTTGTGCGCTACCTCATTAAAGTGTAACTAATTGTGTAACATGATATTTCGCTGCCATTTTCCTTGGTCTCTGGGAGTTTAAATCACTGAATCATTTTCCTTTACATGAAAAAAATGTGATGATGACCAGTGGAATATTGAGGTTTGATTGTGATGCAGTAGAATGGTGTGAGTGATATGGTTTACTGAGTTAATGGAAGCGTTCAGTAACGAAGTTAACCTCCATGAAACTGTTTGTAAGCTCAACCGGCTCACCAGTTTTAGATCCAAATTATGTATCTTTTGCGAATCCAGAACACTTAAAAGATTTCGAAGAGATTAAAGCGCAGGGCACACCACCAGCCGTGGGCGGTCGAGTGACGCGAACGACGCCATTTTCAAACTTCGTTCGGCTCTTTCGGTAGCTCGCGGTGTAAACCAAAATATGAAAAGAGATGAAACGATGCGTCGTTTGCCCGCTTGGTTGCCCGCCCGCCGACGGTGTGGCCTGCGCTTAAAGGGGGCTAGCGGACAGTAAAAATGAATGTATACATTGCCGCCCGGCAGCGCCAAACATGCCCAAACAGAATATGTGACTAGACTGACTACACATCAATGAAACAAACATGTCAGCGGCACGACATGTACCACGCTTTTTACATGCCGCTGATATGCGGCTTTGGTGTGTAAAGTACGACACAAATCGGGTAGGCACGAAGAAGCAATATCCCATAAATTCAAGTTGTCCATGTGATTGGTCTGTATGTTCCTCACGAGCTCCACACACCTCGCGTCAGTGTCGCAGGTTGGTGTGACAGTATGCTGGATGATGACCAGGTCCACCGGCCTCGCAAGGTATTCCACGTGGATTGGGGTAATGCCGTCCCATTCTCGCTTGGTGACGACACCACAGTCTGAAAAGTGATGGAAAATGTTGAACTAAGTTAGTGCGTAAATTTACTACTTGTTGAGGGAGGGAAAGATCATTACAAATTGAAGATAGTCGTGAATATCTCTCAGCTCATGGATGTTCTGCGGGCTGTTCGAAAGAGATACCGCGGCCCTGGAACACAAAGGGCAACGAAGGAACATGGATGGGTTTTAGTCAGTACAAGTCTGACACTCCCTTCCGCTCTGCTCAGAGCGGGAGAAGTCATTTGATGATTTCCCATCCGTAAAAAAAAAGCTCATGGATGTTGGGAAACTTGCCTTTGTGACTATTTAACAGCTCAATAAAATATTATATTGTTCACAAGTTTTTATAAATTTTCCAGCATCCTAGTCGAATTTTGTTAACAATTTCAAGGGTTTTAATTTTTTTACACGGAACCTTAATACTTTTTTTTAAATAAAAGAAAAATCGGTCTAGCCGTTTCGGAGATTAGTCGGAACAAATAGATAGACACAATTTAAAAAAAAAATCTTTGTTGTATCGTATATTTTTTCATATGCATTCACAAAAAAGCTGTTATTTTGAAATTAGAAACAGACACTTCAATTTTATTTATTTGTATGAATACCACGTACACGTACAGGCGCCAGCAACAATCAACCTTGAACCTAATGCTTTAGCGATAAACTTGAAAATCCATTAAAGAAATTTGACAGATTGTAGTAGCTTGCTGTGCTGGCTTGCTATACATCGTACAGCTTACTTAAGATTCCTATCTGCCGTCTACATATAGGCTATCAATTACATAATGACTAACTTTATCTATGAAGTATTCACTTCGTAGCCATTTTCCCTAATTTAAGAAAAAAATAGTTTCATATATTTTTAAAATAACGAATAACCCAAGCAAAGAGTCTAGAAAATTCTTAAAAACTAAAAATATAGCTCAGATTGCAATTGACGCCAGCATCTTTTATTAGGTGTCAATATACTGTACATTGCAGGTCGGATATAATGTGGGGTCAATGCCCTACATTTTATCTGACCTGCAGTAGGCCATTCATGTTTTTCCAATGTATTGTTTGTTTTAATTTTTAATTAAAAATTAAGTTTCTCAACAAAACAAAAGAAAAAAGACTCACCTCCATTTACAGTAACTAAAATAACAAATAAACCAAAAATGCTACAAATTAACTTCATTTTGTTTTACTAAATACAACTTTACCCTTCAAACTCTAGATAAAAACTAAAGAAACTGAGTAACCTAAGCAATGAACTTCTTTAAGTAAAGAAGAGGATCCTCATGCTATCTCTTTCCTTTCCTATGACGTAGAAGAGGGACGGATATAGTTAACTGGATGTTTGGCTGTAAAAGTGATTCATGCGCAGCAAAGATTATTGCTCGAATGTCATTCAGGTTCCGCGCATTTAAAACATCGCAGTTATTAAAATAGCTTGCTGTTTGGAATAAACATAAAATGTTTTACTAATAATTTTGTATAATATGCTAAATAGTACACTGGGTGAAGGCTGTTAATTATGGCAAGAAACGGTGCGTCTGATGACGAGATGACCAGTAATAGAGAAGCATGGAAAATAGAAAGTTTTCATTTTCCTGTTTTCATGTTCCATTCACCAAACACACTATACACCGCATGCAAGTCACTCAGAGAGCTATGGAACGAGCCATGTTGGGCATCACCCTCTATGACTGGGAGAAAAATACCGAAATACGGAGACGAACGAGACTCACGGATATAGTGGAAGTGATAGCAAAACGAAAGTGGAAGTGGGCGGGCTATATATGCCGTCGACAGGACGGAAGATGGGGGAAAAAAGTGCTGGAGTGGAGACCACAGACGGGACGGAGGAATGTGGGAAGACAACTGACTAGGTGGACAGACGACCTCATTAAAGTGGCCGGAAGAAACTGGATAGCCATGTCACAAAACTGCCAAAAGTGGAGAGAATTGGAAGAGACCTATACTCAGCATTGGGTGGCCAAGTGTTGAAGAAGAGAAGAGAAGAGATAGAAAAAGAAGACAGGCTGCGCCGGCCCCAAATAAATTGGGATAAGTGCAGGAAAATGATGATAGTCATATTGAACTTGTAACTTGTGTCAGCACATTTTTATCGATCTGTTAGTATAGATTTAGTTTTTAAACGCAAAAACCAATAATGTTTACTTACTTTTAACCGCTAATAAAATATCCAAAGTGAAGGCAGTTACTAAAAAAACTGAACCATGACAGAACCTGCACCGCCTTCTAGCTATCATTGTATACCTATCAGAATTCTTTGAACGCCATGCAACGGACACGGAATTGACACAATAGAAAATGTAGTTCACGAGTTATTTGTGAAGCACGTCCGGGATAACAAAGAAATAAAGAAAGAAAATGCTTTACAAAGAAAAGGTGGAGGCAACGCTTTCATCTTTCATAGAATTATTTACACAAAAACTCAAAGAAATAAGTAGAAAATAATATCAGTGACCTTCGTTATCAGGAAATCTTTTTGCGATCTTTGCAAACCCTTCTTAAATCTATTTCGGATTGAAGTTTGACCCAGTGTTCGACTATGAACGTTTTAGATTCCCATTTGATGCGTTCCAATCTCCATTTTGGAGACGATTTTATTCCAATGCTGGCCTATCGGCAGTAACTGGGAGTTTTACAGTATTGCGTAACAGCAAAAATGAAGGGACGGAAATGTCGAAATTCATTCAAACGGGAATGATTGTTATGGCCGAGCGCAGGGATGCTGCCATCGATGTTTTTTACGTGACAACGTTTACTAAATCCATGCGGCTGCATGCACGAAAAAGTGTCCCGCTACGCCCATTGTCCCGTTACGCCCTTTGTCCCGTTACGCTCATTGTACGCTTGCGCTGCATCTATCTCTCTTCCACTCGATTTTATGACGTTGTCACGTTAAATATTCGTCCGTAAACTAACTTTACTGACGACCAATTTTTTTAATGACCAATGAAAACTTTCTGTGTGGGCCAGGCTCAGAATGATGTACTAAATACGTGATAACAGTTTTGGCGTCGGTGTCCCTCATCATCATCTGCCTAGCCTTTTCCCAACCATGTTGGGGTCGGCTTGCAGTCTAACCGGAAACAGCTGAATACCAGTATTTTACATGGAACGACTACCTATCTGACATCCACAACCCAGTTAGTACTGAATAACGGAACCTCTTGGTAAGACTGGTTGTCAGACTTTTTTGGGCCACTGACTACTTAACGACTGTCAAAGATCTACAAATGACAGCCGGGACCAACGGCTGAACGTGCTTTCCGAGGCACGGAGGAAAGTCGGTATGTAAAGGGTGGTCACCCATCCACAGACCAACCTAGGCAAGTACGGCTTAACCTAAAGATCGACCCCAGCGTTTGTTATTATTTAGCCACGAGCTCCTCCCTCGTCGGTGTCCCTACCACCCTGTAAATGCACAACCTAGAGGAGTTTGCACCTGGCTTTAATGGGTCAGCATTCCTCAACCGGAATCAATCTCAATAACATCAGGAGCCTTTGAGGAGGTTGAAATAATGGTTTTTCATCAATGAAGGAGAAGTCTTATACGTTTTTTGTTTTGACTACGGATCCCTAATACCTTGAACTCCTATTGAGTTCCAACAATGTTTATTTGGACCCGGGGATTCCTACACAAAATATAAACAATTTTTATCTCAAAAAAAATATACCGTTTCTTAATTATCGCTTTCATAAAAAAATAAGGTTATGACTTGTATGTTCTACCAATTATAAAAAAAAAACTTTACGTTAGTCTCAGCCAATTAATTTATTTTTAACCTTATGCCATTGAAATAATTGTCACACAACAAAATAAAATGCAACGACGTTAACATAAAATGCTATTTCAGGATTTGTAGATCTTTGACAGTCGTTAGGTGGTCAGTGGCCCACAAAAGTCTGTCTTACCAAGGGGTTTCGTATTATCCAGTACTAACTGGGTTGTGGATGTCAGATAGGTAGTCGTTCCATGTAAAATACTGGTATTCAGCTGTTTCCGGTTAGACTGCAAGCCGACCCCACCATGGTTGGGAAAAGGCTAGGCAGATGATGATGAGGGACACCGACGCCAAAACTGTTACCACGTATTTAGTACATCATTCTGAGCCTGGCCCACACAGAAAGATTTCATCGACAACATTATTTACATTGGGTACATGATAGTAGGCAGGTAGGTCTAAGCTCTATTACTATAAGGTTCTATAGTCAAAGAGCTTAGGTAGGCTTCAATGACTTGCATAATAGGCAAAGCAAGATTTTCTGTCTTTTGCCTAACCCTTCGGAAAAATGATTCTCATTTTGTTTATCCTGACAACGTATATGCAAAATTTCAGGATTTCAGGTTGATCGGTTCAGTGGTTTAGGCGTGAAAACATAAAAATAAACATACTTTCGCATTTATAATATCTATACATATAATAAGACAGTAAAAAAACTGTGTCTGTACATGGAATATATTAAAAAAAAAAAAAATGGGGGTGTTTAGAAACTGAAATAGAGCACGAATCCAAAAAAAATATTCTGTCTGTTTGTCTGTACACGCTAATCTTCGGAACTACTCGACGAACTACTCGATTTGAATGATTTTTTTTTTGTTGTATAGGTATTAAGTCTGGGCAACATAAAGGCTATAATTTATCTTGGAAACTTGAACACCTGATGCAGAACCGCAACAGACCAACTAAACTATAAGAGATACAAAAATGGTACCATAGCAAAAATTGTTCCACGTAATAAGCATTTTCTGCTAAGAGAATAAATTTGAAGATCTGGAACAGCTGATGTGGAACTCTAAGAGCCCAGCCACACTATAACATATATAGGAATGACGTCTTAGCAAGAGTTGTTCAGACTGATAAGCACTCTCTGTTGACGTATAAAAATTGAATATGTGGAACACCTGTCGTGGAGCTCCAAGAGCCCAGTTACACTATAATATCTATAGGAATGACGTCTTAGCAAAAGTTGTTCAACCTGATGAGCACTCTCTGTTGACGTATAAAAATTGAAGATCTGGAACACCTGATGTGGAAATTAAAGCTATCACTAATTTCACTGTATTTCTACCAAAGGGTATCGTATTACCCAGAACTAACTGGGTTGTGGAGGGCAGATAGACAGTCGTTCCATGTAAAATACTGGTATTCAGCTGCATCCGGATGTACTGGAAGCCGAACCCAACAGCACTTCATATTATAACACAATGTTCTCCGCCGCGTCTATCTGTCTGTTCGCGATAAACTCAAAAATTACTGTACTGATTTTCATGTTGTTTTCTTAAATAGATAGAGTGGTTCTCGAGGAATTTTTTAGTATATAATTTGTCAAGTTTTTGTACAGATTGGCTAAAATATAATGATATTTGTTGGAGGTGTTGGAAAAAAAATAAGCCGTCTGGGGTAGCTTTCAACGAAAACGCTGCCCTTTAAGATATAACAAAATGATGTATGGTAGAATTGTATATCTTATATAGGTCTACAGAAAAATCCGCTATGGACATATATATTTAACATATCAATGGGCAACAATGTGATAAAACCTTGCTGAAAATAGCTTGTAAATTATTTACATCTGAATTGTAAGTTAAGTAGGTACCTAATTTCGTCTCTATTACACACTACTGAACATGAAAGAGATAGAAAGAGGATACTTAGTTACTAAACAAAGTTTACAGTTTATCCTGGTTTTGTTAGTGTATTTGTATAATTTGACATGCGAAGTTTTGCGTATTATAATAGGTACAGTCAGTCCCAAAAGAATTTAAACACAGACAAGGAATCATTTCACTGTCTACAATCATTATTCTATAATTGTGTCTACAATGGAAACCTATAAAACATAGTAAACAATTCATTCTGATTCTGGTTCTAGAGTGGCAACTTCGTAACGGCCCGATGACCTGGTTAAGGTTGCGGGGATCCGCTGGATGTGAGTCGCATGGGACCGGTCAATGTGGCGACACTTGGGGGAGGCCTATGTCCAGCAGTGGACATCTTTCGGCTGAAATGATGATGATGGTGAGGAACAAAATGTGTTCATAATAAAGGGCGTAAAAAGACTCTTAACGAAGCCGAAAAGCACTTATTGTCCCCGTCATTGCTATCATTTTTTTTATTCTAGACCATACCTGGGAACCTTCTAGTTCAGAAGATATTGGGGGTCAAAGTTGCAACTTTTTGACAAGTTTTTTCTTAAATATAGCTTTTTAATGTAAGATTTTTACTTTTAACACTTCCACAACCCCCGCACTATTCAATCCATCCATCAGCACAATGTTTAGAGTGCCTTACATTGAGTCCTCTCGTAAAACGTGATTTTTAACCCCAAAAAAAATAATATTATTTTTGCGTAAAGTTTCTTAGTTTGATGTACAGAATGCTTGGTTGACGGCTTCGTGAAGTCTTTTTATACCCTGTATATATTATTATGAGTATGAAACATTGTAAACGCGAAGGAAGACAGCAATCAACTGGTCGAAACTTCAAAGACGTAGTAGATATTGGGATCTAACGTCGTCTATTGGTATTGCGTTTCACTTCCATTAATAGACAGGTCATGCTTATTACAATTAATAAGTTCTAAATGTTTAGTTTGTTCTCAATTTATATTACATATTATCCTATTGTTGACCTTTTGACCGGACAATGTGTGATAGATAACATGCTCAGTTTGAACTCAGACTCATTATTCGTGTAATGTGGTTTTGAATTGCTCATACTTGAGATATACGAGTACTTACAGATACGTGATGTTTACATTAATATTGGCACACTTAGGTGTACAACCAGACTTACCTAGGGGTATCGTATAACCAGTACTAACTGGGTTGTGGAGTGACCTCCTCTCCACCTCCACGGTAGGCAGTCGCTCCATGTAAAATACTGGTGTTCAGTTGCATCCGGTTAGACTGGAAGTCGTCTTCAACATAGTTGGAAAATGCTAGGCAGATGATGAAGTGAGATAATAATGGATGGCACGGTTTGCGCAGTGGCTGAGCAATTGACTGCTGCGCTGCGTGTCGAGGGTTCGATCCTCGCACGGAACAAATATTTGTATGGCCTACAGATAGTGGTTCCGGGTCTGGCTGTGTGTATGTGAGTTTAAATGTTTGTGAACGCACCTACGATACAGGAGAAATTCCTAGTGAGAGTGAGTTTAAAAAATAATAATGGCTGATGAACACAGGCCTGGAGTAATGACGCAATATTGATATTGCCATGAGACAAGACAGACAAAAATTTTATATCTGATTCGAGAGGATATCGGAAAAGTAATGCCGGGGAGAATAGCCAGTTGTTTTCCAAGGCAGTAATATTATTATGGCAAACTACGAAGGAAATCTAACATACATAAATATTACTTGATAATCTGATACTTAGTTTTATTACATAAGGCGAATCGTCCCAAAATGCAATGTTATTCAGACCCCGCACATTGAGCCACTAGTGGCGACCACATTAGAACGACTAGTGGCCGCCACAAGTGGCGGACGCGTTTCTCCGTACATTTTGTATAGCATCGACGCACACCGAGCGTGGCCGCGTCCGAGCCACAAGCTGCGGGAGTCGACCGCGCTAACTACTTGTGGCCGCGTTTTGTCGTTCAACTCGCGTTTTGTCGATGGTTCTGAATTCTGCGACGTTTTCTACGTCTTAGTTTAATAAGCAACAGTAACGAAATCCAAGAGTGCGTCCATTTTTGACAAACACACGTCCGCCTTTGTCGAGGACCACTTGGATAACTGTCGCAAGTGGCAGCCACTGAAGGCCGCATCCAGCTACTAGTGGCTGCCACTGGTGGCGGCGTGTAGTGGTCTGACTGAACCACTTTTGGTCGCGTTTAGTAGCGGCGACTGGTGGCCATAATGTGCGGGAGCTCTTAAGAACTGATTTAGATGAAGATGTGTTAAGCACGATTGCGGAGCATGCAACGTTTCACAATAGTTCAGGTTTTGTAGACACCAAAAAGCATTTTAATTTTGCTGTGTTATTTGCAACATACCATTTTCTCATGATTTTTAACCAAATTCTATAAGGAGGATAAATCTATGAAATAAACAAAGTCACCGACATCTGAAAGAAATTTTCACTTTTAAAGTGTTCTTTTTGGAAGTCAGTTATTTTTTTAATTTTTTTTTTATGGTATATTAAGCATAGTTGAAGTATGAGCTTGGAAAGCAGCCTTGGCTTAGTTCAGCTTGATGATTTACTAGATGTTCTAGCGCCTGACAACATTAGGATAGATCAATGACGGCACTACGACGAAAATAATGGTATATCCCACAGGCGCTATGATAATAATATGAACAAAAAACACACATAAATTTACAAAATGTCGTTTAATAAGAAATATTAACCAAATTAAGTAGTTACTAGGCAATTGTAGAAAAACGTTTCCCTAAATGATATATTCCATAATTCATCATCTTGCTCAGTTACATGGAAATTACATCTACGTGAACTATGTTTTAAGTACCTACAAATTTAGTAAGTATGAACCAACTCGTCCTCTCGCGGTTCTAACAAAAAGTTTACTCTTTGAATCTTTCTACGCTGAAGGTACACTGATTATATTACTTAAACATTCGGCGTGTAGTAGGCAAGGAGCTTTAGATACTGAAATAAATATTTGGCAACAAATACTGTGTATACACACTTTCAGTAGATAAATACATACATGTAATTAATTAAACGCACATGTACATATTTAGACAAGTCATTACTTATTTTAAAAAATAATGCTCTTCATATGAACTTTATAAGTAAGAAGTTCTTCACTCATTAAATTTATTCACACACGATTATTTTCCCTTTAAATATAAATGTTCTAATTCAATTAATTTTCTTTTGAATACAGTTCCTTTCTTTGAACTTTGGCCGTCGTTGTTATATATCCCAGTCTTGAATAATCAAAGCTGTCGAGCCTTCAGCTCTTCTTTGTTTGTTGTGTCTTACACTAGGAACTTAAATCCGCTTATAAATGAGTTTTATTTTTTCACCTGTGAACAAAATAAATAAGGTTGAAAATCATGTAGCAAAGGCAAAAAATATGAGTTTTATCTTTTAGTAAAATTACGGGATAACAGTTTTGTTTTAAGGTTTGCATAAGATCTGTGAAAGCAAAGGACATTGCTTTTTTTAGTAGCCTCTGTGACACTGATACATTCTTCGAGAAAGAGTGGCAAGCAAGTAATTTTGACTTTAGAAGAATCCTTTGCAGGACTTGGATAGTGCATGTACGAATCAGTTATTTCAAAAAAAAAAGCTTTCAATTAAAAAAAAAAATCTTGGGCTTCCATATGTTCACAGTTTATGGCGGCTTACAAAATTAAATATCCACAGTAAAAATATGTCAAAATTGATATCCTTAATTAGACACTTGATGCAGTTGAATACCAATATTTTACATGGAGCGACTGCCTATCTGATCTCCAGAACCCAGTAAGTACTGGGTAATACGATACCCCTTGGTTGTCAGACTTTCGGGTCACTACCTGTGACGACTGTCAAAAATCTACAAATAACAGCCGGGACGAACGGCTTAAATATGCTAACTTATTATGAAAATATTAATCACCAAATCCCAGTTAATTTCTCTAATCTCCCATTCTAACCACACTACAAAACGAGGTTATCTTTAACCTTTTGATCACCATACTCAAATATACGTGACAAGCAATCGCGTGCCCTGTCCGCCAAACGACACAAATAAAGGCTGTAGATAAACAGACTCTTAACGAAGCCGAAAGGTACTTGTTTTCCCCGTCATTGCGATCATTTTTTTGTTCTAGACCATACCTGGGAAATTACCAATTACGGAGATATTGGGGGTCAAAGTTCCAACTTTTTCGCAAGTTTTTTTTTAAATACATATTTTTAATGTAAGATTTTTACTTTAAACACCTCCAGGACCCTTTTACTATTCAATCCATCCATCAGCACAATGTTTTGAGTGCGTTACATTGAATCCTACTGTAAAACGTGTTTTTTAGCCAAAAAACTAAAGTCGTTTCCCAGCACTAATTTTTGCGTAAAGTTACTTAGTATGATGTACATAATGCTTGGTTGACGGCTTCGTAAAGAGTCTGTTTACACCCTGTATGTGACAAAATGGTAGGTGAAATTGTGGCTTGGCTTGAAGGGCACGCGCGTGCGGTTAACCAACAAAAAAAATATCCAAACACATACCTGCTATACACAAATAGGAACAAAAAAATCCGTCAACCAATTTTCCTTTTCCTCCTGCCTCGAACATCCTTAAAGAAAATCCTTTCGAACATTTGCCAAACAATAGAATGTCTTCTCTCAAATGGATTAGGATACATAATTATTAATTTTAATGTAACATTAATTAGTAAAACGACGTTATTCGCACGAGTTTGAGCGGTAATGAAGAAAGGTCGTATGTCAGTCAACTCGGCGGACTGATAAGCGATTGATATGGATGTAATACTGTTTTACAACCATGAGTTGAATGTAGATAAATAAGTATGTCGGTTGTAAAGGGAAATAAGTAATTATAACGGTTTTTTTTTACTATTGGGTTTATCCTTAATCATCTTATATTACTTAGATCATCATCAGAAGTCATAACATAGTTAGGTACACCCCAAAGGATTTGGCTGAAGTGCAGCTTAGAATACTATCCACATTTTGCCAATCATGTTTAAGTCATAACCCAGCACAAATTCGGACTTCGTGACTGCTTCATGCTGAGCAATGAGACATAATATGCTTCTATTAAAAAGGCCTTCTTCTTAAAGAGGGTTTTATATGCATCTGCCATAAAGAGCCTCGTTGATCTTATAATAGCAAACTACTGCTGAGCATGAAATCTCGATTCCCAGGACGGGCAAAGTGGTTATAGTGTTATGTTGAAGTCTCATGTAATAGGGGGAGAGCCTATTGCCATCTACCGATCAGAAATCCAGGCTCCGTAGCTGCTACTGAGAATTCCTGATGGATAAATCCGATATCACTTTTCCCGACACGAGAATCTAACCCAAGATCTCTTGTACAGCAGTCGCGCTTGCGACCACTGGAGTAACAATCTGTAGGTCTATATCTAATTTGCTTCAGCGTCTCTCGTGATATCTACACCATATTGGACTTCAATCAAACCACTGATAAAGAAATTGACTTGGCCACCTACTGGGCTAAATTAATTTAGTAACATTACAATACATAATTGATAAGAAGAATTGGACTTACGCCTCTTATAATTACGTATTATTTTCTAATAATAAATTGTTCTAGTTTAAAATAATCGACTTGTGGTTTAATTGTTATCTTCTTATTGGAATAAAATTGTAGCTGTATTTATCTAAATACAGTAAAATAAATATTTGATAACCGGGTTTTCATTAGGTTTATTTCGTAAGATGCGCGCTAGTTACAACCGATCCAAACAGGTATGTTTTATAATTAGGATATACAGGTGAATTTTTCATGTGGGCTTGGATGGCCAAATACAAAACTAAGTATGATGAATATCGTAAAACACTCAAAGAAGTCTCGGGCTGATTTTAATGAAAACTTTAACTCTATCATTAGATTTTTGAAAAAGCAATATTTCTAGCCAGATTCAAACCCGTTGATTTAAAAAAAAAACCCTTAGTCCTGGCTAGGAATATTACTTTTTCAAAAATCCAATGACACAGTTAGTTTTCGCTATTCCTCATAGTTTCGGATCTAATCATCTCCGACAACTTGAAATGTTAACTCTGTGTTAACATCTGATCTGATGAAATACAAAAATCACACTTACTCAATACACAAATATAACGGAAATACAACAAAAGGCTTTTCTGTCTTCTGATAAATTAATCTTTTTCAAACACGAAGATTATGGTGCAAAAAATGAATAAAATTACTTAATCCATTTTGACAAGGGTTCATGCCATACACGTGACCAAAGACTTACTCAAAACTAATAATAGATTTAAATAAGAAAAGCTTTCAGCTTAAAAAAAATATAATATAGAATTAATATAGGTACTTAAATTATATTACTTTAGCGATGGGCTAAACATAATGTAATATTTCCTAAAAAACCCTCTGTACCAAATTATAAAACCAATTAAGGCTTATTTTTATCATATTAAACAACGATTATCATAAAAAATATCGATCCATTTTTTCTTCATTATCTTATATCGAACATTCCGCAATTTGTTACCAAGTCATAAAGAGGCGACCACTAACCCTTCCTGGGTTAATGTCCGTATTACAAATATTTTGTCTCACATAGATAATACAGGGTCTCAAAGGTTTATCACAATTTATGCTTACGATTTCAGTTCAATGAATGGCTAAAAGATTGTCTTTTTTGGGAGATGTCGTAGATATACTACATATACATACAGCTGTGCATTTCTGACACAAAATATCAAAAACACCTATGGCCCCATCCTACACCTTCAACCGTCGCTCGAGATTGACTGCGGACAAAACAAATGAAAGGCGTTATTTAGAGCGTGTTACACGAGTAAGGCTAAGATATACTATTGCAATTTGTATTTTTATTTTTAATTTGGGTGCAATAAATAATAAGAATAGGAATAAAGCTCCGCACAAACGGGCAACCGACCACAGCCACCGGCTGTCGCGCGCCACGTCCTTTGGTACCGGACAAACGAATGTGGTCAGTGGCTGCCACGAGCGGTCGGTATTTATTTATAATTCGCCACCGGTGGCACACTGAGTCGCGAGTGGCCGCCACCAGTGGTAGCGTGTCGTGGACACTGAGTTGCGAGTGGACGCCACTAGCTACACGTGTGCGGCGATTCCGTACAAAACGTTTTAAAAAATTATGTAAACAGCTGGTCGCCAGCCACCGGTGGTTGTGGAAAGTGGCCCGTTTGCGCGGAGTCTAAGGCCCGGGCTCCACCTTAAGTGGAGACGAGTGCAAATGTGCAAAGCGGAGAGAAGAGGATACGTAAAAGTTAGGGTGTATCCATCGAAGCTGTGCGGAGATGACCAAAGCGGAGGAAATGTGCAAAGCAGCACGCCGCTCTCAATACGCTCACCGCACGTCGCACACAGCACACCACTCACCGCACGCCACACACAGCACACCTATTTCCGCACGCCGCTCACAGCACAGCAAACCGCTCACCGCACGCTGCTCACAGCACAGCACACCGTGCTTCGTCTCCTCTATACTCAACCATTTCCACGTTTAATGAAATTCTATTGATGCTTTGCAACACATCTCCTCCCCTCTCTTCTCGTCTACGCATCGGTGGAGCCCAGCCCTCATCCTATGGAAACCGGTGACGAGCGATGTGGCGTACGAGTAAAAAATCGCTAGTAGCTAGCAATTCCACCACGATTTCAGAGCGGATGTGACTTGCGAACACGGCCTGACAAATAGCCGTCGCCACTGTTTTGGGCAGTGTCATGGCATGAAATGTCGCGCACTTTATCCTAGAAGCAAACTGCGTTGCAAGTCGCAACCGACCCGAGGTCGCGCACGCAAACACAATATACAAATATATAGCTACATTATCAGAAATCGATCAATGACCCAAGTTAGCGTAAAAGAAAACCTTTTTCTACTATTTTTAAAACAAAAAAGTTTCCTGGCTTTAACGATGCCTAAACCCCTAACAAATTAAGGCGCTTAAAGGAGCAATTTATACCAGTTTGCCTACGATATGTTTTGTACGAATTTCCTTATACTAATAGAAAAGCATTAGGTACTGGCATTTCATTCTAAATGAAGAATACAACGATAAAAGGTCTGCTATGTGTGTTAGTTGTTAACTGTTTAAGCTCAACGCATAGTTCTACACGCCAAAGTCATGTTGGCAACAATAAAATCTTTATTCAGATCCCTAAAAATTTATTTAAAAAATTAACCATACAAATCCTAGTAATAAAATAAATAAAACTTAAAATCTTCAAGTCATAATGTTAGTTTTATTTGCAACTTATCACTAATAATAACATTTATTAGGTTAAACTAACTATATACATTAATAAAACTAGTTATGTTAACTAAACGCGACTAAATAACAACTGTCCCTCAACTCACCTCATTTTTACCAATTGATCCCAATCTGAATGAAACGATGTCGTTACAGTGCTTGTAAAGGCCAGCGTAGACCAGAGACGGGACAGCAGAGCAACTCATACAAAACTTGTTTGTATCCATACAAACATGTTTTAAAGATTTTTTTTTTTGTAACAAGTTTTTCATGAGCTAAAAAAATCTGCTAAAGTAAGGCAGGCCCAATTATTAATTATTCAAAGCCAAAATTTCAAGTCTTTAAACTGTGCTGTTGGTCACGTGGTCGCAAGCACGTCTTCTGAGGCGAGTTGTCTTAGTTCGGGCATAGTGTTTGTCAATACAATTCTCTGTATCAGAACGGAGATTTAAAAGTTGGTGGTGTGCCAGCCCTGCCTCGGAAAGTATCTTGTTGGTCTTACGCCTGTTTAATCCCGGTCGTGTCAAATCGTCGACCCATCGGATTATTTGACAGTAAGGGACACCACCTGTGTTTGCGCACATTCATAAGCACTTTATTAGATAAGTACTGCATACTAGACTAATCTCTGTCGAGATTGCCCTCCGTGACCGAAAATATTATATCCGATATTACTCATCGACAATACGTGGTGATAACATAACATAACCTCCGAAGGGCAGAGGTGTAGGTGCTTAATAGTACACCCACATTTTGTCAATTATGTGACGAGCCTATTGCCATCAACCGGACACACATTTAGACTCCGGGCTATAACTAAAAAGATACTAATGGCGGCACGGTTTGCGCTGCGTGTCGCGAGTTCGATCCCCGCACGGAACAAATATTTGTATGGCCTACAGAATAGTTGTTCCGGGTCTGGCTGTTTGTGCATGTGAGTTAAAATTTTTGTGAATAATTTAAGCATACGTAATAATTTTATTCAATGGTTATTGTATTATATTGAATTCATTGTATAATTGTATCATCATCATTTTAATTGTAAATTCATGTAAATTGATTTTTCATAACTTTAAAACGGTGAGACATGCAGCACTATGTCATGTTATGAACACCTTTGTAACCATGTTTCTGGAAAATAAATAAAATGAAAATGAAAAATGAAATGAACGCACCCACGATACAGGAGAGATTTTGAGGGGTAACGTTTTTTCTTCAAAAATATTAAAAAATGGGGGTTTACCCCATTTTTATTTTTATTTTTTTTAATGGGGGTTTACCCCATTTTTTTAATAGCAATTTAGACCTGGAAATTGATCCTAGGTCAAGAGTAGTATGTGAAGCGTTTGCAACCACTATTCCAATATTAGATACAAATCTCAAGAAATATTCTATTATATTATTTCACCATTGCCAATTTATTACCATAAAGAACAATTTTTGACCGTATAAATCAAACAATTTTAAAAATCAAATCTAGACTCCGTGGCTGCTACTGATGAATTCCACTAAGAATTAAAGGAAGTCAAATACTTGTTTAAAAGCCAGTATTATTAACACTCGCAATTTTACTTCTCATGTATGTACAAATCACAGAAAAGCCACACATGAAAGCATGCAGCATAATTTCCCTTAGGGTCTATTTAGACGCACTCGTGCGACTTCGTATTACACAATTTGTGGTTGCATCGCATGACTCTCGACGTTGCATTCATTTGTCTAACTAAGCGTATATACATTCAAATTGAGCTGGCTCTGCGAATTGTGAAGTGCGATTTCGTACGGGATTGTGGAGTGTAAATCTAAATCCGGACTTAATGGTGATACGTATCTGTTATTTGTTAAGTAACTTGCCGTTCTTCTTTATTTAAACAAGATTTAAATGGAGCCTTCACGAAGCCGTCAACCAAGCATTCTGTACATCAAACTAAGTAACTTTATAAAATGGAGGTATTTAAAGGAAAACTCTAATATTTATAAAAAACTTGCATTAAAAAAAAACGACTGAAAATGTCTGAACTTTGACCCCCAATATCTTTGTAACTAGAAGGTATTGGTGTGGTCTAGAACAAAAAAAAATATATCGCAATGACGGTGAGAAAAGGTGCCTTTCGGCTTCGTTAAGAAAAATTTATAGAGACTTCTATACCTTCTTTGACTTGTGTTTAAAATAGCTTCAGACAGTGCAGTGACTGCTTCTTCGAACTATCTTTTGAAAACTTTAACAACATTTCTCAGTACAAGTAGTTTTTTTTTTAATAAATTTACATTTACTATACCAGCTTGTTATTTTCCTGCAAGGACTTCTTTGTAACATACTGTAGACATAATTGGAAAGTATAATTTATCACTACACTTGCTCCTTAGGTATTGTCTTATGTACCTCACAATATATTTTTCCTTTGCCGTTTTAGTATTGGTATAGATGGAGCTGGAACTAATTTCGTATTTGAAATAATAAAAGTGGTTGAAGTTTTTTTCAATTATTTCCTTGTTGATAATTCATTTTTCTTTCTCCATACGCAATAAGTTTTAAGCCACATTATTTGTCTCGTCCGGTGTCTATTGCAATGCTAGTGTGTAACAAAATTCATCATAGCATTTTACAGAAGAAAATTGATATCGCACTTGGAAACAGTACCATTAGGTAAAGAAAATTGATTGAAATAAATATTTATACATAACTTTATCTTATGATCTAAATTTTTTTTTTCTTTTTAACCAATTTTAGATACTGAATATGTAGTCTCTACTTTACTTAAAAAAATCGAAGGTCAAATAAATATGAAAAATCCCTAAGTTTTTCCCAAACCAGAAACTACCAACAATATTTCTAGTTTAACTCCTTTAAACGAAAATGAATAGAGATTTCAGTCTTTCGCCCCTCAACTTTTAATTATCGATAAAACGAAAACTGCTGGAAGGTCCTGCCATTTATTACCACTTGATATAACTCTGCTTCGTGTCTCACGATGAGGATACTTAACAACCAATTATAGTTTTATACTCTGAAAAGGTGCAAGTTACAGGCTTTCCGGGAAAAAATAATTAATCTTTAGGCGGAGGTGTACCTATCAGATACACCCACAATTCACTGGTCATGTTTGGGTCTAGTGTTAAAGAGGCGCCTTATGTAGAAACCCTAACTTCTTGAAGAGAAATTCCTGATGGATAATCCCAATAAGCCAGGTCGGGCAAAGTGTTATCACTTTGCCCGACCTGGCTTAGAACCTAAGCACGTATGCACAGCAGTAGCACTGGCAACCGCGAGATCAATTAAACAATTGTGCAACTTTTTGCTGTTCTCTGTATACAAAACTTTCACTTTTCGGCGGCACCTTCACGATATCTTAAAATAATAGTTTTCTGTATTCAAAACTACAGAAACTTCTAACTCATAAGTTGTTAGGGCAAAAATTTTGTCATAAAACCGCCAACGCTTAGTTTTTGGGTTTTTACTACACTTGGTTTCATAACTGGGTAGGTTATGAAACCAAGGGGTATGGGTATGGGTTCGGTTTCTCAATACCGAACCCATTTGAGACTCGTAACTTTGTTTTTTATGTTGCACTTCGGGATTATATATTCAACTTTCAACCCGTATCGTTCGAAGAGTACACGCCATTTTTGTGGATCACAAAAAGCTTTACCGGTTAGTTCCTAATCAAATTTGATGAACTTTTTTATCGTTTTCGTTACATTTCGCAATCATCTTTATCCTTATGTACATAAAGTGGTAAATTGCCTAAAACACTATTTGACAGTACTGATGCAGGTTGCGGGGATGCGAGTCGCATGGGACCGTTCAATGTGGCTGGCTACACTTGAGGGAGGCCTATGTCCAGCAGTGGACGTCTTTCGGCTGAAATTATGAATTATGAAATTTTATACCTCTGATCTTGATAGCCGGTCGGACAGATAGAGGTGTTTTTTTCAAAATTGTGATTTAAATTTAACCATTTTTTTTTTATTGTATTGCAATTATTTTGTTGTTTAATTGGAAATATCTGTAATTGATCCGTTCGCATGTACTATACATATATCCTAGTTATACAGGGAATCCTATAATTGGTCACAATAACTGCAACACGCATATTTAATGAATCGCTGCTGGTTACCTAAATAAATAAAATAAAATTAAAGCCTAGTTATTCGAGCGAATATTTTATAAAAGAATACGTTAACTTTTATTCGTGGTCACTGTCTCATAACACGGTGATGATAAAAACGTAATATAAACGTCGTATTGTATGAAACCTACGCTGAAATTCGTCGAAACGTTGAACATTAAGAACACGACGGCTTTATTTTTCAACATGAGAAAACACGCCACACGACTGTCTTGTGTAGACAGCGTTATATCTGTCTACTGATATCATGTTTGGCGTATTTTCACATTTTATAGAGAAAGTGCTTATTTTTATTATTTTGTTTTTAATTATTGTACTTGAAACAAAAATTACATTACATTGGGATTCTTTATGTTGATAACATGCTATTGTGAGATGACTCCGGGTTTAGGATATGTGTCTGTTATTGGTTTATGACTGTTTTTACTGCTTGTACTAGACAGTTTTCTTCCAATTTCAGAAGGCCATTTAATGACACGTGTCGAACCATTTTTGAATCGAATGTACAAATAATAAATAACACACGCACGCACTCACTCACGGCAATACCTTTGTGCTCATCTATTTAAATGTAAATATCCTGTTAAGTATTTTATAACACATTTGCTCGTAAAGGGGCTCTTATTTCACTAATTTCAATATCGTATGGTACCTCATTACGTACTTGTGCGGTAATGTAAAGTAAAATACATGGCTTCAAGATGCTCCGTCCTTTTTTAAATCTTAGCAAAGAGTTTTTATGTCAGAAAAGTGGTCAACATTTTATGAATAAAATTAACTTTGGGAGATAAAATATAATAAATAAACATTAAATTCTTTAATTTAATTAATTTTGACAAAAGATTACAACCATTTATCTGTAAAAAAAACACAAAAACATTAATTTACTGTATTAGTAATACTGGCTGTTTTTGTGCCTTTGCCTTAAAAAAAAAGCGCTAATGCGCGCGCCTCACTAATTTGTGAACAAGTAAAAATTATTTCGCGCGCTTTTTCTTTTCACTGTATTGTTTTTATTGAAAAATGTCGTCAAGTAATGATGAATTTATTAATTCGACACCGCCTGAAGTCTCAGAGGCAGCGAAAAAGGCTACTCTAAGCCTCTTGTCTGAAAAATCGACCGATAGATATTCGTTAGATATTCGTTACAAGCGTATCAAAATTTCGTTTAAGAAAATCCGAGTTTTATTTATTTCCTCGCAAATATGTTATAAAAAGTCGTATGACATACGTGCGCTTTGATAATTACAGCCTCTGCTTTCTTGTAGCCCTCGCCTACGGCTCGAGCTAGCAATTTCGCCTCGGCTGTAATTTTCAAGGTACCGCACTTATATCATAATGTACTATTGTGTGTTAATAAATAAATCTAATTATCACCAACCTTTAATATCCACACTACTGGAACATCAGGCCTCTTCTTCAACGAGAGGGAATGGACTGTAATCCACCACATACATTTCTTGATTGTTATTGTCTCCAATAATTTATTTATTTTTTAACTTTTCATTAATTAATTCGAACTCATTTTTTGTACAATAGCCTTAAAGTTAGTAGTCAGGTGATTTAACTCATAAATTATTTAAGTCATTAACCATGCAATCAATCTAAATTAGGCTTTAGAAATACTGCTTACTGACTAGATGATTAGATTTGTTGTCATTTACAAAGTTTGTTAATCCAAGTGAATCGTCTTCGAAAGTCATTAGAAATGCTGTGTTCAGTTGTTCTTAAAATTAAAACTTTGTAGACTAAACGCGTGATGTTAGCTCGTAAATAAGTGTTATTTTTTTGAAAAAAAAAAGGATTGACAACCTTTTTTTATTTCTCAAAGAAACTACTATGAACCTTGTTGATATTGTTATGTTATTGACTCGTGACTGTAATAATAATATTTTTCACTTCTCATTCTCTAAAAGTACGCCAATATAGCCCTACGAAGCGGGACTAAAGTGACCACTTTAATCCCTAGGGATTAAAAAGGAATTAGTTTTTATTTCCTTCATGTGACATAGACAAACTCAAACAGCCAGTAAATATACTATTATCTGTGGAGTGTGGACCATGTTCATTGCGAAAATGTTGAGAGTTTTAGTTCCATGATTTTTCCGCAGCAAAGAAGGTGGCGCTATGTGTTTTAAATTGTTAATCTGTGACTTGTTTACAAGAAAAAACTGACCGCGAAAATTTCAGAATTTTTGTCGAGCGTAAAGTTCGGTTTTAAATAAATTTATTAAGAATGTCCAGTGACAGTGAAGAGTTGGACGTCGAGCAAACAGTAAAAGACATAATAGATAATCTTTAGAACGCTCCCAATGAAAAATACTTGGCGACAAAGGTATGTTTAGTAACCAATCTATTAAAACCATGCTTTTTATTTAGGTACCTATATAAAATGTCAATTGTCACATTTACTTTGTTTGCTTACAGGTTGCCTTGATTTTCGGTATAAGTGGTGCATCCAGAGGAATAGAACCGGTGAATATTACTCTGGCCGATGTCGAAAATGACACCACGTTACAGGCTATAAATTAGCCTTGTACTAAGACGAAAAAAGAGAGAAAATTCGTAATAAATGGAGAATACTTAATACATGTTTTTGTACTAAATTGACTATTCAAACGCATTCAAAGTGAAAAGTACAGTTTGCACCCCGAGACTAAACGACAACTTAATATATACCCTCGGTTTCATTGACTCCCAAACCACCTCTGGTATATTATGGCTTCGTTTAGTCCCTCGATATAAAATATACTATTATTTGTAAAATTTCTTTTACTTTATTTATTTTTTTAAGCTTTTTCCGGACTACAAAGAAACTCCTAAGAGTTCCCACGGAGTAAAATGTTGGTTCTTATAACCCATATCTCATACTTTCTAAAGGAATGACCGTGATTAATTTTTTATCTTACGAAAAAGGTCGAACCGCGCTATCTATGACATGTAGGCCCCCGCGAGTTCCTTAGTTTTTCTTGCAGCGTTAATATTTCACGCTGACATGAATGAACATCGTGTTATATTTTTTACTAGATATAACCCGCGGCTTTGCCTGCGTGGAAGTTGAAAATTACGTAACATACCGTAGTATGTCCTTACTAATTTCTGGTCAATCCCTATGCAAAATTTCATAATTTAGTAATTTAGTGCACTTTTTAAGGCGTGAAAGGATAACAGACATGCTGAATGAAAAACAGGCTCAGTTACTTTCGTATCATTACTATAGAAAACTAAAGGACCACTTCCACGGGCGAGATAATCACGGGGATTCTCTTTGAAAATAGAAGGCTCCTGTCCCGCCCAAAGGAGTCTTGTCTGAAACTTTTCAATAATAGTTTTGGCGTTCTCTCATCACGCTCCATCTACTCAGCTGCCAGGTTTTCATGCTGAATATTCTTTCTAAAAATCGTCTAAGCCCCTTACCACCCAGATAGATCATCAGATAAGCCGTAGTAACGTTTGTCCGGTCCCAGTGGAGACCCTGAAAAGCGGTTGAATCAAAATAAGTTTATTAATCAATGGAAACAAAACAATTGTGTCATATAATCGTTTTAGAATACATCACAGGCAATGGCTCATCACCATCACGGGCAAGAGCTCATCATCATTGATCATCATCAGCTACCATTAACTCAGTTTCAAAAATAATAACTAAAGAAGAAAAGCCATGCGATCTGAAAACTGCATTCAGAGGTCGCGAACATTCTGAAAGATACTCTACTAAGATAGATTTCGGTCAAATTAGGATAAAATGCACCTAATCATAGCATTTATTAGCCTTAGGTTTTTATTGATGAATGCTTCTGAAATTAAGCGATACCATAATGCAAATATGCTGCCGTCAATAACAATGCAGTTTTTCATTGAGCTCCTTGCAGAAAAATAATTCTGTATTGGTTGCCCGTTTTGCGAAACATTGCTATGCGTCTAGAAAAGGTACTTTAGACTTCTAACTTTATCTCTGTAATCAGACGTTACACAATAGCAACAAGACATCTTGATTAGACATGAGTCACGATAAAAACTGATAAGGGATAATTTAACATAACATCACGCTTGTAATCTGCGTAGGGTTATGCAGAGGTGTACCTTATAGTACACTCACATTTCACCAGTTATGTTTAAGTCCCATGTAATAGGGGGCAAGCCTATTGCCATCAACCGGGCACAAATCCAGACTCCGTGGCTGCTACTGAGAAATTCCTGATGGAAAAACCCAATAGCACTATGCCCGACCTGGGAATCGAACCCAGGACCTTATGCTCAGCACTCGGCCATCGTAGTAGAGATAATTTATTTCTTTAAAAATACAACGAATAGTGATACATTTCATAAGAAGATACACCTTCCCATATAGGTGCCTCTGTATGGAACGCACTGAACCGATTGCGCACCCAAATCGGCCGCCGCGCTCGCGATATAATCACAATTTGGCAAAATGGGGCATTAAGAGGAAACCCTGTAGGTATTTGAAAAACTATCGGTGTCGCTCTGCGAGCGTGATTTCGACATTGGTGCGATAAGGACAACTATAGTAAAAAGTCATAATTCGAGGTTTGGCTCTCGACTATTTCCTCCTCCAATATTCGACCAATTCAAAAGATATTTCATAAACTAAATAAGAAGGATTTATTTTTAGTTGTCTTTGTACACTAGGCCTCTGTTGACAAGCGATCTAAATAGGCTATTTTTTCGTTTCGTAAAGTCAAGTCTAGTGCTTATACAAATTAAGTATAATCAAAAAGAAAAACATAGGGACATAGAAGAGGTTGATATTTATTTAACTGTAAAAAATCATAGCTTTAAAGTCATAAACCAGAAAGAAAACAGGCGAGAGCGTTTGAATGGAAAAAAGACCACCCAAATTTCCTCTTAAAGATCCTTTCGACATTCAGTGCTCCCGACCAGACGATGTTGTCACTGTTGTCCGAAGAGTTCCAACACCTGCACTTTAGAGGACCATAAAAAACGTAGCCATACACTGCACCCTATATATTCTATCGACACAAAAGTCGTAACATCGACACAAAAGGTGCCTCTTATTGAACTTAGAGCAAGGAGTTCGCTTGTGACTAATTGCAGTTTATTATTTGCGTCATGTCTCACTGATTTCTAGTCGTGGGCGAAGGTTACCACCCTATACATGATACCATGATACTGTATGGGGTGCATCAACCCCGTATAATTAGACTGTAGATAAATAAGATCCACTCACTATTTTAGAAATAGGTATGGGAGTAGGAATACAGGGTGTAAACAGACTCTTCACGAAGCCGTCAACCAAGCATTATGTACATCAATTTAAGTAACTTTACGCAAAAATGAGTACTGGGAAATGACTTTTTTTTTTGGGCTGAATAATCACGTTTTACAGTAGGACTCAATGTAACGCACTCAAAACATTGTGCTGATGGATGGATTGAATAGTAAGGAGGTCCTGGAGGTGTTTAAAGTAACAATCTTACATTGAAAACATAAATTTAAAAAAAAAAATGTGAAAATGTTGGAACTTTGACCCCCAATATCTCCGTAACTAGAAAGTTCCCAGGTATGGTCTAGAACAAAAAAAATGATCGCAATGACGAGGAGAACAAGTGCCTTTCGGCTTCGTTAAGAGTCTGTTTACACCCTTTATAAATTGCTGAATAAAATAAGATATCTATTCAACTATCAATAGCATTATTTATTTAAGATCTCCAACAAAACATATGGGTGCGTAACTTTTTAACCGCCAGATTATTAACGCACGCGCGTGCCCTCCACACCAAGCCAAAATTTCACCTAGGTACCATTTTGTCACCTATTTGTGTCTTTTTCTCGAACGCGTTGTCATTTTGTCCTTCACTTCTCGCGTCCGAATACTAAGGGGCGGTGCATTATTTGCAACTGAAAACGGCTCGCGACCAATGGCGCAAGATGTTCGCCCCTAACGCTACGATACGGACGCGAGTAAGTAACTAAAGCATTTAAACAAATAAAATAATTTTAATTCTAAACGTTTGCTTCTTTAAGTTAGTCGGTACTAAATAAGGTTGATCTTGCTTTTTTGCTTTTTTTTAATTTTTTTTTTTTTCCTGGCTTCCTTAATTGATACTGAACCTACCCCTAAGCTATGGCACGCAATTACTTTAACACCCTGTATAATTATATACCAATATAGTGCACACTCATGTGCACAATAAAATTAACAACTAATCTTACTGAGTATTTGTCATGCCTAAGAACCTGTATTTTTATATATATATGAGATCGACCGATTTCCAAAAGGAGGTGGAATTAGTCTGTTTTTTGTACTGTTTTCGTACCTTAATTCCCAAATGGCCAACTACTTCACAGCAGTTGAATAAAGACTAAAATCCAAAAACTTTTCCTTCAAAAGGCAGAAGACTTCGAGTATAAATCATTAAAGACCGGTTCAACGACAAAGTTTTCTCGTTAACTTTGAATGTTAATAACTTAATTAGTCAGCGCTTCGTCCAGCGGCGACGCTTCGCTGTTTATTGCTTACAGCAGCTTTATTTAGTATATGCTGCTTTGGGACTATTCAGTAGAACATTTAGATTGGATAAGTTTGTGAAAACTGGGAACAGGCATTTTGAATAATAACATAACATCACGCCTCTAATCCTCCAAGGATGAAGCATAAGTGTACCTAATAATACACTTATTCCTGAGAAATTCCTGATGGGAAACGTCAATAAAACTTAGCTCGACCTGGGAATCGAACCCAGGACTTGATGCTCAGCTTTCGTGCTTGCGACCATGAGACCGATACTATTAAGTTACTAATGTTAGAAATAAATTGACCAGTTAAGACCAAGGGGTATTATATAACCCAGGACTGATAGGTTGTGGAGGTGAGATAAACAGTCATCATCATTATCATCATGTCAGCCGAAAGACGTCCACTGCTGGACATAGGCCTCCTCCAAGTGTCGCCACATTGACCGGTCCCGTACAACTCGAACCCAGCAAATCCCCGCAACTTTCACCAGGTCATCGGTCCACCTAGTGGGAAGCCTTCCAACGCAACGTCTTCTGGTTCGCTGTCGCCACTCCAGAACTTTTCGGCCCCATCAGCCATTCGTTCTGCGAGCAATGTGCTCTGCCCACTGCCACTTAAGTTTGGCAATTCTTCGGGCTACGTCGGTAACTTTGGTTCTCTTGCGGATGTCCTCATTGCTGATTTGATCACGCAAGGAAACTCCGAGCATAGCCCTCTCCATTGACCTTTAGATGACTTTAAGCGTTCTGGTTTGTGAGCGACCACGTTTCGGTCCCGTATGTAATCACTGGCAACACATACTGGTCATAGACTTTCGTCTTGAGCACAGATGGAGATAGGCACTCGATCCATATAAAATACAGGTGTTCAGCTGCATGTAATGAGACTGGAAGCCGACCCAATAAATTTGGAAAGATGCTAAGCAGACGATGATGTGTACAAAACGTAGTAGATATAGTAGTGTAGATATTCAAAACTACGCAACGGATTTTGATGCGGGTTTTTTTAAAAGATAGAGTGATTCAAGAGAAAGGTTTATATCTACATTGCACACGTGCGAAGCCGGGGCGGATCGCTAGTTAGAAATAAATTGATCAGTATAAGTTTTAATCAGTTTAATGTTTTCTTGCTGTACTTCATTGTTCTCAAAGAATATTTCAAAACTACCTATAAGTCACTGACCTAACTTTACCTAACAAACAAAGAAATAGCAAACCTATTTGTGAGAAATTAATGCAAAAGTTGAATAACAGAAGACGTATCGACGCGAAAAAGAATTTCCCGATGTTGAATTCAGCGATGAACTACGCGTTTGGAAAGTGAAGTGAAAATCCATTTATTTCTTTCGTAATAAAGAAGAAAAATCACGTCGGGGATTCATTTCAATGTCTTTTATTTGCAATTCTTCCGTAAAACGAGTTTGCATAAATTCCTTTTATTTGGTTCGGTCAGTCGTATCTTTATTCCTGAAGTGTAATATTATATTACGAAAGAAAAAAAAACTGTACACAAGTTTTCATTACAGTTTCCAAGATGTGACAAAAGATCCAGCACACGCCACGTAGCGTACACTGCGTACAGCGTGCGTACTTCGTTGCTACGCCGCGTAGAGATTACTATACATATTGCTACTCTGCGTAGAGATTACTATACATATTACTACGCTGCGTAGAGATTACTATACATATTGCTACGCCGCGTAGAGATTACTATACATATTTCTACGCCGCGTAGAGATTACTATATTGCTACGACGCGTAGATGTCACTACGCCGCTACGCCCCGCGTGTTATTTGCCAGATGTAAACTGATCGTATAATCGGGTTAAACTAAGACGTGTATTTAAAACGCCTTCTATTACTAAACTACACAATTAAACACTTATTTTTAAACTTTATTTAAATTGGTTTTGTTGTTTAATGATCGAATTTCTGTCAAAGTTTACCGTGACCGCTCAACAGTGAGTTAAATTAATGGTAAATAACAGCGGTTTTTAAACTAAAAAAGTTGAAACATGTTTGTTCAGAATAGACGCTGAGAATGATATTATATTTCTAAATATGCAGTTTACGTAATTCTAATAACACGAATGCATTAAATATTTACTCGAAACTAATATTATGCAATATTTATTATTTAAATAAGTAATTAAAAACAAACTTTTCTTGTGTTTATTTTTATGATACTGCGTAGTTCTAACACGACTACAAATGTTTGAAATAAAACAGTCATTATGTTACATTAATATTCATTACATTATCGATGGCTCTCGATGTTAAATAAGAAAATAAAGCAGTATATAAACAGTTGCGTACTGCTAGTGAGTCACCTTAAAGTAAGTTTGTTTGTTTGTTACCTTTACATGCCTAAACCACTAAAACGGTCATCCTGAAATGCATACCCGTTGTCAGGTGTACAAAAACGGATATCCCGAAAAAAAATACAGTTCCCGAGAAAAATAACAATAACGTTCTTATGATAATAGATGGCGCTACATGTCTTTCGAATCATGATTGAATTGTATTATTACAAGCAGAGTACAACCCGAATTGATTGTCAAATTCTAAATTAACGTGAGTGAAACCACGGATAAAAGCTAGAATTATATAATCTCTTCAAACCCATAATTTTACATAAACAAATACCAATTTATGTGAACAAAGTATAGAAACAAGAATGTCCAAAGATAGCCACAACAAGCAATCATGAGAACAATAACTAATAACAAAATAAATAAATTTTATTCAAAGTTAATAATAAATTTTATCCAAAGTTAATGATTGGTACAATAAAACATAAATCTTCGAAATAATGTAGGTGTTACAGAGTTCGATGCCTGTACTAGGGTAAACCTGTATCACAGGCGATATGCGTTCTAATAATAGCTATTTGGCCAACAGGTTTTCTAAACAATATTTAACATCAGATTTGTTTTAAAAAGTAGTGAACTAGTTAATTTATTGTGATACTATACCTAATTTACTTAAACTCTTTTATTTTTAAGATAAGAACAAAATAAATGAAAGGTCTTTGTTCGCAACGGAGCTGGAACGCTCCGATGCTCAAAAAACTCGGATGCGTCACGACTGGAACGCGACGACGGGTCGAATGCGCCGGCGGCAGCCATCTTCTTCCCTTCTGTTCCGACAACTGAACAAGCGCTAATGGCTAACGCCGCGCTCTTAAATTCTTAATATTTTCTACTTTACTTACTTTATTCTGTAACAACAGTGTCAAGATAATATACGTCTGAAGAAACCTACGCAAAACTTTAGTTAAGTTGATCACCCCCAACAGTCTTAAACATGTAGATAAATGCTATGTCAATTACGCAATTAATTACACTATACATATATAAAGATCCATCAGCAGTATATTTTATAAACAAGTTACACTCGATCAAGTAAGAATAGCGAAAATCATTGTCATGGCATTTTTGTATTGAATTTGCTTAGCCAGCGACAAAACGATGGAAAGTACCGCAGTGGTATCGATGAATTAGCAACAAAGTATATAAAAATCAAGACTCGGAGTGATCGGAGACTCTACAATCGAAGTTGTAGACGATTATGTCTACCTGGGACAAACGGTTCAGTTAGGTAGGTCTAACTTCGAGAAAGAGGTCAATCGTCGAATCCGACTCGGCTGGGCAGCGTTCGCGAAGTTGCGTGGTATCTTCTCGTCCAACTTACCGCAGTGTCTCAAGACGAAAGTCTATGACCAGTGTGTGTTGCCAGTGATTACATACGGGACCGAAACGTGGTCGCTCACAATGGGCCTCATCAGAAGGCTTAAAGTCACCCAAAGGGCAATGCTCGGAGTTTCCTTGCGTGATCGAATCAGAAATGAGGACATCCGCAAGAGAACCAAGGTTAGGTTGACGACGTAGCCCGAAGAATTGCCAAACTTAAATGGCAGTGGGCAGGGCACATTGCTCGCAGAACGGATGGCCGATGGGGCCGTAAAGTTCTGGAGTGGCGACCGCGAACCGGAAGACGTTGCGTTGGAAGGCCCCCCACTAGGTGGACCGATGACCTGGTGAAGATTGCGGGGATCCGCTGGATGCGAGTCGCACGGGACCGGTCAATGTGGCGACACTTGGGGGAGCCTATGTCCAGCAGTGGACGTCTTTTGGCTGAAATGATGATGATGATGATGATGATATAAAAATCTGGTCTTGTATGACGCACTAGGCGCCCACATAATCAATAGAGTTGATGTACGAGTATCTCTGTTCTGCTATTTTCCTGGCAGGACATTCAGCGTCTCCAGTTTTATGGTCACTAGGTTTTTTAAAGCGTGAACAAGTCGCGCATTGGGTCATCACATGACCTGCATCGCCACAGTGACCACACGTAGAAACCATAAGAGCCTGAATGCCAATCCTCCTCCTACAGTTAAGTACATTAATATTTCTGTAATGCATAACATCACGCCTGTAATCCCCGAAGGGTTTGGCAGAGCTGTAGCTAATAATTAAGCCTCATGTAATAAACGAGCTGAGCGAGCTGAAACTGCGGTGGTGGGCGTGAAACACACACATCACGTGGGACCGTCAGAGCCGTTATAGAAACCATGCATGTTGCATGCTTGCTTCCATGTTACATGCTTGCTTCCATGTTACATGCTTGCTTCCATGTTACATGCTTGCTTGCCAGGTGGACAGTACGGACATAGGGTACCTTTCAAAACAATATTAACGTTCTTATGATAATAGATGGCGCCACGTGTTTTACGCTCCGACCCAAATTGATTAAATTACCCAATTTCAAATTATCAAATTCTAAATTACCGCGAGCGAAGCCGCGGGCAAAAGCTAGTATTTAAATAAGTAATCGAATCCCGTCCTTTTGTCGATAAACCCACGACTGAATTATTAAAAAATATTTTATAGCAAGTCGAGACTGCACTAAAGTACGTCATTGTCCAGTTAATGTATCGTCGAAGGTAAAGTCGGGAAGCATCCATAGACAGCACTTTGATTTTGATTAGAAAAGTGAGTGTTTTATTCAGATATAAACTTTTGTGTTCATATTCATTTCTAGGAAACATGGGCTGCGGGACTGTTCGAAAGAGATACCGCGGCCCTGGAACACAAAGGGCAAGGAAGGAACATGGATGGGTTTTAGTCAGTACAAGTCTGACACTCCCTTCCGCTCTGTCCAGAGCGGGAGAAGTCATTTGATGATTTCTCATCCCAAAAAAAAAGGGAGAAGAAACATTTAATTTGCAAAGACTACAGGGCATAGAACATAATTTAGCTTCGTACTCGTAAAATCATTGGTCGAGTAGTCACAAGCGCTAAGCATGACGATTGGGTTCACTTCCACTTCCACTACAAAGTGTTATTGGGTTTTTCCACCAGGAATTTCTCTTTTTTTTTGAGTAGGTATTGAGGTGAGGTTCATAACCATAGATTCTCCTTATGACATGGTACATATACTGGCGAAATGTATGCCTACCTCCAGGAATGAAAATGAAAGTGCGATCTGTGAATCTTGCCCTCAAACAGACAGAAATAAAATGGAAGGCTTTGAAGCAGGGGTCATAAACCCCTACGTTCACCCCACTCGAATATCTTCGATAAACTTGGACACAGCAGTGTCTACTCAATTTTTTTCGAAAATATCTTATATCTGCATATCTACATGAAACCCTCCTTTATCCGCCATTTTAGTCCAATTTAGATCAAACAGCTACCCTAGTATCAAGTTCGAATTAGCTCAGGGGTAAAATGTCAAAGAACAGAATAAAATAACAAAGTGGAGCCTCAAAACAGGGGTCACAAACCGAGCGTTCACCCCAGTCGAGAATTTTCGATAACCTTGGATAAATACTCAAAATATCTTTGGGTCCAAATGTGGAATTTTTCGTCTTATATGAATATGAATTATCTGTGTCCACCATTCTACCTAAAAATAGATTTAAGAGGTTGAACGTGACCGCACAACTAATGTTCAGCTTCTGGTTTACGGTCGGAATTCACGTTCCTTACTGAAGGAATTTCTGTACGTTATAATTATGTAGGTCTATACGGGGTGTAAACAGACTCTTAACAAAACCGAAAGGCACTTATTCTCCCCGTCATTGCGATATTTTTTTTGTTCTAGACCATACCTGGGAACCTCTAGAAGGTTTACGGAGATATTGGGGGTCAAAATTCGTTACAAGTTTTTTTAACGTAAGTTTTTAACTTTAAACACCTCCAGGACCCCTTTACTATTCAATCCATCCATCAGCACAATGTTTTGAGTGCGTTACATTGAGTCCTATTGTAAAACGTGATTTTTCAGCCCAAAAAAAAAGTCGTTTCCCAGCACTAATTTTTGCGTAAAGTTATTTAGTTTGATGTACATAATGCTTAGTTGACGGCTTCGTGAAGAGTCTGTTTACACCCTGTATGTTCTACGTGCACTTTGTATTCGCCACGTTCAATGGCGGACACTCCCGCCTGATCACCACTAAGCTCATTTTGCTTGCACTCACAACATGAAGCGCTCTCTAGCCAAGCGGGGGCGCCTCCGCATGGTTTAGGCAATATTTTTTTTTAACTGATCAGGCGGAAAAGGCCTCTACTTTACCTACACTTTAATCTCCTAATTTGGGTGTAATTGTTAATTACACCTCTGCCTAACCCTTCGGGGATTACAAGGCGTGATATTATGGTAATAACCTAGACTATTCTTACTTTTTTTTTAATATTATAAAAAGACAAAATTAAACGTGTGACACAAATAATGTCATCAGTGCTGTAACTTTTCTGAACATAAGGGGTTTAAATTATTTGAAAACTATAGTAATAAAATTTGAATTAATGGAAAAAAGAAATTCGTCATCATCATCAGCCTACAGCAGCCCACTGCTAGACATAAACCTCAACTACACACGCTGTTCCATTCAATTTTCGGGAATTTTGATATACTACTCGTTTAAGCCAGAGGACGTCCTATTTTATGTAACCATTGATATTATTAAAACTGGATTCAATAATATAGTTGTCATAACTTTATAAAATTCCACCTCCGCTCAAATAGTGTCACAAGTCAAAAAAATTGAAAAACTCATTGAACACTCTTTATTGCACCATTCGTTTCAGAAAACTTCTTATCTCGAATAGTGTCATGTATGGTTAAAATATTTATCCCTTAATGGCTCTAGTGTCATTATAATGTTAAGTGAAAGTTATGTCATACCAAAAATTTCAAACGCCCTTTTCTCAAAAGTTTGCTTTTTAGCTTTTTTTTTCTTTTTTCGGATGGGAAATCATCAAATGACTTCTCCCGCTCTGGGCGAAAGGGAGTGTCAGACTTATACTAACTAAAACCCATCCCATCCATGTTCCTTCCTTGCCCTTTGTGTTCCAGGGCCGCGGTATCTCTTTCGAACAGTGCCGCAGCCCTGGTTTTTTGGCTTACGACACTATTTGATCGGAGGTGCGATATCCTCTCTTTATAGGAATCTCTTCTTCATTGTGAGTGAGCAGCTAGCTTTTTTATTGACTGACCTTGATGATTTAAATTAGGTACCTGTTAATGATTTGATTTTCATGCCAGTCAAAATCTACAAATATATTAAATCTACCTAGCATAATCAGGTTAAAATATACACCAGAGATAACCCATAATGTGGTAGTATACAAAATTGTAATTGTTGTTTGAATATTTACACCTTTATTTTACATTAGTTTATTGGTCTATTGTCTTTGATCACAATCTATCTTTCAGTAGTTCCTTGTGAATAGTTCTAAGTTATCCAGAAAGTTCCAATAATTTACCCCCAGCCCGCGGCTTACCTTGCAGACAACAAGTTAATCTGTTTAACTTGTTTAGTTTAAACGCGTGGCCGCGGTACGCGTGGGCTCTTAATAAATAATATTATTAGTTGATAGCAACGAAAATATTGTGAACGAAGTTTATGATAAAACATTTTATCACTGAATATTTTAATGTTTTTTTGTTGCCAGTAATGTCCTGAATATCGGGAGAAAGCCACTTATCATACATAGGAGGAATGAGCTTGATCACCATGCTTGCTCAATGCGAGTTGACGATTTCAGGCCGAAATCTAGATATTCCTCACGATGTTTCCCTTCACAGGTAGCCAATGTCCTCAGAAAGTTCGTAATAAAGTGTAACACCGCTAAAAGCATGGATATTTTTTTGTAATCGATTTTTTTTTGTAATCGAATATCGAAATGGTTGGATCAGCATGCATCCCACTAATTAGCAGAAGGAAATCCAAATACTTAAATACGGTATTATATGGACAAATTCGTAATCTACGTACAATAGCTAACTGATTCCCAATTATGGCGTTATACGGCGTCCATCGATGAGACATGGGACTTCATACTTGTGTATGACTTTTTCTAAAAGCAACGCTTTAGTATCTAAAACCTTCTTTTCTCTATAAAAAACTGAATAAAGTTCGTATGTAATAGAGTACAATTTAATGTAGCGTCTAGTTCATGTGTTTTTTTTTTTTAATATCTATTTTTCCGCAAGGCTGTTTCCGCTTGCGGCAACCGCTAACTCTCAATTTGAGCCGTGAGGTTAAGCTGTTTTTTTTAATGTTGATTGATAGTGGCCAGTTGTTTCATACAAGTCGAACAACAGTTAGTTGTAACAGTTCAATGACCAATAACTTTCGATCATAACCTTGGTGACCTTCTACAGGTCTCTGACTCCATCACACTTCCTTGTTATAATTTTGGGTATGTATTAATTTCACACAATGCAAAAAAAACCGCGTGTTTATCTTTAAGGTAAACATTCATGGGATAGCAATACTGCCACCATTAGGAAAAAAGGCTCAACTAACATTTTTTTAACTCAATTTTGAAAAAAATGTTTGTTGTGCTCTTTTTCCTTATGACGGCAGAATATTACTTTATCTTTTAGATTTATTTTAGTGCTACGACCTTTTTCAGCTGTCCATCAAACTGGTACAGAATTAATCTCGTATTTATTTCAACAAAAGTTTGATTGCAATGAACTGCTCAATGATAATAAAGTGATGCCTAAGTACAACGCCTAACAATCCAATTCTCAGTGTCTCTAATATAATTAGATATTCCTTGATTATTATAACTCTGCAACTACTCAAAATTAAACAACAAAAACGTATCTGTCGCTTACACACAACACATGAATGAAGACATCTCGCGAACGCCACAGCAGTGCAATCATTTCATAACTGCCTAAAAGCCGCCCCTTCAACAGTCAATAAAAGTTTCATAACACTTAGTCAAGATAACGGGGTGTCTTTGAACTTGACCTCCAGGCTTGCAAAACGCCCCCCACTAGACCCCACACTACTGTCTGACAATATCGAAAGACAAGCCGTAGTGAACGCACGACTCGACCATGTACCCAAATCCGTTCGACAGAAAACATTCGACGATCAGACAAGTTCTCGACAGAATATTTCGAGAGAAAAGTGTTCAGAAAAATGTACTTTCGAGAAAGAATAGTAATACTTCGTCTTATTCCGCGACCAGTTCGGAAAGCCGTAAGATGTTCGGGTTTAGTTTGCGCTGAGTCTGTGTGCGGTTGTGATTTGTAATCGTGATGGTTCGTTGCAGTCTGCTAGTCAGCGTTTCGCTTTCACTACTTGACACTTTAGTAAGTACTTCTTTATAAGCATTTATTTTTATATCGCCTAGTAAACATACAAAACGCAGCAATGTGAAGTAATAATCCATTCAGTGGCTGTTTTTCCTAACTCCCTGTCCTAAAGAGACGTAAATACACCCCCTCCCACCTCATTTTATACCTGTATACCCTATATCTGATCCGCAAACCCGATCCCCCTTGTGTATCAGCAAAAATACAAGCAATATTCTTGAAGTTAACCTCCACGGTACGCCCGGCGAGTCTGCAAGGCTCATTTATGTACGTATTTCCAAATGACTTGTTATTGCAAAAGCAATTTCTCATGTTGTCTGCTCGATAGATACTGCTGACCTAAATCTCTATCTTTGCTAATAACGGGGGAAAAAGATCATTAAGTTTTTTCTTGGTTTAGTAATTAAAATTGATGTTTGTAAACATATGCGTGTTTATGTATTAATGTAATTAATTAAACGCACGTTACCTTTTTTTGTGTTTAGATGAGTTTGATGCGCATTATTTTGAAGTACTTGAAAATTAAATTAATGCTTCATAACTTTCATTTTTAGGGTTCCGTACCTTAAAAGGAAGAAGGAACCCTTATAGGATCACGTTGTCCGTCTGTCTTTCTGCCTGTCAAGACCTTTTTTCACAGGAAAGCGCAAAGGTCTCAAGTTAAAATTTTTATTATAAAGGGTGTAAACAGACTCTTAACGAAACCGAAAGGCACTTGTTCTTCCGATCATTTTTTTGTTCTAGACCTACCTGGGTACCTTCTAGTTACGGAGATATTGGGGATCAAAATTAGAACTTTTTCATAAGCTTTTTTAAGTACCGGTTTTTAATGTAATGTTTACTTTAAACACCTCCAGGACCCCCTAACTATTCAATCCATCCATCAGCACAATGTTTTGAGTGCGTTACATTGAGTCCTACTGTAAAACCTGATTTCTCAGCCCAAAAAAAAATCGTTTCCCAGCACAATTTTTTGCGTAAAGTTACTTAGTTTGATGTACATAATGCTTGGTTGACAGCTTCGTGAAGAGTCTGTTTACACCCTGTATATCAAATACTTGGTTCTACAGTCTGTTTTTGCTATGAAAAACCAACTTGGGAAACTCTTAAGTCAACGCGATCAAACGATATGACCGTTTGTATCGTTTGTGTAATTTGACAAGGGAATTAAAACCTATAGGATACTTCCCGTTGTCCTAGAATCATGAAATTTGGCAAGAAGCAATGTCTTACAGCACATGTAAAGGGAAAACCGTAAATATGTAGTTTAATCACAAAATACCTACAAGTTTGTATGGAACCCTCGGTGCGCGAGTCTCAGTCGCACTTGGCCAGTTTTTTTTTATTATATTTCATTTATTTGCATTTCTACAATTCTACGTTATCTTGTTCATGCTTCTGTCTCCAGTGTTTTAAACTGTGCGTCATCTGTACTTCAGTCCGTATTGAAATTTTACAATTCCTCTTCAACTACACTCAACCGCATATCACTCAAGAACACAAAACCACCTCTTATTGCTACAACATAAAGGCGCTCTCTAAGACAGATTGCTTCCACAGACATGCGGTTAACTATACCTTAATAAACCATCGTGATATGAGAACTCATTCTTCACTAACATCCTTTGAATATACTCATATACTAAGAGCCTTGAAACTAGTTTTCTATTCCTTGAATATCAAGACAAGGGAAACAATGGAGAGTCTGATTACTGCCTGTTACATACTGAAATATTGACTGCCTCGTTGGCCTAATGCAAGCATTCGCGACTGCTGGCCATGAGGTCCTGGATTCGATTCCCGGGTCGGGCAAATTGTTATTAGGTTTTTCTATCAGGAAATTCTCAGCAGCGGCCACGGAGTCTGGATCTGTGCCCGGTTGATGGCAATTGGCTCGCCCCCTGTTGCACGGGACTTAAACATAACTTGCGAAATGTGGGTATTAGGTACACTTCTGCCTAACCCTTCGGGGATTACAGGCGTGATGTTATACTGAAAGTAATGACCCAACTCCGTTTGTATATTTTGACAAAATATTGAGATGTACATAAACCTTCTGGATTAAATTCTAAATAATTGTGGAAATTACATTAAAATCCATTGGTTAGTTTAGGACAACGGTCACGCAGACAAACACTATAGGTGACTTTATTTTAAAACAATATTTATTTTTTTAACACTTCAAGCACACAGTACAGAGGCGGACTTAATGCCTTAGACATTTTCTACCAGTCAACCTTTGGGTGATGCAGAGATAAACAGTAGTAGGTGTAAATATGGAAACAAATTAGTATAAACTTAGATAAACTACAATATGTATGTATTAAAGATTTTACAAAACCCAAGTTAGTACTTTGTTATTTTATTAATTGAACTAACAAGACCACTTACTCTAGAATTACAAGAACTAGAAAAAAATTGTTCAATTACTGCTCCTATTTTATAACTTTGTACCTAATTGCTTCGAACACCCTTTCATTAAAAGAGTTTAAATTAACATTGACCTTATTATTGTAAGTTTTTGACTAGTTGTTAATAAAATATTTAAAACTAAGTTTTAAAAGAAAAATTTGATACAACTACTTAAGTAAAAACTAAAATGAATATTTTAATCATAAACACGTCGAACACAATACCCGAATGACCTTCTCAACTGTTATTTAACTTTTTACTTCAGGTTAAACCGTGCTTGCTAAGGTCGGTTCATTTGGGTCCATTACAAACCGACTTTCATCCGTGCCTCTGTAAGCACGTTAAGCCGTTGGTCCCGGCTGTCATTTGTAGATCTTTGACAGTCATTACAGGTAGTCAGTGGCCCAAAACCCAAAATGAGCTGCTCCAGACTCTTCACGAAGCCGTCAACCAAGCACATAATGCTTGGTTGACGGCTTCGTGAACACAAACTAAGTAACTTTATGCAAAAATTATTGCTGGGAGACGACTTTCTTTTTGGGTGAAAAATCACGTTTTACGGTAGGACTCAATATAACGCATTCAAAACATTGTACTTATGGATCGATTGGATGGAATAATACGGGGGTCGTGAAGGTGTCTTATGTAGAAAAAATACATTAAAAACATATTTAAAAAAAAACTTGTGAAAAAGATGCAACTTTCATCATCTGCCTAGCCTTTTCCCAAAGATGCAACTTTGACCCCCAATATCTCCGTAACTAGAAGGTTCCCGGGCATGGTCTAAAACAAAAAAATGATCGCAATGATTGACGGGGAGAACAAGTGCCTTTCGGCTTCGTTACCACTACAGTACTTTCACAGTTTTTATGCCTTATGGCTGGGACTGTAGCTTCATTTCATTGTTATCTTGTCGACAGTTCAAAAGTGCCTGTAACTGGCCTACTTGAAATGAATGCATTTTTTTTTCTTTTTTTTTACGGCGGGGAAATAATCGAATGACTTCTCCCACTCTGGGCAGAGCGGGAGTGTCAGACTTGTACTGACTAAAACCCATCCATGTTCCTTCCTTGCCCTTTGTTTTCCAGGGCCGCGGTATCTCTTTCGAACAGCCCGCTGCTTTGATTTTGATTTTGTTATGAGTCTTTTTACACCCTTTATACGGAAGACTTGATTTATTGGCAGTCAATACTCAATGTATCTATTACTTTCCAGAGTTTTAAATTAGGTGGTAAGTTAGTTTTACCCGACTGCCAAGGAAGGGTTGTGTTCTTCGAGCGTATCTTATTTCTTTGTTCGTAAATTTCTTTATTATTTCGTATGTTCCATATAGCTGGATGGATTTCGACGATTAAGATTAGATTCGTCTCAAAAAAGTGTCCTTAAGTAAAACCCTTAGATGTTTAATAAAAAAACATAATGGCGGGTTTATAGCGCTAAATTGTAAGACATTAATTTTTTTGAAGTGATACTTCTATTGCGACTTCCAACAAGGTTGCGTTAAACGTTTAACGCTACCATGGCGCGGTATGAAAGCACTGTTGCGTTAAACGTTCAACGCTCCTGGGGAGGGGGAATAGAAAAAAAGTTTCACTTCTTCCGCGCGGAGGGACTCCACGCAATATTTTTTTTCAACCAAATCTATCGAGTAGGGTATCAAAATGAATAAAATTAAAAGGAAATGTTACTTGTTTCTTTCTTTTGTTTTAAAGTTTTTAGGAATTTCTCCTGTTCCGTAGGCGCATTTACAAACGTAAGTTTGCAAAGACAAGTGTACGTTTTCAAATGACTCCGTGTATAAGTTCCACAATTGCTATTCACTGTTGCCAGCTCGTCTCTATTTCGCCGGTAGCCGCATACGTTTAGCCATTTATTACACCATTCTAACGCTGTTTAAACTTGAGCAATTTTAATTTTTATAAACGAAGACGGCAGGATTTCGCAAGTAACCCGTTCGTTATTTGTGTTCAACCTTGCGATTATTATACATAACATAACGCTCATAATCTCTGGAGGGTTAGGCAGAGACGTGCCTCAGTAGCTACACCGATATTTGGCTAGTTATGTTTGAGTCCCATGTTATAGGGGGCGAGCCTATTGCCATCGTTTGCCAGGGCAGAAATCCAGACTCCAAGTTACGAACTTAGAAATTCCAATCTATATTTCTATACTATAATATAATATAATCTATATCTAAACTTATAAATAATATTATAAAGAGTAAAGATTTGTTTTTTTTGTATGTAACGAATAAACTTGAAAACTACTAGACCAATTTGAAAAATTCTTTCAGCAATGGACACCTACATTATCAGCGAATAACATGGGCTATATTTTTTCCCCGTACTCCCACGGGAACGGGAACTACCCGGGTGAAATCGCGTGACGTCCGCTAGTGTGATATAAATTTCCACTTTGCCCAACGTGGGAATCGAACCTAGGATATACTCAGAAGTAAAGTTTGCAACCAGTAGATCTATATATGTACCACTATTATATATAGACCAAGTAACAATTTGAGGTCGTTCTGAAATCATTTCTTATCTCATACGGCTGTGGAAAGTTCTCAAACTCGAATATACTTAGAGGTCTTGGAACAGAAATAATTGTGTATGTTTGAAAAAGTTTGTAGAAGTTAGGACCCGATATAGATCAGACCTTTACAAAACGTAAATTGGGTTGTTAGTTTACAAGTTTTAATGACTTTAATAACATTAGCAGAAAACTTACACAGACCTATTTTATACTATACCAGTTTTATTTTTATTTTTAACCCATTATCATCATCAACTTCATCATCATCATTTCAGCCGAAAGACGTCCACTGCTGGACATAGGCCTCCTCCAAGTGTCGACACATTGACCGGTCCCGTGCGACTCGCATCCAGCGGATCCCCGCAACCTTCACCAAGTCATCGAAACACCACTAGGTGGAACCCATTATAAAATCATGTAAATTTCCCGTATACTAAGTTACTCTACTCGCGAAAAGTATACTACTTATACAGCTTATACCTTCTACTTAACAATTTTTATTAAAATTACATTATTAGCCTTGACAGAACACCAAATTTTCCGCTACAGCAATTTACATAAATAAAAGTGCAATACATAATGTGAAGAATACATTATTATAAAATTAGTAATTAAGTAACTTCGAACTTACTAGAATCTACAACTTCATCTAGTAACTATACAAACAGCATCGTCTTCGTGGCCTTGTCCTATGGTATTTGGGGACAGCGCAACGCGTTTTTTTCTGCGTCAACCGTCACGCTATCATCATCATCATCATCAGCCTATAATGTTCCCACTGCTGGGACACAGGCCTCCTCTCTATGAGAGGGAACGGGCTATGATCCACCACGCGGGCCCAGAGCGGATTGGTAGATGTCACATGTCTTCGAATTTTTGGTTCTAGGACATGCCGGTTTCCTCACGATGTTTTCCTTCACCGTTTTTGATTCACGTTATTAGTTACTCTTTTTTCTTTCATATCATTCATCATTAAATATCTATAAAAACTAGTAAAAAATATGTTGATACGTTTTATAACTAAAATAGGTAACATTGTGCCGAGATACATAAAGGTTAATAATTATGCAATTGATTTTTTTAAAACATAATTTATCTCTTTAACATCATCATCATCTGCCTAGCCTTTTCCCAACTATGTTGGGGTCGGCTTCCAGTCTAACCGGATGCAGCTGAATACCAGTATTTTACATGGAGCGACTGCCTATCTGACCTCCACAACCCAGTTACGACTGGGAAATACGATACCCCTTGGTAAGACTGGTTGTCAGACTTTTTGGGCCACTGACTACTTTAACGACTGTCAAAGATCTTCAAATGACAGCCGGGACCAACGGCTTAACGTGCTTTCCGAGGCACGGAGGAAAGTCGGTATGTAATGGGTGGTCACCTATCCACAGACCAACCCAGGCAAGCACGGCTTAACCTAAAGATCGACCCGAGCGGCTGTTATTGTTTAGCCACGAGCTCCTCGAATTTATCTCTTTATATGTAAATAATTATTTTATTTTTCTATTGAACATATAAAATATGTTTTAGAAGAGTTTCATGTGATGCCACCATACCATACTATACCTTACCACAACATACCACCATACCATAGAATGTAATTCTTCCTTCAAAGTTCGAGTGAATCAGTTTCTTCTAGGTAAGCGTGCTCCATCCAAACGCAAGCCTATTATATGTAAAAAAAAAACAATAAGAGACTCTTCACGTGACCAGAGGGCTGGCCTTTTTTTGGCCAAAGAATCAGCATTGACATCCAACTTCGTAATGCCAGCCTTCTGGGCACATTTCCTTTTGACAGCGATGTAGACGAATTTTTTAACGCTCTGTAATTCTTTTCCCTTTTTGATACTAGTATATATTTTTAAGTAATTTTTTATAAGCGAATATTCAAAATATGCCAAATAGGCTTTGGCTTACAGTTATATAATAATACACCAATGTGTTAACCACTTGAGCCAGCATCGACAGCAGAATCTATCGACATAGGTTAGACGATTCGTGAGGAAACATTGGTCAAGATAAAAAGACTCAATCCCACTGCTCGTGGACGCCAGTATGACGGAATATTACCGCTGCAAGCTTGGGAGACCGATTGGCATTTGTTTTTGCCAATGACCTAACAAGAGGAGCCGTTATCCAAGATTAACCAACCTTATGAGTGTTGAAAAATGTCTAGTGCATCTTTTTCCGCATTATTGCAGTTTTAAGAAGGTGGGAATAGCAGAAAAATAACTCTTGTGTGACGTTCTTCCATTTTTAGCAAGCGCGTATCGAGATGACCGTGTCAAAAGCGTCATGCCTGAAATGATGATATGATCCTAAAGATCACAATGCTTCACTTAGTTAATGATAAGTGAACAGTATAACGAAGTTCCTGTGAGAAATCATGTTGTTTCTAGTATTATATTATCAAAGGCAAACAAATGATATTCTAGTCATGACCACTGTCCGGACAGTGGTAATCACGGTGAAGAGACCAAAATAAGGTAATCATTTTAGGTTAAAATGAAACCAATGCAACTAAGATTATTTTAATCCAATACTAAGTCATGAATAAATAAACATCTTGCTCTCTAACAATACTCCAGTTCAAACGTTAAAAATTAAAGTACCACTTCCACTTAGTAGGTACTCAAGTTATATAACTTTCAAATTATGACACAAATACGACTTTTGAAACTGTATGCTAAACCGATATTGGTCAGATCATGATGTAAGATGATACTGTTGAAAATGTGCCAACTGACGTAGTGCTGCGCATGAGCCGGTCAAAGTCAAGAATTACGCCCAACTTTGTGACAACATGACGGTAACAGTGCCAACACGGTTTTGTTTGGGAAGGGGCAATGTTGGCAATCTTTGCTTGTGAATTTTCTTGTATCGAACTCTAATAAGCTCGTATACTGAAGTCAGGGGTTCGGATAAACACATAAGAAAATGAGACAATATATAACCATACATAAGTATGTATTATAAATGCAAAGAATCGTCCTGATCCAGAATTCGAGCTTCATTATTAAATCTTCAAAGAAAATTAATGGAAATTATCAGGAAAGAAAAACCTTTGCAAACCTTTGCAGTTTCAAAGGCAGTAAGAACACCTTAAATAAAATCATACCACAATAGGTATATAAATTATGCCAGAATCGAAGGGAAAAAACGTGTTGCGCCGATCCCAAGTAATATGGGACAAGGGCAGAAAGAATTAAAATAGCATTATTTGTAGGTACATTTTCTGTACATCTGTACATATAAATAAAATTGGAGTGCCTGTTTGTAATATTAAAATAACAGCTTTTTACTAAGTGCATATGGATGTATACACGGCGCATATACCAAAACAACATTTTTTTCAATTTTTGTCTGTCTGTCTGTTTGTTCCGGCTAATCTCTGAAACTGTGCATATAAATAAAATTGGAGTGTCTGTTTGTAATATTAAAATAACCGCTTTTTACTAAGTGCATATGGATGTATACACGGTACATAATACCAAAACATCGTTTTTTTTTAATGTTTGTCTGTCTGTCTGTTTGTTCCGCTAATCTCTGAAATGGCTGGACCGATTTTGACGGGACTTTCACTGGCAGATAGCTGAAGTAACAAGGAGTAACTTAAGCTTATTTTAGATACATAATTAGGGTTCAGTGGAAAGAAATAAAAAAACCCTTGAAATTGGTAACAAAATTGGATTCAAATAGGGAAGTGCTTATAATAAAGGGGATTTTTTAATAATAATTTCACGCGAACGAAGGTCGCGGGCAACAGCTAGTTAAGGTATAATTAAAGAGTTTCTATTTACTTCTTTACATGAATCTGAACAAAATTCAATAAACGGTCGTCACGAACATTATTGAGAAGTACCAGATTATTTCAATGAAATACCATTTCAGCATTAAAGAAACATGCATGCGTGTTGAACGGTAATCGTTTGTTCAGGTCAATTGAGGGAAACTTGTGTTAATAAGTACCGATTACTGGCACACGGCTCATATTTGTCCTTGTTCATTTCTAATTGGAATTCATAGTAATGTGTTTTGGAATACGTACTTATTTTCTGTTAAGACCTTGGAAGGTAAATTACTTTTTGGAATTTACTGTTTTCCATAAGATAAAGTTTGTAAATATTCCTTTATTTATTTTTATACATTAAAAATAAAAAAAAACATAAAAAACATTTAAAATAAAAAAAAAGTAGCCCACCAGTATCGGGAACAGGGTCCAAGCTACCGGCAGTCAGGGCTCCAGAGAGAGGAACTTCCTGACAATACAATCTTGTTTTGTAAATATTATTATTATTTACGAAACAAGATTGACAGAGTTAATCAGAGTCAAGTCAATGTCTTTTGTCACTCTTGACAGTTTTAAATATCTCTTGGGAACATTACCAACTGACAGCGTTGAGGAGGAGTTTTTCGATGCCCTATTACAGTTTGTTGTTAGTTTATCTATTTTAGTTTAATAGTTTTTAATTATTAATGTATATAGTTAGTTTAAATATTAGTACCTATGTGATCGTTTAATATACATATAATCTACTGCTTCAAGACAACTCCATTAATACTTTAGGGTATCCATTTGTAGCGGCACTACAGCAACATAGTACAAAACTGGCCAAGTGCGAGTCGGACTCGCGCACGAAGTGTTCCGTACCCCCTTAAATACTTATTTTATTTTAATTTAATTATTTATTTTGAAAGTGAATATGCAACGAAATATTCTCTGAATATTTCAAGCGTCAAAAAATTACGTTTGTTGTATGGGTGGCCCCCTTAAATATTTATTCTATTCTGTTTTTAGTATTTGTTGTTATAGCCGCAATAGAAATACATCATCTGTGAAAATTTCAACTGTCTAACTATGACGGTTCATGAGATACAGCCTGGTGACAGACGGACAAACGTGTCGTCACATTCAATGTTTGCAACTCTTTCAAATTATAAAGTGTTTCTCGTTTTCTAAGCTCAATTTCACAACTGCAACAGTATTTTTCCTTAATCCAGCCATAAAATAGTAGCACCGCGTACTAAAACAATTACGAATTATGAGCATTAATGCCTATAAAATACTGAGTGCCAACATAAATTGCATTGCATAGCTGCGCGCGCGCCGACTGGTCTCGGTAGCGGTGCAAACGCATCGCGTGGCGAAATACACACTTTCCATACGTTTGTTTCACGATGTGTTTTTTTTACTCGGATTTGTTTGATTCTGCTTATTGGATTGCTTTTCATGATTCGTACGTTTTTAACCGACTTCAAAAAAGGAGGAGATTCTATATTCCACTGTATATTTTTTTATGTATGTTTACCTATTACTCGAAGACGCCTGAAGCCTGTAGGAAAGCGTTATTGATATTGTTTAACCTTAACATATTCTTTTAGATCTACAAAGTTACGGCAACAGATATTTTGATATCCAATTTAGGCATTACTCCTTCAATATCACATTACTTCCAAAACAATATCTGTCCTGATAACACATTGGCACTCAAGTCTAAACTTGAGCACAAAAGTAGTTAAAAAAGTGTGTAGTTCTAAAAGTTTGAAAAGAGAACGTCGGGTTTATCCCTGAAAGACTGTCTGTTTTCAAATCTCGTTCTTATTAAAACGGTTATAATGAGGTGCTGCTATTTTGTAAACAAAGTTTCTTACTACGTCATTGCATACATGTACGAGTTTCCAATCAAAATATTATTTTAATAAATTATCTTAGTTCACAGCTTCTATCATGTGATACTAAAAGCTTAACAAACATTTTGGTCACGTTTTCTAAAAAACGTGACACACTCGCCTGCTTATAAATCATTGACTTATTTGATAATAATTTTGTTGAATTTATCATTTAGTTATTTTTTTAGATTGGCAAAACGCTTAAACTATACTAACAGCTTAGACATTTATTGTTTTTGCGTGTCAGTTTTATCACATTAATAATAAAGGCTACAATCGTCTATAAAATAATCCTGAAGACTAGTCTTTTGTTTTTTTTTGTCCTATTTATAAAGAACCCCAGAGACTATGGGATACCTATCCTACGATGAACAGAAGGTTTTCTGATTAATAATACAAAATGACAATGACATTTGTTTTTTTTTAATTCAACTCTTTTAACCGGTCAGGGCAAATTTATAAGAGCTCCGTTTCAGCCATTTGACGGAACCTTAAAAAGAATCGCAATTGCGGGGAGAACAAGTGCCTTACGACTTCGTGAAGGAGCTTTTTACACCCATTATATTGTTTTCTTAAATTAAGTAAGAGACCTACTATTGCTTTTGAACCATACATTTAAAAAAAAACTTATCAAAAAAACATGTTTTTTAATAAGAATTCAACAAAACAAGATCATGGCCACTTACATAATTTACATTTTGAAGATCAACCACGTAGGTTGTTCAAATGGTTATGACATGACTTTACATGCAAATTAATTTATGTATTTACCTATCCTTAAGGTAACTAGATGAGAATCTATACGAATTTGATGAAATAAACAGCCTTTTTTGAAAGTAAATTTATTTCATAATTTTTGAGTAAGTATAAGTCGTAAGATTACAATGAACTAAACGCAATATAGCCCTGGAGCCCTGCCACATATACGGGGTGGAAGGGACACGTGCAATACCTACACGGTCAGGATATGTATATGGAACAGCTGATTTTTTTCCACCCTGTATTTTACATCGAATTTTGCTTCCCATAGGTGCCACAGTGCCCAATATTGTAGTGAAGCATATTTTCAAGAACAATTTATTGTTCAATACAGTATTTATGATATGGTTTGACAAACGGCAGAGCTCGTGGCTAAATAATAACAGCCACTCGGGTCGATCTTTAGGTTAAGCCTTGCTTTCCGAGGTTGGTCTCCGTGGATGGGTGTCCACTCATTACATACCGAGTTTCCTCCGTCACAATAAGCCGTTGGTCCCGGCTGTCATTTGTAGATCTTTGACAGTCGTTAAAGGTAGTTAGTGGCCCGAAAGTCAGACAACCAGTCTTACCGGCCAATGGGTATCGTATTACCCAGTACAAACTGGGTTGTGGAGGTCAGATGGTCACTCCATTAAAAATACTGATACTCAGTTGCATCCGGTTAGACTGGATGCCGACCCCAACATAGTTGGGAAAAGGCTAATTAAGCAGATGATGATGTTTGACAAACAGTATGTCCTTTAAATGGTTCTATAATGCCAAATAACTGTCACATGACGGAAGGGATCAAACATTGCTTGACATTTGTACTCAATGTTGCAACTAAAAATAACTAAGTTTAGCAAAATACTTAGGTATTACAAACCTAATTGAAGTAAGTATTACAAAACTTTTAACCTTGTACGTGCTAATAATCAGACCATAGCATATAATTTCCTTCATACTAATTCATTTTTAAAGTATTGAATTTAATTCCGCATGTAAGTACCTATGGGTTTCCTACAATTGATTAATGACTCCATTTAAAATCAGTAAAAAACAGCCATTTTTTATAGGGATACGGGAAGTAAGTAATAACTATTTCCGAATGGGTTAATAGCGATCGGATTCCGATGCGATGCCTTCCGTCCTTGAAATAATGTTTTTTTTATTTTTATATAAGCAGGCTTCGGTTATCGAACATTAAAAACTTATATTATGTGTATAATTATATTTTTAACTAGCGATTGCCCGCAACCATCGTTCACGTGAAATTATTATAAAATTCTTACTTCCCAAATTGAATCGGATTTTGTTAATAATTTCAAGGTTTTTAATTTTTTGCACGGAATCCTTTCCTAAAGTTAACGTAGTTTAAGTTACTCTTGATAGCATCAGCTATCTGCCAGTAAGTCCCGTTAAAATTAGTCCAGCCGTTTCGGAGATTAGCCGGAGCAAACAGACATACAGACAAAAAAAAGTGTTTTAAGTACCGTATATAAGGTCCCATTAAAATAGATGGACAAAGTCTTATAAATCATTCAAACCACCAAAATAAGGACCGAAATAAGGATAGTAAAAAAATAAGAAAACCGCATTAGATTACTTACACGATTTTTTTTTTTTTTTTTTATAATCATGGGCATTTGTGGAGTGGCTAAATAATAACAATTACTCGGGTCGATCTTCAGGTTAAGCCGCGCTTGCCTAGGTTAGTCCGTGGATGGGTGACCACCCGCTACATACCGAGTTTCCTCCATGCCTCGGAAAGCACACTAAGCCGTTGGTCCCGGCTGTCATTGTAGATCTTTGACAGTCGTTACAGGTAGTCAGTAGACCGAAAGACTGACAATCAGTCTTTTCGGGGTATCGCATTACCTAGCACTAGCTGCAGGGGCGTGCCGTCCATAGAGGCAATTAGGCCTTAGCCTACCCTTCCAACAACGCCAAATTTATTATAACTACGTAATAAAATAACACAAAATATTAAAAAATAAGTTAAAACTCCTGTTAAATACTTATAGCAACTTGTCGCGCCCGTGGATTGAGGGCCTAGTTGTCATTCATAAATTTACGCACACTGATGCATATTTTCGTGTGTATGAACGGCACACATGCATAGTTTATGGGCGTTGTCTCCTGCGACAGGAGCTGTGTTGTTATTGGCTAGCTAGATTGTGAATGACTCAGGGTGCCCAATTTGTGGAGATTTCCCCGAATTACGAGGAATTCGAGAAACAGATTACACACAAACGCGATAGTTTCCTTAATTACTAATAGAGACAATAAAAAAACAGAGTGGTATTGTCGAATTTATACCTTCCAAAAAATGATAAATTGTAAGGAATAGCAAAAGCACTTTAAAAACAGAAACTACAATCATGAATTTTATTTTCTGCTTTGTTTTTTGGGGAGTTAGGAAAATAAATATTGGGAACCCTGTGCTGTGTCTGTCACTTTTATTGACAAATTAGAAATTAAACTTTTCTTCATCATGTGACAAACAATTTATTGGTTTGGTTTTGTATATCTTACTAAGTTATAACACTCGCAATGTCTGATGTGTGTGAACAAATATTAATAATTATCTGTTGATCGCCCCAAATTGAACCGATTTGTTGTGTTATTAGTTTATTTACTTAAAAATAGTGTTCTGTTGTGAAGTTTGCGCTGATACTGTGTGTTTGTTAGAAGTTAAACGCAGTTAGTTTACGCAATTATCATATGAATGATAAAATAATTTAAGCAAGTTGTGTCTAATGGTAGATGTGTACCCAAATTATGAGAATTAACCTATACCCAATTTTGTTATGGGTATCAGTATGCATGGCCTACCCTACGTGGAGAACCACTGCACGCCACTGACTAGTTGGGTTGTTGAGGTCAGATAGGCAGCCGCCCTATGCATCCAGTTAAATTGGAAGCCGACCCAAATAGTTGGTAGAAGACTAGGCAAAAGCTGAATCATTGGCATTTGTATTGCCACTCTATTTTCACCTTTAAAAATACCTATGTTAAAATATTTTTTTTCTTGTTACAGGTATGTACGTGATGGCGCCTTGGACTGCAAAACGAAAAGATATTATCCCAAAAAGATAATCCTGATAAAGAATACAAATAAGGACAAAATAAATAATAGCCTACGAGTATTTCCTAGTGAAAAAAGTCATTTGAATATAAATAGTGTAGAGGTGTCCGAAAATTGATGTAAACATATGTAAATATAATATTACATAAATCATAAATTTATGAGTCGTAATATTTGAGTAATATTTTCAGAATAAAAAAATATCTAACTCTTAATCATGTTAGTCTACTGGGAGATTTATTAAAAATGCATGTAACATGAAATACAATAAGTGAATATGTATTGTAAAATTGGATTCTGTTGTAAGAATGTTTTATTACTAAACTAAGATATTTTAAAGAAAGAACACACACAAGAATGAAATCAGTTTGGTTAATTAAAGACTGAGTAGTTCGGCAAGGACGGATTTTGTGTGTAACTCTTTTTTTAAATATTTTGACTATTACTACTAGACCGTACTCTTTTTTTTTTTTTTTTTGTAAGTCTGTACACCATTGTTTTAATAGAATTACTGTCCTTTCAGTGTTATTTTACCTCTAATTTTGCTGTAAAGTGACCTTTATTCTAGGTGATATAAAGTTTAAATCAGAGCTAAAATAAATTTGAAAGAACTGTATGTGTGTCAGTTTGATAAATACGCAGATTTTACTCAGTCTATATATTTCTTAGAGGTATAGTCATAAGCGACACGCATGTTGCAACAGCGGTTAAAAGAAAATTTAATTAAAGAAATTGCTTAGTGCATAACCACGAGTCATCGGGACGCAACGCGACGTTACTCACGCGAAAGAAACAAATAACAATCGCGCGTGACGCTTGATTCACGTTGCGTCGCAAGTCGCATCACCTAAAGTCGGCCATAGACGATGACAGTTTTAAATGTGCATGCAAAACCTTCATGCAAAAACGACTTCCATAGACACGTAACTGCAAGTCTGTCGGTTGACTCATGCAAGCATGGCAACACATGAAGAAATGGTTGCTTTAATAGTGAGTTTATAACTTGTTTTAAAAAATAGAAAGCAACTGAGAACTGAGCACATTGTTAGGTATTTGTTAACTGAGCTGTGCATGCGACCTGTCATACAGTATCGATTATGCAGGCGTAGTCGCTCGGCGCAAGCACAAACAAGTGGAAAAAATATTTACTTCGCTATTCTCTAGATTGTATATACAAGTCGGGATGACTGTACAGTTTTCTCCTACAAACGCATGCATGTCTGTACAGTTTGACCGTACAGGTGAAACTGCACATGCGTAGACCTATCGTCTATGGCCGGCTTAAAGTAATGAACTGGGAGTAATTTACTGATCATAAAATTAAATGTCTGGTAAAGAAATTGCATGTAAAATTACAGTAGGTGGTAGCGAAGTTTCTTAATTTATGTTGTTGACGTGGCCATTTAATATTTTAAATGTCACTACAGTTTTTTAAGAATTTAACAGTTTAGAAAAATACGATTCGTCAATGCACTTGTACAATCAGTGCCCTGCATAACCTGACAGGTGGTAAGTAGTGCAAGCCACTGACTGTACCTTATGAAGTATGGTTGTTAATATTGCACTTAATAACTACTTTTGTAAACCATAGAATAATAAAACATTCAAATTATTACATTTATCTTGTAACGAGAAGATACTTCGTTCGTTTACATTGTCTAGAAGAGCTCAAATAGGTACCAATTCATGTAAGAACATAAACTACATAAGGTTTATTAGATTGCAATTACAGTGTACATATTCTCATATCAATATTACTAGATAGTATTTGTGTACGATTCTATAACGTAAGAAAATAAAAATATAAGAACAAACACATATTAAAATTAAGCTTATTATAAAGATAGGGATAGCAAATAAAAGAACTCTGTTCATAAAAGGTTATATTTTAAGATAATCACTTGAATATGTACTTTTTTGTGAATATTAATACTCTCAATTATTAATACTATACTGTAATATTGTCATTCGTTTATTCCCACAATCACAGTTCTTATTGTTATTTTCCTTTAAACAGTTTTTTTTTATTTACAAAACAAAACCTTACTTGTTATAGACCATTCAGTTATCGGTTAAATAGTATATCAGTAAATTTATCATATTGTTATCATTTTAAAATATTTTTAAGCAAATTGACTACTACTAAGTTATAAAATCCAGATAAAAAAACAACTGTATATTTTTGACAATTGCTATGTATGACTATAACACAGTACAAAATGGGTATAATACTGACGTCCGCGTTGGTGAATTTGCTTAACAGTTAATACCCTGACAGTACATATACTTTGAATTTTTTTTGAGTAATAGCTATCTAAATTATTTCCATTTGTAAAGGTCATTCCTCAATTCTTTAAGGTTAATTCGTTCGTTGCCAATTTATGGCAAAAACTATTCATTTACTACCAACATTATTATCTACATAATAATTATGTCAATAAGATGTTTGTAAGATAAAAATTCAATGAGGTATTTTTAAACATTTAAAACGATATTTTGTTTTGTACTCATAATTTTGCTTTGAAGAACTCGTATAATGTAAAGTTTTCAGCAAGTTTTTAGTTAATTTTGGGATGTAAATATTAAGCATTGTTTTCTATTTATATAATGCACATTGTTACTAGTAGTATTTTTTTTCTATATGTAATGTTTTCTGTACTCACTTTATTTTATTCAATGTATTGTTTATTTGGAGATCAAAGATGTAAGTATATCAAAACTGTAAATACACAAAAATGTTTTTCTAAATATATTTTTTTAAGTATTAATGCCATTGGAAGCTTTAATGATATCATAAAGTTATTAAGACCCTAAAACCTATAATTTATGCGGTTATTATTTATAAATATTTTTTAAATAAAATGTTTATGATTATGTTTTGGTGTTTATTTTCAAACCCTTTTACAATCCTTTTTTGGCAACGCTACACGTGAGATATCCCGTGTTCCCGTATCATGTGTTGATTTTTCTCAATCTTGTTTTCTTGTACGTGTCTGGGACTAAAAAACATGTATAGTCAATTAATTATTTTTTTTCCACCTTTATTTTGAACGCGAAGTGCACGTCATAAAACGACAGACCTATTGGTCTATGTTACAAGAGATTATTCATTTGAAGGTACTTTTCTGTCTAGGGATTTTTTCACAGATTAAACGTGAATTGTGTTAACCTATCATGGCATTTTTGTTCAGTATAGTTTGACATTTCATCATCGAAAGACTTAACCCTTTACAAAAAATGTATCGTGCACGATACACATTTTTTGTTAGAGAAAGAGAGAAAGAAAAAATATTTATGTGTCGCAGAGACGTGTGTGCAGAGACACGTGCATACAAAATTAGAATTAATAAATGCATCACACATACATCGCATAACAAAACATTAGAATACAGCAACTGCAATAGCATAACAATAGAGCAACTTATGGCCAATATAATCGGTCTACCATACTAATTAATGGAGGTAGATAAAGCTGTACATGGAAGTTTAGGTGCATCTTGATTTTTCATAACATTTTACAAAACAATTCATCATCATCATCATTTCAGCCGAAAGACGTCCACTGCTGGACATAGGCTTTTCCCAAGTGTCGCTACATTGAACGCTCCCGTGCGACTCGCATCTAGCGGATCCCCGCAACCATCACCAGGTCATCGGTCCACCTAGTGACAGACCTTCCAACGCAACGTCTTCCGGTTCGCGGTCGCCACTCCAGAACTTTTCGGCCCCATCGGCCATCAGTTCTGCGAGCAATGTGCCCTGCCCACTGCCACTTAAGTTTGGCAATTCTTCGGGCTACGTCGGTAACTTTGGTTCTCTTGCGGATGTCCTCATTTCTGATTTGATCACGCAAAACAACAAAACAATTATTTTACATATATGTTTAACAACGTGCAAAAGATCCATCAAATATGTTGTCAAAAGAATTAAACTTATTAACAAGCCCGACTAAACTAACCATCATTAAGATATGCTATCTGGTTTCTATAATTAGCCATGCATTTCGGCCTTTACCTTGACGATAACAAAACATGTGTATTTAAAGTAAGTTTCCGTTGCATTTACGCCGTAACCTTCAGATGTCTATGTCATATGATATTCCGGAAAAGGTTCCAAGAAATTAGTTTTACAAGTCATCTCAAGATTAATATCTAAACTTAGTTCCTGTTTTCCACTTATTCTTAGTTGCCTTGCGGTTATTATCCAAACAGGTTAAGGTAAGGCAAGCCTTAAATGGATTTAGCAAATTCGCAATCAGAAGCGGTTTGCTTACTCCTGTGGTAATATGAAATACTAACTAGATTTTAAAATAAACTATGGTTTGGCTAATTTAAGTGCAAACACTTCGATTTTATCTTGTATCTGCCTTTAATATTTTCTATTTAATTCATTTTGATCGAAATAATAAAAAAAGAACGTATGCACTTTTTTTTTTAATTTAATATATATAAATCAGAGAAGACAACTGTTAAAACAACTGTTAAAACCATAATACCTACGCAAATGTTATTCTTATTCATATTGGTAAAGATCAAAATATTGTTAACACGAAGCTTCTTGTGTGGGTATATTTACTGAGTAATCTAATATTTGTAAGGAAAGAGGGAATACGTGCCTTATTCCCTAAACACAATGCAATCATTTGTTTTCATACACAGGTGATTATCTAAATCTGGTTTATCTTTTTGTAGGCAGGTCTGAAAATAAAAGTAGATAAGTATAAAACTGTATCTAAGGATTTAGAAGTCATCGTCCGTCAGTCTTATGACGACAGGCCGTGTTGACGGTGCGTTCGTGTTCCACGCGCGCCTCAAAGAGATGTCAGCAAACAGGGAGGTGCCCGCAAGGGCCGATGGGCTGCGGGACTGTTCGAAAGAGATACCGCGGCTCTGGAACACAAAGGGCAAGGAAGGAACATGGATGGGTTTTAGTCAGTACAAGTCTGACACTCCCTTCCGCTCCGCCCAGAGCGGGAGGAGTCATTTGATGACACCCCATCCGAAAAAAAGAAAAAGGAATTAGAAGGCATGGAGAGAGGCCTTTACCCAGCAGTGGGATGACACAGGCTAAGTATAAAACTGATTAACGGTTAAGTGCCTAATTCTTCAGACCAACACATATAAGGCATTCGTAATACCTAGAGGGTAATCCAAAACAAGTGCTAAAGCACTACTATGACACTTAAGTGCACATTTTATTCGACTGAATTTACATTAACTGTACCCATTTTACTAGTAGCCTAGGTATCTGATGAGATAACGAGCAATAGAGAAGTATGGAGGAAGAAGACATGCTGCGCCGACCCCAAAAGAATTAAGATAAGGACAAGATAATGTTGATGATGATTTTATTAGCAATAAAGATTTTTATATTCTTTTTATATGTTCATGTTAATTAACCTCAAGTAGTCCTTAATTAAAAGTTCACAATATTATTTTGGTCCCAACCTTATCTTCAAAAACATATTTACACTTGGAGGTATAATAAACTGACACAAATATGGTTTTATTTACTTTAAACATAATTCAAAGGACGAGGCATTGAAATACATCGTGTTTATGTCATAATAGAATTAGTAAATTGAACTGAATTTGAGTTGTACACAAAAACATGTCCCAGATTTTCGTACTTACATTGTAATATTTATGAGATCAAGGTTTAGTGTTGCTTACAAGTAAACAATAAGACGATTGCTAGGTCCGAACTCCGAAGTGTTTGTTATCTTGAAAGAATTTTAACACGCAAATACGTAGACGTTGCGTGTCTATAGCTATTTCTATCTTTTCCTAAAATACGTAGGAACGGACAAAGGTTACCTTTCATCCCGAAAAAAGTATTGTTCCCAAGGAAAACATGTTCTTATGGTAATACATAGATGGCGCCACGTGTCGAATCATGATTGAATTATATTATTACAAGCAGAATATAACCCGAATTGTTTGTCAAATTCTAAATTAACGCAAGCGAAGTCTTCTTTCTTCTTTTTTTGCAAAACATCGTGAGGAAACCGGCATATCCTAGAACCAAAAATTCGAAGACATGTGACATCTGCCAATCCGCACTGGGCCCGCGTGCTGGATTATAGCCCATTCCCTCTCATAGAGAGGAGGCCTGTGAACATTATAGGCTGATGATGATGATGAAGTCTTCTTTTGTTTATTTCCTTCTTAAGGTATAGGGTAATATTATAGTAGAGATAATTTTTCTCAATTTTTTCCACTTTTATTTGTGACGCAACTTCCACAAAAAAAAAATAAGGTATAGTATTCTATACGATTATACATATATTATAAGAAATGAGTATATAAGAGGAAGTCTGAAAGTGGCGCCGGTGACTGAAAAGTTGTGTGGTTATCGGTGGTCGTGGTATGGACATGTGATGCGGAGGAATGAGGAAAATGTCGTGACGAAAGTTTTGAGTATGAATGTAGATAGGTGTATGAGTAGAGGAAGACCAAAGAAGCGATGGATGGACTGTGTAAAGAATGATATGGCAAGAAAGGAGGTGTCTGACGGGATGACGACTGATAGAAAAGTATGGAAGAAGAAGACATGCTGCGCCGACCCCAAATGAATTGGGATAAGAGCAAGAGAATGATGATGATATGTGGCGGCCATTGTTATTCAATTCTTTTTAATATTTTCTTTTTATTTTTAATTATTTTTTTGAAGTGAAAATTTCTTTAGCATCATTGTGATTTGAAAGTCGATGAAACGAAAAAGCGACGGTAAAAAGAGACAGACACATTATTTCATAAGATTTAACGTGGGAGAAAATTAGATAGGAAACATTATACAGTGTTTATCTTGAAGCCAAAATTTTTGAAGTTTTCACTTCTACCACGTGTGAATTGCACACATGTATTTTTTATTTCAATTTTTTTTATTTTTTTTATGAATGGCAAGGTAGATAAGTATTTAACTCCCCAGAGCTGGATCCTCCGATCAGACAAGTGGTGTCGAGTAAGCACTGTCCAACGGTGGGGTAAGCGCGACTGCTGAGTGTGAGGGTTCGATTCCTAGGTCGGGCAAAGTCTTATTTTGTTTTTCCAACAAGAAATTCATAAAATTAATAGAAATATTTGTGCCGGTTGATGGCAATAGGCTTGCCCCTATTATATTATTATGGGAGTACTAGTACATCTCTGTCTAAACGGGGAAGACAGGCGTTATGTTATGGTTGGGAAATAATGTTATTCGCTTGGATAACTCTGTTTACGCGATGTAGGATATGTGTGACGTCATGTATGATACGTGGTTCGTAAGTAGCGATATTGGTGCCGCACACTTGCTAAACTGACAAGCAACGTAAACGAACAAACAATAAAGGTAGAAACACAATACTGTCTTGTGTTATGTCGCGTCGCGTCAGAAGGATGTCGGTTTCATATTTAGTATGGTTAGATTTAGAAACACAAAGATAATGGTGCCGATTTCCTTGTTTACAAACTAAACTAAATTTAAGTTCAGTTCATATTTTTCTTTCTATTTTATTAAGAAAAGGACAGAAGATAAATTTTAGTTCAGTCCTCTCAAATTAACCAGCGTCTGACATAATTGTAGACGTGATTAAAAAGTTGACTACTAAAATTGCATCAAATTACGTCAGGTGCCGACTAATTTGACAGGACTAAACTAAAATTTATCTTCTGTCCTTTGCTTAATGAAATAGAAAGAAAAAGATGCACTGAACTTAAATTTGGTCTAGTTTGTAAACAAGGGAATCGGCACCAATGACTTACGTAACATAAAGTTAACTATGTAGTTTATCTTGAGTTCAGGTACATACAAGATATAATAATTTAAGACACTAACAGAAAGTACTGTACCACGCAGATAATTTGAAATTTAAAAAAAATATTGAGGTGGAGCAGGTTATTTTAAATTGCAACTCTAGCATGAGACGGGTTCTCAATAAATTACTTTCGCCATACGTACTTTCGAAAGCAAAATGGCGCATTCAAAATTTGAAAACTGCGGTAAAAAAACGGTACTTATTATACCAAAAAATCTTTTTTTTTTCATCTGCTTGTCTGTTTGTTCCGGCAATTCTCCGAAACAGCTGGACCGATTTTGAAATGTCTTTCACTGGCAGATACTGATACTGTTGGCCTGCGTCATCCCACTGCTGGGCAAGGCTTATCCCCATGACTTGCAGTTGTTTCGATCCAGGGCTAATATTGGCCACTGGTCGTTGGTTTTATCCAGCTCGTCCCGCCATCTTCTACGAGGTCTGCCGCGACGCCTTCTAGCCGCATCAGGGGTCCAGAAAGTGGTTATGTTGGCCCACCGCTCATTGGGGATGCGGCAGACGTTCACTGGCAGATAAGGATTAAGGATAAAAAAAGATTAGGGTTGAGTGCAAAAAAAAAAAAACCCGTTGAAGTTGTTTACTAAATTCAATTCAAATATATATATTATATAGTAATATTTTTATTATAATGACGAACCCGCAGACGAAGGTCGCAGGAACAGTTAACACCAGTATCACAATATATTTTATTTTGGTACATCTTAATCTCACATTGAACAAATTAAAGGCCGATGATCCTAAAAGGTCAGTTGAGTTGAGGTAAAACAATTAAAACTTTAAATAGTATGTTTATTTTGATACCAGAGGACGGTGGTGCCTTTTATAAAATTAATGTGTTAACCCTTTTTTATCATATTTTACGACGTTGTTACGTTTTCGTCTGTTCTCTCTACTGAAACTAAGGCGTCGTAGATTAGGCGTCTTTGACCTGATGATCCACGAATTTTAACTCATGCACATGCATGCGTGCATGTGTGACATGCCTAATAACTATGACCTCTGAGTTTGTTTCAGCTGTTTTTCTCAGAGTAGTCAGGTACGTCCATGACGTACGGTGCTGAGTCGAGGACGCTCTCACAGGAGACTGTGCACAGACTCACAGTAGCACAGAGAGCCATGGAGCGTTCCATGCTCGGTATAAAACTAATAGACCGAGTTCCAAACGTCGAAAGCTGGAGACGTACGAAGGTCCTCGATATTGGAAATCGCGTAATGGTACTCAAATGGAGTTGGGCAGGACACCTAGCAAGACGCGATGTTGGCAGGTGGAGTAAAGCTGTGTACGAGTGGCGTCCAAGAAATGGAAAGAGGAGTGTTGGTCGTCCGGTGGTGAGATGGGCAGACGACATTGTTGCCATTGCGGGAATATCCTGGATGAGGTTGGCACAAGCAAAGAGAGGCCTGTTCCCAGCAGTGGGTGAAGTCGGGATGTGGATAATGAGTCAGGTACGAAACACTAGCCTCAGCTAGTTTAAAAAAAATGTCATGTAAAAGTGTTGTTGTTGTTAAAACCTATTTGCAAAATAAACATAATTTATAATTAATTTGCACCTAGTACATCAGTATAGTCGATTACGTTACTACTTTACCACTTTTGGCAAAAACACTTTAAATTGAAACTTCACACCCTTTAAATTGAAACTTCACTAAATTGACACTATGTAACAGTCACATTTTTAAAAGCAAAAGTAGTCCTAGATTTGTGATGTGTATGTGACATTCAACCTTAAATTGAAATCGACTCATTATCTGCCTAGCCTTTTTCCAATAATGTCCAGCTTCCAGTTTAACTGGGTACAGCTAAAAACTAATATATTACATGGAGCGACTGCCTATCTGACCTCCAAAACCCAGTTAGTACTGGGTAATTACGATACCCCTTGCTAAGGCTTTCGGGCCACTGACTACTTGTTACGACTGCCAAAGATCTACAAATAACAACCGGGGCCAACGGCTTAACTTGCTTTCCGAGGCACGGAGGAAACTCGGTATTTAATGGTTGGTCACCCATCTACAGAGCGGGTATTATTTAGACACGAGCTCCATAAGTCAAGAGGATGTTACTTCCTATTATAAAAATATTATAAAAAACCTTTTAATCGTTTTTTACGACGGCCGTGGAACGATCAGGTTGTCAAACCGTGTTAAGTAAAATAGGTCTTGTCAAAAAAATGATAATTCATATTTTTACTGTTATTTATCTTCTTGTTCAAACAATGTGATTATAAAACCGGGTCATTAAAATCTGCGCTGTATGATGTAACTTACGATTAACTTTGTATCAAAACATTACACCACGTGTTCAACATGCTTATCATTAATTTTTATAGCATTTTTTATGACATTTGTAGGAAATAATAATATTTTTAATATAGCATTATAATCAGCGATTGCTCTTGTTATGGCTGTAGTGGTTCCTGGCGTTTAGAACCCGGAACTAGACGAAGGGCGAATTACACTAATCGCGATCAACACATATAAACTATGTTCAACAGCAGCTGTTATTGCCATCATTGAATTTGTAGTGAAATATTGATATTGACTGAACTGGATTGCAGTTTAGTTTTACTGAAAATAATCTATCAAACGCTTGTCTATAATTTTCCCAATCGTCGGTTCATACCTACGACATTTATCTGGTTAGTATTTATTCTTTTAATTCAGAAATTTTCAGGTGGCCCAGGCCGGTGAAGGAAAATCTCGTGAGGAAACAGGTAATATGTCCTAAAACCAAAAATTCGAAGACATTCTACCAAACCCGCACTGGCCCAGTGTCGGGGATTATATAAGAGGCCTGTGTCCCAGAGGCTGATTAGGCTATGCTTATGCGAAAGATACTTTCTACGTTTTAATTTCAGGTAAGTATACCATAGCTACTGCACAGCATATTTTCCTGTTCAGTCTAAAAAAAGATAAAAGATTTTTCTATTTAATAGTCACGTTTATAAATAAATCGGTATACCTATTTTAAAAGCCTACAATCGATACGTTTGTGTTCTCACTTTTAAAAATAAAAATACTATGCTAATTACTTAGCGGTAAAATGTCAAGGCTGGTCAAGGTAAAGCAAGCTACAGACATTATGGTAATGTTAATTGCAGAAAACGTTACCTAACCTGTCGCGATGTCGCAATAGACGCTCTCAGACGCTCAGCTTACTTCACTCTGAGTTACGAGATAAGAGGAAAAGGTGAAGTGTGTTATTTTTAGTTTAAACTAGAATTGCTTAAACGAGACTTTAATTTAAACTGTCCGTGTGATCTCAGAAATAACGCAAATGTTACTATTTCCGAAATACACGTAATAGAAAACAAATGAAAAAAAACTAGCCAAATACGAGTCGGACTCGCGCGAAAAAACACGTTTCTTGTATGGGAAACCCTTTAAATATTAAATAATTTATATTGTTATTATTTGTTGTTATAGCAGTAACAGAAAAACATCATCTGTGAAAATTTCAACTGTCTAGCTATCACGCCGGAAGGGGACGCCCTAGAAGAACATACGCTGACCTCATTGGTGAGGTTCTTCAGAAAGGTCAGGTGCGTAGTACTCGCAACCGGCGTGCGTGTATGACCAGATGTATGAACGTGGACGAGGCAAAAGGAGTATGTAAGGATCGTAGCAGGTGGCGTTCTGTAGTTTCTGCCTACCCCCATGGGAAAAGGGCGTGAGTTTATGTATGTATGTATGTAGCTATCACGGTTCATGACATACAGTCTGGTGACAGACAGACGGACGGACACACAGCGAAGTCTTAGTAATAGGGTCCCGTTTTTACCCTTTGGGTACGAAACCCTAAAAATGTGTAAATTATTGTAAAAGAATAATGTCTTAAATCCCATTACCGATTATGAACAAACTGTTTCCAAGTTTGCTCTTAATCAAGCAATCCGTTTAACCTCTCCTGGTCCAATGGTGGATATAGGCCTTGCATAACACGGCGTGTCTATTTCATTCACTATTTTATTTTTATTATACTATAAATTAGCTTATGGAAATATTTGCTATATTTCATTTAAATACGCATTATAAGTAAAAAAAATGTAAAATTATATTTGCAAAAAGGCAAAATATGTTTCGTGCCTAAATCACCAATTTTAACAACTGGTAACACCTGTATTTTAAGCAATTAAATTATTCTAATTCTTTTCAAGGTCTAGGCTTGTTCTACGTAACACACAAAAAAGGCCAATTATAAGTATACCTAGACACGGCTGTTTGACGACTGGAAGGGATTTACCTAGATCTTTCACATATTATTTTATTGCTATTTCGATTCCACTTTTTTTTGGCACGCTATTGACTTAGCAAAGGCTAAGAAAAACATTGTAAGAGAATTCTTATCTAATAAAGGGCAGCATAGTAATATGGAGCTTAAGAAGTGGATGCTTAGAGTCTGAAATCAACATCCTAAAAGGAATAAAGGAATCAAATAAAGATTGCGAAAAAAGAAAATCTAGTTGGTTTTCGGATGTGTTGTGTAAGAAAATATATCTCGCTTAATATCTAGGTACAAGAGTATATATTTATAAGACCTGTATACGTTTACTCATGTTTTCACAAAATACATATATCTTAATGTTTATCATGCCTTAACGTTTCACAAGTCAGAGATACCATTATCGTGGTACGGGGGTTAATGTGACCAGTTAACAAGTTAGAACTGTTAGATGGTCTCACCTGGCTGACTAGTTAGTAACTTCGCAGCGTGAGCTAGATTTGCATTCATGAATCTATATCCTAATTCGGCCATTTCAATACACATAACATCACGCCTGTAATTCCTGAAGAGCGAGGCAGAGGTGTATCAATAATACAGGCAGATGTCGCTAGTTACTTCTAAGTCCAATGAAATAGGGGGCGATCCTATTGCCATCAACCAGGCACAAATTCCGACCACTACACCAACGAGGCAGTCAGTTGAGCCGGGTTGTTTTACATGCATAACATCGAGCCTGTAATCCTCGAAGGATTAGGCAGAGGTGTACCTAATAGTACACCCACATTTTGTCAAATATGTTTAAGTCCCATGTAATAGGGGGCAAGCCTATTGCCATCACCCCTTAATTCCTGATGGAAAACCCAATAACACTTTGCCTGACCCGGGAATTAAACCCAGGACCTCATGCTCAGCAGTCGCGCTCGCGACCGCTGGACCAACGAGGCAGTCTACTGGTTATTTTAATTAATCAAAATAACCCATAACTAAACAGTAATTATGTATTGGTATGTCTTTGTTATATTCACATCCGCTTCGCAGGGAGGCACGGCCTAGACACGCAGTAGCCACGACTACTCGAGCCAGTTTCTGGCAGCAAAACAACAAACACCGTCACAAATATAAAATAAAATAAATATACCTAAAGTTGGACTTCGAGCCAAGGTCAGATTTTGATGTTTGTCGTGTCGATCTTCGTTCTTCGATTACATACCAAGTTTCCTCCGTACCTTTTTTATGGGAAATCATCAAATGACTTCTCCCGCTCCGGGCAGAGCAAAAGGGAGTGTCAGACTTGTACTGACTAAAACCCATCCATGTTCCTTCCTTGCCCTTTGTGTTCCAGGGCCGCGGTATCTGTTTCGAACAGTCCCGCAGCTCTTTCCTCCGTACCTAAGAAAACACGTTAAGCTGTTTGTACCGGCTGACATTTATAGATCTCTGACTGTCGTTACAGGCAGTCAGGGGTCTGAAAGTCTGACAACCAGCCTTACTAAGAGGTATCGTATAACCCAGTACCTACTTACTGGATGGTGGGGTGAGATAGACAGTCACTCCGTTTTAAAAACTGGTATTTGGCAGCATCATGTTTGACTGGATGCCGGCCTCAACATAGTTGGGAAAAGGTTGGGCAGATGATGAGTGATAATTATTTTAAAACGAAATATTTACTTTTATTAGATTTCTTATAGATTATACTATATAGATTATAGATATATTTATAGATTATAGATTATACCAAGTGTACGTTTAAATTTCGAGAGTTATAAGGACGAGCCTAATGCCATCAACTGTGAAAAACCAGACTCCGTACTGCTGCTTTTACTTTATTTGGTTTCTTCCGGACTATAATATTAGATAAGATTATATTATAGTAAGTTTGTACCAACTTTCACAAAATTGCACATGTCTTTATAATTATTTCTAAGTATTATCTTACGGATATCCTCACTTTTGCCCTTGGGGTAAATGAGGGCTAAAAAGGATCAAAGACACAATGTAAATTTATCAAGTACAAACATTGTTCGAGGTGAAAGCCACACGTCCAATCACAATTTTTCTCGGTAATCCCCCGAGGTTACAATTCAAAAGTTATTCAGTTCCAGCGAGGAATTTTAAAAAGTTGAACAAAAAATGTAATGACACGCCTTATGTAAACCAGTTTATTCAATAATAAAGTCGCACTCAAACATAAAATTATGTTCATAGACGGATACATTCAAGGTCAGGGCAAGATTCCTAGTTATTGAAAAGTGCAACGAACCGAGATGTAATGATTGAATTAACGATAATCTTATAACTTTAAACGAGCAATTCGAAAAAATATATATACGTACCTATATTATATATTTTTTCTGAATCTCGGAAACGGCTCCAACGATTTTCATGAAATTTTGTATGCAGGGAGTTTCGGTGGTGATAAATCGATCTAGCTAAGTTTCTTTTTAGAAAACATCAATAAAAAAAAACCGGGCAAAGCTCGATCATCCAGGTACTAAATATTAATAGAGGGTTTGCCGTAGGACGTTACTGACTTACCGATTTGATCAAAGGAAGTGCTGTATGATTCTTTCAGCGCGTGGTCATAGTCAGAGCTGAAAGAAAGCTGTTTGCTTTGATTTTTCTTGAATTCGATTTCACAAATTTTAACACATTTCACAATTATTAGCGCGGCGTACACAGAAGTGCAAGTCGGACTCGTGCACGAAGGGTTCCGTACCCTTATCTATATATATACATTAGACAAAAACGACAAACAAATTACGTTTGTTTATAGGGCCCCCCCCTAAAATATTTATTTTATTGTAATTTAATTATTTACTTTTAAAGTGAATATACAACTAAATATTCTGCGAATATTTCAAGCGTCTTCGATCGCTGTTATTAATATCGAGCAAAAAACGGCAAAAAAAAACACTTTTGTAGCATGGGAGCCCGCCTCAAATATTTATTTTATTTTGTTTGAGTATTTGTTGTTATAGCGGCAACAGAAATACATCATCTGTGAAAATTTTAACTGCCTGGATTTCACGGTTCATGATACAGCATGGTGACAAACGGACAGACAGACAGCGGAGTCTTAGTAATAGGGTCCCGGTTTACCATTTGGGTACGGAACCAAAAATGTTTTCTGTGATTAGGACATTTGCAAGATTTGACCTAAACTAACAAATAAACATATTAATAAAAGCATTACAAGTTAAATAAAACCTTGTAAAAAAATACGGAACGCTTTCGCAACTTGTCTATAACTGGGCCCTCAAAACCGGATATAGTGACGATTCTGGGAGAAACCTGTGTTCATCAGTAAACGTATTTTGATAAATTATTATGATGACAATGACTAATCAAATTCTAATAATTTATTGATACCAACTGTCCTTCTTCTAAGAATGCCATGGAAATGCCAATGTAATTTGCAGGTGTCTCTGCGTGTGCCACTATGTGCCACAGGTGTGAATTTTCAAGGTTTTTATAAGAGTTAAATACCATTGATGATTCACTTTATCCAGTATTTATTGCACTTAAGATTCAATGTCGATAGTTATGATTTGCAATCTGATAAAAAATGGTGTGAATAAAATCCTTTGTATTCTTCCAGATGTGAAGTGAAATAAAATCTTGATCCATTATTTCCCTCAATATATTTTAATTTTTTGAAAAATATGTTCTTGCGATTTCGGCGGTCTCTCCAGTTTTGGAGCCATAGCGCTAGATGGCGCGTTTCTTCCTAAACCGACTTTCGATATCTCAGTTCACTCGTGCAAAGCGATGGCGAAATAGATCGTAGTGTAAAACACAGAATTAACATGGGATGTGTGAAATGGCGGCATAGGAGGAGCTCGTGGCTAAATAATAACAGCCGCTCGGGTTGATCTTTAGGTTAAGCCGTGCTTAACTAGGTTGGTCTGTGGATGGGTGACCACCCATTACAAACCGAATTTCCTCCGTGCCTCGGAAAGCACGTTAAGCCATTGGTCCCGGTTGTCATTTGAAGATCATTAGGTAGTCAGACATCATCAGATCATTAGTTTGACAGTCATTAGGTAGTCAGTGGCCCAAAAAAGTCTGACAACCAGGCTTACCAAGGGGTATCGAATTACCCAGTACTAACTGGGTTGTGGAAGTCAAATAGGCAGTCGCTTCATGTAAAATACTGGTATTCAGCTGCATCCGGTTAGACTGGAAGCCGACCCCAACATAGTTGGGAAAAGGCTAGGCAGATGATGATGATGATATGTGAAATGGCGGCAGGTCACGGGAACAATCTGCGACTCCCGCATTTCGTTTAAACTTAAGGTGGTTGCGTCAGGGTAGCCCGCGAAGGGGCGGATCTGTATTTATGCTTTCGCGGTTGCACAACGACAAGCTTTGCACAAGCCTTGCTTGGTAGCATAGATGCAGGTCTACCTTACTGCCTCCCTCAGAGGCGGTAGGGTGGCGGGGTCTTGAGGGGGAGCGCTGCGGTCGTGTAGATCCTCAAGGCAAGTCTGGTGTGTTACCTTCACGTGGTTGCCGCCCTGTTCTTGGTCTAATTCCATAAGAAATAGACGCAACAAAAAACCACCAGGCGCTTTCTGGGGAGGGGCACGCCGCATGTCGTGTGATGACTCACGCGATGTGCGGTGTGCGTTCCCCTGCGTGCCCTCTGAGCAGCGGGCATAGCGGAGGGCACAGCAGGGGAGTGCCGCGGGGGACTGGGCCTCCCGCTTCCCGGCGTGGTCGAGGCCATGCTGGGGAGTGTGGAGAGGAGGCCTGGTCAGCGGAGCGCGCGCGGGAGGTCCCTCTCGTTGCACCGCTCCGCTAGCGGAGAGGGGGGGAAGGGGCATTTGCCCTCCCTCCTCACGGTGACGGGCGGGCGACAGGCACGGAGGTGCCTCCGCCCGCATTGCACCCGTCACTTTGCGGGCGACTGGGCCTCACGCTTTCCGGCGTGCGTGCGTGAACACCGTGCTGGGGAGCGAAAGGCCTGGTCAGCGGTTGCCTCCTTCTGTGATTTCGCAGAAGGAGGAGGCGGAGCGCCAGCGGGAGTTTACTCTCGCTGCGCTGCTCTGCGGGCGGGGGGGGGGAAGGGGCGTTTGCCCTCCCTCCTCACGGTGACGGGCGGGCGACAGGCGCGGGGGTGCCTCCGCCCGCATTGCACCCGTCACCTCCGTCGGTCATTCCCGAACCCCCCCTCCACGTCCGTGCCGTGAGGACAAGAGGGGGGTCCGCCTTGTGTGTTCGTCGGCGGGGGACTGGAAGTAAAGGCTGTGCCGGTTTCCCAGTCCCCCTCCACTATGACGAAGCGGGAATGCGCTGGGTCGTTTTAGTGGGTATACCGTGGTGTTTGGCCGCCCGGGGAGTCCCACATACCCCTCCCATCCCCCGACGGGAGAGTATGCGTAATGCATTTTTTCCCAGCGTAAACAAAAAAAAAAAAAAAAAGGGTAGCCCGCGAAATTCAAATTTTCTTACGGTTTTTGCAATTTGCAGGTCATTGTCAGGTTGTATGTTGATGAAAAATGAGTCGCGCCAGTAACACGTATGTAGTTACAGAATTACAATCGTGAAAATCATCAATATAACCCTGTAAGTCCATTTAATCCTATTGAATGACTTTTTCATGAAATATTCATTGAATAGGATTACATGAACTTAGATAATCATCAATACAACCCGTATTTGATTAATGCTTGGAGGTTATAATCAAGCAGCAGATTTATTTTTAAGCGGTAGCAAAACATAACATCATGCCTCTTAACCCCGAAAGATTAGGCAGGGGTGTACCCACATTTCACCAGTTATGTAGAAGTCCCATTTAATAGTAAGCGCCTATTGCCATCACCCGGGCACAAATCTAGACTCCGAAGCTGCTATTGAGAAGTTCTTGATGGAGAAACCCAATAACACTTTGCCCTACCTCATGCCTCGGCCACTAGACCAACGAGGTAGATCTGGTATCAATACAGCAATAATCAACTATTTAAGAGGGCTATCACATTTTTTCTTGTATTTGAATGTTTTACTCGAGTTTTGATGTGTGATTATGGTTTATATATAGCCACAAAATTAAAAAAAAAAATATGCCCGAGAAAGTTTGATTATTTTGAGTAAAAACCTTGTCTCTGCAAAGGATGTTCCATAAAATTCTACTTTTGGCATCTTTGATGCTTTGTTACATAAAAGATATAATAATATTATATTACATAAAAATGTCCATGGTACAATTAAGTGTTGTACTTTGAAATGCTTAATTCAATTTTTTATGTTTCATACAGAAATACACCAAAAAAAAAATTCGTAATACAGAGAGATACTGACCTTTTTTCGTCCGAAATGATATTTTATATCTATGAAGTTATAATCAAAATTCAAAGAAAAAATATTCAATAAGTAAGGTTACTAACTTTGCTTGCTGGAACAAAATAATTAGACCATTTAAAAGTAAAATACTAGTTTAAAATAATTGTTTTATGCAATGCTAAAAATCAATATAAATCTCGGAACGGGCGGTCCTTAGCTTGTTTGGTGATGTTGGTTGGTTCCTGGTATCCGAGGTATAGCTGTTTGCATGTGTGCGTAGTATACCTCGCTAATGCACACGTGCGTATCCACTGCCGCATGCCGTCTAATTTACCTAAACTGAATTCTTTAATTTTGTGATAGCCCTCTTAAACAAAGATTTGGTCAAATTATGAGAACCATGAACACAGTGAAGAACAAAACTCTATCAAGGCATAGTATTTTAGACCACATCAGAATAATTTCTAAACTAGGACACAGAGTTTAATCACGCTTTTATTACCGGAAATCCATAAATTATTTACACATACATTTTTCGTCAAATAAATAAAAATAAAGCCCCGGAAAAAGGTTATGTTACCACAAACAAGCGTAGGGATTTCTACAAAACATTAATAAAAAAAAACATAAACATAAACATCATTTATTTAAGGCTTCAATGGCCCATAGATATATACCTTATAAACTAACATATATAAAGTAAATGCAATAACAGTGTTAATAAATAAGACTTAAAACAATGTTAGTGGCACTTCACTTGTTCACACTTCACTTGTGCTGGCTGTCCAGTGGAACTTGTCCGCGGAAGCGACGGAACACCACGTCCTGCGGCCAAAAGTCTTCCTTCATCACCAGGGGCAGATCAATTCGGTACTCGCACCACGAACGCCTTGAAGTTGATGTTGCGGCGCGACTCTAGGATCTGCACCCTCGGTGTGTAGTTCGTCTTCTGGCGCACGTACTCCACGATGTCCTCCGCTTTGGTGGTGTAATGTTAGCGGGAGATTTACACCGGCTTGGCGGCACGCAGGCTCACTTTAGGGAAATGACAAGGGTCTATCAATAAGGTCGTTACATACTTATCTTCTTATACCCGGTAAGCTTTTGTGAAATGTTTTCTTTTGATAAGATTATGGCTGTCCAAAGAAAATTTCTAAGGCTATTAGTTGTTTCTTGTTAGTAATATAAATAAACTAGCTGATGCCTGGCTTCGCCCGCGTGGATGTCAGTTATCGCGACCAAAAGTAATTATGAAATTTTGATCCCGTTCCCGCAACCCATGGGAAATATCATTATATTTTAGCCAGTGAATACAAAAACTTGACAAATTATATATTAAAACCTTCCTCGAGAACCACTCTATCCATTGGTGAAAACAACATAAAAATCGGTGCAGTAGTTTTTGAGTTTATCGCGAACAGACAGACAGACGCGCCGGAGGACTTAGTTTAATAATATGTAGTGATAGTGATTAATATAGAAGATAACCGTAAAGCGGAACTGGAAAGTTCCGATACGACAAGGCCAGAAGCCCATATTTTCTGTTCACTCCTCTATTTATTTTATTTATTTATGAATAATTCTTAACTATGACTAGCTTAAAAGTCGAGTCGACTTAGACTAATCGAAGTTTCAGAATTATGCATAATTAATATATATTTATTGAAACCCTAAAATCCCCACCCGGATTTCCCTATCTATAAAATCGAAATGAGAAAAATATCGGTTTTTCATTATGACTAGAGACCTAAAGGTTGATTTAAATGAGTCATAAGAATGTGGAATTTATTAATAACATGAATAACAATTTGTGGTAAAAAATAAGGCTCTATTTTCTTAGAAAATAACTACATGTTTTTCCCCTCAAACGCGGAAATGAGTTCCGAAAATAAAAAACTGCTTTTGACAACAGCAATAAAATGCGTCTTTATTCTTGGACGATTTAATTTATCTGTGAAAGAACAAAAGAAAGAAAATAAGTATTTATTAGTCCGCACGGGATAAAATTAACATAAAAATCGTTAAATTTACAATCACGGTTGTCGTATGGGAACCCCCCTTATATATTTATTTTGTTCTGTTTTTATAATTTGTTTATAAAGCGACAACAGAATTACATCATCTGTGAAAATTTCAACTGTCTAGCTATCACGGTTCATGAGATACACCTAGTGATAGACGGACAGACAGACAGCGGAGTCTCAATAATAGGGTCCCGTTTTAACCTTTGGGTACGGAACCCTAAAAAGTAGACTTGACAAAATAAAATATAACAAACGAAGTTGGTCCTGTATGCATTCGCATAGCGAGAGGCTTTATTTAGGCATTTTTTAAGGCTTTATTTATTTTAGGACTGAGGAATCTGCATTTAAGAATCGTCCTTCGTCTTAGAGATTTTTCAGCTTCTATCTTGTACTTGTACACTTGTACTATTATATATTCTGTGATTGTACCTTAATATTTAAATATACGACAGCCATCTTACTTCTGTCTTAAAAACTTGAAAACTCTGCTTTAGCATGGTAATTCCATCATAGTCGCCGAGAAATTAGGTTTTTGCAAACGAAATTATAAAGGTCAAAGTCACCTTTAGCAACGCTAAAGTGGAGTTTGAGAAGTTCTCAACTTCGCCTTCTCACATTACGCCTGTAATTCCGGAAGGATTAGGCAGAGGTGTACCTAATAGTACACCCACATATCGACACTTATGTTTTCAAAGTCCCAATGAATGAAGGGGTGAGCCCATTGCCATCAATCGGGCACAAATCCAGACTCCGTGGCTGTTACTGAGAAATTTCTGATGGAAAAACCTAGTAACACTTGGCCCTACCAGGGTATTGAACCCAGGGCTCAATGCTCAGCAGTCACGCTTGTGTCTCGAAAACGGCCTTTGAGTAATACGTAGGAAAACACGATTCGTAGATTTATTTCTGCTTAACTTTTCATGGCCGTCAGATAATGACGAAGCTTTTGCTCACACGCCAAAACATGACAACTTGGAAGACAAGTAATTATTCAATGTCACATTAAAATAACTTCTAAGAATACGGTGTGTAAACCTCCAAACTTGTCACAAATACTATGAAGGCTGAACAAATATTTTGGCACCCTGCTCAACGCGCCTTTGCTTGGCTCAGACTTTTCTGTTTAAGTGCAAAAGTGCTCATTTACAAAGCTGTTGGACATAAAGTGGTTGATGAGTTGAAAAACTTAAAGATAAATATCTCACAAAAAACACTAAGTCACTTACATGAGGTATACAGTAGGTAGATTTAGTTTTTGGGAACGATATTATTTGCTGAAATTCAGTGACAGACAACAGGCAACATTAACTGCTGGGTTTAAAAAAAAAAAAACTTAATGATTGAGAGGATTTATTAAATTATATTTAACCTAAAGTTTAGATGGAACTTCGTCATGTTTGAAGTTAGAAACGAAGAATTTGGTACCACCAATTATCGCTATAATAGTATGAGGCCGTTGGTCTCACGATCGAAAGCACGACTGCTGACCGGTCCTGAATTCGGTTCCTGGGTCGAGTAAACGGTGTTTTTAGGTTCTTTCATTAGGAATTCCTTATTTCCTTATTCCTGTTGGTCCTGCACCTGGTCTTTCTCCGGTCATGTCGGATTGCCGTCCCACCTCCGGTCTGTGTCCGCCATATTTTTGCTCATGCGCAATCTGTTGGGGCCATCTTGCGTGGCCTGCGCGATTTTGGCGCGTCTTTTTATAACGACGACATCCCAAAGTTAAACAGTTAGCTTTCTGCCAGTTATATTATTTGGAATCGTTATTAAATTAGCTAACTGATTATTTAAGCATTATTGTCATTCAATAAACCCAAAAAAAAAAACGAAAAATAGCAAAAAACAAAACACTATCATGACGTCAGGTGACGTCACGTGACACGAATAAAACTAAAATTGCGTTTCCACGAACGCTTTCCTAAGATTGTAATTTTATAATAATATTTAGTCTGTAGTCTTACCATAGACCAAAATCTCAACTGTTCGAATTGTTTAGATTAAAAACGGCGGCTAACCAAACAAACACTTGAAAACGGGCGCAAAAAACGCCCACTTTGGTGTCGGTTCATTACGCGTCATTCGTTCCCGTCAAATACTTGAGCTGAGGCAATATATCTTTCTTGTTCTTTTTCCTAGACCTCTGTGCAAGCGTGAGCAAGATGAATATAGTTTAATTAGGCAAAATACGTCTAAATATCGACAAGACAACGATCGCCCACTCCGGGCGCCCTAACAAAATTTGAAAAAGTGACAGCACCCTGCCCGGGCGCGTTAACACAGAGTCGTTAACATGAGGAACGAAAGAGTACACCTAAGCGCGCACATAGACTTGTGAACTATATAATATCTCCCGCTCTGATGACTATTAGATTTTTTTGTTAGATTGGCCGCCGTGACCAACATCGGCGAGGAGGAATATTATAATTATTATGAGGCAAAAAATAACAGTAAGGTAATACTTTTCTAACCTTAGAAAGAGACCAAGAGCAAGCAAAAGTTTAAAAAGGTCTCCCAGCTTTGTAAGAAAATAAGTTCAAAAAAATAACTGCGTCTTTAAAATTTTGTTTATAAGCTAGAGAAGAAAAATCTTAATTTATGATCTTGAGACCGTGAATGATGATTGAGCGTTCCAGTTTCAAGTACCTAAGGCTTTTTAAATTCTCCAGATAATGATCATAATTCAAACGAACTACTTCATTACATTTTAGCAAACGATATTGTCATTTAATGAGAATAAGTTCCCTATTTGACATCAATTTAAAAATCTTACAGTTATATTTTCACGCTCCTCCACACCGCAAATCGTTAAAACTCGAATTACGACTGGGTTCCGCATTCGTGCCGTCTCTTGTGGAGTAATAGCATCGCAATACGCCTTTGTGCACGAGCTGCCGGATGCACAGAAACGCTAGTAGCACGAATTGAGTACAGTCAATACTGTATTATTGCTCCGTATATACGGCTTAAGATACAGTCCTTGCTATATACTGTCTTTGTAGCTATTTGCGTCTATTTGATCTACTGTACTGTCAAAGCATACATGATGAACTGGTCAAAGAGACTCACAGATATTCAACTCTACTTATAACTAATAAAGTCCCATTTAAGCTAAACGAATTTCCTAGAGGTAATTGCAGTTCCTAATCCTCTTCTAATATAGTAGAGCAAAAACATCAAATCATCAAATGACTTCTCCCGCTCTGGGCAGAGCGGAAGTGAGTGTCAGACTTGTGCTGACTAAAAAAGATCCTTGTCCTTTGTGTTCCAGGGCCGCGGTATCTCTTTCGAACAGTCCCGCAGCCCTGGCAGGCATCGGCCCTTGCCGGCCCCTCATTGCAGCAAAGACATCCCTTATATACTAGCTTACGCCCGCGGCTTCGCTTGCGTGGAGTACAGTAATTGTTCCATGAAATCGTGCTACCGGGATAAAACGTATATTTTGAGTACATCCAGGTGAGAAACTGTCTGTGTGGCAAATTTCATCCAAATCTAATGAGTGGTTTTTGAAAGAGTTACAAATATCCATATATAGGCCATCCATATATATATATATATGGATAGGCCTTTAGTAACTGATGTATTACTTAAATAAGATTAGGTGATAAATTTCCCCTGAAGGGTCAGCTCGGAAGTAATTCAACGTGGTCGACCACCCATATATCTCTCTGTACCACAATTTAGGTCATGTCGAGGTAGTTTGTTTGTGACCAATATTGGAGAAATCGGTCACCTGTAAGTGTAAATAAATGTATTTTATGTTATGTTAAAGTATTAACGTTAATAGTCGGTTAATAGGTCTACTTGAAGGAGGTATATGTTGTGTCTAGACTGCGTCCGAATCTAAATGCTCAGCCCGATTCCACAAAAAATGCAAATAACTGCATTGAAAATTATGTTGAACCTACCACCACCACCTATTCGAATATATTTTTGTATACCCAGATGAAACTGGATACCTAGTAAATTACATGGAGCGACTGCCAATCTGATCTCCAAGTCAGCGTCTGACTACCAGCAACGAATGGGATTAACAGTAATACCTGAATAAAAGTATGAAGAACAGCGTGTAACGTGCTTCGGAGGATCCTCGCATTTCTTTGGGGAATCCCAAAGAAAAGCGTGGAACCTCCGACCAGACGGGCGTTGTGTCTGGTTTCCCTATAACTTGAATGACGCGATTCAGAATTTCGACGTTAGTTCTTCTATTGTGGCAAAATATTATATCTAAGCCGGAGAGGTGATCTGTAACTCAGGACCTTCCTATCTCAGACACCTTTCTCTATATAAGATTGTGCATATACCCAGCGCATTTAATTTCTGATGTTGAAATAAAAATAAAGATTTATACAGGGTGTAAACAGACTCTTCACGAAGCCGTCAACCAAGCTTTACGTACATCAAACTAAGTACTTTACGCAAAAATTAGTGTTGGGAAATGACTTTTTTTTTGGGCTGAAAAATCACGTTTTAAAGTAGGAGTCAATGTAACGCACTCAATACATTGTGCTGATGGACGGATTGAATAGTAAGGGGGTTCTGGAGGTGATTAAAGTAAAAATCTTACATTAAAAACACGTATTTAAAAAAAAACTTGTGAAAAAGTTGTAACTTTGACCCCCAATTTCTCCGTAACTAGCAGGTTCCCAGGTATGGTCTAAAACAAAAAAATGATCGCAATGACGGGGAGCACAAGTGCCTTTCGGCTTCGTTAAGAGTCTTTTAACACCCTTTATAAGATTGTACACATACCAGCGCCTGTAATTTCTGATGTCGAGTTAAAAATAAAGAGCTATAGATGGCGCTGTAGTACTGTACTATGTTGTTTTAGTTAAAAAAGGATTTCTTGTGTTTTCATAACAATTGATGCCTTTGAGTCATGCGATCTATTGCGGATGTTTTGATAATTAGAAAAATAAATACCCAGTCTAATTAGGTCAATCGAATCATCATCATCATTATGGCAAACTTGAAAGACAACAACATCCTATTTAGGTACTTAAAGATTTTTAATGATGATTGTCTATTTACTATTTGGGAAAACTGATAACTGATTGATACAGGATGTTACGTTCAAGACAGTGATTCAACATCGGGAGCAACCCTGAAATATAGAATAAGATTCTGTTGTTTTCTACAAATTGCATTCCTAACTACCACGCGATTTCGGAAATATGTAAAAACAATTTGAAGTTTTCTACAAACTGCATTCCTAACATGCGATTTGGAAGTCGTGAACGGCCTATATTTAATGTAATTGAGGATCTTTTATCTATTAAAATACGATCTCTGAGTGTGCAAAAACCTTTGCTCTGGAATATAATGTTATCAGGCTTATAAAGTGTGGTAGTTTCCTTAAAGTTTTTGATTACTGGCATCAGAACAATTATTCAAAGCCGTGTGCTGGATGAGATTTCTTATCACGAACATCTTAGAACATTTGGGATGAGTCAAAAAAAAAAAATACATAACCATACACACAACTGACACATACCACAACACACATAACACAATATACACCACAACAAACAACATATACATATAATGATGACATAACTGGTGAAATGTGGGTGTACTAGTAGGTTCACCTCTACCTAACCCTTCGGGAATTACAGGCGTAATGTTATGTTATGTTAAATAACCCTGCTTCTGACGCAGTCGGGTAAAAACTAAGATACAACTATCATTTACTAGCGACCCATCTCAGTTGCGCCCAGGGTCAATTTACTAACAACAGCACTACCTATGGGTTACACAACTGTCCTATCATTCAAAATAGAATAACCCATACCCACGCACAAAATTGAATGAAAATCGGTTTCGTGGTTTCGGAGATTAGTGTGTACGAACATACTGTGTTTTTTTTCCGACATCTTAAACAATCATCAATAACACACCTACTTTATAATATGTCGTTCCCCAGTATCTATTCAGTTTTATAAATAAACTAGCTTTTTCCCGCGGCTTCGCTCGCGTTATTTTAGTATTTGACAATTAATTTGGGTTTGTACTCTGCTTGCAATAATATATATCAATCACTAGTGAAGTAGCGACCCGCCCCGGCTTCGCACGGGTGCAATGTATGGTATAAACCTTTCTCTTGAATCACTCTATATGTTGCTGAAAACTGCATTAAAATCCGTTGCGTAGTTTAAAAGATCTAAGCGTACAAACAGCGGGAGCGACTTAGTTTTATACTATGTAACGACCCGCCCCCGCTCCGCACGGGTGCAATGCTGATCCTAACTGTAATATCTTCGAAAATATTCATTTAAATTAGATGCTGTAAAGGGTCATATTGATCTATATTAAATGCGCAATGTATTTAAGGTACTTAATTGGATAAGGATTAATACTGTATTGGTTAAAATCGCTTCGTAAATAAGCCATTATTTCTCGTGAAAAGTAAAGGATAAAAAATGGTTATCATGGATTATCCCTAAGAGATAGACATATACCATCGCGGACTTTTTTGTAGACCTTTTTAAGGTGTACAATACTGTAGTACAATCTCGTAGGGTTCAGCCAGTGTTTGCAATGTAAGCGCAAAAAAATGTGTTTATTTACGACATCACATTAGAAACCTCTAAATTTATCAGTGTTTCTCTACAATATTATGCATGTATTATACATATAAACCTTCCTCTTGAATCACTCTATCTATAAAAAAAAACCGCTTCAAAATCCGTTGCGTAATTTTAAAGATTTAGGCATACATAGGGACGGACAGACAGCGACAGCGACTTTGTTTTATACTATGTAGTGATAGTGATAGTGAAGTGATAGTGATAGTAATAATAGTGATGATAGTGATAGTGAAGTGATAGTGATAGTGATAATAGTGATGATAGTGATAGTGAAGTGATAGTGATAGTGATAATAGTGATGATAGTGATAGTGAAGTGATAGTGATAGTGATAATAGTGATGATAGTGATAGTGAAGTGATAGTGATAGTGATAATAGTGATAATGGTGATGAAAGTGATAGTGAAGTGATAGTGATAGTGATAATAGTGATGATAGTGATAGTGAAGTGATAGTGATAGTGATAATAGTGATAATAGTGATAGTGAAGTGATAGTGACAAATGAATGAAACATTTTGTTATAGCTAAATTAGACCAATTTTAATTTTTCCATAGACACAAATTTCCAATTATCTTTTATTTAAATGACATTTCCTCTGTCAAATTTCAAATTTCTGTTAAATTCCAATAATAATAAATAAAAATAATAATTCAAATGTTAGACCGATGCGGATACATAGGTCTTAAATTGTATGCGTATAAAGTTTCATTAAAACCGGTTCAATAATTTCGGAAAAAACGATTTAAAAAGTTTGTATGAAATGCCGTCAGTCGTTAAAGCTCTAAAGGTGAAATGTGATGAAAAATGAGTCGTGCCAGTAACACGTGTGTAGTTATAACACGTGTTACTGGCGTTACACGTGTGTACCGTCTAAGTTCATTTAACCCCATTAAATGACTTTTTCAGGAAATATTCATTGAAAAATAAATAATATTCCATAAATATTAATCCTATTACATGAACTTAGAGGGTTGTATTGATGATTTTCATGATTGTAATTCTATAACTACATATGTGTTACTGGCGCGACTCATTTTTCATCAACCTACAACCTGACACTGGTGCCGATTCCCTTGTTCACAAACTAAACTAAATTTAAGTTTAGTGCATCTTTTTCTTTCTATTTCATTATGAAAAGTGTGTCAGGCGCTGGTTAATTTGACAGGACTAAACTAAAATTTATCTTCTGTCCTTTTCTTAATGAAATAGAAAGAAAAAGATGCACTGAACTTAAATTTAGTTTAGTTTTTGAACAAGGGAATCGGTACCACTGACCTGCAGATTGCAAAAAACGTAAGAAAATTTTTATTTCGCGGGATACCCGTACGTTTCCACAGAAATCAGAAATCAGGAATCATTTATTTGCCATGAATGTGGGTGGGTACAAAATAAGGTGTAAAGATTATAAAAGCAGTTCCAACACACTCTACCTTACGGCATGCAAAAGTAAAAACCTATTTATATGTACTCAAATATACAAACAAAAAGAAAAAAAAAACATAAAAAGTACAGTTTTAAAGATTACCACCAAGATTATCCACCTTAACCAGAAACTCGGATAACCCGAAGAACACGTGTGATCTTTATTATGATAATATAAAACGATTTGAGTTAGCAAACTTAAACAAAATATGCTTAGATATCAATATTACAAGAACAAAAATATAATCTCATGCATATTATAGCAATTATTAGGATTCCTATCAATTCACGTTGCATGACATGCGGTTACCGAATAATATAAAACTGGCAAATGAGATCACGATTCGTCTACCATTAAAACAAGATTCAAAATTGAATGAAAACATCAAATTGGTTTAACAGGTTTTCCTACGGATATACAGTCACAAGCATAATATATATAAAATTAATATATATATATGTAATTGGCCATATTTTGTTTAAACTATTACTCACTGTCTGTTTAGCTGTAAGTTTTCCTAAAATTAAATAAATAAATAAATAAATAAATAAATAAATAAATATGCATTAAATAAAATCTGAAACGATTTTCTCGCAGAATTATTATTGCATTGGTTAGGACAAGCTAAACGAAATTTATAAACGCCTAGTTGACGCTTCCCGTGACACAAGGTTTAACTTTTACCTTGGCCAGAGGCTAAAGGTTGACATACAACGTGGCAACGCCGCCAGCCTCTTGGGCACATTACCAGCTAACAGCGTCAAGACAAGATCTATTTCGTAATAGTCATCCTCTAGTATTTTCTGGCTCGCAGGCTAACCGGATGTAACTGAATACCTGTATTTACCATGGAGCGACTGTCTGAAGGAACTGCTTATCTGACCCCCCCAATCATCACCTGCCTAGCCTTTTTTCAACTGTGTTGGGGTCGACTAGCAGTCTAACCGGATACAGCTGAATACCAGTATTTTACATGGAGCGGCTGCCTATCTGACCTCGGTTGTCAGACTTTTTGGGCCACTGACTACCTGTAAAGACTGTCAAAGATCTACAAATGACAGCCGGGACCAACGGCTTAACGTCAGCTTTCCGAGGCACGGAGGAAACTCGGTATGTAGTGGTGGTCACCCATCCACAGACCAACCTAAGCAAGAACGGGTTAACCTAAATATCGGCCCGAGCGGCTGACCTACCCAATACAGTTTAGTAAATATTGTTTTGTAATAGAATGGATTCAAAAATCCAAAGTACTGTTTTCGTAACAACACAAAATACACTAATATTTAAAACTTTCCAAGTGTATATGGTCATGACTGCACACTTAGTTACCGTTAGGGTTTCGATCGTATTTAAATAATGGTAATTGTTATAGGTTTCAAGTTATGTTGGCTATATGTTTAAAATATAGTATCTCTTTTATAACCTGACCTATGACGTCAATTGCTTTCAGACCAGTTTTTGACTGCGGTTTGGCGTCCGGTTTTTTGGAAATCCTATTGGAGTGTTAACGACTTGTTGATTCGTCGGAATCGTTCTCTGTCCATGATTGAAGTGAATGTTTTCTCGCTTTGTAATTAACATAAGGGAATGTTTTTCCATTGAACAGACATTTCTTATAACCCAGTTGTCAGCTTATAAGAACAACCGCAATCTCAAATATATTTCTTTCTTTTTATTAATTCATTGCAAGCTAAGTTCTAAGTGCTCAGTGCTAAGTTCGATATTAACGGAATGTAATTACCATAACATCACGCCTGTAATATCATAAGGGTTAGGCAAAGGTGTCCTTAATAGTTCACCCCCACATTGAACATGAGGTTATGTTAAAGTCCCATGTATTAGGGGGCAAACCAATTGTCATCAACCGGTCTCAAGTCCAGACTCCGTAACTGATACAATGAAATTCCTGATAAAAAAAAACAAAAACACTTTGCCTGACCTGGGATCGTACCCAGGACCTCATGCTCAGCAGTCACCTAGTACTGTCTCACCGATAGCTTTTCACATACACATTAAGGTGGTTGCGTCAGGGTAGCCCGCGAAATTCAAATTTTCTTACGTTTTTTTGCAATTTGCAGGTCATTGTCAGGTTGTGTGTTGATGAAAAATGAGTCGCCCCAGTAACACGTATGCAGTTACAGAATCACAATCATGAAAATCATCAATATAACCCTGAAGTCCATTTAATCATATTGAATGACTTTTTCATGAAATATTAATTGAATAGGTTTACATGAGCTTAGAAGGTTATATTGATGAATTTCACGATTGTAATTCTGTAACTGCATACGTGTTACTAGCGCGACTCAGTTTTCATCAACATACAACCTAACACTGATCTGTAAATTGCAAAAAACGTAAGAAAATTTGAATTTCGCGGGCTACCCTGACGCAACCACCTTAAGTCACAACTTTAAAAGTGACATCCAAATAAGAATAAAACAAAATTATTTTCTTGAAGAATTTAATTTATTGCTTTGCTAACCTAAGTTTTAATGCAATTTCAAACATCGTGTTCTATTAATTGCTTAACTTTAGGTATGCATCGTTTTTGTTAACCGCCGCATGCAATAACAGGTTTTCATATAAATCAGTTTGAGGTCAACGCACAGTTACAAAAACTGCAACTTTAACTTTGTAATGTGTATAGAAGTACACATAACGATGCCGAAAAACTTGTTGTTCTCCCCGTCATCATCATCATCATCATCATCAGCCTATAAATGTTCCCACTGCTGGGACACAGGCCTCCTCTCTTTGAGAGGGAATGGGCTATAATCCACCACGCGGGCCCAGTGCGGATTGGTAGATGTCACATGTCTTCGAATTTTTGGTTCTAGGACATGCCGGTTTCCTCACGATGTTTTCCTTCACCGTTTTTGAGAGCAGTGGTGATGAAATAAATTACACAAAGTAATGCGCCTGCCTGGGTTCGAACCCACGACTTACTGTTCGTAAGTCGGGGTCGCTACCACTGGGCCACCGCTGCTCTCGACGTCATTGCAATAATTTATTGTCCTGGACCATACCTGGGAACCTTCTAGTTACAGAAATATTGGGTGTCAAAGTTCCAACTTTTCACAACTTTTTTTTGAACACTAGTTTTTAATGTTTAAATGCCTCCACAGCCCGCATACTATTCAATGCATCCTTCAGCACAATATTTCGAATGCATTACATTGACTAAGATTGTTCACCCCAAAAAAAAAAGCCGTTTCCCAGCATTTGTGAGCAATAAAGACTAAGAATAAGTATTATTTTTTGCGTATAGTTACAGAATGCTTGGTTGAATGTTGGTTGGCTTCGTTAAAGGTTCGTTTACACCTTGTATTTTCTATATTCCGGATTGCAACAGTTTTAGAGAAAACGATTCGAAAATCGCAGTTACGGTTACTCCAGCGCCAGGGCTGCGGGACTGTTCGAAAGTGATACCACGGCCCTGGAACACAAAGGGCAACATGGATGGATGGGTTTTAGTCAGTACAAGTCTGACACTCATTTGTTTATTTCCCATCCGAAAAAAAAAAGATTATTCCAGCGCCTTAAGCAAGAACTAACCTGGTATAACCATGTCTCTTTTATTTTTCTAAACTCCATTGAAGGTCTCATAAACTAAGGTTAAGGCTTTAAAGCTAACTATTCATTATCTCGTGTCTCTCACAGGGGTCATAAAGTTCCGAAAGTCCAAAGTACCTTAGCTGCGTTGCTATAAGATTACTTTTCATTAAGTTTTGGACAAAATATGTGAACGTGTTGATGTTCTACTCGTATATTCGAGGTCAGGGGATTACGGTTCAGATATGGTGGGATGACCTGTTAATATAGCCTAAACTCGGTTGCACACCGAGACCTTAGCTGTGCTCAGAAAATTGTTTTCATTTGTGTGAAGACCATCAAATAGTGATCGCAAATGCGACTGTTGAGCATGAGGTCCTAAGTTTGATTCCAAGACGAGCAGTGTTATTGGGTCTTTCCATCAAGAATTTGTTGGTAGCAGCCACGGTGCCTGGATTTGTGCCCGATTGATGGCAATAGGCTCGCTTCCCCTATTACATGGGACTTAAACAAAATGTGCAAAATGTAGGTCTACTATTAGGTACGCCTCTTCCTATCATTTCGGGAATTACAGGCGTGAAGTCACGTTATTATCTATACTATCTATAGTAATATTATAAAGAAGAAAGATTTGTATTTTTGTATGTAACGAATAAACTTAAAAAACTACAGGACTGATTTGAAAAATTATTTCAGCAATGGATAGCTACATTATCAGCGAGTAACATAGGCTATATTTTATCCCCGTACCCCCACGGGAACAGGAACTACGCGGGTGAAACCGCATGACGTCCGCTCGTGTTAAATATAAAAATTATCTCAACTTAAGAAACTGACCTAGCTTAGCTCTTAGTCAGTAACTGGCTTAATTCTGCGCTTCAAACTTTGGTCTTAACATATTCACGATACCACTACGTGTGTTATCGAAGATCTTAAATAAGAGGCATGAAATTTTAAAGGGTTTGTTCAAATGCCATTAACCAGATGTGTTAGTAATGCGTTTTATCACTCCCGCCCACCACACAGGGATCGTTTGTTTTATGTGTTATTTGATAAATCGATGATGTATCTTGATGAATGGCGAGCGATCATTGTGAACAGGAATATTAGTAACGGGATTGCGAAAAAAATAAATTTAATTTGATTTGATGGTGGATTTGGTTGTCCATATTGATGACACTGATTCTGATACTGTTAGCCTGCGTCATCCCACTGCTGGGCAAAGGTCTCTCCCCATGACTTCCAGTTGTTTCGAACCAGGGCTAATGTGGGCCACTGGTCGTTGGTTTTATCCAGCTCGCGTCCCGCCATCTTCTACGTTTTTTTGTTTACATTTGTTTCCAGATTGATGGTTATAAATTATTTTCTAGGCTAATTACCAGCACGTAAACCTTATTTTTTACCCCACTACGATGGAGGACAAAACAAGGGTTGTGTTTTTTAATCAATGGTCGTTTTTCCCACACTTAGAAAAAGTATTTTAGGCTGCTACAAGTAATGGACACGTTAACGTCCGCAAATACAATAGCCTATTGATGGTTACATGTGTAACACTAAGGCAATGGGGTCCAAGATCAAGGTTTTCGGGATATCACCAAGTGGTTGATCGACTCTTTTGGCCCAAAAATCAGCATTGCCATCCTACGTGGCAATGCTGTCAGCCTTCTGGGCACTGTTCCTGATTACAGCGAAGTGGACGATTTTTAGCCTGTTAAATATTTTCCCTTTTTTAAACATCATCATCATTTCACCCGAAAGACGACCACTGCTGGACACGGGACCTGTCAATGTGGTGACACTTGGGGGAGGCCAAGTGTCACCACGTTGACCGGTCCCGTACGACTCGCATCCAGCGGCTCCCGGCAACCTTCACCAGGTCACCGGTCCACTTAGTGGGAGGCCTTCTAACGCAACTTTTTGATACACGTACATATTTTTAATGTTACAGCGTGTAACAGAAAGGGTATAAAGTGCGCTACAAACCATCGAACTAAACTAATTTGTCCATTGAACGAACATCGTAAATCGCGAAATCATTATCAGTTGCCCCATACATGCTGCCTCCTATAGGAAGAAAAAAATCGGAATCGGAGATTATATTTTTAACTTCCATGAACGTCGTTAACAACTTTAACGGATGTGAGAGGTTCTCACAGACTTAGTTATTATACAATTTTCTGGCTCTATGGGCCTATCATAGTACATGATAAAATATAGGAAAGACTACATTATTATTTGTTTGTTTGTTTAGCTGCGAAAGCTTTCTTTCTTGTTTATAAAAAAAAAGTAGCGACCCGTCCCTGCTTCACACTGTTCTTACGACTTGACAAATCATCGAGATTTCTTCCTTTAATTATTTATATACATACTAATTACATTTTTAAATATTTCAATATAAAACAACATAAAAAAAAAGACGTGTGGCACTCGGAGACTGCCGCGGTAAAGCTATTGCATAGCATTTTTTATCAATTTATGTAATTATAATTATTTATTTATTTTATTTATACAGTATTTTTGAAGTTATACTTCTTTTGGCGCGTTAGGGAAAAATGATTGCGCGCGCACACCGACACCAAAAACCTACATCGTGAAGTTAGCTAGTCAACATACACCCTGAAGTTAAGCTAACGCGTTAGGTTATTTTCGTTACGGAATTTCTGGATTCGGTCTCCACGCTCAAGGCCCGCGATAGAAGCTATGCAATTGCTTAAAAACATTTAAAAATATAAAAAATAGTATACCACCAGCATTGCGAACAGGGTCTAAGCTACCGGTGGTCAGAGCTCTTGAGAGAGGAACCTCCTAACGATACGTACCGTGTCCAGAAGTACTGCTTTCTGAATCAAGCCCTTGATCCAGCTGCCAAGCGAGAGCCTCCTCAGATGCTGGTCGAGGCTATTGGCTATTAAGCCATTGGCCGACACATTTAAAACAAGTTTTATTCTTATAAACCTTCCGAATTCGAAATTATTATAAAAACCGCATCAAAATCTTGTCATGTCTACTATTCCAAATAAATAAAAATAGGAGGTAGACAGTACAATTAAATTTAATAAGAGGGAGGTAAGTTAAAAAATACAAGTCTGCTAAAAACACACCTATCTACACGCACTCAAGAACTGGGGTAATAGGTGGAGAAAGTACTTGCTGTTTTCCGAAGGGGGTAGACCCTTGGAGCACCTGGTCCTGCGGCTCCACCGAACAGGCGTCAGGTCAGTCCTGGCTGTTTCGGTGGCAGGCGATCGCAGAACTAGGAGTGGAGTTCCCGGGCGAGACCGTTTAGCGGAGCCCCGGGAAGCTTGAAGAGAACAGGAGTCCCGGGCCAAACTCCGTTTAGGGGAGCCCCGGGATGGAGTTGCGACTTCCGCGTGGTGGAGGGACACGTCAGAGCGTCGGCGCCCTACCACTTGACACTTTCACTAGTCCACTTTTAGTGGGGTGGACTGCACTGTACTGGTCGCTACTGAAATCTCGTCGTAAACCCGTTTTAGTTCGTAAGCGGCGTCTTTTATCAGGAACTATTTTAGTGTTCCAGAACTATTTGCCTCGCTTTACGATTATATTTGTTGTAGCCACAATTCGTCTGACCAGCCAGGTATAGTTGGCCAAGACGTATAAAACCTCACAATCCAAGAGTGCGTTATGAATTTTAAAATTAACATTTAGTATTCTATTAGTCAGTATACAAACGTAATACAATATCAAAACTAGATTTAAACTAGCCAAAACATATTAATTCATTTTTAGTAATAAAATCTAGTACAACCTTCATTTAACAGGCCTTTATAGAAAAATATTAAGAAAGAATAGTAAGCTTGACAGATTGACGTTGCTTGTCATTAGTGAAAAATATTATTAAAAGTTTATAAAAGTGCTCAAATTACAATGTTAAACTGGAAATAAATGGATGAAATTGAATGGATAATGGATGCCGTGATTTATACCTACTTTCTGCTACCACAGAAGGCATATTTATGATAAAAATGAGACGAAGGACACATGGTCTGTAAATTGTACGTATATTTGTTCTTTATCGTATCTGCTTTATAGCAGAATACTATATTTCCCCATCGACCCCGAGAAAATTTTTGGTCTTGAACAAAAATTTTGTAAAGGTTAAAGTATAACAACTTTCACATAACTTACATACTTCATTCAATCACACCGACATCTTACGAAGTTAGGTCAGGTAGGATTCACATTCAATGATCTCTACGCAACCTGATATCAATAACTGTAGGCTTATTTTCGGAGTTGTCAACCGCTCGCGTCGAAAACCCATAATTAGATGAAAAATATAAAGATTTTTTTAACAATGGCTTATTTTTAATGAAGTTGTCAACCGCTTCAATCAACCTCAGTAGTTGATAATTAGTTATACTAACTTGTAGAGTTAGTATATAAGAAGGTTAAGTAACTTGTACCTAAGAACACTTCTTAGAAGAGAGATTAAACTAACTTGTAGAGTTAGTTTATACGAAGGTTAGGTAACTTGTACCTAAAAGCACTTCATAGAGTATCTGGAGAGATTAAACTAATTTGTAGAGTTAGTTAATACGAAGGTTAGGTAACTTGTACCTAAAAGCACTTCTTAGAGTTATCTGTTAAGAACAGATATAAAAGGAAAGATTAATAAATAATCTTCTTTAATGGTTTAAGAACCAAATGAAAATAAAAAACAAATAGAGTTTCAATAGACCGAAAAGAACTCTATAGTTAGAAGAAAGAAATAAGAGAGATGAATCATGAATATAATATCGAAGGATGAATTTATTTACATAATTATATACATTATATTATAAAATCTTTATATACCATTTAGCTTGATTGCCATTAGAATCAAACTAACTAACTTTTTGTTTTTCAGGAGAAAAACGATAACACCGTTGTTTGATTGGTGGAGTATCACCAGTATCAATATGGTGGTTAATAAGATGAGTGCGGCCTAGTACTCCTCTGCTTTCGAAGGATATAGTTTTAAAACGTCAATAATAATCATGCCGTAATCATGTCATTAGCAATAGTTTTTTGCTTTAATGAGAGATTATTAAAAGGTAGTACTTGTTTAGTAGTTTCAGTTACCACTAAACATTTAGTATTTGGCTTAAAAGCCGAAGAGAGTATGTGTGGAACGAGATTAAACTTTTTCCAAAAGTCAACTCCTAGAATAATTGAAGGAGATAGAGATGGAAATACGAAGGCGAATTATAAATGTCGTGAATAATTCTATCCATGACTAAAAAATAATACTAATGATAGCAAAAGAGAGTAAACATTGCGTTCAAGGGAAGTAATTAGAAGCAGGACTCAAGAGAGTCAGTGTTGAAGACGGCATTTTAGTTATAAGAGGGACACGTGAGAAGAACACGTATTTTCTTTAAAAAAAAAAAAAATTAGTTAAAAGAGGTCCACGATTACTTATTTAACCGATGGAGGCCTAAATTAAGTTTGCTGTAACCTCCTTTATTCCTCAGTCGAGTAATTCCAAAAAAAAAATCGCAGAAAAAAAATCTCGGACGAATAGTTCCGAAAAATTCCACCAGGTAAAATACCCGTGGCTTACACCGTATTACTTTATGTTTCCATAAAAAACAAAGACAAAATAAGCAAATGATAGAGAATAATAAGGAAATAGTAAGGAGGAATTATAAAGAGAATCTAAGCCAAATAAGTGAGTCAAAATAAATAGTTATACTAGTATTAGTAATTTTTCTGAATTTTGAAAATAATTGAGCTGAATTTATTTTGATTTACGTTAGGCGCCAAACTGTCATGTCTACTATTCCAAATAAATAAAAATAGGAGGTAGACAGTACAATTAAATTTAATAAGAGGGAGGTAAGTTAAAAAATACAAGTCTGCTAAAAACACACCTATCTACACGCACTCAAGAACTGGGGTAATAGGTGGAGAAAGTACTTGCTGTTTTCCGAAGGGGGTAGACCCTTGGAGCACCTGGTCCTGCGGCTCCACCGAACAGGCGTCAGGTCAGTCCTGGCTGTTTCGGTGGCAGGCGATCGCAAAACTAGGAGTGGAGTTCCCGGGCGAGTCCGTTTAGCGGAGCCCCGGGAAGCTTGAAGAGAACAGGAGTCCCGGGCCAAACTCCGTTTAGGGGAGCCCCGGGATGGAGTTGCGACTTCCGCGTGGTGGAGGGACACGTCAGAGCGTCGGCGCCCTACCACTTGACACTTTCACTAGTCCACTTTTAGTGGGGTGGACTGCACTGTACTGGTCGCTACTGAAATCTCGTCGTAAACCCGTTTTAGTTCGTAAGCGGCGTCTTTTATCAGGAACTATTTTAGTGTTCCAGAACTATTTGCCTCGCTTTACGATTATATTTGTTGTAGCCACAATTCGTCTGACCAGCCAGGTATAGTTGGCCAAGACGTATAAAACCTCACAATCCAAGAGTGCGTTATGAATTTTAAAATTAACATTTAGTATTCTATTAGTCAGTATACAAACGTAATACAATATCAAAACTAGATTTAAACTAGCCAAAACATATTAATTCATTTTTAGTAATAAAATCTAGTACAACCTTCATTTAACAGGCCTTTATAGAAAAATATTAAGAAAGAATAGTAAGCTTGACAGATTGACGTTGCTTGTCATTAGTGAAAAATATTATTAAAAGTTTATAAAAGTGCTCAAATTACAATGTTAAACTGGAAATAAATGGATGAAATTGAATGGATAATGGATGCCGTGATTTATACCTACTTTCTGCTACCACAGAAGGCATATTTATGATAAAAATGAGACGAAGGACACATGGTCTGTAAATTGTACGTATATTTGTTCTTTATCGTATCTGCTTTATAGCAGAATACTATAATCTGTTGCGTTGTTTAAACAAAAACGTGCTCATACAGAGAGATCATCAATACGACTTTATACATTTGTTCAAATTTTTTTACAGAACCAAATTGATCGAACGATTCAGTGTTGGGAATACAAGAGGCAACTACACCATATAAAGGCACTTACAAATAGTTGAACCACTTATTTGTTCGAACTCGTTCAATTTACCCAGTAGCCGACATAGCGATAAAAAATATATTGGTAGTAAACTTTTTCAAAGCGAAAATCTCTGACATAAAAAGTTTGGTCATTTTTATAACGGAACCTAAGCCGGGTATATTTCAATACAGAAAAAGCCGATCTCTCGCAATCATATCAGTTTCCAATCCAAAAAGCTGTCTGAAAGCCGTCCCTACACAGAGTATGGAATAAAATAATGGAGTGCCAATGGCATATTTTTTCCAATAAAATGCGCATTGGTCCAACCAAATTGTAAAAATCGTCAATATGAAGTTTAAGTTTATTAAAGTGTAGGTCAAGCGACCTACATTTTATTAAAGCTTTTGTTGTGATTAGTTGTTGTTTCTCGCAAGAGAAGGGTAACAATGAGTTAGCAAAATATTGTTTCTTTTTATGTTTTGCACTACTCATCATGTTCCAAACAATCTCTGGATTAAAATATAAAACGATGCTTTGAAATTTAAAGATTATCTTCTTTTTTAATATTAATGTTGTTTCCTGCCTTTTAAAACGCTTATCCTCTTATTTATAAACGTGGAGTTAAATAATAATTATGCCAACATCAAATTTCGTTAAATGGACGCGGAATTTACCGTACCGCACTGTAAAGATTCACCGTTTATTTATCAAAGTTTATACGACATACGGCTCTATCTTTAATATGCTTTTATCAACAAGAGAATGCCTAAATGTTTATTTTCGACAATTCCCTTCCCTTTGCAATGTTCACTTCATCTACTATCTACTCGGTGTCCACTAGGATTCTCTCTCATCATTCATTCATTGAAATTTATACCACACCTCTCCCTTCCCACTGGCTATCGGGATAATCTCTTAATAGCACGAATTGATCAAACATCTGGTGTGGTTGACGTAAATATTTGTTCCTGGAAATAACACGGGCTTATGGATTACTTGATGTAATCAATATAAATCATTGTATCCCATCCATTTTTTTTCAGTAGGTAGGACAATTAATTGGTCTCTGTCGTTTATTGGAACAGGAGGGTATATTTAAACCCGGAGTCAGATCATTTATTTTAATGAGACAATTAAAAGGCACTTTTCAGAGTCGTCGTTAACAAGAACCCAAAATTGATTCTAATTGTCTATCGCAAAGGAAGTTTGGCCATTATACACTCTACTATAATATTATGTACCCGTTGATCCCTGTATGTAAAGGATGGTTAGGTTAGGTTAGGTGTCTATTATTTAAAGAGCTAACTTTTTTGTGAAACACAAATCGCTCCAGGCTCTTTTGAATTGACAAAAAAAGTTCAACATCCATAGACCGCTTTTGACTAGCTACTTAGTCAAAAATATGTGATATTAGCTGTTGGCCGTGATCTTCGTCCGCGTAAAACTATTATTTCCCTATTTGAACCGGATTTGGTTATCAATTTCAAGGGTTTTTGCACGGAACCCTAATTCTTTTCTTAAAATAAAACTAGCCTCAGTTACTCCGCTATTTGCCCGTAAAAGTCCCGTCAAAATTGACCCAGCCGTTTTGGAGATTAACCGGAATAAACAAATGGACAAAAAAAAAAGTTTAGTACCGTATATATTTTCATATGCGTTTATTAAAAATCTGTTATTTTTAAACTACAAAAAGACACTTCAATTTTATTTATTTGTTTAGATTTATTTTTAAAAACTAAATATTAATTAATTTTATTATATTGTTCCAAGTAACTTATCATGCAAGCTAAATTAAGTAACATTTTATTTCACGCAGCTTCGCCCACTGTGTTTCAAAGGAAAATAATTAATTAAGTGAACCAAGCTTAAATTAAATTGCGGATTAAATCATTTAAACGACTTAAAGCCCTTTTGGTGAAAATGTTACATTCGATTCGAAAACCTTTGACACGTGTTTATGAAAATCTGTCAAAATAATTAATTTAGGCTCAATAAAATTATGTTTAATTGAAAACCAACGAGCTAGTTCATACTAATTCGCTTCATTAAAAAAGAAATGAACGAAATATTTCGGCCCGATTTTGTAATTAAGTAAATTGATTATGTTATCATGATTGACACTTTCATTGAATGGTTTTGAATATTCACATTCAACAGACGCCTTTTTTAGGATGGGAAATCATCAAATGACTTCTCCCGCTCTGGGCGGAGAGGAAGGGAGTATCAGACTTGTACCGATTAAAAACCATCCATGTTTCTTCCTTGCCCTTTGTGTTCCAGGGCCACGGTATCTTATTCGAACAGTCCCGCAGCCCATTCAACAGACGCCTGCAGGTATTTCTTGAAAGGTTCTTGAAAGGCAGAGTAAAGTGACATTTCGCCAGTTAAATTCAAATCCCAGCAACGAGCAAGGTTTTGTGCTAGGCTGCGGAACTGTTCGAAAGAGATACCGCGGCCCTGGAACACAAAGGGCAAGGAAGGAACATGGATGGGTTTTAGTCAGTACAAGACTGACACTCCCTTCCGCTCTACCCAGAGCGGGAGAAGTCATTTGATGATTTCCCATCCGAAAAAAAAAGCAAGGTTATTGTCATCAACGAGACACAAATCTATTACTCGAACTAATTGGATGTAAGTTGCCTACTTCGTTGGTCTATTGGTCGCAATCTCCAATGCTGAACATGAGGTGGGTTCGATTCCCAGGCATTGTGTCATTGGGTTTTTCCGTCGGGAATTTCTCAGTAGCAGCCACGGAGTCTGGATGTGCTCGGTTGATGGTAATAGTCTCGCCCCGATTTGCCAACGGAGAGAATTATCCCCTTGACGATTGCTGGTGACTACATCATCACCATAATAAATCATTACATGTAATGTAAACTTCATGCTATGAAAGAAGATATATATTTTTTTTTAAACGTTGCCCCACACTAGGAATTTCGCCTGTATCGTGGGTACGTTCACAAACATTTAAACTCACATACACAAACAGCCAGACCCGGAACAACTATCTGTAGGCCATACAAATATTTGTTCCGTGCGGGGATCGAACCCGCGACACGCAGCGCAGCAGTCAATCGCTCAGCCACTGCGCCAACCGTGCCGTGTTATTCAAACGTATCTTCCTATTTCAAAGTTTTTTTTGCTTACACACAAATGTCTCTTACGTGCTAAATCATAACAAAAAAAAACTTTACCTAATAAATATATCAAAGAACAATTTTAGTAATTATTTTTTCTTTTCATTTTTCTTTCTTTGTAAATAACACTCTTTGCCTAAGACCTTTCAAGTGTTTTCACGTCCTTGGCGCCTACTTTTTTATTTTTTGTTATTCAATAAACACGGTTACAAATTTTACAAGACGTAAACATACCACCAACCATCGTGGGTTTAACGGTGGTATGCCAGACACGGCAACTTGGTGCCAGAACATTATTCATCATAACAACTTTTTTTTTTCCTAGCCTGCTCTGTCCCACTTCTGGGCAAAGGCCTCCCATCACTACTTCCACCTCTCGCGAACCCGCGCGTCCTCCTTCCAGTTCGGACGGAACTTGTCCATTTCGTTCCGCCATCTCCTTCGTGGCCTGCCGCGACCCCGCCTCACTGTGAATTACAACTCATAGAATCGGAAATATATAAGAAAGTTTAATAGTATAAAGGGTGTAAACAGACTCTTAACGAAGCCGAAAGGCACTTGTTCTCCCCGTCATTGCGATCATTTTTTTGTTCTAAACCATACCTGGGAACCTTCTAGTTACGGAGATATTGGGGGTCAAAGTTCGAACATTTTCACTTTTTTTTTTTAATACATGTTTTTAATGTAAGATTTTTACTTTAAACTCCTCCAGGACCGCCTTACTATTCAATCCATCCATCAACACAATGTTTTGCATGCGTTACATTGAGTCCTACTGTAAAACGTGATTGTTCAGCCCAAAAAAAAGTCGTTTCCCAGCACTAATTTTTGCGTAAAGTTACTTAGTTTGATGTACATAATGCTTGGTTGACGGCTTCGTGAAGAGTCTGTTTACACCCCGTATGTACTAAAAAGACACTTCCTAGACTGTACCACAATCAAGGAAGTATCTCTTTAGTACCTTTTTTTTTCGGATGGGAAATCCTCAAATAACTTCTCCCGCTCTGGGTGGAGCGGAAGGAAGGAAGGAAGTATCAGACTTGTACTGACTAAAACCCATCCATGTTCCTTCCTTGCCCTTTGTGTTCCAGGGCCGCGGTATCTCTTTCGAACTGTCCCGCAGCCCTGGCAGGCATCGGCCCTTGCGGGCCCCTCCTTGTTTGCTTACATCTCTGAGGCACGCGTGGAACACGGCCTGTCGTCATAAGACGGACGGATGGCGCGCTAGCCCGTTACTCACCGTCCACAGGATCTCTTTAGTACCTTCGAGCAATTTTTAACATTGCAGATTTCTGGCGATAAGTCATTCATAGAAGAGGGTTATTAGTAAGGACTTTTGGATGAGCTGCAAGTATCTTCTTTCTCCTTAACTTTCGTTATCAAATTGGTTTTACTGACCTAACTTTCATAGTCACTTAACTAAATGCGCGATTCCAAAACGTCGTTTTTATGAAGAAAAACAAAAAAACAAAAAAGAAATTTAATTTTAAAAGAGTTACTGCCATAACTCTTTTAAAATTAAATTTCTTTAACAACGCTGTCATATTGCAGGGCAGTGTAGGCCTGACAACAAGGGATGTGCCCTTACAGGCGTTGCACAGAGGGGGCTCCAGACAGGTCCTTTAAGAGAAAACCGTGCCTCCTCTCATGTGTGGATTATGACCACCCAGGGTGGTTTTAGTGCGGTAAAAATCTCACACTACCCAGTTTTATCATTGAGATCGCTGCTTTTTCAAGGTTTCACCGCAAACACAGTTGCGGGGCTAAATTAAACTTCATACCTCTAATCTTTCCCACGGAGGGGTCTCAACGTAAGCGACAGTTAAACAACAAAGGAACCCTATTCGAGTTACATGAAACTAAAATTTTAATCTTAACAAAGTCTGAAATTCTAAAGTGAACATCAAAAAAATGTTCTTATTTACTCTTGGTCGTAACATCTGGAAAAACTAACCGTTTATTCTTTTATCGGGGTTAAAAACCATGTAGACCTAAATAGAAGCAGTTGTGGGCAATAGAATAAGCAATAATCTACCTTAGGCACAATAAAGAGCACGAAATGTCGAGCATTTTTGTTATTACATAACTAAACAATATCTGAAACTATTTGTTATGAAACGAAAAGGTTTTATTGCTCTAGAATAAAAAAATACGTCAGAAAGTTTAGTGTACATAACACAACATTACGCCTGCAATCCCCGAAGGGTTGGGCAGAGGTGTACCTAATAGTACACCCACATTTTGCCAGTTATGTTTCAAGACCCATGTATTTGGGGGCGAGCCTATTGCCATCAACCTGGCACAAATTTAGACTCCGTGGCTGCTACTGAGAAATTCCTGATGGAAAAACCCAATAACGTTTACAATAATAACAATCTAACAATAATAATTATGTATGAGAGGTTTGGCGAATTTTGATAGCTTTTCTGAAAAAGCCATATTGGCCACACGTCAATGGTAACCAAACCAGTATAAGGTGGCCTCTTAATTTACTAAAACTTCAAACTACTCTAGGCCAGGTTAGGGTCAAAGTTAGGGCTGCACCTGACAAGTGTACTGCCGACCGCATCGTCGATGCTGCCGTTTGCATGCGATATCATTCCCGCTATGATACTCGCTCTAGCAAATGACGGTTCTCAGCGACGAAAACCTGCTCCTATCCTCAAATAAAAAAACTAAGACACAGCACTGTCAACAGTGACGTGAAGCCGGTTTCGTAAACATGTGTGCACTGTGAGCTTAGTTTTTGAGCGTAGTTTGATGTAAATGTGTGCGTGTGAGCGTGTATGCACAGAGCGAGGCGTGGTTTTACGCATGCTCACTGAATTGTTCGCAATGCTATGTCCTGGTTTTTTATTTGATCTGAGCTGCTAGCATGCAAAAATGTGATTCCGTGCTAATAGATAAGGCGCAACCTTTATACCACAGACCTGCGGTTGACTGTGATTAGAATTCAAACAGAAAATTAATGTTGAAAATAAATTACAGCACCTGGCGCCATGTTTCAGTGGTTTAATAAACAGCGCCATTTTTTTCTATTTTTAACTAAACTAGGTTAACTTCGTTCGCATTAAACTTCTTAACTCTATACAGGGTGTAAACGGACTCTTATCGAAGCCTTCAACCAAGCATTCTGTACAACAAACTAAGTAACTTTACGCAACAATTATTGCTGGGAAATGTTTTTTTTTTGGGCTGAAAAGCCACGTTTTACGGTAAGACTCAATGTAAAGCATTCAAACATTGTGCTGATGGATGGGTTGAATAGTATGGGGGTCATGAAAGTGTTTAAGCAAAAAATAAATTAAAAATATGTAGTTGAACTTGTTGAACTTGTAGTTAAAAAAAAAACTTGTGTAAAAGTTGGAACTTTGACCCCCAATATCTCCGTAACCCAGGAGGTTCCCAGGTATGATCTTGATCAAAAAATGATCGCAATAACGGGATGAACATGTGCCTTTCGGCTTCGTTAAGAGTCTTTTTATACCCTTTATACCTGTATACCTAATCCAGATGTAAAAAGTAAAATGTTTTTTCTTCATGTTTTGCCGACGTTGCGTCGTATAAGCCAAATATCGTTTCAAACCGTACAGTATCAGAAATAACGTGAGCAGCAAGTTTTATTACGCATTTAGATTTATTTAGAGACTGTATTAGAAATTCCCTATAAATATGCGAGGCCTATAGGGATTGGTTTCCAATAAAATGTCTAGACTACACGTAATTGCTTGCCCTGTCAAGTCTTTTATGCAAAAATTGGGACAGGAGTAGGTTTTTGTAAGCATGCATCAGACAGGCTCGACGGCTGAATAACAAACGGAACCTTTCGGTTTTATTCATGTTTTGAACCGCGTATTGTCTGTTATTTGAGAAAGCAATGCCAGGTAGCCCACTTGTACAAAAAATTACATACTAATTACAAACCATAACATTACAAAACACCAAGCCTGTATTCCCCGAAGGGCTAGGTAAAGGTGTACCTAATAATACACCCACATTTCGCCAGTTATGTTTAAGTCCCATGTAATAGGTAGGGGGCGAGCCTAGGGCTGCGGGCTGTTCGAAAGAGATACCGCGGCCCTGGAACGCAAAGGGCAAGGAAGGAACATGGATGGGTTTTAGTCAGTACAAGTCTGACACTCCCTTCCGCTCTGCCCAGAGCGGGAGAAGTCATTTGATGATTTCCCATCCGTAAAAAAAAAAAGAAAGAGTAAGTATTTTATTTCCAATATTGGCAATAGGCTGTCTCTATAATACTGTCCATGGCAGGCCATTACAGTGAGTGACAATTTTTGGCCCTAAAAAGTGGATAGTTTAGATAAGAGTAGTTTAAGACCAAAAACAGACGTTTTCACATCAATTCTGCCTCTTTGTTCTATCCATCTAATCACCAATAGGCAATTTTCTTCAGCAAAGGATTGACTCCGTGTTCTTTGGAGAAAGGAAGACATAATAAGTTACCGAAGCTTTAAAAGCAAACTGACATAAACCATTACCTGTCTCCTGTAACCCCTGAAGTGTTCGACAGAGGTGTACCTTAAAGTACACCCACAATTCTGTTATATTTAAGTCCTATGAAATAGGGGGCGAGGCTATTGCCATCAAAATCAAAATCTGGACTGCTACTGACAAAGTCTTGATGAAAAACTCCAACAAGACTGGGAATCCAACTTTATACTATCAGAGAAGTAGTGACTCGTGAAACAACAGGTTGGTTCATACCTAAAAGAAAGAAAACACATTTATTTGTCGCAGAAACATGACATGCATACAAAATTAGAACAAAATAATAATAATAATAACTCGATAACAGTACTCCTCGATACGGCTCGCATTGTGAGGAGGTTCCTGTCTCTGGAGCCCTAACCACCGGTAGCTTGGACCCTGTTCCCGACACCGGCGGACCGCTATTTTTTTATATTTTTAAATGTTTTTATATCGTTTGTTTTAAGAAATATTTAAAAATGTTAAAACATATGTATATAAATGAATAAACGGAATAATAATAATAATACACGCACATAACAAAATATTTAGAATACAACAAAACGGAACAAAAAAAAAGAAAACTTGACAGCTTGCCCGACGTTAGTGCGACAAACCGGTTATCACTCAGCATGACGCTGTGCTATGGGAGGCCCTCAGCACAGCACAGGTTTTCAGTAGACCTGAGTTATTTATTAATTATTATTCATTACCGTTCCGTCTGCAAAAAGTCAAATTATATAATCTTGCATAAATCATTTGGGTTTCGCAAAACATTATATGTTCAACCTTGATTATTGACAGTGATGATTGAAAGTATAGTAATTTGCAGTTATTTGACGTGCCGACACGATTAGTGTTGCACGCTTCCTGTTGTCAGTACACTTTGTAGATACTGTTGTTCATCATTCAATTGAGTCAAGGATAAAGCTTGTTGGATGTGACAAGACGAAAAAACTCGTATGAAAGTTTAAACAATTTTTAATGTCAAAGTAGAATAGGTACGTTTTTACAAATTAAATGAACCTCTTTTATTTTTTAGGGTTCCGTACCCAAAGGGTAAAAACGGGATCCTATTACTAAGACTCCACTGTCCATCTGTCTGTCTGTCTGTCTGGCTGTCTGTAACCAGGCTGTATCTTATGAACCGTGATAGCTAGACAGTTGAAATTTTCACAGATAATGTATTTCTGATGCCGCTATAACAACAAATACTAGAAACAGAATAAAATAAATATACATACAACAAACGTGTTTTTTTTGCTTGGTATTAATGACGGCGACAGGTAGACGCTTGAAATATTCACAAAATATTTAGTTAAATATTCACTTTAAAAAAAAAAAAAATATTACAGTAACTCACTTGGCCAGTTTTTTTAATTCTCATTGTTTATGTGAGTATTTTTAACATAATGGTGGGAAAGCTTGATCATTAATTATCAAGAAAAAGAAAAAAGATCGAGAAAAAGAAAGATTGTTTTTTATTTCCCTTCTGTCAGCAATTCAAAACACCGTCATTATTGACTTGATTACTTTCGAAGAAATGTAATAGAAGGTAGATTATTTATTCGTGATGCTGAACAGAATGTGGATTTAAAAGGTTGCACAGGAATCAAGATCCTGTATAACCTAGTTGAGGGTGGCACATATACGCGGAGATTGGTACAACTAAAAAACTTTCTGCGAAAAAAAACCGACTTCCAAAAAAACACTAAAAAAAAACTTTTTTTAAATTACTTTCGGAAGTCGGTGACTTTGTTTGTTTCATTGTAATTTTTTGTCACCGACTATGGGACCAATCGGGAAGTATATCCTTTCACATAAAAGAAGAATTTTTGAAATCGGTTAAGAAACAACGGAGATATGAGGTAACAAACACAAAAAAAAAAAACATACAACCGAATTGAGAACCTCCTCCTTTTTGAAGAAAGTCGGTTAAAAAGAAGCCTATATAATATATATAGCCTGGAGTGAGTGAAGGCAGACTGGGATGTTCATAATGGTGAAATCCAGATCAGGGAATCATCAAGAGGCTAAAAAATTACTAAGGAGATAGAACAGTTTTCGGCCATCTGCATATTTTTAACTAATAAACCATAATTACAGACTAGCTTTTGCCCGCGGCTTCGCTCGCGTTAATATTGATTTAAATCAATTCGGGTTGTATTCTGCTTGTAATCATAATAAAATTCAATCATGATTCGAAAGACACGTGGCGCCATCTATTATCCTAAGAAAGTTATTGTTGTTTTCATCGGGATGAAAGTACCCTATGTACACCTGACAACGTATATGCAAAATTTCAGAATGATCGGTTCAGTGGTTTAGGCGTAAAAAGGTACCAAACAAAAAAAAACAATCTTACTTTCGCATTTATAATATATATATATTTAGGATAACAGGTCCACAAAATTACTTATTTGTTACGTAATAAAGTAATTATTCTACGACACACATATGTTGATCACGAGACCGGGCAACATATAAACGTGAAGTCATTTCAGTAATAAGTCCAATCAAGATCAGGAAATTCAAGGCATTTCACGCAAGGCACATGTCTGATCCTTCTAGAACACACGATGCACGTGTTTATAAAAACATCTTGCATAACCTGTATTGAAACTAAAATAATCACGGGCAAGGGCGTTTGCGATGAACTTCAAAAATTACTACAAAAAAACAAAAAATAGAAATACAGTCATTTTTGAAGTGGGATTTACCAAGGACAAAACGGCCAAGTGCGAGTTGGACTCGCGCACCGAAGGTTCCGTATAAACTAGTAGGTATTTTGTTATTAAACTACATATTTACGGTTTTCAGATTTTTTTCTTTACATGTGCTGTAAGACACATTGCTTCTTGCCAAATTTCGTAATTCTATGGTAAACGGGAATAACCATTATAGGTTTTCGACCTACAGGGGACTTCCGGTTGACCTAGAATTGTCAATTTTGGTTAAAAGCAAGGTCTTACAACAAAAGAAAAAACAAAAAAAAAATAATTAAGGTACATTTTGGTACTTCCAAGTTTTCGCAAAAATCTAAATTTTCCCATATTTTTTATCGTGTGACCCAGGACCTTCATTTTTTGTACACCTATTAGGGGCTATAGACCTCAGAATATGGTATAAATTTCAACTTGCTAGGTCCACCCGTTCCTGAGAAAAAAAATGTTGACACACGGACACACAGACAGACGGACGGACAGGGAACAAGAAAGTGATCTTATAAAGGTTATTTTTTTTACATTTTGAGGTACGGAGCCCAAAAAACTTCCATACAAAAATATTCATCCCTTATGTAACACGTGATTACACGTGTAGGAGACAAATCATAAATCATTTAAACTAATTTTACTCATAACACGGTATGTGTTATGAGTAAAATTAGTTTCATCACGCTTGTAATCGTCTAAAGGTGGCCATACACGCTAGGGTGTACCTGACAGGTTTGCCTGTATAGTTAAACGGTACTGGTAAACCGAAAGCGTGTATGTTGCAAAACTTGTGCGCCCCGCGCACCTTTAGTTAGAGTAATTTTCTACTTTAAAAAAATACTTTCTACTATTCTTCCTATTTATATATTCTACTATTACTATATTCCGTCCTATCATATTTTGTACAACATACAGCCTGACAGTAACATGCAAACAAAAACTGGCCAAGTGCGAGTTGGACTCGCGCACGAAGGGTACCATTTTCTATACAACATTAGATAAAAACGGCAAAAAAATCACCTTTTTTGTATAGGGGCTTAAATATTTATTTTATTTTAATTTAAATATTTATTTTTAAAGTGAATATACAACTAAATATTCTGTGAAGAATAAAAAAAAGAAGAGTAAAATATTACTAAGTCTATTTAACACAACACAAAAAAAAATTACAAACGAATTGTCATATTAAAGAATTTTAAACGTACAATCACAAAATGTTAACTTCCATACTTCTCTATACCTCGTCTCAGCAGTCGTCTTTCACAGTCCATATACCGTTTCTTTGGTCTTCTTCTACAAAAATATGACCGTTTACCCCAAATCTTAAAGTGCAATCATACGTTATAACTTTTTTTAATTCGGTCCTCTTTTTTGCGCATTACAAGGCACATTCTTAACTCGTTGAACTGGTTCTCTGCTCTCGATTGCGGTCTTATGACGTCAATGGCTGTGGTATCGTGGGATCTGATCGGGACGACACGAGTGGGCTATTATAGCTCGTGATTTTCGATTAAACTGTACCGTATATCTTATGTCTGGTACCTAAAGTTTGTTGTTGCGTCTTAAAATATGTTTCAATAAGAATTTTGTCACTTGCTGGCCGCCTGAGGGTGGACACTGCCATCGAGGACGACCGCGGCGGAGGTGGTATGACGATCTGATGATGTTCGTGAGGCAAACGTGGCTAGAAATAGCACAAAATAGAGAGGTTTGAAAGGAGAAAGGGGAGGCCTTTACCCAGCAGTGGGATTCAATATAGACTGAAAAAGAAATCCAACCGCTCCGGGAGTGCCGACAGAAGTGATGACTTTTTTTTTAAGATTCTGGATTTTTTTTGGATAAGTTTTTTACTTATACATTTGAATATACACTGTATGTTTTTTGGGGTTGTAATATGTAGCAATACGGCTAACTCTGCAACAAAAAAAAAACTTTTCTTTTTAATGATTCTGAATTATTTTTAGTCCTTGAGAGTGTTGTTAATAATCAACTATCACATTACCTTTCTTTCAATAACCTGCTTAGTCCTTATCAGTCTGGATTTTGTCCTGGACATAGCACTGTTTCTGCCCTACTTAAAATTACGGACGACATCCGACTGGCTATGGAAAACCGTCTCCTTACGTTGTTGGTTCTATTAGACTTTAGCAGTGCGTATAATTCGGTTGATTTTGACATCCTCTTAGGTATCCTTTCCTCTCTAAACATATCTCCTACTGTGACTGCTTGGTTTAATTCATTTCTTCGGCGTCGCTCGCAGTTGGTACACATGAATGAGACCTGCTCTCGTTGGTGCGATCTTTCTGCGGGTGTGCCTCAGGGTGGCGTCCTTTCTCCTCTTCTTTTCTCCGTTTTCATTAACGCTGTCACCAAGGTATTAACATCACATTATCATCTCTATGCAGATGACCTGCAGCTTTATCGTCATTTTAAACTCGAAGAGCTTCCTGGAGCCATCGATGCCATCAATATTGATCTTCAAAACATCAGTCAGTGGGCTAAAAGTTTTGGACTGTTAGTTAACCCAATAAAGTCAAGCTCTCTGAGGTGTCTTTGTGTCTGGTGGTGCCCTGGCCCTCAGGAACACGGTTACAGGTGTCCAAATGAAAGTAATACCACAAATGTTAATTAAACTGTTTAATAATATTCGCACACACAACATGGGTATACAGCAAGCTAGAGCGGAAGAGAGTGTTGCCACTCGTACACAGATACTATAAAAAATGTTACGTTCCAGTACACATCAATATCCCCCTTACAAATTTAAACGCTGGGGTGGTTTCCTAATCCTATTCCAACGTCTTATTTCTACTGTCTCATCAGCTACATTTTTATTTTCTACATCGGTTATCACTAACTCTTTACTAACACCACTTTCTACAGGATTTGCAATATCTGGCATTGCAGTGTCACAACTCTTATATGTAGACTCAATAGGTGGTACTTTTTCCTGACTAGCCAAACTTACAGCATTATCATTTTCTTTTAAAATAGGTGGTTAGTATTCCTGAATAGGTGATGACAATGACACATCATTATCTTTAAAGTTACTTTGAAAGGAGTTAGGAAACAAGTTATCTGATGCACGAATAATCTGATCTACATTTCTCTTCCAAATTAAATTATCTTCAGTTTTACACAAATAAGTTCTTTTGCCTAATACCTCATCTATTCTAGCTTTAACAAATTTCTTCTTATTAGGATATTTATAATCTCGGCAATACACAATATCTCCTTCTACAAATTCTTCCTTCCTTTTTCCCTCTACTATCATTTTATTGCTATTTTTCTTATTATTAATTAACAACCCAAATCTAGTTTTTAGTTTTCTGTGAAACATTAATTCAGATGGTGTCATTCCTGTAGTAATATGTATTGAATTCTTATAATTAAAAAGATATCTGTTCATTAATGTTTCAAAAAATACATTATAATTATTTTTATCTTTCAATGACTTTAACAAAGATGACTTAAAATTTCTTACAGCATTTTCAGCAAAACCATTTGTAGCTGGGTGAAATGGAGGTGATGTTTCATGGTGAATACCATTCTTACTTAGAAAATCTGAAAACTCTTTACTACAGAAGGTAGCAGCATTATCTGTCACAACAAATCTAGGCAAACCAAATCTACTGAAACATTCCCTAAACTTTTCTACTGTTGATTTAGAATCTAAGTTTTTCATTATAAGAGCTTCTGGCCACTTGGAGTCAGTACCAATAATCAACAAAATCTTTATTGTCAACAGGCCCTAGAAAATCTGCATGAACACGTTCATAAGAAAAATTTGTCTGTGGCCATGAAATCACAGTTGACTTTGGTGGTTCCGGTCTAGCTGACATACAAACATCACAAGTCTTTACAAAATTCTAAATATCACTATCTAAACCAGGCCACCAAAAATAAGACCTTGCATTTGTTTTCATCTTGACCACACCCTCATGAGTTGAATGTAATTCTTTTCTAAGTTTAACTGTAACTTTTTAGGTATTACAACGCTGTAACACCACACAATTCACTTTTTCTTTGAATACATTCTTTTAAATTATCATTTTGTATAATGTTAAGAAAACCATAAGTACCTTATCATGTTATAAACTGAACTCAGCAATGAATATTTTCTAGTCTCAGACCTCCCAGTAAGTAAATCAATAATATTCTGCTGTTCTACAAAATTTATGTAATCACTCTCACTTTTATCCTGATTTTCATAATCTAATGGTAATCTAGACATACAGTCTGCTTTTACATTAGTTGAACCTGAAATATATTTAAATGTATAATCAAAGTTAGCTAGGTATATAGACCATCTCTGCAACCTACCTGCAGCCATTTGTAGGAGACTTTTATTCTCACCAAATAATGCCTGTAAATGTTCATACCTATTAAATATTGATAAAACTTATTTACTGCCCAATAAATAGCTAAGGCTTCTTTATGAATCATTGAGTAACCCTTTTCAGCCTTTGAATATACTCTTGAAATGAAACTAATAGGTTTATCAGAACCATCTGGCATTATATGGCTGAGCACAGCACCTATACCATTCTAAAGGGTCTAAAGGGTCTTAACGGCCTGTCGTCAAAAGACGGACGGACGGCGAGCTAACCCAATACTCACCGTCCACAGGTCCGCGTGTACGGTGGCCGGAAGCCTCCCCCTTAAATATTTATTTTATTCTGTTACAACAAACGTGATTTTTTCGGGGTTTTTTGCTCAATATTAATAACGGCGACAGGTAGACGCTTGAAATATTCACAGAATATTTAGTACATTCACTTTAAAAATAAATCATCATCATCATTTCAGCCGAAAGACGTCCACTGCTGGGCATTGGCCTCCGCAAGTGTCGCCAGATTGACCGGTCCCGTGCGACTCGCATCCAGCGGATCCCTGCAACCTTCACCAGGTCATCGGTCTACCTAGTGGGAGGCGCCTTGGCGGTCACCACTCCAGAACTTTTCGGCCCCATTGACCATGTGTTCTGCGAGCAATGTGCCCTGCCCACTGCCACTTAAGTTTGGCAATTCTTCGGGCTACGTCGTTAACCTTGGTTTTCTTGCGGATGTCCTCATTTCTGATTTGATCACGCAAGGAAACTCCGAGCATAGCCCTCTCCATTGCCCTTTGGGTGACTTTAAGCCGATGAGTGAGCTTTTTTCTGATGAGGTCCATTGTGAGCACGTTTCGAGCTGCCGCAGCGGTCTACGGTTATACTTTTTCGGAAACCGACTTGTTCGGGAGGCTGGAAATCGTCAAAGCTGCGCGCGAGACGATTCGTGATGACTCTTGAAAACAAATTGTAGACATCGTAGAAGTGAGATGGGCCTAGAATTCTTCAGCCGGGCATTGTCACCCTTCTTGAAGAAGAGTACACCCCTGCACCGTGCCTGCGGCGTTTTCCCCTCGAGTATGACGGAATTAAACAGCTTCTAAAGGGCCTTAAGTACTGGCTTTCCACCCGCCTTCAGAAATTCGGTCGTAATTCCATTATTACCTTATTATTGTTCTTAAGCTGTTTCAGAGCCATCTTAATCTCGTACAGGCTGACTTCCGGGATGTCTTCGGTATAGTGTTGGGTCAGTCTAGCTCTGGGTCGTTCGCTAGATTTACAACGGGTTTACTGGTTGAAGTGTACATCTACCCATAGAATCTCTCGAAAAATAAATAATTAAAATAAAATAAATTAAAGGGGGCTCCCATACAACAAACGTGATTTTTATAATGGTATGGAACCGTTCGTGCGCGATTCCGACTCGCATTTGACTAATATTTTTAACCTAGATGAAGTCAGTACTAATTTACTCGTAAAAAACGTAATTGCCATATATACCTTTTTGTAACCGAAGTGCTAAACCGGTAACACAGGATGAAGTTTGACGTAGGTAGTTTGAGACATGCGTATATCTATTTGATCATTCACAAAAAAAAAACGAGATAATAAGAAATATATACTAGTTTTGTAGATCACAATATTTTACATGGCGACAAGTCAATAGGGCTGTTATTAGTTTAATTTATGTTTTCGCTACCGAATATGTTTTAATTTTTTATATTTTTTTTTAGGTATATTGATCAAAGCATCGATCAAAAGGGACTGGGCAGGTCATGTCTGCCGGACCAACTGTGGGCCAAAAGACCAGGAAACTGATGCCCTGACACAGTGAGGCGGGGTCGCGGCAGGCGAAGAAGGAGGTGACGGGACGAACTAGATAGGTTCTGTCAGAACTGGAAGGAGGATGAGACGGTTCACGAGAAATAGGAGTTGAGGTAGGCCTTTGCCCGGGAGTGGGACAAAGAAAAGATAATATCACTCTGTATTGTTGACCAAGATACAGGGTATGCCTAGTTTGGGGCCAATCTAAAACCTTTTTATTATATTTTATGGCAATCAAGTTTTTGTATTGCATTTGTATTTGTTACTGGTAGCAAAGAAGAAAAAAACATAATAATACACATTTTTTTACACAAATAGTAATATACATTTTTGAGTTCCTTTTTCAAATTGTCTCTATTTGACATCCCACTTAGGGGATTTTTTTTTTTTTTTTTAATTCTCAATTATTTTTTCTAAGATTGCTTTGACCCATTCCAGGGTGAAGAATTCTCTCCATTCCGTCTATTTTCCGCAAACCCTCTCGTCCTCCTTCCAGTTTTGACGGACCCTATCTAGTTTGACCCACAATCGGAATTCATTTATCGATAGAGAAAACAGTACCTTTAAAATTATATAGGTGCATTTTAAATTAAAACTTTTTCTTATTTAATTAAAACTTATTATTCATTAGTTTTACTTTTCCATGACACGACAGCGAACTGCAGTATCACAACAGTGTACTCTAATACTAGGCTGTTAAACTTCAAAGGTAGTCTTCCATTGACTGTGAACATCCGACAAGCTGTCATCTCCTCGAAGGCTGCGCGGTTCAGTCGCTGCACGTTCTTACAAAGCTTCTTAGCTTCATCTGGAACAAAGAAAAAAAAAGAAGGAGTTCTGTGAAGGACTGTTGAACCATTCAAATTAAAATATTCTTTGAAGACTGCCATATTAGTTCCTCGTGGATGGCGATAAGTGTTTGAGACTTCCATGCCATTGAATTCTTTGCTGAAAAATTTGCCGTGAGATGGCGCTTGCCTTGTCAATTGGTCGTGTTTGCAAAAAAAATATTATAATAAAATCTGATAAAAGAATCTGAGCAACAAAATATAGTCAGATGTCATAGGGAATGATAAATCAAGCACTAAAATCATCCTGGAAATATTTTAACCCTATTTTGGCCTTGAAGATGACATGCTGCGTCAACCCTAAATGAACTGGGATAAGGTCAAGACCTTACTCGAAGAGAGGTCGCTCGCAGAACGGATGGGGCCGAAAAGTTCTGGAGTGGCGACCGCGAACCGGAAGACGTTGCGTTGGAAAATCTTCCAAAAGATAGACCGATGACCTGGTGAAGTTTGCGGAGATCCGCTGGATGCGAGACGCACGGGGCCGGTGAATGTGGCGACACTTGGGGGAGGCCTATGTCCAGCAGTGGACGTATTTGGGCTGAAATGATGATGATTATGATGAAGGTCAAGATAATGATGAAAGGCCTTGAAAAACTGATCTCTCTGTTTCTTGAATAGTTCACAAAAGTGCAAGTAAAAGCAATTTTCGTTTACAAACCAGTTTCTGTTCTTGCTGGCAAAATAATAGTAAACACATCAAATCCAAGTCGCCTTATTTAAAGTTAAACTATCTATTATTCTTTTCTTACCAGTACTCTGCAGGCTCTTCAGCAACCTACTGCAAGCAGCGTCTGCTTCAGATACAGACATGTAGTATTTTTCGCACAAAGCACTGAATGCACTGATAAAAGCAAAATGTTTAATAGTCAAAAGGATGGTGACTATTTCATACGATAAGACGTCACGCTGAAAATGAAAGAATTTAATGTTAAAAAATCACAACGTTCAGCAATAACACAATTTAAAAACGAAGCTCTAGGCAGTGTCCTAATATAACAATTCCCTACCGTGCCAATTTGCGTCACCCCTGATGCTGTTACTTCTACAGTTGCTTGAAGGAACATTAAGCTACAGAAAAATGTGCCCAAAGTTTGAAATAATATCTGAAAATAAATAATGTTTAACATTAAAATATCCAGTCTGACAACCAGTCTTACCAAGGGGTATCGTATTTCCCAGTAGTAACTGGGTTGTGGAGGTCAGAAAGGTAGTCGCTCCATGTAAAATACTGGTATTCAGCTGCATCCGGTTAGACTGGAAGCCGACCCCAACATAGTTGGGAAAAGGCTAGGCAGATGATGATTAAAATATCCAGCACACCAAGCTACTTCAATGTGTCAAATTTCTTTAATGGATTTTCGGCTTTATCAGTAAAGACTTAAATTCAAGGTTGATCGGGAAAAAAATATACTTTCGGGTAGCTTGACAATATTCAGGGAAATTAATTGATGGTTGATTGCTTATCTAATTGACCTATCTCAATAGGGCGCGTCATTTGACATACTCGTAGCTATCGAACTCTAGACTTGATATTCAAAAGCACAATCCTAAAGCATTAATGTTCCCTCTGCTGGAATTAAAGTGCGGGTTGGTAGATGTGTAATGATGGCACATGTCTTCGAATTTTTGGTTCTAGGACATGCCCGCTTCCTGACGATGTTTTTCTTCGCCGTTTCGAAAGAATACCTGCTTTACAAACTCAAAGCATTTTTTTAATTAGACCATATCAGGAACCTTAGATCGTCAGAAAAACAAAAAAAGACGAAGTTACAGTCACAGACACAAGGCATAATAACTTGTCAAAGTACTGTAGTCACCCATGCCAAAGCGTAGATCTCAATGGAGAAGAATGGGCAAGAAACTCCATGGACACTCTTTTCAATCAAAATATTTTTACAAAAATCTTGTTTACACCATTCATGTTGAGATTATACATATATGTGAGAACGATGTAGAAAGACGTACACATTAAGAGCGTCCAGAATAAAAGGTTATGTAAATAAAAGGTTCGCGTCCAACACAATAACGCATTCAGGGTGCTGATGGGGTTGCCCCGATACTGCAGTGCATCAGGTATGTTTGCTGAAGCTCACGAGGACTGCTTTTACACGGTGATGCGGAAGCGGTGTGCATCCTTGGTCCGTAGGGTGCGGGGTAGCGCCAACAGCATCCTGTCTATGATAGCGAGCAGGCTTGATTGTGAGTTTGTGAATCATTGCTGCAAGGTCTCGGCTGGGCCTGTTACCTTGCAGCAGTGATGCCACAATATAGTTGAGTTTTTTTTTTTTTTTTTTTGTCTTGACGCTCCTTACCGAAACCTTAAATATCTTCTTGAAAATGAGGAACGCCTCCATTAAATTGACATATGCTTGAAAAAACTTTTTTATTTTATCAGTATATTTTTCTTCTTCTAGATCTAAGCAGATTTTACTATAGTGCTCAACTTCAGACATCCATGAAACCATTCCATCTCTTATCAAGGCGATTATAGAAGCACCATACGTTACGATCACATCAAAATAAAGCATAGTATATAAATATACTGAAATTACTAAGTCGCGACTCGCTGTCACATTGACTATAAAGATCACACTATACCGCAAAATAGCGAACCAATTTCTAATAGCAGCTTCTTTGTATTGCATAAAATTGATTAATCTAAAAGCTTTTTGAATCTTCAATATTAACCGGATGTGATCTCTTCTTTGAATAATATTAAGAATGTAAAAGGAAACGAAAGGTAAAACCACAAAGAATACATGAGCCCTAATAAAAAAGAGGATGAATGGAACGACTACTTCGTCATCATCCCTCGAAAAGAGGTGTTTAATATGAAAACATATAAACACAAGGATAGCAACGAGCGACACAACATAATAAGACGCACGATGAGGTCTGATGCAATTTTAATTAATGGAGAAACATGATTGGAACACAAGATGCTGAAAGTAACGGAAAGGAAGGAGCACATTTTGAAATTCTCTGTCTAAGTAATTGTCAGTAATCGGGTTTATACTGATCTGAGTCTTCATGTCAATTTGATATGAACCGTTTCACTGTGTGGTAGGATATTTACTGAGGAATGATTGACGCTCAACGATATGAAGGACATTATCTTTAATTCTTTAATTTTAATCAACTAAAAGGTTGTCGCTTGCTTTGTCATGTATTATAGATGGCACAAATTGTTGGTGATAAATGAAGAAACCTTTAATTGTTTTCAGACAGTCTTTTTAATATATTGTAATATTAGGGAACACGTGGCAATCATCGCCTTCATTGGATAAAATATAGCGAACCGCATCGGCAGGAGGTGCCTTTTAAACGTCCGAACATATTATGAGTATTATTTAAAGAGTTTTCATTTGATACTTTATACGACGGCATCTCGTCTTAACACTCTTTTTTTTTCGGATGGGTAATAATCGAATGAATTCTCCCGCTCTGGGCAGAGCGGAAGGGAGTGTCAGACTTGTACTGACTAAAACCCATCCATGTTCCTTCCTTGCTCTTTGTGTTCCAGGGCCGCGGTATCTCTTTCTAACAGTCCCGCAGCCCTGGCAGGCATCGGCCCTTGCGGCCCCCCCCCCTGTTTGCTGACATCTCTTTGAGGCGCGCGTGGAACACGAACGCGCCGTCAACACGGAGGCACGGCGAGCTAGCCCATAATAACAATAATTGTCTTAACACTCTAGCACATTAATTTGTGGATCGAGAATATCTATACAAGTTAGCCTAATTTTCTAGAAAATAAAAAATATTAGTTTTATTTTTTATGTTGTAATTATGTTTCTTTAATTTTGCTTTCCCATGAGACGATAGCGAACTGCAGTATCACAACAGTGTACTCTAATACTAGACTGTTAAACTTCAAAGGTAGTCTTCCATTGACTGTGAACATCCGACAAGCTGTCATCTCCTCGAAGGCTGCTCGGTTCAGTCGCTGCACGTTCTTACAGAGCTTCTTAGCTTCCACTGTAACACAGAGAAGATAAATACATAATAGCAGTCAGTAATTATATTGAATATTATATCTAAATCTAAGTAATCTAGTAACGCCTAGTTGACGCTTCCGGTGACCCAAGGGCTGGCTTTTACCTTGGCCAGAGGCTAAGTGTTGCCATACAGCGTGGCAACGCCGTCCGTCTCTTGGGCACATTACCAGCTGACAGTGTTGAGGAGTTTTTCGATGCCCTTTTATAGTTTGTTGTTAGTTTATTTATTTTAGTTTAATAGTTTTTAATTATTAATGTATAGGTATAGTTAGTTTTTAGGATTTCTGAACAGCAATTTTTTTTTTATTGATTTTTTTTTTATTAAATTTTTCATGCTTTACAGCACATAGGGGGGCGGCAATCTTTCGTAGGCCTAAGGCAGCCAACGTATCAAATTCGCCTCTGAATTTAACTGCAGCAGAGCGTTGCATCTGTTGGCAATAACTTTACACGTATCATCAACTCCTCCATTTGACAAATAGTCTGTTCTTACCAGTGCTCTGCAGGCTTCTCAGCAACCTACTGCAAGCAGCGTCTACCTCTGACACAGACATGTAGTATCTTTCGCATAAAACACTTAATACACTGACGAAAGCAAAATTCTTAATAGTCCATATTAAGGTTACTATTTCAAAAGTTAGGACGGTGTCTCCCTGAAAATTTGAGAAAAAAAAAGTTTAATCACAATGTGTTACAAGTTTGATTGAGTTTAGACCGAGATCATAGAATACAATAATTTCTTATTAACATATGCGATTCATTATTTTAACTAAGAAATGATCGTATTTTCGCACCACGGCCGTTTTCTATTAGGACATAGGAAGGGCATGAATAATTTATTTTTTTATTGTAGAAAACACGAATGTTAAAAAACAAAGTACAAAAATACCTGCACACATATTACGTCCCATGCAAAATCCAATATTCCAATAATAAAATATAATGGTAACCAATCTCGGTCTAAGCTTTATAAAATGCTCACCGTGTCAAAATGCGTCATTCTTGATGCTGTTAATTCAACAATTGCTTGAACGTACATTAAACTGAAGAAAAATGTGCCCAAAGTTTGAAATAATGTCTGCAAATAAATGACGTTTAACATTAAAATATACTTTGGGAACATGAATATTAATTGCAATCGGGTTTTTTAGTTTTTTCAACTACTGTTTTATTTACAGCTTTTTAGTTTAGTGACGTGAAAGATATCGCACGCGATTTTTTTTTCGATTTTTTCTCTTTTTTATACGATTTTTCACTTCGAATTACTTTTAAACATATGTTTTTGTAAAAAATACCCTTTTAATTTGTTTTATTTTGAAACCCTAGTCGATCAGTTTCATTTATTGGTTTTTATTAACGTATTACTATTTCGCGCCAGAAATCCGCCCGCTCTGGGCAGAGCGGAATGGAGTGTCAGACTTGTACTGACTAAAACCCATCCATTTTCCTTCCTTGCCCTTTGTGTTCCAGGGCCGCGGTTCCTCATTCGAACAGTCACGCAGCCCTGGCAGGCATCGGCCCTTGCAGGCCCCTCCCTGTTTGCTGACATCTCTTTGATGCGCGCGTGGAACACGAACGCGCCGTCTACACGGCCTGTCGTCAAAAGACGGACGGACGGCGAGCTAGTCCATTACTCACCGTCCACGTCCGCGTCTACGGTGACCAGAAGCCACCACGTGAACCCCGACGCCCGGGGCGTCTCGCGCGGTGGCTGGGACGAAAGGTTCTCTCCCTCTCACGCTCCGCCACCTCCTTCACTAGCAAGACTGCTTCGCAGAAGGAGGCGACGGCGTCCCATTCCCTCTCACTCCAGATCATGGATTGAACCAGGGCCGGACGCGATAGGTCGCCGCCGGTACCGATACCTTAACTGTCGAAATCCATTCAACCGTTTGGAAAATACGAGGTAATAAAGAAACTAACAAAGATACATACAAGATATTCTTGACAGTCGAGTAAAAAATATTTTTAAAAACAAGCTTTTAAATATAGGTGTTATGTCATGTATTTTCCGTATTCTACTAAGCAAACCCAATTGACACCCAAATAATGGAGGTGCATAAAAAATAACTAGTCCGCCATCTTAGAGAATCCGCCATGTTGGATTTAGAAGATAGAAATTATCTTTTAACCAAATTGAATGCGTATCTATATAAAATTGCGTGTCCGCGATATTAACTGTTGAGGAGTTGCCTCTTGAGATGACGATCCTGGCTGCAGGATGAGGTCATGATAGAAATCATGATTATCTATCAAAATTTAACGCGTACCTATACAAAGTTTCGTTTCAGTGCACTATTAACCACTGAGGAGTTCCCTCTTGAGGAGACGATCCTGGTTACAGGATGAAGACATTAAAGAAATCATGTTTTATCTATTCAAATTGAACGCGTATATAAATTTTCGCATTCGCTTTATTAATAATCGTTGAAGAGTTCTCTCGGGAGCGTTTCAAGAGCATAACTGCATTCCATTCAAAAAACACTTTACAAAAGTCGTTCCTTACCGAAAACATAAATATCTTCTTGAAAATGTGGAACGCCTCCATTAAATTGACATATGCTTGGAAAAGATTTTTCATTTCATCATCATATTTTTCTTCTTCTAGCTCTAAGCAGAGTTTACTGTAATATTCAACTTCAGCCATCCATGAAACTATTCCATCTCTTATCAAGGCGATCATAGAAGCACCATACGTTATGAGCATATCAGAAAATAGCAAAGTATATAAATATATTAGCATTATCAAGCTGCGACTCACTGCCACATTGACAAATAAGCCCACACTGTACCGCAATAAAGCGCACCAATTCCTAATAGCAGCCTTTTTGTATTGCATAAAATTGATTAATCTAAAAGCTTTTTGAATCTTCAAAATTAATCGGAGGTGGTCTCTTCTTTGAATAATATTAATAATGTAAAAGACAACGTAAGGTAAAACCATAAAGACTACAAGAGCCCTAAAAAAATATATCATGAATGAAGGAACGAACAGCTCTTTATCATCCCTCGAAAAGAGGTTTTTAATATGAAAACATATTAACATAAGGATAGCAATGAGCGACACAACATAATAAGACGCACGATGAGGTCTGATGCAATTGCACTTAATGGAGAAACATGACAGGAACACAAAGTGCTGAAAGCAACGGAAAGGAAGGAGTACATCTTGAAATCCTCTGTCCAAGAAATTGTTAGTTATAGGGTTTATACTAATCTGAGTCATCATATTAATTTGATATGAACCGTTTCACTGTGTGGTAGGATATCTTGTGAGGAACAGACGGTCAATGCCGGAATCATGTGAAGGCCAATGTCGTTAATTCTATAATTATTGTTTGTTTTCATTTTAATCAACTAAGAGGATTGTCATTTGCTTTGTCATGTATCAAAATTATAAATAGACAACACAAATACTGTAACTGGTAACTGTATGTAGTAAAAACATTTATTTGCTTTTAGACACTCTGCCATGTACTACCGAGGTCACTGACTGTCTACCACTTTTCACCCTTAAGGTATAAGTAATAAGGTTGAAAATTGGTCGAGTGTCGGTGACCTTGATACTATATTATATAATTGGGGACCACGTGTAAATCATCTTACTTAGGTCGAGTTACATCACTCAAAAGTCAAAAGTTTTAGCGGCGGTGTAAAGAGGATCATGTAACTATATTATGTAGATAAGCAGGTATCGCGATTTTATTCCCTTGAGACTTAAGTAGAAATGTGGGTGGTCTTTTTTCCATACAAACGCTGTCGCCTGTCTTTTTTCTGGTTTATGACTTTGAAGCTATGATTTTTTACAGTAAAATAAATATCAACATCTTTTATGCCCCTATGTTTTCCTTTTTGAAGATACATAATCTATATAAGCACTAGAACCTTTACAAAACGTTCAAAATGCCTCAAGCAAATTTGTACACTAGGCCTTTATTGACAGGTGATCTAACCTGTCAATAAAGGCCTAGTGTACAAATTTGACAACTATTAATGAAAAACGAAAAACATAGGGACACAGTAAATATCTTTCTTATTCGGTTTATGAAATATCTTTTAAATTGGTCGAATATTGGAGGAGGAAATAGTCGAGTGCCAAACCTCGAATTATGACATTTTACTATAGTTGTCTTTATCGCACCAATGTCGAAATCACGCTCGGAGAGAGACAGCGATAGTTTTTTCAAATACCTACCATGTTTCCTTTTAATAACAAAAGCTCAGCATTTGTGTCAAAACAGCGTTGAATGCGCTCAGTTCTCCTCAGTACAATCACGGGTGTGGATTTAGAGCCCCAACAAACAAAGTCTACGAGCTAGTTTCTAGGTAGTACTGAACCACCCTGTCCTGAAGACAAAAAATGCAACCTCTCAACAGATGAAAATAATTCTTCTTCGATTCATGGTACCAGATACATTAAGAAGTATGTGACATCATAGATCTAGAGAATTATTCTGGAGATGAAAATGCATCTCCCGGATTAGAATATTTTTTGTGATTTTCTTGGGATTCGGTTTTATTTTTTGCAAAAATGTTTTTACGTCCAACAGTTCTGTGGCTAAAGTAGCCTAGTGTGCGGTGATTTTCACTCTCAGAACTGCTAAAAAACTTTTTTGCAAAAAATAAAACCGTCTTCAAAACAGTGAAAAATAACTTTAGCTTCAGAATTCGGTGAATTTTGTTTGTTTGATTTAGTTTTTTTGTCGTTTTTTACTTTTCCATTTTCAGGGTTCCGTAGTCAACAAGGAACCCTTATAGTTTCGCCATGTCCGTCCGTCTGGCTGTCTGTCCGCAGCTTAGACTCTTAGTACTAGAAAGCATCTGTATACAGATTAGTTACACCGAAAAGGTGGTAAAATCTCGAAAAATATTTTTTTAGGGTATCTCCTGTACACGTAAAGTGGGGAAGTTCTTTTTAGGGTTCCGTTCCCAAAGGCTAAAAACGGGAGTCCGTCTGTCTGTCACCAGGCTGTATCTCATGAACCGTGATAGCTAGACAGTTGAAATTTTCACAGATGATGTATTTCTGTTGCCGCTATAACAACAAATAATAAAAATATAAATTATTTAATATTTAAAGGGGGCTCCCGTATAAGAAACGTGTTTTTTTCGGTTTATGGTACAGAACCCTTCGTGCGCGAGTCCGACTCGCACATGGCCAGTTTTTTTTCTGTCGTTGGATAGTAGATAATAACGCGTGGTGGTTATGTTATGATGTTGTGTAAACAAATGACATCCAAGCGATTGCAGCAATCACGACAGATTTGCTGTCTAATATTGAAGAGTTCCGTTCCATATCTCCGAAGTCCATGATTAGATCGTGACAATATTTCTATAAGACCAACTTAGTAGTATACTCTTGCAAACAAAAAAATAACCAAATTGGTTCATGCGTCTTCGAGTAATCGTTGAACATACACAAAAAAAAAATCCGACGAATTGTGAACCTCCTTTTTTGAAGTCGGTTAAAAACGGTTGGTTAAAGTTTTGCCTATTTAATTAATTTATGGAAGGTTCGATTCACAGGTAGGGCAAATTATTAATGGGCTTTTCCATCAAAAATTTCACAGTAGCAGCTATCTGTCCGGTCAAGTCTGGATTTCAGCCAAATTATTGGACTGAAACATGACTGGTGAAATGTGAGAGTACTAAAAAGTACACCTCTGCCTAACTCTTTGGGAATAGAAGTTTGGTGTCATCATCATCATTATCATTTCAGCCGAAAGACGTCCCCAAGTGTCACCACATTGACTGGTTTCGTGCGTTGCCTTGGAAGGCCTCCCACAAGGTGGGCCGGTGAGCCGGAGCGTGATGTGATGTTGTTCTGCAAAAGTAGATATAATACAGTAGTTACCCAGCTTAAATAGAGGCCCGAGCGACTATTACCTACGACGTAGGTAGGTGAATCGATATTGATGATTAAAATCTAGAATTTACAATGACAATTTTCTATTATCGACAATAACTTAACTAGAAATAAACATACTCAAGAATAAAATTTCATACGGGGTGGAAATTACCGGTACAAAAAATTAATTCAAGAATGTTATGGGAATCCAATAAATTTGATGTGTTATATGTCCTCATACGCAATGTATCGTTACCGTGACAAATCGCACGTAGCGAACGGCAAGCGCGACGACGAGTTCGATAAACTCTGTTACTAGCAACATAGCTCACGCGTCGTTCGTTAGATTATTTCAACATCCATTGTTGGATTTTTTATTTTAGTCGTATTATTTCATAAATAGGGTGCTGCGTACAGGGAATGTAATTTTACATTGAAATAAAGTAATAATAACCGCAAAAGAAATCTTTGCGCAGAAAAATTCCGGTGGAATATGATTCAAAAAAGGAGCTAATTGCACCCTGTCAGTTTGTGGAGGGCTGTCCCTCACTCACTGTATTTTACAATATAGCATCCGTTGCCTCGTTAGGAGTGCTGATCAGAACACGGATTTGCACTGGGCGTGCGTGAGAGACCTCTTTTCAACGCTCGATTTACACAACAAGAGCGAGTTTTACAAACTTTAAAAAATACATAGTTATTAAATACGTAGTTATTGCGCATGCAATCAGTATTACTCTGCACTAAAAATAACTGTGATTAAATAATAACTTTCGTCAAAAAAAAAACATTGTAAACCGGCGTGAATATTTTCACGTGCTGACAGTTTTCTTAGACTAGGCTCATAACATGCCACGAGTTACCGTGATGCAACTTAAGCGACATGGTACACACTGCGACACATGAAGCTATACTTATTCTTCCCGTCCTTGTGATCATTTTTTTTTGTTCAAGACCATATCCTTTTTTTTAAATACATGTTTTTAGTGTATTTTTTTAACTTAAGACACCTTTACGACCCCCCTTCTATTTAATCCATTCATCAGCACAATATTTGAATGCGTTACATGGAGTCCTACAGTAAAACGCGACTTTTGACCCAAAAAAAAAAGTCGTTTCCCAGCAATCATTTTTACGTAAAGTTACTTAGTTTGATGAAAAAATCAATTATATGTTTCTAGTCTGGATACTTATCTATTTTGTTGACTGTACAGAATGCTTGGTTGACGGCTTCGTGAAGAGTATGTTTACACCCTGTATGCGGTATATTCTGACCGCGCTTTTGTATGAGCTTCCCGTACAATGAGAGATCAACTTAATCTTTTGAAAACCAGAGCATAAATGTACGCGCGTACCCTCCACGTCAAGACACAATTTCAACTACCATTTTGTCACATACAGGGTGTAAGCAGACTCTTCACGAAGCCGTCGACCAAGCATTATGTACATCAAACTAAGTAACTCTAAGCAAAAATTAGTGCTGGGAAACGACCTTTTTTTTGGGCTGAAATATCACGTTTTACAGTAGGAGTCAATGTAACGCACTCAAAACATTGTGCTGATGGATGGATTGAATTGTAAGGGAGTCGTGGAGGTGTTTAAAGTAAAAACATTACATTAAAAAAAGGTATTAAAAAAAAAAAATAAGAAAATGTTCGAACTTTGACCCCCAATATTTCCGTAATTAGAAGGTTCCCAGGTATGGTCTAGAACAAAAAAATGATCGCAATGACGGGGAGAACAAGTGCCTTTCGGCTTCGTTAAGACTCTGTTTACACCCTTTATTTGTGTCGTTTGGCGTACGGGCACGCGCTTGCTTGTCACGTTTATGTGACAATAGCGTTCAAAAGGTTAATTTTGTGTTGAACAGCTTGATTGGTCGTCGTGCTTGCCGATATTTATGTAAACGAAACCAGAGACACGCACGCTTGGCTGCACGTGGAAGGTATGCAAAACATTTTTATGTTTACTGTTCAAGCACATGACCAGAACATGTTTACTACTAACAGCATGCGTTTCGAAACGTGCCTGCGATAAGTTTCCCTCACCTTTAACCTAGTAATTATAATGTAATCAGATCATTCCTGAATTACTATTGTTTATTTATAAGTTCTACACACTCACACACGCACTCACACACACTATTTTAGGATATATCTTTATGTTTATTTTTCATTTATTAACTTACAGTTCAAATCTTGCCTTGTTTAGTTTGGGGTTAACTTGTTATTTTTAGTTTAAATTCTATTTTCTTTTTGTACACCAATTTTACTTTTTCTAAATTTGTCATTGAAGAGTGGGAGTTCCCTGTAAGTCCTGTAATGTTAGATTTAATGTAAAAGTTGTACAAGTTTCTGCAATAAATCTTTTAACTATATTTATTTATTATCGATGCCTTAGTAAGCTTTTCTTGGAAAATATAAATCTTTAGACATTATGCTAAAAGTAATAAGCCAAAATGTTTGTGGTATTCTATAAATAAACGAATCATCATCATCATCATTTCAGCCGAAAGACGTCCACTGCTGTACATAGGCCTCCCCCAAGTGTCACCACATTGACCGGTCCCGTGCGACTCGCATCCAGCGGATCCCCACAACCTTCAACAGGTCAACGGTCCACCTAGTGGGAGGCCTTCCAACGCAACTTCTTCCGGTTCGCGGTCGCCACTCCAGAACTTTACGGCCCCATCGGCCATCCGTTCTGCGAGCAATGTGCCTTGCCCACTGCCACTTAAGTTTGGTAATTCTTCGGGCTACGTCGGTAACCTTGGTTCTCTTACGGATGTCTTCATTTCTGATTCGATCACGCAAGGAAACTCCGAGCATAGCCCTCTCCATTGTCCTTTGGGTGACTTTAAGCCTTCTGATGAGGCCCATTGTAAGCGACCACGTTTCGGTCCCGTATGTAATCACTGGCAACACACACTGGTCATAGACTTTCGTCTTGAGACACTGCGGTAAGTTGGACGAGATGATACCACGCAACTTCCCGAACGCTGCCCAGCCGAGTCGGATTCGACGATTGACCTCTTTCTAGAAGTTTCTAGACTTACTTAACTGGACCGTTTGTCTCAGGTAGACATAATCGTCTACAACTTCGATTGTAGAGTCTCCGATCTTGATAGGAGTGGGTGTTACATGGGCATTCAACATGACTTTGGTTTTGTCCATGTTCATTAAAACCCACGGTGTATGTTCACTTAAAATAAACGAATGATACCACGAAAATAGTTTTTTTTTTTGTTAATATATTTTCAGAGAAACAGTAGTTTTTTTCTGGGAAAGAACTAGGCAGATAATGATGTTTTCTGAAAAAAAAAATCAGAATCTACATAATTATTTGTATTCGTCTGAGGGAACATTTTGGGCCATTTAATACATCAAGAAAAAGAAAACAATTTCCCGACACCATTCGTGTCTTTTTCCGACCTATTTTTAAAAGTGGCACATGTTACGACGTAAACCTGTCAGTCCAACAACCGACTCGGACATTGGACACAGGCATTCACAGAGGCTAATTGAAGTCCTGCAGATTGAAGACACAGAGTAGGTAGGACACAGGAGGCTCAAATTTTACTATGATTGAAGTTTATGCAGAACGAAGCAAAAAAAAAGTAAAGGAAAAAAAGTTAGGGAAATTAAAGGCCACTATGATATTGAGGAACTATGTAGTTGATAAATATATACGAGTCCCGAATTCTGACATTCAGTCTAACGAAAGAGTATCGTGCTACCCAGTTACTGCTTTGTGGAGGTCTGACACCACCCGGCGCCCCCAACATAGCTAGGGAAAAAGGCTAAGCAGATGATATCCCAAATGCTACATGAAACTGAATGGGCCTTCTGTATAGAAAGCATACTCATTGTCTCTGTGTGGTGATTTGAGCCTAGATTAAAAGGGTCTGTGCGGCCTGTGTGAATGTCTTGGGATTAATTAGTTAGTGCTGGGCTACTATCAATTAGTAAATTACCTAATTTGATTTAATTTGGAGTACTGGAGCATGTACGAACTTTGAAAGATCGTGATATGTATGACTTTCTTAAAGATATCATGTTTCGCATGATAATTGAATCACTAGCATAGGCTTCTTATTTTTTTTGAAGTGAAACTTCTTTATCGACGTATGGGAGACATTTTTTTGACGTATCGTCACGTTTTTCGGTTACGCGCCATGTTGCTTTTTTATCAAAGTTTAGTATAGTGACGTAAAGAATATAATGTATCATTATTGATGAAATACAACAATAGCAATGATATTATAATAAGAACAATGATAAAATAAATTACTCATTAATTGTATGCATGTCTATAATAATAAAATAGCTTTATTTTAATACGGAAAAAAATGTTTTTCTTAAGCCTTATCTACCCCATTTTCGTGAAGTTGCAAATAGTAGAAAAATGATATGTCGTAAAGAAGTTTCACTTCTTACCTTACACAGGTAAGAAGTGAATAAAAAAAAAATATGTGTGTGTACCAGAGTACACCTCTGGTACACACACATATTTTTTTTTTTATATATTCAATCAACTCAGTATCGTAATCGCGATCTACACCTGAACAAATTGTGCTCCTAATCTCCACATCCGGTTTGACCTAGCCTCCATTTTAAGGGCGAAACGCCAGGGTAGCCCGCGAAATTAAAATATTCTTGGGTGTTTTGCAATTTGCAGGTCAATGTCATGCTGTATGATACAGAGTCAAAATCATCAATACAGCCTTCTAAGCTCATTTAATCCCATTGAATGACTTTTTCATGAAATAGTAGAATATGGATGGGATGTTTCCTGAGTGAAAAATATGATTCTATTTAGTCCGTAAGATAATCGAAAAATATTGGATACTTACTTATTTTTTGTTTTATAAAAACTGACGAAGATAAAAGGCATCAAAGATCATGACTCGCACTGTATCGTCTTCATTTTGTTTTACGTGAAAAAGGAAAAAATACTTTTCCAATATTTTTTAGAAATCTATCTGACGGACTAATTAGATTTTTTTGGTAAACTACCCATATTAGCGGGCTACCCCGACGCTTCCACCTTAAGATGAGGACATGTCTTATCGGCAGTATTCGGCACGTTTTCAAACTGAATATCCAATTATCTGTATAATTAGCATACAATACTGTGCCCTTATAACCCGTCTTAATCATGGTCCTGACATTGACATCGTGTATTTTAATTGAAGTAGGTACCCTTGTTTAAGAAAAGAGTTATTAAATATGTACTTTACTTAGAATAGCTATTACCCGCATCGTTGAAGACAAGAAATTATCCTACGGGAACGTCGTTACTCAAACAAATAAAAACCGAAAATAAAAACCGAGAACCGAAAATAAAAACCGTCTTAGTGCGTGTCGGGCCACGCACAATGTAGGGTTCCGTAGTTGCCCATCAAAATACTTCACATGGTCATGGACACTTCTTATGGTCCGATTTGCCTCCGACCGATGATTTTTATTGTAATATTAACACAAACTTACATTTGCAGTTGAAAAACCTGTGCTCCCATACATTATGCTTAGGAAAATATGTTATACAAGTACATTTTTAAGTTGGTCGACTATTATTCGTAAACTTGTAAAGCCTATTTAGCCGTGATAGTTTTCTGTTTTTTTTTTTTATTTGTATAGATACAGCATGGATTGGAAAACAAAATTTTATTATTTACTGTTCGTTGTTTGTGCTATTCTCATCGCGTGACTTATTTATTAATATCAATAAAGATTCGTGACAGTATCAGTTTATTCCAGTTTTATCATCACGTGTATGATTCGGGATAACCTTAAATACATCCAAAAGGTCAATAGTTGCAAGGTTAAAGTGGCGACTTTGACACAATCCGTTCGGGGATATCAAAAACACATGTGACTAAATCGTAAACAACTGTGAAATACAGCATGAACTCTCGACGAAAGTTGTCGTAAAAACTTGAGGTAATATTTTGAATGTATTTATTTACAGTTAAAGATTTTATTTTTTTTTTCAAAAAGAAATTACAACAACTTGGACATTTATAATAATTACTAGGCGCTTTTTTCTTACAAAACATTTACACTTTGTACGCAACTATAAAGAGCACTCTAACATTTCTGCGTTAAGCAAATTTTTAATTAAGGCATAACGAAAATACTATAATTATTATTCTATTATTTTATTATATTATTATAAAACTATAGGAAACATTTTAAGGTTTTAAAAAAGAATTGATTGTCTATGCCAATATAATCTACTATTTAGAGGACCCAAATCAGGTCCCCGTGAGTATTACCTAAACATGCATAGGGAGAATGATTATTACTAAATAAATAAATAAGTTATCTAAAATTCACGGCATAATATTGTAGGAGCTCGTGGCTAAACAATAACAGCCGCTCGGGTCGATCTTTAGGTTAAGCCGTGCTTGCCTAGGTTGGTCTGTGGATGGGTGACCACCCATTACATACCGAGTTTCCTCCGTGCCTCGGAAAGCACGTTAAGCCGTTGGTCCCGGCTGTCATTTGAAGATCTTTGACAGTCGTTAAAGTAGTCAGTGACCCAAAAAGTCTGACAATCAGTCTTACCAAGTGGTATCGTATTTCCCAGTAGTAACTGGGTTGTGGAGGTCAGATAGGCAGTCGCTCCATGTAAAATACTGGTATTCAGCTGCATCCGGTTAGACTGGAAGCCGACCCCAACATAGTTGGGAAAAGGCTAGGCAGATGATGATGAATATTGTAGAAGACAAAACGAACTATTTTTCACAAATAATTGTTATTTCAAGCATCGAACGAAAAACATACAATTTCAACACGGAAACCTCGCAACTTCGCGGTTCTTTTTGTAATACCCCTCTTAACATAAAATGAAAACTTTTTAATCCACCCGCAAAAGAAGTAATTATCGTAGTCCCTCTGCAAACTGGACGTTAATAAGTTCCAGGTTCCTCGTTAAAAACGATTAAATTCTATTTATTTAAACCCAGACTGAACCCGGTAACTGAAAAGTTATATGGTAGATAATCGTTTTTGTGGGCATGTAATTTGGAGCAATGAGTAAAATATCGTGAGGATTTAGACGAAATTATGAATATGATATGTTTATATGAGAGAAAAGGAAAGATCAAAGAAACGGTGTATTCCCGTTGACCCCACTGCCATCGCTCTACAGGTGGGGCAAATGGGAAAATCAAAACCGTCGTTGCGTTGACCTCACTACCCTAACCCATTACCTTGACGAGGGAATGACTATGTGAAAGATGATATGAATAGACAGACAGTAACTTCTGAGATTACGACTATTAGAAGTAAGTTTGAAAGCAGAAGTCATTAAGTCATCATTTAATGCATTCGTGTAGTTTACAAGTACATAATTATATAGGTTTCATACGTGAACCCTGCTAGGGCACAGCAATATAGTGTCAATAATAAACAAATGAGAGCAGCGGTGGCCCAGTGGTAGCGACCCCGACTTACGAACGAGTCGTGGGTTCGAACCTAGGCCGGCGCATTACTTTGTGTAATTTATTTCATCACCACTGCTCTCAAAAACGGTGAAGGAAAACATCGTGAGGAAACCGGCATGTCCTAGAACCAAAAATTCGAAGACATGTGACATCTACCAATCCGCACTGGGCCCGCGTGGTGGATTATAGTCCATTCCCTCTCATAGAGAGGAGGCCTGTGTCCCAGCAGTGGGAACATTAAAAGGCTGATGATGATGATGATGATGAATAAACAAATATACAAATTTTAACATGTTAATCATTTGTTGTGTAAATAAGTAACTGTCTTGATAGAAATCATGCTGTCCCGGCCCTCAAACAAAGTGGGACAAGGACAGGAGATTTATAATGATGTTTTCATCCTCATCATCATCTGCCTAGCCTTCCCCAACTATGTTGGGGTCGGCTTTCAGTCCAACCGCATGCAGCTAATAAACTCGAAGAGAGATCGTTACCGTATCAACTCGAGCCATTCAGTATTCTTGTATGAAACTCCATACTGTAACGCACTCTAATCGGAATCTTAACGTAATCGCCTCGCCTCGGGGCAAGCTCACGAACAGCGAGCCGTAGGCGCGGCGTCGTCTAGCCGTACCCGATTCGACGTATAGGACCAGGTGATCCGCGTTGGTTACGTGCTTACGTTAGGTTGACGGCGAGGCGAAAGGCGATACGGTGACGATCCTTTTCCGAGTTGATATGTGTGCTATGACCTTTAACGTGCTTTCGGAGTGATGTCTTCCTACAAAAAAAGTCATGGAAAAATAAAAAATTGTGATACGAAAAACAGTCTTTAAAATGAATTTGCAAATCATCATATCACGTCGTTTTTGCATCTAACCTTTTCTTATGAAAATCAATTACGTGATTAGGTACGCAAATACATAATCTTAGTGACCTTTTGACTGAAACCATGATGCATTACTACATAGATAAATTAATTAAATGTCTGTCAAAGGTATCGTGTAATACATATTTGTTTGTAAATGTACGTCACAAGCTAATCATGGTAATGACAATAATTTTAACTTGCTGATCTTTAAGGTCATCATCATCTGTCTAGCCTTTTTCGAACTATGTAGGGGACGGCATCCAGTCTAACTAGACAGGCCTGGAATGAAGGGCTAGCCAGAGGTGTACCTAATAGTACACCCACATTTCGCCAGTTATGTTTTAAGGCCCAAAATTTCAGTACCCCAAAACGCCCGCAATTCACCACATAATTTTATTTTATCTGACGATATCAAGTGGTACTTCAAACTTCCATTTCTTTAATCGTTATTGTTTGGCATTTTAATCGATCTGTCACTATTTAATTAGGTTTTATGTCAACAATAACATTGTTAACTCAATCAAGACTATGATTCGCTCACCTCGCTTACACAAAAGACGGGAAGATGAACAGTGAATAACGTACAAGAATCTTTCACACACAACATAACATTTACTTAATAACACAGTAAATAAAGCTTATTATTCAATACCTATTCTAATAAGTAAGATTCCTGTTTCTTACAAGGACATAGGTTTAAATGAATCATCGCCCTATAGCTTTAATATTAAAATTTATTGATTTCGAAATATTTACTAACAAAACAAAAGCCATACCTAACGTCACGTCGGGTAATTGATGAATGTTTTACACCTACTTGCCTAACCTACATTTAAAGACAGACAGACATCAGTCTGACTTTTAATGAAAGTATTACATACATTCTTACATAAACTCAAACCTTTTTCCCATGGGGGTAGGCAGAAACCACAGAGAACACCACTTGCTACGATCCTTTTTCCTCGTCCACGTTCATACACGCACGCCGCGCCGCCGGTTGCGAGTACTACGCATCTGACTTTACTGAAGAAATGTGTCTCTCCATATGACTAAAGCGCCACGTGTGAATATAAATATTATTATGAGGGAAAATCGTTGATTTGATCAAAAAAACGTAGGTATTGGATTACTTTATAAATAACACGGGCTATGCTTGGAGTCTCTCTGAGGTATAGACCAGAGTTGTCGACATAGCTCACAGAATAAATAAGCTGATTACAATAGGCCGGCCATATTAGCCGTAAAATGGATGACCGGGATTTTCAACGTGAAGGTATACGCCGTGTCCACGCGGCGCCTACGCAGAGCACGAGAGATACAAGTTAAATGCATAATTGGTAGAAAATTCCCAAGGCATTAAGTCCACCTTTGTACAGTTTTCATACAGTTAAAAAAAAACGAATCGGACGTTTTGCAATTTCTCCATTTTGCGATTTGCACAAATGATACCAATGCGTAACCAATATAGACTTCAAGGAGAATTTGACAGTTAATACTAACAGAAGACAAAGAAATACATAAATCAAACAAACCTCAACAAGTGAATGAACTGGCAACACTACAAATAGCAACTTATATCTTATCAGAGAGTTTGTAATGAAAGTGTTTATTCAATTTATTGCACTAGATGACACTCGTCAGATGTTGCCAATCTCAATTATACGTTAACTAGCTGATGCCCGCAGCTTCGCCCGCGTGGATGTCGGTTATCGCGAACAAAAGTAATCATGAAAATTTTGAACCCGTTCCCGCAACCCATGGGAACCTATTCCAGGAATTCCAGCATACATCGTTTTGATAAATATCTCAAAGGGTTTAGGCAGCGTTTTCGTTGAAAGCTCCCAGACGGATTATTTTTTTCCAACACCTCCAACAAATATAATTTTGCACCATCCATTGGTGAAAACAGCATGAAAATCGATGCAGTAGTTTTTTAGTTTCTCGCGAACAGACAGACAGACGCGATAGAGGACTTTGTTTTATAATATGTAGTGATAGTGATTAATTAAAATCGACCAAGTGTGAGTTATTGTACGTGGGAATAGTGATCCGTACTCTTTTACAAAAGAACGATGCATAACAAGATAAACGAATGCAATCTTTGAGTGTTCTGTAAAAACCTAAAACAAAAAAACTTAGATTTTGAAAAATTTTGTGTTTAAATGTTAAATAAGTGTAAATGTACAGAAAAATTAATAATTTTAAAATGTAATAATAATGTACTATCAAATCATTGTCGACATGTGGGATGTGGACTCAGCGATCATTGTGCCGATAGTCGTATCAGCCCATGGCTTAATTGCCAAGAGCCTCGATCAACACCTGAGGAGGCTCTCGTTAGGCAGCTGGATCAAGGGCTTGATTCAGAAAGCGGTACTCCTGGACACGGCTCGTATTGTTAGGAAGTTCCTCTCTCTGGAGCCCTGACCGCCGGTAGCTTGGACCCTATTCCCGATACAGCTGGGCTACTATTTTTTATATTTTTAAATGTTTTTTTATATCGTTTTATATTTAAATATTTGAAAATGTAAAAAATATGTATATAAATAAATAAAGGAAATAATAATGTACTAACATAGTTATAAGTACTTTAACTAACAATGTATGGAATGTTTATTCTGATAATAAATGTTTAATAATAATAATAAACACTAAAAACGGGATATTTACCATGTTTACTATTTATTTTAAAATTTTGGGAACCCAAAATAAATAAACAATATCGTAAATATTCCTTTTTGAGTGTTAATGATTGTGGTATATTAATTTCCTAGTAAAATCAAAATTGTTTTGATGGGTATCAATCGGTTGTGGAGAGTCCGTTATAATGCGGAACACTAAAATGAAATTATACACTACAGACGAATTCATCACCCGACACGTTGGCAGAAAGGCTCAAATAAAGGTCCAGATTTCAGTTACAAAGGTGGAACATGAAACATGTTAATAAAGTTAAGGATAATTTCCACCGAACGGCTCGCCTCGCATCGGATCAAACGGATTTTACAATCTTTAAAGGATATTAAATCGTGTACACAGACTTTTTTTAATGCCTCTATTTATTCTTTATTTGGAAGAAAAATATGATATACGTTTATAAATTAAAATTATCTTAATTTATTTATTTTAGTTTAATAGTTTTTAATTATTAATGTATATTAGTTAGTTTAACCTAATAAATGTTATTATCAATTTTGTATGTAACGAATAAACTTCTAATTAACCAACATAATAATTAAATTAAATAATGCCGTCCAAAAACTCCTCCTCAACGCTGGCAACTGGTAATGCACCCAAAAGACTGGCGGAGTTGCCACGCTCAGCCTTTGGCCAAGGAAAAAGCCAGCCCTTGGGCCACGGGAAGTGACAGCTAGGCGTTTTGATATTTCCTTAAAAGGCTGTGAGCACTCGGACCCCACAGTCCTAGCGTTTCAACCCCAAACGGTTCGAAAATATAGTTTCCAATGAGGTTACTATAAAGGATGTAAACAGACTCTTAACGAAGCCGAAAGACACTTGTTTTCTCCGTCATTGAGATCATTTTTTTGTTCTAGACCATACCTGGAAACCTTCTAGTTACGGAGATATTGGGGGTCAAAGTTCGGACTTTCTCACAACGTTTTTTTTAAATACATGTTTTTAATGTAAGATTTTTACTTTAAGCACATCCAAGACCCCCTTACTATTCAATCCATCCATCAGCACAATGTTTTGAGTGCGTTACATTGAGTCCTACTGTAAAACGTGATTTTTCAGTCCAAAAAAAAAAGTCGTTTCCCAGCAATAATTTTTGCGTAAAGTTACTTAGTTTGATGTACATAATGCTTGGTTAACGGCTTCGTGAAGAGTTTGTTTACACCCTGTATTTAGTATTTAAAGTCTATACAGGAGAAAAAACGAGGGACATACTTTAAGGGAGTGTAGTACTCATGAAAATGAACAACTTTTAAGGCGCGGATACAAAAATATGAAACCAAAAAAAACTGCTGTCCCCTACATTTTGTACAGTTATGCGAACATAAATGTATAGAGCGGCTGGTTTTATTTCCTTGATTTCATTGTTGGTCTCTTAGTAAAAGTTGTTCATTTTCATGAGTACTATACTCCCTTAAAGTATGTCCCTCGTTTAACCTGACACACTGTATAATCAAGCCGCACACAGCAGCTTGACCACGCGCGTCTTCCACGACACGCTATCGTAGCCGAAAGTATGCTGCGACGCGCGATCGGCTCCGTTCGCCTTCCTCGTATCCGATCGGATATTTTTCACCTCAACACGGTAGGAATGAAACTATTTGACTAAGCGTATAAACGGATACGTTCGCAAGGGACGGTACGGAGTCGGTAGTATGCGTCGACATCCTGTCGGACGCTATCAGCTGTCGCCGCATCCATTCGTATCCTTTCCGATCCGTTGCGATGCGAGCCTTTTGGTGGAAATCACCCTTTAACAAGTTTCAAGTTTCACAAAGATATGAGAAAACCTACACCGGACGTAATTGGCTACTAAGTATTGTTGTTCATGTTTCTATCTTGTATTGAGAGTAACTTTGTATGTAAGATTTCTAACTTTTTTTGCATAAAATTGGTATTTTTTTTACCAGGACCACCCGTTCTTCCGTGCTCGAAGCACAAACAACATTCTTATCAATTTAGTCTGCCTGCGTCTCGTTTGATGATAACCTATCTCGTCCAGCCAACACACATTTGTAAGACTATCTTTATAAACTATCATAAGTATGAAGTATCAATTGGAAACCAATACACTTTATTGAACGATTGATTGAACTTAATTCTCAACTATAGACGGTGTATCTGATTTCAATGAAACATGAATATGAATATGTCTGGCTAATTCAGATCGTTACTTTGAAATATGGCCGTAATTGATCTTCACGTACTGAGCCTATTCTAGTTTATGATCAAGGATTTAATATCTCGTGGCTAAATAATAACAGCTGCTCGGATCGATCTTAAGGTTAAGCCGTGCTTGCCTAGGTTGGTAAGTGGATGGGTGACCACCCATTACGTACCGAGTTTCCTCCGTGCCTCGGAAAGCACGTTAAGGCGTTGGTCCCGGCTGTCATTTGTAGATCTTTGACAGTCGTTGCAGTTAATGGCCTGAAAGTCTGACAACCAGTCTTACCAAGGAATATCGTTATACCCAGTGCTAACAGGGTTGTGGAGGTCAGATAGGCAGTCGCTTCATGTAAAATACTGGTATTCAGCTGCATACGGTTAGACTGGAAGCTGACCCCAACATAGTTGGGAAAAGGCTAGGCAGATGGCTAGTCTAACTGTAAGACTTTTGCGCTTCTGACTACCCTTAACGACTGTCAAAGATCTACGAATGACAGTTCAAACCGACTGCTTAACATGCTGTTCGAGGTACGAATGGGTCTCAGTATGTAATGGATCACCCATTCAAACTCGACCTCGGCTAGAAATTCTTAACCTTAAAAATCAAACCGTCTCACTATTAATAAGAGGCTTTCAAAAACAAACAGAATCAGAGAAGATCGTTTAAAAAATATTTTTAATTGATCTCATACTTAGTACAACCGCGAAACATAATATTATTGTTCACTACGCATTACTATTTAACTAAGTCTAATAACATAGTAAGATGCAGAATAACGAAACAAAATAATGACGTACATTCAACAAAACAGATAAGTATAAAGAAAGAAAGATATAATTGTTTTTTTCTTAAAAACCGATCGATGTTTTCAAATGGAATTAAAATCAAATGAAGAAAAATAAACAATTGATCAAATTAATTCAATTTCATTCCAAGATGTGCAACAGTTTCTAAAAAAAATGCACCTATCTAACGACCATGAATACTTATCTATTTTGTTGACTGTACATAGTAATAACTACTTTAATTTATTAATTACGTATGTGTTGTGTATTATTATTCCGGGTGTGTTTTATAATGCATGTGTTATTATATTGTACAAGCGTAATAAACACATAAGACTCCTGACCTACAACACATTTATATAATTTTGTTTTTTACGTAAATGTGACGTGAGGGTTTAATGTTAATTAAAGTGCAGGAGTTTGAAAACAATATTGTGATATATCTTTTAAAAACATTGTTGTTATTTTTCTTTTTTAGTTTTCTTTTACGCATTGACTAGAAATAATTATAGTAACTGAAAACTTGAAGAGGGTTTGTCTCCACCAATCACGTTATCAGACTGAATTACCCACGGATCATGGCGAGTTGTATCCACCGATACCGTGATCCGATTGAGAGGTACTTATCATTATGAGCAACTTCTACAATAATAAATTAATATAGGGAAATCACGACTTAGTGTAGGGAACAGCTATTTTCTTACGGTGTTGTCCTGAAACTATCTCAGTAAAACCTATACCTACATGTGTGGATTGATGGAAAATATCCTCGAGCAAGAAGATCCAGGCCTTTATTAGTAAAGCCAACATTTACTTTCAAGAAATTTAGATTACCTAATTTACAACATAAATAAGCGTTGCTTTGTTGTATATCATACATATTAATATTATAGATATACCATAACATAACACCTGTTATCCCCGGGTTAGGCAGAGGTGTACCTAATAGAACACCCAAATTACATTATTGACTGACACTGAAAACGAGATATTTATTTATGTACACACAAAATACTTAACAGGACAATTACATTAACATAGAAGAGCACAAAGGTTTGCTTATTTCATTAGAAATTACTTCCAGCAGACCTGCGAGAGGAAAGTTGGATTAGAAATGTAGACACAGTGTGTAGAAAAGATAAAACAGGAAAATTTATCATGATGGATATTAACCATGTTTAAAGTTTGTTTTTTAATGTTAGTGACCATGCAATTTTAAAAACTTATACAAATATTAAGCCAGTTATGTTTACGTTCCATGTTATAGGGGCGAGCCTATTGCCATCAATCAAGCACTAATCCAGACTCAGTGGCTGCTACCGAGGAATTAAATTAGATATTTCTCTACAATTAAATCCTCTTATGAAAACTTATATCTATTATTCAGGGATGTCAATTTCAAAAAAAAATCTTCAATAATAATATGTATATTTATCCGTGTAAAATTTATTGTACATAAAGTTTAACAGATTATTCTACTTACTACCTACGAGAGTTACTTATAATACTTTTTGTTGTTGTTTAATAACACATAACAGTCTAGCTAAGTTTTATCGACATGACTCTGAGATGCAAAAGCCATAAAAGCATTCGGTGGCCGAATTTGAGTTAAGTCATCTGATGACCCGAATACAGGCTAACGACCATTAACCAAAAGAGAGATCAAAAATAACTGTGAAAGAAATATAGAACGTATGAACAATAAAAACTGAACAAAGGAAGATCATTTTCCTCTATCAGCCTTAGTGCAAGACATCTTTAGCATTATCCAGCCAATGAGGCCACTGCTCCACATACTTCTGCAGCATCTCTCCAGGACTGTCAGTGGTTGACAGCTGGCTATGGGCCACCAGGTAGTAGTCTTCAGACAGATACTTGTTTGTGACTCCACAGGCAAGTAGACTCTTGAGGGCTTCAAGAGCTATCGGGGATGGTATCTTAGCTGTTGAAAAAAAAGTTGATTTAAAAAATATATATTGCTTAGTGCATGGATTTGAGATAAGGTCACGTCTGTAATTCCCATAGGGTTAGGAAGAATTATACCTTATAGTTCCCCATATAATGAGCTGGCGACCGGGGCTGTCAACCGTGAACTCCTAATGGAAAAATCCAATAGCACTTTACCAACCTGGGCATCGAACCCAGGACCTCATGCTCAGCAGAAGCGCTTGCGGCCACTAGACCAACGAGACAGATGGATGAGACATGACTATTTAACAAGAACTTTAGAACTTCAACAACACTTTTGAGTTTTTGAATCTTACTCAGTAATGGGTCTCGATTTAAAACTGGTCGAGATTGTATGAAATCTTAATATTTAAAATTAAGATTGTATGTCTCGGCATCAATATAATGTGTATATATTATAAACATCTAGCAAAGCTGTCCTAACTACTTGAATTATAAAGATCGGTTTCGTCCGCGTTAAAATATGGCACTTGGCAATATTGTAGTTTTTCATCCAGCTATACCCTACAATGTCGTCAATGGTGTTCTGACATGTCTTAGTTATGCTCGGAGTTTGAAGGTAGCCACTTGTGAGCACATGTGTGAAATCAGCTAGATGGCATCATCACCAGTTTTCCATCAGCGAATATTTTATGAAATCCGATGAGTAGTTTGAAACATTGTCTCCTATATCCAAACGTACAAACTTTCTTTATAATACTAGAATAAATATCCGACTTTCCTTCGGAACAGAATTACTTACTTCTAAAATCACCGATAAAGGAAATCCCAACGGCTCTCCTATTATATCCGAAAGTGTGTGCCCCCACGGTATGCCAGCCAGCTCCCTCGTACACCCTTCCATTACCACCAATTAGGAATCTAGGGATTCATCAAAAACATTCGTTGAACTCGAAGAAACAGTAAGCCTTCGGGGAAATCACGTAATTGACACAAAACTGGGAACTGTAATTCGACCAATTTGTTATAACTTTACAGACTACAAATCAGTTCCCCAAACTACTTATACTTTCAAAGGATTTTGAGCTCTGTAATGTGTTCTGAAGTCTGAGTTTTTTTTAATTTCTGAACACTGGTTCTTGAGATTAATAACGTCATCGCGATGAATGTTCCTTTTTTCCAGAAATGGAAGTTTCTGTGAATAGCTCACAGTAATGGAAGTTTTTTGAATAATATGAGTTACAGCCATAAATCCATCAATGATTTTGGCAAAAAATATTGATGAAGAAAAAACAAAAAATAGCCGTAATGCACATCAAAGTAAATAAATGTATGGTAACATGGTGCTCTTGAAACTAAAACATAATTAATTTAATGTTAGTCACTGCAAAACTTAAACACTAATTTAAGCATGTTAATAGTTTGAAATAAAGTCTTGATCATTACCATAGATCGGAGTAGGTAGATTGAATTGGGGTCATTGATCCGAAAAGTATATATTAATATGGACATTCCTCCGGATTTTCGGAATTGGTTGATTATTAAAAAAAACCGGAACTTAGGTAGGAATTGTATTAAAATGAGCAATATTATATTGTTCATAATTTTTTTTAACGGGTTGTGTCAAATCGTGACCAGTTAGGTCACGATTTGACACAACCCAACGACCAATCAGAGCAAAGGATCATGGTTTGTGCACTAACCGGTGGTACCTTCCTGTAAATTCATTGAGTAGTAATAATATCACTACCAACATTAAAAATATTTAATTGGATCCGGAAATACTGGATTTACTTTCCGGGAAAATGACTTATCCATGTTATTCTTTCTGTGAACATTTATGATACAAGTACCAAAAATCAATCTACCTACTCCGATCACTGATCATTACTTATAAGTACTCATAACCATCACAAAGGGTTGAAGAATACAAAACAAAACAAACGGCCTTACGAAGAAGGGACAACCTCTGGCTCACTGCAACAATGGTTCCAAAAACGAATCATGCTTACGATTGTCCAATATCAGTGAATCCCCGATCTTGTATATGATATTTCCTGATGCCATTGGCCGCTTTCTGGCACTCCTCATCACTGTTGCACTCAGGAACCACGGTATGCTGTATCACAGCGATGTTCACAGGATTCGGAAGAGGATCCTGTCGCAAGATTGGAGAACTGCCCCATTCGGTAATTGGGATCACTCCACAGTCCCCATCTAGAAGAAAAATATAAAATCTGTTGAAAAGGAATGATGAGATGATTAAAGTTTTTCAGGATATATTTTCCGGGTTTGATCGGTACAGGTATATTAGAACAAATGCTGACATGTAGACGCCATCAGAACTAAAACAGCACAAAAATACTTATTCCGTGCGATGATTTAATCGGCAACAAATAACATTTCAATAACGAGACTACCCCTTTGAAAGTTTGGTCCCGGTTCACCCTCGTTACCCTTTTCACGTAGTTTTCCCCGGTAGTAAATAATGCAGAATCTACTACCTTAGCTATTGCATAGACCGTACTATTATGTATAAAATATAACCAAAGGTTGAGGCTCTTTGTTTGTCATTCTTCGTCCATCAAAAGTCTGTCAAGTTCAACACTTTGACAATCGGCAAATCAAAATTCTTCACAGCGCTGTAGAATCTTTCTAAAACTATGAAAAATAGTGTTCAGTTCCAAAGAAAACACTCCAACGAATGATTATTTTCTCACGAGAAAACTTTCAAAGAGAACCATCAACAAAATTAATTAGGTACTCAGAAACTTACCTTTTGCCTGTACCGTAAACTTGACTACTACCGTTAGGAATAGAATTACCCTCATTTTGCTAAAAGAAAAACACTTCTTTTTGGTAAAACACGAAAGTCGAATCACTATTAACTTTCACGCTGAAATCACGGATGTGAATAAATAATTATTAGCTTTGTACCTCTTTATATTTGCATAAATCTGCTGCAAGGGTACTGGGTAAGAACCTTTATCAATGGGAAAATGCAGACCATTTTCTAAGGATAAATTCAGTTATTCCCTGTAGCTGTGTTTCCTCTCAGTTGCATTGATAAGAGTCGGTGTCAAATGAATAATTCGGAAACTAATAAAAACATACAGTTTTATCAAAACTTGGTACAACTGGAACGAGAATAGGTCATGTTTGGTTAACAGATAAGCCAGTTGCAGTATTTAATGAGGTCACAAGTTTGACTGAACGTAACTGTACTATGTTCTCGATTTAATTTGCAAATAATTTAACTAATAGGTATGTGTTTTTGGAAAAGTAATTTTGCCAACGCAACGCTTAAAGTTCAGATTGCTGTACAACTTTAAAGATTTTATTTTTAATAGTAACAATGATGTTAAAGTAACTATTTATTAGAATGTGGAAGTTTTTTTTTACATTAATACGATAAATACTGATAACATTTCTATAGACATGTTTATCGTGAACATTGAATTATTATAAATAGTATAGTTTGCAGATAATAATGATGCAACGTATTAGTTTGTAAGCATAAGGAAAATTCCCGATTATGTTACAATAACCTATTTTCTAACTTCGCTAAGTACCTTTTCTTATGTCTTTCTCAAAAATAGATAATCTGACTTATGAATAGATAATAGAATGGCAAAAACGTGTCCAAATCTTATGAAAAACGTTTTTTTTGTCCACTTCAGACAACTTAGACTTTTCGTAAAGTCGTTTTCAAAAATAAATATCGAATTTATGATTTAAAGACATTGAATTGCAAAAAAAAATCGGAGTCTTATGATGAACCGTTTCTGCCACTTCAGACAATTCAGACTTTTCTAGTATGTAAGTAAAAAGTAATTTGAATTTTCTTCGTACAAATAGGTTACCTAATATTTTGGTAATCATTTCTGATCTATTTAGTAATATTAACTAAGAACCTTTCTAATCAGACTTTCAGTTTCGTCATATGTCAACTCCTGCAACAACTTAGTAAGTGTACTATTTACTTCATCGACATTTATAAATAGATAAAGCCTTATCGACTTTATTGTACAGTTAAGAGCTTGATGAAGAACTGGCGACCAGCGAAAGCGGTTTGACACTATTGACAGTTTTCACTGACAGGAAAACCTTTGCGTCTTAATTGTAGTTTTGGCGCTAGAGGTTACGTTACACATGGAGTGTCTACGCAGCACAGCGCGGAGTATAAACAGCTGCCTGACTGTCAAAACTCGAGCTACGGAATTGAGTTGAGTAGTGGGAAGTCCTTACGTTTAAAATGCAATACCTTGAGGATAGCCCTTTGAGCTCGTTCCACGGTAAGTAAAAAGGCCTTATACGTTCCACCCCAAGCAGAGATGCAGTACGTGATGATTGATTGGCAAAGACTCTGATACACTAGTAGCGCAGTTTCTGGATCAGTAGAATGCCACAGTTCTTTGAATATGTATAATTAATTTCCTGTTATGTAATCTTAGTTTATTTTCCTCGAATTATGTTTATTTTAACAAGAATAAATAGCTTGAAATTAGCTTTCCCCAGAAAGAGCATTTTAGGAAAACAACCGAATTAGACCGCGAAATTACAAAGAATTTGATTTCAAAGTAATAAACAGGAAAATAACTGCTGTAACAATGTTTAATTGAACGTAATACTGCTCAATTTTATGCCTCAATAACAATTCATGTTAATTTGTTATTATTAACTACCTGTGGCTTCACCTGCGTAAGTTCGGTAATTTTCCCGGTTATAAAACTATCTGTGTGCCAAATTTCATCCCGATCCGTTCAGTAGTTTTTACGTGAAAGAGTTACAAACACCTGCACAAATTTTCGCATTTAAAATAGTAGTAAGATAAACAAACATATCTGGTATTTAATTTATGTGCACACGCCCGTGTTATTTAAGTATCTTAAATACACAACATTTTTGATTGAATACCAAAGTTTATTTTGTCTATACGAGTAATTTTTCAGCGTTTCCTATGGGTATTATCGGGAAAGCTGAAAAATGTTTGTAATCATTTGCCGTGCTATTTGGTGACTGGCAATACCATTCCATTGCAATTATTTGGCCAATTTGTTGACACCGTTTTTTTTTTTGATGTAGAAATGCTCAATGGATGCCAGAGCGGAGGGGTCTGTCAGACTCGTCCTGACTATAAGCACACCTTTTAAGCGGAAAGTGACGTCACAAGCCCCCAGTCATGAACTTTGATGCATTTTATCTTTGCATTTTTTATTGATTTGGTAAAACAAAAAATACGTATCCAATATTTTTCGATAAACTAACTGACGGACTGAATAAAATTATATTTTTTTTACTCAGGAAACATCCCTGTTTCTCAGTAGCAGCCATGGAGTCTGCATTTGTGCTCGAGTCGATAGGCTCACCTCCTATTGCATAGGACTTAAGAGCCCTGCCGCGGAGGCCGCGCACAATTGCAATTCGAAGCGAAGGAAAAATCCGTCGAAATATTGTTATCTCTGTTTCACACTTCATTGCGTTCTACATTGCGAAGCCGCGAGGGAGCATGTGTGGGTAGTGTTTACCTAGCTACTATTCTATAATTATCGTTCATCCATATCACAGCTTAACATTTGTGATTAATTAACAATCATTTTCCTGGTGGAGCACTGTCGAGAGGCATATAAATTAACTATTGAGAAGACATTTTAAAAGTAAATAAAGCAATGAGAAATATTGTTTACTTGACAATTCACATAAGCAATGTGATGCAATGCACTGCGGTTAGGAAATTAGATGATTAATTACTATAATATAAATTCAAAAACAATATTATCCAATATTATTTGAAAACGGGTAATAACATAAAGTTGGTAAACTTACTAGTTCGGTATTGTTTTTTGGTTTTTAATGTTCTTAGGATTCTACTTTCAATTTGGTCGCAATTATAGTTTGGGATACCCTGCTTTTCCTTCAAGGAGCTATAAAATTACACGACACCAATCTTGTAATCACTGAAGGGTAAGGAGATATACCTAATAGTACACCCACAATGCGCCTGTTTTGTTTAAGGGGCCGGCGGACGATGAATTGTCCATACAAACGTAATACCGAAATCATGTTCAGTTTAAGCATATTTCGACCTTATTATGCTGTTATTCGGAACAAGACAGTGTATACCTAGGTTTCAATTTTATCTTTTTTTCAAAATATTTACCTAAAACGAATAAGTCTAAAACAAATTGAATTCCTCACATTTTTACAGTATAAATAAGATGTTTTCAACTCATCTGGTCTATATTAAAAACGGTAATATTTTCAATTTTATTTATTTCGAAACATAACTTAAAAAAAATTGGAAAAGCATTGAGTTTTCATTAATCATTTTTGGTATTACAAATCTTGTTCTCTGCTTTTGATGAGTTTTTTTGCTAGAATTCAGATATAGAAAAGAGGTTTAAAAAGAAAACCAAAATTAACGTTGATACTGAAAAATAAACACAAATATATGTTTATAGAATTGCTTCGGCTTCATTGAACCGAATCAATCAATTGGTTTGTAAATTACTGATACGTTTGATTATAAATTCTAATCATATAAGACTTAGGTCTTAATTAATATTTAAAAAAGAATGTTAAGTGATAGTTATGATTTATCTATCTTAATTAAGGTTTAGAACTTAAGTTACTCGTAGTAGATCAGGGTCGATAATTTTTGACACCAAAAAAAATAATAGTAGGATGCAACCCATTGGAAAAGGAAGAGAAAATAACAAAAATAAGTTACGGGCGATCTGAGCTGAAACTGTTAATAACCAAATATTGGCGATATTTTAGACCCTCGATAAACGTTTAAGGAATATAATCTTGTTATCAACAACAGGGTAAGTAGCGTCTGACGAGGTAGTTGGTTAGAACCCAAGCAAGCACTTAGCCTTTTGTAATTAATTTCATCACCAGTGTTCTTAAAACGGTAAAGAATACCGACATGACCTAGGAATTATTCAAAGAGGAACCCGCACTGTACTCCTGGTAGAGGGACCTATGTCCTTGCAATGGAACTTTACTTTAACTAACTTTAATTTACTCACTATTATAAATACAAAAAATAAATAAATAATAAATAAATAAATCATTTAATTAGGACCAAACATTTTGTACATTTTATGCACCCACCAAACTGCGTAACAGTTTGTCGGCGGGATTAGCGCTCGTCTTAATACATTTTTGGTTCAAATAGTAATAGCACAAAATAATTAGGTAGTATAAAGTGGCAAATATTGTGGCAGCGCGAACCGCCGCGAAAGGTTATGATGATGAATAGATGGATGTTTGTTGCTCTTTGAAGTGAATGAACGGATTTGGGTATTTAGCTATCAGATAGTTTAAAACCTGGATAAGCACGTAGGATGCTTTTTATCCCTGTGTTAATATCACACCACAACGCTGTCCTATTTGACCCAAAGGTTGACTGGTAGATAATGCCTTTTGGCTTAAGTCCGCCTATGTACCACACTTATACATGAAGTTTAAATAAATAAATATCCCGTGGGACAATTATCAAACACGACGCAGGCGAAGCCGCGGACATAAGCTAGTGTTTGAATATATGTTAGTCCTCTTCTAAGATTCTAGTGCCTGAAGCACAAAGTCTAATATACTTATTAGTAGTGGACTGACCTACGTTCAAAGTGCGACGGCCGGATTTCCAACTTTGGACCTTTCACACTTTCGTTCAGCGTCAATTTCATCATCATCAGCCTGTAATGTTCCCACTACTGGGAAACGGGCCTCCTCTTTATGAGAGGGAATGGGCTATAATCCACCACGCGGACCCAGTGCGGATTGGTAGATGTCACATGTCTTCGGATTTTTTGGTTCTAGGACATGCCGTCAATTTACTAAGTAAGTAATCGATTATTACAATGACGCCACAGATTAAAACAGTAACTTATTTAACGATTAAGAAGCACGTTGGCTGAAGCATGTTCTTGTGTCTAATGATGTGCTTAAGCAAAACACGTGTTTTATCGCGTGGTGCACTTTGTGGTGCACCTGCTGACTTGTAGTTGCTCGGAAATGTTGACTACATATTTTTTGCCTCTTTTTGTCTGTGATACAATGATTATCAATCATTATACCTTTGTCTTAACCTTAAGTGTGTTATTTTCTGAAAAAAAAACAATACAACAAGGAATTACATATTATATTTATACTAAAATGGTTTGTGGAACTGAATCAAAATAGATTATGAAATGCTTTCCAAAGATTTGCTGAAGTCAGAATCTCACATAAAGCCCCGTTCACTGTCTCAAGTAATGCGACTTCGACAAAAGCACACGTGTGTGTTTCACTTTTTTTTCTAACTCCTTTTTTTTCGGATGGGAAATCATCAAATGACTTATCCCGCTCTGGGCAGAGCGGAAGGGAGTGTCAGACTTGTACTGACTAAAATCCATCCATGTTCCTTCCTTGCCCTTTGTGTTCCAGGGCCGCGGTTTTTCTTTCGAACAGTCCCGCAACCCTGGATTTTCTAACTCCTTTTCGTTAATTTTTACTCACAATAAAACGTAGCGAAATGTAAGATGGTGCATTTAATACTCCCACTAACCCGTATCTTTTGTATGAAACGATACGACACAACGTCAGCTACCAAGCCATTAGATGCAGAAAGTTCACTGAAAGTTGCTAGCTTTAACATTTCAGCCGAAAGACGTCCACTGCTGGACATAGGCCTCCCCCAAGTGTCGCCACATTGACCGGTCCCGTGCGACTCGCATCCAGCGGATCCCAGCAACCTTTACCAGGTCATCGGTCCACCTAGTGGGAGGCCTTCCAACGCAACGTCTTCCGGTTCGCAGTCGCCACTCCACAACTTTACGGCCCCATCGGCCATCCGCTCTGCGAGCAATGTACCCTGCCCACTGCCACTTAAGTTTGGCAATTCTTCGGGCTATGTCGGTCACCTTGGTTCTCTTGCTCGATCGAATCAGAAATGAGGACTTCCTCCTCATTTCTGATTCGATCACGCAATGAAACTCCGAGCATAGCCCTCTCCATTGCCTTTTGGGTGACTTTAAGCCTTCTGATGAGGCCCATTGTTAGCGACCACGTTTCGGTCCCGTATGTAATCACTGGCAACACACACTGGTCATAGACTTTCGTCTTGAGACATTTAACTACGTAGGGCTTCCATTTATTGTAATAGCACTGGAGAGTTAAAATAAAAAGGAATTCCATTGACTTTCAAAATACTGACAACTCGTAATGACTGTCATAGATATTCAATATAACTGGAAACTGAGCTACGTATGAATTTAGATGGCTATAAAAATAGAGGAAGACCAAAGAAACGATGGATGGACTCTGTGAAGGATGATTCGACTAGAAAGGAAGTTACTGCTGAAATGACGAGTAATAGAGAAGTATGGAAGAAGAAGACATGCTGCGCCGACCCCAAATAAATTGGGATAAGGGCAGGAGAATGATGATAAAATGGAAACTAGGCTTGGGCTGCGGGTCTTTTCGAAAGAGATACCGCGGCCCTGGAACACAAAGGGCAAGGAAGGAACATGGATGGGTTTTAGTCAGTACAAGTCTGAGACTCCCGCTCTGCCCAGAGCGGGAGCAGTCATTTGATGAATTCCCATCCGAAAAAAAAAAGCTTTCTAAGCCAAGATAATGTCGCCCTAGTCAATCGAAGAGAAATCGACAAGGGAAAAGAATAAGAATACGCTTTTACACTTACCACAACCACACAACATCAAACCATTTTTCGCTGCGATGTGTTTTGGATGTAGTACCTTTATGTATCAATCTTTAAACACAAACTCAGCCTGCCACAGTTCACTGCTGGACATAGGCCTCTCCCAAGCCACAACACCTTGTCCTCCGCCGTCCATTGTGGTACTACCTATAAAGGCCTATACAGGGTGGAAAGGACGCCGATGCACAAACGGCTACCACATATTCCGTACATCATTCTAAACCCACAATTTTTTAATCACATTTTTTTTTACCTATTGTCCTTGTTATCCTTCAAAAGTTCATAACTGTACCGTCAAAATGAAGAGCTGTATTTTTTCTGTTTTCTTTTAATTACATAAACATAACATCACGCCTGTAATACCCGAGGTGTTAGGCAGAAGTGTACCTAATAGTACACCCACATTTCGCCAGTTATCTTTTTAAGTCCCATTTAATTCGGGGCGAGCCTATTGCCATCAACCAATAAGAAGAAGAAGGGTACAAATCCAGATTCGGTAGCTGCTATTGAGAAATTCCTGATGGAAAAATCCAATAGCACTTTGCCCGACCCGGGAATAGAACCCAGGACCTCATGCTCAGCAGTCGCGACCACTAGACCAACGAGGCAGTTTTTTAATCACTGATGAAAATTTCAGAATAAAATTCGTTCAGAATAAAACACGTTTTGATTGGTGTCCTTTCCACAATGTATTAACAACCCATGACCAATTCGCGACAAGCCCGCGATTAACAGAGTGATAGAGCGCTATAAGAGGGTGTAATCACAGCTTATACAAAGTACTTTTAATCCTTGTATAATTACATAATTACTGGTTGCCGCATTGTGTTGTTTCACTTCAATTATTCAACGTGACCCATTATAACATCGTTCATTTATGTCCTCTAAAATAATAGTAACGTGCCGGTGGCGTTAATTAAGTAAGTATTCTAGTGGTTGAAAATAAATATATTATGTGTGAAATGAGTTGAATACAATCCAATTTATCATTAACACTGAAAATGTGATATAAGGCGCGAATTATACAGAAACGGCGTAAGGTGAGGGCGCGGCGCAGGCATGGTGTTGCTTCAAAACATTTTCATACAAAATGTACGTAGGCGATGTGTCGTGAATTACACTCAAACGGCACGGCGCAGCCACGCCGTTCTTTCGTTTCCTTATTAAATTCCACGCCTGCGCTGCGCCTGCGCTGCGCCTGCGCCGCGCCTTCACTTTACGCCGTTTCTGTGTAACTCGCGCCTTAGCCATGTTTACTGTTTGTTTTGAGTTCCCGATATTTCGGCGCTGTTGCAAGCACTATGATCACGGATAAACTGAAGTCAGTCTAAGTCTAAGTCTAAGTCTAGTGAAATCAGTCTACCCTCTTTATTGTTGGTTTTTCTGCGCTCGGTACCGCTAACACTGTCACTCACAACCCGATTCTGTTCCCGACATACGAAACTCGGTAAATATCCCGTTTAAGTGTTAATTATGATGTCAGTATAGTTGTTTAAAAACGTATGATCGAATTTAACTAGATGGGGTATAATATAATGTGCCCCAACAGAGGATATGCCACATCTTCTCTCCTGCCGTTGTGCACAAATAATTCCTACAAAACTTGAATAAGGCAAACGACAGTGCTGTCCAGGTCGCTCGACGTACTGGTCGGAAACACTTTGAGTCATCGATTCGAAAAATATAAATTAAATACGAAGAGCGATAGAATTGCCGTCCCACCGGACTTCGAGAGTGACCCCAGTGTCCGCCCTTGTCTGCTTACATAAAGGGTGTAAACAGACTCTTTACGAAGTCGAAAGGCACTAGTTCTCCCCGTCATTGCGATTTTTTTTTTGTTTTAGACCAAACCTGGGAACCTTTAAGTTACGGAGATATTGGGGGTCAAAGTGCCAACTTTTTCACATTTTTTTTTTAAATACATGTGTTAATGTAAGATTTTTACTTTAAACACCTCCATGACCCCCTTACTATTCAATCCATCCATCAGCACAATGTTTTGAGTGCGTTACATTGAGTCCTACTATAAAACGTGATTTTTCAGCCCAAAAAAAAGTCGCATCCCAGCACTAATTTTTGCGTAAAGTTACTTAGTTTGATGTACATAATGCTTTGTTAACGGCTTCGTGAAGAGTCTGTTTACACCCTGTAGATGTGCACTATATTATTATACTGGTTGATTATCTGCCATGACCCGATCTCAGTCAGGACGACTCTAAGACTACAAGAAAAACTGGTTTCCATCCGGCCTAAAACCATAAAAACCATTGTCTCATGTTTTTTTCTCAAATAATAATATTACGTAAATTACATCATCATAAAGTGCACCAATAAAAACTTATAAAATTCGATTAATAGGTAAATCATTAATAACTGGTTATGGACCTAATCGACGCGACGGCTACATAGATTCCACGACGTAGGCAGATAAACGGGCCATTTGGGTGACCGTTGTCATTTATGTTCCAAAAACACGTCAATCCGACTATATCGACCGCAGCAAAGAACAAACGGCTATATACAATATCACTAGTTTCCAGGAGAGCGTTTTTAACGCAAAAATGTAATAGCTTTTACAAGATCAAAGCTAGCTTCTTCAATATAAAATAGTTAATCATAAAAAAAAAAATTAAAATGAAAAAAAAAGATATACCTAGATAGAATAATGAATTCTGAATTCATTTATGTTAAGAAGTGAATTTTGCAAAAAATGCAGTTGTCTTTTTGTTCTTTGCTGCCTTCGATATATGTAAGTATGTTGGAAAACCAGTTATTTTTTGCCCAAATAACAATAAAAATGTGTGTATGGATTACATTGACGCAAGCATCGTGCGATGGCCATAATATGGATCAACAACAGTGATGGATGAGGGAATAGGGATGTTGAAACGCATTAGGACCGGTCCTTGTGGTAAATATTATGAGAGTTTTGTTTTACAAACTAATGACGTCTTTTAGCTAGTAGGTAGGTATTAGTATTACCTTAGAGATTTAGAGCCCCTAAATCATTTAGGTAATTGGAATCAAATGCCTGAATTTTATTTTATCTTTTTTGATGCGATAATTTTGGCGATGACAAATAGAAGCCTGTTGGCCAATTTTGCTTTTAAAGACGCGGACACCATTTGAACAGATATTATCATTAAGTACTGTATTTTGACAGCTCCGAGATTACCCTTACGTTTATCATTATGAACCCTTCATCTTTATAGCCGGGGTCAATGGAAACTTAAATTGAATCGTAGCAGAATTCGGTTATTACGAGTTGAAATGTCCATCAGTCCTTATATGTACGTGCAGTAGGACGCCCAGAACACGATATTAAGTGCCTTAACTTTAATAGGACATCACCACGTTTACACTGTCCAGCAGGTGCTCAAACCAGAATGAGTCCTTATTGACGTTGAAACAAGTTACACATAATTATAATGCATATCAGGTCATAAATTCTCAGAATACAACTAAACACCTTCTACCTTAACGTATTAAATAACAGGTCTTTAATCAATCTATACTAATAATAATTATCATACAGCCTTGTGGAATTGGAATTGCCGTACTACAGGTATATGCCTGACCAAGTTCTCGAGAATGGCAATATCACACTGTACTGGGATCAATCCATCATCACTGATAGGACTCTTGTGTATTTTTTAATTTTTAATATCTCTCAAGGAAAACCATTTTTGAGAAAATTTAAGTTTTATAAATATAGTTTGTTATACACATTACGGATTGTTTTTTTGCTTATTAGGATATTTTATGTTTTAAAATACAAAGATACTGTTATTGGATAGTTCATTAGGTGCGTATTTATTTAAGTTACTTATCCGATGCCAATATTTTTTTTAGATACCGCTTTTGAGATTAGCACGGCAGTAAAAAAAATAAAAATTTTAGAGTGTGAGTGTGAGTGTGATAGTAGTAGTGTGTGTGTGAGTGTGTGTGTGTGTGTGTGAGTGTGTAGTAGTTTAGTATATTTGTAATAAGTTTGTAATAAGATGGATAAAGGAATTATCATAACCTACAAAATATGCTAACAGAAATCTATCTGTTTTGAACTTGGATGGGTAAACATAGACATAGGCAAACCATGACCTAGATAATTATGTTAGGTCCCAGGACACGTTTATCATTCCAGTCGCACAATCCCGACCTTCATTCGGGCACACACACTAGCAAAGCTAGCGCATCATAAAACCACGTCAGATCATATTAATTTTATTACCGATCCCGCCTTGACTAAGCTTCATAATCTGATCAACATACCTAGCCACCTATGTGATCCTTTAGACACTACGCCCGTTTAAAAACACACTACTTATTTTTCACTACTCAGTGTCGAGAGAACGCATGTGACTAAAAGAGAGATTAACATGAATATTGATGGATGGAGAGAGAAAGGCAAGCCAAAGAAAAGATATATGGATTGTGTGAGGAATGATATGAAAGAGAAAGGTAATCCTTTCTCTTGATGATGCCGTGACGTCTGTCAGGGGAAAATTGAGGAAAAAAACGTGTAGCGCCGACCCCAAATAGAATGGGACAAGGGCTGGAAGATGATGAGGACTCAGCGTCGAGACTCGAGAGTTGAAATTCCAACAGTAATCATACAGGCTGTCGCTTTGCATCCTGGTCAAATTCAAGGAGGTATTTTTACTCATCATTACGAACAACTTTCACTATGGGACCAGACCTGAAATCGCAAATAAAAAACATTTTGACGAGTTATGCGAACATAAATGTAGGCAACAGCTGATTTCTTTTTTTGCGATTTCAGGTTTGGTCCCATATTTAAAGTTGCTCGTAATGCTGAGTATAGATATCTCCTTGAATTTGACCAGGATGCAAAGCGACAGCCTGTATTAAGGCATCCTTTTATTTCTCGCCTAGTGATGACAGGCATTAATCTTCTTGCCCTTATCCCATTCTATTTGGGGTCGCCACAACACGTTTTCTTCTTACATTCTCCCCTGTTAGACGTCACGGCATCATTTACTCCTTTCTCTATCATATCAGTTTTTACTCAATCCATTCATTTTTTTTTGGCCTTCCTCTCCCTCTCCATCCATCAACATTCATGTCCATCACTCTTTTAGTCACATGCATTTCATCCCTCCTCATTACCTGTCCATACCAAGACAAACGACTTCCTTTCAGTTTTTGTGTAACAGGCGCCACTTTCGAAGTTCCTCTAATAAACTCATTCATTACTTTATCCATTTGTGTCCCTCCATACATCCATCACAACATTCTCATCTCCGCTACATGCAATCGTTTTTCATTCATCTTCTTCACAGCCCAGCATTCTGTTCCAGACAGTATGACAGGCATTAATAATGTCAATAAATAGGTATTAAGAATCTAATCTGCCTCGTGATACAATTTTTTTATACCATTATTTATTTGTCATGGTGACTTAGGAAATAATGCAGGTCAGGTGCGTAGCATCACGTGTCGGTATTCATTAGAAGATAATTAACCATACGGCTATTGTAGTCAGTGTTTAGAATTGAATTGTGGAGGTCAGATAGGCAGTCGCTCCATGTAATATACTGGTATTCAGCTGCATCCGGTTAGACTGGAAGCCGACCCCAACATAGTTGGGAAAAGGCTAGGCAGATGATGATGTTTAGAATTGAATTGGCTCATTAAAATATATTATACCTTTATACACGGTGTGTTAAGTTGAACTATAAGGACATAAGTAACATCCATAATGGACAAGGATAGTGGCGAGTGACGAAAACCGAGAGAGTGACTGTTGACTCGCTACTGTCCGATCGATTTACACTAAGGATGCAACGGACCTTCGACTCCGACTTCAATAAGTCGGGACTTTGCGACCGATATTACATCTCCGGTTCCGATTCCACTGTGTGAACTCTCCTCCGCGCACTTTCTGTCTTAGATTACTATAACATTTATCAGTAACGATCCATTATTGTGGTGGAAAGTAAATGGAAATACAAAATTCCAATCCCTTAAATTAGATGCCCGTCAATATATGGCATGTTTACCAGGCTCGGCAGATTCTTCGATTCCGGTTCCGACTCCGACAAAACAAATTTAAAAACTCCGACTTCAACTTCGGTTCCGATAAAACACTTCCGTAACATCCCTAGTTTACGAAACTGTACTTATCTAGGTACTTCGCTAAAAGAGAGTACTCATGAAATTGAACAATTTTTACAATGGAGCCAACTGTGTAATATGAAAAAGAAATCAGCGTTGTCAGCTCATGCTGCTGATATGGTTGGATAGCAACATACCAACCACCCATCACAACAATTACTAGCGCCTCCGGAGCAACTGGATAGATTCGCAACTGGACAGATTCTCAGCTGGACAGTCTCGCAGCTGGACAGATTAGCAACTGCGAACGTGCACAGTCCATGGCTTATACTTGTATGTCATAAGTATGTAAGACAGGTCTTTCTATTGTCGTGCCTTTGTGTTATACAAACTTTCCTTGAATAAACACTTAAATACCTTGTTTCATAGTTTATAAACTTATTTGTTCATGATTCTACTCTGTCTAGTTGCTAATCTGTCCAGCTGCGAAACTGTCTAGCTAAGAATCTTTCCAGTTGCGAATCTGTCCAGTTGCTCCGGAGGCCTACTAGCATTTGAATTGATTGCTGAGAGGCTATTCAAGTATTATGTAAGCATAATTATAGTACCTATTTTAAGCCCCTCCCCCTGTCAGTAAAAGTAAGCAATAGTCTTACCCCCTCCGTCCTATACTTATGTAAACATTGTTATATGCATATATTTATTTTTAATCTGTTCAGGTTTCTACATTGTTATTCATGAGTTTTTTCCCTGAACCTGCCTGCGAGTGAATCGGTTTCTTCTAGGTACCTAAACGTGCTCCACCGGCCGCAGCATCGCTCCAAACGCAAGCCTCATCATCATCAGTTCAGCCAAAAGACGTCCACTGCTGGATATGGGGCTCCCCCAAGTGTCGGTACATTGACCGGTCACGTGCTACGACTAGTTAACGCAAGCCTAGTTAGAATAAAACAAATGGCTGCCGTCATCACCAACTAGACCCTTTTTTTTTTTGCGGATGGGTAATCATCAAATGACTTCTCCCGCTCTGGGCAGAGCGGAAGGGAGTGTTAGACTTGTACTGACTAAAACCCATCCATGTTCCTTCCTAGCCCTTTGTGTTCCAGGGCCGCGGTATCTCTTTCGAACAGTCCCGCAGCCCACCAACTAGACCCTCTCGTCTCCCACGTCATCGAAAAATAAAGCAAAGATACTCCATACTATGCTGACTGTTAGCATTATCTCGAATGTGGGAAACTCCAATGACTAGCCCTATAGGTTTATAACATGAACTGATTATAATAATTATAAAAACAGAAACAATTTGTATTGTCTATTGCCCCCGTGATGTTCACACAAACAGCAAGTGATTCTGATATGTATTCTGTTCATTAATATAATACATTCTATTCGTCTATTTATTACGAAACTGATTAGAGAACTAGATCAAGGAAGGGTATTGAGGTACAGAAATAATGTTCGGGTTCAGAGGTCGCGTCGGTTGGTGATAAGTTTTTAGTTCAACTGAACCACACAGTACTAATTAATACAGGGTGTAAACGGACTCTTTACGAAGCCGTCAACCAAGCATTTTGTAAATCAAACTAAGTAACTTTACGCAAAAATTATTGCTCGGAAACGACTTTTTTTTTGGGGTGAAAAGTCACGTTTTACGGTAGGACTCAATGTAACGCATTTAAAACATTGTGCTGATGGATGGGTGGAATAGTATTGGGGTGGGGAATAGTCCTGGAGGTGATTAAAGTAAAAATCTTACATTAAAAACATGGATTTAAAAAAAAAAAACTTGTGAAAAAGTTGAAACTTTGACCCCCAATATCTCCGTAACTAGAAGGTTCCCAGGTATGGTCTATAACAAAAAAATGATCGCAATGACGGAAACAACAAGTGCCTTTCGGCTACTTTAATAATCTTTTTACACCCTTTATTAAGGTGGAAGTACCAGGGTAACCCGTGAAGTTCAGGTTGTTCAACATACAAGATACTGACGTGAAAATTGAAAAAAAAAGTAAGAAAATTTGAATTTCGCGGTCTACCCTGGCGCTTCCCCCTTAAGCACATTTATTTTTAACATTTGATCTGGTGCGCTTCCCAGGTTGTGTTGTCGAGGTTACGGTTTGATGAAATGAGGATTAAGAGAGCAGTATGGAAAAAGAAGACATGCTGCGACGACCCCAAACAAATTAGGATAAAGGAAGGCAGAAGAATGATGACGACTTCATTGTTTGGTGAATCTTCCGCAAAAAATATGAAGAACTAACTAACTTGCCCGTGGTGTCGCCCGCGTGGTGTTCGATAATTGTCCCACGGGAACATACTATCGGGATAGAAAGTATCCTATGTGTTAATCCAGGTTATAAACTATCCGTGTTCCGAATTTCATCCAAACCTGTTCAGTAGTCTTTGCGTGAAAGAGTAACAAACATCCATACATGCAAACTTTCGCGTTTATAATATTATTAATAATCAAAGTAAGGCGACAGTTTTAATGGATATCTCTAAGTATGTGGTGCAAGTAAGTGGTATCTTCTATTCCATCGTACTATTTTTTCAAACCGTTTTTGATGACCTGTTGGTCTAGTGGTTAGTGACTCTGACTGCTAAGACGGAGGTCGTGGGTTCGATTCCCACACAGGACAAATCTTTGTGCGATGAGTACGATTATTTGTTCTGTATCTGGGTGTGTAATTTATCTATAATAGGTATGTATTTAGAAATATATAAGTATGTTTATCAGTTGTCTGGTTGCACAGTTGTCAGGTTGTTGGTACAGGCTCTGCCTAGTTTGGGATCAGATGGCAGTGTGTTGGTTGTCCCAAGATATTATTTATTTGTTTTTGTAGAAAATAAATGATCATTCAATCACGAACCTACCGTCCAGTTGATCTTTTATTGAATTCCAAACTTAAACAAACTTTACTCAAAGTATTTTGCAGTCTGGTAGCGATACTGTATGTGGGTGCACGCCAAAATTTAGTAGTACAGGCGCCATAAAAATAGCCTTAACGTTTAATCAAACGTTGGTACGTTGAGGACAATGTCAAGATGCTGCATTCTTATCATTTTGCTTTCGGAAGTCGGTGGCAATAAAGTCAATGAACAAATAAGTCGTAATTGTTTTTTTTTTTGGCTATTATCGTTGCCGCTGATATAATGTCACTTTGTCAAAGCCCTCTGGTTTCTTTAAACAAGTTAATCTTGGATCATCATTATTCTTCTACTTTCAAAGTTTAATAAAACTAAACGAATAAATCTATCAGTAGACACCATTTAATGGAATTCAAATAAACTTTTCTAGAGTTTGTGTATTTGAAGGAGACGCAGATTACAAACGCAGATATCTTTTAGCTTCTAAGCTTGTACGCACGACGGCCAATCAAGCTATACAAAACCAGTTTATGCCGATCTCTCATTGTAAAGATAATCTATACAAAGCGAGGCAATGTTATACTGGAAACGTACAGCCGCTGTGTGTACTTCAAAGTGTGTTTATATAAGACTAGCAAATCAACCCGCCCCTGCTTTACACGGGTGCAATGTCAAATTTGTGAGAACTTCAAGATTGGCCTACTTATTTAAGTTAAATATCACCGATCGAATGCGCAACATAGGGTGACTGGTAATTGGTGACCGATACTTAAGCACGTGATTGTACTCACGATAACCAACTTTCCAAAAAGAAACATTTTTTTTATACTTATTCACTTTTATCACAAATAGACCAGGGTCGATAATTTTTAAAACGAAAAAAAATAATAGTAGGATGAAACCCATTAGAAAAGGAGGAGAATATTATAAAAATGAAAGGAAAAATAATTTACGGGCGATCTGAGGTCGGGAAGGGGATGGGGGTGAGTTTTTAAGGGCAAAAAACGGTTTTTCTCGATTTCCGGCAAAACTAAAAGTCCTATGGAAAAAAGTCAAATGGCAAAGTTGTAGGTAATAAAAAGATCTAAAACTTTTGTACTTACACTTTTTTCACATAACCTCAAAATTTATGTGAAATATTCAAAAAACCAAGTTTTTGGTTTTTTATTTTTATCTTTTACAATTTTGTTTTTCTTTTCACGAAATTTGGTGAAAACTTACCTTTTTATGTCCCAAATACGCTGTAATTTATTTGATTAGAAATATTTATTTTTTCACCTTATTTTGAATTAATATCGAAAAAGCACCTTAATTTTCAATCGAAAATTCACCCATCAAAATATCAGTTTTTTTCAAAAAGTTGGTATGTTTTCTGTTCGTTAAAATCTCTACTTCCCGATGGTGAAAAAAAATATATATGTTACTATAGTAAATCTTCTCAGAAAATGCAAAACAGAATCATCCATACTGATAATCTGAAAAGACAAAATCGAATTAATAATGCCTTCACAATTTTTAGTGAGTAGGTATACCCCCATGAAAAATAATATAAAAAAATAAATGACAAAATGTATAAAAAATATATTTTAAATATATTAAAAATCCCATCCCCTTCCCGACCTCAGATCGCCCGTAAATTATTTTTCCTTTCATTTTTATAATATTCTCCTCCTTTTCTAATGGGTTTCATCCTACTATTATTTTGTTTCATTTTTTATTATCTTTAAAGGCTTCTACCCTGGTCTAAAAAACACAAAGGCCGTATGAAATTCGCGCGCGCGCGCCTGTGACCTACCCGCTGTTATAGCAGCCGCGTGTCACCGTTCTGTCTCATACTATGTTTCCGTGCAACAGTGTAAATAAATTAAATAATATCCAAATTTGACGGCAAAATAGTCTTTCAAAAAAAAAAATATTTGGCTCACCAACAATTTTATGGTGGTTTTTTTCAAAGATTTGAGATACATTCAATAGAGTCACAGACAAGTGTACCAACCTCTCACAGGTAAGAAATCATGTACTTCTTATTCGTCATCGAGTGCCTTCTTAAAATCAGGTGAGTACCTGCTCACTGTACATAACTATGGTTTTTAGTTAACATAAGCCTTCATTGGCATACATAAACGCTTATACATGCTCCAGATTTAATAAAGTCCATTATAAAGTTAAGAAAATCGGAGTATTTTTGTAAGTGCACATAAGTATATTATTTTGTTTTGTCTTTGTGACAGAGAAGATTATAGTATTACAGGAGTAATCCCATTTGAGCAGCGATTTTAAGAACGCAAAGAATTTCCCTTTGCTCAAAAGGGAAATTCTTTGGTGCTCTTGAAATCGGTGCTCAAATGGGAATACTCCGATTATTCCTTCTAAGTGGATTCCTGGATTTCCAAAACTCACCAAATTTTCAGTGGGAACTTGTTATTACGACCTCTCTGAAATAAACTGACTTTAATAATTAACACTAGATTCTTGTCGCACTAGCGTGATGTCGAGCTTCAGTTTGTCGCACAAGCGTGGTGTCGACCATTAGTTTGTCGCACAAGCGTGCGTTCGAACTACAGTGAGTCGCAGTACAGTTATGTCGCACAAGTGTTAATCGCGCTTCCGTTTGTCGACGTCACATTTTACAGTCGACGAAAAGTAAGTCCAGATACTGAATAGCGTTGTAGCCATTTTATATCACTTTCCAATTCAATTTCGTCGTAAATTTTGTGACATCGTAGTGTGACGGAATTAATTATTGATCAACATCTGCCTAACCTTATCTCCATAATGTTGGGGTCAGCTTCCAACCAAATGCAGCTAAATAGTATTTTACATGAAGCGACTGCCTATCTGACCTCCACAACCCAGTGATTACTGAGTAATACGATACCCCTTGGTAAGACTGGTTGTCAAACTTTCGGGCCACTGACTACCTGTAACGTCTGTCAAAGATCTACAAATGACAGCCGGGACCAATTCCGAGGCACGGAAGAAACTCGGTATGTAACGGGTGGCCACCCATCCACGTACCAACCTACGAGAAAATAAATCCTTGATCATAATCTAGAATAGACTCAATCCGTGAAGATCAATTTCGGATGTAACATAACATAACATCACGCCTGTAATCCCCGTAGGGTTACGCAGAGGTGGGCTGAGGGAATGTTCGAAAGAGATACCGCGGCCCTGGAACACAAAGGGCAAGGAAGGAACATGGATGGGTTTTAGTCAGAACAAGTCTGACACTCCTTCCCGCTCCTGGCCCAGAGCGGGAAAAGTCATTTTATGATTTCCCATCCGAAAAAAAAAGGGTTAGGCAGAGGTGTACCTAATAGTACATCCACAATTACGGATGAATTGACCATTTATAACGATCTGAATTAGCCAGACATATTCATATTCATGTTTCATTGACATCAGAGACACCGTCTACAGTCGAGAATTAAGTTCAATCAATCGTTCAATAAATTGTATTGGTTTTCAATTGATACTCCATACTGATGATAGTTTATAAAGATTGTCTTACAAATACGAGTATGTTGGCTGGACGCAATAGGTTATCATCAAAGGAGACGCAGACAGATTAAATTGAAAAGAATGTTGTTTTTAGGGTTCCGTACCCAAAGGGTATAATGGGACCCTATTACTAAGACTCCGCTGTCCGTCCGTCAGTCTCTCTTTCTGTCTGTTCATCTGTCACCAGGCTGTATCTCATGAACCGTGATAGCTAGACAGTTAAATTTTCGGGACCCTATTACTAAGACTCCGCTGTTCGTCCGTCTGTCTCTCTATCTATCCGTCTGACACCAGGCTGTATCTCATGAACCGTGATAGGTAGACAGTTGAAAGTTTCAAAGATGATGTATTTCGGTTGCCGCTATAACAACAAATACTTAAAATAGAATAAAACAAATATTTATGGGGCTCCCATATTACAAACGTGATTTTTTTGCCGTTTTTGTCTAATGTTGTATAGGTAATGGTACGGAATCCTTCGTGCGGGAGTCCGACTCGCTCTTGGCCAGTTTTTCTTTTAATATGACATCGATTCTTTTGATTGTCAATTAGAATACGAAATTATGTACGGTTATCAAACTGCCTAGTTAGTCTAATGGTCGCAAATGCGACTGCTGAGCATGAGGTCATGGGTTCGATCCCCAGGTCGGGCAAAGCAGCCACGGAGCCTTCATTTGTGCCCAGTTGATGGTAATAGGCTCGCCTCCTCTTACTTAAATATAACTGGAGAAATGTGGGTGTCAGGGAGGGGCCCGCAAAGGCTGATGCCTGCCAGGGCTGCGGAACTATTCGAAAGAGATACCGCGGCCCTGGAACAAAAAGGGCAAGGAAGGAACATGGATGGGTTTAGTCAGTACAAGTTTGACACTCCCTTCCGCTCTGCCCAGAGCGGGAGAAGTCATTTGACGATTTCCCACCCGAAAAAAAAAAATGTTACCCACATTTTCTTTTTTTTACTACTATTATTATTATACTACTATTATTATTTACACCTCTACCATGGGGGATGATATAAATTACTTAGGGTTTTTTGAAGATTTCGTAGCACGATTTTTTTGGGAATTTCAAAATGTTGGCATCGTGCTAGGTACCGATTACTTAAAAGTACAAAAAACCGGCCAAGTGCGAATCAGACTCGCGCACGAAGGGTTCTGTACCGTTATCTCTAAAAACGGCTAAAAAATCATGCCTGTTATATGAGAGCCCCCCTTAAATATTTATTTTATTCTGTTTTTATTTCAAATTTCAGCTGTCTAGCTATCGCGGTTCAAGAGATACAGCCTGGTGACTGACGGACAGACAGACAGACGGACGGACAGCGGAGTCTTAGTAATAGGGTCCCGTTTTACCTTTTGGGTACAGAACCCTAAAAAAGTAGTCTTAGTGCGAAAGTTGGCATCGTGCTACGAAATCTTTTTGAATGATGTTTATGACTCCTTTGTCGCTGGCACGGCACTGTTTAATATTTGGTTGGCCCAACGTTGGGTAGAGGTTACTTTGACTACAAGTTTTATGTACAACAACGCTCAATAACACTTACACAAGTATTAAAAAGTTGTCAAACAACTTGTTGATATCGTTTAACAACTTTCTTGGTAAAAAAAATCAAGAAATTTGCACGAATTACTACAAAAACTGAGTCAGGCAACCGACACATGTACTAAAGTTTGCATTTGCAAGAAGTTCATAAACTTCGTAAATGAGTTAAAGTCGACATGGCTGTCACAGTTGTCAGCTGAAGTAGATTATAGTCTGTGTTACTTCTATAGAAGTTAGGGAAACTAATGGACCAAACTCACGATACGATAAACTTATAAGATACGATACGATTCTAATTTCTTATACCTACCAACAATCAAATGTTAACCGCATCACACCACAAACTAAGTTTATGCTAATATTAAAAAGAGGTAAAGTTTGTAAATTTGTATGTGGGAGGTAATATTCGGAACGACTGATCCGGAAGTCTCTCTAATGGGAACCTACATTATCCCTGAGTATCCCCGACCATAATGGAAGTAAAGCCGCGGGCTAAAATTTGTAAATAAAAAATATATTTTAATGGAAGACAAACGCTGGGAAATATTGACACCTGAACGGTTGCTAAAAAACAAAAAACGACGCCATGGAAGACCTACGCGTAGGAAATAAATATACGCATACTCAAAGGTTGACCAAAAGAGAATCAATGTATGAAGCTAAAAATATGTAGTTACGAAACGGGACTTTTGATGGTACTTTGTTTAGTTGTCCAAACGGGAAAGTTACCAAACGGGACGTACCCAAAACCAACAGAGACTTTCATGAGGGCTTGGACCACAATAGCCAAGAGCTATTATGAGAGACGGATGGAGGGAACGGTGACCTTTGTTCAGCCGTGAGATAGTAAGTGCCTGATATAATAATAATATTTACTTCGTGGAACCGCAAATATAGATTTCATACGCATAGTTCAATAGCCTTTTTTTTTTTTTTTTTTTTTATCCTAACCCTAAAAACAGCTGTTGCGATATGGAACGTCAAATGATAAATATCAATTGAACCACAAATAAGCATGGCCCAGCCGACAAATGACGGCTGAAGACGATTTGTAATAGCTAATTGATCTTACAACTGCTGTCGCGATGCATGCAGCGAACGTAAAAGCTGTCATTGATTTTTATATTGGCATTTTAGTTCAGACATTTTTGTATATGCCTACTACTGTGAAACTGTATAGTCAGTCTGATGTTTCAACCTACTCCAAGCCGACTCCTAGCTCGAGCTGCGGGACTGTTGGAAAGAGAAACCGCGGCCCTGGAACACAAAGGCTTAAGAAGGAACATGGGTGGGTTTTAGTTAGTACAAGCCTGGCACTCCCTTCCGCGCCATCCAGAGCGGGAGGGGGGGTCATTTGATGATTTTCCATCCGAAGATGGAATTACCTTACAAACGCAAAGCCTATTAAGATGTCAATGAATTTATAAATGACAAATCGCTTTATATATAAATCTTTTCTATTTATTTTGAATCGCATGACAATTTGCCTAATTTTTTAATTTAATATGAATGTTAATTGTTGATTTATTGGATTTATTCTTCGATCGGCCCACTGAGTTTTGTCCCACATGTCAAAATCCTGGTTCGTGCCAAACAGTATGCTTCCTTCGTCCCAAAAAAATATTTTGATTATTTTATTCCCGCTTCGTCCTATTTTATATTCCTTCTACGGCCCATACTGTTTTTGTATGTGCCAAACTTACTTTTTTGTTCAATCGGCACCATCTGTATCCGTCTATTTCCAGTCGTCACCACCGCCTTTGTCACTGTTACCGACAAATGGAATAAGAGTCCCGATTGAAGCCACTGGCGACAAACGCCATCTAGAGATATATGGCACAAATTACGTACCCCAAAAAGTACTAGGCTGGCATGAGTTTAAGGTGGTATATATTTTAAGAATAGGTCTGACTACTAATAATGAATACTATCATTTAAAATACCATCTTCGACTCATGCTAGCCTAGTAATTTTCGAGAAGTTACTTCCCACAATCAAAAACTACTAATAAAGAATACTGTCATTTAAAACACCATCTTGGACTTATGCTAGCCTAGTACTTTTCGAGAGGTAGGGATATATGGAACAATTACGTACCCCAAAAAGTACTACTGGGCTGGCATGAGTTTAAGGTGGTATGTATTTTAAGAATAGGTCTACTTATCACAAGTACAGACACCCATCTAAATTACTGTATCGGGATAACTTTAAGGTATCTGCTGTTGGCTGTTACCGGCTTTCATATCCTCGGTCCACGGCACTAAGAAATTAATCAGGAATATCCTGGCTTCCACACTGATTGATTTTGATGTGCCGTACTTGTCCGAGGCTATCGATGCTTGGAAACTCGCTTGTCCGAATACTGAAGAAACCTACCATCCATTTTCTCAGAGACGGTAGGACGAGCCGCTCTGCAGAGTAGTTCAGAACAATCTGTTGAACACGTCTGCTACTACTGCTGAGTGTGCGCGCCTACTGGGTGTGGGTGAGTGGGAGTCGGGTCTTTGGCTTCACGCACTGCCGTCGTCGAGCGCTATCACTGCGCTGGTGAAGCTGTCAACCACCTCGGTCACCACGGCCTATCATGCAGCCGAAGTGCAGGCCGTTTTGCACGGCATTCGGCATATATGTCTCTTGATACTCACTATGACTACCAGAAAAATCCTGCTATTTAGATATTATTATAGAAATTCCATATTCCTTTAAATATGGTAACTCCATTGCTTCCGTCACTGATTCTACGTTTCGATGTTGCAAATGATTTAGTAAAATAATTGTTTCTTCTATTGATACTTTGTGCGGTTAAAACTTCCCACCCTACTTACCTGCCTAACTACCTACCTACCTACCTACCCTACCTACCTACCTACCTACCCTACCTACCTACCTACCCTACCTACCTACCTACCCTACCTACCTACCTACCCTACCTACCTACCTACCCTACCTACCTACCTACCCTACCTACCTACCTACCCTACCTACCTACCTACCCTACCTACCTACCTACCCTACCAACCAACAACACCTTGAATTTATGCTGACCTAGTACTTTTGGTCGCCAAAAAGACGATTAAATAAGTACATGCGTTTTTATACTGACTGTACTTTTATAGAACTTGTAATTTGGGACGAAGCAGTACTTCAATAGTGATATGGGACGAACTAAGAATTTTTCGGAATGTGGGACAAAACTTTAGGACGAACGAAGAATAAATCATTCATTTATATTATTGTTCTTGTATTTTTTTGAAATCTTTCCAAAGTCTTTCCACCTAATTTGTTCACCAGCCATGGTCAAAATTTTGAGCCAAAGAATACCTTGTAACACCTATAATAATGTGCGTACCCCTCTTAAAAGCACCTACGTTCCCAACTGGGGTACCCAATTGATGCAGCCCACCGTACATTATCTAGACATGTTTTTGCAAATAAATGAACTTGAACTTGAGCAACTCAGTGAAAACGAAGGCAATGTTGGTATAAATATTGATTTTACTATATGCCTCATTGGCACTGTGCTACGATTCTACTGCGTCACTGTCTATTAGTCGCAAGCGCTACTGCTAGGTATGAACGAGGTCCTGGGCCCGATCCCTAAGTGGGGCAAAGTATTATTGGGTTTTTCTCTTATTAATTCCACATTAGCAGCCGGTCGATGGCAATAAGATCACCCCCCATGGAACTTAACAAAACTGGCGAAAAGTCCCATTAAGTACTCTTCTGTTTAACCTTTTAATGTTGGTGTACTATCAGGTACACCTCGAGTATCAAAGTCGTGTTTTTATGCGCTACAATACCTACTTGTGGTAACCAGATTTCATTCACGTATTAGAATAATACTCATACCTACATTTATATATGAATCAGTAACTGAAATAATAACAATACACGCATGAGTAACACCTATCTACTCTTGTTATTACTTAATGTCCTCAATGGTATATAAATAACAAATACTTAGATAATATTCCTCGTATATTCTAATAAACATAATTGTTTGTTTATTTTATTATTATTTATATATCTTTTAATGAGTATTATAGCATGACTGAAGTCACGTAAGCTCATTGAATTGTCATTTGTTTTTGTACTATGATATTGCGACAGGGAAGAAAACTGTTGAACATTATTATAACAATAGTTAATATAACATACATAACATAACATCACACCTGTAATCCTCGCAGGGTTAGGCAGAGGTGTACTTAATAATCTACCCACATTTCGCCTGAGTCCCATGGAATAGGGGGCGAGCCTATTGCCATCAACGGGCATGGTTACGATGATAATGATGAATATTTACAACGTGAAAAAAATGGAATATCCTACTGGGACTATTCAACACTCAGCAGACATCACAGATCCACATAACACACATAGAGAGTAGTCTAAGAGTTTTTGTTTTATGGCATGCAAGATGTTACATCAAATTATGTCACAGTCATGTTTACACACAACTTCGCCAGATATGTTTTACCCACGTGTATAATTTGGGCCGAGCCTATTACCATCAACCGGCCACAAATCCAAGCTTCGTGGCTGTTACTGAAATATTCCTGATGAAAAAACCAATATGACCAAAAACATGCATTTAATTAGCTTTGGCGTCTTTCGCTTGCCTTTAGACCGATAAAGCTCAAAAACCATCTGGTTCACTTAGTCTCCTCAATCAGTTGACAAATATGCATAAAAAACGTAAGTCTGGTTTTAAAAACCTGCTTCACCGCTTCCAATAATCCTTGAATCGGAATCTAGATAATTCAATCCGAATATTAAAAGGACAATTACTATTTTGGCGTACCTATTTGTCTAAAATTTTGAATGGTGGAGAGAATATACACCTGCAAATTGAGATTCTGATGACGATTCTGTCAAAGACGGACTGAAGTTATACAGTCCACCGCATATTACCCAGACCAACCAACTTATTTGTGCTGTGCAGGCAGGAAAACGATCTTAAATAACCAAGTTTGTCATCTCGTCGCAAATTTTCTTGACAAGCACTGCCACGTGGTGCGCTGTGGTCATACTTTATGATAGGGCAACGAAAGTGACGTTCTATCCGCAATAGCTGTCATGGATATGTCAAAAATGTATGAGACCATGTATAAGACAGACTTATGACTTACAATCCTGTTGAAAGTCGTTCTTGAAAATATTAATAGCTTTGAAAGCAATTCCTACTTATCTGTCCAAAAAGTGATAGATTTATTTATATTTAGAATTTGAACTTAAAAAATATGATAGCTAAAAATACCCGCGATTTAAAAGAGCGAAAAAAAATTCCGATCCTTTTGAATTGCAAATCAACATGCCATGGGAACTCCAATAACACTCATTCATAGACACATTAACATAATATTTAAACATTTTGTTTTGTTGGCGACTCAACGATTAAAACAAGACCTATTTATTATGAATGATAACAATACAATTAAAAACTTGACGCCCATTTAAGGTAAGCACATTGCCGGCGAACAGTATATCGGTGTATAATTTTTGTAGAATTCATTTTCTTTTTTTTTAATCGAGGCAATTGCAGGCGGTTCAGGGACATCTATGTAGACCACTAGAGGTTAGAATTGCAGGAAGATGCTCACTAGGTGATAGATAGTGCGTGGGAGGAGAACAGGAAATATTATACAAATACAATATTTGCACACGTGTACAAACGCCCACATATTTGTGCCACAATAACTTTATTATTGTTTCCGATACTGTTTTTTTTTACTTGTTAAACAAAGATTAAATTTTCAACATCTCAATATAAACAATAAACATCCAGGGCTGCGGGCTGTTCGAAAGAGATACCGCGGCCCTGGAACACAAAGGGCAAGGAAGGAACATGGATGGGTTTTAGTCAGTACAAGTCTGACACTCCCTTCCGCTCTGCCCAGAGCGGGAGAAGTCATTTGATGATTTCCCATCCGTAAAAAAAAAAAAAAAAAACAATAAACATATTTGAACTTTGACTTACCATTCTAATAATAAATACACAATTTCCTAACATTGTTATCTCGTAGGTAATCGTAATTATGTTTCTTTTTTTGTTTTTTCACCTCATTATCTATCTGTCTCGTGATTATAGTTAGGTTAGGCATAGAAAATAAAATTATTTTATAATAATATTTGAAACGTATACTTTGAGCAATAAACCATCTTCTACATATAACTCAAACTCAAACTCAAATCCGCATCTTCGCTTCACATCAGACGAGTTGCGGCCAAACTCAAGCCTCCTTAGTATAAAAAAAACGTATGGTTAAAAGTAGGTATAAGTTATGTTCTTCAATGTTATTTTCTTATGGCGTGTCAAAAAGTCATTTCGCTTGATCGTAACTTCAACATTGAGAACATCAATGGCGAAAACATAATATCATTTCGCAATAATAAAGTGTACCTATATTACCAGCAGTCTTTTTTATATTATGTTTACGTAATACGCAGTATCTTATGCACCTAATAAACTAAACACATAAAGTTTTTGTTTAATGTGCCTCAACATTGTTGTAACCAATAACGTAAAAACAATTTTCTTTAATTAAGTCATTCAAGTTCTGCGGCATTGTTTCTGATTAATCAAAGTCCAAAGTCATAAAAAATAAGTAAAAACAAAGACCAATAGCTTGTTTAGTGCATATTGTGTTAAATTAACTAGTCAACAACTGCGTCAAACAATTGATGACGAATTTGTTACACCTGTAAACGTGCAAAAACCCTACAACTATTGACGTCATGGAATAATAGAAAAAGTATTGATACACACCACAAAATATTACTAAGCAAATTTTTCAATGTAAACCACTGTGGATAACCAGTTTTTGTTTACTTTCTTGCTAAGTCATTGTAAATCTTACAATTAATTCACTGACAGAGCATAAAGATCTTCGCACATTACACAGACTCCAATCAACTCTGAGTCGGAGTGTTTCTTTTCTCATGTTATCGTCATCGGCCTAATCTTTTCTAGTTTCCAGTCTAACCGAATGCAGCTGAATACCAGTATTTTACATGGAGTGACAGCCTATCTGACCTCCACAACCCAGTTAGTACTGGGTAATACGATACCCTTGGTAAGACTGGTTATCAGACATTCGAGCCACTGACTACCTGTAACGACTGTGAAATAACAGCCGGGACCAACGGCTTAACGTGCTTTCCGGGGCACGGAGGAATATCGGTATGTAATGTGTGTCACCCATCCACAGACCAACCTAGGCAAGGACGGCTTAACCTAAAAATCGACCCGAATGGCTGATATTATTTAGCCACGAGTACCTCCTCTTTTCTCATAGTATACCTTGTTTTTCAAACTCAAATTCAAAGCATTTTTTCAATTAGTGGTGGACTGGTTGTCAGAATTTCGGGCTACTGACTACCTGTAACGACTGTCAAAGATCTATAATTGACAGCCGAGACCAACGGCTTAACGTCCTTTCCGGGGCACGGAGGAAACTAATTGGTCACCTATCTACAGACCAACCTAGACAAGCCTTTCCTCTGCGAATGGGCAATAGATTTAATTCTATTTCCGTATTTGACAAAAAGTGAAAGAGAAGTGAAGTGAGTGAGTGTGTGTATGTTTTGATGAAAGTGTCTTTCTACGCGGTCAAAATGTATGGAACAGCTGATTTTTGATTTTTAAATACCGTTGAAAAATTTGTCGTTATCCCTTCAACCAACCCCATCCCTTCAAATCACCCTTTATATCGGTTAAATATGGGACCTTTGTCCTATCGTGTTTTTGATTTGAAATTCTGAGACTTCATTTTTGCCGATGGTAAATCCAATCAAACGTTTGGCTTATAGAGCTGAGAATATTGCAATTTGATACTTAGATCTTAATACTTAGACTATAAATAAAAGAAGCCGAAAGGCACTTGTTCTACCCCACATTGCGATCATTTTTTTGTTCTAAACCATACCTGGGAATCATATCTGGTTACGGAGACATTAAGGGTAAAATTTTCAACATTTTCACACATGTTTTTAATGTAAGATTTTACTTTAAACACCTCCACGACTAACTTACTATTCAATCCATTCATCAGCACAATGTTTTGTGTGCGTAACATTGAGTCCTACCGTTAATCGTAATTTTTCAACCCAAAAAAAATAAAGTCGTTTCTCAGTCTTTCAATCTGTAAATGCAATTGGTTCTTAACATTATTGAAAACATCATTCTGCATTTGAACCTTGAAAGAATTGGCAGAAACAGAACTGGTAAATTTTTAATACGGTTTATTACTTCCAACAAACACTAATTTAACTGAACCCACATCATAACGGCGTTCAAGAGCTAAACTATTTTAAAGCAATTATGATACTGACCGCTCTTGAACACAATCTAGATATACTGATCGCGTTCAGTTCACCACATTGTGACTTAATAAAACTGATAGAATACTGAACTGACAGAATATTAACGACGACAGAAGGACTTCTTCTTCTTCGTGTCGATGATTCCCATAATTATTAATAATAGGTTTTTCCCATAGTTAGTAATTTAGGTAATTACTAGGACTTCGGTAAGTGGGCCATTCGAAGTGACGACCGAAACGTGAATCATTTTTATACTCAAACAATGTGTTGTGTAGGATTTAACACAGATGCGGCAACAGTTTGTTGACTTACATGAGATCAGCGGAAAAATCTAAGAACCATGGTGCCTGCCTTGTAGATTCACTATAGCCTATAACACTGTCAATACATACAAGGGAAAATCTCAGAATTCTACAAATTCAGGAAATGACGCATGAAATTGTTGAATTTTTTAAAAGTTACGACTCAAAATGAACAGGAAAACTCATGATGACAACTACTCATTCTAAAGTTAAATGAATATCTATATATTCACCTAATCTTCTTTATCTTGTGGTTAGTGCCTTACCTGGTGTGAGAGTTTTTATGCCGCCAATGGGCCTCTGACTTGGCTTTCCATGCCGTCGAGAAATAATTCTCAGACATGCTGGTTTCTACACGAGATTTTCCTTCACCGAAGTTAGTGATAATTATACAATACGCACGTGAATCCGAAAAATCAGAGAAGCGTGTCTTGGGTTCGAACTCGAGACCTATGAATTAATCCATTAATTATGAATTGAAATGCTGATTAAAACAGAACCGACGAAATTATAAAGTCGCGAATAACTTTACTTGCGTGATCTAGGATTTTTGTTGTTTAGTTCGTCCGCTCTGTCATAGATGGCGCTGTAGGCCTTTTAGTTTTATGTTGCTTAATAATTTTGTAGTGCCGCTACAATGTCATGATTTCATTTTAATTTTAAACTAACTGTCTTATATTTATTACAAATTAATACAATAACACGGGGCATAATGGCGCACTGGAGGTGTAAATACTCTGGCAAGTAGGTGTCTTGTGATGTCCACTTGCGCGCTTGCGATTCATTTTATGTCTGTACTAAAGACCGGATTCGACTTACATAACATCACGCCTGTATTTTCTAAAAGACTTACATAGAAGAGTACCTTACCACACCCACATTCCCTAGCCAGGCAAGTTTAAGTCCCATGTAAAAATCCAAAGTCCGAACTGCTACTAAGAAATTCCTACTGGAAAAACCCAAACGCACTGTCCCTAGGTTTAAAAACTTTAGATTTTTGAGTAACATCTCACCGAACAGAGAGAAAAGTTCATACAAACGCGCAAGGATGGAAGAGAATGTGACTTAGACGTAAGAAACGAAAGAAAAAAGGCCCTACACTGGAATTTCTCCTGTATCGTGGGTGCGAACATTTACATTCACTTACACAAACAGCCAGACCCGAAACAACTACTCGTAGGCCATACAAATATTTGTTCCAGCAGAAATCGAAACCACACAGTCACATATTATTTTATTCACAGACATAATATACACTTTACTAAAAATAAGCGGTCACCTAAGCATGGTCTGAAAAACTTTTGATACTGGGCCAGGTTAAAGATAGAACCAAGACCCGGCAAGATGATCAGACGCGATCAAGATAGCAGATGGAGGCAGCTTGTATGAAGCGGTCCATACAGCAGAAGGCGCATACCACATAGAGAGAAAGATGAAGAAAAAACTAGAAATCCTATATTTCTTGAAACAAATTTAATCTAAAAACTAGCGATTGAATCAGTTCACTCGCTCGTTTGATAAGATGCAGTAGTGATGCTTAATCCATACAATGCGACTGAACTGCTTCCATTGCAAAAAAATGCAGCCCAAAAACATGCTATCACAAGACCCTGAGATCTTACAAAATTCCGCAGACTATCACTTGTAAGCTCTTTGTGGAGTGATTGCTTGTGCGCCCAAGAACCTGCCAGCCGATAAGATAAGTTTTATCACGCTGTAATTGTCAGTTACATACATAGTACTATTATTTGGGCTTGAGATTCTTATGTATATATTTAAAACAAGCAGTTCTCATTCATTTCTATCGCTACACTCAAGAAAAATGTTAGTATTCTGGTACGTGTACGTGACTTATACTTTGTTAAAAAGTCAAATTGAATCAGCAAGGATTCTAGCTTATTTCCCAGCGCCATCAATCAGTCATCAAGTAGTGTTCCGTCCTCTGACGCAGGCACTGGCCAGTCGAGGGCACGAAGTCATCGTCACCACTGCAGATGCTGCCTTCCCGAAAGGAGAAGCGCCTCCAAACCTGACTGAAATAGACGTTCACGACATATCTTACGAATGTGGATAGCAGAAGTAACAAAACAGAAAAGGGGCTCCAAAGAAGACAACATTTTAACACAACTGAAGTCAATGATACGAGCAGGGACTAAAATGTTGGACTATCAACTGAGAGATGACAGAATACGAGCCTTAATTAATGAGAAGCACAGAAAATTCGATTTGCTTCTGTTGGAAGCTCTGATGTCATATTTACAAGGCACCAGTGATCCAAATCAGTTCGTTCGGGGCAACTTATCCAAAAGTACAAATCAATGGGCGCTCCAACAAATCCGATGCTGTATCCAACTAATGAACAGCGCCAACATCACGTGGACCCAGTACCTAGAACTTGAACTACTCCTGACATTACTCGCAGCGTTGTTGATAGCCATCACACTCATCCTTCTAGCACTTCGTGTAGTCTATAAGTTTGATTTAAGGAATTGTTTAGGTGTAAGTGACGGTAAAATTAAACGAAGTTGATCTGGATTAAAAGTGTTTCTATGAACACACACATAAGATAACATACATTAAACCGCTCTGAGAAACGAGGTAATTTTTCCTTACTTTGTATAACCGGGGTCACACCCTTGTAATTCAAAATCTTACCTTCTTAACAAAATCGAAGTATTTTTTTCAAATAGACTTTTTAATTAACTACCTATCAGAAAAAAAAAGATGAAGCTACTTCCTGAAAGGAATTGGGATAAATGATTCTTGTGTCTAGCGTGAGCTGATTCCTCTTTAATACTAGCTGTGTAAGTTTGTACCAATTATGAACCTCGTCAAGATTAATGGCACGTCTATTTATTTAAAATATTTAGAAAGTTTGGTCAGCAAACAACATCATTGGCAGTTTGGTTTAAAATAAATGGAGTAGGTCATCAAAATATACTATAAGGAGAAAAGGGCCCAATATCGACCCTTGTGGTACCCATTTTTACTTTCAAACCAGTGAGTCGAAACTGTTTGTTTGAACTTGGTGTTGTTTATTATCATTCATACCTAAGATTTCACTAAGACTAAACTGAGATCAAGTCTACCTAGTCAATAATACTCAAGTTACAAGAGCATAGTTTCATGATTTACGCAATCAAATGCCTTAAAGAAGTCATGGAAGACTCCTATGCCACTTATGCAGAAAATATTTGTTTAATAAGATGACACAGGCATCAGCCATACAACGGCCTCCGGTAAAACCATACTCTTGGTCGTGTACCGTTTCTTTGTTGAAAAAAAGATTGAGCATTTTTACCTTTTAACACTTTGCTGAAACCGACGATACGGATGACGGATCTGTTATTGGTGTATTTACAACAACAATATGTCCTTGTTAAAAATGTATTTTATGGTTGCCGTCGCCATGTTAGTTTTGGAAAAGAACTCCGTTTTCGGTATCGGCACCCTCAAAACTATTACGATATTTTATGATTTCAATCTTGATGTTTACCTAATTTCTGATATCAGCACCCTCCAAAAGATCTCCATCTAACAAAGTAGATTGATAGATGTGTTTATCCAGTGTTGCAATTATGCCAAACTTGGACTTAGACAAGGTCAATCATGCTCCATAATTATCAAAATCTTCAACTTCACTGTTATAATTCATTTATTCATTAAATACATGACCCATTAAAACACACACAATATATTAAAATAATCCAATCAACACAAAACAACAACCACAGTACAATAATTGACGCTGTTATGTTAATAACCGACAACTGTAAGTGACGTGCAAGTCACAATGGTGTCTCATGTACGGACAGTCGAGCCTATCGGCTATCATCATCAGTACGCTCTTAGAGCTGCCTCACACTCTGCGCACCGGGGACATCGTCGCATATAAGCAGCGCCTAACGACTATAATACATCCAAACTGATTAATTATGTAATATTGTATTAATAATGCCTCCAGAATTTGATAAGACCGAGCCACATGCACACTGTTTTATGTGCAGCTATATATTTTTATCTAAATTAACTAACACCTGGTCATAATGAGTTAAAAAATCATATCTTGTTTCTAATCTTTGAGACAATCAAGTACCTTTGTTGTTGATTAGTTTCTCTACGATCCACCAACATGTCGGTTTCGTTCTAGCACATAGTGGCTTATATTTTATTTATAAGTCAAATCGAAGCGGCGATCGTGGCTTACTTCCCAACGCCATCCATCAGTCATCAAGTAGTGTTCCGTCCTCTGACGGAGGCGCTGTCCAAGCGAGGGCACGAGGTCACTGTCATCACTACAGATCGTACCTTCCCGAAAGGAGGAACGCCTGCAGACCTGACAGAAACAGACGACCACGACATCTTACGGAATATGGGCAGAAGAAGTAATGAAAGAACAAAGGAGTGCTGACGAAGATGATATTTTAGCAACACAGAACGCAATGCTACAAATAATGTTAAAAGTGTTTGACAAGTAACTACAAGATGGAAAGACCCAGACTTTAATCAACGGCAAGCAAGTAAAATTTGATTAGCTTCTGATAGAAGCTTTTATGACACCTGCAATGGCATTACCCATATTTATAAGGTACCAGTGATACAATTCAGTTGGTATGGCGGCATTTTCTTAAATTACGAAGCCGTTGGTGCTCCTACATATCCGTTGTTGTACCCAACTTGTATGCGTCGAAAATTAAACATTGATATGGGAGAAAGTAACAGAACTTTATTATAACTACAAGTCAGGAAAATTACAAGATATTAGGGAATCCCATCCTAAGAAAACACTTCGGACCAGGCGTACCTACAATTTCAGAATGGACCATGTTGTTCCTGAACATATATCCGCTACTTCTAGAGAGATTCCAATTCACATTGTCTTGATGGCCGCTACGAGAAAGTTTGCACGCCTGGCTATATGCGGTAAGAGCAAGGGTGCAATATTAAATCAGCTGAGCTCTTGAGGATCATTGAAAAAAACTTTTAGTATGACACTTTTATACTTAGATAGCAAAAAAAACGTCAAATTTATGTTCGTATGTCAATAAAATGCTAGGAACTGTTTTTTTGTAGAGGAGTGTTTTTATTATATCTCCATGCGGGCAAACTCACGGGACAAAGCTTGTCAACCTAAAAACTATCTACTAATAAACGACAAGCACATGATAAACTTGAACGTGGTTTTTGCTGAATCATGATGATACATTGAAGTCTAAAGAAAATAACAATTATTTTATTATTAATAACAATATTAAACAATTAAGGTCTCAGTCAATTGCTTTAACGTGAATAGATAATATAAAGAATATGATTAAATAGAACTCGTTATTCAATAACGAGTTCTATTTAATTATGAGGTTAAAGAACAAATTCTTCGGCCTCACGTGTATAAAGTTATTTAACAAGTTACAAACATTTAAAATTCTGAAAATTTCGGCCTGTTTCCATCTATCATAATCTATTCATTTAGACCATTCCAACGAACTCAAACACGTTACATAAGTTGGTTGTTGGTGAGGGGTTGGGTATCCCGCTGATCCCTGATCATACTGAAGCATCAGGCCAGGATTATCATGTTTAACATCACTAAAGTCACAGGATACCAAAATTTTGTGTCGATCAGACCAACAGAAGTTGCCACAACGTCCCTTCAACAACTAAAAATATAATTATGATTTTCAAAGAGCTGTACACCGCCCAAACAAAATCGGTTCACCCGATCAGGAGCTACGACGTCTCAGACAGATAGATACACACGTTAACTTTAAATTTTTCCTCTCTTCACGCCGGGGGTCACGAAGGTGTTACTGTTAGCCTGTGTTATCCCATGGCTGGGCAGAGGCATGACTTGCAAATTCTTCGATCCAGGGCCAATGTGAACGACTGGTCGTTGTTTTTGTCCAGCTCGTCCCATCATCTCCTGCGAGGTCTACTTAGGTGCTAATAAACTAGATCCAAGCTTGGATGCATAAGTAATGGGCTGCGGGACTGTTCGAAAGAGATACCGCGGCCCTGGAACACAAAGGGCAAGGAGGGAACATTGATGGGTTTTAGTCAGTACAAGTCTGACACTGATGAGATGACATCGAGTGTCCCCTGACACTCGATGTCATCTCATCCGAAAAAGAAATCTATGATACATAATGCACAACGTCTTAGTCATCCCCTGATGGAGGGGCGAAACATGTGTCGAGTATAGATTTGGCTTGCATGTTGGTTTGTGGGAAGGGAGAGTCTGCTGCATTCTGCATCCAAGCCAACCCAGTCTTGGTTTGCGGTACTTTAAATATTTTTTCTTTATTTTGTCGACTTATGCGATTATAATTGACAATTTCATTGCAGATACCATGCGTTACTCTGTTCGTGTAACATGCATGTCAATGCCGAATCAATTGCGCACTAACTAGCTATAATGCTACTGTCATGGTTCTGATGCGCAGTTGTTTAAATTAGGTATGTATGAGACACGCCCTCCACACACCCGAATTATAAATTACGATCAATTAAATGAAACGGTGCGCAATAACTTTACGTGCGTCACAGGACATTTGTTTGAACATTCAGGTCAATCGAATGGCTACATTCATCATCTGACCTTGTCTTTTATCCAATACCAGCTTTTGCTTGCATGGGAAATCATCAAATGACTTCTCCCGCTCCAGGCAGAGCGGAAGGGAGTGTCAGATTTGTACTGACTAAAACCCATCCATGTTCCTTCCTTGCCCTTTGTGTTCCAGGGCCGCGGTATCTCTTTCGAACAGTCCCGCAGCCCTGGCAGGCATTGGCCCTTGCGGGCCCCTCCCTGTTTGCTGACATCTCTTTGAGGACGAACCTTATAATTGAAAACACAACAAAAAATAATCTGCCAAATAAGTCCATCGTCAAGTGATGCTTCGTCTTTCGACCTTCGGCAATTCATTTTTATTCCAATTAAAAGAAAATTTATTACATTTTGACCAGTCTCAATCTGACCTCTTCTGCCTAATCACTCGACTTTACGAATATCCTAAGGTACATAGCCTGCCTAGGGTTGAAGGTAGCTCGTACTGGATGGTCCACACTGCAAAAGACCGCAAATCTTGGAGTGGATTAGTCCAGTTCTGTATTTTGCCTGTGCCTTTCTTGCTTCTGATATGCACTATGACAAATAGGACAGACAACGCTCACCTAAACACTAAAGTCTGGATTCTAGAAATAGTTTACTGTAAACGTAACTAATATTTTCTCAGCATCACTTCTAGACTCAAAAGCTCTAAATCGGAAAGTTAATACTTTTCAAAAATAATGTATTCACTTAGTAAGTTGTGAATCTAGCCTTTCATTTTACGTGTACAGAATATATTCGCAAATATTAATCGCAGCACCAGATAATTAGCCAGAAACCCCCCAGCGTATTTGCTATGTTATTGTTAATAGGTACCTAGCTATTGAAACTGCGGCAACATGTCATTGTTTGCGAGGTGTCAAAGTCAATCTTCATAAGACAAACACATGCTAAACTGAGCTATTATTAAAATAATATGTACCTACTTGAACATAACCTATCGACCACCATTGTTTCGTTCGTCAATTTTTTGTTGAATGTCGCCTGAGACAAGATCTTTGTTATAAACATGTTTATTTCAATTATAAACTCGTGATTATTTTCTAGAAATTTTCAAACAATGATAAGACAAGAATCTGAATATCATTTCAAAATTTTATGAGGTTCAGACAAGGCGAAATCACTTTTAAAGCCTGTCGTTGTATTTTAACAACGACAAGCTGACACGTTTTCGGTAGATTGTATTACAGAGGAACTCGTGGCTTCAAAGCTAAACCTGCTCATGCCTAGGTCAATCCGTGGATGGATCACCGTAACATACCGGGTTTCCCCCGTGCTTCGGAAAGTACGTTAGTCCTGGCTGTTTTGTATAGATCTTTGACAGTCGCTAGTCGGCAGTCAGCGGCCCGAAAGTCTGACAATCAGTTTATCCAAGGGGTATGGTATTATCCAGTACAAACTGGGTTGTGGAGGTCAGATAGGCAGTTGCTCCAAGTAAAATACTGGTATTTAGCTACATCCGGTTAGACTGCCGACCGCAACACAGTTGGGTAAAGGGGAGGTATCATCGGTATGATGATGTATTGCTGACTAGCATACGTCAATACATTTATGAACTTTCCATCACCATATCAGATCCCTTTGTCTAACTAGATCCTCAGATTATGTGCATGATTAGATTCCTAGATCTACGAAAAGTAACGCAGCACCTAGTATTTCAATGAAAACATTTCCATAGCGATCACGACTATGAGAGGAACGATGCAAGGGGGATCTTTGATCGTTGTCTTAGAAATAAAGTTTCCGAAGATACAAAATAACACCCATTCGAGTAATATCTATATTTAAACACAAAACCGCAGAATATAGGTGAGCGCAACATTTTCTAGAAGACTATTCTTAATCTGAATTGTATGCCTATCAACATGATTTAAATGGCTGCCAACCAGTATAAGTATCGCTATCAAGAAGGCAGCATACATTAAATAAATTACCAAATAATGTATTCTCGGCGGGTGTTCGTTTTCCGACAGTTAATTTTCATCGAAAGTTAAAACTTGTCGTGGGTATCAATCGAATTTCCATAAGGTAGATTACATAAGTGAAATCTGTATGTTTTACAATCCGACCAAGCAATTATATTATACAATATTTAACATCTATCTGGGTAAAATTAACTGATATCCCACAATCCTTAAACATAAAATCTGAAAACACTTAAGACAATTCTCAGATTTCTCGTAAAACGGGTAATAAGTATAGCTACAATTAAAAGCTTGAGAAAACCCATCGTAATATTATACCAAGTCACCGTCATCGTGACCGCTTATCGCTAAATATGGAGCCTCCTTTATACCTACCTCGGTAATATTCCATTATCATACATAATTAGATGCATCGTGTTTGTGTACTGTATGGTGTCAGACGTAAAGAATAACACTATCCCATATCTTCCCGTGGGTGTCGTAAGAGGCGACTAAGGGACTTACCAGAGAATGGGAGCAACGTTCTCTGTGCCTTTGTAACAACCGTACTACGATCGCCAACCCGCCTGTCAAGCGTGGCGATTATGGCAATACCCCCATTTGGGGGAGGCCTAGGTCCAGCAGTGGACGTCTTTCGGCTGAAATGATGATGATGATCGTAGTTTTCGATACTTTTTCAACTTTACCTTACCATTTCTTTTTCGCAGAATTATTACTACATATTTTGCAAAGCATTTAATGTCATGGATTTCCCCAAACTAACGCCTTTTTCTATAACTTACTTTTTAGTGCCGAAAAGCATACTGCTACTGGTCCTTTTGACGCCAAAGATGATAATGATGATGGCTGAGAATGGATCAATCTTTCCTGGTCCTTTATGTCTAGCGGACGTCACGCAGTTTTACCCGCGTAGTTCCCGTTCGCGAGTCATCATCTGCCTAGCCTTTTCCCAACTATGATGGGGTCGGCTTCCAGTCTAACCGGATGCAGCTGAATACCAGTATTTTACATGGAGCGACTGCCTATCTGACCTCCACAACCCAGTTAATACTGGGTAATACGATACCTCTTGGTAAGACTGGTTGTCAGACTTTTAGGGTCACTGACTACCTGTAACGACTGTCAAAGATGTGCAAATGACAGCCGGGACCAACGGCTTAACGTGCTTTCCGAGGCACGGAGGAAACTCGGTATGTAATGGGTGGTCACCCATCCACAGACCAACCTAGGCAAGCACGGCTTAACCTAAAGATCGACCCGAGCGGCTGTTATTATTTTGCCACGAGCTCCCGTTCGCGAGTGCGGGGATAAAATATAGCTTATGTTACTTGCTGAAGAGGTAGCTATCCATTATTGTAAGAATTTTTCAAATCGGTCCACTAGTTATTAAGTTTATTCGTTACATACGAAAATACAAATCTTTCCCCTTTATGATATTAGTAAAGATATAGTATACATATAGATATACTTTAAAACATAATTGAAAAGTAACAACAGAGGTAATTATCTAACATGCCAGGTAAATTAATGAACATCGTTATTTTTTATAAGGTATATAATAAACACGTTCATACAATGAACACAATCTCACAGGACAATAACATAATAAGGTGCAATTTATAAATTGCTTAGCCCATTGATCAATGATATCTTGGAAATGTTCTTAATAGCACAATGTGGAATATAATTTGCAATAATAAATTGTTTCGCTTTCCGTGTATTTACAAATACCTACACGGAAGGCGATACAGTTTGAACTTACAAAAAGAAAATATTTTTTCTACTCCATATTGAATATTTCCAAAAAATCAAGAAACGTTTGTGATTTCTTGGAAATATTAGAAACTAGCACTTCGCCCGCGACTTCGTCCGCGTGGATTTGGAAAATACAGCCCATAAGTATTACTCTATATTGTAGCTATAGGTGAAATAATTTTAGAGATTTGTTAGTTTTATTTAGGTGTTAGGTGGGCTTAGCACGATAGGCGAGGCGTTCCGATTTTCAATAGCAGTTCGTCAGGTGGCAGGCCAGATGGATTAAGGGAGTTTAAAAATTCTTGCGGATAGTGGACTGCATCCTCGATATTACACACTTTATCAATGGACTTGTTGATTTTGACTTAAGCGGGGACTTTTTGTCAAATGAGTTTATTGATGGTTTTGATTATTGACTACCTCGTTGGCCTAGTGGTCGAAAGCACGACTGCTGAGCATGAGGTCCTGGGTTCAATTCCCGGGTTAGGCAAAGTGTCATTGGGTTTTTCCATCAGTAATTTCTCAGTAGCAGCCACAGAATCTGGATTTGTACCCGGTTGATGGCAATAGACTCACCCCCTATAACATGGAACTTAGCATAACTGGTGACATGTAGGTGTACTATTACGTATACCTCTGCTCATGTTATTTGTATATTATTGATTTCATTGACTGTATCGTTCTTAGGTGAGAAGATAGCCCTTGAACAAAGCCAATGAATATCTCTATCTAGTAAATTTTCAAGGTCAGGATATACTGCGTCTATTCTATTCTATCTAGTTGCTGCAAGATGTGAACTATCCTACCCAGACTCTCTTTTATAACAATTTCCGCAGCGTTAGCGCCCAAGGTTGGAGCAGAAAAAGTCCCGTCTCCAACTTTGAGCAGCTATTGTCTCTGTATTATCGTTAACCATATTTCCGATAAGGTGGGCTCTTATGTTAGTACGTAAATTAAAGTTTGTGTTATACTCCATAGGGGCGATGATTTTAGACATGCCTTAAGGATATCCGCACGTGTCCCTTTTGTGACGACGGAAAGTGACTGCCGATAGTCACCAACAAACATAAAACTTACACCACACACGACAGTGACTGAGTTTCTCAAGTCCTTTAAGTGTTCGATCCACTGCTTCAACATGAGCTTGATTCATGGTACATTCTTCCCATATTATCAGTGACGTATAATCTTATAACAACTGACCAAGGGGCATGTTTATGAATTAATGCAGTTCGTGAATCTTAGATAGCATTTTGCGAATTATTAATTTTATATTATCTTCGAAACTATTTAACCGATTGAATTGAATAGGGCAAATCTTATCTCCATGATATCCTTTTTTTTTTTTTTTTACGGATGGGAAATCGTCAAATGACTTCTCCCGCTCTGGGCAGAGCGGAAGGGAGTGTCAGACTTGTACTGACTAAAACCCATCCATGTTCCTTCCTTGCCCTTTGTGTTCCAGGGCCGCGGTATCTCTTTCGAACAGCCCGCAGCCCTGGCAGGCATCGGCCCTTGCGGGCCCCTCCCTATTTGCTGACATCTCTTTGAGGCGCGCGTGAAACACGAACGCGCCGTCAACACGGCCTGTCGTCAAAAGACGGACGGACGGCGAGCTAGCCCATTACTCTCCGTCCACAGGTCCGCGTCTACGGTGGCCGGAAGCCACCACGTGACCCCCGACGCCCGAGGCGTCTCCCGCGGCGGCTGGGACGAGAGGTTCTCTCCCTCTCACGCTCCGCCACCTCCTTCGCTAGCATGACTGCTTCGCAGAAGGAGGTGACGGCGTCCCATTCCCTTTCGCTCCGGATCATGGACTGGACCAGGGCCGGACGCGATAGGTCGCCGCCGCCGATCGCCGCTACGAGGACACGGCGGTGCTCCACCCAAGCAGGGCAGACCTCTACCGTGTGCTCCACCGTATCCTCTGGGCGACCCTCACAGTGGTAACACCCGGGCGTTTCCTCCCGCCCGATTCGGTGCAGGAACCTCCCGAAACAACCGTGTCCGGTAAGGACCTGCGTCAGGCGAAATGTCAGGGTGCCGTGGCGCCTCTCTAGCCACTCCTCAAAGAGGGACTTATCGCCACTATTGTGGCGTGCCCACGCTGCACGGGGTTCATCCTTGTGATCATAAAAATATTTTGTCGTATAAAGTTTAATATTTTGTTGTTTAAAAAATCGTCCAAACGTAAGTATGTCGAAAAATACGTTTTTAATACATAAAAGCTATTATATCTGCTAAAACATAAAAGATAGAAACATGGTGTCGCTGAATTTTTGTAGAACTATGTATTTAAAACATACCGGTTGCCCTACATTGTTTTCAATTATATACAACGGTTTAGGCAGAGCATACAAATAACTCTGTTTTGAGAGGTATTTCTTTCTGCCTGGCCCGACAATAATTGTGATAGCTCGGCTAATATGCATGCTATCAATATAATTTATAGCCTATGTCTCATAATTTTAATTGAAGAGTGTGTACACCAATTTTTGAGTCAAACGACCAAGAGAATACTACGTTTCACAGAAAATTCAACCCCCCCATTTTACCCTCTTAGGGGTAGAATTTCGTACACCAATTTTTGAGTCAAACGACCCAGAGAATACTACTCTTCACAAAAAATTCACCCTTCAATTTCATGTCTTTAGGACCAAGGGCTTAGGCTGTGCGTTGATCAGTCAGGGGATGATTTTGGAACAACTGTGATACTCGTTTTTCATAATTTTAACAGAAGAGTTTGTACCCTAATTTTCAAGTCAATCAACTCCGAGAGTAAAAATTTTTACAGAAAATGTAACACCCCATTTCATCTTCTTAGGAGTGGAATTTCGTAAAACCCTTTTTTAGTGGATACTATCTCTTTACAAAGAATACACCCTCCAAATTTCATATCTTTAGGACCAACGGTTTGGGCTCTGCGTTCAACATCCCATTTCACCTTCTTTGGGGTGGTATTTCGAAAAACTCTTTCTTATTGAATACCTACTTTTAACAAAGAATACAGCAGCTTTCAGTTTTCTACTTTTGGACACAATGGCGTTTTAATTGCACAGTAAATATTATAATCCTATTTAGTTCCGACCTTGATACTAAAATCTTAGTTCACTATATATATGTATTGATGTATTGATTGATAGCACTCACGAATAATGTAGCTTTCTATCGGTAAAACAATTTTTAAAATTGGATCATTAGTTCCCCCCTACATACAAACATACATACATAGAGATTACCCCCTACATACAAACTTACAAACAAATTTTACCTCTTTATAATACCTATTAGTTTAAATTAGTTTAGATGTCCACTTTTGGAGGAAAAGTTGCCTGTTTTTATATTTCCATATAAGTCAAAAATAAAAAAAATAAATGTTCTTAATTCAAAATTATAAAGTTTATTTGATGAACTAAAAGAACCCTTAATTTACGATAAACCTGATTAAAACGTTCCAAATATACAGTAATGATACGTACAAATATCACAAATTCCGTCCTAAAGGTTTAAAAATACATTCGGAAATCCCAAGAATGTTTACCGATTTAATAAAGGTAAGGTATCAGTGCCATCCATGAATGACTTAAAGAGTAAACATAAAAAAATACGTAAGGTTTTTCCGATCCAAACAGAAAATGAGAACATATAGTCATTTACTGTAGAAACAAAACTAAATTATTAAATAACAACAAAATATTGACATAACAAAATACGTCGAGAAGGATGTAAACTTTTGATAATGATTGACGCTCTAAAATGTGACTCGCGAAAACAGAATCAAGCTCTAGTACCACTTTTACGAAGAAAAAAGCGGACGTCAGTGACACGCCCGTTCATCAAAAAGAACCGTCCAATTACTGGGCATCAAAACAAAACGCCGCTATGACGTCTGTGGCCGACCAATGTTTGAACTCCGGCTGACCTAAGCGCACGCGCAATCGTTATATATAAGGAGTGGGAGGTGCAAGGCCTTACAACAGATTGAACGCTCATAGCGAACAGACGTGTTGAATTTTATATTAACTCCAATCAAAATGTACACAAATCCTTTCGAGAGAAAACACTCATCGTTGAGGCAAGCCCTTGACCGCTTCATCAGAGGCGAAACTCGTCTCAGCTTCAAGAAGAAGACGGATTTATCCAAGTCTTCTAGCAGCAGCACTTCGTCGATGGTTTCTTCGTCAATGGACTACAAACCTAAGTTCAATGAGAAGAGGTGAAGAGAACAGTGCAAGTGTGTTGTGATAGTGAAATAATTCTGTCAGTTCCACTCACGAAAAGGTTGGTATTTGTGATTTTTATTGTTAGTTTTAGAAATATCATCCTCATTTTTGGCGCTAACTCCTTTATGCCGTTCATCGGTACCCAACCCTCAAGCCAAACCTATTTAATCATCTATGTTAGACCTCCTCAGTTCCCTTAAAGTTATGTTCGTCTTTCATATTGTTCAAGTCGTCTACTCAGGAAGTTTCAGCATTTTAAACTTGAAGACCAATTAACATAGGAAACATTTGTAAAGACCATTCTCATGGCCTATCAAAGTAATTGTATTCGATTCGAACTTCAGATTAAAGTCATGTTACAACATTTGAGAACTCCTCAACTTTATCAATAAAATGAATTGGTCGAGTTTTAAAAACTGCCATTCCAACCCATAGAAATGGTTCTAATTAGCTAATTGACAATCCCAGGAATCGGCGTAACTGAAACACAAATGAATTCGAGTGGAATAGCAAAATGTAGAACAGCTGCCAACAATATTTGCGACTAAAACACAAATAAGGTCGAATATTAATGTAACACGAGCAATTTATATTATTGATCTGCAGTGTTTAGAGAAGCGTAGGAATATCAAGCGTTTAGTGAAATAATTTGGACCTTTAGTACATACTCGTAAAGTCTGAAATTAAAAAAAATATATTTAAAAAGCTCTTATTAGCGGTGGTAAATCTACCTCCCAGGTGGTAGAAAGTATGGCAAAAGAAAGAGGAGGCCAATAACCAGCGTTCTTATATTATTTTCTTATATTATTTACACTTTTTGGTCACAGGCATGTTCTCTGTAAAAAAGAATGGGCCGTTACCCACCACGCGAGTTCAGAGCCGTTAGATGGAACATTATTTAAAAAAAAATGATAAAATAGTTGTAGTTTATTCATTAGAATTCAACGGGACAGTCCAACTGGCCAACGACAAGTTTTGTTGAAAAAAAATCGTATCAGTCACGCTATTAAAGAACTAGTTGGAAAAACCAATCTCGACGACTTTGATTAAATCTGGCATTGCCATTCACAAATAATTATACCAGTTTTAACAAGAACATAGATTCTCACGTTACTTAATTGGCATTAAATTAATATTATAGAGGCATGAACTCTGTGAATTTAGAGTATTCGAATAGGAAAGATCATCCAGTAAGGCTTGAGGGATTAAATCACTCATATTCATGTTATAAATATTAAATAGTAGTAATGAATTGTATCAAATGTATATTCTAAATTGAGTCTTTTCCATACAATTGCAAACAAATCGTATAATTATATCTTGCATCTTACGAGAAAAAGCTATTAACTATCAAATATCGATTACAGCTCTGAAACATGAGAATGTTTAAAAGTACTAATCGATACCGGTAGTTGGGAATACCCAAAAATTACCCGTTCATAAACAAGAAAGTATAATTCGAAAGTTTACATTCTAAAACTCCATGACCTCTCATTACTCTACTGTCTCTATCGTCATTCATCACCACGTTGCCCATAATTGTTGATCTGACATTAACAAGACCATCTAGCAAACAAACGCAGTTAACGGGAATACCATACCATAAACAGTTTCAGTGAATAGAAAGTCTAAAAGTTATTTTTCTGTTGCCCCCAGGTCGAGTGTGTTCGAGACCGGTTGACTGACGTCAGTAGTACGGAGACCTGTGGAAAAGGGACTTAACCCAACAAAATGATTGAATAAATAAATGTTATTCTTACTTTTAATTATTGCTTTTATTTAAGAACTGTTCCCTGCAATACACCTATGTACGAGTATGTATCTAGAGAGTTATTAAAGTGTCTACATTTATACCTCACTCTGTAAGACTGCATATTCAAAAGTTTTTTCAGTTAGATGTGTTTTTGATAACCTAGTAGATATTGTATATGGCAGAATCAAATATTCTATCATATAAAATATCTGTGGAATCAGTGACTAAATAAATTGTAGACATTATTCTGAGATTGAAACATTAATATGTAAGAATCTGATACTATTACACACATAATACCTATTATAACAAAAATAAGACACTCACACTACTGATGAAAACACTGACCACACATACACAGACCTTATGATAAGAAATAACACACAAAATGATAAAGTTCAGTGTCCAAATATGTATAATGTAGGTACATACAAGTTAAATCACAAAACAAATCAATGCGCTTTATTTCAAAAGAAACTATACCTACTTTAAAGTACTTCTTGCGCAAAAAGACAGGGTATTCTTCAAAGCGCCACTATTTTTGAGCACAACAAACTAAGCGCAACTAAATTATTCCTCGAAACGCAACCATTAGTTGAGCTCACAAATTCAAATTGTTCAAATGGTTGCGCTTTGAGGAATAATTTTGTTACTCTTAGTTGGTTGCAATCAAAAACAGTTGCGTTTTGAGGGATACCCCAAGAAGACTGATAGTAGACAAATACAGCAGATAGCGAATCAAGCAAGCATCTTGACCTAAATATTTATCAAACTCATGGATTTTAAATAGAACTCTAGTTCCGATTCTTATCCACTTCTTATCACTTTGTTGGGTCAGTTACCGTTCATATTGTTATCGAATTTGTACAAGGAAAGTGATGTAGTATTTGCATATATGACCCTGAGTCTGACAACTGCACGTTGGAGGAACGAGTAGATTCTAAGAAAAATGCTGCTTATAGAAAACAACTGCCAACACTAAGAATACTGTCGCTGAAAAAAAGTTCCCTCGAAAACATAACATGCAGGAAGGCATGCATAACATAACATTATACCTGTAATACCTAAAGGGTTAGACAGTAGTTTAACTATAGAACAGATACGACAGTTATGTTGAAGTCCCACCTAATAGCAGAAGAGCTTATTGCCATCAAATAGACCCAATTCAAACTCAAGGATGCTGCACGCAAAAACACTTTGCGCGACCTGGGGAATTGAACCCAACGCCCCAATTCATTCAAAACTGTTAAAGAAAATTCTAAAAGAACGGCGGCATAGCTTCGACGAAGCAATCATTATATCACGCCACGATCACCAAAACTCGACACAAAACGTGTTTGCAACCAGTTTGAGTTGTCCTTTAATAAGAAATTATAATAAATACGTTATTTAGCCGGTTTTTTTTTTATATTCTTAATAGATCAAAACAGCAGTTTATAAGATTTAGAAGAAACAGGTTCTTGTGGGCCTCGAGGTGGAGTATTAGGCTACCGACGGTACAATTCTTATTTATTCACATTTTATGTCTATTTCTTTACATTTTAGTATGTAGTAAAGATCAAGGCCATGAAGATCTGCATAACGTCCTGGGTTCGATTCCCGGGTCGGGCAAAGTGTTATTGGGGTTTTCCATCTGAAATTTGTCAGTCACGGTCACGGTGCAGTCATTGTATTTGGAATTGTGCCCTGTTGATGGTAATAAGCTCGCCCCTTATTCATCATCATCATCATCAGCCTATAAATGTTCCAACTACTGGGACACAGGCCTCCTCTCTATGAGAGGGAATGGGCTATAATCCACCACGCGGGCCCAGTGCGTATTGGTAGATGTCACATGTCTTCGATTTTTTGGTTCTAGGACATGCCGGTTTTCTCACGATGTTTTTCCTTCACCTTTTTTGAGAGCAGTGGTGATGAAATAAATTACACAAAGTAATGCGCCTGCTTGGGTTCGAACCCACGACTTACTGTTTGTAAGTTGGGGTCGCTACCACTGGGCCACCGCTGCTCGCCCCTTATTACATTGAACTTAAACATAACTGGCGGAATGTGGATGGACTTTTAGGTACACTTCTGCCTAACCTTTCGGGGATTACAGGCGTCATGTTATGTTATGTAAAGATTAAGTCACTCTTAACTAGCACATATAAGACTAAACGATATTTTATACGATGTCACATACTGATTCCAACAGGTTGAATGGCATGTGGTACTCTGAGATATTATGTTCATGAAAAACTATAACACTAAAACTACTTGAGCTTTAGGTTAAGCCATGCTTGCCTAGGTTGGTCTGTGGATGGGTAACCACCCATTACATACCGAGTTTCTTCCGTGCCTCGGAAAGCACACTAAGCCGTTAGTCCTGGCTGTCATTTGAGAATCTTTGACAGTCGTTAGGTAGTCAGTGGCCCAAAAAAAGTCTGACGACCATTCTACCAAGAGGTATCGTGTTACCCAGTACTAACTGGATTGTGGAGGTCAGATAGGCAGTCGCTCCATGTAAAATACTGTTATTCAGCTGCATCCGGTTAGACTGGAAGCCGACCCTAGCATAGTTGGGAAAAGGCTAAGCTGCAGATGAATTTAAAATGCAATGCTGCTCTAAAAAAGTGACTGCACAAGTTATAATATTATAATATCAAGTTTTAATCTATCTTGACTGTCGGCTGCTTCCAACCACCCCGCGAAGATCGTCGGTCTACCTAAAAACTATCTCCAAGTAAAAACTACTGACTGTATTGTGGCATAGGGAGGATACCATAGAGTTGGAAATTAGACAGTTAATGCTAGTACAAAGTAATGGTTGATCATCAAAAGAAACATTACAACGATTTAACCACAAAATAAACATAGCAAGTTATGCGTAATAGATATCGTGGGTGTAAGTTTAGCTTCAGAGAAAAATGAACTAAGTAAGTATAAAATCATTTATTTATAAACCCACTGCGCCTAGAGGGATGTGTTCTTTACTGTTATCAAAGCTAAGGGCAATGACTCTTCGAGTTATGAGCTGGCGCGGTACACTTAAAATCCCCGATCTCCGTAAATATTTTAATAAAATAACGTTTGCGGTAAGACAAATAGCCTACATAAATTCGTTTTTATTTATCTAAAAGGTCTGTTTCAACATTATTTGGTTTTACGATATTGTGTAGGCCCATCAATAAGTCGTTGCTTACTTCATAAAAACGTAAAGCAAGGTAAAAAGTTTACAAGCATCCAGCAATCTACATGGCCTATTACAAATTTCACACATCAAATCAAACGGCAATATGCAGGACTGGAGGTGCTAGCCACTGATATTGAATATAGAGTTATTTTATTTCTGTTATATTTAACATTACAAAATAACTGAGATACGTTCCTTTTGTGTCGGGCCTGGGTAAATTTTCTATGGGTCGTGACTGTTCTTCTTTAATGAGGTGGTTGATGACAAACTAGTTTTGCCTGGGCCGACTTGGGACACCCCGACACGGATAGATTAGGTTGAAAGGGTATGGCGGGGTCGAATGAGCGAGCAAAGCGAGCGAATAGACCGCGCCATACCCTTCGTGATTATTTTTTTAGAAACCATTCGGAAGTAGGAGCCCGGCGAAGCGCGGCTCCGTCGACCGGGTCTCCCTCAAGAGCATAACAGTTCAATTTCTGGTTGTCATTAACTATTTTTGGTTCTAATTTCACGATAAAATGGGAATCTAATTTTGGTGGTCATTTACTATTTTTGGCAAACAAAATTGTTTTTTTTTGCCGTTACATTTTACTGAATCTCGTGGTTGGTTAAACATAAGCCCAAAGAATCTATACAAAGAAATCTTAAACCAACAATCTTATCCCAAGACAAAAGAAGTATAAACAAATTGTTAAGCATCCCATCTGCCTGAGACACGTGCTAACCAATATCAAACGGGCTTTCTCTGTTAGCTAACATTCGTTGTAAAAAAGTAAACTTTCGTAATCTCTGAGATTTGATAGAAATAATGTATTCTTAGCACCACCTCATTAACGTTCTAGTGCAGTGTGTGTATGATCATGGTAATTATAACATATTCTACACTATTAAATGAGCAATATTTAATGAACACTATTAATATGTATATATTTTGTAATCACGTTCTCGAAAACTGCTCCAGCGATTTCGATGAAAGTACCAATAGAGGGAGTTACAGGGGCGAAAAATCGATCTAACTAGGTCTCATATTATTCTCTATTCTCTCTCGAGCAGGGTTCATTCACCCAGTTGCTTAAAGTAATAAAAGTGGTAATATTATTAGTAATCATTATCATCGAAAATAATAAATTCAAAACAAAAATCAAAAGCTTATCTACTTTTCCAAAACTCTCAGGTTTACTGTTAAGTGTCACTCAAGTTAAAATTAAGCACATACTCAATAATTATGTCATACATATTACTCGTGCAGTTACTCATAAACCAAATACAATTTTGTCAATATTGATCTGTGAGTCAGTCTTACACAAGTATGACCACTTTAAGTGTACAGTTCAAGGTAGTGCTGCTTAGCTGCTTGTCAAGCAAAAATGCAGCCATATGTCACACTTGGTACATTCATTCTAGTTCTGAGTTTCCCCACCTGCATAAATAAGTTGGTTGTACGATATCACTGATATGAATGTCAAGTACTCATCATAACTTTACAAATGCGAAACTGACACGTTGATTGCCTCGCAAGAGACAGAACAGATTCTCAACTATGCTTAGTCTGAGTACCTAGTTGAAATTGAGATGGATGCCTATATCTAGTTATTGAACAAACATAGGGTTGCCGTACGTTCGGATTTTATGTCAATTTCCGGAATTTTAGCTGAGTGGGAATGATCCGGAATTCCCAAAATTTTGATATCTTTAATTAAATCATATAGTAGCGCTTATAATTCATAGTTTAAGCAAATGTTCTGCAACAATAATATCTTAGTAAAAAATTCACAGTAGAAAATTATCATCGCCTTTTCCCAACTATGTTGTGGTCGGCTTCCAGTCTCATCACATGCAGCTGATTACCAGTATTTTCCATGGAGCGACTGCCTATCTGACCTCCACAACCCAGTTAGTACTGGGTAATACGATACCCCTTGGTAAGACTGATTGTCAGACTTTCGGGCCACTGACTACTTGTTACGACTTTCCAAGTTCTACAAATGACAACTGGGACCAACGGTGGTTTACGTGCTTTCAAAGCCGTAAACCCATCCACGGACCAACCTAGGCAAGCCCGGCTTCGCCTAACGGTTGACTCGAGCGACTGTTATTATGTAGCCAAGATCTCCTCAAACGTACGTAGTAGAAAATTATATGATACATTATTCCAAGAAAAAAGACCGGTTTTTATCACAAATTTAAATTAAATCACGAAATTAATTAGATTTTTTTTTTATAAATTTGGGAACCCTAAGCAACATGTAATTGGGGTTAGTGGTGGACTTAATAAAAGTCGCCTTGAGCTATAATACCACCTTGCATTTTTTTATAAGCAAAGCTATCCTTATAACCAGAGGCCAAGGTAAGGCCAAAGAAACCAGGACCTTCTAAAAGTTCGTTGGGTTGAAAATATCATCATAATCACGGGAAGCACCTGGATGAGGGACACATAGAACTGGGAAAGGAGAAAGGAGTGGCCTATACCCATCGATGATGCTGATAGGGTGAGTCATTGATATGTTGTACGTTGGGGTCGGCTTCCAGTCTAACCGGATGCAGCTGAATACCAGTATTTTACATGGAGCGACTGCCTATCTGACCTCCACAACCCAGTTACTACTGGGAAATACGATACCCCTTGGTAAAACTGGTTGTCAGACTTTTTGGGCCACTGACTACTTTAACGACTGTCAAAGATCTTCAAATGACAGCCGGGACCAACGGCTTAACGTGCTTTCCGAGGCACGGAGGAAACTCGGTATGTAATGGGTGGTCACCCATCCACAGACCAACCTAGGCAAGCACGGCTTAACCTAAAGATCGACCCGAGCGGCTGTTATTGTTTAGCCACGAGCTCCTACTCATAGGTCTCGATTTCAAACACAAGACACGTGCCAGTGATTTTTCGGATTCACCTGCGTATTGTATAATTATTACTTGCGTTGGTGAAGGCAAATATCGTGAAACCGGCATGCCTGAGAGATATTTCTCGACGGCATGTAAAGCAAACTCAAAGGCCCATGGGTAACAGAGTTTTGAAGAGGCTCTAACCACACGAAAGAGAAAGAACAATTGAAACGTCTGCAAGCTAACATTTTCCAGTAATGTGCTAACACTATGAAAGAAACTATGTAGTGGAAATGTATGGGCTTGAAACAAACCCGCCTTATGTACATAAGAGATAATTCCGAAGTATTCTGAACACAGATCTTTTGTTTTTCGAACCAATGCGTTGTGTAATTAATCATCTTGCTGCTGTAGGAATTTTACCATCAGAAATGACCTGAGCTGACCCTTTGTCCGGAAAATTTCTACTTGAGTACCTAGCTATGTGTCTAGCTGCCGTGTTTTCATTTTTATTTGCCACATATGGCTGAATATCCGGTTAATAATACCAAACGGATATTTAAATTTAAAATTATTATAGTTTGTGAAAAGCATACACAAGACAGTTATAACAAAATGCAAATTACTTTCGTAATTATTACATCGATTAAGCAATTTCCAGGACATTGCATCAAATAGTTACAAAACATTTGTGTTTTCATTTTTCGACTCTATGTCGGTTTCCAATTCAACAAAGCATAACTGTACCAACATTCTACCTTAGATTCCCACAATTATAACTTCAAAATCATAGTAAAAATTAAATTATAATCTGTGTCATATAAAACTCTAAAACGGTAACAATTAAGGCCTTACTAGTTTGACGTCAATTGTCTGGAAAATACCCGCTGCACCTAATTACTCTGATACAAAAATTAAATAAGTTAATGTACAAACAAATTTAAAACACATAAAGTACATTAGAATCTATTTTTTCTTTATAAACATCGTTTTTGTATTGTTAAATTGACGTTAGATGTAGTTAAGCTTGCATTGGCCTTCAGATCCACTCGTTTTTCATTGACATTCTTTCTTCTTCATTTTTTATTCATTCAATTTTTTTTTATCGATTGTCCTGTTTTTATTTTAATCGACATACAAGTTACACTTTAGTGTAACTTGTATGTCGATTTTTTCCGACAAGTTACACTTTAGTGTAACGTTGTTGTCGGAAAAAATCCTGACTTCTCCGTAAAAAAATATGGAAAACAAACAGAAGTCAACAGTCAGACATTTTTCAATGTTATACTGAATGTTGTGGAAAAATAAATGCAACAAATTACCTTTTAATGGACTCAACTAAATAGTACAGTTTTGTTAATTAGTGCCTCTTATTTTATAGTTATTGGTATAAATATTGAACCTCGTGGTAACGATTACATTAGTGTTATTAACTACTTTTTCTACGTAAATGTCGTTTTCTACGTAAACGAAATCACCACACGATTGTAACATTAAAATAGGGCTATAAATTGATAAACAAATACTTATGCAATTATTGGTTGTCATATTTCCTGTATTGGTTTGCGGCTAATTCGTTTGGTTTCACATTTAGTTGACCTTTTGTCAGTTTATTAATAACGTACACTGACGTTTATTTGGACTAGTAATAATAACTCATCCCACTGCTGGGCAAAGGCCTCCACCATAACCTTCCACTCTTCTCTCCGTGTGGTTTTCCCCGACCAATCTGACACGAATACCTCTAACGCGTTCAAGCATTTTCTAGGCCTCCCTCGGCGATGATATGGGACGTAAAAATACCTGGCGAAGTGTTAGATCACAAGATATAAATAGTAACACCTCTGCCTAACCCTTTCGGGCATTAATGGCGCGACGTTATGTTAGTCGAGAGCAATTTAATCAAACGATTAAATACTTAGGTACCCAATTTTCATTATTTAATTCCGTTCGCTTAATGAAATTTTTCGAAGTCAAGAATCTGATACTCGTCTCTCAACTCTAATAAATTAGGTTCAGATTTTTTGTGAAATTAAATCCATCAGCGAGGGACAAGAATAAAATTAATATTGGGGAACAAAAGACACACAGGTCCCAAATGGCATTCCTTTTAGCATTGTAAGGAGGGTGTTCCACCAGATATGTGCGAATGCGTAGCGATGGGATGTGTGAAAAGGACATCCCTCCTTACAAATCCTTTTCTTTATTTTTGATTTGGGAAACTAATCAAATTTACCGACGTAGTCCGAGGAACTGCCCAACTTAAGTAGCAGCGGGCAGGGCACATTGTTCGCAGAACGGATGGCCGATGGGGCTGAAAAGTTATGGAGTGGCGACTCCGAACCGGAAGACGTTGCGTTGAAAGGCCTCCCACTAGGTCGACCGATGACCTGGTGAAGGTTGTGGGGATCCGCTGGATGCGAGTCACACGAGACCGGTTAATATGGCGACACTTCAGTTAGGCCCATGTCCAGCAGTGGACTTCTTTGGGCTGAAATGATGATGATAGTTTGGAAAATCTTCATGGGTCAATCTGGGGCAAGTGGATGATTACGTTGTACTCTAACCGACTAAAATACCACTGTTCCTACTACTACCGTGTATCGTGGGCCAGGGAGATATGAATACATTCCCGAGCACCTCCGGCTGGTATCAGCCTGCAATTCCCGGCGGGCCGCATCACCAACTGCAGCTTATCCAGCTACCGCACGTCTTCTATGAAGGCGCGCAAGAAAATACTGCGTGCCACCTCTTTGGGCCTGGCTGGTTGGACGATGACTCATTCCGAAGTTCGCCGTCCGAGCACATCTTTGATGGAAACGGAGCCTTAAGGTTGTGAGTACGGCGGTGTTGGGGCGGGCCGGCAAAGTTCGCTGGTGGTTGTGGGGACCACGGGACCGTGGTTTTAAAAACCGAATTGCCTGGCGTCTGCTTTGTTTGAAATTCAATAAAACTTGCCCGCTCGGCGATTAAGAATGACGGCTTTCCCGAATACCATAGTCTTACGTATTGCTGTAAAAAAATCGCATCAATGTAAGTAGTTGAGTTTGACACCATGTTATTGTAGCCATCGAATTTTCTCGGCGACTTAATACAGTAGCCCTTAATAATTAAAACCAGTCCATCGTCGTAATAAAATTGCGTCTTAATTATTTTATTTTTAGCCTGCCTTTCAAAATAGTGATATAAATAATTATTCGATGTAGTTGTAAAGTACACAAATATAATTTTAACCCCAGATGACCTTCACGAATGTGGTCAACCAGGTTCTATGTAATCATAAATCTATTTATTGTATAAAAATACACTGCTTTTAAAATGGCTGTATAAAATTAAGATGATTATTTTAAACAGCAATAACTCCATCGACTCAAATATTTCGGTAGCCATTCTTCTGCCTCATGTAATATTCCGTAAAAATATCTGACGTAATTATTTTAAAATTACCATTTAAGTGAAAATCAGAAGGAGAACAAGACAGCATTTGACAGTGAAAATATGGTAGTCGTATATAATATGCAAATTGTTGCTATTTGACATATCTCTGGTTGCCATAACACAACATTTTTAGCGTAGCGGATGACGAAAAGTAACGACATCTTACAAGATAAAGGACAAAACATACATTCCAAGAATAATTGTTTGTGAATATTTTTGCGTTTACGCAAAAGCCTCGTTTATGCAGTTTTCCGAAAAAAACTTTTTCTTAAACCCAAACAAACAAACAACACGACTACTTATACTCAATTTTCAACGGAGTAGTTGCAGCTGACCACTCATTGCAAGTGGATGTTTGAGTTCAGCCTCCGTCGGAGTGCGCTAAATTTGTGCTTAACTTAGTAATCTGTGCCATCATTCCAGTTAACAAAGAGTGTGATAAGGTATTTTTCAACACACTTGCTCATAAAATGGCTCTAATTTCACCGCAATCAGGCACATAATGACACCTGTAATCAAACTGTGACTTTTTCATTGCTATTATTCACAAGTGAGTTATAGGTTTTTTTTTTTATTTAATTGGTTGAGTTGCTTTGTTCTTAAAAAGTTTCGATACAAAAGAGATCGTGTTCAATAGAAGATATATACTTTTATCAACACACTTGCTCATAAAATGACTCTAATTTCACCGCAATTAGGCACATATAGCACCTTTAATCAAACTGTGACTTTTTCATTGCTATTAATCACAAGTGAGTTATAGGGTTTTTTATTTTATTAGTCAAGTTGCTTTGTTCTTAAAAAAGTTTCGATACAAAAAAGGTCGTGTTCGTATAGTACAAATAATCTATCTGATGAGACCGCTATGCCAAATACAGTTAATTATAATTTTACTAACTGCACATTTACTAATTATTTCTCTAAATAAACCTTTTATCTACTAAATAATAGTACATTATGGTACCCTATAACTCACTTGTGAATAATAGCAATGAAAAAGTCACAGTTTGATTATAGGTGTCATTATGTGCCTAATTGCGGTGAAATTAGAGCCATTTTATGAGCAAGTGTGTTGAAAAATGAATTTTTAGTATTATTTTCTTCACAAGTGTGTTGAAAAACGTCGTATGATACACGTGTGTATTGATGATTACCGTCCTCGGCTCTCTTAAGACCCTCACCTAACGGCTCGGGTCTCAATGGCGCCTCAGCGGTAATCACCAACATTACACACTTGTACCATAATGTACTATTGTTACTCATGCTGTGGAAACAAAATGTGAAGTGATTATTATAAGTTTTTCTGCTTCCGAACCATTAAGCATTGTTCATGTAAGGCTTGGACTGAAATAACTGAAAAAACTGGGAAAAGAAATGTGGATCGTCATGCGAAGAGGTGGGCAGACGACGGAGGAAAACATGGGTTAGGCTGCCACAAGAATGTGGACCTTTGCACAAGAAAATAGAGGCTAGCAGAGGGTGAATTCAGGCTGTGGGTGATGATATGGAACTTGCACGTTTGATGGCCTGAAGAATGCCAATAATGCTGCAAACAACGTGATCACCTAATGAACTCAGTCTAGCCTTCATGTAGTTAGGCCTTCAACACGAAAAAAAAGAAGGATGGGATAAATTTGTCCAGCAGTGGATAAACAGCTGTCTTGGTGGTGGCTGGTAACCTACTTATTTTGTTACAGGTCTGCTTATCACTTTTTTCGTATAAGTTTGAAGACAACCATGGGAATAATACTGTGATTAGATATGACACTTCTTTCCCGGATTTTTGCTGTGCATTTTTTGAATTACATTCTAGCGTATACTTGGCCTAAAGGGAAATCGACAATATCGTCTAAAAGGATTGTATGATGTGAGGTTATGTGGCATTCTCACATCATACAATGCTTTAAGAGGATTGTCACGTTCACCAGCGCAGCTGACAACTGCAGCTCAGTTGGCAACAACAGCACCTAGAGGAAGTTGAAGCCTTTCTCCGCGATCATCGGTTCCTTGGGAGAAGTTGCTCAGGTTGATGGCCTGTACCACACTCTTAAATATGACCACATCTTTTGATCTTTCTGGTACATGGTGTATAATATTAGTGTACTCTGCGTCCTACCACCTGCATTATTTAATAGTACTAAGATGGGCGTCCATTCTTAATACCATTAAATCATGCAGGGGATAGTGCACAGAATTAGCAACAAGAGAGAGAGATGGAAATATCATACTCACCTGCTTACACCTACATGGACTGTTTATGGGAGTGAAAATTTGTTCATCAGGCCACTGAATGGTGGAAGACTTTTTAATTTTTAATTCGATTAAAACTTTTTATTTTCAGTTTAATTTAACCATTTTTTTTTAAGTAAAACTTCTTTACTCACGCTTGACTTGAGACTAAGCTGGTGAATGTCTAACTTTACGAGGCAAACGGAAGTTGAGAGGAAGATATAAGTTACTGAATATAGAAAGAGTTTACGTTTTTGAATTTGACAGACGATTGTTCGGCATTTGTTCAAGTTTTACTTCAGTCGTGTGCTCTAAAGAACACTCGTCTTTTGTTGTTCTCTTTTTAAACTTTTTAAAATTCTTTTATCCATAGATACTAATACTATAAGGATGATTATACTAATTTCTGTCTTATTTTGTGTATATCTTTTGTTTAAGATATAAATAAAGGCCTGAGGATGATAGGCTGTATGTAACAGTGTATGAAGAAGAGGATAGCGTCCACTACGTTATCCTCTTCTTCATACACAGTTCCACGTAGCCTTGCCTACAAGTACCAGGAGCGGATGAACCAGGAAGAGATACACGAACACAACGTTTCAGGAAGCTTTCTTCTATGTTAAAGTATATTGTTTGGGGCAGGCAGTTTTGCGTAATTACACGTTTTCCGCAAAACTGCCTATTCCAGATAAAAGAATAATAAGCGACAGTTTCAGTAACGTTGACGCAACCCTTTTTTCAATGAAGTAAGTGAAGTATTTTTTTTCTTTTTTTGTAAGTGAAGTAGGAATTGTATATACCAGTGAACCCAGCCAGAACGCGCGGAGTATAAGTAAATGTATTTTTTACTTATATTTAAAACATACCTCCCGTAAGTAGGTATTACAAAACATACTCAATATTTATTTGAATTATAATGTTTATTATGCTTACCTATCTATTTATACTTTGAACACCGTACGCAAATACATTACTGTGAAGTGTGATAATAATAAATAAATTAAGCGGAGTTTTTTTTACAGAGTTTACTAAAAATAGATTTTATTACATTGCTATGTCTATTAATACTTAACAGCGTAAAAAAAAAACAGATAATGAACTATGGATTTTTTTCTAATGAGTCCATTCCACAGTACTCTAGAAGGAATCTATGTACATTTGCAAAAAGTACTGACGTTGAAATATGTTAGTAACATTTTTTGATTGACGTTAACTTCGATGGAATCTTCCATTACGTACTTGTATCGGTAGTTCCGTGGACATACATACCGTCACATGCAAAAAGTCGTATGAATAAGCGAAAATCAAACAAAACTGATTACTCGACCGTAGGCAGTTATTTTTGGTAGCACTTGTGTTTGTTACAAATGTCAAATATAAAGAAATATATTTTAGTATTTCTTCCTATTAGCTAACTAAGCTGTTACACATGGATAGCGACAATACCGACTGTACCGATTAGTAACCAATCAGTCGGCAAAGCCTACTATCCGGCCATATTTCATATGACGACTAATAGACAAAAAGCGCCGATATATATATTTTTTTTAATTAATTGGAACGTTTAAAATAAAAGCGACAGGGTAGCCCGTGAAATTAAATTTTTCTTACGATTTTTTAGGCAATTTGCAGGGTAAGCTTTAAGTTAACTAAAACATAGTTATTGTTTAAACACATTCAAATATTAAACGATAGACGAGACAAACGAAGAAAACCGTAATTCAATACGTATTACTACTTAGTAACAAATCGGTCTGTCTGGTGTCATACATGCTACTGTCGGGTAGCATTTTTTCGTCAAAATCTAAAAGTTCGACATCAATACAGAAAATATTCCCAATGTCAGCTCTATAATTCTTTAAAATTTCCTTTTTTTGTCGAAATAAAAAACCAATAAGAATGGCCTTGTTAACTGCCCATTCTGTACAACTAAAGTAACCACAGTTGATGTGATCGGTATAAACTATATTTTCTTCTCAGTTGCATCACGAATTCGATATTGACACACCCATCATTTGAATACCTCGTAGTATGACTCCAGTATGTTTCCTCTACGCATATAATTAATAAGTTGTTGGTACGTAAACAAACAAACAAACTGAACTGACGTCAATTGCAGTATAAGGGAAATCCACTGTCCAAAGATCAAAAGTTACAACTAACAGAACTACACGGTCAAGCGATTACCATATTTTTTTCAAGGGCCAAAGGGTTAATGTGCGTTGTGCTTTTTATATAATATTGTACATTCATGCGCGTCACTAATTAGATGACTAGGCATTTGGCTATTTTAGCTCGAACACTTGCCGTCGTCTTAATGATCCTGATCACAGATAGTCATTTATTTATTTAATTACAACATGTGTAATAACCAATTACAGTTACTAAAATTATAAAAATAAAAGAGATAATTATAACACATTAAAACATACAAAGTGACAAAGTAAAGCAAAATTTGACACTTTCATAAATTCCTCTCACAGTACTTCTGACCCACCAAAAAAATTTTCGTCCATCCATCCGCAAACAGATCATCTGTTGGATTAAAATAAAAGAATTATAATAATCATAGATTGCTGTGACAGGACTCCCACATCCCCTACCGTCACCAAGCTAACGAAATTTCGCCAGAGGGTTGTTATTAGGCGAGCTCAAAGCGGTACAGAAATTAACTTGAATTGGCCGTTGGTGGGAGCAAATGGCCCCGCCAGCGGCAGGAGACCACAGGAGTCCGACCCCTCGCTCCCCGACTCAGTCGATTCGGGTTGTGGGGCGGTTGAACCTGCCCCAGTTTGAATGCGAGCCTCTCAGCACCAAACACGGGATACCGGCCAGTAGTCTCTCATCGAGCCCGACGGACCCCTTCAGCCTCTTCTTCTTCTTTAGAGAGAGTCATAGTTACTCCCACCGGCTACCCGCGCTTGTGGAATGACAAATTTAAACGTAATTTGGGAAAAATAATAAACAAATTGACGTAGGAAGGCAAATAGTTTTGTTCGGAATTCGACATATTTGTAGGTACTTGTGACCTTAGTAGTTTTTTTTATTAACGGCTCTTACTTCCTTACGGACCTTACATTTTGAAGTACAGACGCCAGCACATCAAGCTACTACTAATTTTCAGATTTCTTTAATAGATTTTCGAGTTTATTGGTAAAGCAATAGGGTCAGGGTTGATTGGGAAAATCTGAGTGTTTCGGGTAGCTTGACCTGCTGGTCTGTACAATCGGCACTCATAATCATTCTCTTGCCTTATCCCAATTTATTTGGGGTCGTCGTAGCATGTCTTCTTCTTCCATACTTCCCTATTACTCGTCATCTCATCAGACACCTCCTTTCTTGCCATATCATCCTTCACACAGTCCATCCACCGTTTCAAGTACAATCAAATTTCAAGTGTAGTCTAGTGCCAATAAATTCCCTGAATATCTGGGATTAATATAAAAGTTATACGTGCCTCATGTTATTATCTTATAATACAATCCAATAGATTTTTGTTAGCAAGAGGTAGAGGCTCACTCAAATAATAATCAAATAATAAGCCTGTCTTAGTCAAACATAGTTGCGCTTTGAGGAATACCCCTTTATCCCGGGGTATTCCTTAAACCGGACTGTTTTTAAGCGCAACTAAATTATTCCTCGAAGTGCAACCATTTGAACAATTTGAATTCGTGAGCGAAACTAATGGTTGTGCTTCGAAGAATAATTTAGTTGCGCTTAGTTGGTTGCGGTCAAACATAGTTGCGCTTTGAGGAATACCCCCTTATCCCAATTTAGTTAGGGTCGTCGGAGCATGCATGCATGCGGTGCATACTGTACATACTATTACTCGTCATCTCAACAGTCACCTCCTTTCAAGCCATATCATCTTTCACACAATTGGGTTTACAGAAACCCAACATGTCTACAGAGACATCTACATATGTAATATTCCGCATCGTTCTATCAGGTACAATGCCGATGTCATACAATTACAAAATTACAATATTATATACTTATAACAGATTCTCCGAAGCAATCGTCCCCGGTGAATACCTGAACACCTACACAAGTCGGTAGTATGTAAGTACACATTTATAGCGTTAACTATGTAGATAACATACATTATACCGTACTGCGATTATCTGGTCAATTACCAGTACACTAGTACGAATGTACAGTCGCACATGACCTTTACGGAAGTACACTCAACAAAAACATTGGTATGGAATCGGGTATTTTTAGCGGAAGTTCATGGCAAAGTTGATTAGCATAAATGCGGATAATATTGGTACTCATTTCTTTACCGCGTCTTTGTTTAGGGTTCCATATTTAAGCGTGAGTTTTTGATAAAATATCAAATAAGTACAGTTTAACTAGCAGGGCTAATGGCAGTTATCGTCTTAAGGTCCTGTATACTAGCTTTTTCCCGCAGTTTGTCCTGTGTGGTGGTCGGAAATTATCTCATAAGATGGTACTACCAGTATAAAAAGTATTTTATCCTATGTCTCTAACGAGGTCAAAATGTACTGCTGCTGCTGTGCCGAAGTTCGTTCATTTGTAAGGCCCTGAAAAGGTAACAGACAGATTTCACAGACAAGGGTACTTTCGAATTAAGATATAATATTGTGTAACTGTCTTAAAAAGAAGTTTGTAATTAGCTAGTTCACTTTCCCTTCGCGTTGAGTGTACTTTTACTTTTACATACATGTAGGTACATGCTACGAACATAATCGCTCAGTTTAGCTGATTATGGGTCTCACGGGGCTTCCTTAGTTGACCGCCATTGTGCCACGTCATATAAACACTAGTTTCACACATCCATGTTATATATATTTTTCCATCGGAAATAGCTCAATGACTTCACTCACTTCAGAGTCTGAATGTATGCCCGTTACATAGCAATAAGCGGAAATCCTTTTACATGAGACCAACATATTTTGTGAAATATAGGTAATTATGCTATAGCTATGGGTACACATATGTGATAATTAATGCATAAAAACGCGTTAATGTGTTTTCCTTTTTTTTTTTTTTTTGTATAGCCGTGTAATTGTCTATTTACTACTATAGATATACTTTGATATATATTTATGGTATTTTAATATATATTTATAGTATTTTATATATCCTTGTAGTCTATCTTAGTATAAAATTAAAAAATTATATACAGATGTATACACCTACCACTGTTTGTCTCTCCATCACCCAAAGGTTGACTGGTAGAAAATGCCTATGGCATTAAGTCCGCCTCTGTACTTTGTGCTTGAACTGTTAAATAAATAAATATGTAACCCTGCCTAACCCTTCGGAGATTGTTATCATGATGTTACGTCTATGTGGTTCTATATTTGAAACTTGAAACTTGAATGTTTGACACTCAGATGGGTATCTTTAGACTACGTGGGCTAGTACAAATACTTAAGTAGTTCAAATTCAAACTCAATCTCAAAGCAGTTACTACTTTAATTAGATCAGTACCTGGATGACCGAGCTTTGCTTGTTTTTTTTTTTTGACGTTTTCAAAAATGAAACTTAGCTAGATCGATTTATCGCCCTCGAAACCCCCCGCATACTAAATTTCATGAAAATCGTTGGAGCCGTTTCCGAGATTCAGAAAAAATATAAAGAGTGTAAACAGACTCTTAACGAAGCCGAAAGGCACTTCTTCTCCCTGTCATTGCGATCATTTTTTTGTTCTAGACCATACCTGGGAACCTTCTAGTTACGGAGATATTGGGGGTCAAAGTTACAACTTATTCACAAGTTTTTTTTTAATACATGTTTTTAATGTAAGATTTTTAAACACCTCCAGGACCCCCTTACTATTCAATTCAAAACTAACTAATCAATGTAAAACGTGATTTTTCAGCCCAAAAAAAATAGTCGTTTCCCAGCACAAATTTTTGCGTAAAGTTACTTAGTTTGATGTACATAATGCTTGGTTGACGGCTTCGTGAAGAGTCTGTTTACACCCTGTATATATAAGTACATATATACAAGAATTGCTCGTTTAAAGGTTACGTAAAGGCACTTTTCGATTTCAAAAACAAAAGGATGAAGGAAATGTAGAATTTCAAAGCGCAAATCTCTATGGAGAAGAATGGGCATGAAACTCCATAGAGACTCTTTAAAATCAAAATACAAGATTTAGTTGGAATTAGAGTGTACCTACACTGTAGAAATTTTGCTCATTTCAGCTGGTAATGGGTACCCATCACGGGGACTTTCTTACGTATGAAGGTGCGATGAAAAATCTTTTCGTTTTACCCATTTCATTTGCGCATTTACTCATGTTCAAATAGCTAATAACGTATCAGTAGTTCAGATCATGTAAGGATTAACCAGGATGTCATGGAAAACTAATAGGGTTATAACGTCCTTTTTGTGGTTGCTATTAAGTTATACCTACGCCTAATAAGTGTTAATGACCGCAACCTAGTTACGGGTAATACCAATACTCTGAGGTTAGGTATCGTTACACTGTAACTTTAAACACGTACTTTTACTTATTATGATGCAAAAATAAGCTTAATGTTGCCATATCTGGTTTGTTGAAGACCTGTTGGTCTAGTGGTTAGTGGCCCTGACTGCTAGGACGAAGGTCTTGGGTTCGATTCCCACACAGGACAAATCTTTGTGCGATGAGTACGATTATTTGTTCTGTACCTGGGTGTGTAATTTATCTATAATATGTATGTATTTAGAAATATATAAGTAAAACTATAAAAAAAATTATAATATATATATAAAAATTGAAGATCTGGAACACTGTATTTCTACCAAGGGGTATCGTATTACCCAGAACTAACTGGGTTGTGGAGGGCAGATAGACAGTCGTTCCATGTAAAATACTGGTATTCAGCGGCATCCGGTTGTACTGGAAGCCGAACCCAACATCACTACATATTATAACACAATGTTCTCCGCCGCGTCTATCTGTCTGTTCGCGATAAACTCAAAAATTACTGCACTGATTTTCACGTTGTTTTCTTAAATAGATAGAGGTTCTCGAGGAATTTTTTAGTATATAATTTGTCAAGTTTTTGTACAGATTGGCTAAAATATAATGATATTTGTTGGAGGTGTTGGAAAAAAATAAGCCGTCTGGGGGAGCTTTCAACGAAAACGCTACCCTTTAAGATATAACAAAATGATGAATGGTAGAATGGTATACCTTATATAGGTCTACAGAAAAATCCGCGATGGCTTATGTCTATCTTTTAAGGATAATATACTATATCCATTTTAAGACTTTGAAAATGGGCAAACTAGGTTCCCATGAGTTGAGGAAATGGGATCATCATGATTACTTTTGGTCGCGATAACCGACATCCACGCAGGCGAAGCCGCGGGCATCAGCTAGTCTATAATAAGTATGTATTTAGAAATATATAAGTATGTTTATCAGTTGTCTGGTTGCCATAATACAGGCTTTGCCTAGTTTGGGATCAGATGGCAGTGTGTTGGTTGTCCCAAGATATTATAATAATTATAATAATTATTATAATCTTTACTCAGTAGATTCATTAAAATTCCCGCCCTACACTTTTGATACAGTCTGTTTGATTTAACTACAAATCTTTCAGTGAGTAAAAGTATCTAAGAAAACAAACTCAATCATGATTCGAAATCATAAAAAAAAACTATTTCGTACTATAATGCAAAAAATTCTGCCTCTGATAGGAGCAAGCGTTACAATGTTCAGATATCCCGACTCTAGAAACAGTAATGCAAACACAAATTGAATTTAACGAATATTTTCTAAAGATCAATTACAAGCCCAGTCCAAGAAAATTTACATCCAAAATTGGCAGGACGTCAAAGGGAACTCCCCCGCACACACGATTTGTTTTAAGGGGTTCCGTACCTCAAAAGGTAAAAAAATAACCCTTATAAGATCACTCTCTTGTCCGTCTATCTGTCTGTCTGTGTGTCTGTCCGCGTGTCACCACCGATTTTCTCAGGAACGGGTGGACCTAGCAAGTACCAGATACTGAGGTTTATAGTCCCTATTAGGTGTATAAAAATCAAGGTCCTGAGTCAACACGATAAAAAGATATGGGCCAACTTAGATTTTCGCGAAAACTTGTGAGTACCAAAATTTACCTTAATTTTCAACTTTTTTTATTTTTCGGACTACTGCCTTTACTTGTTTTTAACCAAAATTGACATTTCTAGGTCATCCGGAAGTACCCTATAGGTTTTGGGTCGAAAGCCTATATGGAACTACCATATAGTTGCCCTAGAATCACGAAATTTGGCAAGAAGCAATGTCTTACAGCACGTGTAAAGGAAAAAATCTGAAAACCGCAAATATGTAGTTTAATAACAAAATACCTACAAGTTTATACGGAGCCCTCGGTGCGCGAGTCCAACTCGCACTTGGCCGGTTTTTGTTTTTGCGCTGTATTTTCTAGTATTGCCTTTATTAATTATTCATCACACCGTTTAACAAATTCTAAGAATAGAAGTGCAAAATATAAAGAAAACCAACTTTTGCGCGTAATTTAATACATATGTTATTTTTTTGAGGTAGGTATTTCCAATGTGAAGAGTTGGACAACTATATTTTTGTTAGTTTTAATTTAGAAGAATGGCTGAAAGATTTAAACTAGCTGTGTATAAATAGGTATCTAATGACATTGTGAGTATCACTATCAACTAAACAAAACTCCGCCGCGTCTGTCTGTCAGTTCGCGATAAACTCAAAAACTTCTGCACCGATTTTTATGCTGTTTTGACCAATGGATAGAGGGGTTCTCGAGGAAGGTTTTAGTATATAATTTGTCAAGTTATGTTGCGAGAACGGCATCAAAATTTCATGATTACTTTTGGTCGCGATAACCGAAGCCGCGGGCATCAGCTACTAGCTAGTTATTTATATTTAAGCAGGTTAAACAAGGAATTTAAGAGTTAAAATACATAGTAGTTTACTGAATGTAAGTATTACTTATCAAACGTTAATCGTTTCAATTTTCATCATTGAATCGACCAGATAAACATAATTATGATGAAAGAATATCCTTTAGGATAACTTCCAAGCTTCATGTCTTTTTCACAGGGATGATATTTGATGGTAAAAGTTTCTATGTAGTGAACAATGAAATGAACAAAGTAATTTCAATAGCGCTATGATAAATAATAAATATTCACTAAACATTCTGGAATTACCCAAAAAACTTGATTTCCCATAGGAAGGGCCGGTTCAATATTTAAATAGTCGATGTTCTTTCCCTTCATTTATCGCAGTTTATAAAAGGAAATCCTGAAAAGACCTTTTTTTTTGCACACTAAGCTACTACAATCTGTGAAATTTATTGAATAGATTTTCAACTTTATCGCTAAAGCAATAGATTCAAGGTCGATTGGGTAGCTTGATGAGCTGGGGTCTGTACATCTGTCATACAGATAAATCCACACTATGTATTAATGAGATTTGGTATTAAACTGATTCGAACATGTAGGTCCCAAAGTAAAACACTGAATTTCAGAATCGTACCTAAATAATTACGTAATCCCCATAGGTAAGGTCCCAAAAAAATAAGAAAAACACATTTGAAGACTTACAAGAAAAAAATCAGCTAACGAAAATACACAAAAAATGCTAGCAATTTATTATTGAAGTTCAAAATGAAATCACTTTAATCAGTACTTTTTTTGTTTGGATATCTTTGGTTAGACATACTGAACGCTGTGTTAAAATTTGTCCATATATTTTAATGGGACCTTATATTTATGGCGACCGATGAACAAAACGTTAGTTCAGGATGAATACGAATAAAAAATAAGGAAGGATATTAATGATTTGACTGAATACCATTGAATCATGCTCTACTGCAGTTTCAAAACCGAAAACCACTTTCTGACTTTCTGACTTTCTGAAGTCAATGTACGACACACTGAACATTATCATTGTATCTAATGAGCTTACTAACAGTACGACGAACGTCAAAAGTTTTTGCAGACAATTCTTTGGATCGCAGGTACAGTTCATTAGGTCGTAACTGACGTAGAAGCGGTAGGTATAAATAAGTTATTTTTGTTATTGTGTATTTGACACTCTCATACAGGATGTAAACAGACTCTTCACGAAGCCGTCAACCAAGCATTCTATACATCAAACTTAGTTACCTTTTTGGGGTGAAAAATCACGTTTTACGGTAAGACTCAATGTAACGCATTTAAAACATTGTGCTGATGGATGGATTAAATAGTACGGGGATCGTGAAGGTGTCTTAAGTAAAAAAAAATAGGTAAAAATTTAGTATCGTTTGGCAGGCGGAGGGGGGTGGGAGGGGGTGGGGAGGTTACCCCTTGTCCACTGGCACTACTCCCATGAAAAGGCAATGCACCGTTCTTGACAAAAACCAATTATTAACCTAACCTAACCTAACCTCAAAACACTTTTTATTCGCCTAAAAGGCCTAAGTAGTCCAAGTAGCCACTCAACGTGGCGCAGTCGAGGGAAGCCTAGTCGACGGAGCCCCGCTTTGCGGGGCTCCTACTTCTGGGTGGTTTATAAAAAAAAAACCACGAAGGGGATGGCGGGGTCTATTCGCTCGCTTCGCTCGCTCATTCGACCCCGCCATCCTCTTCTAACCTAACCTGTCCGAGTCGGGGTGCCCCAAGTTCAGAGCTCGCTTCGCTCGCTCTTGCATCCTATGCCACTGTACGTGGCGCAGTCGAGAGAAGCCCAGTCGACGGAGCACCGCTACGCGGGTCTCCTACTTCTGTATGGTTTAACTGATTTGAGGTTAGAAACTTTTTTCATTAATTTTTCGAAAATATGCATGACCTTGTAATGAGAGTTGTAGCGTTATAATCGGGGACTCAAGCCCTACCAGCTTTAAACCCTTGTAACCCCAAACTTGTGAAAAAATTGGAACTTTGACCCCTAATATCTCTGTAACTAGAAGGTTCCCTCTTCCCAGGTATGTGGTCTAGAACAAAAAAATAATCGCAATGACGGGGAGAACAAGTGTCTTTACACCCTTTATAGGCATTATCTACGTGACCTGTACTCAGAGACTACCACAAAATACTGGAACCCTACGTCGAGCTGACGCAGAACTTACGGGAAGACTATCAGAAGCCTGCGAGGTACGTACGTGAAACCTGCGCAGTGTCTATATGGCTCAACTGTAACGTTAAAATAAAATAGTTAATATAAATAAAAGGCTAACAAAAGTGTTTTTTATTAATGTATTGATATCTTGTATTTGTTCCAACATCAATAAATGCAATGGCCGCTAGAATACCTAGGTATTCTAGCGGCCATTGCACTTATTGACGACGAACGTTAATAAGTGCAATGGCCGCTATTTTAAACATGGAAATACGAAATAGACGTATCGTGAACCTCAAAAAAAACAAATGAGCAATATAATACAATATTACAGAAAAGGTAATGCCCGCTATTGCCACGCTATGATGCAACATCTTTAATTACCAGAGTTCGGAATTAGGTAGAGTTATTTATGTATTTACACTGATTTCATACAGCGAAGGAATAAAGTGGATATGGTTACCTATCATAAGTTCGAATAATATTTGACCGAATTTCATTTCACCTAAAACGTTTCAACTATTATCGTTTCGCTTTTTTTTACTTCACCGAAGTCACGTCTGCCACTGTATCCGTTGACCTATTATCAATTCGATTTTTTTCGTTACTCCGACGTTTCATTTGGTCGAAAAACTTTTTACCGAAGTTACACTTAGCCGAAATAACATTTGTTCGAAGTATTATGTTTCCGAACATTCATTATACCATTATTTTCATTTCACCAAACGCTTAGAAAGTTTGTGCACACTATTTCATCTCCAATGTTTGCTGTTACTTTTATATCAGGCACTACTCTAAGGAAGGTAGACTATAAAAAAAATTGTGAACGTCGGCGTCGGTATTCCGTGATCATAAATGACATTTGCTGTTAATTATTTAGTTGATGTGCGTCGTAGTCATTGCAATTGGTTATAATTTTACTATTTTTTATATTTTTTGTTTGCATACACTCAGCAAGCATGCAGCATGCAAGCAAGCATGCAGCATGCAGCATGCAAGCAAGCATGCAGCATGCAAGCAAGCTTACAGCATGCAAGCAAGCATGCAGCATGCATGCCAGCATGCAAAGTGCAAACAAGCACGCAACATACAATCAGGCATGCAACATGCAGCAAGCATTGTTTCTGTCACGGCTTCGGCGCTGCGGGGTTTGGGTGGCCCCACACGAACTTATCGTCGTAGATTGTTTCAACGCTCACCACCGCAGCTTCCTTCAGCGGCGAGCCTTCAAACCACCTGCTCCTCAGCTCGCAGGCCACCCCACCCCTCCGCGCCTACGCGGGCTTATATTACACTCTAGGGGTAGGGCAGATACGACTACGTGAAGTCGGTTTTGCAGCGATTCGTTTCTGTCACTAAATTTTGTAGCACAATATATTGAGTTTTTATGACACTATTTTAATTTAATATTGAAAATGCTACCAATTAACTGCTTATAATATTTGTGACCAAATAATATTCCGTAAAATGTTGTTTCGGTGTGGTGAAAATATGGCAAAAACTCATTTGGCAAATGAAAAAAAATCAAAAGAGGCTTCGGCCAATAGCAAAAAGTTGTTTTGTAATTCGGCGAAATATAGTTCGGTAAAATAATACCTAAGACACATGACACTTCGATGATCTAAAAATATGTCAAATAATGCATGTAGCAAAAGAAACTTCGGTCAATAGCTTTCGGTAAAATGAAATTCGAACAAAAAAAAAATCGAAAATGTGATCGGTTCCCAGTGGATATGCCTCAAATCCCGAGATTAATTTTAAAGAGCAGAAAAATCCCGTGCTTTACCCGCACGTTACAGGAAAAAAATCCTAGTGTGGGGCAATGTAAATGAAAAAAAATTGTATTGTGAATTAATGTAAATACTAAAAAAATTGTATGTTAATAATCTTTATTTTATTTGTTTTATCTATCTCTGAGGTTTTTATTATTATTTATTTATTATATTATTAGCCACACGGGATGGTGTTATAAATCCCGGGAAGATCCATATTAATATCAATATTTCGATGCAAGTACAGAAATAACTCTACCTAATTCCGACCTCTGTTAATTACAAATCACAGTTTAAACTAAAACCATAATTTGTAAAATGATGTTGTAGGTACTCACATCTAATAATAGTCTAAAGAAGTTCATAGCAATTTGCGCCACAAAACCCGGATCTCCAAATTCTATGCCATGTTTGCTTTCCCTATAATGTATGACCAATTTAAACTATTGTTTAAAAATCGTTGTGTTATAGCGTCATGGTTTATTAACCATGACGCTATAACACAACGATTTTTAATTAAATTCACGGTATTTTAATATCATGTTTACGAAGTTTTAGTTACCTACCATATAAATTACTATCGATATTAATTATTGTCTACTTCAATGAGTATTTTATGCAAATAAAATCAAATATCAACTATGCTTAATTCTAGATAATGCGGTTCGATTAATCGGTTTTAAAATGTTCTGAATTATCTATCACACATCAAGTACAAAGCTACAATAATATTTTTGGCGTATATATGATATTTTCAGGAAGACGCTGTTGGCAACCGCTTGTGAAAGACACTGTGAAAATTGTATTGAAAAACAAAATGGCAGCGTTGGTGTTTCAATTGACAACGCGCCAAAAAACCTAGTATAGACAGAGGTACAATTATACGAATCAACACTGTCTTGTTAGATGATTTTTCACAACACAATCTGCCTAAGCCTTTTCCCAACTATGTTAGGGTCGGCTTCCAGTCTAACCGGAGCAGGCAGCCAGTGTTTTACATAGTGACTGCTTATCTGACCTCCACAACCCGATAAGTACTAGGTAATACGATACCCTTGGTAAGACTGGTTATCAGACTTTCGAGTCACTGACTACCTGTAACGAATGTCATAGATCTACAAATGACAGCCGGGACCAACGGATTAACGTGCTCCCCAAGGCACGGAGGAAATGTAATAGGTGGTCACCCCTCCACCGACCAACCTAGATTAGCACGGCTTAACCTAAAGTTCGACCCGAGCGGCTGTTATTATTTAGCCACGATTTTTCATAACATGTTTATTGATAAAGATGAATTATTATACTTATTGGAAAGTTTTGTAGCACATGTACAGACGGCCAGCACAGCAAGCTACCCGAAAATGTCAAATTTTCCCAAACAACATTGAACCTAATGATAGTTAGCGATAAAATTGAAAATCTATTAAAGAATTTTGACAGATTGTAGTAGCTTGATGTGCTGGCGTCTGTACCTAATTGACGAAACACCGTAAAAAGGTAGCATTAAAGAAAAAAATGTATTGACGCGTGTCCTAGAAACATAGTTTTTTCCGTACTTTTAAAGAAACATACCTTCTAAGTCTAACCTGTGAAGCAAACCGCAACTTGGCAGTATAGAATGTTAACTGTGCATTAAAAAAAAACACGATCATAGACAGCGGGTTTTCCCAAGTCTTGTTGTTGCTATAAAGGCAATGGAAATTTTTCAAGATCATTGTCACTATATTGCTAAAACGCACTCACACCTCTGTATGATAAACAAATAAATTAGGTATAATTATTATTTTTAAACGATTATTTCATTCGAAATTTTAATATGATTGAAATAGAAGGTTCTAGTATTAAAGGATTGATTGAGCGTCGTTAAGCAGAATGCGAGCAACGGTATAAAAGCAGTTTCGAGATATGGACAGTTTTAGGTATTTTCGTCACTGCTTTATATAAGTATGTTTTATTAATATACAATTTACTTTTTGTTCCTAAAATACCATGTTTTGTTTTAAAAATAAAGCATTTAGTGTTGATCGTTATAGGCAAAACTGTAGATTAAAAAAAAACATTTAGCGGATTGCGACCCATACCATAGACCGAAAACCCGTACCATAAACCGAAAAAAAACACTTTTCTTGTATGGGACCCCCTTTCAAAATCAAAATCAAAATTCATCAACTGTCTAGCTATCACGGTTCATGAGATATAGCCTGGTGACAGACAGCCAGACGGACAGCGGAGTCCATAGGCATTATAACTCATTTCCGGAAAATAGGCCGATGGTCGCTATGTGCTTAACGACGCTCAATTGTAATCGGTCAGGTACGTATTTCTAAGGTTTTTTATAGTTATTATGTAAGTGCGTGTATGCGTCTGTTGTTTTTTTTCATGTAGGTAATGACAAGGTCACAAATATTTGTTTGTTGGTTTGTTCTACGAATTATATAAAACTTTAATTCGCAGTTGTAAATTCGTAGAACAAACCGTTAATTCGCAGTACAGCTAAGAAGACAAAACTATTTGGAAGTTTTGGAAAAATTATTAACTTAAAACATAACTGGCGGAATGCAGGTGTACCATTATATACGCAATGCCTAAGGCCGCTGCCTCGAATTTTGCGGGCAGCGGAACGGCGGCGGTCGCGGCGTGGGCGGTCGCCGCTTGACTGGAGTGCACCGCTCGTTGCCCGCTCCCGCGCCGCTGTTTTCGAGAACCGATCCATTTAAATGTATAAGATCCTGCCGCTCCCGCGCCGCCGCCGCCGCCGCCCCGCTGCCCGCAAGATTCGAGGCAGCGGCCTAACCCTTCGTGGACTACAGGCGTAACGTTATGTTATGTAAGATAGACGCAGTTTATTTTATTTCAGTGTTTTTCCAACCTACTTAATTAGATAAAAGAACTTCCTAGAAAACGCCTGTAAGAACATAACTATATTAAATAATTTTCCTTGTAATTTTCACAGATGTAATAACTGGGACATGATGTTCCGGACTTTGTTCTCGTAAAATAAAGACATATACATAATTGTACATATTTACGACTAATGTAGGTTTTATGTGAGATAACACTGTGTTCTCTATGTACCTAGGTACCAGTAGCGAAGGGTCATTTTTTGTAAGAGGTAACCCGGAGTATACACCGTGATTTTTTAGTCGTCTGACAAAGGTGGTCCACTCAATGTATCCGACATAAAATACCTCTAGGCGTATTTTTTTTTACCATTAATTAAGATAATAGGTACAAAGAAAATAATACATTAGAATTATGAAACATCCTGTTAATAATGTTTACGTATCAAACAGTAGAACATACCTAACCATCGCACGAGTCGAGTAGATAGATCTTCGCTCGCAACAGAATGTTTCAACTACGTTATGCATCATAATAATGAATAATATTTTTTTTTTTAATATCTTAAATACAATTTTTTTTTGTTATGAATATATAGTAGTCATTGGATACATTAAGTTGGCTGCCATTGTCAGACGACTAAAAAGTCACGGTGTATAGTTTAAGGTGATTATATTATTTGTCTATAGAATACTCACTGTGCCATTTTTCAAAGGGAAGCCGGTAGGAATCGAGTTCTATAGAACCTTCGCCACTGCTAGGTACTCTTTGTCATCACATCATCCATTATAATTACACTTTTAATTATTTTTTTGTGCGAAATCTACCTCTGTTTCTTTGTATGTAGATTTATCGAATGAATAATGGTTGTTTCTTTTAATTGTATTTGCGAAATAAAAAACGACCTTTCTTTTTCCCTTGGTAATTAATCATCAAGTCTTTGTCATTATATTGACGACAGGTTCACACAATGGAATTAAAAAGATAAATACAGCGAGAATTTACAATCTACATAATATAGCTCTATATTGATCCTTGAGAAAATTCTATTAGACGAAAAATAAAAACTGCATGAAGCTGTCCCCCGCCTTCCCTTACCTACTTGAGTCACCATCATCATTTCAGCCGAAAGACGTCCACTACGACACATACATAGGCCTCCCCGAAGTGTCGCCACATTGACCGGTCCCGTGCGTCTCGCATCCAGCGAATCCCTACAACCTTCACCAATCAATTGCATACACTTTATTGTTAAGTGGAAGAGCGGAGTCACCTAACATAAGCGTCTTATTGCTTAAAAGGTGATCTCCAATTCACCATACAACCCAAAAAGGTCATCTTCAATTCCGTTTGTTACGATTTATGTAATTGAAATAAGAAGAAGAAGAGAAGAGAGAGAGATATTCACCAGGTCATCGGTCCACCAAGTGGAAGGCCTGCCAACGTAACTTCTTCCATTTCGCGGTCGCCACTCCAGAACGGCTCTACTTGAGTGGCCCTTGTATAAATAATAACAGCCACACAGGTTAATCCTCTAGGTCTAGCAACGGTTGCCAAGATCGACTCGCAGATGAGCGAGTATCCATGACATACAGGCATTCCTCAAGCACGTTACATCGTTAGTGCAAACTGTCATTTGTAGATCTTTGGTCTCTAACCAGAACTAGCTTTACGGAGATGTACCCATATAAGTAGCTTGTAGAGGTCAAATAGGCAGTCGCTCCATATAAAATACTAATAGGTGTTCACTTGTATCCGGTTGGATTGTCAGCCGACCCCAACATACTTGCGAAAGGGCTATGCAGATGATGATAAAAATAAATTTAAGCCCTTGGAAAAATACCTTGATATTAAATAATGCTATGTTTTTTGCTTGTCACTCCAAACACGTTCATCCTTGAACTCAATTGATAAAGAACACATTATCCGTAAAGTGTACTGACACCGTAAAATAGGAAGCTGGCAACACCAATTCTGAGTGCATTTATTATCAAAACACTGCAAACTTCTTTAAACCGTAGCTGGCAAGAATCAAAGTTGAAAGTCAAAATGGGAAGTTGTTATTTGATATGTTTCGCAAAATTAGTCTTGACTTACCGATTGCCATAGATTAGTTTATTGAAGATGGAAAAGGTAACGAATAAGTTACATGAGAAGGAACATTCGAAATGTTTGAATCCAAAACGCAGCCTCTTTTGCTCCTAATTTTGATCTATTCGAACTTTAAAGCCTTTGGATATGGTTGCATTGACACTTGGTTTCTTATAATTTAACGTCTTTATTCTGGACAAATAACCAAGGAAGTACTTACGCACAATAGAATAGATTACTCGCAAGGTCTCTATTGGTTATTTTTCTGTAATAAGCACTACACGAAATCAGTACGATTCGTTCAGGATTTTTTCTATGAACCTCCACACAGGCTACTGCAAAGCACTGTAAGAGGGGACTGCGATTTCTCCATACAAAGGGGTTTGAATTTAATGGCTGGCCTAGCTTCTACCATTTTTTTTTCAAAGTTGCGGCCTCGCATAGACCCTATATTAATCGATAGTTGGTATCAATACAAACCAGTTTTGCATGAGACAATATGTTCTGAAGTGACACGTTTCCGAGATATGAGCTATCAAAGTTAAAGTCCATTCACAACTTTGATTTGATCAGCCACGCATAAAACCTATATCAATCGAGAGCTGGCATCAATACAAACGAGTTTTGTAAACGGCTAAATGTTCTAAAGTGTCACGTTTCCGAGATATGAGCTATCAAAGTCAAAGTCCATTTACTGATGGCATCTTCAGGATAACTTCGGCCAGGCTTCATACAAAAATCTTCTAAACCCTTTTCTAAAAAAGGGAAACAAAACGTCGATCTCATCAAATTTTTTGTGAAATAATCAGTTTAAACTGCAGCTGTCCCTATCCTGCGTGACGGGGATAGTTTCTTTAAATACCTATTTATCAAATTCCTCGCAGCTCATATCTCCTCTAGCACCGTGACGAGATCGTCCCGGATCGGAATCAGCTGGTTATACTTGAGAAGAAGCTATGCTTATACGTCTGTCGCAGGCAATTTGTATGATTCCGCCATTTACATACGGCGTCGTCAGTTTAAAAACGCTCGCAGTCATGTATTATGCCGAAGGCAAATTGATCAATTGTTATAATTTCGACGTTGGTTGGAGTTTTAGGGTGACCATGATATACGACTATGTGAAACGCCCTCGCTACGCTCGCATTTTACATTACACACCCACTTTCTGTCACAGATGTCGTCGTCGCTCCGCCGCCGGTCTTCGGCCTTCGGCCTTAGCTCCTCACGTCAGCTAGCAAGACTTTTAGGAAAATTACTGATTTCCCATGCGTTTTTGAACATTATGGTTACTATAACTTTTTGTGTCACAAAACCACTACTTGACGCCATTTTTCTTGTTTTGATCAACAGCGACGCGCGTAGCAAAAACTAGAACTAAATATTTCAATGTGCCGCGGCATTATGTAAACGGCGTTTGAATTGTCGAAGAAATGTTGTGGCATACTATGAAGTGACACGGCAATATACATTTTGCCTTCGGCATAATACATACCTGCGAGCGTTTTTAAATTGACGACACCGTATGTAAACGGCGGAATCATACAAATTGCCTACCACACGTCTACCGAACAACCGAATACCAGTTATCTACCGATCGTTTAATTCAAACCAATCCAATGTTTAGGAAGTCATAATAGTCACTTATTAACATTTGCAAAATATTGTTTTGGTGAATTAATTATTTTAACCACGTGCAAAAAAGGTAAATCTCACGCTTGTTGCCACGAGGTCATGAGCTGCAAACGAGATAAAATAATAGGAGTAGATAATATTGTATGTATTACTTTAGTTTGGTTTATAAAATAGTAGTTAATTTAAGTTTTTAATGTACTGTTAATGCACATAGGTATATCCTCTATTTCAAATCTCGCAATCGAAGTAAGGTTTGCTGTAAGAAAACCCAATTCTGGGTTAAGCCGTTGTACATAAACTTTATGTGACTAATTGTTTGTATATCTTTTAATTTTGTGTGCAATAAAGCATAAGAAGAATAATATTACCGAGTAGGTGTGTAGGCAGGTAAATATTTTTGCTATTGATAAAATAAACTTCATAACTGGCCAGTCACATCCTGGTTAAAAGGTACCCAAAGTACAATTTCGTAGGCAGATATAAAAGCAGGCTATTCCGTGCGATAGGGTCTACGCCGTAACCTTGCTACGTCGTAGGCATTTCGTAATAACATATTCAAAATTATTATAAATATAATAATACGTTCTAATTTATTAATGCAATACATCTTCAATTTTGAATGCGTTAGCACCTCATAAAAATAGCCTGACCAGTGACTAATTTTGCACTGAAGAGGATACGGGTGAATTAGAATTTGGTGTGCATTATAGTTATAAAAATTAACTTTGTCTGTCGTCGACATTAATCTTTTTCAGCATAAACACACAATCACAGGGAAATACCTCGATTTTGATGAATTTGATCCGACTTCGGTAATAAGGAAGTTAGAAACATTAAAATAAAATCAATTTTGAAAAAATATATATTATTATGTCCCCATTACTACTTTGTTTACCTAGGTACCATAAAATACCGCATCCGTAATATTGTAATTAAGATATCCAATTATAGCTGGTGATAAAGTTTATTAACTTTAATTAATCTATTACTACCGGGTAGCGAGTAAATAATTCACCATTATTACAATTCGCATGGTGGAGTCGTCCGTGAAAAATCACGTGGCTTCATAATTACAGCCGCACGGGTCAATCTTTAATGTTGAGCAGCGCTTTCCTAGGTCGATCTGTGGATAGATGACCATCCATTACATAACGGAAAACTCGCTAAGCCGTTCGTCCTCGTCTGTCATTTTTAGAACTTTGACAATCGTTACAGGTTGTCAGTGGCCCGAAACTCTGACAACCAGTAACACCAAGGGGTATCATATTACAGTGTTAACTAGTTTGTGGAGATCAGAAGGGCAGTCGCTCCATCTAAAATATTGGTATTCAGCTGTATCCCGTTACACCGATCCCAACATTTCGGAGAAGGGTAGGCAAATTGCTTGGTGAAGTTCTTAGCAGTACCGACCTATCTAAATGAAGTAGAGAGAGGAACTGGACGCTGTTGTTCCTCTCTGCTTAAAAACTGTCACGAACTGGCAGCCCAGAATCCACCATTACACCGTGTCGAAGCAAAGATTTCAAAGTTTTTTTTTTTTTTTACGGATGGGAAATCATCAAATGACTTCTCCCGCTCCGGGCAGAACGGAAGGAAGGGTCAGACTTGTACTGACTAAAACCCATCCATGTTCCTTCCTTGCCCTTTGTTTTCTAGGGCCGCGGTATCTCTTTCGAACAGTCCCACAGCCCTGGCAGGCATCGGCCCTTGCGGGCCCTTCCTTGACCGTGTCGAAGCCTTCGGTCTCTCTCAGCCGTAACAGGTAGTCAGACAGGTGGTTTTGCCAAGAGGTATTATTTTAGTAGCAACTGGGTTTTGGAGGTCAGATAGGCAGTCGTTTCATATAAAATACTAGTTTTAGCTGCATCCGGTGAGACTGGAAGTTCCAACATAGTTTGGAAAAGGCTAGGTTGATGACCACTGATGGCAACTTTTCAAATACCTTTACGACGATGTAATCCTTTAGTCCGGTATTCTTTATTAGCCATCTACGTAGTAAAAGGTCGGATCCTAATCCTATTATACCGTTGCACGTACGAGAAAACTTTTGCAAATCCACATGTGAACAACCACGTTTGCCAAAAAAAAATGTAACACGTAGCTATCATAATAATTGACTAAACATTTTAGATCCTTTCAAAATAACTATAGGCGCGAAAAGCCCCAATAAAGGTGATGGACGAATAACGGTCGGTCTGCTCATAGCGATTTAGCAGATTTACAATACCTTAGGCCAAGTTTCCTCACACCCGTATTCCATTCTCACCTTTCTGTCATCACTTTGGCGAAATGGGGATGTACCAATGCGTTCACCTCTGCTTAGCCGTAGAACACAGCTGTGATGATTTTTTAATAGTTGCATTACTAACAGATAATAGCAGCCATGGCGAAATTAGCGGAATTATTATGGAGCCGACAACTGTATAATCTAGGTAACTATATTGGGTATATGAACGTGACCTTTAATGTTCCTTGTGCAATTTAATTCGTGTATGTTTTGTTCGGCAATGATCTTGACACTTGTGCACGAAACGGACGGAAGTAGTCAAATAATTAGTGACCATTAAGTACAAAAAATAAGGTATATAAGTGTATGTTTTATTTCCTAACTGTAATAACATGATTGGCAAGGCAAACTACATAAGCTTGCTATATAAAACATAATTTAAGCTCCACTAAAACTATAAGTATTTATTACTAAACAAGAAGTCGTAAGCAGCACTGTTTACTGTTACTTTATACTTAATCGATCTCTGATGATTCTGGGCCGGCTAGAATTGGTAAACCCACAATTCAGAGCACCTGCAAGATGGTCAGACACGATGAAGAAGGCTGTTTGATCCGCATGGCTTGGAAGTTGTCGTATGTGGCGAAATTCTCAGCATTGAGGGGAAAACGGAGAAACCATCGATCTCTTATTTAAGAAAGCAATCTCGAACAAAACGCTCAAGTTAGATTTACGTTCTTCCCATATTGATCACTAAGAAGCAATGATGAATGTGTACCTATGTTAAATCCCTGTCGAATATCACGTCAGTTTTTGCCAAATTGTGCATCCACAGGCCACACCGAAAGTTACTTTTTGTGAAGCAACGTTTGCATGTGTGCGTGAGTTTTTGTGGACGCATAACAGTTACAACTTTGATCAACAAAAACTAGATAACTATCTTCGATACGGATGCACTATAGATTTAAATCGTACCTATCATTACCCATTTGTATCTCCAACCTCCAAAAAGCACTGATTCTCAGCATCACTTAAATACGAGTAGGTAAATCATACCTAATTTGATTTGTTTTATCAGGCGCTAAAGAAAAAAATTCATTCATTTTCCTTGTCGCAATAAATAATACCTACTAATAAGTCGAAAGGATTAGCAGATAGGAAAGGAATAATATTCTGCCAAATGAAAATGGCGTAGTATCATGTAAGGATTAATTTTTCTCCAATCACGCAATCGTTAAGGGGTAATTTGATCATTTTACCTGTTCTTCTTCGGGCCAACACTGCCTACCCTTTTTCGGATGGCAAATCATCAAATGACTTCTCCCGCTCTGGGCTGAGTGGAAGGGAGTGTCAGACTTGTACTGAGTAAAACCCATCCATGTTCCTTCGTTGCCCTTTGTGTTCCAGGGCCGCGGTATCTTTTTCGAACAGTCCCGCAGCCCGACACTGCCTACCCTTGTATCATGTTTTTCACAAAGTGAGACAGAGCGGATACAAATTTAAACTTTCCCGTTTTTCCCACTACTGGAACAACTTAGTGGAACAATCCAACTTTTGACCAGCCGTCCGAAGCCTACCAGATTAATAAGACAGTGTCTCGTGATTTTGATGGCGACATCCGCTCAGAAGGATTTTAACGATATGAAGATAAAAGACGTATAGCACTTGATTTGATCTTATCTTAGCTTCAGCCGACGTTTTATAGACTCACGCTATTATAAAACTAGACAGACTTTATTCTTATCAATAGAAGGATAAAATATTATTTTTATATAACAAATATTATTTTTGTATATCTCGTGTGGTCTCCGGGCAATAGAATTGAACCACCCCCTCTCATCCCGTGGTTGTCGTAAAAGGCGACTAAAGGAACAGGTGGAGAAGTCAGTCTCCTCTCAGTGGTTAGATCACCACCTCCAAGCTAAGGTCGACGTGCCGACAGCTGCATGGCTAGGGGAGTCTAGTCGCGAGGTTCCCTGTTGTCTGGGCCCGGGCGCCCCCAGGCAATGTAAGCCGTACCTCTGCAAGCGGGGCACTGCAGAGTGTGGACAATTTTAATCCTTTGCTGATCGTGGGAACAAAATGAGAACCAAAAATAATATAAATCTCGGAGGCGGCGGTTATGCTCGCCACACATCACGCCAATTGTTCTCGCGGGGCGAAAAGCGAGCTGCGGAGAGTCGCTTAGCTACGCTGAATGTGCAGGGAGGTATAAAAGATAAGTGGATGAAGTATACGAGATAGTGAAGGATAAAGGAATAGATGTGCTTTGTGTGAATGAGACGAAAAAAAGGGAGTGGACATATCCAAACATGGTTCTATTTGGTCCGGCATACAAGAGGCGCAAAGGGCCTGTCAGGGTGTGGGAGCTGTCCTCTCAGAGGAGTATGTAAGGATCGTAGCAGGTGGCATTCTGTGGTTTCTGCCTCACATGGGAAAAGGGCGTGAGTTTATGTATGTATGTATAATATTAATTAAGTCAAAACTTGAAAAATTGTTACAAGATGTTACTTAGGTATGTGTGCAATTTAATGACTTTTTTGTTGCCTACTTATTACTTAGGTTTGATTATTTTATTTTTGCCAAGTGATTATTGAATATCAACAACTTTTTTATGATTTAATAACTTAATCAACATTGATGAATTACTTAATACGTTTTTTTTATGAACAACTATCGAAATCTCAAAATATCACGGTAACATTGATTTACAAACGAAACAGGTCTACATAAATTAATATCATAATATTTGAAAGTTTGTTTTGAATATTTTGAGTGCAACCACATTTGAAGGACTTTTTGGGTGAGTCGTTGTTCTACACATCTACAGCAAATCAGAACGCTTAAGCGAAACTATGACGCACTTGCGATCAACCAATGACGGATGTTTTTGGCTTCTCGCGCCCGCGGGTTTTCCTATAAAGAGCCAATGAGAGAACGTTATATTGTCAGATCTGTTTTGTTATGATATTATGGCATAAATAAGCGGAGGCACGGTGTTTTGACGCAATAAAACAAGTTAATTAGTCAATAAAAACAATGTATTAACACTTATTTCTTCTTCTTCTTTTTCTTATTAGTCTTGAACTTAAGTTTCTGCTTGATCTTCTCCTTGCGTATTCTTTCCTTGACTATCTGCTGTTTGTTCTTGAATTCTTTAGACTTCCCTTCTGTTGATTTCTTGGCGATACGCTCGTTGTGTTTCACCCAGTGGGGACGGAACTCTGAAGCTGTGGGGACAACGGAACAATATTAGTTAACATGACTAGAAAGGAGATAACTGCTAAGATGATGAAAAATAGAGAACTATGAAAGAAGAAATGCTGCCCCGACCTCAAATAAATTGGGATAAGGGCAGGAGAATGATGATCATTAAAAAAAACATAACGGTCATCCATCACGCTTGCCTCATTCCTAACTCCACTTACACATGCGACACGCTACCGGTGGCGGCCACTCGCGGCTCTGTAGCCGCGACACGCTACCACCGGTGGCGGCCACTCGCGGCTCTGTAGCCGCGACACGCTACCACCGGTGGCGGCCACTCGCGGCTCTGTAGCCGCGACACGCTACCACCGGTGGCGGCTACTCGCGGCTCTGTAGCCGCGACACGCTACCACCGGTGGCGGCCACTCGCGGCTCTGTAGCCGCGACACGCTACCACCGGTGGCGGCCACTCGCGGCTCTGTAGCCGCGACACGCTACCACCGGTGGCGGCTACTCGCGGCTCTGTAGCCGCGACACGCTACCACCGGTGGCGGCTACTCGCGGCTCTGTAGCCGCGACACGCTACCACCGGTGGCGGCCACTCGCGGCTCAGTAGCCGCGACACGCTACCACCGGTGGCGGCCATTGACCAACTTCGTTTGCGCGGTACCAAACGACGTGGCGCGCGGCAGCTACCGGTGGCCCGTTTGCGCGGAGCCTTATACCCTGTATACCATCACGAGCCCTCAAACTGATTGCCACAGTAACTTACCCGACTTCTTCCTATGACTATCGTGCGCCTGTTCATCATCCGACCCCGCGTCCGCCACGTTCCGTTTCCGCCACTCGTCGTACCGCCCGCTGCGGTAGGACGCGGGCACGCGCCCGCCGCTCTCCGTGCGGATCATTTTACGGCCGCCATCCTGAGAAAATAATATTTATGTAGTAATCACTCCTACGATTTTCAGTGTACAAGTAAGTACTCAAAGATCAGTGTAACTTAAGTGTGTTCCAGAAACTGCTCTTAAGGGATGTTTTGAGGGCAAAACCGCACAAGCCGTGCAATGTATTAGCAAAAAACAAGGGAACCTCGCCACGCTGATTGGTCTGTAAGAGCCCATCACATTCCCATAGTCATAACTTTCCTGAAGAAACTAACTTTTTCAGTTAAATTGGAGTTTAGAAAGATAAAGTATAAGACCCAGTTCGAGTGTCGACTATGATAAATTACTTTCAAAACTCAATTACCATAAGGTTCAAATTGGGCTAGGTAATAGAAGTAAGCACATACCGGATCAACATGCACCATCTTCTTCCGCTTCCGGTCCCAGCGTTGCATCGCTTTATTGGCGCGCGCACCGTCACCACTGTCCGCGTTCAACTCTAGCTGAGCTTGTTCTACGCCCACTGCGAAGTTTACTGCCATACTGGAAACGTCATTTATTCAAATTAAGCAAAAAAAATCATCACTTCTGGAGCGTCAATATTACATAAAACAGTCCCCTAAAACGCCCGCCCTTCGAAACGCTGTGGAGCTAATAATAATAAAAAATATTGTATTATCGATCATGAACACCAGCATTTCGCGCCAAAGACGGTTAACGATACTTCATCACATCCCATCTGTTAGTGTTATCTGTTAAAAATATTTATCGCGTTGCAAGAGTTCCACTAGCTAATTTTATTTGAACTTGTTAGTGCAACGATCCAAGAAATATATTTATTGTGCTCGGAGTGTCTCATGACGTCACAGAACCTTATAAACGGTAACGACATTTGCATAGATTCTGGAAGAATTTAGGCTTTCTCCACTTACCCCATTTCAGTATGCTGATCGCTAGCGTAATGGGAGATGTAGTTCTCGTCGCGAACTACTTCCTTTTTCTTCTTCTTTGGCGGCTGGTTCGGAGGTCTGCTCGGTTTTATATTGCTTGTGTCTTCTAGTACTAAACCTTCAGCCTAAAAATATGAGAAAATGTGAGTGCTATGATACAGGCAAAGGAGTTTTTTATTTTATAGAAATAATTGACAGTTATCTTTTTAATAGGGATGCCAACTGGGAAACTAAATGCGCTAGCAAAGCTTGTTACAAGCATCGTCATTGGTTGAAAATCTGGTAATGTCATTTTATATTTCAAAATAGATTGACAACGGCGGCAAACGATTCAAATGGGGGCTATCGTTTTTAAGGTCACCAGATGGCGCCACTGTCGAGTAAGGTCCTGACATTAATTCTATTTTATACTTTAAAATACAAATAACTTCATAAAAAGTTTATTTCATTTCGTATATCAACATAGTGTAAACTTCAAATACATATTTACAAATATTCTGCCTAACATTAACAAGCTTGAAACATTTAAAAATCATTCTACCTCCAAGTACTAACAAATAAGATCCTAAGTTGCTACTTAAGCTAAGTCATAATTAATCAGGAATGGCTCAATCTCAACATCAAAAAAAAACAAACATCAAAATCAGACCAGAATCATGAATATTTGTTAAAATACGTGATAAAAAAGCACGCAATGCGCGAAAACTCTGACATCTGACATTTCGGAAGACCTTACTCTACACGAACGCCTCTAGCGGCGAATTCATGCGCGTAATGACATTTATTTATTTATTCATATAACAATTCACATTGTGTCTGAATTGACACGACTGGTCTATGCGCATTCCGTAGAAACCAGGGTGTTAAAAACCAGAAACCAGGTGTCTCACTGTGGTCTGTCAAAGGGCGGTTTTGCCGCTCAGTCTGCTGTTGCTACCGCCTTTGAGATTGTATCTTCAACTGCCAAGCAGTTACAAAGCTATACATTTACTTGGAACGACTTTAATAAAATTTAAGATAAGATCTTAGCATGTCCTTACCGCTAGTTTCTTGATGTCCCGAACTTTCTGAACGGTCTTTCCATGTACCTGTTTCTTTTTCTTCATAGCTAAATAGCTCGGCGAGTCGTTTTTAGCGGAGAGCTCTAGAATGGTCTGAAACAAATAAAAATAAATTGGTTTAAAAACTATGATAAATGATGTTTATTATGCATTTTTTTTTTACAAACACTTTTACATGTTTTTTTTTTTAACTAGAAAGTGTTGTGTCTGTTTGTCAGATACCAAGCTGTCTTTATGCCATTTTTTTAAGACATTTGGTATTTCATCTTGGGCTTCTTTAGGACTTATTGGCAACACCAAAATAGATCTGCAAACACTATGCAAAAAAAACAGTTTATAGAAATAATGGTTTAGTGTTTAGCGTATTCGTGTTAGGATACCTACCAAACAAGCAGAAGGTCATTTTACCGCCATTTGTACAAAACGAAGACAGTCGGCACGACCAACCACACGCGACTAACACTTGAAGTACGAAAATAGTTTTTACTGCTTCGAAAATAAAGGCTTATATAAAATATAAATTGTCATGGACTGGCAATTGACTTTACTGCATTATTCTTTGAACTAATGCGAAAATCTAAATGATTTAAAAACTACTCACTCCTTTAGGCGTATAGTTCTTGATCTTCTCAATCATATCGACAGCAGCGCTATCGTTCTCGTCCACTAAGAACGGGTGCGTGAGTACCGGGAACGGCGTGATTTTGGCGCGCTTGTTCGCTTCGGCTGAGGCGGGTTCGCGCCATTTTATGTATTGTTGCCAGCCGCGGCCACAGACGCGAAATGCGTCTTCCTGTTGACAAAGCAATTAATTACTGTTGGAATCACAGTTGGGCTTTGATTTTCTTCTCTCAAATGATCACGATTGATGTGAGGAGCTTACGGTGTAGTATAAATATGACCAGTAAGCTAGGTGGTATCTGTTTATTCGCGTAACCGATGAGAAATCATCAAAAGCAGATTTTAAACGCGGTTCAAAGAACTGACTTAAGATACAGTAACAAATTAATTCGAAGCCATTCCCAAGATCATGTTAAACTCATGAATATTATATTCTGCAATAATCACATGATAATAATACTGCAGTACTTTGATGACAACATTAAAATTTCAAATTTTGCCTATTCCCACTGCCTATGTATATCCAGCAACAGTTCAGCAAATACTCACAATCTCCGAATAATTTTTCTCCCAAGCTCTGACGTCCTGGTGTCTCAGCTCCAACTGCGAGGTAGGTATAGCTCCCCACACGCCACTGGGACACGCAAGGCCTCTCTCCTTCACATGAGCCGGTGATATCATCTCCGCTCCCAAGAACAGTTGTAGGTCTAACAGATGGGCAACGTCCTCAGGAGCTATGAGGGAGAACGCACGACCGGCGCGACCGGCACGGGCACTGCGACCTAGAAGAAAATTATTTGATTAAGTATTGTGTGGCTTACACTATTAGGTCTGTAAAAGTGGTTTGGTGATTGGACTTGTAGATGTTGCAGACTTGCAGTCGATTAACAAGAGATATGGTTAAAAGAGCTTTGACAAAGCATAAAGCAAAGTTCAGATTCCTTGAAGAATTTTGCATAAATTGTTTCTTATTTCAAACTCAGAAACTCCTGATAGTGTTTCAGTAAAATATCATGTGCTAAGTTAAAATAGGCCATATTGCGAGATTCATAGATCAATAGGATAAAAAATGCATGATATGCTAAGCCTGCAGCATTTCCAAAAAAATATGAAGTTGGTTAATATGTAAAGATTTTTTCTATAACTTACCAACTCTATGCACAAAAAGCTTGGGTTTGGCAGGGAAGTTGTAGTTAATAACGGTATCTAAAGCTGGTAGATCCAGCCCTCTGGCAGCGACGTCAGTCACAATGAGTACGGAACACTTCTTGTTTGTGAATCGACCAAGCGCGATTTTACGCGCAGATGCGTCTAGGCCGGAATACGCGTATGTTGATGAAATGCCTGCTTGTTGTAGGACCTGGGAAACAAGAGATACTTATGTATTTGATACAGTTTAAGGAATAAAAACTGTATTTACTATTACGGACGGGTATGGGGGAATACGCGCTCCGTCTTGGAAAGGCATGACCTGCTAAATCAATATTTTTATGTGGTTTATTTTACAGAGGTGTAAAAACGTAAATTTTTAGAAACCAGCGTATTCAGAATATTTATCATGTAATGCTCAAAAGGTTCACTTTAACTCCACATTTAACTGGTTTTGCTGTGTGTACTTTTGCTTCTTCAAGTCTGGTCTCTACTTGAACAATATGACACTATCACCACAAAAGTGTAATTTATATCCATAAGAATTAACTCACCAGATTCAAATACTCCACATGATGCTTGGTTGCTGCAAAAACAACAGCTTGAGGTGTTTTGGAAGACAAAACTCTATCCAACAATATCAATAAGGCTGCAGTCTTCAATTCTGCTCTAACAGCGATCCAACCAAGCCACAAAGTTGATGGTAACTTCCAATCAACATCCAATCTTACTAATGTTGGGTCTGTTAGACCTGCTCTAGCGAATTCTACAAGCATTTTAGGTAATGTTGCAGAGAACAGTAACGTCTGACGGGTTGATGGTAGACGGGCGACGATTTCTCGAAGTTGCTCGCCGAAACCCAGCTCGAAGAGGCGGTCAGCTTCATCAAATACTATTAGTTCTGTAGAGATAAATGAAGAATAATTAATTTTAAATTAAAAACAGTAGAAATATTATTGTAATCAAGATGACATCACATTTGCTCCCTTAATGAAATAAACAGATAATCAAGATACAGATGTGAGAATAACCATCAAACAAGTAAAAAAAATCTTCACTGCCATAAAGTTGATATTCATTTTAAAATTAGAAAAGAAACGCTGATCATTTCTAATTCAATAAATTAGGAAAACAAATACAATGCTTACTTATATTATCAAGTTTTAAGCTCATTTCAATACAAATGTGTAGGAAACGTCCAGGTGTTGCCACCACAATGTCTGGTGCAGTTCCAGACATCACACTGAACTGCTGATCTATTGATTCTCCACCAAGGATTGCTGCTGAAGACAAGCCGGTAAACTTGCCCAGTTCTCGGACAAATCTTAATGTCTGGAACAATTTAATATCATAAAACATAACAAATGAAAAATGCTGATATGTGATAATTTTGTTGCACAATTCGTCTATCTCAATCTAATCTATAACAAAAAAAATACAAGTGTATTGCTAATGAGAACCTCTTAGGAGAACTTTCAGAAATTTACTTAGGTATTTTGCTCATGATGATTAATTTTTACAGCATAAATTTCGTAAGATATAAAAAAAATCTCTGTGACTAAAGTTAAAAACAAGAATGGCAATATACAGCTGGTTGTCTTCATAGATACCGATGCAGATTTTATAGAAATACTAGCTGACCAAGCAAACGTTGTTCTGACATATGAATTATGGTGTGAAATATATATTACAACCTATTTATTCTCATACCTACAAAATATACAAACAATTTTCGTAATAAAAATCGGTCAAGCCATTTCGGAAGGAGTGCAACCACAAACACCGTGGCATGAGATTTTTAGATATATAAATAGATAGATTTTTGTCTCATTAATATTATTCTCTTGCCCTTATCCCAAATTGTTAGGAGTAATAGTCTGAAATACTCTATAATCAATTTAAATTTATATGTTTTACCTGTAGCGCCAACTCCCTAGTAGGTGACAGTATCAAGGCTCTAAAGTTCTTGCCAGGCATAGGCTTGCTGTTCGGAGCCAGCAGTTTCTCCAGTATTGGGAGTAAAAAGCATGCTGTCTTACCCGACCCTGTTCGAGCCATGGCCACCACATCTTTGCCAGTTAATGCTAGAGGGATTGTCTGGAATAAATAAAAACAAAATAATGTAATTGTTCTGTCATGTCTTCAAGTTCGGGTCCTAGTGTAGTATTTATCATTCTGCGGCAGTTTCTGGTGTCAAAATATGTATTATGTGTGTATGTTGCAATAATTTGACCATAAGTAAGTTTTTTGAGGTTAGGTTAGAAATATGTATTTGTTCTGCTTACCTTACGTTGTATAGGTGTTGGCTGTTTATATCCTCGTTTTGTTATACCTTTAATTACAGGGAAACTTAATCCCATGGACTGGAACCCACCAGAATTCTTTTTTTTCTTCTTAGTACTCTGAGAATCATCTTGTGTGTCTTCTTCGTCTGGGGCATCAAAACCCGGAAGATGGTCTTCCAGATTTTTTGTTTTCGACATTTTCACTGCTTTCAATTATATAAATTCTTACGCATAATTAATTCAATATTCTTACGTATTATTAAATTCAATATTACAGACGCACGTGAAATAAACGAGCGAGCGTGTTTTTATTTTGACAGACACGATCACAAAACAAATGACATTGACAGATGACATCATGACAGTCATTTGACTCAGGTAAATGTCATTCATTTGCTCGTTCGTAGGACATTCAGAGATTCGTTCAGTTTTGCAGTCAATGTCGGGCTGTCATACAAAAAATTGTATCCAGAAATTATTCGGGATCCGGAAATCTGGAAGAGGGTTAAGCTTTTCGGAGGTACTAATCACGAATGTTATTCACTGCCCCTTAGCTTTTTGTAGTTTATGCAAACTGTTTCTTTACGTGTTCATTATTAACACACAATGAATTCTTCCCATAATTAACAAAAAAATTGTTTGAGAAAGGGGTTGGAAGATTTTTGTATGAAACGTGATCTGCCTAATTTCCGTCATTTTATTTTATTTTCGAAATAGCGGCCTCATAATTATAAAACCATACAAGCATACAACTAGTACAGCGTCTTGGTATGAATCACCTGTGTGGTGGCTCAGTTTTGAAAACTAACGTATCCACTAAAACACAAGCGGGTGGATGGACTTACTGTCAAAATGTCCTTAGAAAATCCGGCGCACACCTCTTAGCACCGCTAAGGGTGTGCCTCATCTAGTAAAACAGAGCGGGAACGCAGTAGGATCAATGATGGATGCGCTCGGCAGCACGGTCTAGCAAATGACGGTAGGGCGACAGTAATAGGAGCATGGAAAATTGCGATTCCGTGCTGCTAGATCAGGCAAACCCGAATACCAGACACACGACCGTGTACCCGCACTCGCACCTGCGCATGTTTTAGCGGACGCTCACTATACGGGGTGGAAGGGAGACCGAAGCGAAAACGGTTACCACGTATGATCGGTGTTTTACTTGTTTGATGGACGGTGATGAGCTCTTATACTTAGAAGCTATCGATTCCAGGCTAAGTTCAAGAGCCCATTGCCCACTTTTCACATAAAATGCACAGCAGTCAGGGGAAATAAAAGTCACTTAAAAAATCATGATTATGTATAATTAAAAAATTAAGATAAACGATAGATGTTAGAGTACCTACTTACAATTACCTGTACATGATGATAAATAACGAATTAATTTCGAGGAGAAAGTTATCTTAGGTTCGGACATTTGCAATATTTTCTTAAACAGAATAATTTAATATTGACCGTAAGCGAAAACGTTTATATACAGATATAATTATAATTTTAACTTGAAACAAATATGAGACTATAATGAATATAATATTTAAAAGTACGTCAATTATATACTATCTATTTGTCCAATGCGACATTACAATAGTTCACCCACACACAAATATAATGGTAATAAATATGGATTTATTAAGGCTAGATCTCAAGCTGAGAGGCAATTTATACAAAACTATGAATAGCATCATTAAAAGGCCAGTTTACATCGAAGGATAGCTAACGCCTAGCGGAAGAGCTAAGTACACGAAAAGCGCAAAATAATCTTAATTACTCTAATATAAGGCATATTATTGCTTGATTCATATACAGATCCCATAATACCTTTTATTATTTATTCACGACTAAGGAAGTAGAGGCTAACCGCATTAGAACAAATTCACGCACTCAATGTATGTAATTCCAATCACCGCTTTAAGGTTGAATCTTGAAGAACCGTTATTTGCTAGAGCGAGAAACAGAGCGTGCTGCCGATTGCGATAGCATTCCCGTCTCGCTCTGGCAAATTACCGTTCTGAGCAGAGAAAGGGATAGGCATAGAAGTGCGATTCCGTGCTGCCAGATGAAGTTCAACCCTTAAAGTGGTGCAGCAATGGGGTAAGAAATTTGTTGGGGTCTCGTTTCATAATCTTTCGTGCATGTTTTTATTTCACAATACTATGGAAGTTAATGGCACACTGATCTCTAGCGTGTTAAAACAAAAATATATCTTTATATATATAATTCTACTGTGCGTGTGTATGTCACTGAACTCCTCCTAAACGGCTGGACCGATTTGAATGATTTTTTTTGTATGCCTTTGGGTGGCACCCTGGATGGTTTAGATTCACAAATCAGCCCGACAGATGGCGCTGCTGTCGTTATCTAGGTTTGGCGCAGACGAAGTTGCGCGGGACAGCTAGTATATATATATAAAGCAACGGCATAAACTGGCCTTAAAAAGTATGTGTCAACTAAAACTCGACACTGTTAACTAGATTACTATCGTATTATACAAGAAATACAAAATACATGACGTCATAAAAATCAAATGCACGGTATATACATCCTTGCCTCAACAGACGATTTTTGCCGTAAAATCAGGCATTACATTTTGATATATAGAGCATTATATCTGTGACTGACTTTCCTATCAGTACTACTTTTGAATAACCGGAATGGGAACGAGTAGATTCTGATCATAAGTCGATTGTTTTCTAGATCTTTTTCCCTTCACTCCCAAGTACTCCATTTAATCAGAGCTCTACTGTATGTCTTTACTTATCGTATGTCATTTATAGTTGAGGAGAGAATCGGAATTTTAGAGTGGACATATTTATAAATACATATAAACATCTCGTCATTGCTATAGTTAAAAATTTGGCAACATTCTCACTCCCTTTACAAACCCATTTTAGATGTCGAAAGGTCAATGATACGAGGTATAATATTCTAATCAATGTTGACTCCTTCATTTAACAGTACAATATTGGTTCCATTACCTAACTAATGGCAGCACTGCCCACAACACAGAATAACAATAACCCCATATATCATACATACATTGATATAATTCATAAAACGTCTATTTTGTTATATAGATCCACCTAATTTATTTTGGTGTCTCAGAGTCTATCTAGAGTTGGACATTTAACAATAAGATTTTCGATTTCCATATTATTCTAAAAGTATTTAACATCTAAAACAATGCCATTTTTACACGTTCCTTTGGCATATCGTTCGCATTCATGTCAGTAACAGCAATTTTATTTTTCATTCGTTTCACATTCATGTCTTCCAATGTACATACAGGATAAAACTTAAATTTAATCGGCTAAGAAACCTAAATCTAAACCACTCTTCATGCCTGAACAATCAGTCTTCTCATTGCGAAAATTATCATAATTTCATTTTATTATTTACATATTTTTTATTTTAGTTCTTTTTTTAACATTCTATTTGCACAGTAGCCTTTATACATGAAAAATATTAATCTGTCAATCTGTTTATCTTTACAAAGCACTATCGGGATCTACAGTGGACGGGTCAAACATATTCGTGAATGATCGAGTGTCAATGTTTGAGCAAATAAGACTAAGATTCCAAGGTACAGCGTGTGTCAGTGGGTTATGGCACTAAAATTTACAAAATCTACGTGATGTAAGCTAATTTACAAGTTAACATAGTTTGTGAATCTCAAATTTTCTAAACCAATATGTGGATTGAAGATCGAAGTCAACTCTCTAAAACATTCTGTACAATGAGAAAGTATGCGTTTCAGTGAGAGAGCGATAATACATTCAATTCAAATATTACTAAAGAATCTCTTTGTCTCTTTTAACTAGTCATTTTCTAAAGTGCTCATATTGTAATCTATAGTAACGAAAGTAAGGAATAAAGTACCCTTCAACGACAGTTGACTTCAGTACTAAATCATGCAATTGTCTAATTCGCCACATGACAAGGCCAGTCTCAAAAATTACAATCATTTGTTAGATTGGCGTGGCGAAGTGGATATGTGCAGTTAGTCAACGAACCTAAACGAATGACTTCAATAGCTTCGTGGTTTGGTCCAAACAGGCGGACACCAACGAACGAGATTCAGCATAAATTCCCATACATTCGTCGGCTCATTTTACATACAAGTCCATCAAAGGGCCAACAAGAGACAAAACACTACACGAAAAGCACGACAGAGGATTTAAAAAATAACTGAGTATGCTAACCTTAGGGCGACACTGTCGAGCTTCGCATTAACGGGATAAGTGAAGCCACTGTGAACATTTGTCACTGTCTCGAAGTTCGTCGAAGGACGACAACGATCTTTTGTCGCAATAGTTCGACAAAATGTTCACTCGACAATGTAGTCCTAGCATAGAAATGGCGTGACATAGTACGTTCCGCTCCTGCCCCGGCTACAGTATACCGTTGGTGTAGTACTGGTAGTTGTCATAGAGGCGCGTGGAGAGCGAGTGCAGCGCGTCGCGCACCAGCTTGTCCACCAGCGCCTGCAGCTGCGGCTCCGTGCGGCCCACGTGGAAGCGCGCGCGGAACGACGACACCGCGCTGCTACTGCGCAGGCACGCTAGTTGCCCGCCTGGGGGAAATGTCATCTGTTACTCAGGTGCTACCTAGTCATTCAAACAACTGGCCAAATGCGAGTCGGACTCGCGCACGAAGGGTTCCGTACCATTATCAATACAACATTAGACCGGTTTACGATTTACGACATATTATAAAAACTACTCACTAGATCTCGTTCAAACCAATTATCGGTGAAAGTATGCATGGTAATGTACATCATATATTTTTTTTAGTTTTACATTCTCTTATTTTAGAAGTACAGGGGGGGGACACATTTTACCACTTTGGAAGTGTCTCTCGCGCAAACTATTCAGTTTAGAAAAAAAAATGATATTAGAAACCTCAGAATTATTATTATGATTTTTGAAGACCTATCCATAGATACCCCACACGTATAGGTTTGATGAAAAAAATCTTTTGAGTTTCAGTTCCAAGTATGGGGAACCCCCAAAATTTATTGTTTTTTTTTTTTCTATTTTTGTGTGAAAATAGTAATGTGGTTCACAGAATACATCTACTTACCAAATTTCAACGGTATAGTTCTTATAGTTTCGGAAAAAAGTGGCTGTGACATACGGACGGACAGACAGACAGACATGACGAATCCATAAGGGTTCCGTTTTTTGCCATTAGGCTACGGAACCCTAAAAAATGTGATCATGATTAAATCCCATTTTGAATTTTTTTTAGGACCACCATCATGGATATTTTACCACATTCAACTATCTACATAAGTACCCTGTAATATGCTACAGCAATAAACCTTACTATTAAATTGCAATACTTTCTGTTCTTTCCTCAAATTCAATTGACAAACATAAGTTATATTGAGGAAGTGTTAGCCAGGTTGAAAATGAAAATTAAAAGATATTAGAGAGGCGACAAAATAACTATTGTCATATTTTCAAATTAGGCCGATAAATCAAAACTTTTTGAAGGTAATTAAAAAAAAAATATATATTCGGTACATACCCATGCGCATGAGTTCGACGAGGTGTATGATCTGGTCGCAGTGTTTGCGCGCGGCGATGAGTCCGCGCAGGATGAGGATCTTGAAGTACTGGAACATGTCCGAGTTCTCGCCGTCCATCACTTCTACGAACTCGTGCGTCAACTACAAATAAAAAAAAAAGTATTAAAAAAATAAAAACTACCAAAAAGAGTTCTATACACATCGATATATTATGTTTAGAAATAATTAATAACGAAATATGCAAATCTAGAAGTAATTCTTACCTTAAAAGGCGAGCTCTCAAATCCAAGATTTTTGGGTGATATTGAAAATATAAATCCAAAATCTATGTGGATGATGTGACCTGTGCTGTCCAATAAAATATTCCCATTATGCCTGTAAGAAAATAAAACACGTGAAAATTGGACTAGCCAGACTGTTAAAGATACCTATGTATTATGAGAACAGCTCCGACTCTGGTAAAGAGATGTTCTAGCCAGTTAGCAGAGTTCCTAACTAGCCCTATGCTCGTAATACACTAATTAGGTAAGTCACTTGTGTCATCCATCATCTGCCTGCCTTATCCCAACAATGTTGGGGTCGGCTTCCAGTCTTACCGGATGCAGCTGAATAACAGTATTTTACATGAAGCGACTGCCTATCTGACTTCCACATCCCAGTTAGTACTACCAAGTAATACGATACCCTTTGGCAAGACTGGTTTTCAAACTTTCGGACATTTGACTACTTTTAACGACTGTCAAAGATCTGTAAATGAGCGCAGCAGGGACCAACGGCTTAGCGTGTTTTCCGAAGCATGGAGGAAACTCGGTCTGTAATGGGTGATGACCAATCCACGGACCAACCCAGGCAAGCACGGCTTTACCTAAAGATCGAAATGAGCGGCTGTTATTATTATTTAGTCACGAGCTAAATAACTTTATACGATTCATTTAATAAATATCATACCGACTATGGCTCAGTCACACCACTAGGCCCCTTTTGTGGAGTACCCACTCTCATGCCTGTGTCCCAGCAGTGGGAACATCGTAAGCTCATTATGCTTGCTTATGCTCATATCACGGTATACTGACCTATCTTTCAGCTGTAGGAGGTAGCTGGTGAGCGCGTAGGCGGCGGCCGACTCCACAAAGTTGTTCTGCGCGCGCAGGAAGCCCTCACTGTTGGGAGGCCCGTGCTCCAGCTCCAGCCAGGCGCGGAGGGTCTTGCCTGATTGCTTCTTTATTTGATGTAGGGATACTGAGTTTAGAACCTGTTGGAATAAATGGTGTTATGATCTTCTAGTGGTAAAAAAGGAACTAATATGATGTGCAAAAACATATTTTTATGTTTGTTGTGTATACAGCCAGTATTTAATATGTGAAAAATGTAGTTGTTCTTCATTTGTTTAACATTTTCTCTGATTAAATTATAATAAATATCAAGGATTGTTATGCATTTTCTATTATTTAAACTTATTATGATATTGACTGCCTCGTTGCCTCGGTGGTCACAAGCGCGACTGCTGAGCATGAGGTCCTGGGTTCGATTCCCAGGTAGGGCAGTGTTATAGGGTTAATAAAATAGATTTATTTGGCACACCAAATAAACCTATTTACTTTTTTTTTTTAATGTTTAAGCCGCGAACATGAACGTCCATTTGTTACAACGTAAGTTGAACTATTAAAGTTACAATTATGACATGTGGACGATCTATACATCGACAAACCAACCAACCTTAAAGCGTAATAAAGTTAGGGTTTAAGGAGATTCTATGCCAACAAAATCAAAAGCAGCTGCTTCGTACTTACAGGTTGTATAAGCCCGCACTCCTTATCCAGACACAGTATCTCGTAGGGCCGCAGCTTGAGCGGCACGCGCTCGGCCAGCCAGGCGGCCTGCAGGCGCCGCAGCAGCTGCGCCGCCAACATCTCCTGGCGCAGGTCGTCGCCCACCTTCACGATGCAGCCCAGCAGGCGCCAGCCGCTCAGCGCGCCGTACGGGGACGACGAGCGCATGCGCAAGTATTTGTTTTCCCATGATTCCTGTTAAGTACATTATGGATTTAAGACGAGTTTTATGAATGCGTACAAACTTCTTTAAAATATGTTGAATATTTCTAAAACAATGTCATCTTTACCAATTATTCAAATCGCCAGTGTAACGTTTTTATACCAGTCTAATGGCAGTAAACCTGCACGAATAAAGTCGACGTTTGTGAATATAAAAATATTAATATTGGATTCATTTTATTTAAGTACATAAAAAAAAGTATTTAAAGTCCACACAGGACTAAACAAAAAAAAACACAACATTCAATACTGTACTAGTAAAAGATTACTCTGGATGAAGCGACAACCTGATTTAAAAAGCAAATTATGAATATTTTTTTTATGTGGCTCGGAATGTCCGTGTCCCTTCTACCTTGTATATCTTATTCAGCAGCATTCAAGACAGCTGCATATTTTTAAGTTGTCTAATACTCGACAAGTTCCCGCCACCGATGAGAACCTTGTCCCCGACCTTGACGGCGACATCTACTCCCGGCACGCGACAGGGCACCAAAACGGGTAGTTATTGGGTATCCCAACGACGCCAAAAGTGATCACACAGTCGGAGTGCCCTTTTCCAGCTGGTAATATCATAAAGTCTCAAAAGTTGTCTACAGTCGTCAATGAATAATATTCACCTTTAGCGCCGTAGCCGAAGGATCAGCAGGGTCATGTCGGAAGGCATTGAGCGGAGGTGCAGCGGTCGCATCAGCTAGCCTCCTTCTTACTTCTCCTGCACCCACAGCCACTGACTCGCGGGACCCGCATGATGATGTGGATAGCGCTGATATTGCTGACACCTGAGAATAGAGAAGAAGTTTTGGAAATTGTAGGGAAACTTGTCACGCCACTAGTTCCGGGTTTCAGAACTAGGTAATAGTGAAAGGTGAGTGTGTGATTGTTTAAGTAAAACTTCTTTACGCACGCTTGACTTGGGGAGTAAGCTGGTGAATGCCTTACATTACGAGGCAAACGGAAGTTGAAAGAGAGAGAGTTACGTTTTTGAATTTGACAGACGATTGTTCGGCATTTGTTTAAGTTTTACTTCAGTCGTGTGGTCTAGAGCACACTCGTTTTTCTATTTTTTTACCGGATTGTCAGCCTGAAGTATTTATAAATTAGTTAGTTGTAGGTATCTAGTAGCTCAGTAACTTTATGAAAAGTCGATTTGTTCGTCAGTCAAATCTGGAGTAAACTCATTTGTTTGATCGTTGATCAACCAATCAGCCAGCTATCATAATGATTTAACAGCTTGCCAACTGATCAGTAACTTCATCAATGCTGTTTACTGAATGCATAAGAAAATGTACAAGGTATTTTAAAAAAAAAACTGTTTGTTCCCGTTAATCTCCGAAACGGCTGGACAGATTTTAAAGGACTTTTACTGGCAGATAGCGAATGTTATAAGGATTTTATTTAAAAAAAAAGGATCCGTCAAAAAAAATTAAAACCCTTGAAATTGATAACAAAATCCGATTCAAATAGAGAAGTAATATTTTTATAATAATTGCACGACGAAGGCCGCGGGCACCAGCTAGTTTAACATAAAAGTCGTAATAACCAACTGGTTTCATTAAACACGGAAGTAGCTATGTAAGTACATAGGGAAAACATGCAATCATATTTTCATTTATTTATCAAACTACCTATACAATATCCAAGCAAGCAAGCACATAATATCCCATATTTCCGGTACTAATAAAGTATGAGAGTTACTATGAACATTTGAATAACAATAAAATTCTGCAGTTAAAGGCCGACAGCAATAACTAAACAGCCATATAAAACATGCTACTCCTTTACTATAATATTTGCATGGAAACATGAATAGCTTTAGCAGTTTTCCGCTAGTTATAATTTATGTAGTCAGGTGAAAGGGTGTTATAAACTGACGAACTGCCTCTCTCTTATGTGTAACTAGCACTTCGCCCGCAACTTCGTCCGCAAAAATTGTGATAGCTCGGCTAATATGCACGATATAAATATAATTTATAGCCTATAGCACACACGAATTCTGCCAGTGAAAGAATTTTAAGAATTGGGTCATTAGTTCCGGAGATTGACCCCTACATACAAACATACAACAAATACCTCTTTATAAAAATAATTATAGAAGTAAAGATTGCAGAGTCTTTGCCCTGTATCATTATCTTGTAAGGAGGAACTTTTCCTTGGGTAGAAAACGTGTTTATTCGAACCACAGAATAAGTAGGGATTAAACCATCAAGAGAAATTAAGTGGAGATGGGCGGCACATAAAGGGTGTAAACAGACTCTTAACGAAGCCGAAAGGCACTGTTTCTCCTCGTCATTGCGATCATTTTTTTGTTCTAGACCATACCTTCGGAACCTTCTACAGAGATATTGGGGGTCAAAGTTCCAACATTTTCACATGCTTTTTTATTAAATACATGTTTTTAATGTAAGATTTTTACTTTAAACACCTCCAGGACCCCCTTACTATTCAATCCATCCATCAGCACAATGTTTTGAGTGCGTTACATTGAGTCCTACCGTAAAACGCGATTTTTGACCCCACAAAAAAAAGTGGTTTCCCAGCAATAGTTTTTGCGTAAAGTTACTTAGTTTGATGTACATAATGCTTGGTTTACGGCTTCGTGAAGAGTCTGTTTACACCATGTATGTTACGGAGCCCTCAGGACAAATGGAGTAAGGCCCTAACAGAATGGTACCCTAAAAGCGGTAACAGAAATAGAGTTCGACAACGCAAAAGATGGGAGGATAAACTTAAGCTCACAGGAGGTCCAAACTGGAGAAGAGTTGTAAAGGACAAAAAGCAAGGGAAATCGTTAGAGGAGACCTTTACCAAGAAGCACACTGAAATCACATAAAGAGTGTAATATGACCCTAAACGATGCTGACAGGCACTTGTTGTCCCCGTAATTGCGATATTTTTTTTGTTTTACACCATACCTGGGAACCTTCTAGTTACGGAGATATTGGGGATCAAAGTTCCAACTTTTTCAATTTTTTTTTTTTAAACGCATGTTTTTAATGTAAGTATTTTATTTTAAACACCTCCACGACCTCCGTACTATTCAATCCATCCATCAGTACACAATGTTTTGAGTGCGATACATTGAGTCCTACCGTAAAAATAAATTTTTAACTCCAAAAAAAAAGCCGTTTCCCAGCAATAATTTTTGCGTAAACTTATTTAGTTTGATGTACATAATGCTTGGCTGACGGCTTCGTGAAGGTTTCGTTTACACCCTGTATACTGTAAACTAAGAAATGAAAAGAACATCAATAAAAGTACCAAAACAGAGGAGTTTTCAGGATAAAAGGCCTATTGAAAATTGAAACCATGAAGTGATTGGTTAGTTAGGTTTGTAGGGTTCTGTACCTACTGCCTACCGTAATGGGAAAATAGCGTGACTTTTTGTATGCTTGTTTGATACAGTTCAACTTCCTTAATTAATTTGAGATTAACAAAGAGTACAATTATTATTTATATAGATTAATAACTACAGGACAACTAACAGCTATTTATACGAAGAACAGGTTACTAAGCACTACTATTAACTAACATTATAATGTTATTTTTGTAATACATTGAATGCCACAAAATCAACTATGTGTTGTACAATGTCAGAATTGTGGCATTAACTCCCACGCACCTTCTTACGTTGTGAATGAGTTCAATAGAGCAATATAAATTAAAAGCCTCATTTACTGTTGAATTTTTGTGTACTTGAGTTGTATGTAAGATGATTGTATCATTGTAGATCTAATTTGGAAGTTAAAATATTTTCTAGAAGTGGAACATTTACATATAAACTTATTTATATAATATGTGATACCGTTATATCATTATATACGGGAGAGGCCAACGATCTATGATTGGTTAAATTTGTTATTCATCTCCTAAACCTGCTGCTCGAATACATATTTAGAAAATATCATAAATTATTATTATAATTTACATACAAAATGATGACGTCCAATAAATAACTCTTCTTGTTACAAAACATGACGTGGCAAGGTGATAAAAAACTAAAAGAATTAATAATAACTTGCTACCACAAAAGTTCAGACAACGACCGGTTCCGAAATTACCTTAATTACCACCATTTATATAGATTTTAATCACCATGCAAGATTTGGAAAATACGAAAATCTAAAACAAAGTTTGTAAGCACTAACTTCATACAAATTAATGACTTAAAATAAACAAAAAGGTAAAGCAAAAAAGTTAAGTAGCGGTCATTGTACACCATTGTGTTGTAGACTGATGTTGGAAGTAAGAATTGTTTAAGTCTAAACAGTTTATTTTTTGGCTACATTATTACCACCTGCTAATATCTTCGCCATTAAGATTTGTTTAAGCTATTATTGTTAGTCCGTTCGTTGTAAAATATCTATTATGTTGACTTTAAAGATGTAAATGGTATTTGATTGTTCCAAAAATATTTTTTGATATTCATTGTATTGAAGGTATCGTTAGAGTAATACGAGCAGGTAAAAGTAGCGGTAAACCGAACCAAAAATATAATATTCAGTTAAAAAGGGTAAATATTTTATGATTTTATGTAGTGACAAAAATTGAAAAGAGTATGCTTAGATGGTTTGGTCATGTGGAGAGGATGAGTGAAAGGTGACTAACAAAAGGTATTAACAAGGCAGATGTGAGTAGAAACGCCGGGAGGGGACGCCCTAGAAGAACATACGCTGACCCAATTGGTGAGGTTCTTCGGAAAGGTCAGGTACGTAGTACTCGCAACCGGCATGACTGTATGACCAGATGTTTGGCAAAAGGAGTATGTAAGGATCGTAGCTGGTAGCGTTGTGGTTTCTGCCTACCCCCATGGGAAAAAGGCGTGATGTATGAAGTGTATTTTATGGTAGACTAAGTATTTGTGAATGAGGAAAATGTCGTGAATAAAGTTTTAAGTATGAATGTGGATGGGTATAAGAGTAGAGGAACACCAAAGAAACGATGGATGGACTGTGTGAAGTATAATAAAAGGTGTCTGATGAGATCCAGGGCTGCGGAGCTGTTCGAAAGAGATACCGCGGCCCTGGAACACAAAGGGCAAGGAAGGAACATGGATGGGTTTTAGTCAGTACAAGTCTGACACTCCCTTCCGCTCTGGCCAGAGCGGAAGAAGTCATTTGATGATTTCCCATCCGTAAAAAAAAAAAAAAAAGGTTTCTGCTGAGATGACGTTTACAAAAAAGTATGGAAGAAGAAGACATGCTGCACCAATCCCAAATGAATCAGGATAAGGGCAAGAAAATGATGACACTGTATTTGTACACATAGGTGCTGTACTCACAAAATTAAAAACACATTAGAGTTGAAAGGATGGTATTCAAGTTGCTTAAAGAAAAAACTGAGAGGTATTATTTTGTTGATTGTTTCATATGAATGAATAGAAATATAAATAAAAACAAATAACAGCATACTTTACAAGACTATTTAATTCTTTATGACTAGGTGCATTCTACGGAGGTAGATAACGGTTTGTGATAAGGATAAGACCTTATATCAGAACTAAATAATTATTATAATCTTTAAATACTCTCAGAAAAACAGTTATACTTTCAAACTCAAAAGCATTTATTTCAATTAGACCATTACAGGCACTTTTGAATGTCATAAAAACAAATTAGGCTAAGCTACAGTCACAGACACAAGGCATAATAACTTGTGAAAGTACTGTAGTTGCCCATTCCAAAGTGTAGATCTCTATGGAGAAGAATGGGCAAGAAACTCCATGGACACTCTTTTCAATCAAAATATTGTTACAAAAACTTGGTTACATCATTCATATTGAGATTATACATATATGTGAGAACGATGTAGAAATACGTGCACGTTAAGAGCGTCCAGAGTAAAATATTATATCAACAATTTAAAAACAAAGTAAGTAGTTAAAATAAACCTTGGCAGCTTTGAGATGACCAGTCCCAACCAACAGCGCCCGTTCACGAGCATGACGCATGAATCAGCCCCATTCAGCTCAACCATATTGAAGGAAGCTAAATGACCCGACACACCCGCCACCATCAGCGAGACATTTTAGACTTTATAATCAACAATACATAAATATAATACAGATAGCATTTAACAAATCTTGCACTAATACAGGTTGTAAACAGACTCTTCACGAAGCCGTCGACCAAGCATTATGTACATCAAACTTAACTAAGTATCTTTACGCAAAAATTAGTGCTGGGCAACAACTTTTTTTTGGTCTGAAAAATCACGCTTTACGGTAGGACTCAATGTGACTAATTCAAAAAATTGTACTGATGGATGTATTGAATAGTACGGGGGCCGTGTAGGTATTTAAAGTAAAAATCTTAAATTAAAAACATGTAAAAAAAAAAGTTGGAACATGACCCCCAATATCTTCGTAACTAGAAGGTTCCCAGGTATGGTCTAGAGCAAAAAAATGATCGCAATGACAGGGAAAACAAGTGCCTTTCGGCTTCGTTAAGTCTTTTTACACCCTTTATAAAAATTTAATTTGGTCTACCACTCACTCAGTGAACTCCGTAGTACATAGTAAATATAACCTATTGAGATAAAATCATGCTGCCTTCACAAAGGTTCTAAGAAATCATTCACCTCTATTCCTCACGTGCCCTTTTAACACGCACGTGGCAATAGAACGATGATTTACCGATAAACTAGGACAAAGAACCGTATTAGACTGGATTGAAATTTGAACTTAGACTAGACCAGGTTAGTAATAAATTATTATTAAGTATAATTTGTGGAAGTATTTGATCTGCAATTTACATAGGTACTTGGTGTGACGATCTGGTCACGTTCACGGGGCACCCGTGACAGAAATTTCACAGAACAGAGAGGTTTGGAGGGAGAAAGGGCCTTTGCCCAGCAGTGGGACACAATGTAGGCTATCAACAAAAAAAAACATAGATAGGTACTGATAAAACTCAGTGGCTTGTTTAAGGGGCCAAGCTAGGGCAAATCTTTAAATAATATAGTTTAGCAGGTAACAGCGACAAGCAAAGCTTTTTGACTTGTAAGGAGATTACGCCGTTGATACAACTTCAGGTTTTAGAAGTTACATTATTTTCAACTAAAGCACACCAGGCAAGTAGCTATTGGTGCCGATTCCCTTGTTCACAAACTAAACTAAATTTATGTTCTGTGCATCTTTTTCTTTCAATTTCATTATGAAAAGGACAGAAGTTAAATATTATATTAGTCCTGTCAAATTAGTTAGCACCTGACGTAATTTGATGAAATTTTAGTAGTCAACTTTTAAATCACGTCTAAACTTGTGTCAGGCGCTGGTTAATTTGACAGGACTAAACTAAAATTTATCTTCTGTCCTTTTCATAATGAAATAGAAAGAAAAAGATGCACTCAACTTAAATTTAGTTTAGTTTGTGAACAAGGGAACCGGCACCATTGTTTATTTTTAAAGTACGTATCGTGCCTGCAAATTACCTAAAGTACTTAAAAAGTAAATAAGAGGCTACCGGTACCAAAGTTTCAGCATGGCAGTTAAGAAAAAATAATATATTTTCAAAACTGCTTATTTATGCGATCTGACAAAAGTCTGTGCAATTACATACGTACTTATTTCGTTATATTCAAGGGCAATCATTCAACACACGACAGGAAACTGAAATTGGCATCATAACATAACTTTAATACTAAAAATACCGCCACAACGATAACCGTTTTCGCGATTAAAACGCAAATGTATTGTAAATTACAATAATTATGTGTTATCAGACGATACTCGATATCTTGTTATAAAAAAGTAATTATCAGATAGTAATGCAATCTAATCAGTTTTTGGAAAGTCAATACATTCTTTCTTGATGTACATGAACTACTACTTCTTTGATGAATGTGTTGTTGTTATGGAAGTAACACACTTTACAAAAACACAACAACACAATTTATTTTAACCCGCGATCATGGTGCTTGTAACAGTAATAACCACGGAAGATTTCCCGTGGATGATAATATAAGTTTAGTAACACACTTTTGTCCGTATTCTAGACTTCTAAAATGACGATGCCCAATCTTGATACACAGCAAGATTTATTACAAGAGCATTGTTCTAGAACATTTCATTGTTTTGTATCATAAAAACACAACTTTTCCACTAAGCATACTATTACATGGGACAGCTAAACAAAAGAATCTTCTACCTCCTAAATAGGAGGTAATTTTCAAAGTATAAGTGTACAATTTACTTTAATGGCTTTGTAAACACACGTCAAACAGTTACAGACAAAAAGTGCAAAATACGTGTATCTAATATGTCAATCAGATGCACGTTTGAAACACTGACTGGTTTCCGCGCCGTTCCGGTTTTGATGTAGAATGGTAGAAAATGTGGGTCAATATTTACATATTATGATTGAGAAAACACTCGACACTCGCCGAAAACATAACTTCCTCCTTTCTTTGAAGTCGGTTAAAAATTGTCAAATTGGGGTCCGTACGTAAGCGTTGGCGGTGCGGAACGCGATGTATTAACTGGTAATTTATAAGTAGATTATGTGGGCTGCGGTTGAGGAGCATGTGTCATATATTTTTTTAGATGCTCACCAGCAATAATCTGTTGTGATTCACTATTGTTCATAGCACCCTTCCGGTTAAAAAAAAACCTAAAATAGTAATCATAGTTCACATTGATAGAATGATGTCAAAGATGCCGTCTTTTCTCCTCGACTGGGGCACATTTGTGAACCAAAACAAAGTTTGGCTGTAAGAATATTATAGTGCCGAGAATTGCCTATCATACAAGTCACCAAAATGCTCCATATTGATGAAACGTGGGGTACCGCGGACGAGGTTTAGCCTCGAATACAGATTCCGGGTCCTGGTCGTCTTCAAAAGCTTCCACATGCACTAACCAGTAGTCAATGAAACAACATAATAAATCAACAAATTACCTGCGACAAACTATCCGGCGCCGGCGCTCTATGAGAGTACTGCGTACTTAGATCCTCATCATCATGACTCCAACAGTCGCCCGCGTCTCCATCATCCAGTCCCGAATATAACGACAACGCTGGCCATTCAGGCACGAGGTTCTCTTCACTCTTCGTATGTCTTATGGGTGGTGAATGAGGTGCTGGCGGCGCGGGTGGTAAGAGGCGCGGGGGGAGAGGCTCGTGGCCGTCCGTTTCTAAGACTTCCACGTACATTATGTAGGGTGCCTGTGGAAGAAGTCAAATTGTAAGTACTATAAAGTGTACTGCTGTAGCTAACTGTATGCTTGGCAGCATGTGTTATGGCGCAATTTTGAAGAGGTTTCGAAGTCAGCTAAGATGACAATGCAGCTACAATCTGGGTGAGTTTGCACCTGACGCTGGTGGCCTGACATTCCAGGAAGATGTCAACTTAGCTCAATCGGGTTGTACTCAGAACTGACTCTCGGTAATATTATGAAATCAATAAGGAATTCTTAAATTGTGTCAATAGGAAAACATCTAAACTACAACTGCTACTTACCAATTAAGTTAAAATGTACAACTTACGCACGACTATCAATCAAGCTATATAAAACCAGTTCATGTGGATCTCTCATTACGGGATATCTATACGAAGCGAGGCCATGTTAAACTGGAAATTTATAGCAAGATATGTAAAATGTACAACTTACGCACGACGATCAATCATGCTATATAAAACCAGTTTATGTGGATCTCTCATTACGGGATATCTATACAAAGCGAGGCCATGTTAAACTGGAAATTTATAGCAAGATATGTAAAATGTACAACTTACGCACGACGATCAATCATGCTATATAAAACCAGTTTATGTGGATCTCTCATTACGGGATATCTATACAAAGCGAGGCCATGTTAAACTGGAAATTTATAGCAAGATATGTCACCGCGTGTACGTATTCCAGGAAAGTTTCATATTTTCTTTGTCATTATGACTAACTGATTTAAGATAATCACGTTATCTTATGCCTAACACACACACACTACACTAAATTAGTAATCCAACTATAAATAAGCACAAAGATAAATGATAGCAATTTGCGGAAAATAAACCCCATATTTTCCGCAAATTTCTATCATTTTTCGAAGAAACTTCAATCAGTTGACATGGCAGTTGTAAGTACTAAAGTTTTGACAACAGGATAAAATAGAACCCCGTTAAAATTGGCGCCGACTGCATTTCAAATGAAACGTAGACAATTATCTCGTTCCAAAACTGTCTTGTTGGAGCGACCGTTTCCCTTAATTGACAATTACGACGTCGCAATATCTACAAACAGCTGGCACATTCGATATCCTCGTTTTATTACCAATTTTATATTGAAGTATTGTTTTATCTGAACTTATCAGATAAACTGAACAGCAGACCGTTCTTATCAGAGTTGTTGAAGCATATTGTATGGTAATAGTTCCATTGAGCTATCACGTACAATACCTATTCTATTTCGTTGTCGCCGTAATTTTAGATAACCCACGAATCTAGTTTTTCTTTTAATAAAAGTTTGTTGACACCATGATCTCTTTTAGGATAGTGCCAAATGGCCCTCGTGGTAATGCATGTTGCTTTCGCATTATGTATTAAAATTTGAATTAACATAGATAAATATTATCTTTAAGATAAACAGCCTTATAGATCATAGTGTTTATATATTAGTGTAATTTTCGTTTAATTACCTTATATAACACACTTCGATGTAATAAAAACTGAAGTTAGAACATTTTATCTTCTCATATTACTCAAGTAGAAGTTTAGTGTAACATAATTTGGTGAAGGGAAATTCTATGAGGAAATCCACATGCAATGAGTTAAAGCTTACCTTGGCAGTAATGAGGCCACCCTTTGGGCGTAAACCGTGGATTTTATGTGGATACACCGTGCCAAGGTGATTTACCAACGGTTTACTATATTTTACTCATTTATTGGACACTAGTCGCACTCATTGACCAATTATAGCGGTCCGTGGGAAACTCCTTTGCAAATAAGTAATTAAACCACTGCTAACTAGTTTAACTGAGAAAAGCTTGAGTCTTCCAAGACTGCGAAAGCGTGAGACTGTCAGACGCGGTCCCAGCCTAACACTTTTAGGGGGGGGGGGGGGGTCACACAGGGCCGTAGCCAGGAATTTGGTTGGGAGTTGGGACGGAGAAGTGTGTCAATTTGGCATGTGTGATTCTTTACCGTGGTTTGTGCCTAACCAGGTGATTTATGCTGCAGAGTTTTTATGCCGACCATGGGCCTCTGACGTGGCTTTACATGCCGTCGTATTTTGTTAAATAAAATCAGAAAATACAGCAAGTAATATCCCTGAAGTTGATAAATACCAGTACCTACGTCACATGCTATTAACATGTCATGTCGAAATTATAGTAAAGAGAAGAACCATACTGCCTGCCTCTGTAATCTCCTTAGGGGATTACCAGCGTGACGCGTGACGATCGCACTGTTATTATTTATGTATATCTCTCTCTATAACACAAGAGAGAAAATACAATGACTTGTTACGTGACGACAATATTATTTATAAATTACCCTAGTCGTTAAGATAAATCAGATTTTATTATAAAGGGTGTAAACAGACTCTTAACGCAGCGGAAAGGCACTTGTTATCCCCGTCATTGCGATAATTTTTTTGTTCTAGACCATACCTGGGAACCTTCTAGTTACGTCAAAGTTCCAACTTTTTCACGAGTTTTTTTTTAAATATATGTTTTTTAATGTAAGATTTTTACTTTAAACACCTCCAGGACCCTTTTACTATTCAATCCATCCATCAGGACAATGTTTAGAGTGTGTTACATTGAGTCCTACTGTAAAACGTGATTTTTCAGCCCAAAAAAAAAAGTTGTTTCCCAGCACTAATTTTTGCGTAAAGTTACTTATTTTGATATACATAATGCTTGGTTGACGGCTTCGTGAAGAGTCTGTTTACACCCTGTAGTTCGTAAACACTATATACTTTAGACGACATTCAATATAATTATCAATTTATTTGTTTAGAAAGGCTGAAACAAGGATTACAGGCTTAGAAACTCGATAAGAAATTGAAATTTAGATTACATTGACACTTCTCGTGTTGTTATATTAATTAGATTCGTTTCTAAACACCACTAGATCATATAACAAAGGTGTAGAAATCGGAGTTGGCGTTACAGAGTTCAATAATCAAGTAGACAAAACCCATTCAAAACTTATTGCAGAAATGACGATTCAACATTTCACAAGCCAATATTGACCAACAACCGATTCCAAAGTTCGGAAAAGCAAAAACAATACTAGTGCATTCAAAGCAGTATTAGCAGTTCGAACTAAATGCTATTACATTGATTGCTTATCCAAGCGCAGTGCGCAACCTTCTCATTATTAAAAGAATTCAATCGCTGTAATGGGTCTCGTGCATCATATCTAACACAATCGAAGGTAAACGACCTTGGTTTTTAACACAATAGTATACGTAGTTAAATAATCAAGATCTATGAAGGAATAAAATTCTTGAACGTTAATTCGTTTTACTTTTTTTTCAGACTTAAATCACCAGTGACTTTTAAGATCCGACTTTAAGATTAAGCACTTATCGCTGTGCCTTTTGCCGGACAAGTAAAGATACTTAATTTAAATCCAGATCTGGCACTTAACAAATTCGCTTTGTTTAATAACAGTAATCTTTCATTTTAGTTGAGGAACTGGCCTGCAAGGCTGTTGTCTTTCATAAGTATAGATTGCCCTGTCAACTCCTAGATGTCTAGACAACGAATAGAACCAATCACTAATCATCAACTGAAAGGGCCTTCACAGTTTTTGCGCCACGACGCAAAGTAATTCGTAACTGAACTCTTCTTTAGTAGTACTGTATCTTCCAGAATTATGTATTTTCCTAACTTGATTTAATATAGGCCTTCATCAGAAAATCTGAACCAGATCCAGGCCTAGGATTTAGCACCGCAGCTTTGACAAAATAATCCCTGTCAGTCTAAGGCTTTGGACCTTGGATGATATTAGACCACCCGACTTCAGAGCCGAAAACAAACACAAATAATGTTACAACAGATTCTTAGATCAACCACTAATCAAATGAAAGGATCATAAAACAAAGTATTTCCAGCTGAAATCTTCTTTAGTAGTACTGTAGAGAGTAGAGAGTGATGGTACTTCCCTAACTTAATTTAATGTCAGCCTTCAACTGAAAATCTGGCCAAGAGCCAGGCCTAGGATTTGCCGTTAAATCCTTGATATACTGACCCCTGTTTGTTTGAAGGCCTTGAAATCAATAAAGCAGAATGAAAGACAGCCTAACTTCAGGGTTACTAACACAAATAATGTTACCCCTGCAGGGACACACCCTAGCCCTCCTCTCTATCAGAGATGAGATTTTGGATGTCTTTGAAATTTGCCAGTTTTGCTGTATAGACTCAATTTTTTACAAGGTTTTATTCTAAGCCAAAATAAGTTGTTTTGTACGCCATAACTGGCAAAACATGCAGATCTACCTGTTATTTAAGACCTTGCACATATTATTTAATGTATACTCATGTTTTACAAATAAATATATTCTATTCCTCGCGGTATTTTTCTTCGCCGCTTTAAATATACTACAAACCAGCTAATGCCCGCAGCAAAAACTTGAAAAATTATATACTAAAACTTTCCTCGAGAACCACTCTAGCCATTGGCGAAAACAGCATAAAATCGGTGCAGTATTTTTTGAGTTTATCGCGAACAGACAGACGGCAGACGCGACGAAGGACTTTGTTTTATAAATGTAGTGATAGTGATAAAGATCAGATTCTCACCTTATCCTTGCTATTAAGAACAGCGGCAGCATGAGGCGGTATCCTCAGCACATAGTGAGGCCTCTGATGTAAAGGTAACCACACCCTCGCAGGTAGGTTTAGGTCTAGCGCGGCAAGCTCGGCCCTGAGACGGCCATTACGACGCTCCTTGTCCGCAACCCCGGCTAGACGACGGCCGATGCTCGTCAGTGACGTCAGAAACTGAAATGTGGAAATGGAATGGTGATGTTTATTTTACGTAATAGGCAAGTCTGAGGTAGAATGCCGTACAATTGTGTAGCGAAAGTGCGCCACTGACTGATTTTGAACATGACGGCTGTTTTGTTGAAAACAAAAAAAATATACAGAAGAAATTAGAATTTCTAGCTGGAAATTTTTCGCAAAGGCATTTGTATCGTATATTTTCACTCTAGCATAAACTTTTAAGTAGGAAATAAATACAATTATGCCCCTAAAATCTTAAGTCTTGACTTTTCAGTAAACATAACTCTCGCCCACCACATAACAATACAACAAAATATTTGTTCTTTACGTCTATAAAAAACAGTGAAGCAACACAAAGCATAGCACTCATGATTTATTAGGTAGTTAATTATGTACATTTACATGTTTTTCTCCTTGCACGTAGACCTCTAAGCAAAGGCAATGTGAATCAGCGACGCACGGGCACGTGTCACCGTAACGTGTGGAGCATATTATTGGCGATTGTGTTTTAGTATTGACGCAGGTCACACACGTATGAGGGAGGTAAACTACGGCTGTTGCCTTCGACACGTGTTACGAACTCATTATGGTTTCTAAAGACCTACTAAACTTAATACTGATGAATATGAATGTTGATGGAAAGAGAGGGAGAAGGCCAAAGAAGAGCTTGATTGACTCTGTTTAGAATAATATAAAAGAAAACGGAGTATACGATAGTGGGACGGACGGTTGAAAGGTGAGCGACAAAAAAGTGTTGAGTAAAGGTGAACGCGCACCTGACCGCGCCGCACTCGCCGCAGTCATTGTATTTTATAAATCTTTATATGACATAGTATACGGCATCGCGCACCTATCCGCGCCGAACCATCCGCATTTTCTTAAAATCCTGTAGGTATACTAATTCCACAAGCTCGCGCGGCTGACGTCATGAAATTCGGCGCGTTCGATGCGTTCGGCGCGTTCGATGCGTGCGGCGAGTGCGGTGCGGGCGCGCTGGCACCGGGTATGGTCATCCGTATTCATTAAATGATGGATGCGATTCGCCGCTTGCGGTGAGTACAAGTGCGCGAGGCTATGAGGAAACGCGATGACTGCGGCGAGTGCGGCGTGTGCGGCGCGGACAGGTGCGCGTTCACCTTAATATAAGCAAGAAGATAATGATGAATGAGGTATTCATCTCACTCCCGGGTGTACTACAGGGTAACGAAAGTGTACTAGTAGTTTTGGAATGGATGGGAAGGTTCTCTTTATTTCAAGGTTTCTCGATGGGATTCGCTAGCCACCATAACTCTTCCTAAGTGCCTCGTCTGCGAAAAAGTTGAGCATGAGAACTTGTGATGGTATATTTACAAATACTTCAATAGACCAGTAAAGATAGAGAGTGCTTTTACTAGACATATGTCGTTACTTCATACACAAGGTGAGCTCTACAGTTTCTCAATGTGAAAGTAAAGTTGATGGTTACAGGAAACCCATCAGCTCTCACTACCTACAACATTGATTGAGCCTTCACTTCTATTGGCAGACCAGAGAATACAGGAAATTGACATGCACGCGTAAAACACTACTTATTACACACAGAGTATTGAACTCTTTCCTAGCTTTCACAACTTCAACAGTCTTCGTTAGAGCAAAACAGTTTCATAATTATAAACAGCATTAAACAGGATAAAAATAAACCATTGCAGTACATTAGTACGCAATTAGAACGAGGAAAAGTCCCGCGAAAAATATAACAGAGAACGTCCTTTACGGAGTATTTTTCCCTGTACATTCAATTAAATCTAAATATAGTTGAACAAGCAAGTTAATTTGATGGAATAAGTAGGGTTTCCACGACCTTTCTCGCCTTAGGCAGCAACCAGTTACGTTTGATTGTATTGCTTGTATTGTTGCAGTCTGGCCCTGACTTCTAAACTGGGTCAATCTGGATACCATCAGCTGTATTCGAGTACATGTGTACTAAAAGCGGGGTATTAATCTGTCTAACAGAAACTATGACGTGGGTTGAGCGCTTTACCTCGTTTACCCATCATTTATCTCTTGCGCTACGGGTTACCCAGGTACATTACAAAGTGGGGCATATAACTTTGAAAAGTTTGCTGTTTCGCTCAGAGTGGAAACGTAATACATAGTAGAAACTTATTAGAAACTGCGGTGTAGAAAGTACATAGCTTTGAAAGAAAACATGAGCGTTAAAGCCGGAACAATCATGTGACGTCAGGATTCGCGCATTTATGGGTAACATCATGATGATTTGAGGACGAGCAGAGCAAAACTGACGACGAATCGGTATATCTAAAGGGTGTAAACAGACTCTTAACGAAGCCGAAAGGCACTTGTTCTCCCCATCATTGCGATCATTTTTTTGTTCTAAACCATACCTGGGAACCTTTTAATTACGGAGATATTGGGGGTCAAAGTTCCAACTTTTTCACAAGTTTTTTACTTTTTTTACTTAAGACAGCTTCACGACCTCCGTACTATTCAATCCATCCATCAGAACAATGTTTTGAATGCGCTACATTGAGTCATAAAGAAAAACGTGATTTTTCACCCCAAAAAAAAATGTTGTTTCCCAGCAATAATTTTTGCATAAAGTTACTTAGTTTGATGTACATAACGCTTGGTTAACGGCTTCGTGAAGAGTCTGTTTACACCCTGTATATTCTTCTGACTTAGTGCCTATTCACACGTTCAGAGCTACTCCAGATAGATACTAGAGGAATGTTTGGGTAAGCGTATGAAAATTTTCGTACTGACATCATACACTCCACTAGCGGATATCTATTAGGTACTGAATAACCGGCACCCGTTCATATAGAAAGGCACTGACGGTTGATGAATGCTTTCAACGCAATATTCCTAAAGTGTGCAATATTACAGCTATCTTGCGTTCGTAATTAAGTTTCCGAACACGTAAACAAATAATCTTTGAATGGGTTATATTATAATTCTGTATGTTAATTTTCACGCGCAAGTAGTTCTAACGTCCAGAAATGCTAGACGCCACGATATTGTACGATTATAACAGCTTTTACACATTCAAACACAACTTTATAACGTGTGAATTGGAATTTCACGAAATCTCATAATAATTACCTAAATCCAAAAGTACATCCAACATTCTTTCCGTTGCTATTTATACTTCACATGACACAAACAAAGTGCTAAACGTAACCTTATGATTTTATGAATTAAACTTGGCGTAAAAGTGAATGAGCTAATTATACCCGAAATATTATATTGTTTTTTATCAGTAGTTAGTAGTGGTAGTAGTAGTGATAGCAGTAATACATCAACTGAATAATAACATATCCTCAGTATCCTATCGGAAATCGATAATGTCGGCATGTGTTATCTATCTAATAATGACAACAGCAAATTACAATAATCAACCCTGAATAGAACTATCATGCAACTTTCTATCTTATTGTTATCAGTTTAAGAGTTACCGTTGACTACTTGCATGCCATTACGAATGCATACAACAATTTTATTTACGTTTAATAAAATACTTCATTTATAAATAAAGGTACAAATATCTATCTTTGAATACGTATCTGCATTTGCCATATACTGCGAATTTTGGGCAGAGGGTAACTGTAACGGAATAGGTCACAACGGTCACCCTTGTGGGACTCCAAACTTTCAGCACTTTATGCATCGTCTCTAATATCTTCTACTTCAATTATTAAGGTCTATTCTCCACCCAAAGGCATTGACTGATCTTAAATTCGAACATCTAAACTTTGAACCAGCAACGAAGCGTTAACTTTCTGGGAATTGGCCCTTCCGGGTATTGGCCTCTCTGGGAACTGGTGTTTGAAACACGAAACCGAAGAGCATTTTGGGACAGGCATTTTTAGGCGGAGTAACTAAATTAATAGAGAATGCAAATAGCAAAGCAACGTCGACAATTATGGAAGCAGACAGTCGACATTCACCAAATATAGCTGCAATGATGACCGCTAGCGCTATACACATAAAGTTGATTAGAAATGCTAGCGCCGTAGCCGCGTAGGTGTAAAAAGCGTTAGTGATATCGCATGAGTAAGTTGCTATAAAATTATTTGGTGAGCGGTCATTCTAGCACCAAGGTCGCCTGTATTTAGTTTTTCACTTATAAGCTCAGTATTAACTGATCGCAGAACCAATGCTGAATTGCCTTGACTACTGTTCATTAGCATTACAGCATAATCAGTTTATTTACTTTCTCACTGCTGGAGAGGGATATAACTTTGATATATTGGTGGAAAAAAAAAACGCAAAAGAATAATTTTTCCTTTATGGGTCTGCTGTAAGGTCATGTAGTAATACAGAAGTAAGTTTTATAGACACTACTAAAAGAAGAGAGTTCACCTTTCTCCTACATTTCTATTACCAAATTAAATAAATATTATAAAACATATAGTCAAACATAATAGAAAGTATTATGAAGACCTTCAATCTAAAAAGGGGAAACAACGGCTGAATAAACAATGAATGAAAATCAGACAGCCGGAATTTTCAATCATGTGAAGTATAAATAATGTTTGTTTACATTTTTGGATTAAAAAGTATAAACGTCGAAGATGAGTTGTATGGTCAAAACAGGAAAATACAACGTGAATTTTATTCGTATTGTTTTGTCCCTTTTGTCATATTGATGTGAAAACCAGTGCTTGTAACATCATTAGACAGGGTAAACGCTAAAAATAATAATTGAAAACATTTTAATTATACTTTCAGAGTATACTGTTGCCTGAGTTTGTTTAAAAAACACTTTTTGGTCTGAATTTTACACAAAAAAAACTGCTTCTTACGTTTCTACTTTACATTAAAAAAAGGAAATGGCTGTTTGCAGGGTAGAAGGGATATCGACGCTCAAACGGTTATCATGTTATCAGTACAGCATCTGAACCCATCGAAATTTTTCATCATCATCATCATCATCATCATCTGCCTAGCCTTTTCCCAACTATGTTAGAGTCGGCTTCCAGTCTAACCGGATGCAGCTGAATACCAGTATTTTACATGGAGCGACTGCCTATCTGACCTCAACAACCCAGTTAATACTGGGTAATACGATACCTCTTGGTAAGACTGGTTGTCAGACTTTTTGGGCCACTGACTACCTGTAACGACTGTTAAAGATGTGCAAATGATAGCCGGGACCAACGGCTTAACGTGCTTTCCGAGGCACGGAGGAAACTCGGTATGTAATGGGTGGTCACCCATCCACAGAGCAAACTAGGCAAGCACGGCTTAACCTAAAGATCGACCCGAGCGGCTGTTATTATTTTGCCACGAGCTCCTGATAAATAATTTTAAAAAAATCTGCTGAGTATGACAGAAACATAATTTCTGTACTGATTACGTGTTTTTGACAGTCGAGTAGTCAAATTGAAGTGAGCAAGCGATACAAGCAGCTACTTTAATTCGTAATGTCATGTACACATAGCGACAGATCACGCTATACATATCCAGTTTAAACTGACTTAGCTTTGTATGAGCTTTCCGTGCAATGAGAGATCAGCTTAATTTGGATTTACATAGCTTCTATAGGTCATCGTGCGTACTTATGTTAAATGCCAGTCACATTTCAAGATCAATGCCCACACTACTTTTTCTCGCTTGATCGTAAAGTGAAGGTTACTGAGAGACCTTGCTGAGACTGCAAAACAGCTGAACTACGATATAACTTGCGACCTTATTCCAGGACAAATGAAATGAAGTAGAATAAACTCTCCAACTTCATTCAATACCAATACAATTTTCTCGGATCATGAATTTATGATGAGTTCTAGAAATGAGTTATACTTGAGAATTATTCAGTTTTTTCTGCGATGGCTCGTTGATCGAAGGTCAATGAAATCGTTTCAGGGTAGTATGTAGTATAATATTCTATAAGACCTATTTAATTGAATCTAGTACGAGGACAACTTAATACTACTACTTCGTTAATATAAATATAATACATGCTTATTTGCCTGACCTCCATTATAGCCCAGACCTATACATATTTTATAATTAATCAGATGATAGATAATAAATATTAAATGCGAAAGTTTGACTGTCTGGATGTATTTCGTCAATCGATCAGGCATTGACGCAATTTAAGCTTAAATTTATTGAATGCAGAAGTAAAATTTTATTAGTAAACCATTTTTGTCCTGTAGCATTACTTATGGTCCTGTTAGAGGTCTATCAGACTTTGGACGGGGCGCCTGAAAGACTTGCATAGTTCATCATGCTCCCCTCCCATCATGGGGCCTAAGCTATTCAAAATCACGTTCCAAACGTTAAACACAAGCTCTGCTTACTATTTATTAAACGAGAACTGTCGTAATACTATTAAATTAATTATTGTAGTGCCTCTTTAGCCAAGGTTCTACGTAGGCTGGCGACTGGCTCACGACGCGGATACACGCGTGTTACAGAATGTGAACGTGAATACCGAGTACTAACGATTTTGCAAAACATTTCGACAATACACTCGAGGAATTACTTGGAATCGTGGCAAAACTGCTCTCCGATTGTGAAATATCCGTCATATCTCGAGTTAAACATGGGAAAGTGTTAGTTATCTGATGAAGGATTATTTTGGAAACCGCCTGAAGTGTACAAATCAAACATGGTTGGTGCCGTATTCATGATCTGCATGAAATTGCTTCCAAAGATGCTTTTGCAAAACTAAAAACAGTCTCATCATCAATGAAGGCTTTTACTGGCTATTAGCACAGCACACCATTACAACAGACCTGAATATAGTTGAATAACTGACTACGTGACACGAAAAGGTTTTGCTAACATAACCGCAAAGGTACATTAGGTACTTCATTCGTTTTCAGCAGCCATATGTTTCGTGATGATCAATGTTTAAGTCTCATAAAAGCATTGTAAATTATACAAATCCACCAGAGCTATGCATGACAGCTAATCATAATATAGAGAACGGGTTCATTAAGGATTAAAAAAAATGTAAATGTTGTATTATTACCTGTATTTGCGGTGCTAATCTCGGTGCTCCACACGAACACTGTTCTCCACAAAGGCATCCACTATCGAACGCCCGACCAGACGCCAAGTCTCCAAGGTGCCTCCCCGAGGGAGTCGCTAGCCTTAACGCAGACGCGTCAGACTGCGATCTATGATGCCCTCTCCTTGCCGCCGGCCTGATCTCCTCAGCCAGTATAGAGTCCCTTAGTTTAGTCGCTCTCGACCTCTTGACGTCACCCCCGAAAGCAGTCAATAACCACGCGAGCCTAAGTGAAAACTCGGCACTTTGTTTACACCTGCACACCAGATACGGTTTCAACACGTCCGCCACATCGCTCATTTCTATATACATGGTCGCTATTTGTGGCAGGTAGAAATCCACGTCTTCGTATGGGAATGAGAATAGTTTGTTCGCCAGATAGGTCTGCACGCCCGGCTCTTTAGAGTTGAATAGATATGAGATCGCCATGCTCATGTCGAACAGTTTACTTTCGAACAACCGGAGCAGAAAGTCTTTGTTTTTAGATGTTTCAGCCGCACAAATATCGGATTTCACTGCTGAGTCAATTAATGTATCGGGGGGATCAGGCGGTTTGTCTGTGTCTTCTGGGTTGCCGGAGTCGAGGCTTTCTCTGGACCTCGCAGCGGCTGGGGGTTGTGGTCGCTCCTCGTCGTTGCCGTCGGGAGGTGTGTGGATGCCGGAATCGTCGGAGCCCGTGGGCACCTCCGGTGGAAGCGCTAATCTCGGAGCGGGCACTTCGATAGGGATTCGAAGTGGCGCCCCCTCCGGCGAAGTAGGTGTCATGTCTTCTGGTATCCGCTGGAGCACAGAGTCCAGGGATCTGTTCCTTTGGTGGCCGCATCCTGCAGGCGGCCCGCTCGCACCCGTCACATGCCTACAACAAAGGAAAAAGATATAAAGAAAAAATATTTCAGAATAACAATCTCCTCGAAGACACCACAATTCAGTAAACCCTAGACAAATTAAGTTACGTACTTATAAAACGGGTCCTCGTAATGCTGTATGCCGACAACAATAATCTTTCTAACCATTTGCTCGATTTACACTATACCGCACAGAAACTCAACACTGATTTAGAACACAGATCACGATTATTCAATTAACCTCCTCACATAAACATAGTAGCTGAGCTCAAACACTGGCGTAGCGTTAAAACAATGCGAGCAGCCTTGCGATATATCATAGCGCGTAATTAAACACTGTACATTGTGCAAACGCAGCACACACGTCCTACCCCGCGGACGCCGTATGGCAAACTGTTTTACGCAACAAATAGACGCGCCGCTCCGCATACCATTCGAATAAGGATCACCTCGATTACGCAGCCGAAACGCAACTAAACAACTTCGAAGCAGTATAAACAAAGATCTTTGCAGGCCAAAGATTTCGTCGACCGAGTTTACGATATAGAGTTTACGTTTTCTACGAAACGTGGAACCAATTTCTGTTTTATTAAATAAAACATAGAAATTGGTTCAACGTTTTTTAAATTTTACGCATACTTCACGAGACACTTGAGCAAACTGACGTAACTTTATTCAGTAACCAGGTGTTACAAGCAAGACCTACACAAGCAGTAAAATGTATAGTTGGAATTTTTGCAAAGTTTTTTTTTCTGTCAATTACTTAATATTCCGTAAGGCAGGCACACCCCGTATTATAAAGGATACCATTAGAGCCTCATATTTTATATTCAAAGGACGATTACCAAAGCCAGTTCCTTAAGAGACTGCGCGGCGTATTTGCTAATGTTGGAAGGAATTTCAATGAGACGGTAACAGTTACAACCGTAAACACTTTATTTAGGACTTCTAGGATGTCTTCTTGTATTCTGCACATATTTGTTCTCTTTTTGCAACAACTAGCAGACACCGTGACATAACCGAGATTCAAGAACGCATACCAACTCACTAAGTAGGAGAAAGCGGCCGATGACCCCGAAAAGTTTATCACCGACTCCATCCGACTTAGCTATCATTCTCGGAAGATACATAAAACACAGTGCAGTCTTAAGTGGCGATGGCGTTCTTAATGCGGCCGCGTATTCACACAAGAAAGTAGCGGAAGTGGAAGTGTGTATAGTGGCCACTCAATGAGTGAACATTCCATGCGGAGCGTGAGTGGTGAACGAATTATCGTTGGTTTATTTTTGGAACGTTATCGGGAATCGTACATGTGGTGCGTCCTGCCAACAGATGTGCCGTTCAACAGTGTTGAGGCATCGAAAGAGAGGAGCCATTCATCCAAACCTATTTTAGTGACGTACGGAGCAATAAAATGTGGACTACGGAAACCTCCATTAACATATCAGTCAATCAAGATACTAAGAGGAAACGATAAAGTTATTAATGTTATCATTTGAAGAAAGGTATATATGAAAAACGTGCAGTCGAGTGCAGATAATTTTGAATGTCATAATGAGAATGTTCTCTGAAGTGCATGTACTAGAAATCAACGCCGTAGGTCCACTTGCTACTACGTTTTCTACATAAACATAATGCTATATTTAAAGTAACGATCATAACATTAAATATTTACGATCAATTATCGTCCACATGAGTCGGTATAGCTTATGAGTCGTTTGGACAGCGTCAGTCGTGAAATGGGATTTTATATTAAACAGAACAAAACCACTAATGATCGTCGATAGTCCCAAAAACACCCAGGTTCGAGCATATACAACAAAGGCGGAACAGAATGCGACGACGCATCAAACTGGCCAAATGCATCTACCAAAATTTCAGACGCACTAAAAGAAGGTAAAGATTGCCACAAAAGAAGTGAGATGCTTAAAAAATTATTTGGGCACATCATCATTACGCTCAACACTGAACAAATTACTGAACTCGAAGAAAAATTGTCTCTTAAGGTTTACAAGCAACAGTGAATTTCCGAGAAAACTGTTGGCTTAAGTGCAGTCTTGAAAAATCAGGTTACATTTTTTTAAAAAAGGTTTACATTTTTTTTTAAGTTAATTTCATTTACGGAAACTCATTAATATCCGGCAGTGGACTGTGGTCAGTTAATGATGATCATTTCACCTTCAGAAAAATACATTACAATACAGGCAATGTCATTGAATTCAATAAAGTGAATTATAGAAAACAGCTAACGGACAAATATTTAAAAAAATTAAAATAAGGTGCGGAGTCTTGCTTGGCGTTCACATCTTGGCTTAAAACCTTTTCCGGTGTTATGCGACAACTTGTTTACGTTATCACCCCAAGTAGGTCAACCAACTACGACCGATGGACTATACAAATACCCGCTCTCCGACCTCGCGTGCCCGTCAGGTAAGAAACGACCAACAATAAGACATTCAATAAGATTTCTAACAACTTTATACCACGCACTGAAAAACACGCCAAAACAATAAAATAAAACCAATCTGCGTATGTGACAACGCAAAAACAAGAACATTGAACACAACAAAACAATTATTGGATGTAAGACCTCTGACAATAGTACTGTTACGAGCTGGGTATGGGATAAATTAATTACCACCGATTAATTAACAAATAACTTTAATTAACACAAAACACTTTAAACTTAATTACAATTACACTATCGATCACTAGTCACTTAAATATCGCACTTCTCAATCACTTCGATTCGCTTCGTTGTGTAGCCAAAATCAGACTGCCTGCTCCCGCAAACATGACGGCTATTTATAGGTCAACCGATCCTTCTCGAACCTTCTCACAGTAGCACAATGGAACGTCATCCTTCGAGAAACTTCGACACCTTTCTCGAATGTTCTAGACAGTTCCATAGTGAATACTGTCCTTCGAGAAGGTTCCACAACTCTCTCGAATCTTCTAGTAATTTCTATACTAGAACATTCTAGACTCGAGTCGTCTTAGACAGTTCAATAGTAGATCATTCGAGACTCGCGTGTAATCTAGAATGTTCTCGTAAAGTAACCGACGTAACACTGCCCCCTCCTTAGACATGCTCGTCCCGAGCATCATTAGCCCCGTAGTATCGCGCCAATCGGTCTACATGGACAATCTTAGGCGCACCTCGTGGACCCTTCTGTATTCGGTAGGTGACATCGTTGATCCTAGTCACGACTCTGTATGGTCCATCCCATTTTCCTTGCAACTTCGGAGACTTCCCCTTGCTCCGCACTGGGTTATGCAACCACACCATTGAATTCACCTCGAAACCCCTACTGTTTGCCTTCCGGTCATAACGGGTCTTCATCTTCTCAGACATCTGTTGGCCGGATTGTCTGATATGCTCATAAACATCATTCAACTTGTTACGCAAGTCATTCGCATAATCTGTTACACTGCGTGGAGCATCAGGGGAAGTCCCAGTGATTAAATCTGCAGGCAACCGTAATTCCCTTCCAAAGTTCGCGAAGGCTGGTGTCACAGTCGTACTTTCGTGAACTGCACTACGGTAGGACAGAAGAAACGGCTGTATGTGCTTGTCCCAATCCCTTTGCCTGCTTTCCACGACTTTTGCGAGATATCTCTCCAACGTTTGGTTGAATCGTTCCACCATTCCATCAGATTGTGGATGATAAGAAGTGGTTCTGGTTTTGTGAGTACCCATCAATCGACAAGTCTCCTGAAATACTTGCGATTCAAAATTCCTTCCCTGATCGCTGTGTATTTCTAAGGGTACACCAAAACGACAGAAGACCTCCTGAACCAATTTATCAGCGACAGTTGTAGCTTCTTGGTTAGGAATGGCGAAGACTTCTGGCCACTTTGTGAAGTAATCCATGACAACCATGAAGTACTTGTTCCCGCTTTCACTTTCTGGAAATGGACCCGCAACGTCTAATGCTATCCGTTCCCAGGGGGCCCCAACGTTGTACACTTTTAAAGCACCTCTGCTGCGTGTTTGGGGTCCTTTCACAGCCGCACAACTCGTACATTTGCGACACCAGTCCTCCACATCATCTCGACAGTGGATCCAGTAAAATCGCTCTCGGATCTTCAAAAGAGTCCTTTTTACCCCCATATGTCCTCCTGAACATCCATCATGGTAGAGCCGTAAAACATCCGGTACCTTGGCTTTAGGGACAACCATTTGGAAATGATAGCTGTCTCCTCGAGCGTTTTCCCATTTACGGCACAAGACTCCATCCTGGATCACCAAGCTGTTCCATTGTGCCCAATAACTCTTCGTGATGGAACTCATCGCTGCCACATCACTCCACTTGGGCTTAGGAGCACCAGCTTTCATCCACTCGAAGATCGGTTTGATGTCCGTGTCATTTTGCTGAGCCTGCTGTAGGGTTTCCTTCCATTCATCGCTGAGATCCGTTCTAAGCATCCTCACGGGCACTACTTCTTTCGTCTCTTGCCTGGCACAATGCTTACAGTCTTCAGGACAAGGTCTTCTTGACAAGGCGTCAGCGTTACCGTGAGTTCTTCCACTGCGATGTTCAGTTACGAAGTCATACTCTTGTAACAGTTCAATCCATCTTGCCACTTGCCCCTCTGGATTCTTGAACTGTAATAGCCACTTCAATGCAGCATGGTCAGTTCGTAACTGGAATTTCCGTCCCAGCAAATATTTACTAAAGTGCTGCAATGTCTTTACTACGGCGAGTAACTCCCGTCTCGTAACGCAGTAATTTCTTTCCGGTTTGGATAAAGACTTGCTGAAGTAAGCTATGACAACCTCGCGGTCTCCTTTCCGTTGAGACAGCACGCCCCCAATTCCAGTATTACTCGCATCTGTGTCAACTACGAAGTCATTTTCTGTGTCAGGATATCCCAAAATAGGAGTGTTGCACAGACGCTTCTTTAACTCCTGAAATGCGATGTCGCAGTTCTCGTCCCAACAGAATTGCCGCTTTTCCTCAGTGAGTCTGTGTAGGGGTTTTGCAATGTCAGCAAAATTCTTGACAAACCTTCGATAGTAGGAGCACAAACCCAAAAATGCTCTGACCTGTGTCTTGTCTTTCGGAACTGGCCAATCCTTGACGGCGACTACTTTCTCTGGGTCTGTTTGAACACCTTCCCCCGAAACTATGTGTCCTAAAAAGTTTACTTGTCGTCTGAAAAACGAGCACTTTTTCGGACTTAACTTAAGATTTGCTGTTTGGATTTTCGACAGCACTCGGTTGAGGTTTTTAAGGTGATCTTCAAATGTACGGCCCACGATGATTATGTCGTCTAGATAGACAAGACATGCGTCTCCAATCAATCCGGCAAGTACTTGCTCCATCAACCTTTCAAACGTAGCGGGAGCATTGCACAATCCGAACGCCATAACTTTAAACTGCCACAACCCCTTTCCTGTAGAGAATGCAGTTTTCTCCTTGTCCTCGGGGTCTATTTCCACTTGCCAGTAGCCACTTTTCAGGTCCAACGTGGTAAACCATTTCATTCCAGTCAGCGTATCCAGCGTGTCATCGATCCTAGGCAGTGGGTAGCTGTCCTTTTTCGTGACGTCGTTCAGTCGTCGATAGTCCACACAAAAGCGCATGCTGCCGTCCTTTTTCTTTACCAGGACCACAGGAGAACACCACGGACTGGATGAAGGCTCTATAACACCGTCCTTCACCATTCCCTCAATCATGGTGTCCACCTCTTTTTCCCGTGAAACTGGCAGTCTTCTTGGTCGCTGACGGATTGGTAACTCGTTACCTGTATTAATCTTGTGCTGAACGAGTCCAGTTCTCCCTATGTCAGCATCATTTGTAGAGAAAATGCCGGCGTACTGAAGTAACATCTTCATAGCCTTGTCCATTTCTCGTTGAGTTAAGTCACAGTTTTCCAAAAGCGTAGACACGTCAAAATTTGCACTACGAATTTTATTACCGGTAGGCAGATCTTGCAATTGACGCATCCAAGCTACTTCCTCGCAAGTGCCGATCAGCGTGCCCTTCTTAATCACTTGCTCCTTGTCACTTGGATTCAGTATGCGTACTGCTGAGACGTTGGTGGCCTTTACCAGAGTACGTGCCATTTTCCATGGAAAGTCATTGGTCACCCTTTCTATCAGAACACTTCGATCTTTGCGTCCAGAATTCTGTGGTAAACTAATTGGCACGATCGTTTCTGATCTACGAGGAAGAACAATCTCCTTCAAGCAGTACACTTTCCCTGATGGTGCACCTTCCATGAAGACTTCCTCTGAACCACACTTCAATACTCCTTGATCAACGTCGATCTCACAACGATGTTTCCGCATGAAGTCCAAGCCCAAGATGCAATCGTCCACTATGTCGGCCACGATGACATAGTGCTGGTAAATTCTGTCACCTAATTTTAACTCCACCTCTTTCTTGCCTCGGACGATTATGTGCTGACCGGTCGCTGTTAGTAACTGTATACGGTCGTGGTTATTGAAGTAGTCCCCAAGAAACTGACTTGCTAGGTGAGAACTGACGACCGTGTGAGAAGCTCCAGTATCCAACGTCAGTTTGCATGGTGTTCCGTTGACTTCGCCTTTGATGGTCAGGCTGTTCCCGTCATGTGCTTGCGAGATCAAGATCCTCGGGGCTCTTTCAATACCAGCCAGCACCCGCCCCCCAGTCCTGGCATTTACTCGTTTCCCTGCTGTGGCTGGGCAGTCACTTCAGCCACCCTTCCCTGCTGATCTTCTCTCGGTGTGATGCGCTTAGGACAGCTTGACCGAAGATGACCCCTTTCACCACAAGTGTAGCACCTCGGGCTGTAGCCATGCGAGCGGTCACGTACAGGTGATGCTACAACCTCCCTGACGCGGTGCGTTCGGTGGTCTTGCCTCACTGCCTCTACTTCTAAGGCATGGGCCAAGGCATCTTTCAGTGTCTCATGATGCCCAAGTCTCACAGCGGCTCTAACTTCTAGGTCCCGTATTCCATCCACGAACGCCTGCACCAGATTTCCATCGATAAGTGCAGGGGCAGACTGGTATGCTTTCCGAACCAGCTTTTCCACTTCCAGGGCCCACTGCTGTAGGTTTTCGGTACTACGTTGAACACGATCCTTCAACTTAGCACGGAACACGTGCTCCAGGTGCGCGTCGCCGTATCTGGACTCTAACGCCTCCAGCAGTTGCTCGTAGGTTACATCCTTGCCGAGCGCCTCAAGAATGGTGAGGGCCTGGTCTCGGAGGCCCAAGGTGAGCGCGGTCATAGCTTGCGCTTTGGTCCACCCATTCGCCTTCATAACAGCCTCAAATTGGATTTTATAGGCCGACCACGAAGATGTTCCGTCGAATGGCGGCACCTTGAAACCACGTGCTGAAGGTGCAGCAACCACTGAAGCCACAATTCCGTCTCCAGCTTTAAGTTCACCTAAAGCCTTCTTCACATCAGCAATCTGAACTTCGGCTTCGCAGATACGATTTTCATGCTGGTGAACCTGCTCCTTCATCACCTTGAGGTCTTTGCCAAATGTGGCGTGAAGATCCTTTATGAGGAGCATCTGCTCTTCTTGGCGGCGGACCTGCTCCTCTTTATCCTGTCTCAACTGTTCTTCTAACCGGCGAGCCTGCTCCTCTTGACGGCGAGCCTGCTCCTCTTGACGGCGAGCCTGCTCCTCTTGGCGGCGAGCCTGCTCCTCCTTATCACGTTGAAACTGCTCCTGCAACTGACGATTCTGCTCCTGCAGCATCATCATTAAAGCAGACAAATCTGGCGCCACGGATGCTGGAGGAACCCCAGATGGACCAGCGACTGGCTCTGACGTAGGCTGGACACCACCCGGTGTCTGTGTCGGAGAATCACCAAACCGCCTTTGGTCCATGTCCTGCTGTCGCTGACTCCTGGTACGGATACCGTCCGTGTCGTCCTTTGGTAGAATCGGCATAACTTATCCCTCACTTCTGACACCAATTTGTTACGAGCTGGGTATGGGATAAATTAATTACCACCGATTAATTAACAAATAACTTTAATTAACACAAAACACTTTAAACTTAATTACAATTACACTATCGATCACTAGTCACTTAAATATCGCACTTCTCAATCACTTCGATTCGCTTCGTTGTGTAGCCAAAATCAGACTGCCTGCTCCCGCAAACATGACGGCTATTTATAGGTCAACCGATCCTTCTCGAACCTTCTCACAGTAGCACAATGGAACGTCATCCTTCGAGAAACTTCGACACCTTTCTCGAATGTTCTAGACAGTTCCATAGTGAATACTGTCCTTCGAGAAGGTTCCACAACTCTCTCGAATCTTCTAGTAATTTCTATACTAGAACATTCTAGACTCGAGTCGTCTTAGACAGTTCAATAGTAGATCATTCGAGACTCGCGTGTAATCTAGAATGTTCTCGTAAAGTAACCGACGTAACAGTACCAATGAAAAATACTAAATGAATTGACACACCACTTGTGGCGACTCTTCTTTATTGATTTCAATTAGAACTATTTACAGCTTCCAGTGACACTAGTTGGCATTTAAGTCTATGGCATTCCTAAAGAAGTAAACGCAAATTGTAAAAGCAAATAGTAAAAGTGACGTCTATCTGCCAGATAATTCCGGTACATTAGGAAAAGCTTTTAAAGGCTTTCTTGGATGATCTCGTCATATTTCTTGCAGGCACGCGATCTTAGCAAGTAACAGGTGAATGTTACCGAGCACTGGCTAGCGAGAAACTTGAAGGCCTCAGTACTGATGTACTTACACGATATGGACACATTTCACGACGCGTATTGACGTCAACGTCAAACAATGGCGGATTGATTCGACTCGGCACCATACCGTCATACCGTGTTGTTATTGTATGAATATTGGTGAAAGCCAGTCGGCTTCTGCAAACTGATTTCGTACACAATCGATCATTGTAAGCATTTAATCTATCAACGCAAGCACCTGTTCCGCTTCAAAATCCATTTCGAAACGAAACTTCGTCAGTTTAATTCACATTTTCATCATACTCTTGTACAGCGTTGATGATCACTAATAAACACTGCGGATCAACATTAAGTTTGGAAGATGGAGAAAGTTTTGTAGAAATGCTGCAATTTGAGCGAAAATAAAAGACAAAAATAAAGATCAAGGTAACAGTTGTTAGAGTCGTTAGAGTATAATAGCTTTTATAAGCAATGATCACCAAGTGTCGACTGTCTACGGCGGACCATGAAAATCGTGCGGGTGCGCTCTTAGCAAATCGTGGTAGCGAAAGTGAACGCCTCCTTCGACCTTGTATTAGCACTGGCTGCCACATGTTTCTAGATACACAAGGACTCTCCGAACGAAACAGCAGCCCCACAGAATATAGAAAAACTTATGTACCAAGACACTTAGCTCGATACAGACAAAGACATATCTCAAAGGAATACTCATTGTTTGAAAGTAGAAATAAAACATGTCTTTGTGAAGATAATTATTTCAAATAACCATAAAACAGCGTACAGTTAGTTTTAGTCAAGCCAACTGCGCTGTAGGAACTGTACAAAATACACATTTGACGTTTAGTTTCAGCATGTATTGAAACAAAATTTAAATTCTTGAACTTGTTTTATGGGACTTCCAACATGTTTTTCGAAAGTGATGTAAGTAACAAAACTATTGTTCTGCATGTCGAATAAAATGAAGAATTTTAAAACAGCAGTATTCATGCCGTATAAACGTTACTTCATAAACTGCATTATTACGAAAATTTAATTACTCTACTACTAAGCTGAAATATTACATTACCACGGTACCTTTCGTATACAACTGGTTGCTACTAAAATCTGTGTTATTTCATACATACACGTACATCACTCGACTCAAACAACTACCAGTTGTTTGTGAGTTTGTAATAATTTCGAAGTAGGACGTATTTACATTATGTGGATCAGTCTGGTATCTTGTTTCTTAATCATAACTATAATATTTGTAAGGAACAACGATTTAAGCGCTCCATAGAGTAGTTATGATTACTGGATGTCTACATTTCATGAAGAATTTTAATGAAATTCCGAAAGATGATGTTCCTTTAAATGATGAAAAAGAAGCAAAAATGCATAGATGGTGAAGCAGGATAAGAGTTTCAGGATAGGAGGATCTGTTTAGCCTTGTTATAAAACAATCTACCTATACATCGGGGTAGAATTACTGTTGTTTGATTATGAACACAGTCATGAGAGAACATGGCCATACAAATCCCGCTTTGCAGACGGATTATTACCACAGACAGTACAATGGTATTAGCAAACATTTCCTACTGTTTGTCCGTATTTAATCCCCTGGTCGCTTAAACCTCTCAGGGGATACCTCCCATTACATACGTATACGGCCCACTAATCTTGCCATCGTCGTGTTTAAGCCACGCTAATAGCTATCATGGATTCACAAACATGTGTGAAGTGCCTTGTTCCAGACTAACACATGTGCAAACAGATTAATCAATTACAACGCCCGAAAATAAGGTCAGTTTAATAAGGCAATATTAATACTATCTAATCAACTAAATACACGCTAGATTATGAATTTGACACAACTGTATAACTACTATGTATATCCATCGCCTTGGATGACCTAATTATTACGTCACTGCGGAATTCGCTCTACCATTCAAAGGTTTAAAAAAAGTCAGATTGGAAATCAGTCTAAGGAATAAAATGTAAAGTTGAAGAATATAATGGATTCGAAGCCTGGTTTGAATGGAAAATAGTTCACAGAGGAACTGTTTCCAATCTAGCACGCCAATAAAACGGGATCATTGGAAAATTCCGCATATTTATTATTCTTGCTAGATCCTCGCTATACTTCCTCAGCTTAATTAGATGCATGCTCTAATTACATAATGCTGCAAAATACGATTAGGCAACCAAATGTATTCTCAATGGCACCTGGACCGTAATATTGAAGTTATGCAAGATATTGTGAACGCTGTGTTGCGTTTTTTTTATCTACTAAGTTCTATTAAGTGAAGAGATTAGAGTGTTAGATAATTTCTGCATTAAAATATCTGTTCTTACAAAATTCAATCAGTGAAGTCTTCCTGCTTTGTGCGATTATAAAAATGATTCTGATCTAATGGATTTGGTTGTTAATACCAATTAATAAATTTGTTGACCAAGCTAACACGAGTCACATAAACAAACATACATACATACATAAACTCACGCCCTTTTCCCATGGGGGTAGGCAGAAACTACAGAACGCCACCTGCTACGATCCTTACATACTCCTTTTGCCTCGTCCACGTTCATACATCTGGTCATACACGCACGCCGGTTGCGAGTACTACGCACCTGACCTTTCTGAAGAACCTCACCAATGAGGTCAGCGTATGTTTTGTTGTTGTTAACAAACATGTTTTGTTCTAATCGTAGTATAAATCATTATGAATATAGCTAGTTATTGGGAGTTTATTTGGTTTGACGCTACTTAAAAATATACAAAAAACCAACAAACGTCAGCAGACTTCTCGACACAAGTCTACACCGCAAAACGCTATAAAAACCTTTGCCATAACAACCACGTCTCGATTGTTGTTTGTTATTCAGTTTTATTTGTAAACCATTGCGACTTTCAAAACAAGGAGGTAAAGTCATTATGTGTGTGGATATCTTTGTTATTGAGTCATAAGGGGTTGACTCTTGGTCACGCTGTAAAACCACGTGTGACCATAGTAAAATCAGTAAATGAATAAGCAGCCAACACCCAACCACTACTTGCGAATGTTCACTACCACGTGCTACACTATTAACTTTGTATGAGGGTAAGTAATCCAATAGACGACTCCAACCAACCGACGTATAATACACATGAATGACTTGTAAGGATTCTTTGACACTGGTTTTACGCGATTTTATTGAATTTTCTTGTCCTGCGCAAGGTTGAAGAAGGACATTCAAGTAGTTTGTTATACTTGTAAATACCCTGTCCTTATCGAAATTTCTGTATGGTCATCTCATAAGTCATCCCCCTACCCCTCCCCTTATTAGCCATATCATCTTTCACACAGCCCACATAGTGGAATATTATAAGCAAGCTAGAGAGTAAATAATCTCCAGCGACATTCAGACATTCAAAATGAAATTATACTGAGATGAATAGACGAATTAGTGAAGAGCTTCATCATTTCGTGACAAATCTCAACAAGCCAACAGGCTCCCGCGTAGACCGTCATAATGAAGTAGGGACGGTCCTGGGGGGATACTGGTCGAAACATCATGCTTTACAAACGGATCGATAAATTGGAGTAAGATGTTTTTAGATCACAACTGAGTACTTACGATTTTGATATAGTCAATGTTTGTCCGATCTTTGCAACCTTTTTGGAGAACGACCCCGCCTAAAATAGCCGCTTTAGGAGATTTAATAAGATTATATGTAATAATAATCACGTTACAATTCTTGAAATGGTGACAGATGCAGTTAATATTATGAATTTTCACTTTGTGACCATTTTACGAATTGTAACATAATTCATGTTATTATCTCATATTATTATTTTAGACATTCCATGTTAGTGTTTGAGAGAACACTATTTGCATAGACTATTCTTAGATACATAACAAATTCTTTTTAAGACACATTATCTTCATTATATTTAGCTATTGTTCGATTGATGGTTTCCAAGAATTTGACAACCCTTCAGAATAGATTGTTGCTTTGTTTCAAACATTGTGTGTTCTTTTAAAACAAGACACCATAAATAAATAAATAAATTCTTTATTTCAATACAGTGGCACATTAGTTACAGACATCTTAAGATATAACATACATATTATGTCCCTCAGATAGGTCCGCCTGGCTCCCAAACTATCATTTAAAAAAGTCATTATGTATGTCATAGCCTCATAGGTAACCAAAAATGTAGCGAAAACGAGGAAAAAATAAATAATTAACAAACAACAAAAAGCAATTTACGGACAGCTAACTAAACACAATTCTAATTAAAAACCCAACTGAACTATAAATACGTGAGAAGTAATTAAGGTAATTAAGTTTGTTAGCGCAGTAGTCATTTGAAGTAGTATTGAAATATACAATTAATTTTAGGTTTGAAGGTCGATTTGCATATACATGGCTGAAATGTAGAGAACCGTATAGGGACGTCAACACTGAATTAGATAATGAAGGCAAACAGCAACTTTCGCACATGTTGTCAGACAAAAATAAAGCGCAAAATTAGGTTTTTGGGATACAAGATGCGAAAAAAAAGGTTCCGGCCTTCATACCGCAATCGCAAATGTTTGCAGGGCTGCATCTGCGGGTCGTGTACATCTGTCGAATGTAACGGACTCGGATTGGCGGGAGTTCGCAAACCATCTGCCACTCGTTTCGATTTCATTCAGAGATAAGTGGATAGCGACAGATGTAAAAAATTCGAAACAAAATAAATAAACGCAGATTGTAAAGTCACATTGAGATTACCAACGTGTACGATAATACATATAGTATGAATCGCCATAACAAGAATTCAAAGAGCTTCTGTGACTCCCGACGACAAGCAAATTATTGACATTCGTCACAGAAATGATTGACTCAGAGAGACGAGCAATGATAAGAAATTGTACTTTAAACTTACTATTTATAGTACGTTAGTTAATAACAGAGACTGTCCCGGATGGCTACATGTTCCCATTTGGTTGAACAACCACAGTACTGTATAAAATAAATCAAGCGTTTGATGTGTACACCGAGGAAGGAATGCCATTGTGGTACCAAAACGCATTAACGCATGCGATGCAACCAAACACGTGCATGATAAGTAAAATAACTGTTTAGTAGTACACGAAGTTGATAGTATGAATAAGTATTGGTGAATGTTTGATATTAAAATTTATGTAAAACAGTGTATTTGTAACTTGATTTTAGTACACTGTGGCCTCGCTGAGTGCTGCTGCACTGAGTGTTCGAAACGCTTGGCGGTTCTTGCTGTGAAAGCCAGATTAATGTACGAAATAAAGTGGTGTGTCATCCCTTATGTAAGTAGTCTGTGGGGCCAACAGCGAGTGTGTTTATGCTGACGAGCATATCAATTAAAAGTAGTAGGCGTATTTTAATGAGGACTTTCTCCGTTAATGTTCTCAAGGCCTTCTGGTATCATTGTTTTGAGTAGAAAGTTTAACCACAGTGGGTATAAGTTTTACTTACTTATTCCATTAATTCAAGAGCAGTCTTGTTTTTGTTATAACAAATAATTAAATTATTACTAAACTTAAAATGTAACTAAGACCGTGAATGATTCGACGATAATAGTTTGATCTGTTACTGTAGGTAGTTTGCTTTGCTAAGGTGGAGAATCAGTTGGTTCATGTAAACAACTAAACACCAATATCTAAATAAAGTCCTCACAAATTGGTCCCTTAGAGATTCCAGACAACAGCTGTATTGTGGGAAAAAAATTGAATCAAATATTCAACAAAGTAAATAGACCTTGAATGCTAATAAGGTCAAAAGGACCGTAGCGTAGGCGTGGAGATCCTATTGTGATCTAAATTTCTATAAATTGAATCGGGGATCCAATCGACCCGTATGGTGTTTGTCGAAGGGTTAGCTCATGACAGTACATTTATCATGACGTCACCCGTATAACGGTATTAATGATGAGGGAATTCCTCATGTTATAAACATCAGTTTTCATTTAGTAGTACCCTTTTAGTGGTTAAAGGGGACGTTATCGCGCATAATGTAATTGATTAAAAGCTATTTCAAGCTCAATGTGATTATAAAGTCATGGAGGCAAGTACAATAAGCCACAGTAACTTATAGGCAAAGAATAATAGTGTTTCTAATTAAACCCACAGGACAGTGACACACACACACATGAACAGGGAGTCTAAATGGGTCCGACATTTAGACTAAATGCAAACAAAAAAGCAGTCCACCCTCTTAAGAATATCTATACAATGAATATTTCATGAAAGAGTCATTCAATGGGGTTAAATGAACTTACGAGGGTTGTATTGATGATTTTCATGATTGTAATTCAATTCAATTCAATTCAATTTATTCAATAACAATTTTTACATCGTGTCTGAATTTCTATAACTAAATATGTAATAAACATACAGGCAATCCAAACTTATATCATTACAATTATCCAAATTAAATCAAAATCAATTAAATACAAAACAATAAAAAAAAAAAGATATAAAAATTAATGTGTTATGTCAATTTATAAAATACAATAAAATTTCCATTTCTAGTCAATAAAATTATCTACGAGTAACTTTCTACTTTTGTATTAATTTACAATTCATCAATAGAATATAGACATTTGTTTAACAAGAACCGTTTAAGCTTACTCTGAAACCCACTTGTATATACTAGGCTTTTTATTTCTGTCGGCAGTCTATTGAACATTTTTATTGATTTGTGGTAGGCGCTATGCTTTGCAACGTTCAGGTGAGGCACTTGCTTCATCTGGAGATCTTTTCTTCTTGTACTCACCCTTTTATGCCTTTCATCTACAGTCTCATATTCAAAGATGTACTTTGATAGGTGACTAAGTAGGACCAAAATATACAAGCTTGGGACTGTCAATATATTCAAGTCATTAAAATGAGGCTTGCATGATTCTTGCTGTTGAATTCTAGCTATGGTTCTGACTGCTCTTTTCTGAATCACAAAAGCTTTTTGAGTATTGTAGTCATAACTTCCTCCCCAGAAAAGTATGCTGTATCTCAGTTTTGACTCAACCAATGCGTAATAGACCATTTTCAAATGTTTTATAGTAACCTCGTTTCTTAGACTTCTTAGTACGTAACAGGCCGAGCTGATTGCTTTCTCCAAGTATGCTAGCTCTTCTTTCCACTTTAACTGGCTATCGATATGAACTCCCAGAAACTTAACCACCTGGACCACGTTCACTGTTTCTCCATCTATGACGCAGTTAATGCTATCTTTATTATTGGAAGTGGAACGAAAAAGCATTACATTGGTTTTACTGGCATTAACTTTAAGACCGTTAACAGCAAACCAGGTGTGGAAGATATCTAAGGTTTGATTAACTATGGAATTAAGAGCGTGTATATTGCCAGCCGAAACCACGGCATTGGTATCATCGGCAAACACCACAAGCTGAATTGATCCCGCAGCCTTTTCCCTCATGTATTGAATAAGGTCATTTATAAACGCGATAAAAAATATCGGGCCCAGTATGGAGCCTTGTGGTACGCCAGTGTGCACAGGAGACAATTGGGACCTATATGTTTCTTCACTTGGGCAATTTTTACCTAAGGAATTTGTCTGTGACACCACTGCCTTGATCTCCACGAACATCTTCCTGTTTCTTAGATATGACGTGAGAAGTGCCAATACTTTACCCCTGACACCGTAGTGATCAAGTTTTTCAAGCAGTAGTTTATGATCCACCGTGTCAAATGCTGAACTTAAATCTAGGAAAAGCCCAGCTACTTTCTGTTTGTCGTCCAATCTGCTCACTACGTCCTTAATTAGAGTCGATATTGCATCTTGTGTCCCAACGCTTTTCTGATAACCAAATTGTCTTCTACTTAACACTCCATTTTGGTTAAAATGTCTGAGTAATCTAGTTTTTATTAGCTTTTCAAGAATTTTTGAGTGAATAGGTAGTAATGAGATTGGTCTGTACATCTTTGGGTCTGTTTTAGAACCTTTTTTGTGTACAGGTATTATTTTGGCTATCTTCAGTTGATCTGGAAAAATACCTTCATCAAAACACTTATTATAAAAAATGCTTAAAGGTTCCGCTATTACATCTATATTGTCCTTAATTACTGATATATTGATGTCATCATAGCCGCAAGATTTTTTGTCGTCCATTTTTTTCACTATTTTGAATATCTCAAGGGGAGTTATAGGGTCTAGCACAAGGTCATTAGTCACTCTTTTTGCAGTTTTACGTAGAATATCCATGGCAGCCCCTGTGCATGTAGTAGTTGAGGAATTAAGTTGGAACTGCTTGGCAAGGATATTCACAATATCTGATGGTTCTGACATAATCTTATTATTTGATTTTAAAATTAGTTTTGTATTGCTTTTGACACTCTTATTTCTATGTTTGTTTATAACTTTCCAAACGTCTTTTGAGATGTTCGTGGATTTTGCTAATTCAGATTGTACTGATAGCTTTTTAGCCATATTTATTACTTTTCGGTACAGAGCGATGTATTTTTGCCTATAGTTTATCACAGTGTCGTTTTGTCTATTCCCTTTTCCAGCATATAGAAATCGTTTCATATGACTAGAAACCTTTACACCCTTAGTAAGCCAGCGCAGCTGCGTGTCACGCGTTAAGGGTACCTGCAGTTTCCTTTTCTTAAAACAGCGTGTGAACATTTCTTCAAATTGCTTTAAAAATGAGTTTATCCCGAAATCACTCCAGTCGTGATTTAATAGCAAATTTCTAAAGTTTTTTCTTGTATTTGCATTAAAAATCCGTTTGGTAATTTGAACACTACTGGTTTTTATATGCCTATATAGTTGGTTACTTTTGAATGCTGTACTGCAAAGTAGTCCTGCATGCCCATCTGCCAAGCCATTGTGGTCAACATCGCAACTTATCACGCATTCGTCAGACAAATTGGTGAAGACATTGTCTATACAAGATCGTGAGTCATTTCGAATAAATGTAGTCGAACTAATTAGAGGTCTAAAGTTGTAACATGTCAATAGATTTAATAAGTCATTTCTTTTTTTATTGTCAGTTGATAAGTCAATATTAAAATCACCGCAAATAACACAGTTCTTGTTAAAGAAATGTTCTAATAGTTTTTCAAGCCTTACCATAAAAGTGTCTAAGTTTTTATCATAAGGCGTTCGATAACAACAACATACAGACAGGCCAGTTAAAACATCTTTAACACAACATATTTCAAAACTGTCCATTTTATATAATTTTTTGGCAATGGGCAGCTCTTTGTATTCCCTATCCGTTTCTGCTAGGATAATAGTCCCTCCTCTCAGTTTATTTACTCTGGTATTATATGATGCAACATTGTAATTTGCAAGATTTAACAAATGAACTAGTTCTTCGTTTAGAAAATGCTCGCTAATACACAAGTAATTCGAAGGGCTACTCAAGCCATCTAGATATATTTCTAACACATCTTTCTTATTATTAAGGCCACACATATTTTGATGAAAGATGTTTACACGATTCCACAATGAACTATCTACAGACTTGTTTAGAGTAGTTACAGTTGACACATGTTTATCCACGAAAAAATGTATCTCTATCCAACATTATCTTTTTTTTAAAGTAGTAAGGGATGGTACCCGGTTGTAACTGATCTATTTTACTGGTTTCGTGCTTATCAAATATGCTTAAAGTATTACAGTTATTTTCATATTCAGAGTTTAGTGATAACTGTATGCATCGATTCAAGTTTTGAAAGATATTTGCAATAGCCCTATTGTTAACTTTACCTGTATGTTTAGAGAACATTTTATAATCATATTCAAGATTTTTGTTGGTATCAAACAAATATGCATAATTAAAAGTCTGATTACTTTGGTATATAAGTCGATTGAAAGCTTCTATTCTGGTATTAAATAAGTTAACATTCCAATTAAGTTTAAAATTAGGAGAACATAGAATAACATTAGTATGCATTACATTTTCGATTTTGCATTTTATGTGATTAACCAATTTTTCATAATTATTGGATTCTAAAAAGTCCTTTTCGCCGAGGAGGACTATACAATAGTCATATAAAGTATAATCTACTAATTTCTTGTCCAATGACGCAAGAAGCTCCACTGTACCCGCATTGGGCATACAGTAGTGACAGATTTTGGCATTCGGAAAAGTGTTTTGTGCTATTCTTAATATTTGATTTACATTATCAGCACTAATTATACATACTTTATTGAAACATGTGTTTTCCAAAATTTGTTCATGTTGAGTCGTCGATCCCATAGCGTGTTCTGTAAGTGTGGTGCCCTCTGTAGTTACGTGTAATGGCAGCACATTGGAGACAATATTAGGTTCCATGTCAGGTAAGTTGGAACCTTCAGACTGCGGTTCCTTTATTCCAAATTGTTGAACAATCCTCTGTTGTGTACTTTTTGGTATATATTGCTGGACATCAGTTTGTGTTTGTTTTGTTTTACAATTTGTTAGAGGAAGATTTCGCTTTGGAGTACTTTGGCTTACTTTAATTGGGCTAATTGTTGTTACTTTTTTGTATATTTGGTTTTTCTTAATCAAGTCTTCATTTGTGCACCTAAGTTTACTATTTTCTAGATTCAATATATCTATCTCCTTGTGAGCACTATCTAATTGCGATACAAGTTTTTGGATTTCTTCCTTTAACGCTCGTACTTGATCGTAGTCTTCGTCAACTGATAAGTCAGGCATGCTGCTAGCAGTGCACTCGATTATCTGTGATGTTGAATCATTGTCGTCTGGAGCAGGGTCTGAATAGGTTCGAACGCGCGCACCACGAACTGTGACATTTTCTTGGTAGTTCATACTAGAAATCTTGAAATGGATTTAATTTATTTCTCAAAAAGAACTAAGTTGGTCAGTCTCGAACCTGTGACCGCACGCGTGAAAGGTGACAAACTTGCCTACGCGCCACCGTCAATTAGTAACTTGGAGTGAAATATTACACCAGTATCGATCGGAACTGCTTTACTGACTTCTTAGTTTTTATCTACAAAACTAGATGTCACTTTTCACAGTTTAGCTGACTTTATAGTTCTTATTCCCAAAAAATAGATGTCACTATTTACAATAAAACTGATGGCCAGCTGATCATTGTTGACATTTGAATAAAAAACGGATTTATCAATCTCCTTTTTTTATATTATTTAGACGTTATCACTTCACTTCACTTTAATTCTTGCTAATTAATGATTCTTTGGGCGTTAGAGAAACACTGTCCAGTTTGCTCACACTTAGTGTTACTTTTAGGGTCACTGTTATGAATTTCCGTTAATCACACAAACTGTTTTCGAAATTATGTGTTAATCTTATTTATTTGCCTGTATAACACTTGTACTCACAGGATATGCACTTTAGATAAGATTTATACTGAAAACTGGTCAAAATGAGCTCTTTTACTATTTTTAGTGATATTTAAAACACGGAGTCAATGTTTACTTCAAAGCAGCGCCATCTGCCTTCTTCAATTCTGTAACTACACACGTGTTACTAGCGCGACTCATTTTTCATCAACATACAACCTAACATGCCTACAAATTGCAAAAAACGTAAGAAAATTTGAATTTCGCGGGCTACTCGTACGCTCCCACCTTAAGTACAAATGCTTCTATCCATAATATGCTTTTAACGCAAAAAGACAGCGAACCGAACATTCTCCCTGGTCTAAGACGAAACTGACCGATGCAATTTCCGCTCACTCCTCACCGGATCAGACTATTTCTACCATGCATCTATCATCGAGCTAACGTCCTTCCTTTTGACCTAATACTCTGGCTATTACTCGCCTGACGACTAATCGGGAGTATATTTCCAGCTTCCAGTTTACCAATATAGTCTTCATATTTGAAAACAAACGTTCTACTGACAAAACAAACAATAAGCATACGAGCGCGTGCGCATTACAAAAGTATGTATGGTGTGTTATATGTAGAAACAGGTGTTCGTAGTATTGGCAGGTTAGCCAAATGTCTATAAAAGAAATTCAGTCCACCGATAACAATTTCTTTTACCGCAGGTTTTAAAGTTAGTGGATTTGGTGCTAAGTGTATGGATTCACAACATACATAGAGTGAGTGTATTCTGTTGGGTACGATTTATAAGGTTTTATCATTTATTTACAACTTATCCATTTTCACGCCAATTTTCGTTTCCTGATGAGTGGAACAGCAGACAACATTAACAAAATCTCGTTTTTTCAATAAAAAAAATATTGGTTCCAATTCAAATTGATCTCCATTCGTATCATTCGTGTTAATGCCGTCTGCTACATTCATATTTGATACATCAATGAATGTTCAAGTGTTTCTCCGAGGTCATTGAACAGGGCCAATAGGGACTGATGGATTTCTGATTCATTCATAAGTCAGAAGTTTATAACACCATTTCGTACATAATTTCATAATAAACGCTTCGTGTCTACGAAGAATAAAATTTTGTTTTCGTCTAATAATGCAAGCGTCTAAAGCAGGATATTGAATACTAAAGTTCAATTAGGTAATATTGATTATAATTTGATGCATATGTGTGATGGTGTTATTTTTATCTCTTCTAATTGAATTAGTTACGAACTCCAAGTCAGTTTCCTAGTTCGGGTCCCTCATATCTATTAAATTGCTTGAAAAAGCAGACTATTTAACAATATATTAGCCCTGAAAATTGCACTTAATTCGGTATTGTCAGAATGCTCTTTCATACAATTACATTACTTTTCATATTATATTCCATTATAACCCGGACTTTTTGCACTTTTAAACTGTGGTAGGAGAGCTCCATCTCATAAATGCATTACCAGCCCGACGCGGACGGTGCTCGTTCGAATACTTCATGGATTTTTGGTTCTTGCACGGTAGATGCGAAGATTGCCATTCGTTCCCCTCAACGCATCAAATTAATGGTTTGTTTTCTAATAAAAGGTAAGGTATTGTGTTAGTGACACGGTGACCTATAAAGACCAAAAGACTGCCACGAAAGGAGGTTAGTTCAAGGTATCACTCATCACTATTTTCTAACCTTTGACCAAAAACGTCTACGATTAGAAGTCGGTTAAAATTTGTAGATCTGTATAGAAACTTTAATAGGTACTTTCAAACTCATGATAAAATCTAATGCCTTGCCCAAAGAAGCCAGATTTACTCATTCATATTTCGTCGTAATTTAAAAAAATATTTACGTAGACATTAGTGCCGATTCCCTTGTTTACAAACTAAACTAAATTTAAGTTCAGTGCATCTTTTTCTTTCTATTTTATTATGAAAAGGACAGAAGATAAATTTTAGTTCAGTCCAGTCAAATTAACCAGCGCCTGACAAAAGTTTACACGTGATTAAAAAGTAGACTACTAAAATTACATCAAATTACGTCAGGTGCTGACTAATTTGACAGGAAACTAATATTTATCTTCTGTCCTTTTCATAATGAAACAGAAAGAAAAAGATGCACTCAATTTAAATTTAGTTTAGTTTGTGTTCAAGGGAATCGGCACCATTGTAGACGATAGATGTTGACGTAACATAAATCGTCGCTGTAGAATGAATACCACCGTATGTCAAAAAAGTACTCTTACTCTAAATCTAATAAAAACCACGTATAACACGGCGAAACCGTGAACCCAAAGTAAGTCCTTTTTATCATTCAAAACATGAGCCAAAAGCACATAAAAATATTTTAAACATTGACAAAATGAAACATTTTTTTCGTTTCCTGTAAAGTTTGGATTTCTGGACATGCGAGGCTATCATTCTACAGCGACGAAATGTAGCTTTTGGGACAGCTGCACAATTATTTCTCTTTTCCCACAAATATCTCGTAACCCCTCCAACAACGCTCCGGGCAGTCATCGCTTTCCTCTAAATACAATGGTTTCCTAAACACTCAAAAACGTTTGCTTCCTTCCATAGCAAGGGCAATTATACCATTTCCTTTAAACACAATAGAATGTAAAAGCCACTTACCGTGACGAAGCAACAATTATTAAGTGAGGGTGACACAACTGGATTCTACGACCAAATCTAAGTTCCACAGCTATAACAAAATTAACCTCTGTTTGTTTTTACTAGTGTTGGCCAAAATCGGTCTTGGTCTATGTCTTCGTCTTGCGAAAATGCAAGAACATGACCAAGTCTGCAAGACCTAGACCGATTTTTGGGTTTAAACTCGCTAAATCTTTACATTACGTGATTTGTGTGCGCTTTTATATTTACAGAAGAAAGTAATTACAGACTGGCGGGAACTGCTAAAGGGAAAAATTGGTCTTGGTCTTGCAATCTTGGTCTTGTTCTTGTATTTTCGCAACACCAAGACCGATTTTGGGCAACACTAGTTTTTACCAAAATACACCGAAGTTTGTAGAAGACTGTTTCTGAAAGCTGCTTGATTAAGATATTTATTCTAATAATAAATCAAATGCTTTCTGTTGTTTAGTTATGATTTATCAAACCGAAAATATATCGTAGTCCAAACGATTTATTAAATAACCGATAACAATAATCTAAAGATTCATAGAAACGTATTACGCTTACACAGAAATAGTAGTTGGATCAGGAGTATTCCGAATAGTGTACCATGAATCGTGTAATGTAATCTATGACGTGAACGAAACGAAGGTTTTAACCGAACTTTAACTACGGCTCCAAGTAAAAGCCAATTTGGCAGATTAAGAAATGACATCATACTACGCTCACCTGTACTCCTACAAAGCACGATGGTCATTTTTGACGTAACAGTGTCTAGGGGCAGGCCCATATTCAACATTCACCAATTCCATCAGACAATGTACAAACTATTATGTAACGAGATGAATGAGATCCACGCCCAGATACAACTCAAATTATTGTCCTCCAAGTACAAACAATACGTTTCCAGATTCTTGTCGGTAAAGTTTAGTTAATCAGACTTTAGAAATTCTGCTAATGGTTGGAAAGAAACCCGCACATTATCCAGTCTAATTAGAATACAATAAATCCATTAGGGCGATGTTTCACGACGTCTGGCAGACACCCACATCAAGCAGTAATGTATTACTGGCTACTCGTTTCTTAGTGGCCTCATTGTTATTTTATTGGCTACAGAAAGCCTGCCTTTTACCGGATCGATGTAAGTAATCACTGTTATACAAAAAATACACTGTTACGTGCTGCTACTGATCGTGGATAAAACCCTGATACTCCATTACCTAATCACAACAATGGTGCAGAATATTCTTGAAATCACAACAGTAATGGATAAATTTTTATTTTTTGGTTCCGCTGACTTCCCGTCGTGCTGATATTATTAGCAATTACCACAGTATTCGTTTCTATTTTAACGCCTAAATTTAAACAAAAGATCAAAATCTACTCTACACATTGTTTTGGAAGTTCATTACATAACAGATCGTTTGGTGAGTTAACACTAAGTGGCTATTAATGACCCATTGCTGTAAACCTATCACGTGAGAAACCACATGCAGACTCTGGTCCTAAGTATATCATTCATGCGGTTAGCGATCCTATTATCAAGCTCCGTACGCAGTCGGAAGATCGTTTTACTTATAACAAGTTCCATAATAGTTATAGCAAGTAATATTTCGTTAATAAACCGAATAAAACCCCACACTCAAGTGGTCCGCTTAATTTTTACGATAATATCGACCTTGTAGCGTGCAAGGCGAGTTGAACCTATGAATTGCCACTTCCGAACAGAGCGGACGAGGTCGACCGCCGAATTATCCGAACATGCTCTAATTGAAACCAGCGAGACACTAAACAGTTGCAGTCATTAGTACTCATCCTGGATACAATCATTATTCGCTTATTCACTGATAAAAAACGCTTTTCCGAGGATTTCCCCAGACAATGTTTTGGTTGTCGGTTACCAAAACAACCGTGACTAACCGTGGCATGGAAAATCGTCTGCCAATTTCTTGCAATTTGCCACTGTGACTGAACATTGGGATTTATTTCAATTTGGATGAAACATTCGAATGATTAGAGCTTTTCACTGAATTCAAGAGTTATTAAGTGTGCTGTTATTTTTAATAATGATTTCAAATTCAAGTTTTACAAGTATGCCGAAACGAAGAAAAGGAAATACAACGTTATTTATCCAAATGAACCTTCATGTTATGGTTAACTAAATTAGTAGCGCCTAACTTTTATTCTTTCGGCCTTCTTACGCATTGTTTCCCAATTTTCATCCAGTAGACGAGAAGACTAATTTATGTACATAGCGTCTGAGTCCCTTGACCCGTCGATTACGTAGATTTAATCATCATACTTGAGACTTACTAACTGGGGGCAGTTGGTTGCATTGGACGGTCGGCGACCATTACACCAGTGTCCCTCTTGTGGGTGAGGGCCCCTGATTGATCATTTCCGTCCATTGTGTCACTCCCTTTTATACACCCCACGCGCGGGCCTATAATACTCGCCTCGTTTAGAGCTCGCCGTAACAAATGTAATAGAAATAGACTATCATCAACTGACGTAAGTTCCTTGTTTCTATAAATATCTGTAGTCTTGTTAGCGCCTGGAGAATTGTTTTTCAGATATAAATAAACTTAATTGGTTTCAGTTAAGATGATGGTTAATTAAAAGTTAATTGTTTACTAGCTTTATCATGGAAGGATAATTAAATTCAAATCAATAGAATTGGTGTTATGACCTACACTGATGGCATCGGCTTAGATATAAGGCTGTGTTCAAATATCATGTGTATAACCTATTTCAGCTTTTCTGGGGCGTCCTCATTTTGCAGGGTCAACGTACAGTTCTTGTCATATATCATATCTAACCGAAGTATTTACCACATATAATATAAACTCCAAACAAAGGAATATGATGTCTACATTACTGTGGGACGAGGGAAATGACGTCATGTTTTAAATTATATCGCTTTTGTATAATCAAATGGCATCAGCATTTCCCCGGGCACTGAGCAAGTGAGCAATCGCAGACAAAATAAAAAGTAACTGACACAGACTTATAAGAGACTGGGTGAGTCAACTTGCAAAATATAAAACGCGACGTAAGATAGCGACTAACAGGAAATTATACATCTAATATTTTCGCAGATTTGTTGACATAACCACTCATATTTTGATAAATCTGTCTGATAATCCCAGAATTTGGGTAATGATGTTAATAAATTCGTACAAGCTCTGAAAGCGAAAAGAATTGCGGATGTTGCTGCTGATAAAATACATTAGCGATCTGCGCATTTTTAAGCCACCATTTCTAAAATTAACAACAAACATAAGGGTAAACAATCGTCCCCCAGGGCTGCGGGACTGTTCGAAAGAGATACCGCGGCCCTGGAACACAAAGGACAAGGAAGGAACATGGATGGGTTTTAGTCAATACAAGTCTGACACTCCTTTCCGCTCTGCCCAGAGCGGGAGAAGTCATTAGATTGATTTCCCAACTGAAAAAAAAAGAAGGGTAAATAATCGTCGAGGTACGTGGAAAATCACAACAAGTACCATGTAGAGATTTATAATCTACATGACCGACATCTCTTCAATGGCGACATCGATCGTTCTAGGAATTATTTTCTCCCTGACATAAAACAATCTGTCTGAGAACATTAAGCTGTCTTGATTGCTTCGGAAGCTTTTTTGCTACTCTCTATCTAGCAGACCTGGGCTTGGAAAAGGTCAGATTAATGCTGTATAATAATCTTCATCCATTAAGGATGTAGATGTAGAGCAGCGGTGGCCCAGTGGTAGCGACCCCGACTTACGAACAGTAAGTCGTGGGTTCGAACCCAGGCAGGCGCATTACTTTGTGTAATTTATTTCATCACCACTGCTCTCAAAACGGTGAAGGAAAACATCGTGAGGAAACCGGCATGTCCTAGAACCAAAAATTCGAATGCATGTGACATCTACCAAACCGCACTGGGCCCGCGTGGTGGATTATAGCCCATTCCCTCTCTTAGAGAGGAGGCCTATGTCCCAGCAGTGGGAACATTTATAGGCTGATGATGATGATGATGATTAAGGATGTCTCCCATGTCTCCTTGCTCTAATACTTTCTTTTCATCTTCGCAGGGCGTCGCCCCTGTTCCATTACTACCCTTTTCTATAATGGCGCACATAATAACATTTTCGCAAAAACAAAGTCACTCAGACATATTCAATCCTCAACTTTTAAGATTTCGTTGTAAATGCGTCATCGACCGTTTCGTCGGACGACTGTATTTTTGATGATCAACTAATGGTAAGCTACTCAGTCTTTTATATCACACCCGTGGGTGTATAAGGATTACAGCACACTGTGTAGGGAAACCTTCAATATCCAGTAATGTAATATCAGTTGATAACATTGTGTAGCAGTAGATAGATGCGACGTACGTAACGGTAAAGTTGTAAACAATCAGCGATTCTCGGTGACAAATCAGCAAACAATGAAATATTGAACGTGTATCGTATTGTTGGTCTGACGCTCACCTACATAGGTATGCTCGTTCAATACAATATCATGTGAACTCTTTCAGTTCTGGTTATATGATGACGACAGCCGTTTCAACTGCTACGGACACTTTAAATCGATCGTCTACTGCAGCCTTTAGTCCGACCTCGATACAAATCCGTGGGAAGACACATTATGGTCGCTCTTGTCTCACAATGGAGTCTGTGTCTATACGTTGGGTCCGTTACACGTCCCATGAGATTGCTAATGCGACGCCATCCGTTATGATTGCCTCCAATAAACACTTGAAGCGTGAAGAGAGATTGGCTCAAGTTTCTTCATGTTTCAAGTGAAAATAAGATAAGCTGTAGACCTTCATCAAAACAGAAGCCATATAACTAACTGGGTTTCATATTTTAATACTAAGCCTCAAGTAAATTTAAAACCAAATTTGATGTTGCCTCAAAGCAAGTATGCATGCATGTTTCTTTCATTCGATTTTTGATAGGACTTCCTGTGTTGCTGGGAAATCCATACATTCAACTGCCAGCCCGTACTGGTAGACAAAACAAGCAGTTTAGACGTCTCCCGTAGTTACAGATTGTCTTATTCATACTTCGAGATTGGTTGCAGTAGATACTATACGATTACCGAGATTGGCTCTAGTTATACAGTATTGGTTTTGCTCTGGATCGCAAGCGGTTAAGTTAGACCACAAGAATGTTTTCATTATTAAATTCAACACCATTACGTAGTGCTAGTTTCCTTTAGGTGCTAGCTTATTTGCTTTGCTTTTCCCCTGCAAAATTGATTGAAGTAATTTTGTATGGATTTTCCTTTTAATATGAATGTTATTGTATTTTCTTGTCCATCCTCGAGTTTTTGCGAACCTGTGCCGTACATTACGTCAAGTAAATGAAACAACTTTAACAACGACAATTTATGCATATTTCCTAATGTATAAATAAGCAATAAATTTGTATGAATTAGAATTCATAATTTTAACCCGTTATCAGTTTATGCGAGTCGCACGGGACTGGTCAATGTGGCGACACTTGGGAGAGGCCTATGTCCAGTAGTAGACGTCTTTCAGCAGAAATTGATGATGATCAGTTCCTCGAACTGGAGATACTCCAAAGAATTGTCGGTGAGATGGCGTAACAAAGCTATATATAGCAGTGTTCCTTCAATCAGTTTGATAACAGACAACTCATTCTCATTAGTGAAACACTGGTCATTAACAAGAGTGCGTAAACAAGAAATAAAACATGAATCACATGTACGAACCCGGCACCGTGTTCAACCTGGACTTTAGAATAACATTGTAATTAAAGATTGTTAACAGTGAGTGTCACATTAAACTTTATTCAGCCACGATTTATTTCCAAACATTTTTTTCTTTTACAATATCAAACTCTGGGAAACGTAATACCAGAGGTTTAGTATACAATTTCAATTGTGCAGTTGTATTAAATTTCATTGGGTTTTATTTCACGGAACAATTGGGTTACAAATTACACAAGCAATGTTGGCTTCTGCATTCGACTGATCATTTTAAAACATTGAACAAATCGACGGCAGCAAAGAACAAACGGCTACCTACAAAATTACAAAGTTTCCAGGAGAACGTTTTTAACGCGAAAATGTAATAACTTCTACAAGATCAAAGCTAGAGCTTCTTCAATTTGTAATAGTTAACCATAAAAAAAAAAACATTAAAAAAAGAAAAAAAAAACCTGGATAGAATAAAGAATTCTGAATTCATTAATGTAAAGTTAAGTGAATTTTGCAAAAAATGCAGTTGTCTTTTTGTTCTTTGCTGCCGTCGAAATTATCAGTTTGAGGAGCTGAACAATTACTTAAGATACCTACCTAGCTTTTTTCGGTGGGATTTAAAAAATACCCACCTTTTTCCCAGAATTATTTACAGACAATAGAGAAATAAATTAAGTTTATAAACCAAGCTTATCAACAACAGGGTAAACCTCAGACGGTCGGAATTTCGAATCAAATTAAATCTGTGTATTTCTTCATTACCATAAATGCCTACGATGTTAATTGAGCTTATTATAGAGACTTTAAACTTGAAGTAATAAAGTAAAAAATACAGTAGATACCTAATCAACATTGAAACTTGGAACTCACGGGTCGCCACGTGATTACGGCAACGTTCTTAGTGCACGTGTACCGACGAGTACAAACACCGAATTAGACGCGTTTCGAGTATATTTTTTTTATAGACACTATAATGATGACGCGATCTTCGGACACGATGATACAATTCTGACTTAGCGCCAAAAGGTACGTAGGATTTAATAAAAAAATCTATGATACACTAATATCACACTGTATTATTGAAATTAAAATAGATGATTGTTGAGGGTGATCCCAAATCCTGCCAGGGCTGCGGGACTGTTCGAAAGAGATACCGCGGCCCTGGAACACCAAGGGCAAGGAAGGAACATGGATAGGTTTTAGGCAGTACAAGTCTGACACTCCCTTCCGCTCTGCCGGGAGCTGGAGAAGTCATGTGACGATTTCCCATCCGTAAAAAAAAATAAAAAAGGGTGATCCCAAACCCTTAGAAAATTAAATAATTACTGTCTTACTTCTATTATAAATGCGAAACTTTGTGAGGAACTGAGGATGTACGCAAAAACTACTGTTGACTGTACGTACGGCTTTGGATGAAATTCGACACACAGATAGTTCATAACCTGAGTGAACACAGGATACTTTTTATCCCGGTACGGTAGTACGATCCCGTGGGTTACAATTACCGAAGTCCACGCGGGCGAAACCGCGGGTATAAACTAAATCATTTAATATGTATTTCTTTGAAATGAGGTCGTGATGATAGCTTTATCCTAATTTACGTACTTCAAGTTACTGACAAAGTTGCTAAAAGTAATTATCATTCAAATATGAACTTAAACGTAAACTAGTTAAATACGCTACACTATCTTATCTCTTCATTTCGCCAGTGCTATTTGCACAAGCATAATTATATTCAGAGACGTGTACACATACGGGTGAAAAATGCATGAAGCATAGCTGTTCTAATAATTAGTACTCATATCATACACCGACGAACGCAATCGTGTCACGGATTGACTACAAAAAATGCTTATGATAAAACAAGACCATAACTTTATGAGCCCTGAAAACACATCGCTGCCTTGGAATATTTAGCCTTAGAATCCTTTAAAGAGTATTGTGTTTGAATAGAAAAGAGTTAGGCTGGACGGGTCCAGTTAATTTGGACGATAACAATAAACCAGCTCGTTTATTAATCGCGGGCGTCTTGGCCAGTAGCGTGTCGCATTCCTCGAGTGCCGATGTTGATTGGTAACAATGAAGGGTCAACATAATTAACGTTATAATTGGCTAAGCAAGCTACTGCTTGCTGACAGGACACTAGATAACGAAATTAACGTGGGCGCCAAATGACTCATTAAACGGTACAGGACGAAGGTTGTTGATACTGTAATGCAAAATAAAATGGATCACTTGAACCCAGACAGCACTTTTTCGCATGCAGCAAGCAGATAGCGGCGTGGGTGGAGTGAAAAGTTGGTCTTCTATAGAATAGTTTGCGCAACAAACTTTTGGTTTTATCTACATACTTTTTGCTACAGCTTCAGTTTGCTAGCAAAAAGTTTGGCTAGCGATGTGTTAACTTCCCGAGTTCTGCTTATGGCTGCTGGAGATAAGTTATGATCCCTGTTCACTGCTTTATCATGGCTTTTTAGGGTTCCGTACCCAAAAGCTATAAACCGGACCCTATTATTAAGACTCCACTGTCCGTATGCCTGTCTGGCTAGTTTATTATTTAATTATAAAATAATTAAATAGATATACATCATCTGTGAAAAATTCAACTGTTTAGCTATTATGGTTCATGAGATACAGCCTGGTGAGAGACAGCCAGAAACGTGTTTTTTTTTTCGGTTTATGGTACGGAACCCTGCGTGCGCGAGTCCGACTGTGACACTTGGACAGTTTTGTTGATAATTTCACTAGTTAGAGACTAGGATTCCAGCCTTGTATTTTTTTATGGGCGGGTCGCGTGACCATATCCCAACACTTACTAATTGACTTAGTACACAAAACCAGTGCCACTGTTGTCTTTGAAGCGACAAAAACAAGGTTACATTCAACACATTCTTTATTACTATCAATTGTTCTAAATCAAATGATCGATTACGGTCGAACAAAACGCTTTTGTTTCAAGCGGAACATGAACAAAAAGCCATTAATCATTGGACCAGGCCGTTGATTAATCTTTTCAAAATCGTTAACTGAGTTTTAAGTTTTCGTGAATATTTACTCTGTGAGAGAAATATTAAACATGACGATGAAGCTCTATTGTTCATTGAAACGTCTCGTTTAATTCTGCTAACGTATTCTGTAGCACGGATGAGCAGCGCTTTGAGGAGGTTCGCAGAGGAAAAACAAAGTCAAGGAAATCATTAAAGCATGACAAAAAGGTAAGGCTTCATTGCTGCACAAAAGGAATTTACATTTATAAATTACGGATCATGAAGATTGACGACAATTTGCCAACCTTGTGTTGTATTGGTTCCGAATGTCACCGAGCTGACGAAAATAACCTGTACTTTATACTTGTATGGCGCATTGACTCGTTACTTGCAAAAACTTATAAGTGGTTGTTTTTCAGTGATGAGTATGATGGATGGTCAAGGAGAATATATGCACTGCATTTAAATATAATGAAGCGCTGCAAGTTTTATGTTAAATCTCCGACGTTCAAGTCTTTTCAAATTCATACATTTGAAGTACAGGCGAATACAGCAAAAAAGAAAAATAATGTTAGTCTGACATGGCATTTGGCATGCTTACCGTGTGAAATGGAGAAATCAATAGAGAACAATGTAGGTACCTACTTAATGAACCGGTCATGAGGGCAACCGACTTGTTGATGATAATAACATTTTTTTTGCACCAAGAATCTCCTTTATCTGACCTCCGGCACAAATGGGTTCTTTCAACTAAAGAGTATTTTTAGCACTTCATTAGAAACATTCAATGAAACTGAGTGCTACGACTCGTACGTACATTTCTCATTAGTTTCAGTAGAAAATAATAATATTACAGAACTAGTTCAGCTTAAGTTACTCCCATGCCCTAGCGTATCCTCAAAATCATAAATAAAGATCAGCTTTGACAGAAATTAATTACAAGCTCTAGTTGGTTCAGAAAATATTAAAACGCGATATGGAAGTATTCCTTGGAGCCCCTTGCGAAAGCCGTATAATATTAAAAGCCTACGGAAACTCGATCTAAATAACAATGAATTACGATTTTCGTGAGGATTCGCCGTATGAAATCGGATAAGTACTTGAATTGAATATTTCTCGGTAGAGGATAATCTATGAGCATGTTTTACGGTTTAATGTCGGTATGTTTACTTTAATGTCATGGTTTCTAAGAGTATATCCGAGAAAAAACATGGCGTGCTGAGGTGAGAACTGAGAACATAGGAAATCGAGGTAGGTAGCCGCTTTCCGTCGAGACTCAAGACGCTGACCACTTTTACTTTCGCCCTCGTGCATTCACCTGGGCCGAGAGCTGCGGTCAAAGACGCCCTACATACCGCTCGATGTTTAATGTAGCTTTATAATAATAATATAAACTTTATTTACATTAACTTAGCCTAATGTTTACGATTTTATAACGACATGTATGTTTATATCGCGTAGAAATAAAAATTTGCAAATTGATGATGGTTGGTATTTGAAACTTATTGGCTAGTTTTGTGACAAAAAAATTAGATAACTACCCTCCATACTAGTTATAAACTGTACGACGGCTGAGTAATGCGGCCAGTTTGCTGTCTCCGATGTACGGTGGGCTGCATCAATTGGTTACCCCAGTTGGGAACGTAGGTGCTTTCAAGAGGGGTACCCACATCGTGACGCTGGCTGTACATCTTGAACAGCCAAACACTGGATTAATTGATTTAGAATATTATAGAATCGTCCGTTAATCTAGAATTTGACGCCCGAAAGAACGGGGTAAAATTATGGTTATACGCTAATTATTACCAGAGGCAACTCCCCCATTAACGACTTGTTGTGGTTAAGAATGTCAAGATCACACCTCATTAGGTTACTTTAATTAAACACGCAATTTGCTTAATTACAGTTAAATGTTGACATTAAAACGATGACTAGATAGTTGTAATTTGTGTAGTTATGATCATACTGATCATTCATACTTTTTATTTGTCTGTTCAAAAATTTCAACTGTAAATAAATATCAGAGATCAGCATAACAAATGCCAGAAAACTGGTTATTGTATGGATGATTTTGCAGACAAAGAAGTTATCTTGGATATTTTAACAAGTATGAATTTTGTATCATCTCAAAGACCTTTCTATTTTAAATTCTGTAACAACATATGTGTTACTGGCGCAACTCATTTTTCATCAACATACAACCTGACACCTGAAGATTTGAATTTCGCGGGCTACCCTGACGCGAACACCTTAACAGGAACTGCAATTAACACAGGAAATACAAGTTTTAACAGGATATTGTCATCAAACATCCACCATTCATAATGCAACTTTAAATGCTTGTTGTATATTCAAACAATTATTTCTACTGGCAACTATTCAGAGCTACATACTATTAAAAATCAGTAGCAGGTGTTCAACAAGTTACCAGAGCAGAACATACCTTATGCGTGAATAAAACTAGCGGCACACACTGGAATGCCAGTAAAAAAGGAAACACTGAGTTAATGAGCAAGATCCCAAGGTTAGTTAATGTTGTAATTGAATGCTTACATATTAACATAATAAGCTTTAATTAAGGCATTAATAGTCTATGCCCTGGTCATAAAATTTCAATGTTTTTGAAGTTTATGTTTTCATAAAGGTATTATCAATTTGTAATTTAAGTATATTTTGTAAGTTATGCAGATGAAAATGGCTCTTTTTAAAAAAGAAAGCATCAGCTTTAATTAAAACAAAGAATAAAATAATTAACTTTGAAATCATATTGGTTTCAGTTAAACTAATCTGTAATTGACATTCATTCATTTTTTCGTTCAATTCAGTTCCATTCATTCATTTATCTGTTATTTTTTTAAGCAAGTTGTTAGAAACTAACATTTAATATTTTATTTTAAAAAAAACCCATATTAAAGGTAATTAATCACTATTTAATTAAATGCTACCTTTCATAATATCCCAGCAGTCAGATAAGACCATGATCCCAACACATTTTAGGTCACTTTAAAATAAAAGAACACATTTTCAATTGTCAAATATTGAATGAAATACTTGTTTATCATTGACGGATTTCCCTATCTGGTAAGATTTAAAAGCATTATGCGAGTCATACAGTTTAGATAAGATACAATTCATTAACTACAGATAACAACAATCTTCTGTGGTTTGGAAAGTAACTAACTTTTTTTTATTATCATGCATTTGTTCAGAAGTGTAATATTATTACTAATATTGTTTCAACTATGTATAATTGGGAACATAATATGTTTACATGTGTTAGTACATAAGGTACAAGACTGGTGGATGACATGCAGGGACTGAATTAGGTATTGTATTTTACCTACACAGAAGTCAGTAACATGTGGACTTCCTCGTGTTTATCAGTTGTAGGTATTACAGGACTTAAAATGTGCACTTTTGTGGGAGGTACTATATAGTACTTACTTCTTTTTAAGTTTCGGAAAATATACTCTATCAATTCCAATTAATAAAACGCATGCAAAGTTCATGTACGCTGCAGGATAAACAATTATAAATAATTTAATGTACTATTTCATTCATATGTGCCCAGTAAATGTTTCAAAGCATGTGTGGTATTGGCAACATGTTTGGTTGCTACTTTAATATACCAAAGCATGTACGCAGGCCATTAAAAATGTTAATAAATTGCAATCTATATTTTTATGGGCCATAAATTAGTAGTCAAGACTTTAATATTGAAGTAATAATTCAATTTTGATGTGAAGAACATTCCATGTGTTTCACATTTTCTATTATTTACCAGTTTAAATGTAAAACTGGAAGTTTGGTTAAAATATTTATGGTAAGTAATTTATTAATTGTTGTTAAGTATTGTTGTAATTATTTATGGAGTTATTTTTAAATAAAGAATATTTTAGTGTGAAAGGAAAGTTTTTAGTTATTATGGTTTGATCCTTAAGCAACATTAATAAGTATGCTTTTCAAGGAAAACAAACAGGATGCTCCTTTTATCCTCAAAGCTTGATATTACGTTGAGTTACAAACATTGTTACTTATTTAAATATGTAATATGTTTAATAATAAAAATGTGGATTTAGTTAAGTATTCAACGGTAATTCCTAAAGTTATAAAATCATAATCTCTGTGCCAAGTTGCAGGCAGATGATTTATGATGAAAAGGTAAACAACACCCTTCCTCACTGTTCAGTTTCTGTTTACTAATCCACACGAGGCAAAGAAACGTGATAATGTTCTGCACGATAAAAACTTCCATCAAAACACATTTATCTCTTGTTATCAAAATAGTGAACGGAATTAATTAACATACCTGAAATCCAGACTGAGGTTTCTCTGGTGAGTCGTGGCTTTAGGGGATCGGACGTCGCTCCGACTTCCGTGGACGGGTACATCCTCTAACATTCTCACACTCGCGATGCAGTGGCACAACACAATATACCCATATCACTACTCCCCGTAGTAAAATCACAAAGTAAATAACAACATGGCGTCCGTCGAATACTACAAACGCAGACAGACACCACTTGCTCTTGCTCTTTTACTCCTATTCCCAACAAAACTATCTACTCACAGCCGTCGATATACCATCAATCTTTATTGCAATACAAAGCAATACTAAAAACAAGTAAAGTTGGTATGTAAATCTTTGAATGCCCTACAAACTTTTTCAACACGTAACCCAGCGATTTGAGTGAAAAAAAAACAAACAACGAAAAACACTAAAACGATTTTCAAATAAAAATCAACGGTAGGTGTATTAAAAGAAACAAATTCTTCAAAATTAAAGAAATCGATGACGCTCTAACCGAGACGACATCCTAATATTTTTCATTTTGTGGGTTTTTTTCTGTAAGCAGTCACGGAAATTAACATATTTTCTAACTTGCAACATTATTCATACAGATTATTAACTACAGAATTCTTATTATATTTTACACATACGGCAAAAGGCAGAACTAACTATTTTAATACCTTTTTTTTACCCGACCGACGTCCAAAAAGGAGGAGGTTCTATATTTAATTTCTCCTTGATTACTGTGCCGGTTTACGTAATTTGTAGACGAAGCCCGCGTGATGGTCCCTTATACATTTTTATTCACTTTGATTGAATTTTTGAGTTGATCTTTTCGGCCTACATTGATGACATAGTGGTATCTTAATAACTTCCAGTTACAATGCAAAATTGATGTATGACCAGCATGTATGGGATATCCATGGAATAAGTTCGAACTACGTCAAAAATGCGCATCAAAAAGGGCATTCCGCAACTTTAATCTTGACTTAACTTTGACTTTGATGAATTTTTGGTGCAAGTAAGCATTCCAGTTGTATGTACAGACGCCAGCACATCAAGTTACCACAATCTGTCAAAACTTTTTGATGGATTTTCAACTTTATCTCTAGAGCGAAGTTGTAGACGATTATGTCTACCTGGGACAAACGGTCCAGATAGGTAGATGTAGATATAACTGCGAGAAAGAGGTCAATCGTCGAATCCGACTCGGCTGGACAGCGTTCGGGAAGTTGCGTGGTATCTTCTCGTCCAACTTACCGCAGTGTCTCAAGATGAAAGTCTATGACCAGTGTGTGTTGCCAGTGATTACATACGGGACCAAAACGTGGTCGCTCATAATGGGCCTCATCAGAAAGCTTAAAGTCACCCAAAAGGCAATGGAGAGGGCTATGCTCGGAGTTTCCTTTCGTGATGGAATCAGAAAAGAGGACATCCGCAAGAGACCCAAGGTTACCGACGTAGACCGAAGAATTGCCAAACTTAAGTGGCAGTGGGCAGGGCACATTGCTTGCAGAATGGATGGCCGATGGGGCCGTAAAGTTCTGGAGTGGCGACCGCGAACTGGAAGACGTTGCGTGGGAAGGCCTCGCACTAGGTGGACCAATAACCTGGTGAAGGTTGCGAGGATCCGCTGGATACGAGTAGCACGGGACCGGTCAATGTGGCAACACTTGGGGGAGGCTTATGTCCAGCAGTGGACATCTTTCGGCTGCAATGATGAGTTCGGTAGAAATTCGTCCTTTTCTTCTCTCTTTTTCAACATTTGATCACATAATACTAAGTGTAGGTCTCTTCCAAATCTGTCCATATTTGGCGGCTTTGTGACCAGTCCGCGGTCTCCAGGACTTCTTTCCGCCATCTTGCATCTAGTCTATAGCAATGGCCCGGGCAATGCTACTTTCTTATTGCTATCAGTTTTTCTATATCCGTAACTCTTGTTCGTTCAACCTTACCAATTCAATACTAGACGTCAGTATATAGTTATTAACGTTTAATATTAAGGTAACCCGCGAAATTCAAATATTCTTACTTTTTTTGCAATTTGCAGGTCAATTTCAGGTTGTATGTGTATGAAAAATGAATCGCGCCAGTAACACGCGTGTAGTTAAGTTCAAGTTCATGTAACCCTGTCCAATGAATATTTCATAAAAAAGTTATTCAATGGGCTTAAATGAACTTAGTGGGTCATCCGGCAAGTCCTATTTTCCCATTTATCAATTAGTAATGAAAAATACCTTTTATGGCTTAGATTAAGAGAGTTCAGCGCTTCACTGAAGCTACTCTCAGGCTGAGCTCATGGAACTCCATGGAAAAAATAATGTTATGTTTGTACGGAATTACGAATACGGTTTTCGGATCAAGAAAACAAATCTGTAGCTGCCCTAATAATCTAAACCAAACAGCAGGTTCGAAGAAAATCAAACAAATATTTCACTATCAAAATACTTGATTATACAGTGAAAGCATTAAATAAATATAAAATCTTAACATAGTGCATTACAAGCTACAAATTAGTAAGAATTAATATATTACAGCAACTTAAACAATAAATAGTGGTTATTCTTATGGTTTTGGGGATGATTCTTGAGATTGTCTTGTAGAAGGCTGTCTTTTATGAACATTTGGTTTCCTTAGCCTGTGGTAATTAGGCATGACTTTGCTCAAAAAGTCTAGCTGCAAAAGTTGTGATGGTTGCTTTTCAAGTGCTTCTCTGATGTGATGATCAGATCCCCATATCACAGTGTTGTCAGCTAAGGTTTGTGGTGCCGTCAGATGACAAGCTGCACCTGAAATATAATGACAAGAATTATAAGGTCTCTAGTACAATTTAAATATGTAGCTAAAAATTTTGTTTTGTTATTGCTATTTTTAATAATTGTATTTACATAATAATGAGTTTTTTGAACACTATATTATTATTCATTGAAACCCTGACTCTGATTTACTGAAGAGCGAAATAAAGATTCAAACGATTCTAAAATGATTTTTATGAAATTAGGTATATCAAATTTTTATCCATGTAATTTAGTACTCACAAATACGTTTTGAGTTGTGCTTAAATCTCTCTCCTGTAAACCATGTGTTTAGACATATCGCGTTATATGTTTCACATTTCTTAGTATACAGTGCTACACAAACTTTATAACAAAATCTGCTGTTCTATAGAACAGCGCAGTACCTACACTGTCAAAATGAATGGAACAGTTGAAGTATGTATAAACAATGAAAAATATCTATTGTTGTGGATCTATTGTGGTAAAAGTTTGTGTCACAGTATCTTTAACACCATATTTATAATAAATATAAAATAAGTTACCAATAACACATCCACTTCCTATTTTGACATCAACTCCTACGTAGGATCTGCACTCAAAAACATTGCTCTCCCCAATATGGCCGCATGGTGCCTCCAACTTGCAGCCCACTTCAAATACATTATGAGCTCCAATGAACAGGGGCTTTGGAGGATTCTCTTGTTTTTCACTTTTTCTGAAACATAATGAAGTAATTGGTTCCTAGACAGGAAAAGAAATGCTGGTTGTGGAGAGTGACAGAAGTTAAAAGAGGCTATACCCAACAGAGGGTGAAGTCATGCTGGGGATGATGATGACTTTTTAATACTTGGTATTCAGGTATCCTCTGAAAATGTGTTATTCTTAAATGCTTAGGAGTAGCCTAGTATGGGTTTGGACAAAAAAGTTTTAAAACTTATTCTAAAATATACTGATTATGAACCATGAAATAGAGATTGTAACTAATTAAAACTCAATGGTCTACAAAGTTAGTTAAAAATACACTTACTTGTGAATAATAGTAGAATACTCTTCAATAATACAATATTCAGCTATTATAATAGGTCCACCTTCAGCAATGATTGTCACTCTTGGGTGGATAACTGTTCCTCCACCGATAGTAATATCACCTTCTAGAGTGCAATCCTCGCAAACTGTAGCACCGGGAAGAATTTTAACGCTAAAAAGAATAGCACACTGAATTGTAAACGTTTTTTAATAAAACCATGTATGCAAATGAGCCTAAAATTGATATGTAACTTACTTATGGGACATGTTATAAAGTTATGAAACTTCAGATAATGGAATTATTATTTTATTGAAATAAAAAGGAGTAAATAAAACAAATTGTAAATAATTTCGAGCTTTTCGAAATTTCAGTCGATTGACATTTCGATTCGTCACCAATAATTTGACGGTAAGTGTCAGTGGTCACTAGAGTTTCGTGTTAAAACCGACTATTTCCAATATTTCATGCCCTGTAAGTATAGCCTTAGGACACACGACGATGTTACCATAGCATAGTTTGTCCACCGTATGGCATACCGTTTTATATGCTATGATGCGACGCCTAGCCTAAAATTTACCTTGCGGTGGCCTAGCCTAGCAATATGAGTTTGACGTCATACTCATATTGCTAGGCTAGGCCACCGCAAGGTAAATTTTATAAATAAAGGCCAATCAGCAAATAGAACAGAACTAATAAAAGAATAGAACTTTAAAAAATAATATACTGCGTTACTATGTCTTAGCATGTTCTTCATTTAGCTACCGGGAGGTCGCCGTCGACCGTACTGTTCAATGCCGAGCTGTTTGTGGCTAGTAGAATACATTTAACGCCTGGATACTATGGCTTACTAACTGACTGCGTGTATTTTGAACTATTCTTGACTCGACTGTTTTATAGCGTCTCTTCTCTAGTATCGAGAAAATATCATAGGTTGTCACTGATGACTAGGCAGCATGGTCTTAAACCTTAGCCTGTTCCGTCAGGAACAAATTATATTATAAAAAAAATCATAGGATGTCAATGTCACTTTCAATTAATTTTCAGTAGTGTCAAAATCATCTGATAAGTGAAAGGGCGCGAAATTATTCTTGCTATTTGTTGTTTCAGTTCAGACATTAGAAGAGAAACCGTTTTGTAATAAGAAGTTAAATCTACAAATAGTAATCACATTAATGTGAATTATACTAAAAATGGAAACAGAATTCCCATTTCCTTTCAAACCTTACGATATTCAAGAAAAGTTTATGAGACAACTTTATTTAACTTTGGAGGAACAGAAACTAGGAATATTTGAGAGCCCTACAGGAACGGTAAGCTATATAACATGTTAATCAAGTTTAACTCGGAAGCGGCATTCATAACATCAAGTCAAATCTTTCGAAATAATAAAAAAGTACAATGCTTCTTACATGCCCAGTAAGGCTATACGTAAAATAAATAGCATCAGATGAATTATTTTACTGTCTCTTTCATGGATATAAAAAATGTTTAACTTTGTAGGGAAAATCATTAAGCATCTGTTGTGGAGCCCTGAAATGGCTGCGTGACAGTAACCAGAAAATATTTGAAGAGCTAGAAAGAGAAGTGGCTCAACTAAAAGCAGAAATATCCAATAATACTGGTAAAATATCTTTCTAAATTACTCTTGTTAAGTTGTATCTGGAATGAAAATCTTTTACATAAACTAAAACCTTTGATAAACCCCTGACTAAAGACTATTTCATAATACTGAACTTGCATGATTACAAACAACCAAACAACAAATAGTGTTTAAACTACATGATGATGATGATGTGATCCGAGCAATTTCGGTCAAGGCGATTACTTAAACTCCGTTGCAGTTGCCGTAAACTACATATACACACAACAATCACATTTTGTCAAACTTCATTTCGCATTCCAGCTTCAGATGATTGGCTAACAGAAGAATATGAAAACATAAAGAAGAAACAGGCACTAGTCACACTACAACTAAAACTAGACAAAATTAAAAAAAGAAAGGATCTCTTTGATCAAATGAAAGTTCGAGTTTCTAAACAAAAAACAAATTCAGCTAATAAGACTATTGAATTCTATTTTAATAAGAAAGATAAGAGTGAGAAAGTTGGAGATGGTAAAGAGAATGTTCTAAAAGAGAAGGCAGAGATTGAAGAAGATAGAGATCTTATTCTTGAGGAGTCTGAAGAGAAAGAAGATGGGGATTCAGAGGGTGAAGAAATTGCAGAAGATGATGATAATGAAATAACAAAGGTAAGATCGAGTTTCAGAATATCTAGTGTAAGCCAGATTATTAGGTCTTTACCTAATGGCTTATGCAATGGGTGGTAGGGACACCTACGCACAAACAGGTCTGTATATGTTCCAGATAGGTTGAACTTTTGAGTAAAAGAGACATACTTTCCAAGTAGTTATCTCTTTAATAGCCTCAATAAAATGAGAAGAAGAACAAAATACAAACATGAAAACAAATTCTATTTGTAAATACTATCTGCCTATAATGTGCCCTGCTAACTTGCCTTCCCAAACAAATACGAAGTAACCATACCATTCTCTAAACTATTTTAAACTTCTTTTCAACCATCCTAGATTTAATTTATCATTTCCAGATATACATAAGCAGCAGGACTCACAGTCAACTGTCCCAGTTCATTGGTGAAATAAAGAGGACGGTGTTCAAAGAAGACACAAGAGTGGTCACGCTAGCTTCCAGACAACATTATTGCATCAATGCTGAAGTCACCAGGCTGAAGAATGTTAATCTTATTAATGAAAGGTAAAGAGAAGTACAGTCGCGGCGTTTTCCGCCTGATCAGTTAAAAAAAATCGCTTAAACCATGCGGAGGCGCCCCGCCCGGCTAGAGAGCGCTTCATGTTGTGAGTGCAAGCAAAAATGAGCTTAGTGGTGATGAGGTGGGAGTGTTCGCTATTGTACAACCTTTAAAAAGTCATTTAATGGGATTAAATTAATTTATAGGGTTGTATTGATGATTTGAATGTTTATAATTATCTCTGTAAAGCCATTAAAAAAAAAAAAATGTGTTACAGCACGGGCTACCTTTGTGCTTCCCAGTGAAAGAGAGAGGGACAGTGTTCAAAGAAGTGTTATATATAGACTTGATGTCGGTCATGGGTTATATATAGACTTAAGTTGGCACTTGATTCTGTGTGATTTAATTAATCAACACTGCTCTCAAAATGGTGAAGGAAAACATGCCAAGGAAATCATGTCCTAAAACCAAAAATTCGAAGACATGAGTCATGTCTACCAACTCGCTCAAGACCTACATGGTGCGTTATGGGTCGCTTCCCTTCACAGGGTGGATGCACTGTGTCCCAAAGTAGATACAAGTCACATTGCCCCAGGCTGTGAACGGGCCTTAGTGTACTCATTACCAGTAGAATATTCGGGCCAATGTTTCATTCTTCCTTTGTATTTTACAAAAACACTGCAAAATATTGTGTTTTGGAACAACTTACAACCAGTGAATTTTTATAGATGTCTAGACATGCAAAAATCAAAAACGAAATCAACTGCTATAGGAGAAGAAGGCAAAGTCATTAAAAAGACCAAAACAAGATCATGTACTGCCTGTCCATACTACAATCAGACAAACATCACTCGACTGCAGGAACGGATGCTTGTTGATATCATAGATATGGAAGATCTAGTGAAGTCTGGTAAGGAGTTAAAGGCTTGTCCCTATTACGCATCTAGAATGGCAATGGATGATGCTGAGGTAATAGCACTTGTCAATCTTTTCTTGTTTTTCGCAGACATTAACTCACGTCCCTTCTGATGGGGGTAGGCAGAAATTATAATTTACCTACCTATAATAATTCCCATACCTCTGATAATTCCCATATCAGAGGGATAATTTATATTTTTGTTATATTAATAATTAATAAACTTGTGGAGGGCAATATTTTGCAAGTTGCAATAAAAAGTGTTTGAATAAGTCTTTTATGCTTTCTTAGCAAAAAAAAATGATTGCAAGCATTATTGTTGAGGGCAAAAAAAGAGTTTTTTCATTATTTTTAAATAACTTGACCGGAAAATGCTTATCGTGGCATTATACTTAGCAGGTCTGTGCAAATATTCGCCTTATTTCATAAATACAAAGTAACCATTATCGCAAGAAGCTTATAGAAAATTTTTTATCGATCAAATACCGCGAAAATTACACACATTACTAACATTCTCCTATTTCCAGGTAGTCCTAATAAGTCATGCAGGCATAGTAAGCTCCGGAGCCCGTTCCGGAATATCCCTAAAACTACAAAACAACATACTAATCTTAGATGAAGCTCACGGACTTACAGCAGCTTTAGAGAACGCTCACTCAGCCCCTGTGACCTTGAAACAACTGAGCTCAGTGAAGACATTCTTAAAGTTTTATAATAATAAGTATAGAGTGAGATTGAGTAGTAGGAGTCTGTTAACGTTGAACCAGATTAGTTTTGTCGTGGGAAAGCTTTTGGGTGAGTTTTTATTTTATGAGTACTTGGAAACTCTTAACAGTCAAATAAGAAATAGAAAAGTCCTATGAGGCATACAAACAAAGACTCGAACAACACAGAAATCATCTGGCCACAACACTGTTGAACACCAACAACTGCATGTTCCAATTGAAAAGGACAAGATTAGCCTCAATCTGATGATTGTTTGAAAATAGGCGATGACAAATCACTGGATGTGCAAATCGAGAAGAAAAGAAGATTATAAATAAAGGGTGTAAACAGACTCGAAGCCGAAAGGCACTTGTTCTCCCTGTCATTGCGATCATTTTTTTGTTCTAGACTATACCTGGGAACCTTCTAGTTACGGAGATATTGGGGGTCAAAGTGCCAACTTTTTCACAAGTTTTTTTTTAAAACATGTTTTTTTATGTATTTTTTTTATTTAAGACACCTTCACTACCCCCGTATTATTCAATCCATCCATCAGCACAATGTTTTGAATGCGCTACATTGAGTCCTACCGTGAAACGTGAATTTTCACCCCAAAAAAAAAAGTTGTTTCCCAACACTAATTTTTGTGTAAAGTCACTTAGTTGGACGTATCGAATGCTTGGTTGACGGCTTCGTGAAGAGTCTGTTTACACCCTGTATAGCCGATATCATTAAAAAAGTTCCATGCTGCAGAAAGGATTTAGTTGACATTGAATAATAAACCTTATTGTCAATTATTTAAACTGCAAAGCTTCCACAGCACTAGAGGACTCCAAATGTGCTGTTTGATGTCTGTGACAATGTTTATACTACTTTGCATTTTATGAATTTGAAACTAAGTTTGTTATTCAATGTCATAAGTAAACTCTGGGCTCCTTTTCCACAGTACCTAACTTTGACTTTTTTGAATAATAGATAGACTGCGCTTGCTTCTTGATAATGACGATATTTTCTTCCATTACAGGCATGATCAAACCCAAACAACCAAACGAGAAGAAACAAGACGAAACAACAATATTCACCCTTGAGGACTTCGTAATAAAGGCTGAAATAGATCACATGAACTTACGACCTTTAGTAGAATTCTGTAGGAACACAAGATTAGCTCCTAAACTACATGGTTTCTCTATGAGATACAGTCAGCAAGCGCTTGAAGAAGAAATGAAGAAAAGTACCATCAGCAAAAAGAGTTCGTTTGAAACTTTTATGAGTAATATTTCTAAGAAAAAAGGTGGGGAGACAGAGGTTGAACCTGAAGTGAAGGAAAATGTGCCTCTCCAAGTAAATGTAGGTATAATATTACATATACAATACTTACAAAAACTATCTGTTTTGCTGCTAATGCTATTAAACAACAATGATCAACTGTATTATGTATGTATGTACATTACCTGCAATATTGTTAATTCTTTGGTTTTATCGCTGATAGAGGTATTTTCCAGACTGTATGTTAGCTAAACTATTTATCAAATTATATTCTTAAGTAAAATCTTAAAAACTGGATTGGAATTACATAACATTAGCACAACCTGTGACGTAATATACATTATAAATTCAGGATGTGCTGTGATACTAAGTGAATATTTTATATGATTAGTCCGTTCTCCTATTCAATTTTCTATTTGATTGTTTCAGGTACCAACAGAAACATCAGCAGGCAGTGGATTGTACGCAGTTCTAGATTTCCTAGAAATGCTCTGCGATCGCAGTGAGAACGGCCGAATTCTAGCGCAGAAGGACCAGACTGGATTGCTGAAGTATTTGTTACTAAACCCCGCTGAACATTTTAGTGAGGTCGTAAAGCAGTGTCGTTCTGTAAGTATCTATTAAAGAACTGTTTATTTATTAGTAAATTTTATTAGACACAAAATTTGTAATCTTGTTTGATTTAGTCATCAAACTTGTCCGCAAGTAACAATTTATTGTTAAAACTTGTCCATTAATAATAAATTATTGTTAAAACTGGTCCATCAACACCAATTCAGTGTTAAAGTTTGACCATCTACAAAAATGTAGTGTTAAAACTTGTCCAGAATAAAAAAATACTGTTATAACTTTCCAGCTACAACAATTTACTGCTAAAACTAAACCATCAACAACAATTTGGTGTTATAACTAGTCCATCAACTACAACTAAGAGCTAGAACTTATCCATTAACAACTTAATTGTTAAAACTTATTCATCACTAACAATTTATTGTTAAAACTTGATCTTCAACAACAATTTATTGTTAAAACTTGATAATCACAAATAAATTATTATTAAAATTTGTCCATCAACAACAATTAAGTGTTAAGACTGGTCCATCAACAAAAAAACGTTTTGTTTCAGGTGATAGTAGCAGGAGGAACAATGGAACCTATAGCAGAATTCCAAGCATTACTAACAAGTAACTCACAGAATGATGATATAGTGAATGTAGTTCGGTGTGAACATGTGGTGCCTTCAGACAATGTGTTAGGTGTGTGTATGTCGAGGGGACCGACAAGTCTCAGTCTGAACTTCTCGTATGAACATCGAATGTCTAATGAATTGGTAAGTCTGAGGATTGTTAACCAAATGCGACACATATTTCCGTGCCCCTACCGCTCGTGTCGTATTTCTGCGACAGAGAACATGCATGATTTTTTCGTTCTATTAACTGCGTGGTAAAACTAAAACCATTATTAAATAGATATATTATTTACAACAATTATTTATTAAAATTATGTCTCGTAGCTCTAAGTATTGAAGCTTATTTATTGTAGGTATTATTTTATCGATTTGTAGCCGCGCGCTAGGGGCACGGCAATTGATATTTAGCCAAGCGGTCACAAGGTTAATAGCCTACTTGACTAGTTTTCATTATAATTTAGAGGACTAAAGTTCTGCTGATAGAATCATGTATTAACACTTCAGCTTACAGCAGTCTATTACTCGAGTAAAACCGAGGCCCGAGGCCTATATCCACATAAGCCTCTCCAGTCGCACACCATCTCCAATTCATGGCTACTGTCACCACTTGGCCACAAACTACGAGTCACCGGGATGCAACCGCAAACCATTCGCGGCTGCTCTCAGATTGGAGGATTATGGGCCATTGGAGTACAACTTACACAACAAATTGTTTGCCAACTGTTTTCCAAACAACTGTTCTTGTTGTTTGGAGTACCTACTGATTTTTTTTTCAGCTAAGCGAAGTGGGCTGTATCCTAAGAAACATCTGCAGCATAGTACCAGGTGGAATCGTGTGCTTCCTACCGTCATATTCGTACGAACAAACTGTATATGACCACCTAAAGAATAACAAAGTTATTGAGGCTATAACTAAGAAGAAATCCATATTCCGTGAGCCTAAATCTGCGTCTGATGTAGATCAGGTAAGTTGGAGGAATTTGAATCTTATGCTTTAATAAGGTTGATATGTGGGTATTTCAGAAGGGAAATATTGTTGACGTGACAACGTTTAATAAATCGATGAACGCCGGCTGCATGCACGAAAAAGTGTCCCGTTACGCTCATTGTACGCTTGCGCCGCATCCATCTCTCTTCCACTCGTTTTTATGACGTCACGTTAAACTATCGTCCATAAACCAACTTTACAGACAACCATTTTTTTTTTAATACGTTAAGGTACTGCTGGTTATTTAAAACTTTTTTTTCGTTTGTATAATTTTCTGCTAAAGACAGAGGGATTTTGTTTTCGACTTTATTTCAATGTGTGCAACGGTGATATCTAGGCAAAGCTTTTATAGGTATTTTATAGTAATTCTAACTATTGTGTAAAGACTAAACCTGCTGTTTTTAGGTGCTAAATAAATTTGCATCAGCAGTTAAAAATAAAGACGGAGAACACACAGGAGCTCTTTTGTTGAGTGTAGTCGGCGGGAAACTCAGTGAAGGATTGAATTTCAGGTAATAATTCTTCTATCATTAATGGGTTGCTGCTTTCCTGGCTTTTACTCCACTTCTTGTAGTAGATTAGTGTTGAAGATAACACTAATAACTAACCTGCTAAGTGGGAGAAAAAGATGATATACATTACGCGCTGCAAAATTCAGCATTCGTTTTTAGTAAAAAAAAGTTTCCCAAAGTTTCTCAGCAATTATATTTGCGTAGAGTTACTTAAAGACCGTTCACCATAAGATGTCCCCTGCCGTGATGTTGGCAATTCCCAAGGCAGGGGACAGCTTATGGTGAACGGTCTGTAGTTTGATGTATAGAATGATTGGTTGACGGCATCATAAAGGGTCCGATTACACGCTGTTCATGATGGCCAGGACGTATATCCGTATCTTTCCTGCACTATCAACAAACACTAATAAGATTTGGATGATTTCACAAAAAAAATATAAGTAACTAGCTGACCCGCGCAACTTCGTTTGCGTCACATAATACAATTAAATAATATTTCGACTACCCTACCCTACGTACCCTATTGTATTGTATAACGGGCTGGTGTCCGCAACTCCACGTCCATTGCGCGTATTTTGCGTGCGGGTGGGAAATTTATTCGATCCACCCCAACTCCCCGAGAAAGGCCAGCAGCGCCTTGATGTTGCCGACAATCTCGCGGAGAGTACCTGGGTTACCGAAGTACTTTGCCCTGTATGGTGCAACCTCTGGGCAGTGCAGAAGCACGTGGGCTGCTGTTTCGTCTGCCTCCATGCAGGCTCGGCACAGGGGGCTGTCTGTAACTCCTATGACAAAGAGGTGTTTGTTAAAAGAGCCGTGTCCAGTAATGGCGGCTGTAACTGCGCGTAGCTGTAATTTGGTCAGCCGAAGCGCCTGTTTGGTGAGGCGGCCGTCGATAGTAGGAAGAGCTTCCTTGGCCTGCCTGCACTCACCGTGGTCTAGCCAAAGTTTGTGGTGCTGCTCAATGGTTCGTTTCCTTACCAGTGTGCGAAGATACCCGAAGGGGAGCGGCACGATGGGTTCAGGCCCCACAGCTGCCATACTCGATCTCCTTCTAGCAAGTTCGTCCGCTGCATCGTTGCCCCGGGACTCGCTGTGTCCTTTGATCCATTGAATGGTTATGTTATTGAGATTACCAACCTGGTTCAAGCGTTGATGACACTCGTATATTAACCCAGAGTTGACTGTGTGGTTGTTCAGTGCTAGCAGTACAGCCATGCTGTCTGAGAGTATGCGAATTGAGTGATCCACAACCTTCCGGGCTAGGATGGCCGCCGCCGCCAGGGAAATGCCCATGCATTCTGCCTGAAATACTGTGTTGTGAACCCCCAAAGGTGTGGCAATGTGGATATTGAGATCCTCTGAGAAGACTCCAGCCCCAGTGCCAGTATCGGTTTTGGATCCATCCGTGAAGATTCGTAGTTCTGCGGGGTTTAGTCCCTCGCAGCGGTGATCTTCGTGGAGTTGGATTTTGTATTTTTTATCGAATACAAACTGCTTAGGTATCCGATCGTTTATGGCTTTCGCTATGGGAAACTCTTGGTAGAATTTCTCTAGTGTCGCGGTGTGCTGTGTGTCTTTCTTACCCCATAATTGAAGAGTTTTAAGGCGTACTGCAGCCATCGTTGCTTCCTGCTGTATGAACAGATGGAGCGGCGGGAGCCCCAACATGGCTTCCAAGGCCACGGTCGGGGTAGTCCTCATGCAGCCTGTAGTCGCCATGCAAGCAAGCCTCTGCATGCGTTGCAGTTTGGTGGAGGCTGTGGCTAGTTTGGTGCGAGGCCACCAGACCACTGCCCCGTACGTGATCATGGGTCGGATCACCGCACAGTATAACCAAAGTATAATTTTAGGGGATAGGCCCCACTTCTTACCTATCATCCTCCTGCATTGCCAAAAGGTTATGCAGGCCCTGTTCAGTTTGTTCTACGTACCCTAATACATACTCATAAACCATCTACTAAATAGTCCGAACAAAGCCTAAACATTTGGTTTGGATAGGTGAGCCCGTTCTTGAGTTATAAAATTACAACGAAAAGTGGCATTGATTTTTATATAAAGGGTGTAAACAGACTCTTAACGAAGCCGAAAGGCACTTGTTCTCCCTGTCATTGCGATCATTTTTTTGTTCTAGACCATATCTGGGAACCTTCTGGTTACGGAGATATTGGTGGTCAAAGTTCCAACGTTTTCACAACATTTTTTTTAAATACGTGTTTTTGATGTAAGATTTTTACTTCAAACACCTCCACGGCCCCCTTACTATTCATTTCATCCATCAGAACAATGTTTTGAGTGCGTTACATTGAGTCCTGTCGTAAAACGTGATTTTTCAGCCCAATAAAAAAAGTTGTTTCCCGGCACTAATTTTTGCGTAAAGTTACTTAGTATGATGTACATAATGCTTGGTTGACGGCTTCGTGAAGAATCTGTTTACACCCTGTATAACTAATAATGATCCGAAAACAATTCTATTGAATAATCGAAAGATAAAGTCCAAGTTGTAAGACAATACATTATTTTTGTTTCAGTGACGACCTTGGACGATGTGTACTGGTAGTGGGTATGCCTTACCCGAATGTAAAGTCACCAGAGTTGCAGGAAAAGATAAGCTATTTGAACAAAACCGCTGGTGGTAGCGCCGGTAACATTTATTATGAGAACTTGTGTATGAAAGCTGTGAACCAATGCATTGGTGAGTACCGAATATCTTTTATTTCTTGAATTCTTGGTAGTTGCACATAATGCAGAAAAAAATACATAAAATAATGCACCCATAATCAGCAGATTATCCTAGACCCCTGTCTTCCAGATGGGAAATCATCAAATGATTCCTCCCGCTCTGGGCGGAGCGGAAGGGAGTGTCAGACTTGTACAGACTAAAACCCATCCATGTTCCTTCCTTGCGGTGTCTCATTCGAACAGTCCCGCAGCCCATTCTAGACCCCTAGGATAGATATTTTTCAGCAAAAGGGGTAGGGTGTGAAGGTGCTAGGGTAGTTGAGGAACTGTATGATGCATGCACAGAAGTTCGTTTAACTTCACTTTATGCTTCAAGTTTAAGGTTTATTACCCAATGGCACAAAATCGTCTTGTCTATGCGTGTACTTTACTCCAGCAGGAAAGTAGCTCCTAGAGTGATATGAGTGGAACGAATCATTAGTGTAGAACCTCCTGTGGATGTGCACCACATAAAAAATTAGTGCGCTTTGTCGTTTTGGCAAAAACCATTCCTGCTGGAGTAACGTTTTTCTAGCAGGAAAATTCTATACGAATGATCGGATTTCTTAAATTTAATTTTGTCACAATTGAAGAGCTACTAGTGTATGTTAGTGAACGTTACTCCAGCAGGAATCGTTTTTTCCGCTTTTTTATGTGGTGCACATCCACAGGTTATACACTAATGATTAGTTCCACTCATATTACTCTAGGAGCTACTTTCCTGCTGGGGTAACGTACACTGTCTACGCGTCATCGTGTCCTTGGTTGCGCTGAGCTGAAACCAACAGGAACACTGGAGTACCTATCTACGTACTTTTTATATCTAAAAATATTGTTTTAGGCAGAGCAGTGAGACATGCTAACGATTACGCTTGCGTGTTGTTGGTTGACGAAAGATATTCGAGACCTCAAACTATGTCTGCTCTTCCCTCATTTGTGCAGGTAACTTAACAATAAATATATTTGAATGTTTATTGAATATTTGTCAAATTAAAAACCATCTCTTTAGAACAGTGTATTAATTCTTGTTACAGAAATCGCTGATATCAAATTGCAATTTCGGAATGACAATAGGAAACGTAGCTAAGTTTTTTGCAAGACATAAAGGAAAATAACGAAGACCTGCTTCAAATAATGATCTTTATTGTTAAACAAAATATGTGATATTTAAATAAACTATTTTTTACATATTTACATAGCTTGTTCTCTTATCTACTAGTCCCATATTTTATAATAATTTATAATAGACAAAGCTTTTGTCTTTCGAATCTAATTAAACATCCAATTTGGTGCCAATTCCCTTGTTTACAAACTAAACCAAATTTAAGATCAGTGCATCTTTTTCTTTCTATTTCATAAAGAAAAGGACAGAAGATACATTTTAGTTCAGTTCTGTCAAATTAACCAGCACCTGACACAGGTTTAGACGTGATTAAAAAGTTGAGAGGAGAGCAGCGGTGGCCCAGTGGTAGCGACCCCGACTTACGAACGGTAAGTCGTGGGTTGGAACCCAAGCAGGCGCATTACTTTGTGTAATTTATTTCATCACCACTGCTCTCAACAACGGTGAAGGAAAACATCGTGAGGAAACCGGCATGTCCTAGAACCAAAAATTCAAAGACATGTGACATCTACCAATCCGCACTGGGCCCGCGTGGTGGATTATAGCGCATTCCCTCTCATAGAGAGGAGGCCTGTGTCCCAGCAGTGGGAACATTAAAAGGCTGATGATGATGAAAAAGTTGACTACTAAAATTACATCAAATTACGTCAGGTGTTGACTAATTTGACAGGACTAAACTAATATTTATGTCCTGTCCTTTTCATAATGAAATAGAAAGAAAAAGATCCACACAACTTAAATTTAGTTTAGTTTGTGAACAAGGGAATCGGCACCATTGTATACTTATTGAAATAAAATGTTTTACATAATACACTATCACAGACAAGACAGACATCTATTTTATTATAGACAGCAACCACTGATTAAATCTTTAAAATATTCCTACAGGTCTAACTTTTAACTGAGGGTATGCCTGTGGCGCATGCGCGGTACAGCAGAGGCGTTGACGCACGACATCTTCAATTAACTATCGTAACACATTACCACACCCTTCGCGCCACGCATAGTACCTCACGCACTATTTCAGTTAAATAATAGGTCTTTAATAATAGCTATACTTAGCCAGATCGCTTATAAAGCAGTAAGCACCAGCAAATAAGCAGTTCTAATCAGCCAAAGCCGCTGGCAGAGTCGTGCCACAAGGTCCTTCAAAGTAATAATGAAAGTCTGATGTAGCAGGTGTGGGTTCTAAGTTGAACTCAGCTACAATCGCGCCTCTTTCCGCCGCTTGAGGCGCGAACATAGCTGCAGGATATACTACCGATGATGTTCCCACTACCAGGCATAAGTCGCAGGTGTTCATAGCTGCTTCTGAAAAGTATTAACTAAACCAGTGGTCAATGAAACAGAATGTATCCTTTAATGCCACACTGCAGGGCAATTCAGTTCACTCAGAAAAAGAGAAAAGAAAAAAGAAGAAAAGAAAAAGTATTTATTGATTTCACAACAGGACACATGAGATACACTTAAAATTAGGACATAATTATATATATAATTAAATTAGTCCCGTGCGAAACCAAAAGGCCACTATCTCAGCATGGTGCTGTAACATTTGAGACAAATGTCACAGCGCTGGTATTCTGACAGGGCCCATTGGTGACGCCACGTTTACGGAAAGAAACAGAAACAAAATAACTAAAATTAAAATAAACTAAAAATAAAAAATAAAACAAAAATAAGCCAATAAAAACAATAAGGGAGTCTTTAAAATATTTATGCCAAGAGAGAAAAAAAATGGCAATACTGACAAACGAACGAAAATGACGCCGCAGGCGCACGGTGTCTATGGATCAATTGATCAAAAGTAATTACATAATCTGTGATCAACAAAGTAAGATGTCAGCGCGCAGCGTAGAAAAACGAAAGTTAAGCAAAACAATCCTGACTGTAATTATTTAGAGTATATATGTTCTGTGAATTACTTACTAATGGTGTGAAGTGTTCGTGTAATATATACGTAGATATTGAGATAATAAACAAGATTACTCTCTCACTCAGCAAAGGACCTCCTTTTTTTTTTTCGGATGGGAAATCATCAAATGACTTCTCCTGCTGTGGGCATAGCGGAAGGGAGTGTCAGACTTGTACTGACTAAAACCCATCCATGTTCCTTCCTTGCCCTTTGTGTTCCAGGGCCGCGGTATCTCTTTCGAACAGTCCCGCAGCCCAGGCCACCCTCTTCTGTTCTTGTATGTCATGCCATTTAGTTAAAGTACATACTTTAAAGAGTGGACTAGAATATGAGGTAAATCACTCAGGATTCAATGTTCGTTTAGTTTTTGAGACCATTGAAATAATAGTTCTATTAAAAATTGAGAGCAGGGTGGATGGATTTTTGAATTTAATTTCTAGTTTTTTTTTTTGGAAAGTGGCCACGAGCACACCGTATGTTTCACCATAAATATTGAAGGTCTTACTATCACCATGGATCCTATGTTTGTCATATTATTATAAAATATTACACGCCGATAAGCCTTGTGGTGATAGATCGCTTGGAGCGCCGCGCAATGATTGTTGATATAACAGTCCCGCATGACGAGAACCTCGTGAAAGCAGAAAAAGATAAGCAGTTCAAGTATCTAGATCTGGCTCTCGAGGTGGTCGACATGTGGGATGTGAGTACAGCAGTCATTGTGCCGATAGTCGTGTCAGCCAATGGCTTAATAGCCAGTAGCCTCGATCAACATCTAAGGAGGCTCTCGCTTGGCAGCTGGATCAAGGCCTTGATTCAGAAAGCAGTACTTCTGGACACGGCGCGTATTGTCAGGAGGTTCCTCTCTCAGGAGCCCTGACCACCGGTAGCTCGGAACCTGTTCCCAATGCTGGTGGGCTACTATTTTTTTATATTATTAAATGTTTTTTTATAATGTTTTATATTTGAATATGATGTAATAGAAATGTAATAGATACGTATTTAAATGAATAAACGAAATATTGCATTCAATACTTAAACACACTTACGAGCTTTTTCCAAGACAGCAGGATCCAAATTCTCTCCAAACCAAACTATATGGGGTCTCAGTAGACCACCACAGTCAGGCTTCTTACAGTGTGGCAGTGACTTCTCAGGGATATCAGAACCAGACACATTTTCGTCTGGAGCACCTCTGCCTGCTAAAGCCTGCAAACATAATGAGTTATTTATTTATTTAGTAATTTATGTACACTCTAAATAAATAAAAGAAAGGAACAGAATAACCCTTCCTTGGTAGTCGGGTAAAAATAGGACAAAGGTGATGCTTATTTCTAAAGAAATCTCTTTCAGCGTACCTGCAAAAGGAGATACAAAAAAAAAAGCGATGTAGACACAGTGTGTAAAAGAAGAGGAAATGGAATACATAAAACATAAAGCAGATACCCATTTACAAATATCTTTTTGAATAACATAGGCAATAAAGCCCAACAATCCAAACTACCAATACCATCCAGTTCTAGATCTGAATCATTATTTTCTAGCCATATTATCATCTGTCACATCGATTCAGTGCTTCCTTACCGTCTATGTTCCTTACATCGTTTTCATTAATTCTTATCAGTCACTCCATGTTAAAATAATCAAAGACAAAAAACTCTCATTTTGCTGATTACACTTACCTCACAGATAGGACTATCATTGTTGACCAAGACTTCTTTGCACTTAGTGCACCTAGTCTTATACAGGTTCCCATGGAGCTCAATCAGGTTCTTAGTCCCAGCCTTAGCATGTAATCCATCCACATTCTGTGTGATTACTGTTATTTTTTTATCTGTTTCATAGTTGGCTTCATACTGAGCTATGGCTATGTGGCCCTGAAAGTAAAGAGGATTTAATGACGTTATATGCAAGTTTTTTTTTATACCCAAGTTGTTTCTTTGGTTATTTTTGTGCTGTGGTTTGCCAAAAAGAGTTATTCCCAGGCCATTCTGTCTCTCTAAATAGGTAATTGTTTTAATAGGTAACTCAACGAATTGAAGAACACAGACTGTATCATGACATTATTTTTTTACATGATGATAGCAAAACAGCGCTGTTAGTGGTAGTGCAGAAATCACGGACCAGAAACGGATGACCACTGTCCAGACTTCCAGAGTTAACTTTTCCATTAGTGACAAGTAAACTATGATCACATCACTGGTGTTCCTCAGAGTGGTTATCACCATTCTTTTGCCCTTATCCATGTGAAGATTCATTGTTGTGGTCTCAGTTCAACATTTAATATCTTGTTAAATAGGATTTATTTGTATATTTCCTTTATTCATTTTTATACATATTTGTTACATTTTTAAATATTTAAATATAAAACAACATAAAAAATCATTTAAAAATATAAAAAATAGTAGCCCGCCGGTATCGGGAACAGGGTCCAAGCTACCGGCGGTCAGGGCTCTAGAGAGAGGAACCTCCTAACGGTACGAGCCGTGTCCAGGAGTACCGCTTTCTGGATCCAGCTGCCTAACGAGAGCCTCCTCAGGTATTGGTCCAGGGTCGAGGCTCTTGGCAATTAAGCCATGGGCTGATACAACTACCGGCACAATGATCGCTGAGTCCACATCCCACAAGATACTTGATACTTCAACATTAGAAGCAATGTATGATGATAAAAACAAATCAATTTTGAAGGTGTCTGATGAAATGATGAGTAATAGAGAAGTATGGAAAAAGACATGCTGCACCAACCCCAAATGGATTGGGATAAGGGCAAGAGAATGATGATGATAACCACAATATATTCACGATCTTGAACTTACGGCATTAGGCAGTGCCTTAGCTGCAGCTTCTCGTCTATAATGATAAAACTCCCACACCAAGCTTGGGCTGGATCTAAAAGCTCCAGGAGTAGCTAGTGCTGATGCTTGGTATTTCCTCCAGTATCCGCCTGCACCGCGAAACGTTGGTATACCAGATTCAGCGCTGATACCGGCCCCAGATAAGAATACTACATCTTTAGCCGATTTCAGGGCTTCTCTAAACTTTGCTATGTCACTTGACTGCCGCGAAGCCATGATTTTAGAAAGACTACAAATCACTATTGGTCTTCGTATTGAGCTTAAAAAACTAATGCACATAATTAACAAGATATCACCAGTTTCTACGAGTTTACGAAGTTCATTCAATCGATAAGTAAATATTCCCAAAAACTGTCAAGAAGCAAAGAAGTGTCACTGTCAGTGTCGAATTATGTTATTGACATTGTATGGTTCGTTCAAAAATTAGTAGAAAAATATCATCATCTGCCTAGCCTTTTTCTGTTGGGGTCGACTTCCAGTCTAAACGGATGCAGCTGAATACCAGTATTTTACATGGAGCGACTGCCTATCTGACCTCCACAACTCAATAAATACTGGGTAATAGGATACCTTCCGGACAACTGACTATCTGTAACGACTGTTTAAAGATCAATAAATAACAGGCGGGACCAACGGCTTAACGTGCTTTCCGAGGCACGGAGAGTTTGGGATAAGTATTCTATTCTTTGGTACGGAGAAAACTCGGTATGCGTCTTTAGTGGTCTTTCGTTTGGTAAAAGTATTCTACTCTTTGGAGTGGTCACCCAGCCACAGACCAACTTAGGCAAGCGTGCTTTAACCTGAAGATTGATCCGAGCGGCTGTTATTATTTAAGACGAGCTTCTCAAAACCCGGGAAAAATAAAAGAAATAAAATCGTAAAGCTCTGTGTATTATATTCATCATAAATTAATCAAAAATGATAATTCCCTTGTTCACAAACTAAACTAAATTTAAGTTGAGTGCATCTTTTTCTTTCTACTTCCTTATGAAAAGGACAGGACATAAATATTAGTTTAGTCCTGTCAAATAAGTCAGCACCTGACGTTATTTGATGTAATTTTAGTAGTCAACTTTTTAATCACGTCTAAACTTGTGTCAGGCGCTGGTTAAATTGACAGGACTAAACTAAAATTTATCTTCTGTCCTTGTGTCTTAATTAAATAGAAAGAAAAAGATGCACTCGACTTAAATATAGTTTAGTTTGTGAACAAGGGAATCGGCACCATTGTAAACATTTTCTAACATCAACATAAAATTTCAATATTTCACTGTGTAGTAGGTAAGTCTGAACCAAATGCATTCAGTTTTAAAGGTCCAGAACCTGAGATACTGTTTTGCTGAAAGGTCCGTTAAAGCGGTAGTGGAACTCAAGTTGTTGACTGGGAAAATCGTTAAATTCTGCTATAATCGCCCCTTCGTCTTTAGCGTCGGATGCATAAAGGGCCGTCGGGAACAGGCGCGCAGCAGATCCAACTACAAGACATACTTCACAAGTTTTAATTGCTTTTTCTGAAATGAAACATAAAGCATTGTATAAAGTTAGTCTTGTAAAGGTACCAAATTTAAATTATGGAGAATACTCGTTTTTTGGATGGTAAATTTTTTTCATTAGCGAATCTACAATTTCTTCCAATATTAAGTGGGCAGTTAAATGTAGTATAAATAATAGTTTAATATGTGTAACCTAACCTAACCTAACCCTTCGGCCTTCAGAGATTACTGCAACTGTGGATAAACATACACGTAGCTGCACTGTGTTTTTCGATATGAGCAAGGCTTTCGACTTTGTTGACCACAATATTCTGCTCAATAAATGTGAAATGTACGGTTTTCGCGGTTTTGCATTGAAATGGCTCCAAAGTTATCTTACAAATAGGACTCAATATACAGCTATTACCAAAATTAATTCAAATAATGAAGTAATTTTATGTAAGTCTGACGTTAGGGTCAACAATACAGGCGTGTCGCAAGGTAGTGTAACAGGGTCGTTATTTTTTCTATTATATATTAACGACCTCCCAAACGTTACCAATCATTATTATTCACTGTTTGCGGATGATATTGCGGTGGTTATTACGGAGAACAAAGTACTTGATTATAATATAGAGATTAATGAGATAGTTAAGGCTATAATAGCATGGCTTAATAATAATAATTTAAAAGTAAATATAGACAAAACCTCCTTTGTTAAATTTTACAATAGAACATCAAAAGCTGACCTGATGATCACTTATTCCGATCAAAAAATTAACGAAGCCAGCGAAGTAACTTTTCTTGGTATAACAGTGGACAGTGGTTGCACATGGAAACCTCACTGCATGAAGGTCACAAAGAAAATTAATCGTTTCGCTTTTGCTTTATGGAGGGTTTGTAAAATAGCCAACCTCAAAACAGCCCTCTTAGATTATCATGGTTACGTGGCTTCTAACATTAGATATGGCATTGTGTTATGGGGGAATTCTGTAAGTATAAATAGGGTATTTATAGCTCAAAAACAATGTATCCGTGCTATTTGTGATGTGCCACCATTGACTTCATGTAAACCTCTTTTTAAAGAACTAAATATATGTTCCTGGAATGTACATTTCTGAATGTTGTAAATTTGTTAAAACACACTCTGAATTATTTCAACGTCTTGGAGACACTGTTACCTTTAACACGAGATATCTTGATAGACTGATTATTCCTCCAATGAAAAGCCAATTATATCACAGAAGTTGTTTTCCAATGGTTATCAGGATATATAATAAACTACCAAGATCATATATGGATCTGCCAATCAATCGATTTAAAACGGCATTATTCAGATGGCTTGTAGAAAAATCATTTTATTCTGTGAATGAGTATACTTAACCTTAAAGATTTACATTGACATTTTCCTATTATTCATTCTTTATTTATTATTAATTCATTGAAAAGTTAATGACATTCTCATTATTGACATTTTTACTATTGACATTCCTATTATTGACATCCTTATTATTATAACATACCAATTATATTAAATTGACATCATGTATTCCTTAATTTTGCATGCTAGTTTTAGCGAATTGTGTGAGCAACTGTAATAAAACTCGACCATCTGTAATGTACTACAATTCTAGCAAATAAATTTCATTTCATTTCATTTCATGATGTTGTGTGTAGTTACAGTGCGGTCACATTAACTTGACGCATCTATGGAGTGCAAGGCCGCATTTCCTTAGCTCGCCCGGCAAGTGTTACCTTTGTCTTTGTTACCGATACGCGCGTCGATAATTTGGCTAGTTTTCTGTAGTAGTTCTAATTACATTTTTATTAGGTATCTTACCAAAAACCAAAATCACGTCATCACGCCAAGCGTCAAGTTAATGTGACCGAGTTGTACATATTTTATCACTTCCCTTTTTTCAGTTTGAGATGCTAACACAGCATAATTATGTGTTACCATCTCAAACTTATTCTTTTTTGATAATATGATTTACCTGCTTTTGCTAGTACGGAAGGGTCCATGGGTTCTCCAAACCAGGTAATGTCTGGTTTGAGTAGACCACTACAGTTGGACTTATTGCAGTGTGGTAGAAGGTTCTCAGGAATACTCGAATTAGTCTCCTTCGCATCAGGAGAACCTTTGTTGGCTAGTGCCTGGAATAAAAAAATGTATTCAATGTTACATTTAAACATGGAGTCATGGATCTGTTTTTGTTTTGAGGCTTCAGTACACTTAGTTTAGGTGTCTAGGTGTCCTCATGGAGACAATCATACTTTAGTACGATAGGCTGCAGTTACAACCTGCATCATGCAGCCAATCGTACCATACAAGCACCTACTCACATTTATAATTATCACCTACAAGCTGATGCCCGCGGCTTCGGCCGCGTGTATGTCGGTTATCAGGACCAAAAATAATCATGAAATTTTGATCCCCGCAACAAAAACTTGACAAATTATATACTAAAACCTTTCTCGAGAACCACTCTATCACCATTGGTGAAAACAGCATGAAAATCGGTGCAGTAGTTTTTGAGTTTATCGCGAACAGACAGACGCGGCGGAGGACATTGTTTTATAATATGTAGTGATAGTGATTAACATCATCATCATTCACTCCGTCACACCGAAAGGAGTAAAAGCAGGTGCAATTGTTGAAAAACAAAGCTGAACCAAGGTAATTAGTAGAGATGCAACGGATAGTTGTTTGGCCGGATACCGGATAACGGATATTCGGCCTGATCACCGGCCGAATATCCGGTATCCGGCCGCCGAATATTCGGCTGGCCAAACGATACCTATATTTTAGTTTGGCGGCGGGCGCGTCGTGCAGGTTTCAACCTGTTACGTATTGTAGGTTCGCGCGGAGCGTTTTCTAGGCAAGAAACGAATTTTATTAGGTCAGTGTACGGAACTATTTCATATGTAGTACACGTGCGCCCGCCTATTTTGCTGAATAGATAAGTTTTTTTTCTGTTTAATGTGTACAGTAGTGTATACGTAATTGTGAACTCGTACTTAATTCTGTGTTTATTTTATTTGTCTAAAATAATGGCAAATAAACGATCTCCGTTGTGGAACTATTTTGAAATAGAAAAGGACGATCACTATTCAGTATCCGGCCGGATAGTGCGCAACTATCCGGTATTCGGCCGGATAGTAAAATAATGGCCGGATACCGGATAGCAACCGGATATCCGTTGCATCTCTAGTAATTAGTATACAATATTCGACTAGACAAACAAATATCGACATTCAGTATCTATCACTACCAAATCATGCCGACGTGAACATGTGTTATTCATAATTAATCTCACAATTATGTCTTCACATACCTCGCATATGGGGCTATCATTGTTTGCTAGAACATCATTACATTTAATGCATCTAGTTTTAAAAAGACTACCATTCAGTTCAATTAGCTGCTTAGTGCCAGCCCTAGAATGTAGCCCATCAATACTCTGTGTAATCACTGTTATTGATTTTTCTGTTCCGTACTTCTCTTCAAATTGAGCGATAGCTTTGTGAGCCTGAAATAAAACCAAATAGATAATAATTAGCAAGAACCATTCCAAATACAATGCCAGTGTGGAGCCTGTCAGCAGAATAGTACCCAACTCCATTTTTGCCCATCCTGTACAGCCACCTGCACCTTTCAGTATTTAAACAAACCCAAAAAAAGAGCCGTGCATGCAGGTGCCTATAAACTGGTTCGCTATTATTTGAGTCCATTGATACTCGAAAAAGAAGCAACTAACAAATCAATTAACTAGTTAGTATTTTCCCAATACAGAGCAAAGGCCTCTCTTCCTTTTCTACATAGTCATACAATCATTTGCTAGTGCTGGCTAGTCTTTTTGGTAGAATTCAAGCTCATTACCATCTACGCATCAGTATGACATCTGTTTAAAAAGCAAAAACTATAGATAAATAGAAGACTATAAATTAACATAACATGCTTATTTTTCTTTAGAATTAAAGGTGCACCAATATTTGGTAAGGATTGTATTTAACCTGAACGAGACATTGTTTTAATTCAACAAGCCATTAGACATTGTTTTAATTCAAGTTACAGGCACTGATCGCGCCTGTAACTTAGATTAAAACAATGAATGACATTATCACCAACTAACCAAACTATTCTTATACTTGTACTTACATATTTTTATTCTATTTATGGTTTGTAAATAATATATATAATGTAAAGTAATTATTAAAGGCCAAATATGGAGTTCAAACTTCAGATTATTTTTTAGAATGTTATTGTGTATTAAAGAATGTTATAAATTGACATAGCTTTCTTACCTCACTAGGCTGTGCCTGAGCTGCCATATCACGTCTATGGTGATAAAACTCCCAAATTAGACTGGGAAAGGCCAAGAAAGCTTCATAAGTCCCCAGTGAGGACACTGGGTACCTCCTCCAAAGATCTTTAGAGCTATACGCCTTAAGACCTATTTCATTACTTATATCATCACCAGAAATAATGACTATATTTTTTGCAGTACTCAAAGACTCTTTTAACCATGACATTGTGCTCGAATGCCGTATAGATATCGTTTTATGCACAGTACAAACAAGTACCGTCTTCCGAAATGAAAACAATGAAAGAGTGTACAAGCGCATACTAGAGAATTAGAGCTAAATATAGATCGTTGTTATGTAATTATATTCTGGCAAATAATTCAAAAACCGGCAGCGGTAAATTCTTTACAATATTTGATTAAAAATAACCTCCAATATAGATATTACTTGAAAATCAGCACTAACAATGAAAATTCAAGATGTTTGTTGTCACTGTCAGTCAGACTGAGTGACTGTTGACACTGTACATTTCGTTCAGAACTCTAGCTGTAATGCACATTTTTTTTCCAAACATTTAATTTACATATATGACTGCAAACATTGCGAAAATTTTCCACAATATTTAAATTTCTCCTTTCCACTGGGCACACTGGGCACGTGCCTAGGGCCCCACCATCCAAGGGGGCCCCAAGTTCCTGTAAGTGTCAAAGCTAGAGGCTATCAAATGAAATATGTACTTATACCATCCCAGGCAGGACCGCGGGATACCACCAAGAAAAACCCGAAATAACAAACAAGATTGATAATTAAAATTACCTATTGCTTGATAAAATGATCTCCATCATCAATCAAGTAGGTGATAATATAACCATCGTGGATCATAGTGTCTGAAATAAATGATTTGAATTAGAATTTTGATAAATCACAGTATTAGTATTGACACTATTATTTTGGATTTTGGTGGACGTTGCATAGAATACTCTACCAACATTGTGGCCACAGGCCTTTTTTTTTTTTTTACGGATTGGAAATCATCAAATGACTTCTCCCGCTCTGGGCAGAGCGGAAGGGAGTGTCAGACTTGTACTGACTAAAACCCACCCATGTTCCTTCCTTGCCCTTTGTGTTCCTGGGCCGCGGTATCTCTTTCGAACAGCCCGCAGCCCTGGCAGGCATCGGCCCTTGCGGGCCCCTCCCTATTTGCTGACATCTCTTTGAGGCGCGCGTGGAACACGAACGCGCCGTCAACACGGCCTGTCGTCAAAAGACGGACGGACGGCGAGCTAGCCCATTACTCTCCGTCCACAGGTCCGCGTCTACGGTGGCCGGAAGCCACCACGTGACCCCCAACGCCCGAGGCGTCTCCCGCGGCGGCTGGGACGAGAGGTTTTCTCCCTCTCACGCTCCGCCACCTCCTTCGCTAGCATGACTGCTTCGCAGAAGGAGGTGACGGCGTCCCATTCCCTTTCGCTCCGGACCATGGACTGGACCAGGGCCGGACGCGATAGGTCGCCGCCGCCGATCGCCGCTACGAGGACACGGCGGTGCTCCGCCCAAGCGGGGCAGACCTCTACCGTGTGCTCCACCGTATCCTCTGGGCGACCCTCACAGTGGTAACACCCGGGCGTTTCCTCCTGCCCGATTCGGTGCAGGAACCTCCCGAAACAACCGTGTCCGGTGAGGACCTGCGTCAGGCGGAAGGTGAGGGTGCCGTGGCCCCTCTCCAGCCACTCCTCAAAGAGGGGGCTTATCGCCACTATTGTGGCGTGCCCTGCACGGGGTTGCGATAGTCGCTCTCTCCATGTCGCCATGAGATCGCACCGGAAGTCTGTCCGCAGTGCGACAATTTGCCGCGGCAGCGGAGTTTCCCCCCGGCGTAGTGCCTCTACGCGCCACTCGTGTAGGCGCGCGAGGACTATCGCCTCCAGATCCCATGGCGGCAATCCAGCAAGGAGGCTCGCCGCCTCGCCGGAGATCGTGCGGTACCCCCGGACTAGCCTTACGGCTACCACCTTCTGGGGCGCGTTCAGGTAGTGGGCGGCTCGCTGCCTTAAAGAACGCGCTCACACCGGGGCCCCGTAAAGGGCCATGGACCGCACGACCCCCGCGTAGAGCCTCCGGCAGGAGACGTTTGGACCCCCCAGGTTGGGTAGGAGCCGCCTGAAGGCAACCCCGGTCCGTTCCAATTTGGGGGCCAAACGTCGGAAATGCTCCACGAAGTTCCACCGGCTATCGAGGACGAGCCCTAGGTATTTCAACGTCGACTCGACGCCGATGGGAACCCCTCCCGCCGTTACTATGGATCCCGACGGTGGCGCATTCCGAGGCCCATGAAAGCACATGGCCTCGGACTTGTGCAAAGCCACCTCGAGACCCAATTGCCAGATCCTCTCCACGACTATCGCAACCCCGCGTGTCATAAGTTCGGCCGCCGCCTCGTACGACCTCCCCTGCGCCAGCACCAGCGTGTCGTCAGCGTAAAAAACTACGCTGACGCCACCAGGGAGGTCGGCGCGCAGCACCCAGTCGTAACCGATGTTCCACAAGGGCGGCCCTAGAACCGATCCCTGTGGAACACCGCACGACATCTCTCGCCGGTTCCACTGGCCGTCGCGACCGGGGTAGATGACGGCCCTATCCGTTAGGTAGTCCCCGACAATACGACGGAGGTAGGTCGGCACCTGGTGATACCGGAGTGCCTCCCTAATGCAGCTCCAGGGTATGGAGTTGAAGGCATTGGCGATGTCAAGAGACACCGCCAAAACCACCCCACCCCGGGACACCGCATCCCCCATCGTGAGGGCTCTCACGCGCATGATGGCGTCCACCGTCGAGCGCCTCTTGCGGAAACCAAACTGGTGTTCCGCAAGATCCGGCCCAGTCCCCGCAAGGTGCCCGGCGAGGCGGTTTGCAATTACTCTTTCAAAGAGCTTGCCCACCTCGTCGAGCAACACAATGGGCCGGTATGCGGACGGAGAGTCCGCAGGGCGCCCCGGCTTCCGAATGAGGACCAGTTTGCCCGTCTTCCAACGAAGCGGGAACTGGCCTCTCTCCAAGCATGCGCTTAGGAGTCCCTCCAGTCGGGGCCCGAGAGCCTCCGAGGCCAGGACCCAGGCTTTGCCAGGCAAGCCATCGGGTCCCGGGGCGGTATTTTTGGCCTTAAGCCTGGCTACCGCCACTCTCAGGTCTACCCCGGTCACTTCCGGAACGTCGTCGTCGTCCGTTGGGTGGTCCGCTTCTGGCATCGCAAGCAGCGGAGCCATAGGCGGGGGAGGGTGTTCCCCACGCGAGGGGAACAGAGCGCTCACCACATCCTCCACCAGCTCAGGCCGGAGACTCTGCGTCAGCGGGGGGGCCCTGGTGCGGAGTTTGTCCCTCACCATTTTGTAAGGGCGCCCCCACGGATCTGCGTTCAGAGTCTCCAGCATCTCTTCGCGGGCCGCATCCTTGGCCCGCTGGACAGCCTCTAGGAGGGCGGTCTTCGCCACTCTGTATCCCTCATACAGCTCCGCCTCAATGGCTGCGCATCCGGAGGGCGGATGCGGAGCCTGCGATGCCTGGCGTACAGGTGCCGCGCAGAGACGTCAGCTCTCGCGACCACCAGTACACCTGACGCCGGGCGCTTTCTGGCCGAACTTGGGGCATTGCCACGTCGCATATATCGGACGTGGCCTCCTGGAACCAACCCGCCTCATCGTTGATGTCGGCAGGCCTGACCGGTGATGTCACCCAGGCCTGCTCTATCGAGGCTTCCAGGAGGAGCTCCCGGTCCAGCTGCTTCAGCGCCCATCGCGGACCACTCGGGGCCTGTAGGACCAGCGCGCTTGAGGTCTGGGCAGAGACATCGAACCGGATATACCGGTGGTCGGAGTATGTCTCCACCCCCTCCATGACGCGCCAGTCAACGACACGCGGTGACAGAGCGGGGCTAGCGAACGAGATGTCCACCACCGACTCACCCCGCATCCGCACACACGTGGAGCCAGAACCCCGATTTAGGACGACTAGGCCTGTCTTCAGAGCCCAGTCCTCCACCATCCTACCCCGCACGTCAGTGTAACGAGAACCCCAAGCCAAGTTCTTGGCATTGAAGTCCCCGAGCACAAGCACGGGGAGGGGATAGCTACGGACGACGACACTCAACTCCCTGAGGGAGTTGTGGAACTCGGCGAGAGTTCGGTTCGGGGAGAAGTAGACACCCACCACGACGATCTCCCCGAACCGTGCTGCTACGCACCCCTGACCCTGCCTGACACTCTCCAGGGTCGGGGTACCGGCGGCGGCCGACGAAATGATGGTCACTGAGCCACTAAGGTCCTTCACCCAGTCTTCCCTGGGCAGGACAAAGTAGGGCTCAGCGACCACGGCGACGTTAATCGACCACTGCGCCATGCTCTGGAGCAACAGGTCCTGAGCGCAGGCGCAGTGGTTGATGTTCGCCTGGAGGAGACGTAATGGGGCCGTTATTGGCACTCCATTTCAGTCCCCTCTCGGGCCCCCTGGGGCGGCTCCGCTGCGGAGGCGGCAGTTACGGCGGCGGTGGCAGCGGCGACAGTGGCGGCGGCTGCGGCGGTAGCGACGGTGGGGGTGGTGGCGGAGGGCCTTCCCCTGCCTCTGGCCTGGGCGGGTGGGGCGCAGGTCTTACTCCCTGCCCGGTGATCGGCCGGTTTGCCAGCCGCCGCACATGCAGAGCAGTGCGGCGTGGCGAAACAAACCGCGGCCATGTGACCGGGCTAACCGCAGCGGAAGCAAAGTCCGCTGCGGTCCACCTCCGAAGTGCATTTCACTGACACGTGGTGTCCCACGAGGCAGCGGTAGCACCTCAGAGGTTTGGGCTCCAGCAGCTTCACCTGCGCTGCAACCCAGCCCACCAGGAGCCTTCGGTCCTCCACGATTTTTTTGGCCGCCGTAACAGGGCAGCAAACCGTGACGGTCTGCGTGCCCGTGAGGTCCGGACGTAGGGTGCCTACCCTGACCTGCTCGGCAGGGCACCCCCCGGACTTGATTACGGCAGCCAACACCTCCTCCTTGGTTGTCGAGTCGTCCAGGCCCACGATGCGCATGTCTGCACATTTGACGGGCCTGGATACTCGGGCCTCGTCCGCATCTTAGGACGCTCTGAGCTTTTCAGCCAGAGCGTCAGCGGACGAGCCACTGGTTTCACCAGGGATCTCCAGCACTCGAGCCCCTGTCTTCCTTACCTTGAGCCGGAGGCCCCCGGTGATCCCGAGCTCCCCGAGATCCACCGCCGCTTTCGCTTTTGCGAGTACGTCGCGGTAGGACACGCCCCTCTTTTCCGCGTCCGGCTGTAGTGTAATCACTACAGCTTTTCGTTTACTGCGGTTTTCGGGGCGCGGAGCCTAGCCGGCGGCTCCGCCTCGGAGCCGTCAGCTGCGTCTGCCTCTCCACTAAAGGAGCCCGAGCGGGCCTCCCCAGGACCGGCCACCCCCAGGTGGCGCCCCTCCTCGGCAGGCCGCGCCGATCTGTCGGCCGCGGCGAGCCCCCTCCCCTTGCCTCGGATCCCACCACGCTTGCTGGTGGAGATCTTGCGAGCCGAGGCCATCTCGCCTTCGGAGGACGATCTGCGATATAAATAAAGAAGTAAATATAAAAATATTGCATAATAAAATGTTTACGCAATAATGTTAAATAATATATTAATTTGTGAATAGAGCCAGTTGCGTCTAAGATAGCGTTTGATTCAACACTTCCGCACTATTGAATAAACAATAATTTCAACTTTTCAAGATTAACATTAACAACATACATAACAAAAAAACCGGCCAAGTGCGAGTCGAACGCATGAAGGGTTCTGTACCATCGTAGTAGCCCCCTTTAATTTTTAAATTATTTTTATTGTTTATTCTTCTAGCGGCAGCAGAAATACTCATTCTGTAAAAATTTCAACTGTCTACCTGTTACGGATTATGAGATAGAGCCCGCTGACAGACAAACGGGCGGCCGGACGGATGAACAGCGGAGGCTTAGTAGTACCGTCCGACGTCCTGTGCCCGTTGGTTACCCTTCGGGTACGGAACCCTAAAAATATTTCCGTATTTTTGAAGTTATACTTCTTATGGCGCGTTAGGGAAAAATGATGAGAGTAATTTTTTACGATGCGCGCGCACACCGACACCTAAATTTAACAGCATGAAGTTAGCTAGTCAACATACACCCTGAAGTTAGCTTAGTGTCAGATATTGACAAGCCTAGGTTTTTTATTTTTAATCTACTGCTGGCTGAGATAAGGCGACAGATATTTTTTTTAAAAAGAAGTATAACTTCTAACGCGTGTACATAAGTACACACACACACTTTTTTTTTGCTAGCCGTACTTTTCAAGTGACAGTGGACAGATCGAGGTCATTAACGTTCCTATTCTTTTTTGAAACTCATTGTAAGTTCCTATATATAATGTACTGTCGGTAGGTATAGTATTCTATGCAACGTCCAACAAAAATCCAAAATAATAGTGTCAATATCACCGTGATTTATCAAAATTCTAATTGAAATCATTTGTTTCAGACACTATGATCCACGATGGTGATATTATCACCTACTTGATCGATGGAGATAATTTTATCAAGCATTAGGTACTTAATTTTAATTATCAATCTTATTTAATATTTCGGGCTTTTCTTGGATTGGCTTTCATAAACAGGTGGGTATGAACTTATGAAGAAACCTTGGGTAAAGGTTTCAACTGCTCTTAGAAGTAGTTATGGAAATCTTTCGACGCGACGTAAGAATAATCAGGTGATCGTTCTTACGTCGAGATTACCTACTTATGAATACTATCCACGACATGCGTATCCTAGATTAATGCCCGCGGCTTCGGGTGTGGAGTTCGATAATGGTCCCACGGGAAAATACTATCGGAATAAAAAGTATCCTATCTGTTAATCCAGGTTATAAACTATATATGTTCCAAATTTTATCCAAATCCGTTCAGCAGTTTTTGCGTGAAAGAGTAACAAACATCCATACTGACATACAAACTTTCGCGTTTATAATATTATATACTTATAGTAAGGATAAGAAAGTAAGAATTTCACTGTGATAGGATAGCTAAAACATCTGGGTAGGTACTATAAAGGTAGAATATTGTCATGGAACAGCATTAATAACTTAACAGTTATAATAACACACTCATAACAATAAAGATGACCTTCCTATACCTGTTTAGGCTATCTACTTGCTAATGAATGCTACTGTATTGACATGTTCTCGATTTTTATATCTTACCAACTCTCTCGGATCCTCTGCCATTGTCAATAAAAAAAAAACAATTATAAGCGTAATATTGCTTATTTACAAATCTTAAGCAACGTTAAAGCAGTAACGATCACATTAGGAAACATTCAGAGTTATAGTTTAGGCATTTTTATTGATTTAACACACTTGAATAAACACCTGACATTTAAGTTTCAAACGTATTCCCTTACCATAGTTAGTAGTTACAAAGGAAAATTTAAACTGGAAATCGAAACTAAGACTACACTACGCAGTAAGACTTGCTACCACTGAGCGATTGAGAGAGAAACGATTTAAATTCCTATTCATTTTCAAAATTACCCTAGGTACCTGTTACCTATAACCCTAGCTAATCTTTTAGCACAAATCTACTGAGCACATACCATACATACCAAAAAAAAAAAACAAATAAGTAATTACATACTTGAAAAACTAAAGAAAATGTTGTAAGTACGTTCCTACATAGCGTACGTAAGAACTTTACTAAAAAGGGGAGATATTGAGACGCGACGAGATTCTTGAACACTCGTATAATACTCTCGAGAGCACGCAATGTAGATAAGTATGGTAGATATTTGCTTTCTGCCTTCCTGCCTCAGTTTCTTGCAATACACAGCCGCGAGCGCTCGTGCCGCACAAAACGAAGTCTGACGCGTTCCGTGACGAAAATCCGAGACGCGTTTCCCGGACGTTTTAATTTTAATTCAACAAAACAATTTAAAGCTCGTTCTCAAAAGAGTGAATTTCATTTTAATTATTTTTTTGTGTATTTTAATAAAATATACGTTAAACAAGAATTAAAAAAATAAAGGTCGTATGCCTGTATCTATATCCAAGGTGGAAAGATATTTTGGTACCGGGCGATACGCCAAACTGTTTGATACCTATAATTCTGTGAAGATCACCATGTGATTAGTAAACATTGATGTCATTGATATTTAATTTAAGTATTTGAAAAATCTTAAACAGCCAAAGAAAAGTTACAACAATACAATAAGCATCTATAATTAAATGAAACAATGGACCATAATTTACCATTAATAATCACATAGCAAAAAACATTTAGAACAGTGAAATTTGAATTACATATGTGCAAGTGAAAACGTAGACAACTTTTTCCTACACAAATACTAGGCAATGATATTGCTATGAATGGGCCAACGATTAAAATGGATTCGGAGGTGGACCTTCAGACACAGAGCACCTCTCGCCTGCAACCGAGGAGGTCTGCTGGACCTCGTAAGAAGTCTACAGCCTCAAAATTATGGGACTTATTGCAACCTCTGGCCAGATTATGGGGATTGATCACAGCTGTTGGTTAGTATGGGAAAATAGTCATCAAATAATTATTTATTTAAACTTCATGTACAAAAGTGGTACATAGGCGGACTTAATGCCACAAGGCATTCTCTACCGGATTCAATAGGAAAACATTGTGGTAGGGTACAAAATCTAAAAAAAATTAACTACTTGTTTAAATATCTATCTGCTTGAATCATCAAGCCGTCCACTGTGACACATCGGCTTCCTTATTATTGGAAAATAAAAAAGTTGATTTTGAAAAACATTTTAAACAAGAATCTTTCATTACATTCTGGCTATAACGGGGCGCCAGTTTTTTTCCTAACACGGACTGTTGTAGGAAAATTAATTAAAACAGCGAGAGGAAAATTGGCTCAAGACTGTGTATAATACATACTTAGATACCTACTCCATTCGAGAACATTTTAATAAAATTCAAACATCTGTTCGTGTCATTGAATAATCTCGAAATAAAGTTTTGTAGGACTATCGAACAAACAAGTGCCAAAAGTTGCTTTTTAAGAGTCTCCCCATTGCGTGTTACAATATAATTTGGTAAACAATTTCGGCACCAGCTGTTAGTGGATTTGAGAAATACTGTGTTTTAGTAATGTGTGACGTATATCTACTACCCAAATGTATTTAATTGCTTGCTGTCGGCTGGTAGATAGTTAAGTCTCCGCTAATATAATGTCAGACGTTTCCTCGTGTGCATGGTGTGAGTCAATAATGTTATTGTGTTTAAAGGGAATTATACATTTCATATCTTTATAGACTTTGTAGATAGGGGGTTTGTAAATATGAGTATGGAAAGATATTGTTTGTCGTGATTAGGTACTTGTCCTATCTACAGGGTGAAACAGAATAAGCGCAATACCTCTTTGGTGGTGATTCAGAACACCAAACGAAAAGAAAATAAATTGGGCTCTACATACTAATTTATTGCGTCAGTCGATGCGATATTTTGTATGGGAAGTCTTAATATTATTTTTTCTGCTCCTATGGAAAAAGCCCGTCCCCTACTTATGAAAAGTTGTCCAGTTCAGTGGCCTGAATCACCACCTAAGAAGTATTACGATTATTTTGTTACACTCTGTATATCTTTGAGTTTAGTTTTCAAATTATCTACGTATTAAGAAGATAAAGATTTATAAGCAAAATTAATTAAAAGCTTAGTACTTATTACACCATTAATTGATTTATCGCTATCAGTAATGTTATTACCTACCTGCGCATAAGGCCGCCTCAATCTAGAATCTTGATTATTTATTCATGAGACTGATAACATTGATATGATCTATGTCTAGAGATTAATTTGTCTGCAATCTAGAATACTCATGGACGAATATGGAAGCAAAGAACCATCCCTAAGTCCCTGTCAACGGAAATGTATATCAGATTGATCATAAACCCAAACTAGTTCAGGTTTTTGATCAAAAACCTGGATTGTTACAGGTTTATGATGAAATTGAGTTAAAAATGTGTCATCTTCCGGTTTTTCGAAATTTTATGAAAACCTGCGGCACAAAACAAGATTACAAAGCCTACTAAATTGTTTTTTACTTAGTATGTACAGTCGCCAGCACATCAAGCTACCACACTGTGACCTTGAGCGCCTTATAAGCAACAACAGCGAGAATCGTGCGAAAGAGATAAATATCTTTTTGTCTGTTCTTGCTTGTAATGTTTCGTGCTGCAGTGCGTGCGTTAGGCTGTGTGCGTATGCGCGTCGTTGTGTAGAATAATTAAGATACTTGCTATGCCAAAATACTAGTTTGGCGGATCGCATACTTGAATGGAATCGAAGTAATGGCATGGTAGTAAAAATAAGTTGGCGGTTACGGTACGCCCGGCGCTTTTGAAATATCTATGTAATATTAGAAAAGGGATTTTTCCTGAGTAAAAAATATGATTACCTACCTATATTTTGTCTGTCACTTAGATTATCGAAAAATATTGGATACGTATTTTGTGTTTTATCAAATCAATAAAAACTTATGAAGATATTAAATGCATCAAAGATCACGAGTGGGGTTGTGATGTCACTTTCCGGTAAAAAGTGTTCCGAAATGTGACGTCACACGAGTTTTCGACACACTGTAGCGTCTTCATTTCTTTTTTATGACTGACGGACTAATAAGATTTTTTTGGTCAATATTGACGCTTTGCAATTTTGACGGATTGCGATTTTCATGAATTTGACTGATTACGAGTTTGACGAAACGTATTCATAGGTAAAATAATGAAAAAAAATAGGTTTCTTTTCGTGTTTGCGTTTAATTAAATCAATTTATTTTTACTTTTATGATAATAATAATATTATATTAGTGGTTTCTTTTACAAGAGCCCTGACTATCGCTAGCTCGGACCCAGTTCCCGATACCGATGGGATTAAATGTTTTTCATATAATTTATTCATTATATTCACTAGCTGATACTCGGGAACTTCGTACGCGTGAAATTATTATAAAAATATACCACCTACTTACTACTATTTGAATCTGATTTTGTTGAGCTACGGGATATTATTTGACGTATCTTACATGATTTCTGTAATAGATAGTGCCTGTGGTGTTAGGAAGGTGTATTGGACGGTATTAAAAAAAATACTGTGGCGGCTTAGGCTAATGATAACTGAAGTAGGTATGTAACATTGTAATCACCTTAACATTGTATTAACAGACTGTAGCAGGAACGTTGATTATTTGTCAATATAATATAATATTCTAAATTACCCATGAACATGCAGCTCATTACTTGCGTGAAAGGAATAGGATAGGCACTACAAATAATTGGTTGGATTGGTCGTTTTAATTTTAGTCGCAACTAGCATAATTCACAGATTCTACATTTTAAAATAACTATACCTATACCTTCGTTCTCTAAAGATTTATTTTGCTTTAGGGCAGAAAAAAAATACATTTCGTAATCTGAAATCAAAAATGAACTTTATTTTAATGGGAAAAGGTTGATTTGATGCGTGGCATAGAGAGGGCATCATGTCATGACAGCGTCCTGTTTTTGATGTAAAATATAGGCGGCCTGTATCACAGAAGTGGTTCGTGGATGATTGTTTCATCCACGAACCACTTCTAAGAAAGTTCAACTACCTTTAGAATTGTTTTATAGGTGCCTAAGAACCACTCTCTCTAACTCTCTCGGTTATGTGACGCAGACGAAGTTGCGCAGCAGGGTAGTATCAAAATAAAATGCGACATAACAATCTTTAACCTTTTATTTTTAAACATTAATATTACTATAATACAATACTGAGAAACAAAAATACTCTAAATTAAAATATAAAACTAAACCATACAAACAACAAATAGGTATAAAACTATAAACTATACAAACAACAGAAAATATAAAACTAAACTGACCATACATTAAAAACAACTGGATCATATTTATATTTTAAAGCCGTAACTTAAAGTGTCACCAACAATAGCAAAGAAAACATTATCAAGAATGTAACAATGGTGCGAAAAGAAGTTAATATTTTTTTTATTACCGCTTTAGCATTATTGGAAGAATTATCCATACTAATATTATAAATGCGAAAGTTACTTTGTCTGTCTGTTACGCCTCTTCATCTACAAAAATGACTATATTGTTTGCCCAGTCAAAATTATAATATTCCAGGCAAAAATTTACTCTTGCCTCCTTATGCGCCTGGTTCATTAATATTTTCTTGGCAGGGCGGCAGCATTTTTTCCGGCGTCCTTTAGGCGCCTTGTAACGGTGTCCATTGAAATCTAAAACAAAGAAAATTTTGTCAATTTCAATACTTACCGATTCTTAATTATGACCAAATGTACGGGTCAATTTAACTATAGGGTGACTGGTAATAGTGACCGATACTTAAACACGTGATTCATGATACTAACAAACAACTTTCTATATTTTTTTTTTTATACTTATTCGCTTTTATCACACACATTACGGAGCGGGCTAGCTAGCCGCGCGGGTGCTCTGCCTAACAGCTGATAGGTCACAGGCTCGTGCGCGCGAATTTCATAAGGCTGTTGTGTTATTGTAATAAAAGTGAAAGCAAATGTTTCTTCGGGAAAGTTGTTTGTTATCATTATTCCTTTAAATATAAACATATACATAAATAGACAATCCGTCGAATTGAGAACTTCCACCTTTGTTGCGATAGGTGCTAAAGAACTGAAGCTTTATCTAATAGTAATGTCATTCACTGAGTCCAATACGTTTTGCTGCTGTAGCTTGCGCAATTATTAGGTATTGCTAGAACGTCCAGGCCACGCGGTGCGCATAAAACTATGACTATAAAAAAATATATACATGGACTCACATTGTATGCAGTTGAGAACACTCTTGTGCTTAAAAACGGATCAGCAGAGTGTGCAGAGACGATAGCCAACGTCTGCTGCCGTCGTGGCTCTCGCGTAAAGTTGGCGATGTTGCGCTTTGATGGTTCCGCTTAGCCAAAAGTAAACTGTTTTTTTTTTCCTGGAACGAAACAAGTCGCTATTGTTTATTTGCACATTATTACTCAATTGACTACTTATATGCTTTCCTACGATAATTGCTAGCTTATTATTATTTACACACAAACAGCACTAAAAAAGCCTTATCCCTGCAATGTTTCAACAGACAAAAAGAAGTGTCTAATTGCGTAGGTATTTACTTTAAAATCCAACCGAGTGCCGACTTTAAAAAAATAACAATAGCGCTTGGGACAGCGCGCAGTGTTAAAAACTTACTATACCGGGAACTCATTAGCAAAGAACACAAAAAAATAGGTAGGTAAAGACATTTATGGGTGTTTCTCGTATTTCGTGCACATTCCATAATATTTATTTTCATAAGTTTAAATTACCTACTTACAACATTTATGAATTAAAATTTAATTATATTAAGTACTGAGTTATTGTTTTTTTTATTTTAGGTGTAAAAGCTGTATTTTTGAATGTAGTTTTTTTTATTATGGTTACTGTGTTTAATTTCAGCATGGATATTTTTTTATAAAAAGCAAATGTTTGGGACATTACTAAATAGACTTCGAAGGAAATGACAATTAGTTAAGTTTTCATATAATTTAACTCAACTCAACTCCGATTTGCTCAACATTTAGAAGAAACCTTTCAACCCAACGAAAGCTCTGTAGAAATACATGAGAGTGTAATTTTATCACAAAACCAAAGAATCAACCTTGTGACTCCTAAGGAAGTAATGAGAGAAATTCAAAACAACATTAGCTCAAAAAAGTCTCCCGGCTACGACCTCATCACAGGGGAAATTCTAAGACGCCTCCCACGCAAAGCCATAGTAAAGCTGACCAAACTAATAAATGCTTCTTTTATCTTAAGATATGTACCTGAGCCATGGAAGGTTGCTGAAGTCATTATGATTGCGAAGCCTGGGAAACCTCCCCACGAAGCATCATCATACAGACCCATTTCTCTGTTACCCGTACTATCAAAGTTATTTGAAAAACTGTTACTAAAACGGATAAAACCAGTAATAGAAGATAAAAACCTAATTCCAGACCACCAATTTGGCTTCAGAGAAAAACACTCAACGTTAGACCAGGTACATAGAATAACTAATGTTATTGAAAAAACGCTAGAAAATAAAGAAGTCTGTGCTACCGTGTTCTTAGACGTCGCGCAAGCTTTTGACAAAGTTTGGCATGAGGGTCTCATATATAAGCTCAGACGCATGCTACCAGAATTTGTAGATATCCTAGAGTCGTACTTAACTAAAAGAATGTTTAGAATACGCCAAGAGGACGCATATTCCGAGCTAAAAACCATAAAAGCTGGGGTGCCTCAAGGAAGTGTACTTGGCCCAATTTTGTACTTGTTATACACTTGTGACATCCCAGAGCTGGAAAACAACACCATAGCGACCTTTGCAGATGATACTGCTATTATGGCCACCGGATCAAGCCACAGAGAAGCAGTAGAGAAAGTTCAACTAGCTGTGAACAAAGTTTACGACTGGACACAAAAGTGGAAGATCAATCTGAATGAGTCAAAATCAGTTCACATTAACTTCACAAACAAACACAGTGACTACCACCCACTCTACATAAATGGTATGCAAATACCTTATGCTAATACAGCCAAATACCTTGGCATAACTCTCGACGCCAAGCTGCGTTGGAAAGCCCATATCAAAAAGAAAAAACAGGAACTCGATATTCGTTATAAACGTTTGTATTGGTTACTGGGAAGGAAATCCTGTTTATCAATACATAATAAGTTGATAATATACAAGCATATTCTGATGCCAATTTGGACGTATGGTATCCAACTTTGGGGCTGTACTAAGCCAACCAACGTCAAAATAATTCAACAGTTCCAAAATAAAGTACTCAGGGCTGCTGTAAATGCACCCTGGTACATAAGAAACGATGACCTCCACCGTGACCTCGACATGGAATTCGTCACAACCATCACACAAAAATTTGCTGAAGCCCACGAACACAGACTCCATCGACACGTGAATGTTGAGGCAATCCAGCTGTTAGACAATACAGACATAGTGCGTAGACTAAAGAGAACTAAACCATTTGAATTAGTGTAGTGTAAGTGAATCAATAATAGTAACAATGTTGTGCTATTTATATAACACATGAAGAAAGTGTTTTATCAATTTTACCAGACTCTAAGGAAGTGTTACGAACGTGTGTAAAAGTGCATACCTAATTATGGACACTATTCTTAGCATACCTAATTAACGTAGCATAATAAGTTAGATTTAAATTGTTTATTAGTCTTTTTAGGCTAGATTGCAATTAATTAGTAAGAACTTGGTTCTTTCTAATAAGGAAAAAAAAAAAAAAAAAAAAAAAAATATAATTTAACTAGCGACCCGCCCCAGCTTCGCACGGATGCAATGTAGATACTAATGTGGGGCAGTGTGGAGTGATTTATATAGGTATATATAAACCTTCCTCTTGAGTTATCTATATCTGAAAACAGCATTAATAAATCCGTTGCGTAGATAAAAAGATCTAAGCGTACAGACAGCGAGAGCGACTTCATTAATATTTCTATAATAAAGGAGAGTTTATAAAAATATTACATAAGAACTTTGCCCCACAAAACCGTTTTCTCGGTTTATCTGTGGGAACGGAATAATAAGTATTAAAAATAAGGTTTACTAGTGCTGACACTTAATTTCCACTTTTTTGACTTATAAAGTAAGTAATAAATAAACAATAATATCTAATCTATGTATGGACAGTAAATAAAGGAAATTTGTTTTATACTATGCAATAAAGAAAATAATTGTATTATTTTGACTTATAATGTTCCATGCATGTAAGCACAACTTGATTTGGTTTGGCTTTCTTTATGGGAATATAAATATTTAATGAACTATTCAAGGTTTTTGATCTGGACGAGTAATATGCACGAAAAATGAGAAACACCCTTATTCGTAAGATACGGTAGGCACAAAGTTGTTTAAATATTATGGTTTAGGGCCATCCGCCGATAGAAGTAGCATACGAAAATTAAATTAAATTGGTAACAGTTTTCCAAATAATGTAACACTTTAATGTAATTATCTCACAAATAACATTAGCTCGTATCTATTTTGAAAGTTCTATAGAAAAACACCATTGACGCATTTTTTCAATATTAGCTTTTGCTTATTTTAACTTAAAAATTATAACTACAAAAAATATTACTCACCGTAATGCCCGTCTGTCGACAAATATCTATTATACGGCATCCACTCAATCGGAGCGCTATAATGCGCCCCTTTCAATTCTCGTTAACTGAGGCGCCATAATTAATCATTTAAAAAATATAAAAAGTTCGCCACACACTTCCACTAAGTAGCTACAAGCCGAACCAACTTGCTCCGCGAATTTTTAATGACTAGCGTTATGGACTAAGGGATGAATAAACGTGGCCGGTCGGTTGCGTAGGAGCAAGGAGGTGTGGCCTATTCCCCGTGAGGCATGAATTATTGGCTGCTAATTGTTAGTGTGCGCAACCATTGGGCAATTTTGGAAACGTTGAAAAATCCACCAATCACGCCAAGGATACTTTCTTTCTAACACAGCAGTAGCTGTTGTAGTTATAGATATGTATAGGGTTTACCTTGATGTGCTGGCGTCTGTACTTCAGTAGCGAAGGGTCAATTTTTGTAAGAGGTAAGTCGGAGTACATAATAATTGTATGTACTATCTTTAATGTGATTATAATATTTGTGTATAGAGAACTGACTGTGCCATTTTTCAATGGGAAGACGGTAGGAATCGAGTTGTGTGAAACCTTCGCCGCTGATGTACTTACTACTTACCATAAAAATCTTACCGTGCGGCGACAATCTAAATACAAAACCAGTTTATGCGGGTCTTTCATTGTATTTGAAATCTATACAAAGCCAGGCCATGTTATACAGGAAATGTATGGCTTGATGTGTGGCCGTGTGTATTTATTGTCATCCTCTTTGGAATAGAATAGAACATTTTTTTTTACATTAAATAGTTTTCAGATTAATCAGTCTTACCAAGTGGTATCGTACTGTGCTAACTGGGTTGTGGACGTCAGATAGGCAGTCGCTCAATGTAAAATACTGTTATTCAGCTGCATCCGGTTAGACTGGAAGCCGATCCCAACGTTTGGGAAAAGGCTAGGCAGATTATGAGTTCTCAGGTTAGTAACTGTGGGCTGCGGGACTGTTTGAAAGAGATACCGCGGCCCTGGAACACAAAGGGCAAGGAAGGAACATGGATGGGTTTTAGTCAGTACAAGTCTGACACTCCCTTCCGCTCTGCCCAGAGCGGGAGAAGTCATTTGATGATTTCCCATCCGAAAAAAAACAGGTTAGTAACTGTGTTGGTACTTTGTTTGGTAGGCACATTTTTAGGGTTCCGTGTCCGAAGGGTAACCAACGGGACCCTATTGCAAAGCCTCTGCTGTCCGTCCGTCCGTCTGTCTGTCAGCGGGCTGTCATCTCATGATCCGTAATATTCAGATTCAGATTCATTTATTTATTGTAAAACATAGGTACATTATAAGTTCTTATTTGGTAATACATTGAGGGCGCTATGTTTTGCTTCTATATAATTAAAACAAGAAATGAATAAAGATATATGAATCACAAATAAACAAGTAAATAAATTAGATCGTCTATGGCATTAAAATTTTTCAATCACACTGGAAAATGTCGATTAGATAATTAGATTAATTATGCCATTATTTTGTTATTTTATTTTTGTTTATGATTTTTTTTTTGATTGATTAGTCTTGCTGCTATAAAAAAATAATACAAATAAATTAAAAATTAAAGGAGGCTCCCTTACTACGATGGTATGGAAACCTTGATGCGCGAGTCAGACTAGCACTTGGCCCGTTTTATAAGCAGTGGTCCATATTTAAGCTTTATTGCTAAGCTTGATGTCCTAGGTTTTGATTCAGACCCCGGAGTCTGGATTTGTGCCCAGTTATTGCCAATATACACCCGCCCTCGATATGACATGGGATTTATTACTGGCGAAATGTAGGTTAGGTTTAATAATAATATCTATCTAGAAACACAATCCTGTCGGCGAACAGCAGAAAGCGAGTTAGAGGTAGCTAGTAAAATTGTGTAAGTGAAGTGTGTAGCTGGGTATGTGAGCTAGTAAACAAGTTTGTTAGTGTGTAGCACTAAGTTGGGGAGACAGATTCCTCGCCTGTATCGCTTGTGTGAACTGTCAGACGATATCAACTATTAATATTGTATCATCTTGTCTGTGAGCCCCGAAGGATTAGGCAGAGGTGTATCTATCTAATAGTACACCGACATTTCGCCAGTCTTATGTAATAGCCGGTGGTGTGTATCAACCGGGTACAATCCTGACTCCGTAGCTGCAACTGAGATATTCTTGATGGAGAATCCCAATAGCACTTTGCCCGTTGCCAGATCTGAGAATCGAACCCAGGACCTCATACTCAGCAGGTGTCAGGAAGTATAATAATATGTTTTACTGAGATGGGAATGGATGAATAAATAAATGTATAAATTCTACACGTTTCTTCAACGAGAAAACTGTCGATAGCTAGGGTTTCGTCGTCGGCAATGGAAAGTGCCTTAATAAGGCAAAACAACCGACAATTTCACAAATATGTCGACACGACTTACGTCCGGAGAAGTAAAAAACCGCGTGCCTGTCTCATCATTAGGCATATTGTCTCTTACGAGGTGCCTACTTAAACATTGTTACGTGAGTCCAAATCTCGACTTTAAAAATAATATTTATCTTTTTTGCGGAAGTATTTTTGTTTGCAGTTAACGTCGAAGTATTTTCGTTTGCAAAAACGCTTTGTAATATTCGTCAAAAGTTTGTGCGGAAGCCTGCGTCAACTCAATATTGACTTCAGGAAAACTTTTGCTCTATAAAGACGAAGACGCACAGTTTGCAGAAACAACAAAACAGTATCATAAGTTATTACTGGCTTAGGTACTGAAAAAGTTGTGTGTAATTGGTATGATCATGTCATGTGGAGGTATGAGGATAATTTTGCGAAGAAAGTTAGTATGAGTGTGGGTTGCAAGAGTAAAAAAAACGGCCGAGTGCGAGTTGGACTCGCGCACCGAGGGTTACGGAACCCTCGGTGCGCGAGTCGACTTCTAGGTATTTTTTTATTAAACAACATATTTGCGGTGTTCAGATTTTTGCTTCATCCCAATTTCGTGATTCTAGGTCAACGGGACCCAAAACCTATAGGGTACTTCCGGTTGACCAAGTATTGTCAATTTTGGTTAAAAGCAGTCTTACAGCACATGTAAAGGAAAAAATCCGAAAAATAAAAAAACGTCGAAAATTAAGGTAAATTTTGGTACATACAAATTTTCGCGAAAATCTAAATTTGCCCATATCTTTTTATCGTGTTGACCCAGGACCTTAATTTACTTATTTAGACCTCAGTATCTGATATAAACTTCAACTTGCTAGGTCCACCTGTTCCTGAGAAAATCGGTGGTGACACACGGACAGACAAACAGTCGGACAGACAAGAAAGTGATCTTATAAGGGTTCCTTTTTTACCTTTAGAGGTACGGAACCCTAAAAAGACCAAAGAAGCGATGGATGGACTGTGTGGAAGATTATATGATTAGACAGGGGTTGATTAATAAGATAACGGGCCTATTTCACGATATCCGAATACCCACTACCTACTTACCGAATAAACTCAAAAATGGAACAAAATTTGTAAGAAATGATCTGCCAAGTAAGTGGCGAACTTAATCGTAGGTGGTGAAACAGGCCGTACGACTAATAGGGAAACAATGAAGAAAACTTTTTTTATTCAAAACGAAACTGTTTTGAGTCTGGTGCACTCTCTTGGGTTAAGTTAGATCCCAATAAACTCAGAACCCAAGTCGGCCATAGCAAAGACAATCTCTACAGATGGGTCATAAACGGCTCAGAGCTCAAGTGTGTATGTGGCGTGTCTCCACAGACAATGGCCCACCTTCCGTCTTGGGCTGCATGTCTTACACCTGCGCACTTGGCGATCTTATTACTGCATCAGCGAGCGGAGTTCGCATAGCTGAATTTTAGGCCAAATATATTTTGAAAAAAGAAGACATACTGCGCCGACCCCAAATAAATTGGGTTATGGGCAGGAGAATGATAACGATGATATATTCAATAAAGTTTTTCCATCGACACGTTAAGAAGAATAAGATAGCCCATTCAGAACTGTCTGATAGCATACTGAATGGATTGACACAGCAAACCGAATATATTTTTCTATTATGGTTTGACTTCCATTGCCTCCGGTCCCGCATTTTCGATTCAACATCCCCTTAATACTCGCTACGAGACAATTGTATTTAAATAAATGACGAAGAACGGTTACTAAGCAATCCGAACCTCAAATGAGTTAATGAATCGTTCCGAATTGGAGTTGCAACTGTAAAAATATTCCTTTAAAAACCCAATGCAAAGGATTTGAGATATTTATGGGACTGGCTAGGCCTCAAGTGCCTTCTTTGATCTCGGGGTCACACATTCCTGTTGGTCTCTCCCTATGGAATTCAAAAGCGTGAATATTATATAGGTACAGAAGTAGGTGGGTAGATACTTTATGTATTGTAAAACATACATTTACATTTGACTTGTGAATCTCAAACACTGCGTCTTTACATGAAGATGACTGTTTGTGCACAGAAATAATATAGAATAAGAAATGATATTATGTAAATGTATGTACATAGTCATAAACGTGGATATATGAACACTTTCTGTACTACATATTTATAGCTTGTATATAGAATTATATAAAAACATAACAACGTCTTGTAATCCTCAAAGGGTTAGGCAGAAGCCTACCTAACCAGTAAACCCACATTTCGCCAGTTATGTTTAAGTCCCATGTAATAGAATAGGGGGTGAGCCTATTTATTTATTACCATCAACTGGGCACAAATCCAGACTCCGTGGCTGCTACTGAGTTATTCCTGATGGAAAAACCCAATAACACTACACCCGACCTGGGAATCGAACCCAGCTATCCGTCATCATCAAGTGGGCCTTTTGCGGAGTGGTGGATAAATCTGCGTGTAAGCTAAATATCCTAATTTGTTTGTACTAGATTATGATTAAAGCCGTGTATCATTGATAAGTGATAACACTCGTTTACCATGCATGATTCATCTTCATCTATCACGCTATCTTTTGAATATTTACTTAATCAATAAAAAACAGTTTCTTGACTGATTTACCGAGAACTAGCTCAAACCACTGACAACTGACACGAATAGATATTAATGCACTGTATTAAAAAAATGGAGCTTCATCATGATAGGGTTGGCTTCCAGTCTAACCGGATACACCGCAGTAATACTGGTTGTCAGACTTTCCGGCCACTGTCTACTTGTAACGACTGTCAAAGATCTTCAAATGACAGCCGAGATTTTCCGAGGCACGGAGGAAACCCGGTATGTAATGATGGCCACCCATCCGCAGACCGATCTAAGCAAGCGTGGCTTAACCTAGAAGATCGACCTGTGCGGCTGTTACTATTTAGCCACGAGCTCCTCCATAAAAAAACCGGCTAAGTGCGAGTTGGACTCACGCATGAAGGGTTCCGTACCATCGTGGTAGGGAAACCCCCTTCAATTTTTAATTTATTTTTATTATTGGTTGTTATAGAGGCAACAGACATACACATTCTATGAAAAAATCCACTGTTGTATCATCATCATGAGATACAGCCCGCTGACAGACAGACGGACGTACAGCGGAGGCTTACGACTCCCGCAGCTTGTGGCTCGGACGCGGCCACTCAAACGCTCGGTGTGCGCCGATGCTATACAAAATGTATGGAGAAACGCGTCCGCAACTTGTGGCGGCCACTAGTCGTTCTAATGTGGTCGCCACTAGAGGCTCAATGTGCAGGGGCTCTTAAAAAACGAAGCCTGAAACGCAAATCTTGAGCGCACTAAAATAAGGTTTGAAGTTATCACCCAGTAGGAATGCGAAAGCCCAATATTATTTAATTGAAACGCCAGTAAATTTATTGTTCTAAATCAAAAATGTTTCTCACACAATTCAATAAAATAGAGCGGAACAGTTTGTGCCTGCATTCAACAATGAACGGAAACTAATTTCTAAAGTTAGTTTTGTTTCAATGGAATCTAAATGTTTGGCCTGTTAGTGTTTAAGTTCGCTATTCAATAACTATGCATCAATTTTCAGCATAAAACCGTTTTAGAGACGGACTAATGGACATAGATGAAATGGAGGCAGAGGGTTCAAACGTCCGCGAGAGTTAGATTGACTTGACTTGTATTTTAGTTTTCCAAGGTAACTAGTTCGTGTTCAATCTATGGTCCGGAGCAAGGGGGAATGGGACGCCGTCATCTCCTTCTGCGAAGCAGTCATGCTAGAGAAGGAGGTGGCGGAGCATGAGAGGGAGAGAACCTCTCGTCCCAGCCGCCGCTCGAGGCGCACCGGGCGTCGGGGGTCACGTGGTGGCTTCCGTCCACCGTCTCGACGCCCGTTCGTCTGATGACGACAGGCCGTGTTGACGGCGCGTTCGTGTTCCACGCGCTCCTCAAAGAGATGTCAGCAAACATGGAGGGGCCCGTAAGGGCTGATGCCTGCCAGGGCTGCGGGATTGTTTGAATGAGATACCGCGGCCCTGGAACACAAAGGGCAAGGGAGGAACATGGATGGGTTTTAGTCAGTATAAGTCTGACAGTCTGACACTCCCTTCCGCTCCGCCCAGGGCGGGAGAAGTCATCTGATGATTTTCCATCCGAAAAAAAAAGGTAACTGGTTCCTGTGGAATGGACTCTAAAATAACAGAGGATTACGCGTAAATGTATTTGATAGTATGTGTAGATAGTACGCAACAGAGTGGTGGACATGAATGTTGATGGATAGAGAGGGAGAGGAAGACCAAGGAAACGATGGATGGATTGTGTGACGAATGATATGCAGGAAAAAGGTGTAAATGATTGCGTGACGGTTGACGGAGAAAAAAAATTGTTGCGCCGACCCCAAGTACCACCTTTTATGTCACAAAATGAGAATTATTTCTTTCCAATTGAACTGAAAATTGTTGAGTTTTTTCTAGGGAAGTGAACACTAGTGTTCCGTGAAGAATTTAATTCCTTATTGGTTACAGAGAATCTATTATGGTTTTACAATATTATGTCAATAGTTTGTAGTAAGAATACAATTTCATGCTTCTCTTCTATTCTTCTTATTTCAATTTTCAGACGAAAACTAATATTTATGCTTGTTTAAAGGAATATTAATTTAACATTTATTGAAAATACTCCCATTTCAATTTTATGTAAAATTCACGAAACAAAGTTTATCGTTGTTATCATATCCATCTATTTATTTTATCTCATCTCCAAGAAAACGGGTTTTACACGTGTACTTGTTTTTGTATAGGAATTATAATAACTGACTTCGTTCTCTTTGTGCTGATACTATGTCATTTGCGGCTATCAAATTATTGTACGTGGCCAGCATTATAAGTACCAACTCATTTTCGTTCTCGTCTGGTTTGACCAGAAGATCTCAGCATGATATTAGCTATTATATAATAAACAAAAACCCATTTATTATCTATTACGACCTTGACACAAATGTTTGTTTTGGAGATATTTCAGGAAAAAAAAAACAATTTGACCTATAATTCTCAATTGTCTTTTACGAAAACACTTTAATTAACACAGAAAACTGTATATTTACCATGTTTACTTTTTGTTTTGAGTTTCCGATAATTCGGTTCAAATGCAAGTACCATGAAGACGGATAAATCCGTTCTTTTACCCATTTTAATTAACACTCAAACTTATTTATAAAGTTTATTGAAAAATAAAATATTTTGTATGTTTTGCGTTCTTCCTATTTACATCTTCTAAAACATGAACGTGGAAAATTATCCAACAAACAAAGAACGAACGGCCATGATGGATTCCCAAAGGTTTTCTCTCCAACAGAACCCTAAAAAAACGATAGGCCAATAATGAGCGTATTCATCAGATGGGTGAGCTATCCATTGCATCGTCTAGGAAATCACTCGGAGCTATAAATATCGCGTTCGCGGAAGCGTCTAATGCGCTCTTATTTATACCAGCAAGCGTGATAAATCTTAGACCGAAATGTTTTCGGGATTCCTTTTCAATTTGCTTGAGTAACGTATTGCAACAAGTTAGTTCGGGGTATTTGGAGTTATTGTAGGAGTAGCTGGACAATGGATTGGTTTTGGTTCATCATACAATTAATATTTGCGCGTGAGTGGATGTTGATGCTATAGTTATGTTTACAATAGGCGTACCTAAAGCCATGTACAGACTTATGAAATGTATCATACAACGTAACACGCAATGAAACAAATTCGCCGTGTCGTTGGGTTACTTTTCATGTTGTATTGCATAAGTCTGGACGGCTCATTCGTGTTACATTACACGTAAGTAACGTGTAGTGTAATACGAATGATTACACCAATGATTACCGCATAAGATATTGTCATTGGTAATCACTGTACAAGTGGTATCAGCTTTGACTCGTTGTCGTAAGCGGATCTACTTAGCGGGGGGTTCTGGGTACGATACCCAGGTCGGTTCAAGTATTATCAGGTTTTTCCATTAGGAAACTTCTCAGTAGCCCATGGATGGGGTGACGCCCTTGGAAAGCACGTAATGCCATTGGCCCTGCATCTGATGTTACCCCGGTCGTGTCGATTTGCTGTTTTCTTTTTAGATTATGGGGGTAAAGGAACAGAGATTGCACCTGTTTGCAGATAAACTTGTGCATTTTAATATTTGCTGCGTACTTGCCCAGTGTTCGTAGACATGGAAGCCAATCGGGACCGGTATTCAGTCGGGAAGATATTATTTGGGTTATTAGCAAAAGGACTAGTGCGCATACTGTCAATTATATATTATAGATATACAAATATCGTCTCTATTTACAGTGTGTTTGTACTATTAAAAGATGCATTTTCTTCTGTTTCAAAAATACAGTCAATATCTTGCATTATCTGCCTCTCTCCTCTACCTCACAAATAAGAAGAGGTCATGAAAGGTCAGGTAAAGCAGGCCACTGACTGTTCAATAGCATTACAGTGCTGACGCACAATCGAAATCAATAAATAATCAAGGACGGTCGTTGAACTCAAATTAGAAGCTGACCTGATTCATCGAAAGATAGCTGCAGATGACATTTCAAAGGTGGGCGGTGCTTCTGTGCTCATAACTCTTTGTTAGTTGTAGCAACGTCTGTATGCTGATACGTAGTTTCCAATTTGTTAGAGTAATGTATTTCACTTTACTTTTCACGGTTCTAAATAAAGTCGTCATTGACAACACCTCGTAGCATCTGCGCTGGCGCCGATCAACTCTATCAAAATGACGATTGACGCAAATAGAAATTTTATATTTTTTTAGCTGTACCTAAGTTGATCAATAAAGTGTATTTAATTGATGATTGGGCTATTCAATATGCGTGAATCAAGTCATAACATAGTTGCTTTCTGGGAAATTATAATAGTTTCCTAAAGTAAGGAAAACTGCTTATAAATTGACAGAATAATGTGATCATGGTATGATTATGAGGATGTCGAAAATCATCCGATGACCAAACCCAGGTTATTGTCGACCTGTGTGCTAAATTCAACAAAGTCCGTATAGCCACAGACAAGTTATTTCGCATAAATAATATTGGTAAATTCCGTTGACACTGACAATGCTTCCAGCATTGTCAGTGTCAACGGAATTTCCCGCCAATGAAAACAAAACGATATTCTCAACAACGCAATAAAGATTCTTTGATTGATTCGATCATGAATAGTGGGTGTGTATGCCTTGTTGATATGAATCAATTTCTCTTTATAGAACTGTTTACTGTTTGCAAAAAATCAAGTACATACGCACTGCTCCACACAGTGTCGCAATTGATTAACGATAATTGGGTGACCATATACAGTACAAGCATACGAATCTGCTGTGCGTTGATAAAATAAAGTAGCTAGTTGGTACTGGATCAGTCCTACGTTCTACTATACAAGAAGTAAACATAATAAACCCAAGACTTCCCCGTGTGGTTTCTCGGATCATAACACTGAACAACTTTTGTTCTACGAGTTCTTGAAATTCGCATAAAAATTGGACTTTAAAGAAGAACTCACGCGATCACCCGATCACCATGAACAGACGCCAGCACATGTAGCTACTATAATCTGTCAATGTTTTTTAATAGATTTTAAACTTTATCTCTTACTAGCTGATGCCCGCGGATTCGCCCGCGTGGATGTCGGTTATCGCGACCAAAAATAATCATGAAAGATCCTGTTCCCGCAACAAAACTTGACAATTTGTATATTAAAACCTTCCTCGAGAACCACTCTACCCATTGGTGAGAACAGCATAAAAATCGGTGCAGTAGTTTTTGAGTTTATCGCGAACAGACAGACAGACGCGGCGGAGGACTTTAAACTATAACAGATTTGGGTAGCTTGATGACCTGCTGGTGTCTGTACCTATAGTAAAACTAAAAAAATAGTTATGAATTTCCAAAAGTCATAGAACAAAAGTTGTTCAGTTTCGTGGTCTGTGACACCACATGAGAGGTCCTGTGTTTATTATGTTACATCCTGATATTAAAATCCTTATCATTTATACCCCTATTTTTATTTATAATACTACAAATGTGAAAGTAAGTTTGTTTGTTACCTTTTCACGCCTAAACCACTGAACCGATCATCCTGAAATTGTGTCTGATGTACAGAAACGGACCGACCTTTCATCCCGAAAAAAGTACTGTTTCCGAGAAAAACAACAGTAACGTTCTTATGATAATAGATGGCGCCACGTGTCTTTCGAATCATGATTAAATTATTTTATTACAAGCAGAGTACAACCCGAATTGATTGTCTAATTCTAAATGAACGCCAGCGAAGCCGCGGGCAAGAGCTAGTAATCCATAATACTTGACATTGGTTAACATAGCAAGAAATATCTTCATCTACTTGTTTTGTAACTTGTAACTGAAACTTTCTTTACTCTTCATTGAATCGTGGAAATTCAAAGTTCTTATGTAATGTATTATGGTCACGTCTCCACATAATGTGGATGATGGTAATTTTCTTCATTCGTCCTCATAGGCCGTGGGATTCGGGCGGGTAATTCTATTGTTGTGTTTTTTATTTAGTTAGAGTCTCCGTAGTGGCTTTAGTGAGTATAAATTGGTTGGTTGGGTACTAAGTCTATTGAAAGTAGGTATCTAATAAATAGTGGTGGCACTTTTTAGCACCTAATAAAGCAGATAATGAGGTAGTGGCAGATAATGAGTGAGTGCACTCAACATACATACTAAGGTTGCCAACATTTCTTGGGCGAAATATAGTATTTTTCATAAAAAGAAAATATCCTTTTTGTGCATGTCGAAGTAGCAGGAATAGAGAGCAGGAATGAAATTACTTTAAATACATATAGTAATTTATTTTCAGTACTTTTAAAATAATTATGCTGTCATTTTTGGCCTGTAGTTTTGTCAGTAAACTCACTACAATCTTTTATTTTTGACAGATGAGTTTGGATACATGCCTTGGCATCAGTCAAAACTAAATGTAAAGGTGTAATTTAAACATAATTGATTTATTTGATCGCTGTTGAAAATATAGATAGTAATTTTGCGGTACTTTAACAGTATAGTACGCAGACCTGAAATATAGTACAATACTATATATTATAGTACGGTTTGCAACCCTAATACATACATATATACATACGACAAACGGATGTATAACGGGTGTATATGTTAAATATCTCCATGACCCCTTTGCTATTCAATCCAATCATCAGTACAATGTTTTGAGTGCGTTACATTGAGTTATACCGTAAAACGAGATTCTTCACCCTCAAAAAAAAACGGATTACTTAGTTTAAAATACAGAATTTACAATATTCATTGTTTTATTAGGTTAAACTAACTATATACATTGATAATTAAAAACTATTAAACTAAAATAGATAAACTAACAACAAACTATAAAAGGGCATCGAAAAACTCCTCCTCAACGCTGTCAGATGGTAATGTGCCCAAGAGACTGGTGGCGTTGCCACGTTGTATGGCAACACTTAGCCTCTGGCCAAAGTAAAAGCCAGCCCTTGGGTCACGGGAAGCGTCAACTAGGCGTTTAGAAATTTCCTTAAAAAGGCTATGAGCACTCGGACCCCACGGCCCTAGAGTTTCAACCCCAAACGGCTCGAAAATATAGTTACCACACAGGTTTCTATATTTACGCCGCTTGAGGTTCTCTGCAGCCGCAGCGGCAGCACCAGCACAGCACGATGAGCTTGGAAGATGGGATGGCGCAAGAGTATCGACGCATGTTGCGTCCCACACTAAAGGCCTACCCATCTTCCAAGGAAACAAAGTCATGCCGTCCGGTCTCTTGCCATCGTCGCGTGCCAAGCCATTGGGTTCTAAAACAGCTGGGACGCCGACGGTGACAAGAGCTCGTCGGATAATGTCGTTTATATTTGCGTGCCGTTCAAAACGGCCCGCACTTCGGCTGCATGACAGGCCGTGGTGACCGAGGTTGTTAACAGCTTCACCGCAGTGACAGCGATGAGGAGAACAGCAAGCGGCACCAAGGCGTAAAGAAACAGCGAGGCGGAAGGTTGTGTCGTCGAACAATGTGCCTATGCTCGACGACGGTAGTGCGCGAAGCCAAAGACCCGACTCCCACTCACCCACAGCCCGCAGGCGCGCGCAGCAGTAGTAGCAGATGTGTTCAGCAGATTGCTCTGAACTACTCTGCAGAGCGGCTCGTCCCACCGTCTCTGGGAAAATGGATGGTCGGGTTCTTCAGTATTCGGGCAAGCGAGTTTCCAAGCATCGATAGCCTCGGGCATGCACGGCACATCAAAATCAATCAGTGTGGAAGACAGGATGGTTGACAGTTTCGTAAAGGATCCGTTTACACCTTTATAGGTAATATTTTTGGTAGCGGATATTCAGCGATTAGTCATAGTTAAATGTATTTGACGTAAACTTAGTTTGAAAAGATAGATTTCTCCAGATCTTTGTGAATAAAACGTTGTGTAAAAGTTACGACCAAGGAAGAAATGAAACTTTTACTGAAAGTGGACATCTGCCTGTGACGGTTTCAGTTTTTCATCAGAAGAGAGAAGATTTTTCTTCATTTATTATCAGTAGGTACTTCGAGTTTTTAATATCCATTATGTAAAATAATAATGTAAGGATATTCTTATTCTTTATTGCACACAAAAAAAAAATGAACACAAATTGCAATAACATATGTAGCTTAATTATGCTCAATGGCGAGCTTAACCCAGAATTGGGTTTTGTTATAGCAAACCAAATTTCGATGGCCAAATATGCAGAAGGGCATTAACAGAACATTTTATTACTTAAATTAATTAATTTTATAAAATAAACTACATAATATACAAGGTGTAGCATAATAAACGCAAGACCTCTTGTGTGGTGTCTCAGACCATGAAACTGAACAAGTTTTGTTTTGTTGTTTTGATATATTTGATTCCTTTGTAGAATAACTAAATGCTAAGAATCTATTTATTATCGACGTAATGCAAAGTTTGATAGAGACAGGTTTTAATCTAAAGCGTGGAAATCCATTTCCATACTTGTTAATATTCATAAAGGGTGTAAACAGACTCTTAACGAAGCCGAAAGGCACTTGTTCTCGCCGTCATTGCGACCATTTTTTTGCTCTAGACCATACCTGGGAAACTTTTAGTTACGGAGATATTGGGGGTCCAAGTTCCAACTTTTTCACAAGATTTTTTTGAAATACCTACATGTTTTTAATGTAAGATTTTTACTTAAACACCTCTAGGACCCCCTTACTATTCAATCCATCCATCAGCACAATGTTTTGAGTGCGGCAGATTGAGTCCTACTGTAAAATGTGATTTTTCAGCCCAAAAGAAGACGTCGTTTCCCAGCACTAATTTTTGCTTAAAGTTACTTAGTTTGATGTACATAATGCTTGGATGACGGCTTCGTGAAGAGTCTGTTTACACCCCGTATAGGTCTGTACATACTTATTAGTATTTATTTTTTGACTGCCTCGTTGGTCTAGTGGTCGCTAAGTCCTACTGCTGAGCACGAGGTCCTGGGTTCGGTTCCCGGGTCGGGCAAAGTGGTATTAGTTTTTTCTATCACGAATTTCTCGGTAGCAGCAATGGAGTCTGGATTTGTCCAGGCTGATGGCAATTTGCTCGGCCCCTTTTACATGGGACTTATACATAACTGAAATGTGGGTGTAGATACTATTAGGTACACCTCTGCCTAACCCTTCGGGAATTACAAGACGTGAAATGCAAAAGTAATTATTTCAATTATTTCTGTCCATTGGTTCCCTTTTCACACCTAAACAGCTGAACGGATATCGATGAAATTTGGCACACAGATAGTCCATGACATACTTTTTGTCCTGGTGGTATGATCATGGGAGATAATTTCCGAGCTTCACACGGGCGAAGCCGCGGGCAAATTGATACATGGGTGAAAGCTAAAATGTATACAAATATGAAGGGCACAAGGTAGGCACAGTAAGTAGGTGGGTGCTTAATAATTAATGTTTCAATCTCCAGCGCCTTCGGTACAGAGTGCTGAACAAAGTTTGTGATTCTGCTCGCGCTTCATTGCTTTGTTTCAGTGCTCATCACCTTGACTATGGCTGTGACAGAATTATTTTTATTTTATTAATTCGGGAAAATAAACAGTTATACATTAAAATCTTCATCATCATCATCAGCCTATAATGTTCCCACTGCTGGGACACAGGCTCTCTATAAGAGGGAATGGACTATAATCCACCACGCGGGCCCAGTGCGGATTGGTAGATGTCATGTCTTCGAATTTTTGGTTCTAGGACATGCCGGTTTCCTCACGATGTTTTCCTTCACCGTTTTTGAGAGCAGTGTTGATGAAATAAATTACACAAAGTAATGCGCCTGCCTGGGTTCGAACCCACGACTTACTGTTCGTAAGTCGGGGTCGCTACCACTAGGCCACCGCTCTGCTCTCTATACAAATCTTACACTATGCTATATTAAAAGTTATATCTAACAGTGCGCTATTCTAAGATTATAAAGCAGAAAAGTAGTTAAAAGTGAACTTAAACACAGACAGGCATGCAAACAACAAGAAAAGAGAGAGTGAATGAGCAAATATTAAAGTAACTAAACTAACGGTTATATTCTAAAATTATTTTGTTGGTGATATTTTTGAATTTTTGAGCAGAGACGAAAAAGAAGTCGATTTCTTCAAAGATCTTATTGTACTGGTTGGTAAGGCGGCGTGGAGGTGCTCGCAAGCCCGCGTTTGTGCGATATGAACTTACTGCAAATAGAAGTCTTGCGCGCACCCCACGGCATATCGTGGTTCTGGGTACTACGTAGCTATTTTTGTTGCGAATATCGATACAGTCTTATGTATTACACAGATCAAACAAGAAAATGGTTTCTTACATACCATAGTTATGATAAGTAAGATACGAAGTTGCTATGTCAAAAGGAACTTTAAAGACTATGGGGTTTATCTTTATACTCTTATTAAAGTTGAGAGAAGATTTTTGAAGTGAAAATTTCTTTAGCATCGTTTTGATTTGAAAGTCGATGAAACGAAAAAGCGACAGTGAAAAGAGACAGACACCAAAATTCATAAGATTAAACGTGGGAGAAAATGAGATAGGAAGCATTATACAGTGTTTATCTTGAAGCGAAAATTTTTGAAGGTTGCCCTTCTACCACGTGTGAATTGCTCTCTCCTGTATCGTGGATGCGTTTACAGAAATTTAAACTCACATACACAAGCAGACCTACTCTGTACAACTACCTGGGTGCTATACAAATATTTGTTCAGTGCGGGAATCGAGCCCGCGGCACGTAAATGAACAGCCAATCGCTCAGCCACTGTGCCAATCGTGACGTCAATAAGTATTTTATTTATTACATTTCTTAGTAAAGGGTTATAAGAGTGTTTAGGAAAATGTGAGCCAGATCCCACTGTACGGTAAGACACACAAAGACAGTGTAGATCTCTCAATTTTATGTTATTTTATGTATTTGATCACTGTTCAGTGTCAAGATATTAGACTAAGATAAGGTACTTCATTTTTTACAGTTGTTTTACATAAAACAATAAAAATAAACTTTAAAAAAGGCATTTTTTTATGAAATTTTGCGCAGTTCTAAAAAAATACTGAAAATAAGGGATTGCAATGCAGTTGGCGCGGCAGTTATATATCATTAAAAAACGAACAGATACTAGTTATTTTCACTTACATTTACTTTGCTAATAATCTTTTTGGAAACATTTCTCACGATTCTAGCAATGAACACCGAATAAGTGATGGTGTACATACGCAAGTCATTGCATTAATTAACGTCATAACATCCATCTGCAAACGTCTACACCCGCGTATGAACCTCTAATAGCTAGTTATAACCTCACGAACAAACCTCCGATTACCATAATCACCAAGACAAATGGAGAACAATAGAATTACAATTATATTGTTTTGAGAAAACTGCTAGATGACCCAGTCAGCTACTCAGCTGCTTTAAATGAAGGTTCAAGGCTTTATCAATAAGGTTCTGCGTTACTGCGAGGGTCTCCTGGCAAAATAATAACAGCCACTCGGGTCGTTCTTCAGGTTAAACCGCGCTTGCCTAGGGTTCCGTGAATGGGTGACCACCAGCCATTCCATACCAAGTTTCCCCCGTGCCTCGTAAGAAAACACGGTAGGTATTTGAAGAAACTATCGCTGTAGCTCTGCGAGCATGATTTCGACATAAGTGCGATAAGGACAACTACATATAGTAAAAAGTCATAATTCGAGGTTTGACTCTCGACTATTTCCTCCTCCAAAATTCGATCAATTTAAAAGATATTTCATAAACTGAATAAGAAGGATATATAACATAGAAGATGTTGATATTTATTTAACTGTAAAAAATCATAGCTTCAAAGTCATAAACCAGAAAGAAAAAAGGCGAGAGTGTTAGTATAGAAAGAATTGGTCCCGGCTGTCTATTGTATATTTTTGACAGTCGTTACGTTAGTGGCCTGAAAGTTTGAAAACCATGTCTTACCAAGGGGTATTGTATTACCCAGTACCCAGTGCTTACTGGGTAGTGAAAATCAGATAGGCAGTCGCTCCATGTAAAATGCTGGTATTCAGCTGCATCCGGTTACACTGAAGGTCGACCCGAACATAGTTGGCAGATGATGAACTGCGTATTTCGAAGGTCACGTTTACCCAACAGCCTTGTTGCCTTGAGTCAACTAAATGGGCTATTATCGCTTCCTCCACCGGGTTGCGAGTGCGGCACCCCTGAGCAGACCATGTACCACCTGCTCGAGTGTCCCAGGTGTCCGTTACCTGCACCCTTGACGATCTAAACAACGCCCCTGACACCGAAATAAACGTGGCCACTTACTTGGCTCAAACATTACAACATAATGGATGTAGCATCGAAAAGAAAAGCAAGAGAGAAATAAAAAGTATTTAATGGACTCACACAGGATAAACAATAAAAAAAAAACAAAGGAAATAAAACTAAATTAAAAAAAACCAGACAAAGACAAAACGAGAACATAAAATTAGAAAAAGAAGAAGAAGCCTTATTGCGACTTTGGACCCAGTAGGTCCCGTTTATTACGTAAAGCTGAACGTACATTTGGGAAATAATAGCAGGTGTGACATAGTAGATAAGCCATTACAAACTAATACACTTACCGAATATAAAGATTTTCATTTTGACAGTCCAATCCAACAAAACCACTGCTCACTATTTCAGGCCGATTTTTCAAGCGTCGAATTACTTGTATCTCTTTCAGGCACACTTTTAATCAGATGACTTTATACATAAAACAATTGGACGTTTTGTTTAGTTAGGGTTTAATTATTAAGAAAAAAAATATTTTCCGAAAATACCACAAAAGGCTTTTGACGAATAAGGGGGCTAGTCGTGGCGGTTTTGCGAAAACCGCCACAACTAGCCCCCTTATTCGTCACACACGGTCAACAATGACTTTAAAAAGCATAAAAGTCCAGCGCATCGTCGCCGTCGATAGATGCCGTGGAAATATTTTTAAACAATCTGGAATACGTGGTTAGAAAACTAACCACCAAACCTGAAAGATTTAAATGAAAAATAAACATGGTGGTTTACAAACTGTCTGTTGCGCAATTGTAATTCCACAGATAAAGTTTAAAGATTAAGAAATCGGCTCCCGAAACAAAAGTGATTAGGGTTATACTATTGGGGTTGGGTATGATGTAACTACCCCTTTACTAGCCTGAAAACAAAAGCGTCCTATTGTGATTTCAGCAGCATTCAAAGGCACTATTCAAAAGAGGAACACAGTACTATTCCAAAAAGCAACAGAAATGAGCTTTGTAGTTGAACTTCCTCGGACGAAATATTTAATAACGAGTTCTACTACAACTAAAATTCGTTCATGAGCTCTCGGAATCTCCAAAATAAACTACAGCGTAGGGATATTAAATGTAGTTCCCAGAACAGCCAAGGTATTATGTAGAATATGCATATTATATGAAAGGTACATATACCCAGGAGGAGGGATTTGTTTACTTCCATAACAAACTGTCAGAAGCCGGACGGAAGGCTGCAGCTGGAGAAACTGATAAATATTAAGTAACTTTTGTTTTAAGGTAAAAATACAACTGTTTTTATAATTGAATGTAAGATTGAATTACCTGTTTTATGAGGCTTGTGGTTAATAAATAATGTATGTTCGTTTTATCAGCAACTGGTACATAAGGAAAAGAAAATAACGGTATTATCGATTGTATGGAATACGAATAATTCTTTAAATTAACATTATAAGAATGTGACAAAGTTTCTAAAGATCACTTGCACCACAAATCACTGAATGCGTTTAATGCTAAACATATTTAAAACATCGTTTTGGATTTGTTATCTTTAAACAATTAACAGAATAGAACGACGTTTAAAATTCTTGTAGCGCTGAACTGAATCGCGGTGCAAACGGGCCTAATTTGTACAAATCTCTAGATCTTTACAGCCTACGATTGTCAATTGTTTCGTCCTTCCAGCCGCCTCAAACGATTCGTGAATGAGTCTTCCCATCTTGTATTTATACATTCATTGTGTCCTTTGAAACACAATACCTACCTAGTTTTTGACAATAAATTTGATTTAATATGCCTTAAGAGCTCCTTCGGTTGGCTCTTGGAAACAGGCGCTAGCAACAAGAATATAAACCTTTGGATAAGTACCTAACCGAATTAATGCCTTCTGCAGAAAATAGTCTTTGTGGAGGGAATCGAATTTACGTTGTGAGTTAGAGCTCTATGTGAAAATAATTTACTTTGTTGAGAATAAACAATATTAGCAAACAACCTTAGTTGAATCATCATCAATTCTTATAAATAAGGAGTATAGCCAAAATACTCCTTATTACATCAACTATCTGGTAGTAAAGTCCCGTCAAAATCGGTCGAGCTATTTCGGAGATTAACCGGAACAAACAAAGGCAAAAAATGTTATTTTGTTATAAGTATGTACCTATCGTATATACTTTGGCACTACCATTAACACCAAGAACGGGATATTTACTATGTTTACTAGGTTGGTTGTTTGTTTTCTATTTGTTAGTGACCATGTCATATAAAAACTTTCAAACACATAACATAACATCACGCCTGTAATCCCCGTAGAGTTAGGCAGAGGTGTACCTAATAGTACACCCACATACTTATCAGTAAAAAGCTGATATTTTGGAATTACAAATAGACACTTCAATTTAATTTATTTGTATAGATAATGTTCAGCAGCATATTAAATGTATTGTACTGGCTGTTCTTGTAATTCAGAGTTTAGTTCCGAGGGCTAACTTTTAAAAGACCAGTCAACCATCAGTCCCACGACCTCATTTCTCTACTTTTTGCTTTTGAAAATGCTGTGTCCTACTTCTAACATTTGTATCATTGTTCTAGTGATGAGTGGTGCCGGCACAGAGCTGCTGGTTCTAGGATACGAAATTGCACCGGGTCTTCTGTGAGTATTACTATGTATTTTTAAAAGCCCTTCAATCAGTTTAACGGAATACTTGGTGGAAAGTGGTTTTCTTCTCGCCGGTAAGGCGTAGTACGACCGACGACTAATCATGCTATGCAAAACTAGTATGAGTGGATCCGTCTTTGTACAGGAAAACTATATAAAGCTAGCCCGTGTTTTACTGGAAATGTGTAGCTTAATACAGGGTGTAAACAGACTCTTCACGAAGCCGTCAACCAAGCATGGCAAGCTGTACATCAAATTAAGTAACTTTACGCAAAAATTATTGCTGGGAAACGACTTTATTTTTTGGGCTGAAAAATCACGTTTTACAGTAGGACTCAATGTAACGCACCCAAAACATTGTGCTGATGGATGGATTGAATAGTAAGGTGGTCCTGGAGGTGTTTAAAGTAAAAATCTTACATTAAAAACATGTACCTATTTAAAAAATAACTTGTGAAAAAGTTGGAACTTTGACACCCAATATCTCCGTAACTAGAAGGTTCCCAGGTATGGTCTAGAACAAAAAAATGATCACAATGACGGGGAGCACAAGTGCATGTCGGCTTCGTTAAGAGTCTGTTTACACGCTTTATGTCACCGTGTGAACGTACACACGTGAATATTAACTAAGCAATCAATGCCGGTGTATCTTAGCGAAAACTTCTTTAGACTACGGGATTTGTTTAAAATACACCCGAAATTTAGCAGCCTGAATATTTTTGTACGGAACAATAGCGTTGGCTTCAGATTCGAGTCATTTAATTATTTATTTACTGGCTTATCGGTGTTTATAAGCTCGGCAGTTCAATCCGTTGCTCCGGAAGAGTTATCTCATTGAATGTTTTCACAAAAAAATCTTTGACACAGCCTGATTGAATTTGTATCAGATAAAATGTCGATATCCTTGCTCCGTGTAAGCGTGTTACATAAGCACAACACGTCATTCTGACAGTGTCGAATTTTCTGTTTATGTTTTGGGAAGAAAATTCTTTAAAGGCTGTTAAACACTTGTTCGGGTCGGCGCGGCGTAGCCGAACGGCCAAATGGAATATAAGTTAATGATCACAAAAAATCCGGGCTAGCTTTGGCCCAGTTGTGCCAAACCGACCTGTGGCATGTTTCAGGGGGGGTAGATCCCGAACGGATTTACCGCTCGGCACGAGCCGAATGATGGCCTAATAATTATATGTAGTAATTGATTGGGGTCGGCTTTTTGTTCAACAAAAAATCCGTGCAACAATATAAAAGGTGTAAACGACCCTTCACGAAGCCGTCAACTAAGCATTCTGGACATCAAACTAAGTAATTGTACGAAGAAATTATTGCTGGGATACTATTTTTTTTGGGTGAAAAATCACGATTTACTGTAGGACGCAATGTAACCTCAAACGCATTTAAAATATCGTGGTGATGGATGCATTGAATTGTACCGGGTTCGTGGAGATATTTAAAGCAAAGTTATAATACTAAAAACTTGGATTTAAAAAAGAAAATTATCTATGAGCCCCAATATGTCCGTAACTAAAAGGTTCCTAGGTATGTTCAAGAACAAAAAAAATATATCGCAATGACGGGGAGAATAATAGTGCCTTTCGGCTTCGTTAAGGGTACTTTAACACACATTAGAAATCAGGTAAAAACAAAATCCGTGAACATTTTTAATACCATTAATAAGTTTGGACCAAAGTACATCGTACCTACCTTTATTCTGCAAGAGAGACGAAGACTAAGTTCAGATTTATGACTCCTAGCGTAAGATCGGAAAACTGCTATAAATGTTTTTACAGCTTTCAATTTCCAAAAAAGTTTCAGTAAAGCGAGGATAACAAAGGTTCTACTGAAATTACTTATTTTACGAAACCTTTTTTGCTTTTTATTATCATTAAAATTAAACAATGTAACCCGTGCCCATGTGGGGTTTTAAAAAACAAATCATAATTATGGCGTATATGCGTAAAAAGGCTGGGGTCACATTCCTTTGTAGATTGAAATTCCCCAAAGGGAGAAAGCCGTGTCGTATGGTGCACTATAATAATTTCCACTCAAAGAATCTTGGTGCTGTTTATTTTAACGTAAAATAAAATGTGAACAAAATCCTGTTCTGTTTTTAACAGTATTCGAAAAAACCATCCTAGATTATAAATGCAAAAGTGTTTTAAAGGCTTCATTGTGTGTATATAGCATGCCTTTGTTAAGTCATATATTTTTTGTACGTTTTTAGAGCTAAAGTTACCAGGCAAATACTATTAATTCTGCGGCCCTAACACGAAAGCCCGATTTAAACATCACGTAAAAAAACACGTTTTTTAGTTTAATTCTTTGTGACTAGCACAATAAGTATCGTATGCGTAAATTCGAACGTTTTTTTCTGATATTTTTAAAATCGTTCCATTTTACATTATGTTTACTCTGTGCATTCGTGCTTAGCGACTGAATTTCAAGAGGTTGCTTAAAAATCGTAAAAGACGCTAAACTGGTGCTATCACATTTTATTCAGAAGTAAATATATCCCTACGAGCGTTTATTCGGGTGATGTATGTAGAACGTCTGTTTCTAGTTTACGTCGCATGAATCTTAATGCTCGTAAATGTCACTTGTACCCCGAATAGTTTCTACTGACTACTAATAAGTAGCTGTAATGTTTTCAGTACTTAGTTAACTGTTTATGAGCTGTATTTAATTTCATGTACATACATACATACATACATACATAAACTCACGCCCTTTTCCCATGGGGGTAGGCAGAAACTACAGAACGCCACCTGCTACGATCCTTACATACTCCTTTTGCCTCGTCCACGTTCATACATCTGGTCGACATGAAATAAAATGTCTGAGTACTGAGTGAGAGTATTTGCAGATCAAACAGAGTGACAACTACTACTAGAAACAATGTTTTTTTATAAGCTCGGTCGCGTTCAATTTTGAAAGATAGAAATGATTTCTATCTATTATGACCTTAACCTGCAGCCAGGATCGTGTTCTCACGAGGGAACTCCTCAACGGTCAATAGCATGACTACGAAAATTTGTAGACGCGTTCATATTTGATGGATAAACATCATTTCTATCATGAACTTATCCTGCAGCCACGATCCAGGGAAATTCTTAACAGTTAATAGAGTGGACACGAAGATAATTACGACAAAACTTTTTTTTTTATGTTTTTTATTTAATTATTTTATTTTCTTGTACAACTCCTTGACAAATTTTCGTTTGAATAATAATAGTTTAGACAGATGTTTCAATCCTTATTTTACTTATGTAGACGGCCACGGTGTGACCGGCTCTACGAGACAAGATTAGGTTTTGCTAGTCAACAGAGAGCTCACGAAAGGAAAGAAAATTTGTCGGAGTAGCTGTCACTGACTGTCAAAGCGACTTTCAAAAACCTTCACTTTGACTGTTATGATAAAGTTAATATTTCTACACAGTGTGGGAGCAGCAGTAATCCTAATCCTGGAGACGATGTGGGTGGCAGCTCTTTTCGTGGACCTCCTCTGCCGTCGAGGGGAGTACACGCTGGCTCTCCGCTGTTGGGACTTCTTCCGCTGGTCTTGTGGCCGCGCCCGCGCCGCGATGTACGCGTGTGCGGCGACGGCGCTGCTCTTCGCTCATCTCACACTGCTTGCTACTATTTCAGGTATGTACAATACTTCAAAATATAAACACTAACTTTTACCCGCGGCATCGCCTGCGTGGACTTCGGTAATTGTCTCACAGGATCGTACTACCGGCATAAAAAGAATTCTATGTATTAATCCAAGTGAAAAACTGTCATATTTCATCCAAATCTGTTATGTAGTTTTGGTATGAAAGAGTAACAAACATACATTCATCCACCCATTCTCACAAACTTTCGCATTTATAGTAGTTGTAGGAAAATAAACATCAGGTGGCCTACCATGACGACTTTAAGCAGTTGTCATTCCAGTGTATGAAAGAGACGGCGCTAGACGTCCTGTATAGCTCTGTCTCTTTGTCACACAGGAATTACAATTGCTTTAATACGTCAAAGTAACCCCCCAGGTCTGTATTCCACGAATGGTTAGGCACAGGTGTACCTAATGGTAAACCCACATTTCGCTCTTATATAATAGAGGGAGACCCTATGCCATCCACCAGGCACAAATCCACACTCCGTGACTTAACAACTACATTTAACGTTCGGTCATATAAGACTACGCAGGTTAGTACATTAGAACTATCTAGTGTATTAACTCATTATCTGCTTGGTTTTTTCCCAGCATTTTGTGAAATGCATGTATGGAGTGACAGCACATGACAATTTATTAAATACCCTGGATAATTAGCTAGACAGTAAAATTGGCAGAAGGCTGTAGGTGCGTAGGACGTATTCAAATATTGGTGCCGATTCCTTGTTCACAAACTAAACTAAATTTAAGTTGAGTGCATCTTTTTCTTTCTATTTCATTATGAAAAGGACAGAAGATGAATATTAGTTTAGTCCTGTCAAATTAGTTAGCACCTGACGTAATTTGATGTAATTTTAGTAGTCAACTTTTTAATCACGTCTGAACTTGTATGGAGTAGTGTCAGGCACTGATTAATTTGCAGGACTAAACTAAAATTTATCTTCTGTCCCTTTCTTAATGAAATAGAAAGAAAAAGATGCACTGAACTTTAATTCGGTTTAGTTTGTAAACAAGGGAATCGGGCACTTAACTGAGTCCGAAGGGAAGACTTCATTCAGGCTTCACAATGGCTTTTACTATGAGTATGATATAGATACCAACATTTCATTTTGTAACAAGATTTTTTAGTCTGCGGCAGCTAACAAGATTTTATTTTTATAACAACCTATGTAAGTCTGCGATATATAAAGTATCTAAGTACTGCAGAGCAGTAGATGGAAATAACACTAAGCAATTCATTTTAGCGCTCTTTTTATAAAAAGAACGTCTACGCACTTAATGTCTGCTAGGCCATGAATGTTGATGTGACGGACTATTTTTGTAGCTCTCATAATTCTTGAATTTGAATCATTCATTAAGTATTCTTTCTCATTCATTTTTCTTTTCCCTTTGCAAGTCGCAAACATAAACTCCCTCACTTCAAAACTTCTTTTAGCTTTGACAGTTACCGTGCGACCCGAATTTTTGTTTGTGCAACCTAAGAGATGTTTACGCGCTATGTTTTTGTGCTAAGACGTCTACAGTATTACGGGTAAACGGGACTTGAGGAAAGTATTCCTACTTCCATTACTCTTTGTTGCCTCATTGGTCCACTAAGTATCAATGGTGCCGGAACTTGGGCTCTCGGGTCAAAGTTTTCGTGCTAGTAAAATATTTGTATTTTTCGAACGGGTAGGCTTTATTACCGTCCTATTACTCATGCAAATCTATACTAAAGAATGCCAGTTACCAAAGATCACTAAAATAAGCGGTTTGTTTGGTCTTGCTAGCTCTTCAAAATTATTTTTCGATGATTCCCTTTCATTATGTGCCTAGCCTTTTCCCAACTATATTGGGGTAGGCTTCCAGTCTAACAGGATGCAACTGAATATCAGTATTTTACAAGGAGTGACTACATATCTGACTTCCACAACTCAGTTAGTATGATAATTCCCTTTGTTATAGTCAAAATAGAAGTTCTTGAAATCGGTGCTCAAATAATTCTCAAAATAATCTCGGAACAAGTGCTGGAAGGTGATGATGATGAGCTTACCTGAATCACCTATTTTGGCAGGATGGTCGCAGTACTTATGAAGCAGGTCAAACAGAAGGTCGTTTCTACGTGTCCTCGTGCAATAATTCCAAACGTCTCACTAGTGAAAGGAGATTTATACATTTCCGGGTGCCAAAGGGCCCTTTATCATAACCTTATACCGTCAGTCATTGACGAATTGTGGGTGTAAGACATAAATCTTATGTGACCCTTCAGATTACAAGCGTAACCGATTTAGAGGTAATGTATCTTTCGAGGGTTAAGATACACTAACGATGTGTCAGGGGTGGTTCACACTTCGGGTCGGTACGTTCCATTCGGCAGTATTTGTAGAAGCACAAAGCCGACCCGACTGTTACAAATATTGGGTTTTTATTTCGACACGTGCCGATCAGAAAACTCCGTTCGGCATGTCATTATCGTCATCGTCAACAGCTTGATTTCAACCATTGCTGGGTATAGGTTTCTCTTTTTTTGTGACATTTAATATTGCTGAATCATATTTGAGTCGGTTCAGCACGATTTGAGTCCAGTGCGAGCGTTTATACTTATCAAATCGAAACTTAAACATGTATTTCCTGAAATTGAACAAGTAAAGTCTGGTGACAAAGATAGGAAATACAATTATTCCAGACACTTTGAAGTTTACTTTATCACATAGAGCATTTTTTCGAATAGTTTTGTTAGTGGCCCAAAATTTTGCCAGTTTGCACAACTGCGAGAGATGAGATTGTATGTTCCAGTCGTAAGGGTTCTTTTTAAGACCCTCATCCTAAACGTCATAAATATGCGTAGGTACTTATTGTTAAAATAATTTATTTGTTGACAGGCGGCATGCTTCTAGTCCTTGCAGCCTTAAGAGCAGCAGTGCCGTTCTCTCCGTACGCGACACACGGTCCACACTCCCCGAGAGCCGGCAGCTCACTGCTAAGTCAGCATGACTCGCCACTACCCGACGTGTTCTACAATGCAGGACATACTGAAGAGGACAGGTACTACTGCTTTATGATCTCCTAGTAGCCTTCATTTAATAGCTGATGAGTGACGTTCGCTCGCAGCGGGGCGGCATAGTGAGGAAGACAGGTACCTATTACTCGTTTATGATCGCCTAGTACTCGTATATTAAGCGTTGAACAGCGGCAATGACTACGCCGAAGAAGAGAACTACTGTTGGTTTATGTGACCCTGGTCCTTATCATCATCTTCCTGCCCTTGTCCCATGTTACTTAGGGTCGGCGCAACACGTTTTTTTCTTCCATTGACCCCTGTCAACCGACACGCAATCTACACTTTTTTCATTCATATCATTCCTCACTCAATCCATCCATCGTTTCTTTGGTCTTCCTCTCCCTCTCCGTCCATCAAAATTTATATTCATCACTTTTTTAGTCACATGCGATTTGTCCTCCTCATCACTTGCCCATACCATCATTACGTGACCCTGGTCCTTCGATCCTAATTGTGACGCTTCCATAGATATCATGAACCAAGGAGATGCAAGCTATTCATGAGATGTTCTCTATATTCAAGCAACTTACCCAAACGACCGACAGCACCTCTGAATATTCCAGTGAATTTCGGTCAATAACTAAATAATTTATAATGCAACAAAACAACTTGAAACTTCGGCAGGAGCCATAAATATAACTATTTGTGATTTTGCGCAGCGTCCGCTAACTGTTGCTTTGGGAATAAGAAATTCCAGAGCTACGATTTGCTAGTTATACAGTATTTGCTATCTATGTCTCATCTGCTTCCAGTCTAACCGGATGCAGCTAGCTACCACTATTTTACATGGAGTGACTGCCAATCTGACCTTCACAACCCAGTTACTGGGTATTACGATACCTCTGGGTAAGACGTGTGGTCAAACTTGCGCACTTCCTACTACCCGTAACGACTGTTAAACATTTGCTATATGTATATAATGCATTGTACCTGAAACTACACAAGTCGTTAAAACTTCTTGGGTTAGCAAATGTCGATCACTGGATGTTGGTTTTGTCCAGCTCTTCCCGCATTCTCTAAAAATCCAGACTCCGTGGCTACTACTTAGAAATTCCTGATGGTAAACCCCAATTTGCCAAACCCAAGAACCCAGGATCTTAGTAGACCAACGAGGCAGTCATCTATAAAAATGAAGTTTGATTTTCGAACGATTCGCATAATGTCACGTGAGATGGTGTCTCCGTTAAGGTGCTGCCAGTACATTACACATCCGTATACGTCATTTCCTATAGCACTCTGAATAGAGCGCTTAACGCGAAGTACAAACTTATTAGCATAACGCTAAATGAGTTGGGTGTGTAGGTACTTAGGGTGTGTGTGTACATTCCTGTCTTTTTTGGTGGCTTCTAACTAGAAATAATTGGGTTTGTCGATTTATATCGACAACTCCGATATCACTAAATTAAAAGACGGTGTCTACCGAATTTAAAGTTGACGATGTCTTGTTTTTTAGTACGAATTCAAAAAAGGAGGAGGTTCTCTATTTAGTTGAATTTTGTTTTGTTTCCGCTGAATTCCGTCATTTGAAAATAACTTTACTTTCGAAAGTCGCCATCACCGACTTCTGAAATTGAAGATGTTTTTAATATTTTAAATTATTCCATAAAGTCGCAGGTTTTCTCAATTCAATGTTCTGGTTTTTAGGTTGTAGTTTATAGGTTTTAGTTTTCTCTAACTATACATTTCTATTCCTTTTCGCAGATCTGAAGAAATGACAGTCCTGGACATAAAGACCACAGACAGATCGCGGTCAACGACCCCGAAGCCGCCACTACTGAACTTTGATTCGTGAAATATGTTTGTACGAGGCTAGACTACTTAAGCTAATAAAATATCGCCTGTGGCAACACCACTGCCCCGTGAACAACTTGATACTGTCAACAAATAAAATAAAAAGAACAAACTTTCTAAATTCGAATTTTTAAAAACTGAATACCGCAGAAATTTTATTTTGTTGACCTGGTTGATAATAATAATGATGTTTAAAATGTTTAAATACTTCGTTGAAAGTTGTTCTATATTGGTCAAGTATAAAGTAGGTGTTAAAATTAGTACTACATCTAATTAATTTATTACTTTTATAATTTTTATACGTACGAAAAAACTGTGATAGTTTAGATTGTAGTTATGTGCGACAAAGTTCAGCGGTAAAAGATTATAATTAAATTATTATAAAATATTTTTTTTTCAATGGTTTGTAACAGACGCCGAAACTGTCAGATTTTCCCAAACAACTTTGAAATTAATGCTTTAGAGATAAAGTTGAAAATCTACTAAAGAAATTTGACAGATTGTAGTAGCCTGATGTAAATCCCACTGCTGGGTAAAAGCCTCCCCCATATCCATCTAGGTACTCTTCTCCTGCGCTACCTCGAACCAGCCTTCGTGATCATAAAACAACTAATTTCGGTTCTTGTTCATTCTGTTATTCTTGTTTTTGGCTGAGAACGGCATAATAAGAATACGCCGCTTTCATGATCTGAAACAAACAAAGTTATTTTCGTTGAAATATTAATTTTCATTAATATTTATTCAGTGTACTCCTCAGCGTCCGTTCTTAATATAACTTTGAGTTACATCAGAGTTTGAGTTTGGCAAGTTAATATAAGACTGAAGTTTCCAAATTCCTTGTTTTTACCGATGAAGTTATTATTTTCTAATAGCTGTTGCTCGCGACCATTGTTCACGTGAAATTTTCACTTTTTTTATAATTAATGTTTGTATAATGCAATGCTTAATATAAAAATATTAAGCACCACGCACAATGGTCCACCTTTAAGGATTAAGTGCGGAAACCAATTTGAATCGGATTTAGTTAACAATTTCAACAGTTTTATTTTTTTACATGGAAGCCTAATTATTTTTCTAAAATAAAAATCACTTTAGTTAGTTCTTATAACATCAGCTATCTGCCAGTAAAAGTCCTGTCAAAATCGGTCCAGCCGCTTCGGAAACTAGCCGGAACAAACAAACAGACAGATAAAAATTAAAAAATATGTTTTTTTTTGTTATTAGTACCGTAAATACTTTCATATTATGAATTCACTAAAAAGTTGTTATTTTGAACTTACAAACAGACACTTCTTTTTATTCCGATTAGACAGTAAACACAATTTTCAAAAGTGCAAGCACTGTCTACAAATCATAAATGTATCAATATTCCACGTGGATAATGTCGGGACTGTCAATGAGACAAGTTATTGAATTAATCAATGCGAATCATAGCGAGTGATGACGTCACCAATGTCCAATTACTGGCTCCGAACTGTGATGAGTGCAATTGATGGTAAGTTAAGTATGAGTGAGCACAGTTACTGTTGTTCTCTAATCAAACGGTAGCACATTAAAAATATGGTTTCATTACTGATTATTTCAATGATAAGGCTGCAGTAAAGAGATTCTATTGCAAGTGTAGAAAATAATTCTTACTACACTGAGTGAGTTGTAAATATAAAGGTGAGTTCTTGTAGTAAGACTAAATGAAACAGAGAGGGGACACCATTGTGAATTTTAAGTTATTTTTGTCTTTCAGTTCTATTAAACTCGTCTTGTAAAATTCCAAGTACTGGACAAAGCCTAGAGACGATTTGCGGCCAAACTTAAAACTAAAGCATCTTGACTGAAGTGCCTCCGGCCTGGATTGCGGTTATCGTGGCCGCGGCAGTCCTACAGTTACTAAATCGAGGGGTAGTTTGATCCCATAAGATGTTTCTACAGTTACCTAATCTATCAGAAACCTATCGTTGTTATTCTACTAGACAGTAAATGTTCGAGGTTCACAAACTCGGGCGATGTGACATGTGTCAAGCGTAACGCGCGCATTTTTGACTGACATTGACGATATTGGGGGTCAAAGTTCCAACCATTGCACATTTTTTTTTAATACATGTTTTTAATTTATTTTTTTACTTAAGACACCTTCACGACCCCCGTGCTATTCAATCCATCCATCAGCACAATGTTTTGAATACTTTACATTGAGTCCTACCGTAAAACGTGATTTTTCACCCCAAAAAAGTCGTTCCCCAGCAATAATTTTTACGTAAAGCTACTTAGTTTGATGCTGGCTTTGTTATCGACTTTCGGAAGTAAAGTTATTTTTCATTTTTCGTGTTTTTATGGAAGTCGGTTATTTATTTTTTCGTAAATATAAGGCGATTCTCACATGTGAAGCGGATCTCACGTCGTATTGGCTTGTATGAAATACGTTGATGCCTAACACACGTACACCGCCCGACCGCGCGGACGAGCGGTGCTCGCCCATACACCCACTTCGCCGCCTCCGCCCGACTGTGCGGTCGAGCGGTGTCATGTGAGAATCGTCGAAGGAACTTCTTTCGTTTGTTTTCTCCATAGTCAGATTGCTCGTATTCAAGCGGCACGTTACTTCATTGCTAGAATCACTTACAGATACAAAACACGCGTTGTCCATCTGCGTGAATCCAGCAGCTGTGAGCCGGAGCGGCCGCTGAGCTCTCATCATCATCATCAGCATCGGTGGACGTAGGCTTGTCGGAATACGCTCCCATTTGCACTGCATCACTGCGTCTGATATGCACTCGGCCTGTAAAAACAAATGCGTTATCCAATTAAGTGAGATCAAGCGCCTGCTTCTTTTCGAGAAGATGGTTCGTTTTAGACAAGTGGACCCAGTATGTGGCTACGTAAATAGCAGCGTCAGTAGCGTTTATTGGGTCACCAATAGTGCCACTGCCATTTATGATTAATTTAATATTTTCTGTTTACACACATTAGAAATAGGCAGAAACTCAATGAAAATAAGGGCATTAATTTCTATTAAAAACGCTGCACTACTTACCAAAAATGTTTTCTGAACAAATAACTTACTTGTAACGTCATGTCATTCGAAGTAAAGCATTGCATGCCCAACTGGATGATCATGGCGAAGAAGAATGCCACAGAAGTCATCAGCTTCATCGACGCGAGACCAGATACGTCTTGCTGTAAGGAAAGCGATCAATCGATTCAGTCGGGGGGCTTCGACATAGGGATCTATGCGTACGTCATCTAAGAAGTAAAAAAAAACAACTGGTTACTCAAATAAACCGCACAAATCTGGTTATGTTATGTACATAACAGCAAGCCTAGTAATCTCCGAAGAGTTGAGTAAGGTAGTCAGTTAGTTTATATAATGGTCATATAAATAGGTAGAAATATTTACTTATTCACCACGCTTAGGCCATTTTTTAGTAAAATTAACTAAGACAGAAAAAAAAACTAAGTAATAGGCTCGCCACCTTTATTACATGGGATTTAAAACAATAACTGGCGAAATGTGGTTGTACTATTAGGTACACCTCCCCTAACCCTTCGGGGAATACAGGTGTGCTCTTTATGTAGTATCTCACTTAATGTTAGAGTAAACGGGCTTTGTTCGAGTAATAACACTGCTTAATACATTTCTATTCAGCTAGTCAGCTTAATCAGTACTCATAACAGTCAAATAGGTGATCACAGTCGTCATTACCAGGCAGAAAGGTGTTTACAAACATCTTGACACAATTCCACAAACGGCTCATCGGTACAACAGACGTGTAAGTAATTAATTTTAAGCACACAACATGAAGGAAGGTTTATTTGAAGTCTAACAAGAGGCTCGTTATTTTTGGCACGTTGCCAGAGGAAAGACATCAAACTGTCATTTGTAGGACACCACTCACGTTCACCTAAGTTTTGGATTACTACCGTTCCTGCTTACATGCTTATTATCTTGGAAACTTCGCCATTTGTTGTCGGAAATTCGAGTTATCGAGTACTCAGTGTTGAAACTTGTATTGTGTGATTAATTCTTGAATACTCGTTGATTAATTTTGAAATTATTTCTTGGACGTGTGAAAGGTGGAGTCTGATGAGTCGACGAGTAATAGAGAAGTATGGAATAAGAAGACATGCTGCGCCGACCCAAAATAAATTGGGATAAGGGCAGCAGAATATCAACTTTAGGGCGTTGGTGGTGCGTACACCAACGTGTTATCTGCACCTCGCCTTGGAACTTTTGGCCGCAGGGAGTGGTGTACCGTCGCTTCCACGGGCAAGTGCCACATGACCGCGCAGTGACTTAGTGCACAAGTGAAGTGTTACTAACATAGTTTTAAGGGTCTATTTTAGTTAAATTGCACAAATTGTGTTTTATCATATTTGTGTTAGTCTGTAAGGTATATTTGTATCAGGGCTGCGGGAATGTTCGAAAGAGATACCGCGGCCCTGGAACACAAAGGGCAAGGAAGGAACATGGATGGGTTTTAGTCAGTACAAGTCCGACATTTGATGATTTCCCATCCGTAAAAAAAAAAGACAGGTATATTTGTATGGGCCAAAGTTGCTTGACAATAAATGAATGTTGTTGTTGTTGAATGATGTTGATGAAATTAGTGTATGAATAGTGTGTTCGTATTACGAAAAAATATTCAGCTGTCCCATACATTTGGGTCGAGTTGGTATTGATTTTTTGTATGAGGCAAATAGGTATTAAGAATTTTTTGCGATACCAAAGACTATCAAACTGAACAGCTATTCAGTTTGATAGTCTATACTAGAGCCTTAAAATGACTTTTCTGATACATGCTGTAGAGATTGTGGAAGGTACATAGCTTTGTAGTTCGATTTGAAGCTCTTGAATGTTCTCGTCAATTCAGCCGAGCGCTTGAGTGCTCCCTTTGACTTCCAATCTGGTAGCCTACACAGAATTTGGTTTATTGGGATGGCAAATAGGCTCAGGTAACATGGTTGCAACTGAGTTTAGTTCTAAGGTATCTTAATTTTGAAATAAAATTTAGATGTGCAGCATTTCGCCAATCATGTTTTATTTCCTTATAACAGGGGGCGAGCTTATTTCCATACACTGGGTACAAATCCGGACTCCATGGCTGCTACTGAGAAAACCTTGATGGAAAACCCAATAACACTTTGCCCGACCTTGGAATTGAACCTAGGACCTCATGCTCAGCAGTCGCGCTTGAGACCACTAGTCCAACGAGGCAGTGCATTTATAAGGTACAACAACATCCAGCGCTGCGGGACTGTTCGAAAGAGAAACCGCGGCCCTGGAACACAAAGGGCAAGGATGGAACATGGATGGGTTTTAGTCAGTGCAAGTCTGACACTCCCTTCCGCTCCGTCCAGAGTGGAAGGAGTCATTTGATGATTTCACATCCTAAGGTACACCACCGTACATATGCGATTGCTATATGGCAGTGCGAAAATCTTACCGAAAGTTGAACCATTACTACGCAAATGGCTGCCGTACTAGAGAGCAGTTGGGTCATGAAGCCCAAGGAATAGGTCTTCGCGAATTTTTCCACACAACTGAAAAACAAAATCAAATACAATCAGCAAATAAAAGGTGAATAAAAAGATTTTGACACAGAATTGGACACTCTGCGCCTAAACGGCCTGATAATTTTATCGTCGTACGAGTAACTGTATTTTGGGGGTTGCGAGGTAACTAAAACTTGGCTAGAAAATAAAATCCACTCTTGACCCTCAAGGGTTGAGAATGAACTATAGTTACGGGTCCTGTGGACACATTATTTTTTGGGGGTCGAGAGGCCGAGAGTGAACTAAACGGTTGATTCCATTCATAATGTAGCATTATTTTACTCACTTGATAAGAACCTGATGCTGCCGAAAACAGTTCCTGAAAGTAGTTTTAAGTGCTGCGTTTACTTCTTCTCTTGACATGACAGCCATAACGATCTCTTCATTCTTTTCTTCTTCACTCAATAATGTTGGAGATTCTCGGTCTTGAATACTAATAGTATCGGGATGTAAGCCTTCCCGAAGTGACCTCATCGTTCGGTCATACGCAGTCGTTACGGCCTCGTTTAGAGTCTCAAACTGCGAGCTCATATGCAAGATAACAGACGCAATGAACGTATCAATCGTTAGTATTATATGCCCAGTCCACAACAAGCCTATATTCTCCAGCATAAAAGTAGGAATGTATACTATATCCTTCTGATAGTTCCAAGGTATATAAATCGGCTGTGGCAACGTCCTGATTGGAGGAAGAGAAGAATCGTTCGTAGAAGCAACTAAAGATTTCCATTTGAGGTCCTGAATAGACCCATACACATTCCCATTAAGAATGGTCATCCATCCAAAGAAAATAAAGGATCCAGTAATGATTTTAGATATTTTAACCGTTTTACGGTTCCTAGGTACATTTTGATAGTAATCGTACATATCTATCTCTAGAGTGCGCACTATGTCCTGAATGTCCAAGTTTTTAAAGAAGAAAATGTACATCTTGAGAAGGGTGAGGTTATGGGTGATGACGAAAGAGATAGCGAACATGAATCGGTCCTTATCTTTATTACCTACAAAGGGGTCAACAGTTTCCATGATAACAAAGGCGGCTACTATGGCAACTTGGGTGAAAATTGAATAGTAGAAGTACCAGCCAGGAAAGTTGGCCGTTTTGCGCTCCTCGGGTTGATGCCACCAGCCCAGCCCCAGGAATCGTAGAATCCGATAGTGGTAAATAAAGTACTGTGTTGGGCGAGACTCAGCCATGGTGACGTTAAAGGCACACTGCAGTTTTGTAAATGAATTTCAGTGACCTGTCCGGCTTAAGGGGGTAATTATAAACACTACTTCGAATTTCTAAAATACAGGTTGTTCTAAATTTTAGATTAATTATTTACATAGCATTTGCTTATTTCTGTAAACATCTTCAATAGATCTTTAGATAAAGGTACTTATACAGAAAATATGTACATATGCAAATTGAACTCTATGCATTGATTACAGAAATACTTTGACAGATAGTCAAATTTATAGGTACAAAATTGTGATTAAGACTGACGTAGACGCAATAGGAATGTAAATAGTTATCGAATGCACATACAATGCGCGATAAGAGTTCACCACGCGACTTTTAGGAGCCCGTAATAAAATTGCAATAAAACGAACACAATAGCAATTGCGATAACGAAAGTAGTAATCGGCACTACAATTGCGTTACACACTTTTCTATCAAAATCCGAAAGAATTGTAAAAAAAGATCGTAGCTTTTTTGCTTGAGAAATTCGTCTGCACAGCGCGATGAATCTTGATGGAATTGTGAGTGCGTGACGGAATTACCTACGGAACAAAGATGTTTGTTTTAAAAACGTAATTAAACTTATTAATGTAATGTTAAAATCATAAAACGTTGTAGGTAGGTACATTTGCCTCATACAGTGTAGAAATATTTTAATACAACGTAGAAAGAACTGTCGTAAAAGAAATGAATTTATTTATTTACAGGTATTTAATTAAAACTTTAGATTCAGTTGCAACACTTTACAAAATTATCCTTTCCTATGCTTAGCTAGATGAAAAAGACAGGTATTTTACAAATGAAATGCAGTAAAAGGTTGTTTGTTGAAAGAATACAAGCGGAACCAAAGTGAGTTAATGAGTTTCGGTGCTAGCTTATTGTTTACGGTCAAATATAATTTGTAGATGATGCAAACAGATAAAGGTTTGGAACTAATGACTAATGTAGGACTATAATTTTAAGTTTATGAAAAATAAAATGCTTTAGATCTACTTACACCAACAAATATTTTATTTTTTTATAATGACGGTAGCAATTCTCGCAGAAGCATAAATATTCTCTGTGGACGGTTTTTGGCTAGAATGGTGATCTACTGGATCTTTGGCTGAAAGTTTTAGAAAGCGAGAGAAAGCGTATTTAAAATTTTTAAATCGTTTTGTGGATATTATCAAAGAAATTAACTGAACATCTACAGAAATAACTCATTTTCTCAATTTTTTATTACAGGAAGAAAAAAATTTCGACCTACTGGCTGTTACTGGGTTGACAAATTAGCGAACAGCCTTGTGTATTCTCAGGAGATCATAGAGTAAAGTAATATATCGGGTATAGAGAGGCCCACTCGCAGCATTTTTTGAAGACCGCTAATGTCAATTGATCAGATAAATAGCGCCATCTATTATCGCCATCCACAAACTTGTGTCATATATAGCTATAACTAGCTATAGTTACTACCTATGCATTAGTGCCTATACTTTAGACTTCCTTACTAATTTACTTGTTTTCAAGTAGATAAAGTTTAACTGAATTTGGTTTTTTCTCTTAGTAACAAAATCATAGTAAAACTTTATCAAATTAAAAACAAGCAAATTAGTAAGGAAGCATCAATTTCAACAGGTACACAGGAGATGCATAAAAAAAAAACAACTTTTCTTTTACAAAATTACTTATTTATTTATCCTATGTTTATTTTTATAAACCTGCGCTGCTGTTTTAGTTGCATCCTCACCGTTGTATGTAATTTTGCCAGACAAAATCCGGTTAATTGCAAAAAAACGATTGCACTAGAATGGCGGAGGAACTTAAAGCTCAACTCACACAATGACTTCGGAAAATTATTACACTTCACTACGGAGGAGAGAACTCAACTCAACGCGGATCGGTGGATTCATTTCACGAAGAAAGGCACAAACATGGGACGAAAACTACAAACAAGCGCAAGCGCAAGGAGCAATCGCCATATTTGTGACCTGCCTGCCAATTTGACAATTATTACCAGATCAATAATTCACTGTGTTGCTATTGAATTATTACGCAGCTTGTAATCTACACAAATATTTGAAAATAATTATAATACGTGTTAAATAAAATGATAAGGTAATTAAATTATATTTAATTTATTAATTTTTTAGTCACAAATTATATTTGTATCGATGGTGTCGCTATCTGTGGTGACATAAAATAACTAATTGTTTTGGATGGCGAAAACAGATGTCGCATTTTGAAAAAAAATACCCCAAATCTGTCTATGTATGGAACTGTCCTACCCCTGCAGGAGATGATGCCGTCTTCTTTGTAGCGCGTCGATGGCAAAAAGTTCAAATGACTGTGTTTGGCCAAACATTCAGCTACGCGAACACTGCATCATGGGGCAATCATAAGGTCATCAAGTACACAGGGCTGCGGGACTGTTCGAAAGAGATATCGCGGCCCTGGAACACAAAGGGCAAGGAAGGAACATGGATGGGTTTTAGTCAGTACAAGTCTAATCTTTCTGCTCCCTTCCACTCCGCCCAGACCGGGAGGGGTCATTTGATGATTTCCCAACCATAAAAAAAGGGCTGGGACAATATAATGCTGGCGTATAAGGCTGCCAAAAAACCATCTAGTTTGTTTGTTCTTGGTTTGTAAATCAATAAGATTTAAGGTTTTAATAAATGTACATATTTTTATTAATTCAGGGCTGTTTAGTTAGTAAATAATATAATTATGTGCGTAATTAAAAAAAAAAAATATATATATATAAATAAGCTTTAAGCGCAATGGAATTTATTTTTACGATTCAACAATATCCATTGGGTTATTAATGTTCGCGAACATATAAATTTAACAAACATAAAAAGTAGGGAGTAACGATTTTCCTTCAACAGATATCCTTATACGCTTGTTATTGAAAATGTGTGACGATGTTAATGGGATGCTGAATTTAAATTTTAGGAATCCTTAGCTGCTGTATAAGGCTGCAAATTTATTCTTTGTTCGTCCCGAAGCTTTGCCCCACATTCCAAAAAAAATCTTAATTTGTCCCGAACTAAAAGTATTTATTTCAATAAGACCATTGCGGGCACTTTTGAGTGTCACAAACAAAAGGTTGAAGCTACAGTCCCAGTCATAAGGCATAATAACTTGTATTGTAGTTGCCATTCCAAAGCCAAGATCTCTATGAAGAAGAAAGGGCAAGAAACTCCATGGACACAAGACTTTGGATAGGTCCATCATTCATCACTTATGTAAGAACGATGTAGACTGTCTAAGAACTGATTTTAACTGTTTTTTGAAAACGATGACGACTGGAACAATGATGAAAAATTCATACTGTATAATATTGCATGACGTATTTATGAACTGACAATTGGTTAATTTAATTATATGGTAGTGGTAACATAATAACTGGTATTCACCTTGAACGGACGTTTAAGTAATGGTTTCACGTGAATAAATTAAGTGACGGAAAATTATGTGTCACGAAATTAATTTGACATTTTATCAGTTAATTGTAATTAGTTCCTGGTGATTACTTAGTTATTAGAAAAAACTATTTCTCAACTACACACACATAAAATAAGGATCTTAGCTTTACACACATAAAATAAGGATTTTATTAGTACTTCTGATAATTTTTCCAAATAATTTTGTGTGTCTCAAGTCATTCAGTAGATTAATTACTGTCATTTCATTGTTTTTACTTCTGATTTTGCTGAACAGAGAGAAAACTTTATTCTCGTTGACATAAGGTTTATAATTATAATAATTCACTCAATAATGAACTCATTTATATAAACAGAATTCAATAAATAACACAAAATGATACATTAAACGTCAAAACCACAGTACACCATTCCTGTCACAGTTATTTCGAGAGCCGATGACGGTGACGTGCAAGTCACTGCAGCGTTGAGTTGGACAGTCGAGCCTGTCGGCTATCATCATCAGCACGCTGTCAGAGCTGCCGCACACCCTGCGCACCAGAGATGTGCTCCGCTTACGCATCGTTGCATAACAGCAGTCCACACTAGCGACGGCGAACATCCCGAACCATGGACGAGTGCTTTATAAAATCACAAAAACAATTGTTTGGTAAAATATTTTATTGAAACTGGCTAACACATATGTAAGAAAAAAATGGCGGTGGAATACATAACCTATCCCTTTTAGAAGTCGATTAACAAAGTAGACAAATACATAGTTCAAAGTTATTTTAAATTGGTTAAGCGGTAGCACTAGCGGTAGTACTATGTCTGCAATTAATTAATTGATTACTTTCATATTTTTACGATCTGGTCATGTTGGTGGGGCAAGCGTGGCCTGAAATCGCACAGAACAGAGAGGTTTGGAGGGAGGCCTTTGCCCAGCTGCGGGACACAATAAAAAAAATATATATATACGTGCGATAAAACTGTGATATTGTATTGTATATCGGGCTGTGTCCGCGTCCACGTCCAAGAGCGTATTTTGCGTGCGGATTGATGATGCGATGATTATTGTAATATCAAATGATTTGAAAAGAGTAACTATGGAGTTTCTTGCCGGTTCTTCTCCATAGGAAACGACCAACCCAAACCGTGTACCTTTTTGTCGGCGTTTTATAGTGCCTATCTAGGCCGACGTGAAATAAAAAAAAAAAAATTGATTAATGAAGAAAAACAGCCTAATATAATCTCTTGAAAAGCGGTTGCAAAATTATTGTTGTTTTTGGGAGAGAACGGCATAATATGAATAAGCTGCTTTCATGATCTGAAACAAACAAAGTTATCGATGTAAAGAGGTATCGCAAACAGAAAGTATCTTTACACCAGAGATGTTATGGATATGATATTTCGGATCTGGATACGGAAATGGATATAAGAATAAAATTATATCGGTTTCGCATACGGTATGGATATGTATTATATCGGATTATCTGTTACTTTCGGATAGTTTCGGTTACGGATATAATAAAAAAACTAACTAGTTATGAAAGAGGTTATGTTATAACTAGAAATAACAAAGAAACTACAAGATTCACGTGTTGTGAAACCAAAATCTGTCGAAACATGTCGTTGTATTTAGACTCCGCCATATACGAAACTATCCGAAACATGTGAAATGGATACGGTTACGGTTACGGATATATTTTTATTTCGGATATTAGATAGTTTCGGTTACGGTTACGGAGTTCCATAACATCCCTGCTCTACATAATGTGATCGAATTTTAATGGAACAAAAGAGTTTCGTATTAGTATGGGACACCCATCTACGTAGCCTTTTCTCAAATTTGTAAGTATCGGCTTTCAGTCTAACCGTGAACAGCTGAATACCAGTATTTTACATGGACATGCGACAGCCTATCTGACTTCCGCAACCCAGTCACTATGCATTACCAGACCTTTTAGTAAGACTGGTCGACCGACTTAGCGCTTTCTAACATTTCTTCACTAAAACTGAACTCTATCAGAACATCAGGAACCATGTTCAAGAACCATCAGTGTGAATATTCCGATCAGTAGGTCTTCGTGGGTTCATAGTGATGATGATCCTGACATCTTACTTGAAAGTGGTTTATTTATTTATTTATTTATTTGACTTTAAATCAGGCAGATTACCCATACATTTGTTAGTATTCCTTAGCCTATGTTAGTACAATTCATTAAAATACACAATAAATAACACTTATAATATACTTAATTCCGCCACCCGACAACAATACATGCACTGCGCACAGGTGCCTCATTAGGTGGCCTTCAGTCTTACTGGCAACAATGCCCAGAGACCGTTGTCACTGCCTCGCATCCGACGCAGTAGTGACGCGGATCTTTTACGTATGATCGCAAAGAAGTCATCTGTACGTGCAGCAGCGAACATCCCTGACGCGCTACAGAAACGAGGCAGCGACAGCAGTATTCTAAAAGCATTGTTGTATTGCACACGTAGACATGCTGATCTTGTTCAGTTTCTTGGTAGGCATAAACTCACAGCTAGAAAGCAGGCGTTGTCCATATTCGTGAACCCAGCAGCTGTGAGCCGGAGCGGTCGCTGTGCTCTCATCATCATCATCAGCAGAGGACGTCGTTGACTTGTCGGGATGCGCTCCCACTTGCACTGCATCACTGCATCTGATATACGTTCGGCCTGGAAAGATCACCAATTCAGTGAAAAGCATGAGAGATTCTTCGTAATTTTCATCATTTTTTGTGACTGTCCTTATGGGTTTCATACACAGTCATAGCCATTGATGAACAACAAATCACCGGTGAAATTATTTTAAAAAGATCTTTAATGTAAGTATTTTTGCGGGATGCTTGCCATTGGCATTATATCGTAGTGACTAAAATTAATGTGTCAAATGTTTTTAAATACTTTCATTGAATACCAGCAATATTTGTAATAATGTCTACAAGGGGTCCGTAATCCACCAAAAGAACCCACTGCGGTTTCGTGAATATCACACATCTTCGAAGTGTGTAATCTTGTAAACTTATAATATTATAAATGCGAAAGTTTGTAAGTTTTGGTTTCGATGGATGGATGGATGTTTGTTACTCTTTCATGCGAAAACTACTGAGCTGATTTGATTGAAATTTGGCACATAGATAGTTTATAAAATGAATTAGCATAATATATAGGATACTTTTTGTCCCGGTTGTATGATCCCGAGGGACAGTTACTGAAATTCACGCGGGCGAAGCCGCGGGCATAAGTTAGTAATTTAATAATAAAACAATTTTAACTAACTTGTAGCGTCAACTCATTGCCAGTAAAGCACTGCATACCGAGCTGAATAATCATGGCCATGAAGAACGCCACAGACGTTATCAATCTCACTGACTTGAAACTCGATGCGTCTTGCTGCAAGAAAAGCCCGCCAACAATCAATCCAGCCAATAAGAAAAAAGAACCTTCCAATTGTCGCTTCTGTATTAAATGGTAATTATGATAGTGGCATAACCAGTAACCACCAGACATACCCGAGGGGTTAATTGTCGAAGGTCATGCTTGGGATCCTCTTGATACAGTTCCTTATGACCGTTTGGCGTGGCCTACATAGAAATTGGTTTATGCCGACGGAAAATAGGCTTACTCAAAGGTAACACGGCTATATCTCTTTGATACATCAAGTTCTTGTCAGAATACAATAAATTGTATCGTGAAAAAATTTTACAACATTTTATGCAAAAATATGGAGATGAAATAAAGCCGCATATCTATGAATCTTACCGAAACTTGAACCATTACTACGCAAATGGCTGCCATACTCGAGAGCAGTTGAGTCATGAAGCCGTACGAATAAGTTCTAGAAAATCTCTCCACGCAACTGGAAATAAAGTTAATAAAATATAAAATACTCGTCACAGTACTGTACTATACCTAGTGAAAACTTTATTCTAATATCAACGCAGAAAGGTGAATATAAAGCACAGATTATGTTGATCTAAGTGTGGCAAAAAAGCAAACCAACTGACAATATTGAGGGTGTAATCCTGAGATATTGCAGTATGTCATATCCACGGAACCCGGTCCCCTTATTGCTTTCGTATCGACTGTGAATTGACATTTTTTACGCAGCGGGATACCCATCATTTTTCAGACCTGTCCCTTATTGACCCCGCAAATATCTGTATTTGTAGTAGGCGTCACGTTTCCAATAACTACGGGGACGATTGCAATATTCGTATTGTATTAAAATTGAAAATAGGGGGATGGTTGATAAGTATAATAATGTATACTGATATGTGTTTTCGATATTATTAGGCTAAAATGTTTGTTTATCCTTTGCAAACATTGTTGGATTTAAGAAAAAGCCACAGAAGATGACCATTTATAATTATTATATGACTCTTTTAGCCAACTTCACATTGGACTCCCAGTCTGGGTTTCAACAAACTTTTGTCAGATTTTGCTGGTAGCTAGATAATTTTATCTCGGTGATACCTTAAGTTTTCTTATGAGGTCGTTGACTTTCTGATCCTCTTCTTTACCCTAAGATGAAGAAGTGGGGATAATACGGAAATACAATTTATTAATGTGACGTGTATTTTGATGTAATTGGTCGCAGTTTACGGGCTTATTTGCCGAAGTACGCCAAAGTTTGGCTCGGGATGCCGCCGCCAAACCTTCCAGTTAATTCACATTGCACTTTATGGCAGTTTAGGACGTTCGGCTGGTCCAAGTCGGTCGGCTGCCAAAAACTTTATAGTACTTAGTCTGGGATAGCGAATACTACTAGTAATGGATGTAGAGCTGGGCTTTTGTGCGTTTGTGCGCTGGAAGAAATATCTATACACCTAAAACATTTCGGCAATAGTTGTGTCAAGTATAATAACCATAAACAAAATGTGACAGGACAGACAGTTCAAACAATAAATTCGTATTATGGAATGGAGGCACCCTGGAATATGAATGAATTTTGTCAAAGTACATCATTATTTGCTTCGCCTTTTCCCAATTATGTTGGGGTCAGCTTCCAGTCTAACCGAATGCAGTTGAATATCAGTATTCTACATGAAGCGATTGCCTATCTGACCTCCACAATCCGGTTAGTACTGGATCAAACGATACCGCTTGGTAAGACTGGTTATCAGACTTTCGGGCCACTGAATACCTGTAACGACTGTCACAGATCTACCGATGTCACCCTTGACCGTGTTTTTCGAGGCACGGACGAAACTTGGTATGTAATGGGTGGTCACCCATCCTCAAACCAACCTACCAATTTTGTCAAAGTACATACTTAGATAAATATGTATCCATGTGACACACATCCACATGGATAGCTCTTCAAGATGAACCTTCCACAAACTAACTTGAAAAAAATCAAATTAACATAAAATAATGAATTGAGGAAAATATGTATCCTTGTCCTTCTACTAATTAGTAGTATATTACTATGAAATAGTATAATAGATTGTTACAAATAGCTGTTAGAAAAAATCCTTCCCAAAGATTTACTCTTTATTTGAAACCCATTCGTCACTTGTTCCTTAAAACACTCAATCTTCTCAAACAAGTGTAAAACATAACAACTCTCATGTAATCCACTGAAAAGCTGAGCAAACAGATTGAAAAGTCAGACTAAAATACAAAGTGGCTGTGATTACCTAGGTTAACACAACGTTATATAGATATCCCCTTACTTTGCGAACGCTTCTTGAATATAGAGCGCGATATTACAACTTATATCTTTATTTACATCTGACCTATCTTTTTATATCCATATTTCATTGAAAGATACAGAAATAACTGTATTTATGTATGTAAGAATATTAAAATGTGTCGTACTCTAAATACGAAGCGGGTTCCGCAGTAGTCAAATTGTTGAAATAAACTAGAACTTCATAAACGAATTATTTATGCTATATTTCGGAAACAATTTGTATTCGTGCACCAACTTCTTCATCTTAGCGTGTCGATGGCAAAAACGTTTAAATATGTTTGGCCAAAAATTCAGATAATGCGAACTCCGCTCGCTGATGCAGTCATAACATTATCAAGTGTGCAGATATCAGGGAATGCAGCGCAAGATGGAAGATTGGCCATTGTCTGTGGAGACACGCTACTTAAACCCCATCTATAGATACTAGACATTGTTTTGGCTGCGGTCGACTTGGGTTCGAACTTTTGGAGTATGTTTGGAGATTTCCAGGTCAGCTACGGTAACGCGTGCCTAGGATGAAGGCTGTCAGGCGGCTCGAGGAAGCTGTCAAGGGGATTAAGCAGCGACAGCATACCTATGACTGGAAATAGTCTCAAGTCACTGTTTGATACCTTATTTTACTAACGTTAAAACTTGAAAGAACTGGAAGACATGAGTCAGACGCCCCTGCCCAGCAGTGAGGTAATGCAGGTAAACAGTAACAGTAATGGTTTTTGGAAAAAGGTATTACCAGTATTGTTTTCAGAATCATGATACCTACAACTTACTGTTTGCGCACGTGTCGGGATGTGTATGGGCTTGTACGGATCCCTAAAAACGATGCATGGAGAACATCCCATAGCTTATCTTGGGAACCAATCAAGGATTAAATTTATTTCCTCATTTGATTTGTGTGGCTTTTCTCTTTGACATTATATTATCCTTTCCCTCATTGTAACTGCAGAATTTTATGAAAGAAAGGATTTGTAACACTGTTCATATTAAAGGGAGTCCTAAATAATCTTAATTGAGGTAAACATTAACTTGACGAGAGATATTTGATGAACAAGACGTTTGAATCAGGTTCAATAACGTGATGTTGCGGGACACAATAATACAATTAATGCATTTAGTTACTATATGGATATGGAGATAGAGAGATAGATAAAATATCATATATTATGTACAAAATACTATTACAGTTAGAAAACGTTTATACTCACTTTATAAGAACCTGGTGTTGTAAAAAGCAGTTCCTGAAAGTAGTCTGCAGTGCCGCGTCAATTTCTTCTCTCGGTACAAAAGATTCTACAATCTTTTCATCATTATCTTCTGGACTCAATATTACAGATTCTTGAACAACATTATCGACACGTATGCCTTCCCGTAGTGACTTCATCGTTCGATCATACGCAGTCGTTATAGCCTCGTTGAGGATTTCAAACTGCGAGCCCATATGGAGGATAACAGACGCAATAAATGTATCAATAGTCATCACAATATGTCCCGTCCATAGCAAGCCTACAGTTTCCAGCACAAAGGTAGGAATGTATGACGCATCTTTCTGATAATCCCAAGGTATGTAAATCGGCTGTGGCAGAGTCCGATCTGGACGAAGATCAGTATCGTTTAAAGTGGCAACTAAGGATTTCCATTTGATATCTTGAATTGTTCCATACACATTCCCATTACCAATGGTAAGCCATCCGAAAAAAATAAAGGCTCCGGTTATTATTTTAGAAATTTTTACCGTTTTTCGGTTCTTAGGTATGTTTTGATAATAATCGTACATTCTTATCTCTAAAGTGCGCACTATTTCTTGAATGTCTACATTTTTAAAGAAGAAAATATATAGTTTTATAAGTGTGAGGTTATGAGTGATGACGAAAGATAGACTGAACATGAATCGGTCCATTTCCTTCTCGCCGACGAAAGGGTCTATGGTTTCCAGACCGACGAAACCAGCTACCCAGACAAGTTGGGTGGCAATAGAGTAGTAGAGATACAATCCTGGAAAATTGGACAATTTGTCTTCTTCGGGGTGATGCCACCAGCCAAGACCCAGGAATCGAAGGATGAGGTAATGGAAACCGAAGTAATGTTTAGGACGAGGTTCAGTCATGGTGACTTTGCAGGCAGAAAGCTGATTTGTAAATGATTTTCTGTGGTCTGAGACTCCGGCGGCTCACGACAGATATTATAAATACTACTTTCGTACTTTGGAAATACAGGCTGTTCTAAAAGATACGTTTATGTATTTTGAAGTTTACGTAATATATTTACTAGCTTATTATCCTAGATATTATCTTACCTAAATTCTACTTATTTGCTAAAAGAAATTCGCTTCAGTAGACCTCGGAAATTTGAAAATAAAATGAAGATCACTATGGCAACACAAAGGAAACAAAACTATGTGAGCAAATACGCAAACAATTATATAGAAATGATCTGATAACTTTTTAATGGTTTTGTATACTGACCACAATACTTTACATTTAGGTAAAGGTAGCGATAATAGAAATGTAAAAGAGTTCCCTACGCGACATTTAGGACCCCGCATAAAAAATGCATTAAACTTAACATGTACTCTGACAGTGAGACGGTGTCGCGGCAGGCCACGAAGGAGATGGCGGGACGAACTGGATAAGTTCCGTCCGAACTGGAAGGAAGACGCGCAAGTTCGCGAGAAGTGGAATGAATGGTGGGAGGCTTTTGCCCAGGAGTGGGATAGAGCAGCCTAGGAAAAAAAACTAAACATAATAGAAGTCACATTAAATAAAGTAGAACTTAGTTGAAGAAACCGTGCAACATGGAGCATTTCGTGGAACAGTTTATCGAAAGCTTTTCTCCAATCAGTATTACACAACGCGGAAAGAAACTTTATAATAAAATAAATGACTTTCCCGATTTGCAAGTGTTTAAAACTTTAGATTACCAACACTTCGCGAAATTGTCATTTTGTGTCTAGCTTGCGCATAGCTAGATATCATCATTTCAGCCGAAAGACGTCCACTGCTGGACATAGGCCTCCCCCAAGTGTCACCATATTGATCGGTCCCGTGCAACTCGCATCCAGCGGATCCTCGCAACCTTCTTCCGGTTCGCGGTCGCCACTCCAGAACTTTACGGCCCCATCGGCCATCCGTTCTGTGAGCAATGTGCCCTGCCCATTGCCACTTAAGTTTGGCAATTCTTCGGGCTACGTCGCTACGGTTACCTTTGTTCTCTTGCGGATGTCCTCATTTCTGATTCGATCACGCAAGGAAACTCCGAGTATAGCCCTCTCCATTGCCCTTTGGTTGACTTGAAGCGTTCTGATGAGGCCCATTGTGAGCGACCACGTTTCGGGCAGGTGGTTTCGGGTATTTGCAGGTGTTTAAAACTTTAGATTCGCAACACTTCGCGAAATTGTTATTTTGTGTCTAGCTTGCGCTTAGCTAGATAGAAAAAGATAATTTTGTTGCTAGCTCTACTGTTTGCTATCAGAACGTAATGATTCATTATGGTGCATGATAAATACAAACAGATAAGAATTTTGAACTAGTAATTTGTCGTTGAAGTTCTAACACCATTGTAAGTCATTTTCGGCGCTTTTGACATTTCGATTTTTGATACCCTTTGGTAGAGAATCGGAAGACACGTTGTTTCAACCAATCACAAAAAGAAACGAGCAGTGCTAGTAGTATAATAATGCGGTTTTTTCAAACTCCTATAATGTTGCTTTTTTTGACTTACGTAGTGTTAGAACTTCAACGACAAATTACTATATTTTGTTAGAACTTCAACGACGAATTACTATATTCTGTTAGAACTTCAACGACGAATTACTAAATTCTTTACAAAATGTACTTACGTTTGCTTTCTTTTCCAGCGATGGCATTGTATTTTTTATTCTTGCGATGGTTGAAGTAGTGCTGATGATATACAAGGCTCATAGAAACAAATCGAACGAATTTAACTCCTTATTTTCTCTTCTATAACAAATGCAAAAACAAGTTTAAAAAAAGCGACATTTCACGAAACATTCGTGAATTTTACAGAAATCAGAACTCGTTAATTTATATTTGCATTAAAACAGAAATAATGAAATTTTCAGGCTGTTGGCTGTTACTGGCCTGAAAAAAGTGGCCGTGCATGTAATTACCTATTAAGGGGTCGCCGGTCGCCCTGTAAATTCAGAAGATGAGGTTGTTAAAAAACAATTTGGCTCCTTAACTTATTAATTTATTGTCGCTTGGTTACCTTTTTTCATTGATTTAAACTTTTCGAAGGAAGTAGGTATCCATTCGGATTTAGAACTTACTTTTTTTAAGAGATTTTCTGCTTATTTTAGAAATTAGAGGGGGGGACATACGTTTTACGACTTTAGAAGCGAATATCTGACTGACCATTGATTTAAAAAAAAAGTATTTTTAGGGAACTCAATAATATTTAGTTTTAGAGCTATGGATAGATTCCCCGCACAGATACGCAGAACTTTTTTTACAGCTTTCAGTTACGTGTATGGAGGGTCACCCCTATTTTTTTATTAGTAATTTCACCTCACTTTAGTGTAGTGGTTCATAGAAGACACGTCGTGCTCTCCAAATTTAAACAGTGTGGTGTCAATAGTCTCGGAATAAAATGAATGTGACATACGGACGGACAGACATACAGACGGACTGAAGGGTTCCGTTTCTGCCATTTGGCAACGGAACCCAAAAAAGCACCTCACATTCTTTTGAAAAGCTAGCTAGTATTTCATAAAACGCAAAGAAAGCTAACACCGTTACGTAAAATATGGTAATCTACGTACTTATACCACTTATGTACCCTTGAGACAGCAAGGATGACGTGGGAGAGAAGCCACCACTTAGCTGCTGGAATTTTATGTACCCTCCACCTTAATGTTCAGCGGTGACGTCGTTTTTGAAGAGTTTCCAGCGCTAGTTTATTTTTTAAGCTTAAAATGTTTAAGATCTGTTTAAGATGCACCAACTGTGGACCCGTGTGGTGGATTACAGACTATATATTCCCTATTACAGAGAGAAGGCCTGTGTCCCAGCAGTGGGAACATTAACGGCTGATGGTGCTTATGCTGCTTTAAATGCTGCAACGATATGTGGTTGTAATTGGGTTTTGAATGGACAACTGTATCGTTTTATGTTCGAATTAACATAATACTGTTTCTGTAAGGGTGGAACCTCATCGAGCAGGACGGAATACAATTTTTCCATGCTCATATCGTTTTTGTCGTTCAGAACCGAGAACCTAGAAACAGTTCGGGAATGCTATCGCTCGTGGCATCATCGACAATGCGTTCGGCAGTACGCTCTGTTTCTCGCTCTAGCAAATGACAGTTCTAGGCGACAGAAAACGTGTTGCAGGATGAGGTGCAACCCTAATTGTATTACCTATTATCCTGCGAGCTAATTGCGTAAAACGTACACTCACCATCCCAATGCAATTTATTATGACTATTTGTGAGGATTGGACATTATTCAATGCGTTGTTTACGCTGTCGTGCAGATGAATTATCGAATATGTGAACCTATGGATTATGAAAGTGCTTCACGCAAACAACAACAATGTCAATGAATTTATCCGTTGCAGCAGAGTCGAAATATCGGGAACTCAATATGAATAAGAAACATGGTAAATATCCCATTTCAAATGTTAATGATAACGATGTAAAAAACCTACAACCGAATTGAGTTTTATTCTAATTTTCGATTATAAGTTTATGTCGTTAGTTTCACTTGATCAAAGCTACGGGCGCTAAACGAATAACAAAAAAAAACTTCACACCAAGTATTTCTGTCAATGTTTTGTAGTTTAAAAAATATTTGACGATAATTGCATTATGTCATTTGAGGTGCAAGTATGGGCCTTGATCTTTTTTTCTAAAAGACAAGGAGATGGAGAAAGATTTAATGCTGAAGTAAATATACTAATATACTTCGACAAAAACTTACAGCGTTTAAGTACGAAGGAAAAAATCCACTTCCAGTTAAGCTGTTACAAGTGGGTATAATCGGTAAGTACCGGGTAGGATGAACCCGTCATGAGCACCGGGTATTATCTACGAACGAAGGTAAGGTAAGTAACGTGACCAGAATAATACTTACCGGTTATTTGATTGTGATCTTTGGTTCCGTCTCCAAGGGGCATTACCTTTAGAATATTTTAAATTCAGAATTGGTCCTGAAAGTAGCAAGAAAAATCTTTAGACGACAAATCTGAAACTTCCTATCTATCTATTCAGCCTCTCTCAGTTGCTAGTTACCTTATAATTTAATTATATAATTTTCCCCGGTTAGAGAGAAATTTCATCCGGGCCAATTTGTCCCGTTAAGCAGAATACGATCCCCCAGATAATTGCAAGAAACCAATAGAATTTAAAACAGTGAGGCTAGGTTTTACTCGAAAATGTAAAATCACACTTTGGCTATCTGTAGAAAGCCACAATGTCTTCACAGATCGGCAGGCATGCTAACGATAGCTAGATTAATTGGCTTGATGCAGTTCAGCCAAACATGAACCATCGCAGTACTTTCGAAATTAGAAAACAAAAGAGTTTCGTCAGTTGGCTATTTTAAAAAGGAACAACAAAAAAAATGCAGGCTATACAAGCCAGTGCTTTCAAAAATTTAAACAAAAGACTGGAGTTCGAACTTTTTTGAGGAACACAATGAAAACCTAAAACTGAAGTTAAATTGAAATCAGGCTGTATAATAGTAGCACCCTTTCATTGTATTACTTATTCATGAAGTGAGGATGGTTTGATTTAACTCTATCATAGAGGTAACATAATTATTAGTCTTCACTTTGAATTGACATTTTAAGTGTTAATTTCTCTTGAATTAATTATAAATGGTCGTCGATTGGAAATATGGTTATTATTTTATCAGACGTAGGTAATTCGTTTCTGTGTAATTGATAATTATAATTATTACAGGAAGCTAAACTAACAGAAATTCGGAGCATTCTCAACCCCCGCCTATTCCTTTATTCTTTCTATTTGTTTTCCAGAGGCACCAACTTTTTACCTTGGCTTTTATTTTTAAAAATAACACTTAGGAATAACAAACGCGTGTTTGGTGTCTTCTGTACACTGTGTTGTTTTTAATTGAATTAATTTGTTGTTTTAAACATAGAGCAACATTTAGAAGTTGCTATAAGGCCAACCTTTGAAAAGAGTATTAAATATTTTTTCCCATATTTTCTGTACGTTATTTTTAAGTGTTTTGTTTCATCTTGTTACTTGATAATTGCAGTGCGCTTTGGATAACTGATTACGCTGATCTGTGCTGATTGAAGATTTAGAAAAAAAGTATTAGACAAATCTGACTTATAAGAAAACTAGCACTTCGGCCGCGACTTCGTCCGCAAAATTTGTGATAGCTCGGCTAATCTGCATGACATTCATATAATTTATAACCCATAGCACCCACGAATAATGTAGCTTTCTGCCAGTAAAAGAGTTTTTAGAATTGGTTCTTCAGTTCCGTAGATTACCCCCTACATACCTTCAAACAAATCTTACCTCTTTATAATATCATTAAGTATAGAAGTATAGATTTTTACAAACAAGTAATAATTATAGAACACCTAAGTAAGGTGGATTACACCTAAGGTGTGGTGGATTACAGCCTACTCTTTGATAGAGAGGATGCCTAAGTCCCAGCAGTGGGAACAATATAGACATATACCTATATAGCAGTGGGAACAATATAGACATATATATAGCAGTGGGAACAATATAGACATATATTTAGCAGTGGGAACAATATAGACATATAGAATATAGGAAAGATGGGTAGGTATGCCAACGTATGAACCTATTACATAATCTCCAGAGAGGTACCTACTTGATTGCTTTCTGAAGGATACAATAACATTTATTTATTTACTATTTTTTTTTAAAATGAATACTACTTTAGCATCGTTGTGATTTGAAAGTCAATGAAACGAAAAAGCGACAATAAAAAGAGACAGACACATAAATTCATAAGATTTAACGTGGGAGAAAATGAGATAGGAAGTACATACATAGTAGTGATACATAGTACATAGGTAGTGATACAGTGTTTATCTTGAAGCCAACATTTTTGAAGGTTTCACTTCTACCACGTGTGAATTGCACACATGTTTTTTTTTATTTGTTACGCTTTAAAAGTGTTTCATGACTTGATTCCGTCAGTGCTTGTCTAAGCTATCCTATGTTATAGGTTCTTAGGATAGGACTTTTTATAAGTTGTATTGTTGCAGTTATGTATCTGCCTTACCCTTCGGGGATTACAGCAAAAATATAAACTTAGCATACTTCTCAGTCATGCCAATTTCAGGTTACATAAATGGGTATCCAACAGCCCAGTGCTACTTCTTAATGTTCCTCAGGAGGCCCTAGGCTCTTATCGCAAAGATTTAGATCAGGACAAGTCAATAGTTAAAATATCTTGAATGGTAGAGATGTCCTCCCCACTAAAATACCAACAAAAAGGCAAGTTCTAAGTTCAATAAGCAGATTATTTGATCCAATGGGATTTGTTGGGCCTGTCACTATGAGGGCCAAACTTTTTTGTTTCAAGTAATATCCTCCCCCCCCCACCTATGTCTATGACATAATATTATTTTTTATTTATATTGTGCTAATGTAGCAAGAGCAGCGGTGGCCCAGTGGTAGCGACCCCGACTTACGAACAGTAAGTCGTTGGGTTCTAACCCGACAGGCGCATTACTTTGTGTAATTTATTTCATCACCACTGCTCTCAAAAACGGTGAAGGAAAACATCGTGAGGAAACCGGCATGTCCTAGAACCAAAAATTCGAAGACATGTGACATCTGCCAATCCGCACTGGGCCCGCGTGGTGGATTATAGCCCATTCCCTCTCATAGAGAGGAGGCTTGTGTCCCAGCAGTGGGAACATTATAGGCTGATGATGATGATGATGATGAATGTAGCAACACTCGTTTTTCCATTGTCAATTGTCAACTCTGTAATGTGTGTGTGCGACCTACATTCTAAGAAATATAAATCAAAGTTCAGTGTTATACAGTTTTTTCATTAAACAAAGTCCCAAAAGGGCGATACATACGGGATGTAAACAGACTCTTCACGAAGCCGTCAACCAAGCATTTTGTACATCAAACTAAGTAACTTTACGCAAAAATTATTGTTGGGAAACCACTTTTTTTTTTGGGGTGAAAAATCACGTTTTACGGTAGGACTCCATGTAACATATTCAAAACATTGTGCTGATGGATGGATTGAATAGTACGCGGGTCGTGAAGGTGTCTTAAGTAAAAAAAAAACATTAAAAACATGTATTTAAGAAAAACCTTGTGAAAAAGTTGAAACTTTGACCCCGAATATCTCCGTAACTAGAAGGTTCCCAGGTATGGTCTAGAGCAAAAAAATGATCGCAATGATGGGGAGAACAAGTGCCTTTCGGCGTCGTTAAGAGTCTGTTTACACCCTTTATATATCAACATTGGCCGTCAACATTGCGTGTATAGTCATAGTTTTATAAGGTTTATAATATGTATTAGTTTATTATAGTATAAGATTCTTAATTTGTTTTATGGGCCTCAGATGCCTGACAATAAAATGATTATTATTATTATTTTATTTATTACAGCTAGGCGAGTTGTTATGTTACATGTCATCATGATTTTTCCTATTGCCCTGTTTTTTTTTTTTTTCGGATGGGTAATCATCAATAGACTTCTCCCGCTCTGGGCGGAGCGGAAGGGATTGTTAGACTTGTACTAACTAAAACTCATCCATGTTCCTTCCTTACTCTTTGTGTTCCAGGGCCGCGGTATCTCTTTCGAACAGTCCCGCAGCCCTGACAGGCATCGGCCCTTGCGGGCCCCTCCTTGTTTGCTGACATCGCTTTGAGGCGCGTGTGGAACACGAACGCGCCGTTAACACGGCCTGTCGTCATAAGACGAATCTCTTTCTGCCCTTGTCCCATTTAACTTGGGGTCGGCGCAACACGTTTTTATCTTCCATTCTCCCCTGTCAATCCTTACACAATCGATCAATATTTTCTTAGGTCTTCCTCTCCCTCTCAATCCATCAACATTTATACTAACACTCCTTTTGTAACATGATTGTGTTGCATTGCATCCCTCCTGATCACATGCTTAAACCAAGATAGATGACGTCATTTCCAAGTCACTTTACTGCCCAGGTTTTTGATCCGAACAATACGTCATGTTCAGTGTAGTAATTGTTAATTTCAAACTCAAACTCAAACTCAAAAGCATTTATTTCAATTAGACCATTACAGGCACTTTTGAATGTCAGAAAAACAAATAAGGCTAAGCTACAGTCACAGACACAAGGCATAATAACTTGTGAAAGTACTGTAGTTGCCCATTCCAAAGCGTAGATCTCTATGGAGAAGAATGGGCAAGAAACTCCATGGACACTCTTTTCAATCAAAATATTGTACAAAATCTTGGTTACATCACTCATGCCGAGATCAAACATATGTGAGAACGATGTAGAAATACGTGCACGTTAAGAGCGTCCAGAGCAAAACATTATATCAACAATTTAAAAACAAAGTAAGTAGTTAAAATAAACCATGGCAGCCTAGAGATGACCAGTCCCAACTGACAGCGCCCGTTCACGAACATGACGCATGGATCAGCCCCATTCAGCTCAACCATATTGAAGGGAGCTAAATGACCCGACACACCCGCCACCATCAGCGAGACATTTGAGTGAGCATGACATTCTCTCAGCCACCAGGGCAAATTCAAGTCAATGAAAGATAACTAAATGTAAATGGTAGCTTTACAGTACATAGTACTCACACAATACATGTGCTATGCAATTATATAATACTAAGAGATTGAATTTATACAATGCAAAGATATTATTACAATCTTCTGCAGCTTCCACAATAACTTCACATGGTAATAAATTAGTTTGCCCCTATGCTTGTGGAGCAGGACCAGCAGTGAGCCAAGCATTTTTATCATCAATGTAATCCCCCAATTTATAATATGCTTGCCTACATAGTGTGCGTTTTATACAAGATTTAAATTTCGTCTCGTTTAGTTGTAGAATGTGGGGAGGTATTTTATTGTAACATTTTAAACAGTACCCCATGAAAGATGAGTCTACTTTAGCTAACCTAAAACCTGGCTGTACTAGTTCGTCCCTGTTTCTAGTACTATAGTGGTGCCTGTCACCTCTTTTACTAAATAAATGCAGATTTTTCCTAACGTACATGATGTTTTCATAGATGTATTGACAAGGTACTGTCATGATGTTAATTTCCTTAAACAGTTCTCTTAGAGAGTCACGCCTACGTAGATCATATAAGGCTCTGATAGCTCTTTTCTGCAGAATAAATATAGATTCGATGTCTGCAGCCCGTCCCCATAGTAAAATACCGTAAGACATAATACTATGAAAATAACTAAAATAGACCAGCCTCGCGGTATCCACATCAGTAAATTGACGGATTTTTCTAACAGCATATGCTGCTGAACTCAGCCGTCCTGCAAGAGATGTTATATGCGGACCCCATTGTAGGCTTGAGTCGAGCGTGATCCCCAGGAAAACAGTTTTTTCGACGAATTCTAGTTTCTCTTGATTCAATACTATGTCACTATTACTACTTTTGACATTCGGTAGAGCAAATCTGATGCACTTCGTTTTTTTCCCATTTAATACTAAATTATTCGCGGTGAACCAATTATGAACCTGTAGTAGAGCGTTATTTACGTCGTCAAGATTTGTAGCACGTCTGTTTATCTTAAATATTAAAGAGGTATCGTCAGCAAACAACACCATCTGTGGTTGGTTTTTAAATAAATGGGGGAGATCATTTATATAGACTAAAAAGAGGAAAGGACCTAATATCGAACCTTGCGGTACACCCATACTTACTTTTAAACCCATTGAATTGACACCATTTATTTGTACTTGCTGATGTCTATCGTTCAAATATGATTTCATTAAACTGAGCGCAAGTTTACCTAAACCGTAATGTGCAAGTTTTAAGAGTAGGGTTTCGTGGTTTACGCAATCAAATGCTTTCGAGAGGTCACAGAAGATTCCTATGGCATCTTGTGCCTCTTCCCACGCAGTAAATATGTGTTTTAATAAGGTTACACCGGCGTCAGTCGTGCAACGTCCTTTGGTGAAACCATACTGTTTCTCATGTAAAATTTTATTGGTGTTAAAGTGGTTGAGCATTTGATTAAGCATTACCTTTTCAAACACCTTGCTAAAAACCGGCAACACGGATACGGGTCTATAGTTATTGGTGTCTTTACTGTCCCCGGATTTGAAAAGTGGTATTACCTTGCTGTATTTCATAAGGTCCGGGAAGACTCCTTGGTCCACACACAAGTTAAATATTAATGCTAAATACGGTGCTATAGTCTCAATAATAGCTTGACAAACTTTAATCGACATTCCCCATAGATCTTCAGTTAATTTTATTTTGATTTCCTTAAAAGCTTTAATGACTGCTATGGGGTTTATATGCTTAAATTGAAACTCAACCGGACAGGCTGAAACGTTAGCTCTTAATAAATCAATAGAATGCAAGGGTGAGGAATTTAAGGTTTCAGTAGTTTTAAGTGGGATACTAGTAAAGAAATCTACAAATTCTTGAGCAACTTCGTCTTCAGAGGTTAGAAGACCACTTGTTGTCTCTAGTGTAATATCATTATTATATTTTTTATTTCTATTAGTTTCACTATTGATAATTTTCCAAACCGTCTTAATTTTATTATCGGCGGATTTAATTTTGTTGCTAATGAATAAGGCTTTAGCTACCTTACAAGTGTTTTTAAAAATTTTTGAATAAGTTGCAACATATTTATTAAAAGTTTCCGAGTTCATGTAAGGCTTAAGGCCGTACAGCTCAAACAATCGCTCCATACTTTTCCTAATACCCTTAGTTGCCCAGTCACTGAACAAAAACTTAGGACAAATAGATTTAGTTTTCATTTTTAATGTATTATTGAACTCGGTGTAAACTACTGAAAAGAATTCCTCATAAAATTGATTTACATTTTCAATAATATGGCCCGGGATACCTAAATTACTAACTAAGTTATTATTAAATTTATTCAAATTACTAGGTGTTATTTGTCTAGACTTTATCTGGATTTTTTTTAATGGTGTGTAGGACTCGAAAACAACGGTTTGACCGCTATGATCAGAAGGAAGGTAATTTACAATGGATTTATCCAAGTAGTCGCAGCAACAAAAAACATTATCAATACATGTAGCAGTATTTGTGGTAATTCGGGTTGGTTCCGAAAACACGTTTAACAAATTAAATGATTTAAAGAGATGTAATAACCTACTGCTATTTGAATTTTCATCTAAAATATTAACATTAAAGTCACCACAGATAACCAGCGATTTATTGCCAGTTGCAAGTTTCGCTAAAGCATCTTCCATTACTGACTCAAATATAGAGTAGTTTTGATAATTTGGGGGTCTGTAAACGCACACTATGACATGCCTATCCAGCTCAACACAAGACAGCTCAATATTATGTTCAACCGATAGATCAACAATATCACTACGACTCTTAAATTTAATACAATTTTTAACTAAGATTATGGAACCCCCACGAATCTTAACTTTCCGGTTAAAGCAACTGCCCACACTGTAATTTGCATAATTAATTAGCGTTTCATAGTCTTTTAACCAATGTTCAGTGAAACAAACAATTTCAAACTTTGTTTTTTCTAAAAACAATTCAATTTCAAGTTGCTTTGAAGAGAAACCTTGAATATTTTGGTGAAATAATTGCATAGAATTCTGCTTAACCCCTTTTTTACATTTAGCTATTTTATAGCAAGAAGGCACATTGTTGTTGATCGGTGTAACATTAATGTCACTGGTATCTTCTTTTGTCGTACTAACTAGTTTAAATGAGCATCCGGAGTAAGCCCCAAGACGCCCATGCCATTAGTTGACCCCACTCGAGAATATTCATTAGTTAAACATGAATCCTCCCAGGAATTGTAAAAATAATTATAAATAAAATTAAAAGAATTATTAGTATCATTACTAATAGTCGCAGTGTTGATAATAGAACTAAACATTGACATACTACTTATGTCTGAGTGAATATTATAAACTAATAGCCTAGCTATTTTGTGTCTACAACTAATAGGTAGATACACTTTACCACGCGTCGACTTAAGTTTACCAACAAAACTGTTGATATCAAGGTATATAAGCCTGTCACTATAGTGACCTACTAAGAAATGAACATGCTTATTCAGCATGTGAATATAGTTGTTTTTTCTGTTTGACAATTTTTCAAAATATGGAAAAGCACACAATATTACTTTACGACAATTCAACTTTAACAACTCTGTTACACTGTCTGTGATATCTTGTTTTGTAACTTTTGAACTATTTCCTATAAATATTGTTATATCAGTATAACTAATTAGATATGCTCCTATAATATATATAGAAGAAATTAGGTTTTACGTAGCATATGTTTCTATGGCAACTTTGAATTGTCTCTGGTCGCGGGAGACTTTTGTTGGGACCATCGTTCAAAAGGCTGTAAGATTCATAAATTCATATTTTGTGTACCTCGTTGTCTTTATTATTTTTAAATTTAGATTGTTGATGTAAATTTAGTATTTTTATTGTTTGTTAATCTCATTGCATAAGATTCTGTAATATATTTTCCTGGGAAAGGTCACTGGCACTTGTAACACAGATCTATCACCTAGTACAGGAGTCAGGGAGTTCACAAAATTTGTAACCACTTATTTCTGTAATGAAGATTATTGATTATTATATATACTTAGTATTTCTAGTGGCCGTCCTGTTTTGTTTTGCTTGTAACATTAATTTGGTATCAATTAACACTATAGCCTATCTATACTCACGCACGATACTCTTTGGGACTGAAATAGTATCATAACATAATCATTAACACTAGAAACGGGATATTCAAACGAAATAGATAGTTATCGGATATCCGGATATTCATTTTATTCGGGGTATTCGGTTTTTTTTTATTCAGGGTACTCTCTCATGGTAAATATCTTGTTTCTAGTGTAATTGATAATGTTAGTGACCAATGACAGTTTCAATTAGTATTGTGTGAATGCTCCTATTGTTTCAAAATTCAAAAACTATTTTTTCGTGGACGTTTCGTTAAAGATTGTGATTTTGAGTAATTACTTAGGTATTTTCTCATAATATAAATAAATATATATAATATAAATAAATATATATAATAATGACAACGACTGCCGACAAAGTGTTTTGCAATTTGGCAGACTTTTACATGTTGTCATACAGATTCAGATTTTTTAGGTAGAAGTCCAACACGCTTTCTCCAGACAAATGTTTGACGGCTGTTTTTTTTTTTTTTCTCGGTGTGAAAATCCTCAATGGATGTCCTCCGCCCTGGGGAGAGTTAAGGGGTTTTTCAGACTCGCACTGACTAAAACCACACCGTTGTCCACTCCATCGAGCAAACAACAACGATCGGCTCGAGACTTTCCGTTAGTGGGGGGCCCATGGCCGAATTGTCCCTCGGATCCACGGATCTAGGGTCTCCAGCCGCGCGTGATGACGGCTGTCTACTCCAAGTAGTGTAACTGGGAAATTGTTTTTACGATCGCGAAATGTGGCGCCACCTGTCAGGATTATCGCGAATTATTGAGCAACGTGGAAAACTAAATGTAAGTAGGTACTAACTGTACTCTCGTCAGTTCTAGTGTGGAGTTAGTAGTAAAACCAAGTTTATCGTAGTTAGCACTTGCCGTAGGTACATACTTCAATCCAAACGTATAGTTATTGGTGAAGTTTTTCCTTTAAGATAACTAAGAGCGCAGAGATGGATAATGATAACACACAACAATTTTTTCGTGTTTTTGGTTTTCTTTGGCTTTGTGTTGGGATACATTATAACCTCATGGACTACCAGAATATCATATTATTATACCGAATGTTTTTAATTAATGAGTACTCTGGTTGCAATTTCAATTATATATGCAATAATTATCGGCATAGGTTGATTGAAACAATGCTTAAATAATGCTTGATAGTGATGCGATATTCGCATCAGAGCCTACAGAAATATCTTTGGCAAACTCTGTTGCTTAGCCACACGTTGCATGATTGAAAACATAGATGTCGTTAGTTTCTTCTAGTTAGAAAAAAACTCGGAAAAAAGTAGCTTGTCCCGCCAAATAGGTACAAAAAATAAAATAAATTAGAAAACTAGTTTCGTATGTAACACAATAGGTATGTTTGTATAAAGAAATATTAGAATATAAAGTCTTTGAACTTCCCCCTTGCTGCTAAAATGTGCGCGCGCATTTGTGTACTCTGTATCGCTGAAGCGCTCTTTTTGTGTCAGCGGTAAGTGGAAGCAATTTCATTATTATTTATCCAGAATAAAATATTCACAAAAATGTCTTAGTTTTATAACTGCTTCTAATATAATTTAGTTGTGTTGTTCATTGAACTGAAAATGTCAGAAAATGTGATACTGAAAACGAAAAGTGAGCGTAGTTATAGTTTGGTAATGACATTGATTTTGACACCATAGTATTTCTTAATATGCATCCTATAGTATAAAATTAAATAATATTCCACAATTATCACGGTTAGAGAACTTTTTATAAGTAAAAAGTCCCATTGTCCCAGTATGAAGCCCAGTTTAAATTCCCGTCACAACATATAGTCAATTTGCAATGTGTTAAAGCGCTGGATTGGCTGGATTGGCTGGATTCTAACGTGCACTGATATCGGACGATCTCAAAAACATAACCCCACGCCATCGCTGACAGCTGACAGTTAACTCTATGCGAGCCAAGGAAGTGAACGACTCTACATTAATTTATTCACTCATGACCCGAACGGACGGAATATTCATTTCCCAGGTGTTTCTCACGAAAACGGACGCTACATGAGTTGTGACATCTATTTAATTAATAAAATATTTTCATTTTCCAAATAACGTTACCGCGAAGTATTATTTTGAAAAATCAAGGTTAAGTGATGTAAATTACTATGTAAGAAGAGTTTGTTATACAATTATGAAGCGTTGAAACGTTTTTTGTTGCTGAAAAACTCGGTGCAAGTCAAGGAAAGTTTGATTTAGCTGTTGTTGCCAGAAGTAAATTGTAAGTAGGATTTAATTTAATATAATATTAACATTAAATTTTATTTATTGAAAACTTTTTCATTAAATTATTTATCAATTTCATGGAATTGCATGCATTAATCTTTATAACAGGTGTATAATTTTATAATTATATTTTACATGCATGAAATTGAAGTATGACAAAGTCCATGCGTAAAGTATTAAATTGTTGTTTACATACTTCGCCAACACTCAATAATAGCGGGAAAATTTAAATTAATTCGAGTGTGTTTCTAGGAATGTTTCATTTTAATTGAAAAGATTGTCATTGAATTTTAACTTAGCGTTAATGACATTCATTTTAAGTTGTATTAGGAGGTTTTATAGCTTAGGAAATAATTATTGAGGAAATAATTGCAGCTAAGTTTATATTTACTGTAACTATAGATAATTATAATATAATTGACGCAGGTAAAGATGCATTTTATGGTAGACGCACTCGACTTTTGCCCTCGGGAAAATCCTTTTTTGTAAACTGTAGATTCCTACGTACGTAGAATATAATTAAAGTCATTTAAATGACCTACTCCAAGTTTATGAAACCAAAAATAAATTGTTGACTTTCGAAAAATAATAAATTTAAATCGTATGTTGTATAACATATTTATAATTTATATTATAAATATGTTATACAACATACTGACTGCCTCGTTGGTCTAGTGGTCGTAAGCACGACTGCTGAGCATGAGGTCCTGGGTTCGATTCCCAGGTCGGGCCAAGTGTTATTGGGTTTTTCCATCAGGAATTTCTCAGTAGCAGCCACGGAGTCTGGATTTGTGCCCGGTTGATGGCAATAGGCTCGCCTAGGGGGCGAGCCTATTGCATATACATGGGACTTAAAACACAACTGGCGAAATGTGGGTGTACTATTAGGTACACCTCTGCCTAACCCTACGGGGATTACAGGCGTGATGTTATGTGTATGTATACAACATACGATTTAAATTACTTATTATTTAATTTACTTATTTTCCAAGCAGATTTTTGTATTGATCTGAGTTTCAATACAACCTTTAAAGTTGATAACATTTTAATCATACACATTAACCAATAATAACTAAAATGAACTGAATTTTTTCAAAATTTAGTAATTATAGTATTGTGTAATGTTTATTTATTTGTTTCCGATTATTAATTACTAACATTATATATTTTTAACTGTACCTTAACCTTAACAAAACTGGATCATTGTGTCTGAGAAATTAATAAATTGATTGATTGATTCATAAATGATAACATTAATAACTAAAGCAACCTAATAAAGAGAGCTTTGATCGATGCACAGTGATAAGTCGAGTTGATAACCTAATTAATTTGATAAACGACATCTGTATAGCAGATTGTCTATTCAATATTCTGCAGAATTGTGTAGGTCAGTATTGACGACACATTAAAGAAGCTTTTTATAGTTTCAATGAAAGACCAGTAAATTGGAAAAACGAAAGTAATAAAACGAAAACAAAATAAGTCCAAAGACGAGTCATCGGATAAATAATTGCCCATTAGAATAAACTACGTGAATCCATGGCGTTTGCACAAGAAACCTACGTCAAAAATACAGGTGGAAAAATGAAGAGGCTTTACCGTTAACTGATCGATGACGATTCGTGTGACTTTTTGTGTGCAAATGTCCTCGATAAAATCAGCCAGCTATCTAGAATACTAGACAATACCTATACTAATTAGGAATAAAGGCAAACACCGTGGAAATGAAGACTGCTTAGCAAGAATGTGGATAAACTGCTTTCGATTTCGACGTCTCTACAAGAAATTGTTTATGCAAAATCAGTATTTTGTGAATAAAACCTTGTTATGTATTTTGAATGTGTATCATATTAACTGGGAGAGCAGCGGTGGCCCAGTGGTAGCCGCATTACTTTGTGTAATTTATTTCATCACCACTGCTCTCAAAAACGGTGAAGGAAAACTTCGTGAGGAAACCAGCATGTCCTAGAACCAAAAATTCGAAGACATGTGACATCTACCAATCCGCATTGGGCCCGCGTGGTGGATTATAGCCCATTCCCTCTCATAGAGAGGAGGCCGGTGTCCCAGCAGTGGGAACATTGTAGGCTGATGATGATGATCATATTAACTGTTCATTGTTTCTGTGAAATCTTACTGCATATTCTTACCAAGATCTTAAGTTTAAACAGTGATCTTCAAACATAATTCCTGTTGATTCCATATCTTTTTAATACCACGAAAACAGTTTTACGTTTTATCTAACACCAGTGTCTGTTTTAGAATCAGCATTCTCTTTGTCAAACATAGAATGCGTGCAGTCTTAGCAGCTTCTTAGTTTGTGATACGGCAATATCTAGTAACTGCAGGAAAAATAAAGGATTCACTGATGCACCAATGGTCTTCTGTTTCTCCGAATCTTGGTTTGATACTAGCTCGGCCAGGAATTTTTAGCCAACCCACTCGTGATTTTTTTTTTAACATACTTAATCTAAACTTGATATAAAATAATTTTCATCCATTAAACATAATATCAGTGAAGGTCTTCCTAACTCGGATCCTGTACTATCAAATATTCTTTCTTAAGACAGTTATCGTTCCTATTTCGGAAACAGCAAACGTCATAGTCTCGATCTATTTTCGATTGATGGTCGCGAGATCCTGACGTGAAAGTAATATTTTTGTAATAGATATTTTCAATCCTATACTATCAATCTCAAACTATACCAATCATAATCATCTGCCTAGCCTATTCCCAACAATGTTGGGGTCAGCTTCCAGTCTAACCGAGCAAAGCAGCTGAATACAGGTATTTTACATGGAGCGACTGCCTATCTGACCTCCACAATCCTGTATCTACCTGTAACAACTGTCAATGACCTACAAATGACAGCCAGGACCAAAGCGTTGGCACGGATTAACATACTTTTCGAGGCACGGAGGAAACTCGGTATGTAATGGGTCACCCATCCATAGATCAACCTAGGCAACTGCAGCCTAATTTAAAGATTGATCCGAGCGGCTGTTATTATTTAGGTACGCGCTCAAACTACAACAACAGTTAAAGCCAATTCACTGTAAGATAATTATATCGAACAGTGTGCAAGTGTGCTTCAATATGCAATCATAGTTAAAATTCTGTGTCACGATCAAGTAGCATGGACAACAGTAGCTACTGATGAAGACTCAATCAATTTTAATCGATTACTACAGCATTACTCTTATTTCGATTACTGGCTGTAATGCTGTATTGCTGACCGCTTCGATCAACTCTTTCATTATAGTCATCATTTATTTGTTTTATTGATATTCGTATACTTGCATCGCTGCTAGGTCTATTATAGAATAAGGTTGCGTAATGTGCATTTTTATCGGTAATAACTGTTATATTACCTATTGCCTTATTGAGGCTCGTTCTATGGAAACCCATGATGGTTTGTGTGGTATGTTTACGTTTTGTAAAATTTGTATTGAATAATGAAAGACAAAAACGATAATTATGTGTCATGTCTACGGCATTATTCATAATTGAAGAATATGAGTTTCCAATTTTGCTCTTAGCCGGTTTTTTTTTTTCGACTGGGAAATCATCAAATGACTCCTCCCGCTCTGGGCGGAGCGAAAAGGAGTGTCAGACTTGTACTGACTAAAACCCATCCATGTTCCTTCCTTGCCCTTTGTGTTCTAGGGCTGCGGTATCTCTTTCGAACAGCTCTGGCTGCTCTTAGCCGTCAAATGGTAGGAAATGCAGTACATTACACATTCATCAATACATTCTATTTCATCATTACAAGACTGAGGAGAGTAATTTAAAATTGGTTATTCGAAACGATAAATCACATAAAAGTAAAAAAAAAGAACCGAAGAGATCAAGAAGTTAAACCGTCTGTGAAATCTTGCACATGTTATGAAGTTGAAAAGCTGAAGAAAAAAGAAGGAATTATCGTTACAGGTAGATGTGACCTCAGCCAACCAAACCTGAGTTCATCAGCAGGGTTATCTGTGCCACTTATCTAAAAAAAAAACTAGTGTTTTTGTTGTATCTATCTGCCGGTGTATCGAACACGTAAACTTTCCGAGTTCCGTCAGACTGTTGGCATTTTTATCTCATTGACGTAGTTTAGTTTTCAATATCATTATTCAAGATTTATCTTTCACCTAACATCCATTGTATGTTTCTTATGTGTATGAATGAGCTATTATATTATTTACATCGCTACTGTAATAGTTCTCAATAGCCACTCCGTCAATGGGGGGCAATAGGTTGCGACGTCTATTAAAGATTCAGTCTTCTGATCAATCAATAGTTTCTTTGCACAAGGGTCCGTTACCCCTTCACGAAGCCGGCAACCAAACATTCTGTAAATCTAAGTAATTCTGCGCAAAAATTATTGCTAGGAAACGATTTTTTTTGGGGTGAAACATGATGTTTTACTGTACTTAGGACACAATGTAACGCAATCAAAAAATTGTGTCGATAGATTGATTGAATAGCACGGAGATCGTGCAAGCATTTAAAATAAAGATATAACATTAAAAACATGTATTAAAAAAAAAAGCCTGGGAAAAGTTGGAACTTTGACCGCCAATGTCTCCGTAACTAAAAGGTTCCCAGGTATGGTCTAGAATAAAAAAAATATCGCAATGACTGCATGAGCCTTGATGCCTTTTGGCTTCGTTAGGGTAATTTTACACCCATTATTTGTTTGATATACCTTTCTTGTAATCTCAAGTAGAATACTTTTCCATCTGGCTTATCTACAAGTGTGTGTTTTACTACTTGTCTATCAATTGCTTTATTTTACGACCTACCACAATATCTATTTAAAACTATTCCGTTTATATGAACCCGTTTCTACTTAATTTTGGGTTCAAGTTCTTTATCCTTCGCATCTTTATGATTTCAGATTTGTAACACTTACAAAAATTGCAATTCAAAATTCATTTTCGCCGCCCTGTTTAGGGTTCCGTACCCAAATGCAAAATACGGGACCATATTACTAAGACTCGGTTACCTATCATAAGTTCGAAAAATATTAGACCGAATTTCATTTCACCTAAAACTTTTCAACTATTATCGTTTCGTTTTTTTTACTTCATCGAAGTCACGTCTGCCACTATATCGGTTGACCTATTATCAATTCGATTTTTTTCGACGTTTCATTTGGTCGAAAAACTTTTTACCGAAGTTATACTTAGCCGAAATAACATTTGTTCGAAGTATTATGTTTCCGAACATTCATTATACCACTGTTTTAATTACCACTAGCTGTGCCCGCGGCTTCGCGCACTTATCAGGCATTATCAGGGAACATTACATGAGAACTTGAAGTCGTAGTATATTCCTAACATCCTCTACAAAATAGTGTACTAGTATACTGACTTACAGGACAATGATGATGATGATGATGATGATGATGATGATACTGACTTACTGTTAATTTAAACTAATACCTGTTAGTACATCTTTGTTTTAAGTAAACGAACTCGTAGTCAATTTCTGGGGGGAATAAAATAATTAATTAAGCAAATTGATGCAATTAATGGTAGGTCTGTATGATAGGTCTCGCAGCTGAGAATCCTTAAAAAAAAAATCTTTCAACTGTAATGGCACTTAATAAAACAGTTGATGAACAAAAGTGATCCCAGTAAGAAGCATGCACACAAGGATGGTTGTTTGCATGCTGCATGCTTGTTTGTATACATGCAGCATGCAAGCAAGCTAGCATGAGATTAAATACGGGACTGAAATGTGGTCGCTCACAATGGACTTCATCAGAAGGCTTAAAGTCACCCAAAGGGCGAAGGAGAGGGCTATGCTCGGAGTGTCCTTGTGTGATCAAATGAGAAAAAGAAATGAGGACATCTGCAAGAGAACTAACGTTACCGACGTAACCCGAAGAATCGCCAAATTTAAGTGGCAGTGGGCATGGACGGATGGGCGATGGGGCCAAAAAGTTCTGGAGTGGCAACCGCGAATCTCCTACTAGGTGGACCGATGATCTGGTGAAGGTTGCGGGGATCCGCTGGATGCGAGTCGCATGGGACTGGTTAATGTGGTGACACTTGGGGGAGGCCTATGTCCAGCTGTGGACGTCCTTTGGCGTCTTTTAGTATATACACTGTTATTGTGAAATTTTTGTGTGTAAATTCAGATACAAATTACTTGTTTATGAATAAATGACTTTGACCGCTCTCAAAACGGCGAAGGAATACATCGGAAAGAAACCGGCATGTCCTAAAACTAAAAAATCGAAGACATGTGACATCTACCAACCCGCACTGGGTCCGCGTGGTGGATTATAGCCTATCCCCTCTCATAGACAGGAGTCCTGTGTCCCAGCAGGCAGAATATTATGGGTTGATTATGTTTTTATTTTGTCTTATCATTTCGTCTTTCTCTTACTTTCACCGTTTTAAAATTTTTATCTATACTATCTTATAAAGGCTTACTTAAAGTACCGAAAGTATCGAAAGTACCGGGAATCCCGGTTCTTTTAAACAGAACCGGTTCTGTATTCCCTAGTTAACACTGTGTTAGCAGAATTTTGGGCTGTACGAAAAGGCTCTTCATCATCTTTTTGCGTCACTTTCTCACGATTCTGTGAGAAAATTGAAGTGAAAGCAGACCAACCTTTTAATTTATTTTAGTGATATTTTTTCATTGTTTCAGACAAAAATGGCAGTGTCAGCCTTTGGGGCATGGGACTACGCCATCATGGCGGCAACGATGGTCGCTTCAATAGCTATTGGCTTATATTTCCGTTTCAGCGGTGGAAAACAGGCAACAAATGAGGTAACTATATTCACATTTACTTAGAGTGGTATAGGAAAAATCGTCGACGTCGAGGAAAACGACGTATCCAAAACTAGAAATACAAAGACGTGATCATCCAGCATCGGCACGATTATGGTCCTATCCTTGTCATAGAGAGGAGGTCTGTGTTCCAGCAGTGGGAACATTCTAGGCTGATTATGCGATCATAACATAATTGCACGTTCCCATTCCATCCCTAGGTTCTCTCCGACTTTTGTCGCCCTCTATATCGCTTACCAGTGGTATTTGGTTCGCTTCACGATGAAGTTTTTGAAGGTCAAGAACAAATAAATCGATTAACGTTTGCCTGCCTTTCGATGGCGTCCTTTTCATTTTCTCTCCCATCTGCGTTATTGTCGTTTGTTAAATCGTTATTTGCAATAATATATTCTTTAGCTAGCTCTAATCTTTAGCTAGCTACAGCAATTAGTACTAAAGCTAGTACTTTGACTAACCAAATTAATTATTTTCAGGAATATCTGCTAGCTGACCGCAACATGTCAATATTCCCCGTAGCAGTATCACTAATGGCATCGTTCATGTCAGCCATCACACTGCTCGGGGTATCAGCAGAAAACTATTACTACGGCATGCAGTTCGTCGTCATCAACATATCATACGGCGTGGCAACGCCTATTGCCAGCAAATTGTACTTACCAGTCTTCTTTGGACTACAGAAAACGAGTACATATGAGTACTTAGAGATGCGGTTCGGGCCGCAGATCAGAATGTTGGCGTCTTTGACATACACTTTACAAATGGTGCTATACAATGGTATAGTTTTATACGCTCCTGCGATTGTACTAGAGTCGGTGACAGGGTTAGATAGACTGATTTCTATATTAGTGGTAGGGTTAGTTTGTACGTTTTATTCTACTTTGGGAGGGATGAAAGCCGTGCTGTTTACTGATCTCCTGCAATCAGCTCTGATGTTCGGAGCTGTCTTCAGTGTTGTTGTGTTCGCTTCTATGCAAGTTGGAGGCTTCACACAAATATTCGTGATAGCTAGGGAAGGTGGACGTCTTGATTTTTCGAAGTAAGTATAAAGAAATGTGCTCTCTATAATTTCAAAGTAAAGGTCGTATTTTGATTGCTGTTTCTTTAGTTTCAGTCTGGATCCTACGGAGAGGCACACGTGGTGGTCGCTGGTCATCGGAGGGTTGGTGACTTACCTGTCACTGTATGCTGTCAACCACACGCAGGTAAGAACTTTACGAAATGTTACACAACCACTATCTCATAAGTACGTTCACTACGCAGCACGCGCGTAGTAGCTGAACTAGAACTTCCAAAAGTTAAGATTGCTAAAACAAACGAAGGTGTAAACTGAATTTCGAAAATGGAACTTATTGTCAAAGTCAAAACGTTTATTGCGAACTAAGTGTACAGTGTTGGTGTTATGTTATGTTAGTTCGTATGACTTAGCAGCCTTTTACAAGCATTCTACAACGAGGTATTTATTACGAATACATCAGTAGATCAAGATACTCACAAGAATTTCTTCAAAAATCAAACAATGAATCTGTGAGCATACAACTTCTGTCGAGAGCGAATTCATACAGAAAATAGAAAAATGTTGACATACTCATAACTACACTATACTTATCGTCACCGTATCACTTGTTAGTATTTCACGTCTAGCGTAGATAATAGCGGTTTTTTCATTATAAAAGGAAAACAGCTATTCACACAAACGTTAGATTACACCACGTTTGTCGCGGTTTTGATTACCGCACGAAACAAATATTTGTATGGCCAACAGGTAGTTGTTCCGGGTTTGACTGATTTTGTATGTGAGTTTAAATGTTTGCAAACGCACGATACAGGAGAAAATCCTAGGAAAGGTTTAAAAAAAAACACACCCTCCATTTAAACCCAAGCAAAGATAAGAACATCTAGTGTAATCCTCCAGCATTATCAAATACTTGCACACTTGGCGTTGCGTTTCTTATCAATATTTGCATTAAGATGCAAACTTGAGGTGGTAATACTCTCAGTTATCTTAGTTATAAGGTCGTTTATTTCTGTATTTTGATCCGGGAGTACGTAAGCGTAAAAAATGTTTGGAAAACACTGCACCATTTGCTGAAGTCGTTGTTATAATACCATCAGTACTAGTGTGTCTTTTTTGAATGAGATAATAAACTCTAACACTGAATAAAGAACGAGAAGACGGAAGACCGCTTGATTTGGCACAGCTTGAGAGTGGTTTACGTAATGAAATTACATGTAAATACAAACTCAAAGCATTTATTTTCATTAGACCGTTACAGGCACCTTTGAAGAACAAAAACAAAAGGATAAAGCTACAGTCCCAGTCACAAGACCCAATGACTTCGAAAGTTCTGTAGTTGCCCATTCCAAAGCGTATGGTCTCTATGGAGAAGAATGGGCTAGAAACTCCATGGACATTCTCTTATATTACACATTATAAAATATACACGGACTGTCCCGCCTTGGACTGCGTCAGGATGAGTATATAAACATCGAGTGTTAAGAAGTATTGATATTGTATTGCATAACGGGCTGGTGTCCGCAAGTCCACGTCCAATGCTCGTATTTTACGTGATTGCTGATCAAACTTAACCAACTTAAACGCACCATGATTGACTTGAAACTATACCTACTTTTACATCATTGGCGTTTTGTCAACCTAGCCTTTTCCCAAAGGGCTGATTACCAGTTTAACCAGATGCGCCAGATTGTGGCCACAAAATACACTGGTGTTAATGCAGGTGCTAATAATTTTAAAGTACCTACTAATAGTTCCAATAAATTCCTGCTAATCGCAGAAGCTATAACCATAACATTTATGTATTCAGAAACAAACGTACCTTCAATAATGTGTGCGGAGACTTACGGTATGAATTGTTTGAAAATATCATTCTCGTTGGTATGATTTTTGATATTCTTTTAAATGATTCTTGACGGGTCCTAAGGCTGCGTGTCCACCGGAGCCAAGCGAGACTGCGGAGCGGAGAAACAGAGAAATATTAACCAATAGGATTATCCACTGAAGAGGAGCGGAGATTTTGTGCAATCCTATTGGTTAATATTTCTCCGTTTCTCCGCTTAGCAGCCTCGCTCCGCTCCGGTGGACAGGCAGCCTAAATCGTGTAGAAGCTTATACGGCGCTTTCAATTTAGACGGTCGGTGCCGGACCGCTGCAGTCCGGTTGTCGTTCTGCGTACGGGTGGTTATTATTTTTCATATAAAAGGACTCAACGCAAGATCGTGCGGGAACAGTACGACGCTCGTCCGTCGCCGGGACGGCAACAATACATATACCTATACATACATGCCTTTTTTTTTTCGGATCGGAAGTCATCAAATGACGGGCAGAGCGGAAGGGAGTGTCAGACTTGTACTGACTAAAACCCATCATTGTTCCTTACCGTCCACAGGTCCGCGTCTACGGTGGCCGGAAGCCACCATGTGACCCCCAACGCCCGGAGTGTCTCCCGCGGCGGCTGGGACGAGACGTTCTCTCCCTCTCACGCTCCGCCACCTCCTTCGCTACCATGACTGCTTCGCAGAAGGAGGTGACGGCGTCCCATTCCCTCTCTCTCCGGACCATGGATTGAACCAGGGCGGAAGTTTGTTTCTTCTTAACTTCGATCGGACTGCAGCCGCGTACCTCTTCAAATAAGACGATTCGCGTCGTACTGCTGCCGTCTGGCAGTAGTACTGTTCACAGTCGTAACAACCGTGCGGCGGCAGTCCAATATCAACCGTCTAATTTGAAAGCGCCCTTATTGTTGCAAGCTTAGTACCCGTTGTGAGTACATTGGAAAAACAGACGAACATTCATACAAATTGTCATCACCTATTTGCCTACAAATGGTGTAAAAAAACCCTTCACGAAGCCGAAAGGCACTAGTTCCCATCAGTCACTGCGATATTTTTTTTGTTCTAGGCCATACCTGAGCTCTTTGTTTGTAGTTACTGTGTTTTAGAGGGTGATTTTTTTAATGTAACTACTACTGTTTTGAGTGCTTTACCGTAAACCGTGATTTTTCATCCCAAAAAAGAGTTACTTTTGATGAACAGACGCTTACGCTAACGCTTGGCTTCGGTGCGTTTACACCCTGCATATCTAAGCATTTATTTACGATTTTTCAATTGATCTTAATCACACCGCACCGTGTACGTATAGTCGAACAAGCTATTTGGTATACACGTAAAAATATTCACAATTCTAGTACACTGACAATATTGTATGCAATTTTATTTTATACCTATTGCTTTTGTCATTAAGAGTCAGTATCTTATCGAGACAGAAAACCTATAGCAGAAGTTTTTTAAGTTAATCCCTAAGATCGGTAGCACTTGCTTTACGTACCTATCGTTATCGAGGCGATTAAAGTTTTTAGTAGTGTCAATGGCCTAGCGTGATTGGTTGTAATTATTATCAGTATTTCTAGCGACAGAACATGTGTCCAATACGTAATACGAAGTTTTCATGGAATATATCCAGAATTATGGCAGTTATCTTAGGTGTTGATAAACTCTGAGTTATAAGTAGTTTTGCTTTTTTAACTTTTACTTTTTTTTTTACTTTTTACTTAAAAAAAAACTATTCAGGTTAAAAACTGATAACTTATGTGGAGCATCTGCTGGTTACAGTTTCTTGTCTCCTTAGGTGTTAGTTGAGGTGAAGAAACACTATCGCTCGCTTTAGGCTCACGCATGATGAATGTTATGTTAATCACAATACTTAAAGTTTATTATAACAATAAAATGTCTTCACACTCATAGTACCCGTTACAATTAGCCACTGATATAGTATAAAGGGGAAGGTAAAGTAAAGGGAGTAAAAAGAGTAAAGGGAGTAAAAAGACTCTTAACGAAGCCGAAAAGCACTTATTCTCGCCGTCATTGGAATCATTATTTTGTTCTAGACCATACCTGGGAACCTTCTAGCTACGTATATATTGGGGGACAAAGTTTCAACTATTTTACATTTTTTTTTTAATACAACTACATGTTTTTAATGTAATTTTTTTAAGACACCTTCACGAGCCCCGTACTATTCAATCTATCCATCAGCACAATGTTTTGAATGCGTTACATTGAGTGCTACCGTAAAACGTGAAAAAAAAAGTCGTTTCCCAGCAATATTTTTTGCGTAAAGTTACTTAGTTTGATGTACATAAAGCTTGGTTGACAGCTTCGTGGAAAGTCCGTTTACACCCTGTATTTGTCATCACACAGTTGTTGGTGGATTAGTCAACTTCATTCAACTCAGTCTGTTGCCGTCTGTAAGTCAACTACACTGAGCTCAAGTTTATCCCCAAATTATTCAACTCACATACATTTGCTACATTTGTTTTGGAAATAAGGCTTCAGAACTACGTTCTAAGAAGTAAGAACTTCTCGATAAAATCGATCCCTCGACAATGAAGAAATATGACGACAGTATGTTGCTATTCCGTCTATATTTCTTAATTGTTTTGGGTTCGGAATCTGCCGCTGCGTCGCCCATCTGACCTTTGTCTAAATGAATGACTTTATTTATTAAACAGGTCGCTTTAACTCTGAAATAATCTCACGGACAAGGTACTTATGTTTGGTTTTTCAACGTCCAGACATTTGTTGTGAGATAAAATACAGTCTCGGCGAAGATTTAATTGAGTTGGTGATACGGTGTAGAAATTGAGTACCTTGTGGTGGCTTCGAGAGATTTATTGTAATAAAAAACAATTCGTTTGGGGAGATAGGTACTTAGAATTATTAATCGATTCAATTTGAGGGAAATTAGACAATACGAAACTATTGATTATTGCACGTGAATCTCCGACGCAGATTAGGGCGGACCGCGCCGCAGCGCAACACATTGCACACTTTAGACCCGACTGAGGATAATGTGTTTATCATTATCCTTTATTATAATATTTATGTTAGTTCCATTGTGGCTCTCTAGAGACCAAACCCGTGGGCCGATTGGGATAATTTTACGTCAATCGATTTATCTTAATCTTTTGAGTGCCATTCACATAATAAAATCTTTTTTTTGTATGAATCGTATTGTATATGTATAGAATCGTCACAACCCAAACAGGCTGCATCACATTTATTTTATTATATTTAAACTAGCTGTTGCCTTTGTTTGCGAAAAACAATAATAAAAAAAATATTTGTTACGTTAGTAGGTAGTTAGTGCACGGAATCATAATTGTTTTTCTAAAATATAACATCGGCCCAAGTGGTAGTGCAAGCTAAAAAAAACTTCAGTTATCTGCCAGTCGAAACAAACAGACAAGCAGACAAAATTAAAAAAAAAATGTGATTTTGTTATAAGTGCCGTATATAATTATTTTAAACAGACAGTTCCATTTTAATAATTTGTATAGATGTGATGCACTGGGGTTCTCTACTGTTGCTATTTGGCACTTTACTTAGCCATCGACAACTTGCCATGTGGCTTTTATGTGATTTTGACCACTAAGCTCATGTTCCACAGGTGCAACGACTGCAGACAGTGAACACACTGGATCGGTCTCAATGGTGCTTATGGTGGAGCTGGCCGGTCCTCTCAGTCCTTAGCGTGGTGACGTGCATCAGCGGGCTTGGCATCTACGCTGTCTATAGGAATTGTGATCCTTTCGTCAGTGGCAGTATTTCAGCTGTAAGTTTGGTTAACCATCCAGGTTGGTGGAAGTTCAACTTAAACGAGACTCTTGTCAAAGTTGCTATTGGTCCCATTTGGGAGTCGCTTCATGCAAAATAGTGGTATTCAACTACGTTCGGTCCGATCAATATTTTCTATAAGAATTAACACGGTTCAAACAGCCTGACTCGCATATCAACCGGAACCAGATGCATACCAATATTTTACATGCAGTAACCTGACCTTCGAAAATCAGTAACTGGGCAATACGTTACTCTTAGGAGTAGCAGGAGCAAGAGTAGGTTCCTAAGAAAGACTGGTTGACAAGTTAAAACCCTTGTATCTTCTCCCCAACAGATAGACCAGCTGATGCCCTACTACGTGGTACAAGCCATGAGAGATGTGCCTGGACTAGCGGGACTCTTCGTGGCAGGCATCTTCAGTGCTTCGCTGTCCACCATATCTGCGTCATGCAACGCTCTAGCAGCTGTCACGTTACATGATTATGTAGGCAGGTAAGCTATCTGTCTCCAAGGCCTCCTGGGCCTCCTGGGCCCTGCTGCGGGACTGTTCGAAAGAGATACCGCGGCCCTGGAACACAAAGGGCAAGGAAGGATCATGGATGGGTTTTAATCAGTATAAGTCCGACACTCCTTTCCACTCCGCCCAGAGCGGGGGGAGTCATTCGATGATTACCGATCTGAAAAAAGTGATGTGAAAAGAATGATGATGATGACACCACGCAGGCCTCCTGGGTCTGCGTGGTGTCATCATCATCATCAGCCTATAATGACAGCGTCACAGCGTCAGCGTGACAGCTTCAGCGTGACAGCGTCAGCGTCGCGTTCTGCGTGGTGTATTACAGCCCATTCCAACCCACAGCGATGAAGCTTGTGTCACAGTTGTGGCAAAATTATAGGCTGAATACCTATTATATTATTTTTATTGCCCAGATTTCTGTAGTGATTTTTTGTGCCTGTCAATAAAGTACTTTTTGTTTTGCTTTACATCCAGAAGTGGACTTTTCAACAAAAGGTATGACAACATTTAAACAGCTTAAAAATAGAACGCTTGGTAGAATAGCCTTAGAATAGTGTAGAAATTGTATAATATGTTGGTATGTAAAAAAAATTGCCCATTAGGATGTGCATTGTAAGTTTTATCAATTGCATTCGTTTATTTTAACGCAAGTCGCATGATTTTAGACATCAGCTCCACTTATGATTTAAAATAGTAACTGCCAACATCTTAGTTCATCATTATTGACTCAGCGTCTCAAAAACGTCTGCAAAAAAAGTCTGCACAATTTCGAATTGCGCGGTGATTCCGATTCGGTGTATTTATAGGTGTTTATACGGGCGAAATCTCATTAACACACACAAATCAGCGTTTTCGAGTTCCTCTATCTCACTCTGTCATGTAAAGGCGTCATTTGGTTGAGCGTGAAGTCCGGTCGCAAGCATCTGTATTCATTCGCATCGGAAGAACTTCGGCCAATTGGACCTCTCACTTTAGTGAGTTACAATTGTAAGTGGTAGAAAGGGAAACAGATACAAGAAAAATGCTCATGTGTGCGTTGCAGTATGGCGTTTTATGGAAAGAATCCCGAATCTTTAACAGCCTCTGCAATTTTTTCTCCAAAAGATGGTGCAAGGTTCCTGCGTCCTACGTGCCATGGTTAACAAAGCTAGCCGCCTGCGCATACGGACTGGTCTTCTTAGCCCTAGCTTTCATCGCTGAATACCTCGGAGGAGTACTACAAGCTGCCCTCACCATATTTGGGGCTGTCGGAGGCCCACTGCTGGGAGTTTTCACTCTTGGAATGTTTACGACCTTCGCTAATGAGAGGGTCAGTACAATATCATTGTTTAGAATACTTGGATTAATAACGTCGGCTCCGGTATTGAATACTTTACAAAGACCTCGTTTGTTTGATATTTCAGGAATATGGATTTTTATCGCTGTAGTAGTTTGCAACTTTGAATAGCTATGACATTATAATTGCATATGATTTGTAGTTTAAGAGATTTTTACTGTCTCAAAGTTTGATTATCTGTATCATGGTTTCCAGATTTTTAAAATGGCTCATTTTGTAGTAGGTATTTATTATGTACAGACGCCAAACGTACCCGAAACTCAAATTTTCCCAATCAATCTTGAACCTAGTACTTTAGCAATTAAGTTATAAAATTATTAAAGAAATTTGACAGATTGTAGTAGCTTGATGTGCTGGCGTCTATACTTGCTAATTAAACGAAGGCCAAAGCAAACCAATAAAACTGTCATTGTTATTCAAATGATCTGTTCCAGAACATATACTACTGCATATAGGGTTATTTCAAAATCATTTTTAAGCTTACCCAGTCTTTTTTTCTATCTTCTTTTTCAGGCAGTATCAATGTCCCTTCTTACTGGCATGGCCATGACGCTGTGGATCAGTTTCGGAGGTCCACGTCCTCCGGTCACCAAATTACCTCTTAGTGTGGACGGTTGTGCCAACGTGACGCTAGCCGCCGTCACCGCTACCAACCCGAGAGATTACTTCTACCTCTACAAAGTTTCGTATATGTGGACTAGTCCGGTGAGTAACTAAAGATTTCAATTGAATCATGAAGATTGATCTCCTGGTTAAACAAATATCGTTCTATACTTGAGGAGTTTCTATACTTTTTAGGAGTTTCTTTACTTGAGGAGCTCGTGGCTAAATAATAACATCCGCTCGGGTCGATCTTTAGGTTAAGCCGTGCTTGCCTAGGTTGGTCTGTGGATGGATGACCACCCATTACATACCGAGTTTCCTCCGTGCCTCGGAAAGCACGTTAAGCCGTTGGTCCCGGCTGTCATTTGAAGATCTTTGACAGTCGTTAGGTAGTCAGTGGCCAAAAAAAGTCTGACAACCAGTCTAACCAAGGGGTATCGTATTACCCAGTACTAACTGGGTTGTGGAGGTTAGATAGGCAGTCGTTCCATGTAAAGTACTGGTATTCAGCTGCATCCGGTAAGACTGGAAGCCAACCCCAGCATAGTTGGGAAAAGGCTAGGCAGATGACGATGACTTGAAGAGTTTCCTTTAAAAAGGCAACCGCTCTATGTTAATTTTAAGTACTGGTCTTCAGCTGGTTAGATTGGCAAAAAGGCTAGACAGATGATGATGACTTCAGGAGCCTTCCTGGTGCAATTTGGAATCGTTCCCTTTTTGTAGTTCGCCGCTCCCTGTCATGTCGATTCTTAATACGGAAGACCCTTGTTTAAAGACATTCATATATCCTGGAGTTTTGTAAAGGACACCAATTTGCAATTTTTTTAAACCTTATACAACATACACGGGTACAAAGATGGAACTTCAAACAGAGGTGGAGAGATAAGGGCAAGGAAGGAACATGGATGGGTTTTAGTCTGACATTCCCTTCCGCTCTGCCCAGAGCGGGAGAAGTCATTCGATGATTTCTCATCAAAAAAAAAGGTGGTGAGATAACATGTCTGGTGTAAATCAACTAGATTCATTAAAAAGAAGAGAATATTATTTGATTTTTCGGTCTCGGTGGCAAGTAATTACATCACACAGTAATATTATTCAATTTGGTCGCTCGGTATTACTTGAATCACTATCAGTGACCTGCGTATGAATGAGCTCACGGTCATACGGTCAAAAGGTTGCCAGTGTAGATGTATGATTATTGTGTAACTGATAAGAAATCTGACGTTATCAATAACGTTGATGTAAGTGATAAGACTGTTGAGTTAGTTCTGAAAAATGTCGTGAGACTATATAGTTATCGTCCTGGGTATCAAATAAATGGGTCATGGGTATAAATGTGAGTTCCTACTATCGAAACATTCACGTAAGAACTTAGTATCTAATTAGGTTAAAGATTGGAACTTAGAGGTGAGATAGAAAAATAGATACAGGGTGTAAACAGACACAAAGAGTCTTCACGAAGCCGTCAACCAAGCATTATGTACATCAAACTAAGTAACTTTACGCAAAAATGATTACAGGGAAACGACTTTTTTTTTGGGGTAAAAATCACGTTTTACTGTAGGACTCAATGTAACGCATTCAAAACATTGTGCTGATGGATGGATTGAATAGTACGGCGGTCATGCAGGTGTTTTAAGTAAAAAAAAATACATTAAAAACATGTATTTAAAAAAAAAAAACTCAACCCTCAATATCTCCGTAACTAGAAGGTGGTATGGTCTGGAACAAAAAAAATCTCTTTATTTCAGTAAGACTTAAGTATGTGAATGTTTCGCCAGTGGACAGAACCACGAAACACACAGATAAACAGAAAGGAATTACAACACAAGTGTAGGTAGAAAGGTTAAGTGCTAATTGAAACCTGTTTGCTATAAGTAGGCAGATTAATATGTTTGCACTGCAGCTTGCTCATTCGACAAGTAACGTAGAAAGTAACTATGGAAAATTTGTCAAATGATACGAACGATGAATCACTTTTTTTGGACGAATCACATGCATCAATCATCTATGCAGTTTTATATTTAACTTAATTTGTTTATAATTTGCTTATTATATCGCATTTCATTACTTTGTAAGATTACACAAGTCAGATCAATGTCTTCGATGTTATTACACTGTAAAGTTGTTACTGTGTCCGTCCGGTTTTTACTATCTACTAGACTATCTTTTTTTAGATTATCTAGCGTTTTTTTTTACTGATACTGCTGTACAACATTTCATCGAAATCGGTTCAGTAGTTTAGGAGTCGGTAGGGTACGAATGAACGAACGAACAGATTATAATATGTAGAAAAATAGGTTTTAACGACCCTTCATCATCAGCCTACGACAGTTCACTGCTAGACATATTAGGCCTTTTCAATTGCACGCTACTTAACTCAATTCTCGGCAACTATCATACAGTTGCTACCAGCCACCCTGCGAAGATCGACCGATCGAGCCTGAGGGCGTTCCACCTTACGTTTTACAAACCTTATCCCAAGTTAGTTCGAGTTGGCACAATGTGTTGTTTTTTTTTTATTTTATAAGTACATCTCTATCAGTCGTTATCCCGGTAGTCATTTTTCTTTATTTATTTACTAGCTTAATAATGCCCGCGGCGTCGCCCGCGTGGAGTTCGATAACTGTCCCACGGGAACATACTATCGGGATAAAAAGTATCCTATGTGTTAATCCAGGTGATAAACTATCTGTGTTCCAAATTTCATCCAAATCCGTTCAGTAGTTTTTGCGTGAAAGAGTAACAAACATCCTTACATTAATACATACAAAATATAGTAAGGATGTACACACAAAATACTTAGCAAGACACTTATTCTTCCTCTTTTTTCACACGCCATATCCATTGTTTCTTTGGTCTTCCTTAACGCTTTTTTTCGAATTCCTTCCATTTCCTTCTTTGAACTAACTTTGAAATATCTTCTCAATATTACAGATCGGTTTCATCTGGGTTATGTTCTGGGGAACAGTGATATCTCTTCTATGGCGACAGCAGCAGCCTTGGGAGAAAGCAGGCCGGGCCCACCCGGACCCAGAACTCTTCACCCCCCCTCTAGCCAAGATTCTCAGAGCTAGGCACGGGGAGAAACCTGACGTGCAGGTAACCAAAGAGTAGAATAGTGCATGATGCCTGGCGGTGTTTATCTGGCTTAGTAGCTACGTAGAATGCATGGCTGCAGGTAGTGAATAGAGTAGACTAATTTGGCTTGCTTGAAAAGAACTTTTGGCGCTTGTAGATTGTGGGGTTTATTCATGATAAATAATAAACAAATAAAGGAGTTGTTAAAACGTCAAATTTTGGCTAAGGTGAAAGCGCACCCGCGGTAACCTGCGAAATTCAAATTTTCTTAAGTTTTTTATGATTATGATTCGTCGGGTTTTATATGAATTAAAATATAATTCGCAGCCATAACATAATTATATTTATTAAAATCATCAATACAACCCCTTTTTTTGGGTTGTTTAGGTGGCTTACAGCTAACAATACAAAAATTTCTAGTGAGGCAATCATCAACATAGTCATTTACAAGCCTCCTCAATTAGCAATAAACTATTGTTGCAAAAAAACTAATAACTAAGCATAAAATTCAAATTCATCAGAAACAACTTTTAGACAACGCAGTACTAATTGTCGCTACGCTGCTTGCAAACAAATCGATTGAGACCCGTGTTCGGTCCCGTTCACTCAATATTTCATGTCAACGTCATTCAATGGGATACAACAAACTTAGAGGGCTGTATTGATGATGATGATTTTAATGATAATAACTCAGTAAAGTCATATTTGTTACGGCTGCGAATCATATTTTAAAACCCGAAACTGACCTGCAAATTGCAAAAAAAAAAAAGAAAATTTAATTTGTTTCGAATTTCAATACCAGAATAATGCACATTTTGTAAACCATTCGGACCATTTCTCAAGTCCGTTACTTGGTGTAACTATGTAGTTTAACTATTACACATTATTATAGCTGCTTCACATTTTTAGAAATGTTATTTTTATGCCGCACGGCTATGACTTATAAATAGTACATAATAACATAAAATATTGCGGTTGTTCTATAACAAGATAGAAGTACAAAAATCTTTTTTTAACCAGGACTAATTTTACTAATGAAGTCTTCATTTTGTTACATTTAATAAATTTACTCTCTTACTAAACATTTCACCATGAAATGTATTTTTCTATATCACCTAATGTTTGTTAACAAAAACTTAGGGCTTGCCAAAATCGTCCACTTGGACAGTTTACGGAATAACTTTTAATTGAGTATACTAATTTCTTGATTGGATAAAATGTAAAAGCAAATGTTTTAAGTATCTACTAACATAGTGAGTACCTACTGATTAACAAATAAGTATAATCATTAAATTATTTCATGTGATCATTATGAGCGGTAGTTTGTGTTTTAGATGACACCGTGTGTGCTTTGACACCCCCCTTACTGTAGCGCACCTCTTATGAGACAACTTTTTAAGGTTTGTATTTTTTGTTTAAATTGTTATAATAGTACAGGAATTAAGGGATATCGACGCGCCATACTTTTACCATGCATTCTGGACATGACTGGGATGAAAGATCTGTCTTCTACTAATTTATTTTAATTTACAGAAAACATTTATAACTTGTATTGATCGATAGCTGGCAACAATACAAACAACGGCGACGGCACGGTTGGCGCAGTGGTTGAGCGATTGACTGCTGCGCTGCGTGTCGCGGGTTCGATCCCCGCACGGAACAAATATTTGTATGGCCTACAGATAGTTGTTCCGGGTCTGGCTGTTTGTGTATGTGAGTTTAAATGTTTGTGAGCGCACCCACGATACAGGAGAAATTCCTAGTGTGGGGCAACGTTTTTAAAAAAAAAAAAAAAAAAAAAAAAAAAAAAAACTATTGTCCCAGACAAAATCTTCTAAAGCGTCCCGTTTCCGAGATATAAGCTATCAAAATTAGAATCCGATACTTTGAATTTAAAATAAAATACGGGAAGTTTGGCAGGCCAAATATTGCAATTTTGTATGAAAAAAGATTTTTTATAACCTGCGAAAGTATTCTTTATAAAACGAAAACGCAATTGTATTTATTGTATTTAGGAAACGCGGTTATTGTTTGCGCGACGATGTCCCATACACCCTGTATATTTTTATGCTCTTTTTTTTAATGCATGCTGCATGGTTGATACATAGTGGGGCTTTGCATGAGCATGTTTCTTTATCAGCTACCTAAATGGAAAATATTGCTCATTTTTAAATTAACAATCAAACAAGGTTTGTTTCATCACTTGCTTTATATTATCTGTGGCAAGTGATGAAATCATCTTTATTAGTCGCAGCACCTGTGCAGTCTAATATTAATTATTATTTATGAAGGGTTCTGGGGGGTTACTATGACGTCTTAGAGCAGTTGTATTTCCAGTGTGGAAAAGAGACAGAGCTATACAGATCGTCTAGCGCCATCTCTTTCCCACACTAGAATGACAACTGCTTTATGGCCGCTGCCTCGAATTTTGCGGGCAGCGGGGCGGCGGCGGCGGCGGCGCCGCTTACCTGGAGTGCACCGCTCGTTGCCCGCTCCCGCGCCTCTGTTTTCGAGAACCGGTCCATTTAAATGTACGCATAAGATCCTGCCGCACCCGCGCCGCCGCCGCCGCCGCCCCGCTGCCCGCAAGATTCGAGGCAGAGGCCTAAGACGTCATGGTAGGCCGCCTGCAGTCAAATGGTAAAAACAGAACCATCTGTTTATCCGCCGAGTAGTGACTGTGTCTGTGCGAAGTAAATACTTATTTTTACTGTTGTACGTCATGTGTAAATATTAATCCCAACTTCGGAACCCGTTTAGATTTAGTGTTATCTGATTATCATGAATGCATGATGGATTTTTATTTTGTGCATTACCAAATTTTTAATATTTTATAATTTTATCATGTTTAATAAAGTTTTGAATATATTTTTTTATAAACCATCTGTATGGTTTTAAATGGTTCAGGTATTTTTATGATTATATTCTTTTTAACTATAATTGATTGCTAACAATTGTGATGATTTTTAACAAATAGGTAATCAAATTTTATTGTATTTTTTCAGTGTAAACTCTTGCATTCGAACGGCGTTCAAGACTAAAATACTGTACTTATTGCAATAAGTAGACAATTTTTAATTTGAGAACATTTTTTTTGACAAAAAAAAATAGGATTTTTAATAATACCTACTTGTCATTTTTGTTTTTCTTGAATTTAGTGCTGTTGGTTGTTACATTCCTAGTTTACGAAGATTGTATAAATACCTGTATATTTCAGGTGGATATTTTTGTAATCCATAGACTATTAAATAAGACAAGAACTTTCATAGACCCATTAAACTAATTGTTTACTATTTATTTATTAAATAGGTTGAGGATTCAAGAATTATTTTTGATGCTTGAGAACAGTTATAGACAGGTTTCTGTAACTGTTCTGAATTATGAAAAGAAAAGCTTACGAGATTTTGTACTTATATTTTAGGTGCGTACATACATGTCACTTTAAATCGAGAATACTTGAGTTTGAATACCTCAAACGAACAAAAAGTTACTTAATTATAGGTTTATCCTAAGAAGAAACAAATATGTATTTCGAATACTGTTGGTTTATGATTACGGAAAAATTAGTATTAAAATTAATTATTTATAATCGTATTTATTTTAAATTATAAGTTGCGTTGTGTGTGGTTACCGAGCATATTAAACTTTTGAAAATACTCTTTTTGCAGTTACTTCAAAGTACCAATGTAACAGTAAATATAATTATACCATAATTGTCAAAACTGCAGGGAGTCGCTGGATGCAGGTGACATTGGACCGGACACGTTGGAAATCCATTGGGGAGGCCTATGTTCAGCAGTGGACAACAACGGCCTGATATGACGATAATGACTGTAATGCGATTGGACCACGAATAGACAAAATAATCGGACGCTACCTAAGCATCGCGAGCATTCGCTTCACGAATTTGCTTTGCAAACATTCCTTAGGGCGCTTTTTAACCGAGCATTCGCCTGTAATTTAACCATTCAGATCTACTTGTTTTTGTACAAACTCGATTTTTGGATTGTTTTGTTACATTACAGGCGAATGCTCTGGTGAAGGAACGTCTTTACGTGATCTTTTGTTACACGACGAATATTCATTCGCGAAACGAATGTTCGTTCACGAGAACAGCGATTGGATTTTGTTTTTTTTTTGGTTTCACGTATCTCTGTTTGCAGAAAACTCTTAAAGTGAATGCACGCGATCAATATTTTTTTTTTTAAAACTTTACTTGACTTATAATTAAACCCACGGGTTTTCCCGTGGGTTTAAACTAACAGTAACGCTTTTGCGTTACTGTTAGTTTTTGTAGGTGTCAACTGAAATAGTTTCGAATTGCGCAATACTTTGTTTTTGGTAAGGACGATTTTGTGACATGGGACTAAATACCATCGATCTGGTGTAGGTGTACGATGGTACATGTTACATAACATCACGCCTGTAATCCTCGGAGGGTAAGGTAGAGGTAAGGGTAGGGTAAGGTGTGAGTGTACCTAAAATAAGTACACTCACATTTCGCCAGTTGCATGTTTAAGTTCCATGTAGTAGGTAGCGTGAATAGAAAAATAGTAAGTAATGCGGACTTTAGGGAAAATCATAATAGAATAATATTATGAACTACGTTGAAATTCTCAAAATGGCCAATGACGCCGTTCATAGAACTATCACTTTGTGACCATTTTACGAATTGAAACTTAATTCATATTAATATTCTCATGGTGAAGTGGCCATTTTATGCCCACTGCATGTTCTTGAGAAATTCCTTATGGGAAATTTAACTCGAGATATCACCTCAACTGATCTCTGATTACGAAATACAATGATATGATTAATCAGGCCTTACAAATTAGTGCATTGGTAGTTGTTTGCAAATAAGTATGTACTTATAATCTAGGTGTGATGTTCATATATTCTAAATTATTTATTGTAATTATTATTAGTAGTAAAATGGAATAATTGAACGTGAAAATGATTACATATGGAGCACACTATTTTTTTATGAAGAAATAATTAATTACTTTTTAGTACTTTTACACACGAAGGTAAAAAGCTATATTTTTTACAGTTATTCCTATTTTTAAGTTTTTTTTTTTTTTTAGTTTTAAAACAGAGCACACTTGTTTATACATGCAGTTCAAAATACTGGTTACCCGCGAACCAAATAAATGTCACTTAAAACAGAGCACACTTGTTTATACATGCAGTTCAAAATACTGGTTACCCGCGAACCAAATAAATGTCACTTAAAACAGAGCACACTTGTTTATACATGCAGTTCAAAATACTGGTTACCCGCGAACCAAATAAATGTCACTTAAAACAGAGCACACTTGTTTATACATGCAGTTCAAAATACTGGTTACCCGCGAACCAAATAAATGTCACTTAAAAAACCGTACTTATAATCTATTAATAATGACGCTTTATATAAAATGTCTTAATTATAAGGTCGTGTCCTAACCGAAACCGATCGTCGCTTTCGTTTATATACCAAGTCGTTTCTTAACCAAAGCGACTGCCACGGGTATGAATAATTATGACACGCGCGATCAGTAAAAGCGCGTTAATTTGTTTGTCATAAATACACTATTCGATCAATCAACGGTTGCGTAGTCGCGCGACGTTACTTTCGGTTAGAACACGTGATAAGGCACTAAATATAATAAAACTTAGTTTATACATTATTCCATGTCTGTTTAAGTAAAACTTAAATATAATAATTATAGAAGTATGGTGTTGAATGTCTTCCACTTTTCGGTAAACCGAATATGTATTGTAAACTTTTGTGAATTGTTGATAGCTGTTGCATTTTAGAAATGTATAAGTAGTTTAATTATTTGCACTATGTCAGGCTTTCGACAAAGATAATGATAATGTACTTTCCAGTTAAGACAGTGTACCTATAACATCCTAAGGCAAAAAACAAAAAGAAATTTAACAAGTCTGAACTAGTTTTACATTGTTAGTTCAGACTTGTTAAAGTTTTTTTTTTACATTTTCATGGTGTTCTCTTTTCTAATGTATACACAACCTCATTTAGCAGTATTACATTAATTTTACTTTAGTGTGGAGAAACAGAGTACTAAACGTTCTCTACGGTAGCTCCATGTACGAGTAAGTCCCCACTGAAGTAGGATTTAGCTTTAAGGCGCATAACCACCGCGGCGCACAGATAGGCTACGCACGTGTGTTAAGCTTCGCTTTGCAAGAAAATGTATGCGATGTCCACTGCAAGCCACGTACACGCTATGCATCAATTGACGTCATTTAGTACATGCGTGGCTTGCTCGAATAAGGCGCTCACATAGCTCAATGCCATGCACGCTGTGCATACGGTACACGCTATACACGAATATTAACCCACGACTATACCGCGATGGGTCACGCACGCTACAGTTGTGGGTGTGTAGCGTGTATTGCAGTGGAAATGTAGACCCACGTTTCCAAACAAATGAATCCACGCAGCTAAAATGCGCCGCGTGCCCGTGCACAGCATGCACCGCGGTGGGTTTGCGCCTTTAAGAGGTGGTGGTACCAGGTCTCCAGGACCCACCAAGTGGATTTATATTTCAATAAATAGGCTGTGTAATATAATAATGTGTGCATGCACCAAGTATAAGTAGGTAAAACAATGTAAAATCTTATTTACACCTCGCTTTTCGAATTTGTTGCAAATGAATATCGTGAGAAAGTCAAGGATGGGTGGCAAAAAATGTGTATTTGAAACGAAATAAATGAACTATTAAAATTTTTGTATTATTTATTAAAACAAAAATTGACAAAGAAACACAGACATACACACAATTATTGACGGATATTTAAACGGGCTATAGTACCTACAAGTCTACAAAACTTTCGACTATGTCTAGACTATGCTAGCTGGATCTATCATTGCAATGAGAAGGCTTCTTAAAATTTATGAAAGTTATGTAGTGGCCTATGGGCTCAAATAGAATACCGATAAGAGTGACTACGACGACCTACAAACAGCTGCCTGAACTCTCACTCGCTGGGTCTCCTTTAGGTCGGGTTTCGAGGTTTATGTATTTGGGCCCAGTGGCCTAGTCATCAGAGAACCAGCGGTCACTGATGACTCGAAAGACAATGTAGACATAGACAGGGAGCGTAGGTCGCTGGCTGTCCTTTGCAACATGCTGACCCGCAGGTTTGCACGCTGTACTGACACTGTTAAGATAACGCTTTTTAAGGTCTTCTGCCAGTCGTTTTACACGTGCAGCCTGTGGACTAAGTATACGCAGTGGACATACAGCGACCTGCGCGTACAGTACAATAACGCATTCAACCCTGAATGCCTTTGGGGTTGTCGTGGCGATTTAGCGCGTCAGGGGTGTCCGCGGAAGTGTGTGTCGACGGGTTCGCCGCGATCATTCGCAAGCGATGCGTTTCTATGGTGGCGCGCTTGCGCTCCTCCTCCAATGGCATCCTGAATATGTTTTCAGACCGGTAGGACTCTCCACTCACGCAGGTGGGTAAAGAGTCCAGACCCACTAATTAATATAATTGAATACTAACATTAGGCTAAGTTTTTCTACTACTAACATTACATGGATTGTTATATCTGAAATAAAATATTTGGATATGAATATGAATAACGGCTACATTTGGCTTATTATTCTAAAGCAGTGGCAGCATTCCAGCCACACATTGTATGGCTCGTTGAAACCGTAGTATCTATACAAAAAGGGCACATGACAAAAAATCTAAGCTGATAAAAATCCAGTATTAGGTCTCGTAATTTCTTCCAACTGCCGGTGTAAATAGGCATTCTGAAAAATAAATTCAGATGTTGTAACTGCTTACTATTTTCGTTAACACTCTGGGTATGGGATAACTGGTTTAATGGCCAGACTGATTTTCAAAATTTTAATGCCGAACGCACATAGAAAAACATAATATGTATTTGGAATATAGTAGTTTAATCCTCTCATACCTCTCTCAGTAGCTCATCTTCCCTCTCCGCAGCAATTTTAAGCATTTCTTTGGATCTTTCTAAAAGTAAATCTTTGTCATTTATAGTCCTTTTTAAATTTGCTACTTCTACTCGATGTGATTCCAACTGAGTACGTCCCTGAAAATAAAGATATTAGCAGTTTAGGGTGACATCACGCACATGGATCAGCGTTTGTCTTTATTTCTCTCTCTTGCACTTTGAGGTGTCATTTGTTAAAGAGAGAAATGTCTAGACCATTTCTTAGTAGTTAAAACATTCTTTAAGCGCCAGGGTAGCTCGCGAATGTTTACCTGATCAAAACAACCTAGTTAGTACTAGGTAATACTATACCCCTTGGTAAGACTGAATCGAGTCTATGCACGAAATGCCGTGAATTTAGCGGGCTACCTTGGCGCTTCCCTCTTAAGACATTTGGCCGGGGTTTTTAGTTCTGGCGACTAACTTTGAGAAAAGTCCAGAAAGAGGAAAAGACTAATTTATTAAAAAAAAGCGAACATCATTAAGTGAGAGAGATCAATGAGAAGTTTTCAGAGGATCCATTAAATATTTCCCTTTACCTTCTCCGTATTGCTACTACGGTTGCTACGGCTGCTGCTAGGTCTAGAGTCAATCTTCTTGTAAACCACCCCTGACTTCTGTTCCGCTTGCAACTTGTTGATCACACCTGAAATAAATTGTTAGAAAAACACCGTACTGAGTGCAGCTAGTAAACATATCCTAAGAGTGGAAAGTGTAGCTATTTTTGGTGATAGAATAAATAAAATAAACTCGAAAACTTAAATTGTAAACCATTCCATTCATGCACATTCAGGCATCCATATGAAGTCACATGCAAACATTTAATAGTCGTCTACCAGATAATATTAGGCTACCGAACTGTGAACGATGGAAATCTTCAGACACTTCACATAGAAAGTATAAACAGTCGTTTCACATGGTGATTTCTATTTTCATAACTGTAAGGTTACTGTGCTATAGTCAGAAATAAATTAACCGTGATAAGACTAATTACTTATATTTTGAAGCGACTGTCAATCAATCACTGTCTCGTGCAGTGTGATCACCAATCTATAGTGATCCAGAGAGGACATTTCGACATGCTTGGACAATTTGCACATACCTCTAAGCGTAAGCACGGTTTGTTCAAGATCATTAACTCTGTGTTGGTGTGCAGTGATCGGATGCGTCTCGATGGAGTTGATCTTCTGAGTCAGTTGTACATTCTCTTCTTTTAACATCTCGCAATAGCTGATGGAGGAACATGCAATGTTTAGTGGGCTCAAGAATATCAGAGTTATTGGTGTATTAAAAGTCAAAGACTTAAGCGATGTTGGGAGAGGAGATAAAAATATGGGACATGGGCAGGAAGATGATAATGGTTTATTTAAAGAAAACATGTGGAAGACGTTGAGAAAGTTCGAGAAAATATCGGTATTAGAAGTAACTTTAACGTGGAATAAGTACAAGATGCGATAAAAAAATCGAGAATCGAGATATCCTGTTGTGTGTTGTAAGAAATATCGATGCTTATTAAAATGTATCGAGAAGCTTTTCCCATGCTAATTTCGGTTCATATTCATACATGCTTGTAGAATGAGATGAGGGCAGGAAGATGATGACTATGAATAAAACTAATGCTGATGGATGGAGAGGGAGAGGCAGGCCAAAGAAAAGATGAATGGATTGTGTGAACACTGATATTAAAGAGAAAGGAGTAAAGGATGCCGTGACGTCTGACAGGGGAGAATGGAAGAAGGAAACGTGTTGCGCCGACCCCAAATAGAATGGGATAAGGGCAGGAAGATGATGATTCATACATGCTTGTACACAACCAGTAATAAGGTTATATGGGTATATGGACCTTTTCCAGTAGTTAAGTTCAGGTTGTGCATCTCCCGCGGCTTTGATCGGAGTTCGTATCTGTGACTCCAGTAACGTTGACTCCAGTTTCAACACTTGTCCTTTCAACGACGTAATTTCTGCTAATGACCTCTCGTATTCCGATACTAAAAGCTCGTTGCCCTGAATAATAAAGAAGAATAAGTGAAAGTGTGCGGATTCTCTGAAACATGTTGTACGTGATCCACAAAGCGATCCACGCATATAATCCCAGAAAGCTATGGCAGAGTTGTACCCCTATATAGTACTTAAAACACCCACATTTTTCCAATTCTGTTAGGTCTCATGTAACAGGGGATGAACCTGGTGCCATAAATCGGGCACAAAGCCACACTTAAGACCCTAAACAGCTGGGAAATTACTGGTCGAAAGATCCAATAACACCCATGAACGGAACTAGTCAGTCAGTTGGTCTATTGGTTCTACCACCACCAAGAAGTTGACCCTTAACTCCTAATTCTACGTAACTGTTAATATTTTGACCTTGGTTCAGAAAGTTCTTCACCAGCGGCTTGACCAATATTGCGTTTGCTTCATGTAGGTACTGCCGTATTATTGGTTGATTAATATTGAATCTGGATAAAAAACAAGAAACTATGGATCTGATCGTGAAAACAATCATTCATTAAATTAAATAACTCTCTAATGAACTTATATTACATGATTATTCTGTTTGTTATTCAAAATTTAGAGAAATGAGGAACAGGGTGGATCCTTATTCTCTCATTAGATATGATGCGACGAGTACCTTTTCAGCTATCTCCAAGGCTGCAATTCTCCTCTGCTGCGCTTGCACACGCTCCAACAACGCCTGGGAGGACACGGGCGGAGAGGCCGCGTCGGAAAACAAGGACTCCTTGGAGTGGAATTGCTTCTCCTGAGTTTCAGCCTCTTGCTTCTCTATTGCTACTAGATGGTTGTCATCTGAAAATAAGTTTTGTTATACAGGGTGTTAAAAGACCCTTCAAGAAGCCGGCAACCAAGCATTCTGGGGGGATTAAATGGCCGCTTTTCCGCACGCAAAGTAAGCGCTTAGACGTAGAGTTGCGGACACAATACACAGCCCGTTATACAATACAATACAATGGCCGCTTTTGCAGAATCAAATTAAAATCGAAAAACCGAGAAGGTTCCCTTCCCAGGTCCAGAACATAAAAATATATCGCAATGACGAAAAGAACAGCGCCTCTCAAAATCGTTAAGAGCGCTTTCAATTTAGACGTTTCGCGGTGTTCGAAGCGGCAACAGTGCGTGTTGTCGAGCGTTCGCGGTACCGGCGCAGCACTGTTGCAGCACCGTGCGCTTTGTATTTCCATACGGTTACGGTACGGTAGCGGTTTCCACCGCTGCGCAGCGGTCCGACACGAAACGTCTAGATTGAAAGCGCCCTAAGGGTGTTTTTATACGTTGCGGGCTGTTCGAAAGAGATACCGCGGCCCTGGAACACAAAGGGCAAGTCAGTACAAGTCTGACACTCCCTTCGGCTCTGCCCAAAGCGGGAGAAGTCATTTGATGATTTCCCATCCGTAAAAAAAGGTGTTTTTATACCCGATAAGCTATACTTACCAACTTTAATTTGGGATGGTTCTTAAAACTACTCGAGAAAATCCTCAGTATAAGTAGAATTGAAAACATATCAATATAACATAATATCTCGCGTATATTCCACGAAGAGTTCAGACACACACCTTAAAATTAAATTGACTGAATGTTTGAAGCAATTTTTATGATAGTAAGCAGGACTCCAATGACTGTCATAAAAAAATACTTTATACATTTTAAACAGGTGTAGTATTTATACTTAACCTGTGAGAGTAGAGTTGTGTCCTCTTAAAATGAATTGTGAATTGTGAGCGACAGACTGTCCGCTGAGTAAACTCTGAGCGGCGAATCGGTCGTAAACTAAATGTCGAGTGAGCGGCGAATGTAGCAAATTAGCCGGCAAAGAAAGTACTTGGCTTAACGAGTATACTTAGCGTAGAAATTTCGCTGCGAATCAGATGTTCACTGAATGAGCCAGTAAGTGAAACGCCGCAAACTGCGTACAGTGCACGCTGTATGGGACACTTCACTTAATTAAAGTATTTAGGGAGGCGAACTGTAAGCAAACAGTCTGCCGCTCACTGTTCGCCTAATGAGGACCTTGAGATGTGTATTTAATACAGAGGTCGTGGTAATTTGGTATTGTAACTAACAGAAAGTGTAATTTAAGGGCAAAATATGAGTATTTTTTTTCTTTATGCAGTTATTTGAATCTAAAAGTTCGTTACATTTCACCCATTTTGAAAATGTAAAGTATTCTTACCTTTAAGTTCTTGAAGTTTCGAAAGCAGCATTCGTTTCTCCTTCTCTAGTCGCGCTACACCTGACTTTGATAAACTCAGGGAAGCCTCCAGCTTGACGATTTCTTGGCTTTTCTCATCGTGGCGTGCCTGCCAACGTTCTGCTGCTTGTTGCGCTCTGGAGAATAGAAGAATTTGACGTATGTAAACAACTTTGATTCATGATTCATCATCAAATGCATTTGTTATGAACTTGAATTCAAATTGAGAAATCATAACTCATAATCAGGTAGATAGAGATAGTGGAAATAACCGCATTGGGTATCATTATAAATTGCTGTTCCTTACATTTTGTGAAGACAAATGTATGGAACTGCTGATACCTTGTTATCTTAGTTTTTCAAAATGATGATACCATGATACCACATTTCGGGTTTTCAGTTACTTCAATAACACCTTGTATTGCAGTAAACCAGTCATTTTGGTGATACTTGGGGAAGATCTTTGTCAAGCAGTGGTTGAATGATGATGGGTTGGCACCTTTATACGTCGTTCGAAGGGCTGGGACCCGACGGCCCCAAACTATATTACCTACCTCTTCCATTTGTCCCAGAGCGCTAGGTTGGACTGAGTGTCCCTCCGTGCACTCATCAGCTGTGCCTGAAGCGTCGCGATCTTATTATGCAGCGCCGCTGTCTCGGCTGTCGTCACTTTGTGGCCGGTTGTACTTCTACGGTCATAACAATAACGTATTCAAGATATTTTTTACTCTAGTAATAAGATATTTCATGCTTATCTAAGTGCCCTTGTCCCATGTTACTTGGGGATGCTACCCGTTTTTTTTGCCTTCCATTCTCCCCATGTCATATCATTTCTTCTCAATCCATCAAAATTTATATTCATTTTCTTAGATATTTATAAGAAATCATTAAGCACGGCAGTCTATGTTATGCTTAAACTTGAAAGTTATCTCTCACACCCGGCGCCGCTCATTTATGAAAAAGCAATATTTACGTGCTTTAAGCTTTTGTTGTGTTGTCTTTTTTCGTCACTCGGTAAGTAAGCTTGCCTTCTTTTGATATCTTAGGGAGATATCAAAAGTAGGCAAGCCTACTTTTCATTTTCTTTTTTTATTGTAGGCAGTGTGCAGTTGGTCACGGAGACAAAAAGGACAATATTGCAAGGCGTGGTGATGGCAGATGGTGTAAAGCTGTTATGGAATCGCGTCAAAGGGCTGGTAAGAGGAGCGTACAGGAAGTCGTCCAGCGGCAAGATGGACAGACGACATTGTTGCCATCGTAGGTAAATCCTGGATGAGGTTAGCACAGGAACATAAATATTAACACAAAGAGAGGCATATACTAAGCAGTGGGTGAATTCGATCTGTAGATGATTATGATGAAGAAGGTCAATATAGTTACATACATTCTAAACACTTGATTCTTCAGGTTCTGAGCATCCAAACGTGCACGCCTCTCCCTAGAAGCTAGAACCTTGATCTGTCGGCGAAGGATTGCGTTCTGTTTGGTCACCTGCTGCTTCTCGCGACGAAGACGCTCGATAACTGGCTCTTGCCTGAAAAAATAACTTGGCATATTATAAAGAAAAAAAATCTTATGAAATAATAAGAACTACCTTTGTATTAAAATATTATTCTCCTGTGTACATAATGCTTTGTACACCAGTCACCTGAGAACTGTTGCCCAAGAGAAAATTTAAAAAACTTCACGCCATCGGCTCCCCGAAACACCCTCATGTTTCATCATATACCTAGACTTTTCCCAACTATGTTGGGGTCGGCTTCCAGTCTAACAGGATGCAGCCAAATACCAGTAATTTAACATGGAGCGACTGCCTTTCCGACGTCCACAACACACACTGTATAAACACTCTCATGTATGTATCGCGTTTATTTCTCGTTTCAGACAGTTTTTTTTTAACTTCAATCTGTCTACATCTTCACATATTAATTGTCTTGACCGCAGTAATCGATCGAATGAGTAAGATGCCTAATAAAGAAGAGGGTGCAACCAGACTTCGATCTCGAGTCAAATTGCTCTTCAGTCTAAAATATCTACTAATGATTTTGTCGATTAACCGCGGTCTAGTTGCATCCATACATGAGGTCCATCCATGCACAGATTGAATGGTAGGTTTTACACATCTGCCCTTTCATTTTGCCTATCAAATGTCTTCTTTCGTAAGTATGAAAAACTCACCAAATAGTCGTAGAAGAAGCAGGTATCCTGGCCACATCGTCATGTGAATCATGCAAATCTACTGTAGACTCAAACTTCAGCTCAAGTCGCTCGGACCCATGCTGAGACATTGCATCGCTTTCATCCACCTCCACTATAGCGGACAGATCGAAACTCGGGTCGTTTACCGAGATCAGAGTCTGCATGTTCATCACTTGAGTCTGTAAATAATTTTATCTTTAATTAAAATCACAACTTCAAGGATATGTGCAAACAACTGTCGCATTATAATCCTGTACTCGAAAATGTTTGGTTTCATTCTTCGAAAACATTTTGTCTTTTTGCGCTTGTAGATAAACATACCCCAAATAAAAATCTAATGATTATTGAGTAAGCGTAATTTAAAATCATAAAAACAACAAACCCTCAAATTATTTATGATCAGGCGTAACTGTTCAATTTGTGTATCTTTATCAGACAGCTGCTTCAGGTAAACAGTTTTCTGTTCAGTAAGCCGTGTCCTCAAATCCATGTGTTCACGTTGCATTTCGTTGAGCTGTGCCAGCCAGTGCTCATTCTCATCCTTGTATGACTTTACCTGTCAACAAAACACCATTCACATTTTCGTCACCATTCAATTATGCTGTTCAATAATAATGACATCGTTAATTTTATCAAAATTAAAGGTGTCACCTCATGACAATGTCGCTCTTCAACTTGAGAATGCAGTTGCTCCATTTTCGTTAGTCTCTCTGCTGCCAATTCTTTCCAACGTGCTGATTCAGTTTTATACGTAGTCCTGAATGAAAAACCGACCATTATTAGAAAGATCACATAACATCAGGTAACACTTTTGTTTTTTCAACTAACTAATTGGTACTGACAACTCTGACTTGCATTCATCAAGTTCACTTTGCTGTTTAAAACACTTGTTTTCTAATTCTGCGATTTGCGTCGTGTACTTTGTAACCACTTCCTTCAATGCTTCACCGCTGGAGACACTACTGTCACTAGCACGTCTGCAATACATAAATGATTAGTGGTATGATTAGCGTCATACGTAGTTACCTTGTTATCAGCTTGTTAAAAATGATTGATTTGAATATTTTTAAAGCGTGTTAGCAAATACAAACATCCGTTGAAATTACCTGTCTAACTTTGACTGTAGCTCCATTATTTTCACTTGTAATTCTTTCACAGATTTAGCATATTCATCTCTTTCATTTCTCAGTAATTCTTTGTATTCTGCCATTATAACATTTTTATCATCTTCCAATTGTTTCAATGTTAACAACAAAGTTTTATTTTCTTCATTGGCATTATCCCTCTTTTGGTTCGTATCTGAATTCTGTTTTATTTGAAAATCGTTAAGTTGTTTTGTTAAATCGTCTATAGTAAACCGTAATTTCTCAATCATAATATCTTTTTGAATATCAGAAGCCTTCAGGTTTTTTAGTGTAGATTCGAAAGTGACTTTCTCATTGTTCAGAAATAGGATTTCTTCAGTTCGTCTGTGTGCTAGTGTCATAGTTTCGTATAATTGCTTAGTCTTTTTGTCAATTTCCGTTGTGAGTAATTTAACTTGATCATGCAATTCATCTATGGCATGGCTACGTTCATCTGTTTGTACTAATTTGTAGCTTTTGCTTGTTTCAATCGGGATAGTTTGAACAACTGCATCAGATAAGTCTATTGTCTGCTTTCTTTGAAGGGTTTTAATCGGGGAGTCTTTCTTTTCATTTTTCACCGGTGAATTATTTGTATGGGTTGGCTGTTCTTTGACTATTTCTGGTTTTTCCAATGTTATAGTTAGACTTCCTGAAATAAAAGCATAGGTTTTATTGTTGTATACTTTGTTTAAAAATAATCAAATGAATTAATGTTTCTTACTTCTAGGACTTGACTCAAATTCATCGTCAGACTGGACATCTTCTACTTCGATGGATAGGTCTTTGATTTCCCCACTACTACTTTTACGTTGGCCATTCATAGCGATCTTTTCAAAGCCTTGATTCACTAACACCAGTGTTTTCTCTATATCATTACAGTGCTTTATCAAGTTCTCGTGTGACAACTCCATGGCTTTAATTTTTTTGTTAATATGTTGTAATTTCCGCGTGTTAATCGATTCCTGAAACGATAAAAGTTTTCGTATGTTTGTATCACAGACAGGTATTACTCACAGTTTTTTTTTTTATTTTGAGTCAGACTTACCGCCATCATATATTTAAGTTTATGTGGACAACTATCTTCATCTAATAAACATTTGTGTTTAGACACATCTAAGATTTGATCAAATACACTATGTTTTGTAATCAAATTAGCGCGTAGGTCTTCTATTTCATAGAGTTTTGCGTCTACATCTTGGTTTTTACGCGTAAGTTCTTCTAATCTGTTTAAATAATTTTCAACAGATACAAGCGGTAAACTTCCCTGGTATTGTTGACGTAAAGCTTGCAAGACTTCGTATATGTATCTAAAATTTTCAATACAGAATTAATTGGGTGTAACCAAATGAGCACATAATGTGAAAAAGATATTGAATAAAAATAATAAAATATTCTTTAATGGTTGGCTATGAATGCCTAAAATATAGAAGTGCCTACAATATAAAAAATGTCACCTTCATAAAGGGTGTAAACAGACTCTTAACGAAGCCGAAAGGCACTTGTTCTCCCTGTCATTGCGATCATTTTTTTGTTCTAGACCATACCTGGGAACCTTCTGGTTACGGAGATATTGGTGGTCAAAGTTCCAACTTTTTTTTTAAATACGTGTTTTTGATGTAAGGTTTTTACTTTAAACACCTCCACGGCCCCCTTACTATTCATTCCATCCATCAGAACAATGTTTTGAGTGCGTTACATTGAGTCCTGCCGTAAAACGTGATTTTTCAGCCCAATAAAAAAAGTTGTTTCCCGGCACTAATTTTTGTGTAAAGTTACTTAGTTTGATGTACATAATGCTTGGTTGACGGCTTCGTGAAGAGTCTGTTTACACCCTGTATACACTTTGTACCTGTTTTATAGTATTTTCAAAGTGTAGTGAGAACTAAAATGTACTGACTTTGTGCTATCAGTAGTTGGCAAGATCACTGTGTTATACATATATATATTAAAACTAGTTGAATACAACCTGAATTTAGTTTCGTATCGCATGGAGTAAACATCGAAGATTTTCTGACGTGTTCTGAACATGTCTTCGGCTTCTATTCTTAACTCTCTTTCCTTATTGAGAGCTGCGTGAAGTCTTTCTATTTTAATATGGCTTTCTGAAACTTGAAGATGGGCGACAAGTATTTCGCCACTAAGTCTGTAAATTAAAGTTTTATCGAGGAATATCATAAATTATCGAATATGAAAATATTGTTATGTCGGTTACTTTACGAGAACATTCTAGATTACATGCGAGTCTAGAATGTTCTATTATATAATTTTTTGTAAGATTCGAGAGAGTTGTGGAACCTTCTCGAAGGACAGTATTCACTATGGAACTGTCTAGAACATTCGAGAAAGATGTCGAAGTTTCTCGAAGGAAGATGTTCCACTGTGCCACAGTGAAGAAGGTTCGAGAAGGATCGGTCGACCTATAAATAGCCGTCTTGTTTGCGGGAGCAGTCAGTTTATTCCGTCCTTGCCGACGAGGCCCGTCGCGAAACGGGTGCCCTTAGTGCGTAGTCGCTTAGTTTGTAGTTTAGTTTGTAAGTTGCTCTGGCTGGAGGCCTTAATTTCGAGGCATCCACAGAAAAGCCCGGTTAAGCAGTCGACAACCTCCCTAGGTTGAACTGCGAGATGCCCTTCATCTTTTTTTTTTTTTCGGGAGCAGTCAGTCTGATTTTGGCTAAACAACGAAGCGAATCGAAGTGAACTAGAAGTACGAATATTTAAGTGACTAGTGATCAATAGTGTATTTGTAATTGAGTTTTAGGCGTTTTGTGTTTATTAAAGTTATTTGTTGTTTAATCGGTGGTTGACTGCCTCGTTGGTCGAGTGATCGCAAACGCGACTGCTGAGCACGAGGTCCTGGGTTCGATTCCCAGGTCGGGCAAAGTGTTGTGAGGTTTTTCCATCAGGAATTTCTCAGTAGCAGCCACGGAGTCTGGATTTGTGCCCGGTTGATGGCAATAGGCTCGCCCCCTATTACATGGGACTTAAAACATAACTGGCGAAATGTGGGTGTACTATTAGGTACACCTCTGCCTAACCCTACGGGGATTACAGGCGTGATGTTATGTTATGTTATGTGTAATCGGTGGTAATTAATTTATCCCATACCCAGCTCTTAACAGTATGTATAAGTATATTAAAAAGGTGAAGAGCCCGTTGGGTTGGGCATCAAAACGACTTTGACATCGCTGTCATAAGTGCCTAAAAGCTGGCAGCTTGCAGTGAATAGGAAAGCTGGGCTACCGCTTGGCAATGTACAATGGCGGACACTCCCGCCTGATTACCACTAAGCTTATTATTGCTCTCTAGCCGGGCGGGGCGCCTCCGCATGATTTAGGCGATTTTTTTTAGGCCGCGAGTGTACCTACTGAAAAACTCGATGAGACTCGGACAGCGGACTACAGGGCGAAAGTGTTTCAACCCTCAGACAGCTCAAACATATAACTTCCAAAAAAGGTGTTATATCTGTTACCGTCCTAACGCATGTCACGACTTGTTCGTGTGCCACATCCAAATCTATTCAGCCGTTTATGCGTGTAACCAAAATAGACGGACTAAGTAACTTTTGCTGTTTTAATATTAGTTTGAATAAGTACCTAAATAATGAAGTTTCAAAAAAATTACATTACCTTGCAATTATGGCCTTATTGTCACTCGAAGACTGTAAATCTAACACTTGGTGCTGTAGCATATTAATTTCCATATCATTGCTGATTTGTCTTAGTTCACTGTCTTTTAGCTGGAATGTATAAACATATTTAAATCAGAACTATCAACTATGTATATATGTTTTAGCCGGCTGCACCTAGTTTTAGCCGGCTAAAACATGCGGTAAAATTTAGATGTATCCTCTTATCTTCGGTTAGACCTAGGTTTAGCCTTCATCATAACGGCTAAAACTAGATGCAGCCGCACACCGGTGGCTAAACTTAGGTGTATCCTATTTATCATCGGCTAGAACTAGGTTTTCAGTTCAGTTAAGCATTTTGGTTTTGTTTTGAGATTCTTATCTTGCGTTTCCCAATTGATTTATTTATATTATTTGTATTACCCAGTAATTGGATTATGGACCTGACTCCTGGTAAAGTGCTGGTATGAACCAGGACACACCTACATAAGAGCGGCTGGCCTGTTATACTGGAAGTTGACCCCACGTAGTTGGAAGAAGGCTACGCAGATGATGATGATGTATCTCTTTTAGTACCACGGGCCCTATATTTCGATATCTAGTCAGATACAAACGTCTATTTATGTTTCATCAAGCAATAAATACCTGGAGGAGCGCAATATTTAACTGACTGCTAATATGATTATATTGCTCTTTGAATAACTGATTATCTTCGGAAATCTTTTGAAGCTGCTCCTTCATTAAATTGAATTCTTGTTCTGTTGCTGAAGCCAAGCTTTCGTCACTGAAACCGGGTGGCAAGTAATTAAAAATAAGTTTTTGGTCTTACAAACGAAATTCACTTATTAAAAATCAGGTCTTACATTTTTTTTACTTGAATCTCTTGCAGCTCTGCGTTTATACTTTCCAAGTTCTCAACTTTCTTGTTTTTCTCGTCTATTTCAATACAAAGCTGTTCTATTTGTTTCTTTAGTACCATCTGTTCTATATTTGATTCAATCTTCTGCGCTATTTCTGGCTGTGTATTATCTACAAAAAAATAATTGATTATTAAATATACCATGTAAGATTTAAAAAAAATTATGGTAACTTATGTTATCGAATCACAAACAAAGTGATATTAAGTGGTTATGGTCTCTTTAGTGTATCGATAACCTCTCGTCTCAAGTTAATTAAACGCGGTGTGCACATCACTAGTTCAATTGATGAAGGGCTGTTAGAGCCGAATCGAATTCCAAAATAACCTAAACCAAAAGCACGCTTAACAGTCGCAACCTCCGCGGTGTCGTTTCTAAAAATGTTCGTTCACTAAAAACCCTTCCTTTTAGTCGGTTCTACAAATTACAGTTCACCGATAATACCATTACTCATTGGTCTCTTGAATGCAACAATAGTTGAGCGTTAAAACGACTCGACTATAATAATAATGTTGTTTAAGATAGATTCTCAAATTCGGCCGCAATGGGTCATAGCTCAATGCACGGCAATGGTGGATGCTTTACAAGCGTATTTTTGCAGGTGTCATCATACGTGTCTACGCGGTAACATAGGTATGGTGCTTCCTTGAACGAGTTCCTTTGCAAGGGGATACAAGGCAATACTGATAATATTAATCTAAATACTTAATGACTATTCAAATACTAATTACCGCTACGCTGGTTAACCTCCAATCGAAGGAAATTAATTATATAACTTTTATCTTCATCTAGACGATTAAACAAGCTTAACAAATGATTTTGATTCCTAAAACCATCTTCCACAAGTCTCCGGTATTTTGAAAGAACCTCACTGAGAGCAAAATTCTGTTTCCAGAACAGTTCAAGTGATATTGAGTTACGTAATCGATCAGTTAAATTAGCGACGGACAGTATTAATTTCTGATTTTGTGTCTCGTAGTCAGATGCCGCCTCCATTGCATCTCTTTTACTCTCCAAAATTTCATTTTTCATGTTCTCGTTTAAGGTTCTTATACATTTGTATGATTCTTGCAAGTAAGTACACTTTCTTTCCAAGCAGTTAACGTTTGGAATAGGAATGATTCCAGGTGAATGGTCGCTTTCATCTTCAAAATCTTCTTGATATGTCAGTCGCAGTTTCAAGTTTTCAATTTCTGCTTTATAGTGTTCTTCTTGAATTGACCATCGATTGAGGTCATCGCTAGCACGAACGGCCATTGACGTGAACTTACTAAATAATTCTTGGAATTTCATGTGGAAGTATTCTAATCCTTTCTTGAGCTGAGATTCATACAGCAAATTTCCTGTTTCTACTAATTTGTCAATTTGTGATTTTTCGTAAAAGTCAATGTCATTTTGTTCTTTTTCTGACATCCATGATCCAAACTCGCCTACGTCTATAGTTTTTTCTTGCAAAAGTTTTTCTTCGGCTTCCTTTTCTCTATTCTTAACTTCTATTTCATCCAGCCTCTTTTCAAGTTCTGATGTTTTTTTGGTAGCATCAGATAATTGAGCCATTATAACGAAGGTTTCCTTCCTGTAAAAATATAACGGAGTCAGAAAATATACCACCACGGAATGTTTTTAGTACATTTTAAGATGAGTTCAGTACCTGGCTTCATGTAGAGCAGTTAAAAGTGCATCTTTGCCGCCTAAAGCAGCTCTTAACTCCATCACTGTTGACATGTGTGGCGAGAACCAGCCGGCCGAGTTTCGAGCTTCCATCGACAATAATATTGCTTCCAAACTTGGGCATTGTAGTGTCAGTACACCAGAAGAAGTCTTGCCTGAGGGTTTCAAATATTAGAAAAATAAACGTTATTACTATGCGACTCTCTAAAATGTTATTATTCAGTCAAAAGTTAGATTAACACATACTGTTATCTTTTAAGAAATCCAGTATTTCTTGAAGGCCTTTCCGAAGTCCTTTATTTTCTTCTATGATTGCTAGCATTTCTTTTTCCTGATTTTGATTTTCTGAAATGCTTGTTTGATTCTCAGACTCATTTGCTAAAGCTCTAAAAAACATATTAAGGTAATTTAATTTCATCGACCCAATGACTAAAAAGATCACCATTTGAATAATGACTGAACTTAATTTACCCTGTTGATTCTTCTTTTCCATTTTTAGGCATATTCTCATCACTTTCACTGTCTTCAATAATTTCATGTATTTTCTCTTTCGTATAACCAATTTTAGTAAGGAGACTTGTCATTATATTAATTTTCGTATTCAAATTACGGTTATTTAATTCTAATCCAATCAGTTTATTTTCAAGTCTCTTTAGTTCTTTACTAATATGGGAATTTGTTTCTTGTAAATTACGATATTCTTTCATAATACCTTTGACTGGTATCTTCTCTTCAACAGGTACGTTAAATTTTTGTCTGAAATATTAAAACAAATCCATGGATACATCCCGACTATACAGCACATATTATATCAGAAAGGTGTGATCATGTAGTCTACTATCCCGTACAATACTTCGATACTACTCGACCAATGAATGTATGGGGCAGCAGTTATTTTTTTTCCGATTACAATATTCGTCCCATTGAGAACGTTGTTCTGCTTGATGTACCACACTGGTCTGTACCACACACCCTTAATTAATATGACCACACATTTCTGATTCGATAGATGCTTTAATACGGGCTCAAAAAAAGAAATGTTTTCTCACCTTAATGCTTCATTTTCAAGCTGTAGCTCATTAATTAAATTATTCAAAGTATTTGCTTCTTGTACTAAACTTTTGATGCCCTCATCTTTAAACTTCAGCTGTCGTTTCTTATGTTTTAAGCCTTCAAGGAGTGCATTTATTCCTTCATCTGATTGCAAAAGTTGTAGTTGCGATGTTATTTCTGTCAACTTCATTAAAAAAATATTGTAACTAAAGAACATTATTGTAATTATGTGTACGAACATAACGTGATACTTAAATATTACCTCTTTCTCTCTAACCCTGATCATTTCTTCAGCGCCTTGAAGACTTACAGTCAAACTTTTTATTTTCTTTTTCAGTTTATTGATCATTGCTCGTTCTTTGTTATCATCGCTGATGTTCTTAGCTTCAGACACAGAATAATCTGGTACTTCTTCTATAACTGATTTCAGCTGTTTATTTTCTGCTCTGAGTAAATTGATAAGATTTGCCGTTTGATCAATTTCATTTGAAGCTTCTAGTAACTTGTCTTGTAATTCTTTTATTTTTCGTTTTTCTGCATCACTTCTCTATGGGAATTTTGTGAAACTGTGAGTCATGTCGGATATTTTTATCTTAATTAGTTATATAAAAAATTATATATACCTTAGGTGATGAAGACACTTTTGAAGCGTCCTTCAAATCTTCTTTTAATTTCGTATTCTCTTTAGATATTTCTTCTAACTCAGCTTTCTTCGATCTTGCTATGCTCTAAGGTTCGCAAAACAATGAGACGTATTTGATTACCAATATTACACATACTATTTGTAATATACTCAACGTTGTTAAAGAAAAAAACAAGTGTTTGAATTCTGTCAAAGTTGATACTTACTTTCCAATGTTGGACTTTAGATTTGATATCTTCATATAAGTTTTCCCTTTTAGAATCTTTTTCGAAAAGTTCTTTTCTCAATGCTTCCATTTCAAATGATAGTTGAGCTTTGGCTTGTTCCGATTTGCCTAAGATTTCTAAAATATAAATAAAATATAGTTAGGATTCTGCTAGGCCTTTCAATATTTCAAAATAAATATTGAGTAGGATATGAAAAATGAGTAGATCAGTCACATTATCCCTCGATCGAAGAAGCTAGAAGTAATGGGGAGGATTTTGTCCAGAAGTGGGATAATGTAACCAGTAAACATAAAATATGGTTGTACTTGTTACCTTTTAACTGGCTGCATTCGTTATTGATAGCCATTATTTGCTCCGTCAGATTATCGATGAGCTGAGTAGCTTCAGTTAACTTATCCTTAAGAACTGATACTTTATCCTTTAACTTAGTATTTTCTTCTTCTAATATCTAGAAAAACAACAAATTTTTAATATGGTGTGAAGTCAACCATGTTGAATAAAATAAAAAAGATTGATAATTACTTTGACATCACTTAATAACTTCCTTATATGTTTATTTTTCATAGTAACTTGCTGTTCTAGTTCAGCAACAGCATTCATTTCTGATAGTACATCACGACTGGAATCACTATCCATATCGAAATTACTTCTACTTTCTTCTTTTTTACTTTTCTTCGACTCTAAATCAGCTATGTCAGCATACAGTTGCTCTAGTATCTCCTTGTTTGCTTTGATTATTTCTTCTTGATGAGTTATCGTTTCTAGGGCACTGTCGTTACTTTGTGTTGGTGATACTGAATTGATGAAATTGTGAGTTATTATTTGATCATATTTATTGGGATAAGCAGGGATAGACAAATTCATAACTAGTGAAAATTGAGACAATTAATGCCAATGTTTGGCTAATCAGGCTTAATCCCAGGCAACATTAAAATGCTGCCATGCTTCAAGTACTACAAAAGGACGCTATAAATTTACCATAGTTGTAACAAATTTCTCTGTGTTTGCAGATAAATGACACGGGAAAATGTTTAAATGTTTAAAGCTGTTAAATGGGAAAGTCTTTTTACACCTTGCCATAATGTAACGTCATCGTCTGGTAATATTACCGCAATGGCTAATAAAGAAAGTACTTATTCTGTTTACCTGCGTATGTGCTCTCTACTTTCATTTTGCCGCTTTTCTTTTGAGTTGTCTTAAGTTGGCCGACTAGATTGTTCACCTGCGTGACAAATGGTGTCTTAATAAAATGCTGAGCATGCATGTAAGGGTTTTTATAGGCAGGAGGTTTAGAATAATCTAAAATGTGTGTGTGTTTGTTGATGAGCGACTGGGTGAGTCTTTTATTACAATAATTACACTAAGACGATGGTGTAATTAAAGTTCTTAAAACTACACACACAGAAACGTGTTGCTGGGGAGTTTGTTGCGCTCCTTCTTCTCCCCAGCTCTAACACTAGGAAGCGGTGAAAGGTGGGCACTTTTGGGGCTGTCTTGAATTATATATTCATTAGCTATAACCATCAATTCAGCCAATTCGCCTTTTGAGTTTGGAATGTCAATCCTATTATTACCAACCATAATATAGTGATTCTAGAATAATATACTTGTCTCTGACAAATGATTCGTTCAGACACAAACACGTGTCTTGCAGATACGATAGTTGTCCAAAAAGAGCACATGATCCATGGTGTGGGACTGAAATGGATTGATACCATAGCCATTATATCACCAGTCTAAGGACTGTTAGGGACCATGACTATTGACTAGCAGGATGATTGACGTTCTGTCGCTGAAAAGCCGCCTTGTCACGTTCACCAGATCGAAATAACTACTAGGGACAATGCTCACTAGAAGCATGATGCCGACGCATTGCCGCTGAAAAGCTACGTGCGCTTACGTTACTTATGGAAGAGTTGCTCTGAGTGCTTCAGGTGTAGATGTGAAGTATCGCGTGAGTCACGACTGACCAATTACCTATTACGCTAGCGTAATGGTTATTTACAAGAACTATTGGTTCCCATATTGCATCTCCCAGTTACGTTTTACCTTTTTGAAACCACTTTCAATATATTTCAATAACTATGAATTCCATAGTCTGATTTACTATATCTTTCAATCCTTTCCTTGATCTAATAATGATACGAGGCATTGAATTTCCTCATGATAAGGAATTCAGTTCTCTTGGTCGGTACGAAGGCGACCAGTCTAGGACGAAGGTTACAGGAGCCGCGCGGTATTGGCGGAGCGCGGCCCTTTCCCCTTCGGGAGAAACCGACCTTTATATTAATATGATTTAGGAAAAACTGAAATTTTATAAGCCTAGGTTAATTTAGGAACAGTCACACTCGTTATTTATACAAAACAAAATAAATTTCCGCAACGTGATATACCAAGTGCTATTACACTGTGAAACACACTGTGTGTGTGTGACTGTTACAGATAAGCTTATAAATATTCACTGATGCGTGAACAGCTGTAAGCTTCGGTCGACCGTTACCATAGATAAACAATCGCTTTATTTAATTATTCAAAGCGATAGCTAGACAACTTTTGCATAGGGCTATCTATACAAAAAGAATAAAACTGAAGAGTTCTTTTTAGGGTTTCGTACCCAAAGGGTAAAAACGGGACCCTATTACTAAGACTTCGCTGTTTGGCCGTCCGTCTGTCTGTCTCCAGGCTTTATCTCATGAACCGTGATAGCTAGACAGTTAAAATTTTCACAGATGATGTATTTCTGTTGCCGCAATAACAAAAAAAAATAAATAAATAAATTATTTAAAATTTAAATGGGGTCCCATACAAGTAACGTGTTTTTTCGGATTATGGTACGGAACCCTTCGTGCGCGAGTCCGACTCGCACTTGGCCAGTATTTTTTTGTATGTACGAGTTAATCTCTAAAACTACCAGCTGGATTTGAACATTTTTTTTGCTCAACTCAACTCTTGAGGAAGGTTACAGGGTATTATACATCACGCAATGACCCTTAGGGTCCGAAAAAAGGCAAAAGCGAGTGGATCCACTCGCTTTCGCAGGTTACAGCTTTTATGCTGTACAGCCACCCATTCTTTTAACAAGCCTCTTACAAATATTTATTGACAGGAATAACCAGGCCGGCCATAGAAAACAAAATGGCCATTCCTACAAAAGTGCAATACGCACACACAAACAATCAATGCAATGCATACAAAATTCAAATGTGCAAAATGTATGGAACAGCTGATTTATCTTAAATAACCAAGGCTCAGAATGATGTACTAACCGTGGTACCCGCTATCGCGTCGAAGTCCCTTCCACCCCGTATATTATTTAGAATCTGTACAGTTCATTTCTGATAACTAAACTAAGGTAATATTACCTAACCTAGGTGTTGGCTGCTGCAACTCCGCTGCTACGTAGGAAGGTTACTTGAAAAATAACTGTAAACAAGTTTGTTTACCTGTTCACTCTTCAATTTCAGAATATCTTGTGAGAGTCGAAACAGAGTTTTCAAGTCGGTAAAATTGAGTTCGATGTCATCGGCTTCCATCCAACACAAACTTTCACACAATTTCTCTTTGTCTGACTGTGTGAGTTCTTTCTGTGAGAAACTTAGTATTTCTCGCCAGTCCGTTTCTACCATTTTTGATATTAAAGTTTATCTTTTATGTTAAGTTTAATTGATAACTTTTAATACTGCAATGCGCGTGTGACTCAAAATCGCGAACCAACACAAGACAATGTTTGTAATCACCGTTGCTTAGCAACGCATCATACCATTGTGCCGTAAGGCATAGACAAAGCAATAACAAAAGAGTTTGTTATACATTTTTTTAGAAATATTAGGAATGGTGTCATTAATGTTTTCAAGTCTAATCAATTTTATGTGAGCATGTAAATATAAATAATTATTCATTAAATGGAAAATTGCACCACTTGACAAACTGGCATGAATTGTAAATAAAAATTGCAGAAGGCCATTTGCGATACTGAAGAAACAATAGGTTGTTCTTTTTATTTTCCAACGATTATTTTGAAGTGAATGGCCTGATATACGCTACTCGATTTATTTGTCGTTAAATGAGGTTTCTATATTATCTGTTTTGTTTTATACTTTTTTTTTATTTACGTTACAATAAAAATCTTCAAAGATTAATGTTTTAACAGTGAAAGCCTGAAAGCTATTTCAAAGTTCGTTATTGTTATTGAAGAAAGTTAAGAATTACTTTACTGAGAAAGTAATTACCATGGTGAAATTAAAGGAAGAAATTCATTTCAAGAAATAAAACACATCATAAATACAAAGATTATTTTATTAGGTGTGATGATATCGAACAATAGCAGTTAATGTTATATTGTATGTCGAGGTGTCAACAACAAAATAAAACATTTGTGCTTTAAAAATAAATTAACAAAAGTAAATACAACAATACAATATGTAAAAAAAAAATAGTGAAAGAATTTGCATCTATACAAACGAAGCATTGACATAGGGCGAGGGATACTTTGGTAAAACATAAAGGAGTACAAACATTTAGGTACTTAAAAAGCTTTAAATTTACAACCACACTAATTGTACACATGAACGACATCAGGTAGAAAATACACTGAAAAAAAAAACATTCGCAAAAATATAGTTACAAAATCTGAACCATGACTAGACATTACCGTAATATTTTTGATAGAAAGTTATATAAAAACAAATTAACAGATGCCTGAACATTTAACATTTTACATAGCACGCGTATTTCTTAGTATCGATACAGCTAATTTTAAATTAAGCATACAATATTGTCAACCGTTGCCAAATAATTACTCGCCCTATTTATACTAACCATTGCATAGCCTTGAGTATTATTATATGTAGGTATATGATTAATGCGGTAACGAATACCTATACTGATATATTACTGTACCTTATGTATATGGTACAACTGTTATGCCAATGCTCACAAAATGTCTAAACTTTGTTCTCGCCAGAAATTTTTAAAAGTATTACTGCAAAGTTTGACTTTTGTAGATATGTATTTTTATGTATTGATGTATATAAATCGGTTAGTATTTTAGAATTAGTAATCAAGCTTCGTTCTTTTAAAATATCACTTTTAAAAGACGAGCCCAAACAACTCACTCCTAAGTTATAAATAAATACTACACTAAATAATTTTACAAGTATATAAGTATTTTTATTATTTTTTTACAATTATACAACATCATAATTATCAGATAAACATACTCTTTGGGACGCATAAAACAACTTTGGATAGATTACATTGACGTGATGCGGTTAGATATTCTAGTTCACAGATGACAGAAGCGAAAATATACGTACACCGATAATACATTGATAATCTACTGTTAGTATGTTAGGCTATCGAGTTAATGCCGTCATATTGGTACACTTTGGTCAGCAAGTTCGAGTTCCACCAAAGGCCAACTCTTCCCGTAGTTTCAGCTTAGTATAAATCCTTTGTACAAAATATTATAAAAAGTCATGGCGTAATTTTGGTATCATTTGATAGACTCTAAGGTACAATATCGGTTATATTTAACATAAAGCGGAGCTTACATTACCTCCACCACTATTTCATGTACTTATGTGACTACATTGGGTAATAAATACGTAGAAATCGAGGGCGCGGTATACGAACCTATTATTATAGAAGGTATATTGAGGGATTTTTGGGATAGCTTTAATGAATTAATATTATATTTTGGTGATAAACTTTTCAATTTCATTTTGTTACACTCAAATGTTTATGAATATTCACTGGCTACGTTTGGTCACGGAATAGTAAACGAATGGAGTGCTAAGTTTTCGGACTCGCACAGAACACGTTTCACTGGTGACAAAACACAGTTTGCCCACGTCGCTACACATTAGCGTTTCATTTGTTGACTACTCCGTGTCAAGTGTGTCCATCCAATGTAGTATAGTCAGTGAATATATGTGCGGTGGAGTGTTATCGCGGGCGGCGCGCGCACAGCGTGGCGCGGCCCAGGCGCCGCAACAGCGACGACTCGCGCTATCAGATGCGCTCCACGTAGTTACCTGCAGGGAATGAAATAGATTTTTTATCACATTGGAATGTAAATAACGTGTAATGTTATGTAGTGCGTGAAAGCGCATAACTAATAACTGGACTCGCTGAATCTTATATATAAAAAAAACTCGCACTCCTCCGAAACGGTCGAGCCGTTTCGGAGGAGTGCTATTTTTATGAATTGTTTATGTATCACACCATAATTTATATGGCAGAACAACGTTTGCGGGGTCAGCTAGTAAAATATATAATAAAATTATAGCATGTGGCTATAATGTGTGCAGCCCTTTTTTTTAAACCGTGGTGGGTGGCGAAAAAGGTTTCTGTATTTTATTTTGAATTGACTATAGATGAATTGAAAGTAATGGCAAAGGTACGATCAGCTACGAGGATCGGATCGAGTGGATAAAAGATTTCTACTCAACAGCTCAAGAATTAGTTTGAATGTAATCGTCCGGGGGATACCAGGTATTCAGAGATCGTCAGAAAGGAGCACAGAATGGTGGAACATCTTAGTCAGTACACTCTACTGAAAACATTGATTGAACAAAACGGTTATCACCGAAGACTTCATTAGCGCCTTTGTTCTGAAAGTTGAGCCCAAACAAGGCGCAGCTAGAAGTATCACGTACCTGGGAAGGTACCAAAGCGTCCCGTACGCTGGCTAGAGCCGACGTACCAGCCGTCGTCGCACTTCTCCAGTACGTACACCGTATCACCCTCGTTCAGTTCCAGCTCGTCGGGGTTCTGTGGTCGATACTTGTACATTGCGCGGTATCTGAAATGAGATTATATTCGATAAAAAAAAAGAACGTGACGTCCTCTTTCCATGGAGTCAAACATGAACTTTCCATCTCTACATTCTCTTTTGCTTCGTCTACATTCATAAATCTGTTCACAGACACACTAGTTGCAACTACGATGCAACTGACCTTTCTGAAGAACAGTTCTAATACGGTCAGTGTATATCGTTCCAGGGCTTGATGATGGCAATTCCACTCACATCTTCTTTGTTTTGACCTTTTGGTAGACCAAATGTATGTTCTAAATATAACCAAATTAATCATCTCTACATACCTCTTCCTCGGTTATCAAAATATGCCCACATAAAAGAAAGTTAGTCTAAACCGTGAATGACTCAATATCTCTGGAACTAAAACAAGATTTATGTTTTGGCATATGAACGTTGCGTGAGAATTGTATTTATATAAACATTGAAAGTTAATTGTGTGTATAGGGTAATTAAACTATGTAGTATGTTCATATTTAATCTCAAAGTTGTTTTTTTTCACACTTCGTTGATTACTCATTACCATTAGCGTTACTGTTAACCTAATTCATCCCATTGCTGGGCAAAGACCCATGACGTTCAGTTCTTTTTTATAACATAACATCGCGCCTGTATTCCCCGAAGGGTTTAGCAGACGTGTACCTTATAGTACTTCCACATTTCACCGGGCACAAATCCAGAGTCCGTGACTGCTACTTTTAAAGAGTTTTTTTTTATCCATATTACTCAACAGGTGGTAATTTTTTTTTATTAGAAATATAAACTGTTAATACTAACGGTATGGCCTCCGCATTGGTGTCCACGTACAAGGGCTCAGTGTTGTTGAGGTCGACGCCCGCACCCGTCGGCGGCCCGTAGCCGCGCTCCGACGGTGTCAGCGTCGCCTGCGCAGGCTTAGCCACGTAACCTGAGATGTGAAAGGTCATAATTTAGAATTAGAGGAAGTAATGACATGCCTGGATTTTTCCTAAATATTTTGAGGTTCAGGTTCCAGACTAACTAGGTGCAGATAAGTACCAGTATTTTACTAAGCGCGACTACTTATCTGACTTCCACAACTCAGTTACTGGGTAATACGATACCCCATAAAACTGGTTGTCAGATTTTCTGTCTTCTGACTACCATAACGTCTGTCAAAGACCTACAAATGACCGCCGGGACCAACGGTTTAAAGTGCTAACAAATGAAACAATACTCTGGTCCGCTATCCTTCGTAGAATGTTATTATGTCAAAGATAACTATCGGGTTGCTAACTTGGTGACGTAACTTGAGATACTCGTTTGTGGTAGGTAGTAGTAACAATAAAAGACGAACTGTTATTTTATTAAAGATAAGATGAAAGTACCTAAGTATATTTTGACATTTGGAATGTCGTATTAGATCCAACGAAACCAATGTGTAATCATACTAATCATCATTTAATATATCAATGATGAAATAGGTTACTATAGAGATATACTATATAATTCAGACTACATACTTATAAAGTCGGTCACTAAAGTCTCTCTTGTGCCGGTTTCGCTACGTAACCTGAGATATATGTACGTCACACACTGGAACAGTAACAATACGTTGGTCCACTATCCTAGCCACAATAACGTCACCCGAGTACCAGTATCCAATTATACGTCAGAAGTTTAGAAGCATAACTGTCTATTATAAGAAATAGGAAAAAAGTCTTTCAATAAGTTAGCAGTGACGGCACATTTTTCCAAAAAAATATTTTTCTTCAAGAGTAATATAGAGATATAAACGCGGTGACAGCATTTTACTCTTCTGTGATCACTCCATTATTTTTAACATCTGTGGTCAAATGAATCACATCAATTTGAAAACCAACCTGGAAGTGGCTGCGTTGCTGGTGGCGCATTGGACAGCGCAGGACTATTTTGTTGAGGTGTATAACTATGGGAGCCCATGCTTCGTTTAGCTGAGCCGTTGAGAAGACAATGAGCAGCTGGCGATGCCACTGGCTTATCACTGTTCAGTATCGGTTGAGGGTCTGAGAACCAGAGACGATCGGAATTAGTTGTTTGTACACAAACATGATACATATAGTGGAAAGTATTCGGGAAGATAGACAGCAGATTACTATAATTTTATCCAAGCCATCTCGTACTATTTAAAAATGGGTCGGCTAATGATGAATGTGAAATATTTTGGCGTGTTAGGAGACTATTCAACAAAGTTAGATAATTTCTGAACATAATTGCAAAGCAAGCATAACGGAATAATTGTGCTGGTATCTGAACGACAAAGGAATACCGAAAGATCCTACTGATTACACAATCAAAGGTCTTTGTGGGAAATTCCAGCCAATAATTATAATGAATCATCAAGATAAGATAAAATTATGGAATGCTGACCAACACTGCGAAGCAGTTAGTAAACCTCATTAGTAAAACATTTTGTTTATTAACTTACGTAATTTGACGTATTAGCGGGAACTTGCTATTATGGTCTTGACAGCTCACAATTGGTAAGATGGTATGTTATGTCGTAATCACAATGTTTCTCTTCGAAATTGGGTGTATCGAATGTATTAATATTCATTTCCTGAGATGGCCGTGGCATAAATGCTGTCTTGTTTTATTTATATAATCTTTACATTTTGTGTTAGTGCTGACTTATAAAATGATTGTTCTAAACAATCAAGAATGTAATATTATGGAAGTTTGACATCACTTGCGGTCATTGTCCCCAAAAAATCATCAAATAATTATGCTATCGTGTTTGAACTTAAAGCCCGCGGAGTTTCAGTCGCTAATTGTTGATCGTGTATTTTAGAAGCCTTAACCAAAAATAAACTCACCAGGTTTACTCGGACTGGGTTCCTGTAGGATAGTCACATAACTATCAGGGAAGATCCCCGTCTTAGTGCCGTTCCTGCCCTCCCACCAGTTCTGGTCGATGCGCCTCGTCAATATCACAACTTCGCCTTTCTTCAGAGGCAGTTCCAGGTTCGTTTGGGCTGTGAAGTCAAACTTCGCTCGAGCTCGACCTTCGACGACCACGGGCTTCTTGGGAGCTTGTACTACATCGCCTTTCTGTATCTGAAATGACGTTTTAGTAGGCGTATAGTTTTCTAAAGATTGCATTTGTTATAAAATACGCACAAACTTATCCGTGCGTGGCAAATATTCAATTTGTTCAAATTGTAACGATGGTCAGGATTCGATAATAAATAAAGCCGGTATGGTTTTTTGGCTATACGAGAAAATTGATTTCACGACTTAGTATCTTATGCATATTTAGTTAAGAACTAAAAAGATGACTTCAAAGATGATTTAACAATCTCCTGGTTTTAACAAAAATGATAAGTATTAGATTGAAAATAGCGCTAATCATTTTGACTAGGCTTATGACGAATTTCATCAATGAACTGATCATTGCTATGAAATATTTATTTTGACAGCACTTGAAGATGTTTAGTTTTATTGGGGAAATTTGCTCGATACTACTGCAAATGCATAATTACCTCAACATAATTGTAAGGGAACAATCCTATCCTGCCATGCAGTTCTCCTTCGTACCAATTGTTATCAATCTGCCTCCTCACATGGATCATCTCTCCTTTCCGAAAGCTCAGTTCTCTTGGAGTCTGTCCGTTGAATGTGTACAAGGCTTTAGCGATCACTTTCTCAGCTTCGTCGTATCTGTTTAGAGGCAGTATGTTCTTTTGCGAAGGTGTGAAGTTGTCTTGATGTCGACGATTCTGCATGTCTTGTAGCTCCTGTAATAATTCAAAAGTCAGGTCTGATGTTTCGATTATTTTGAATGTAAAGGCGTATGATACAAAGCTCAAAATTTTGAAATTCTTGTATATTGTTAAAGAGACACGTCCGTTGCACTTTAATGACACGAGTGCAAGGAACAGTGAATTTAGAAATGAGTTAGGCCTAATATTGTTATACAGCATGTGTGTGTTTTTGGTAATAAACGAGAACAGAGTAAATCCAAACAGTAAAATCAGTTAAAACAGTTTTTCACACACTCTCTCAAACGTCACCTTCATTGAGGCATCGAATGCTTCTATGTCTGCGGGTAGTATTTCGTGTTCCTGTAAAGGTATTATTTGGTTGTAAAACTTTACCTCCATAACATGGTGAAACTCACTATTTTCCGATATTGAATACATTTTTAACATTTCTGTATTTTCTAGTTATTTTGAAACTGCTAGCTGGACTAGTACATCTAATATCACTATAGAGTTACAATCGTTTCACAGAACTTATTTACGTAATTACACACTCATTGAACGTAATCGTTTTGGAAAATCATTTGCACGCATATCATGATCGTCTCTCGCGCACGTTTCGTTAGCACTGGGGCGACCGGCAACTGTGCCATGCTCATAACAATACAGGAATATCTCTATATAACAAAAACATTTACATCTACATTTCTTTTTATAAAAACAAGCCTTATTAAAAGTAATTAAGGTCGAAATTTTAATAAGCGAGTTGGTGTCAAAAATACTTGTGGTCAATTGGTCAACGGATTTTAGTTGGAATGCGGAGACAAGGTCGTTTGGATTTTTTGATTATTTAATGAAACTGGTTGATATTACCATAATAGCTGGTATGAATGGTAAACGCTCTACTACAAAAAACCTTATTATTCGCGTTGAAAAAGAGTTAATATAAGAGATTTTACGATAGATATAACTTTAACCAGTGAAATAATTCCGGAGCCCTGACAGAGCCAGAAGCCGACGCGACATTCCCGTGGAAAAATTGCATGACGAGGTGGACCAAATCACCGACCAGTGGTAAGACTTCGAACCTTCGTAGGGCCTTTACCTAGTAGTAATAACGTAATTAAACTTATCAGATATTGTATAGTAAAAGCGGCACTACGTGTATGTTAATAAAACTCGAATAACCACAGTTACGTGGAGGCAAAGTAAAGATTTCTCTTCAAGGGCTCCATCGCTGGCTCGTCGATAATTTGCGGATATTCTCACCGCGGATACTTTAGAGTGAAATCAGTGAAATGTTTCTATCTGTGTGGCACAACTGGGTCGTATGCAAACGCTGCGTGTGCGCATCCGGAGTAGTGGTATCGTTTGTTCTGGATGCGTAAAAGTGCATCCGGCCATCCTGTTTACTGCGTACTTCACCTACTAATTACGCGCGAGTTACGTTACGACCGAGAGATTTTTATAAGGAAAGTAGCGCTTCGCCCGCGACTTCGTCCGCAAAAATTGTGATAGCTCGGCTATTATGCATGATTTAAATATAATTTATAGCCTATAGTACTCACGAATAAGGAAGCTTTCTGCCAGTGAAAGAATTTTCAGAATTGGATCATTAGTTCCGGAGATAACCCCCTATATATAAACTTATAAACTAACAAACAAATTTTACTTCTTTATAATATTAGTATAAATTAGACCTACATTAGTCACTTGAACATGATGAATGATAATGTTGCCGCAATTCACGAAGTAAAAATAGTCAAACGAAATTACCGTTGACACAAAAATAAGGAGAAGATTTGAAAGTGGGACAAATCCAGGTCAAATTTCAGAAAAAGTCTGATTATATTGAACAAAAGAAAAAATTACAGATTTTTTTTTAATATTCTTATGTACCTCTTTTTATCTTACCAATTTTTTATTTTTTTTATTTACATCTCAAAACACTGTTGAACAGGTCATTAATCACGTAAATGGCATTTTAACGTGAATGTACAATAAGTACGTGATTTTAAGTAAATTGTAAGTACTAGGAAAGCATGAGAAGATAATATTATGTCAATAACATTCTTGTAAATCAATACAGTATCTTGTGGACACTCGGATGGAAATAAACAGAGAAACCATAATGCCATCTGCGAGCATTGTTTGTATAATTCTTATCTAAAGAAATCTGGATTTACATTTACAAAGATTATGTATGTCATGTGCTTCAACGATGTCTGTTTTATTTAGTAAATTGTATTTTTGGCTGCGAAAACTTAATTTTGTTTAGATGAAAAACGGTTATTTCGAATTTATAAGATGACGTGATTTTATTGAAGGTGACTATTTCATGGTTACCCAATGTTGAAAAATTTTGCAAGGAGCAATCTTTGTGCTTTAATTATTAAAAGAACTAATGTCTGATCATCATCTGCCTAGCCTTTTCCCACAATGTTGGGGTCGGCTTCCAGTCTAACCGGATGCAGCTGAATACCAGTATTTTACATGGAGCGACTGCCTATCTGACCTCCACAACCCAGTTAGTACTAGGTAATACGATACCCCTTGGTAAGACTGGTTGTCAGACTTTTTTGGGCCACTGACTACCTAACGACTGTCAAAGATCTTCAAATGACAGCCGGGACCAACGGCTTAACGTGCTTTCCGAGGCACGGAGGAAACTCGGTATGTAATGGGTGGTCACCCATCCACAGACCAACCTAGGTAAGCACGGCTTAACCTAAAGATCGACCCGAGCGGCTGTTATTATTTAGCCACGAGCTCCTAAAAAAGAACTAATGTCTGATCATTTCCGGTTATTAGACCTACATTAAATTCTAAGTAAGGCAACAAACCGCTCACTTAAATAATTTGTCAGTAATAGTATGGATATTGCGTTATAGGAAACATTAGATAGTTGGTACTTGTGGTTATAATGGTATACCCTAGATATAGTTTATCTACGAGTATGTATTCAAAGTAATCAATAAATTGTTCAGTATGCACGCTTGTAGATACCATTTCGTTTTGTGTTCAACATTTGCGTAAGTTTGACATGTTCAGGACCAAATAATGACACGTATGCATTAGGACTGCCTGTATTTTAAGATACAGCCATTATAACATAACATAACATTACGCCTGTAATCCCCAAAGGGTTAGGGAGAGGTGTACCTAATAGTAAATCCACCCACTCATTATACTGTAAATCTAAATAATGATTCCTAATAGCATAACCATGAATAAAGCGATATAATTGCAATGGGTTTTTTGTTCATCCTTAGTAGCCTGGGATCAATTGGCGAAATGTGGTGAACAGACACCTCCGCCTTACCCTTCGTAATGTAGGTAATGTAATTACTCCACATTATTCTTTCTTTATCGTATGGTTAGTGCCTAACCTGGTGTCAGAGTTTTTTATACCGTCCATGGGCCTCCGACTTGGTTTTACATGCCGTCAACAAATATCTCTCAAGCATGCTGGTTTCTTCACGATGTTTTCCTTCACCGAAGCAAGTGTTAATTATACAATACGCACATGAATCCGAAAATTCAGAGGTGCGTCCCTTGGGTTCAAAAACGATACAGACTTGGCAGTCCGACGGTCACACCTAGTAGGCTATCACTTCTAACCACATTATTTAGAAGATTCATTCATTCACATTACAGAGTTCGTTCCCAAGTTAAAAAAAAGCGGATATCACAATATCGATCAAACTGCAGTCGCGTGCCGGCGCCTAGTTTAACAAGATTAATCGTTAATCGCAATCGCAGCAACATTGACTGACGCGATAATCGTATTCGAATAAGGCCTGGAGCAGGGACAGAAATTACCGCTGAATCCAGTTCATTTTTCGTCGCGTTGGTTTTTTATCCACTGGTTGACGTCCATTGAGTGAAAGATGTGGGCTGTCATGGTATCCCATGTGATGCGAAGGAATGAGAAAATGTCGTGAGGAAAGATTAAAGTATAAGTGTGGGTGTGGCTATAAGAATAGAGGAAGACCAAGTATAAGTGTGGGTGTGGCTATAAGAATAGAGGAAGACCAAAGACACGGTGGATGATGGACTGTGTGAAGGAAGATATTGCTAGAATGGATGTGACTGTTAAGATGACGAGTAATAGAGAAGTATGGAAGAAGAAGACATGCTGCGCCGACCTCAAATAAATTCGAATACGGCAAGGGAATGATGACGGTTGACGTTCACTGGTTGTTGCAAATTGTCCGTGTCTGTCTGCCGGACAAATAGACGACCGTCTGCTCAAAGCCTAAATCGTTTACGTTTATTGCGCATATCGATGCTCGGTTCAAAACCGATTATCAAGATCGCATGCAACGAGACGTAATGTGATGAGAAATTGTTCTGATGGAACCGTATTGAAAGTAATGATTTTTCTTTGTTGCATTTGTTATGACCTACTTTATTTTTATAGTCTTTCGTATTGAGGTTTAATGTGGATGACTATTGCTTCACTGTATTAGATTGTAAGAAAGATCAATAAAATAGGTCTATACTAGGATAAGTTTTTAGATTTCGGAATCACAATTTAAAATCTGAAAATAATCTAAACCAGAGTAATATAATAATCTGTCAGCTGCACTTTCTTTATATTCACTCGCAGTATCTTTTAAGCTTTCTAGTGCTCAGATATTCTATTTAATACTTGCATGGTTGAATTAATATCTAAAAGAATTCAGGGCATTGAACCAAGATGTTGGTGGATATTTCAATCCCGGAAAAAAGCATTAGGTTTCCTTTCACGCCGAAAATTTCTGTAAGCGAGCTAAGTCATGGTTTCAGTTTTTGTACCGAAAGATATAAGCATGATATAAGTCTAAGAATACATTGATAATATAAAAACGAGAGCTCAAACAAACCGCAAAGGGATTGAACATAAAAATGTCATAGTTTTTATCGTAACTGATTCAGATCAGCTATATCTATGATTGATCGATATCTTATAACATTGAAA